>CM039633.1:20622243-22119743 GCA_022457165.1 Juglans mandshurica
TATGTTGTCGAAAGCACATAAGAATCTATCATCTGAAGCATGTTTGTAAATCTACATGGACAATATGCAGGATGACAGCAATTTAGGAATAATATGGGATTCCCTAAATTCTCCGGGAAGGTTAATGAAAAAAGTTTTCCAATAGCAAGTCCGAATATAAGTTAATAGGTTCCAACGTGGCTTGGACAAAGCTTAAGATTGCATCTGACATCATTAGTCCCCATATTTGACCACACAAATGACACAGCAGCACTTAAACTTGAGCCAAGATTCAAACCTTGGCACAGAAAGAAGCATGTTCCTTTCCGACAGATACCACCTTCTTCCTCAGAGCATCAACATTTCCCAATACCTATCAAACCACGAGTAAATCCGCAGTCAGAAGATTTATAAAGGAAATATAAACCATCACAATAAAGTGTATGTTATTTTTCAATAGAAGTAATGAACAGCCACAATATCTCTAGTGGTGAAAACAAAACTCAATCAAGTGTCCTGACATTAAATTCTCTTGCAATGCAAAACAGTCATGAGTGCTGATCAGAGTTTCACACAAAATGATAAAACTTATTCTCTCTAAAACCAACCAGCCAAAAAAGTAAAAAGGGAAGAAGAAAAGAAGAAGAAGAAGATGATACTGGACATGTTACTGGCTCAGTAAAATTGTAAGGATCAAACTGGCCAAAGTTTGTAGTCAACATAAGTATGACCAATTATTTCATAACACAGAAAAACCCCACTAAGACACAAAATATTTTGTGCATAAAATGTTGACTACTAGTTGGTAACTATTACCTCTTCATAATTCCCATCACCAAGTGTTAATTCAATAAGAGATCGTTCATAAGGGTGAAGATATTTCTTCTTTGGAAAACTCTCCAGATATGTCCTCAAGGGAACAACCAATTCCTGAAGATGCAAACAGGAAGTTATGATGTCAGTGTTGAACAGTTTCCCCGCGTAGAAAAGATGAAACAATAAATGAGTTTGTACTAGATAATAACATGACAGATATGAAGTTAAGGACAAACTTTCATCAGTGCATCAAGTTGTTTTGCACCTCTATTTCTCTCTCGCTTTGCAATATTGGCAATCCCTACAAAATAACGAACTAAATATCAAGGTTTGCAGCAAGTTTTGGAAACCAACATCCACCTATTTAAGAATATCAAGTAAAACCAGATCTGCCAGTGATGAAGCAAAAACACACTTTTTATCGGTAAACAAAAATTTTAATGGTAAGGATGACCCAAAAACACACTGCCGCCTAACATGTACCCTTTGTTGGTAAAACCCTTTTTGCCTTCCTCAGTGCTGAATGAAGTATATCAACAGATGGCATCACCATGGGCAGCTTTTGAAATGCACCAACTGTATCAAGTTTTGCTGATGACTTGTCCTAAAATTAGGTCATTGGAAATTGAAAAAACAACCACCATTAATTCTTTTCCTACTTAATGAAAAAGATAACCACAATAAAAGTATAGAGAAATCTGAAAATTAAATCGTGGAGTGGAAAAATAACTTTAACCAGGTCATATTAGTTTGCTTCAAATATTCTAGAAGTTCACAACAAAATAATCTTTGACAATCATTTTTGTTTTTCACTTATAAAAAAATCCAGAATTTTTTTCTATTTCTAGTAATTAGGATTTCTTGCCTTTTTCTTTTTTATCTTGTTAGGTGTTCTTGAGTATACTCCCTGTGTACTCGGGCAACGCCTCTTTTTATCAAAGATAAACTTATTTGGGCATACCAAATACATAAGTTTTAATGTCATATGAGAACTAGTAACTAAAACTTCAAGCCAAAAGATAGATATAGAAGCTACATGAATATAAAAAATGATCATTTATTAACCCTCATTCTCTTTTTTCTGATATGTTCGTGACACCAGATAAACGAGAATTACATGGAGAAATACCTTCATTTCCTTTTCTTGCTTAGTTTGTGTAGAGGGTACATAGCTTCCATTGACAACTTCATACGTGGTAGTTTGCACGGTTTTACAGAAGCACAGAGTTGGATAAAGTTTCCGAACAGGTATGACATTCATACCTGTGTTCCAAGGCAGTTTATTCGTAGCTGAGAATAAAATCATTTAACGTAAAACTAAAACAAATTTTCATGCCAACTAGAACTACATTTCTGAAATTAGTTTTAAAAAACAAGCAAACAACTAAAAGTATTAAAAACAAAATAGAAATCATAGCACAAAGAATTTGAGCATAATTGGCGTTGGTCTTCTTCCAACATGTTTCTCAAACAGAAAACAACTTAAAGTGTCGAGCTTTACGACTAATTCATAAATCTTTTGCTCACTCTTTCTTTCCAACCAAAAAGGAAGCTTAAAAATTATCGGTAAAGATAATCTATTGAAACCAATACAAATGGGTATTTGGCTTAAAACGACATCAATATAAGCAAGAAAGAAAGTTTTTAAAACATTCATAAGATTGAAAATAACATAAAAGAGAGTGCTTTTAAAAACAATGCTTGAGAGAGAGAGAGAACCTCTGGGGAACTTGGAGCTTCTGAGAAGCAGATTGGTGGAAGAAATCTGGCATAGTTGGAAGAGATTGGAAGCCCTGCTCATCTTTTAATTCTGCAGAGAAAAAGGGGGCGAATCGTTGGTGGGTTTTAGCTCTTTAGCCACTTTTTGGATTTTATATTTATTTATTTATGCCGTTGGGACGGACAAAACAGATATAATCTTAAGTTTTGAATTATTATTTTGAGACCTGTTTTTATTAGATTTTGTAAAAGTAGATAGTAAAAACTATAAATTATTTGAATACAAATTATTTGAGAAGTTCTTTTATTGATATTTATGAAAATTATAAGTAGATTTGAAAAGTCATTTAGATAAAATCTTGTGAGAAATGTAATTATTTTAAATTTTTATAAAAGTTATTCTAATTTTTGTATATTGTTTTTACCCAAAATCATAGTAATTTGAAGAAATTACAAAATCATAATAATCAAAGTTAAAATTATAAGGAGTCAAAAATTTATTATTATATTATAAATTTTCACAGAAAAACACAAAGGCAGTGCAAGGACAACCCCATAAAACAGGAGAGATCAGAGTGTTTGTGTGAGATAGAGAGAGATTGGCATATTCTCTCCGACTCTCTCCAACTGCCATATCCAATAATACTATGCTATCTCTTGCTTCTCTTCAGCTTCCTCATCATCACCTCCTCTTTTCTGACCACTTAACCAGAACCCATCTGCAGAAAACTGCAATTTATACACAAAATCGGTGTGACTTGGCGACTATCTCCATTCCTCGAATGTCCAGTTCATCAAGTCCTTACCCAACAGAAAGGTATAATTTTTTTCGTTCCATTTTAGATTATTTGTTTTATTCTTTGCTTCCCCTTTTGGATTTTAGTTTTAATCGTTATTATCAAAGTGTATGTTGTCCATTTCTCAATCTACATTTTTGCTCTGGGGAGTGTCTTGGGTCCAATTCGTCTGACTCTGGGTGCTCATCATCATCCTACAAGGAGAATATTTTCATTGCTTATTGATAATTGGAGTGAGATAAATGCATGAACATGCATTGTTGGATTACATTGCAATTAATATGTACCTCAACTTTGCTCAACCTAATAATTACAAAGTAGTTGATTCAACGCAGTTGAAGGGAAATTCCTAAACTTAGCTCAACCTTTCTGATATCAACTTCGGCCTCTCTTCCTTACGCCCTGAGAAAGTGAGAAGGGTGAAAAGAAAAGAAAAAAAATCAATGTTTCAATTTTTAGTTGCAAGGACTGCTGTAAATTGAAAAGGCACGCCCTTTTTTCTTCTTTCTTTCTTCCTCTTCCTCAACATCCAAACAGACTTCATATTTTTCAATTTTGTGTAAAGGGAATTAAAGTACATTCGGGAGTTTTGAGAATCATTTGATTTTTTAAACAATATCTGTGCATGATGATTATGCCTTGGGTACGTTAATGATCTTGCAGTTACTAGACTGAAAACAATCAGGTGACCAACTTTGCTTTCATATATACATTACAAACACATATGATATACTTCTCTATATATTTTATTCATCATCTATTTCATTTGCAACTTGCATGAAATCAAAAAATAAATAAACTAGAAAGAAAAAATGAAAGTACTTGTTTATCATTATGATTTCTTCTATTAGAGTTGTGAATTCTCTTGTTACATTCAGGGATAGCAGAAAATACTCTCTTGCTTGTCTCACTCCTCTTCAAGCAATTCTGTTTGATATTGATGGAACACTCTGTGATTCAGACCCCCTACATTACTATGCCTTCCGTGAAATGCTTCAAGAGGTATTCCTTTATGATATCATGTTTAGTCATATCTTATGAAGCCAGCTGAAATGCAAGTGCTCCACAGGTAGGTTTCAATGGTGGAGTCCCCATTACTGAGGAATTCTTTAGTAATAATATCAGTGGCATGCACAATGAAAATCTATGTCATGCCCTCTTTCCTGATTGGGATCTCCAAAGAGCACGGAAATTTATGGATGATAAGGAAGACATGTTTCGGAGGTAATTTAATGCAACTGTATACGACATGCATGAGTCTTAATACAGACAACAGGTCAGAGGGGAACCTTGTATATGATGCAGTTAGAATGGAGTCAGTAGCTTTAATGTTGGTGCTGGGTAGAATTGAATTGCTGTATGTTTCTAGCACAGCCTTCCCAAGTTGGTACCCATAATACTTTGAAATGATGTGTTGAGTTGTACCACTGTCAAGTGAGGGTCTTGTCTGGAACCATGTTACCACCTTTCTTAGTCTGTAGGACATGGCCCAAAATTTAAGTCTCAAAATTTTTTTGGCTATAGTACACTGAGGATAAGACATTACTATTAAAACCTCTGTTTGAGCTTCTTGACGGTTTGCATTTGTTAAAACTGTATATGCTTTTTACAAACCGGAAAGTACTTGCTAAGGACCCTGGATATTGTTATTTGTTTGTCTTAGATTATGCCATCTTGAATCTGATTTATTGTGTGAAAAAAATAATACAGGTTGGCGTCTGAACAGCTAAAACCAGTTAAGGGTTTGCAAAAGTTGTGCAAATGGATTGATGAACATGGATTGAAACGAGCTGCAGTGACAAATGCGCCAAGACCAAATGCAGAGCTCTTAATCTCAATTTTAGGGCTGTCAGATTTCTTCGAAGTTCTTGTGATTGGAAATGAATGTGAAAAGCAGAAACCATTCCCTGACCCCTACTTGAAGGCTCTCCAAGTACTTGAAGTGTCAAATAAACATGCTTTTGTGTTCGAGGTTTGGCTTCAGTATTGTGTGCTCTGCATGAATACCAGCATAAAATAGATAGACATTGACATCTTACTTATTCTGTCTTTTGTTTTTGGCTCATAAAGGACTCTATTTCTGGCGTGAAAGCCGGGGTGGCAGCCGGAATGCCGGTAGTGGGAATGGGTTTAAGAAACCCTGAGAAGTTATTAACGGAAGCGGGAACCTCTTTCGTTATCAAAGATTTTGATGAGCAGAAGTTGTGGACAGCATTGGAAGAGTTGGAGAATAAGGAAGAAGTGACAACAGTAACAACTTGAAACTGCATGGCCCGTCTTAAATTAAATGGTCGAGAGGGAAAAGCTTGTACATTGTGAAATAAGAGGCAGTTTACAGCAGATATGTATTTATTCAATGATTCAATTCACTCATTGGGGCACTTAGACATCATAGCGAGACTAGTGGATAGCAGGTCTTATTTTCTTTGAATCAGAAGCCAAAACTCAAAACAATAAATAATTCAAAACAATAATAAAATTCAAAATAATATTCTAACAATATTTTATTCAACTGGGACCCTCTCAAAACATGACATTCCCAAATAAAGTATTTGGAAAATAACTCAAAATATAAAGATTATTATAGAGGAAAGTACCTTTGAGATTCAGTGCATGCAAGAAAATACTTTGATGGATCCGGCAGTCAACATGGCAGAGAATGCAAGACAAACCCAAACAAACCACCTAAAGGATGATTGGAATTGATTCATATCGCATCGCAGTGGGGCCCAAGTTGGATAAAATTACCTATAGTCATTGTTTAGACTATAAAATTCAGAGATGAAAGAGGGGAAGGAAAAAAGAGAGGAAATAAGACAGCTTAAAAGAAACTAAGCTATACCAATCTAATATATTACATGGGAAAGCAACAAAATAATCGTGTTTCCAATACAAGAATAGAGTGAAAAGTAAAATTATTACACGAAATAATAAATATTGAGAGGGAACCCGAGCTATCCAAGAATTCAACAAATTCAGTAAGAATTTTATCCTCTATATCACTTTTACTATAATACAAGGCATCTATCTCCAAAAAGAATTCCATCTTAGCGAGCCCATGATACAGAATCAATCTCGTCCCTTGCTGCCTTGTATAATTCAAGCCTTTTTGCACACTGTTGCCTCCTCTCCATCAACGCAGGGTCTTCGTCCAACAATTGCAAAAGCTGCTTACCCTGAAATAGTTACCCGGAGTAACAGAGGTTTACTGGTCTACATTACTCAATATAAATCTCAGATCATTAATAAGAACAATCCTATTAACGTGATTTCATTTTCCACCACAATCTAATGGCAAGTTCAGAAGAAAACGGAGACATGGGTAATAATATGATGCATCAATGATCCTCCAAGCTAACATATATGATATATCCATTACATTTTAGACGCCTTTAAGATAAAGGATCACATGTGTGTTTGAGAGAGAGAGAGTACCTCTTTCTTCCCAATTTGTATGTAGAAGTGATTTAGCAATGACTGTTTGGCCTCTCTGACTTGACAATATACTACAGCCTTGGGAATTGTGTTCTTAAGCGTCTCTGACACCATGCCCACATAAGAGGACACATTTGAGCCTATCCTCCTAAAGTGCCCCTCTACATACCGGTCCGTAGTTGAGGCAGCTGGGTTTCCTCCCTTTTCCACTTCCTGGGGTAGTCTTCTAAAGAAATCCACGGTCAAATATGAAGATTCCATGTCCACCAATCGAACAACTGTCTTCCTACCATCTTCACGAAACCTTTCCAGGGCCTCATTAGCAGCAGCAGCTATTTCAGCTTGCAGAGTTGGAAAGCGTTTCAACTCCTATATAGTCACAAACATCAATATAAATCCTCTTCCTCATCAAACAATACCAGTGCTCATGTTAAAGTAAATGATTCCAGTAATTTCCCAGAATTTCACCTGAGTTTCTCCTAGTGACTTCCTCACAAGTTCTTTCAAAACAAAGTGAACCTACATTACATTAACAGGTCAGTCAACGGTGAAAAGTATCCACATCAGATTTTGATAAATTACTGCAAAATTGGAGATGCATTCCAGAAGATACCTACATTACCAGCAAGTATGAATAGTATGACTTACAGCATCCACAGAAGCTTCAGATGGGCCTCTAAAATAATTAAGTGCCCCCTCAATTAGGCGCCGGTAACCTTGCTCAGGGGCAATCAAGTGTGGCTGATAACCATCTGCTTCTGAAACCACTTTCTTTACATTCTGCAGAGAAAGGTGCCTGTCAAATGGAAGCTTCCTCAGAGCAGCAGGAAGCTGGTTGTCAAAGACTCCATAAATCCGATCACCTCCAGACCGCCTGAATTTGGAAAAAAAAACCAAAAGACAACAAAAATTATATCATCGGGAAGCAATCACGATTAAGAGAGCAGATCTAGCTGAGGCAGATAAAACTGTGAAAAAAAAGGATGTTGTTTGAAAAAACATCAAATTCAGTTCAGTTAACATCTACTAACAGATTAAGGCCTTGTTTGTGTAATAAGGTATTCTCAAACATTCTCATATATTTTGAGATATTTCCTTCCCAAACATCACTCAAAACACAAAACAATTTTCAATTTCAAGTCTTCAACTTTTTCATCTAATCATTACCTAACATTATCCAAACACAAAACTCAATACAACATTTCCAAACTTCCAAACAAAACACAAAAAACAATACAAAATTTTCAAATTTCAAAACAAAAATAATATTCAATCAATTTTTTAACTTTATAATATTTTTATTCAACTCTCTCTTTCCCTTCCCAAAACCCAATAAAACATCTTAACTCAAACAATTTTACTATTCACAAATCATTTCACTACTATTCACAGATATTCTAAAATATTCCAAGTGTCAAAGTGCCCTAAATTCATCACAAGAATGCTCATTATGCATCTGCAAAACAGTATACTTGGCAGTTTATTTAATACAGAAACAGCTCAACTACAAAACCAATGATCAGGGCAAACAAAAATCTGGCTTCAGACAGCTTTATGGTTGCGTGGAAAACCACCCAACCAGAGCCCAAATTATTCACAAGGGTTAACACTCAAAAGAAGTCAAATGCAACTCAACTCCAATGTTGAAACCTCTATTACTCAAGTTGTTTCTCATTGAACTCCAATTTTTAATGTGTAGATCGTAAAAAAAACTAGCATGAAAAGCAGAAAAAGAGAAATATATTTATCGCATTATAGTTGGGTTAACGGTGACATGCTCCAGCCACCAGCATGAACAGACTATATTGATGCCGCCCACATTGGTCTTGTAATATGCACATGGAACTTCTCCCAAGAAAAGGTCAGCCTTTTGGCACCTTTAGCAAGAATAAAGAATATGTTCAAATTATTACACTATACTATCTCTCAAGAGAGTTCAGAGTACAAAATGAGCTCAATGATACATGATGACATCTGCTGCAATTGAATACGTCAGAGAGGAAAACTATTAAGATTTTGGATTTCACAGAATTTACTTTCACAAAAATCAGAATTCCAAAACCAATAAATGTTTTACCCTCCATCCAAATGCTCCTTGAAAATCCGTTCGAATGCTCGGCAAAGTTCCAAGACAGTGTACAGTTGAGCCTAAAACATCACATTTCAGTTAGGCAAAGCAAACACAGCATCTTGTTTACAAAAAGTTACAACAGCTCCAAGCCACTCACCCCAGCATCAACAGCAATAGGTCTACCAAGATGATCCATCTCCGACTCAAGTTCATCAATGCTTTTGTTTATCAAAGACGTTATACTTGGAATGCGAGCCCTAATTACAGACTCCAGATGCTAAAAAAATACCACCACGTCAGTATGAAATCCTTTTGAAAAGATCGCCTTAATATACAATGAAGCTACACAAAATAAAACCTTTGAAAGAAGTTTTGCAAGATACTCTGAGCCCATTTTACTGGATAAGTGCCCATAGTCTGGACTGGATGCAAAGTACTCACGCTCCTTACGCCTTGCAACTATCATGTCAACATTTTTATTAATGTCAGCTTGTGACCTGTTCACAATTCCAACCCAAGGTTGTTGCAGTCGATAGGATTTTCCTTCAAGAACCTGATGGAATACGAAATATTTAAAAGGCAAAGCATGTAAAGAGATTTTCAGACATTTATTGTCTTTTATTATTTATGAGAACCAAAAATGTAAAGGACGTACCAAAAGGAGCTGTAAAAACAAAGTTCTAAGTACCAATTATCAATAGAAAAATAAATGCTTCAAAACTATTCTATGTTGATCGCAATTCAGCTCAATGAAATGATAATACCAATTAAATCCTAAGCTAAACCTGATCTTAAACCATCATTCAAAAAAAGGGCGACTTCAAGCATGTGCACGCACACGCACACACACACAGACAGAACTTACATCCAATGCATCGGTTCCTTTGTCCATCAAATCTAGCTTTGTCAAAACACCAAATGTTCGGTCACCTGTACAATTTACACACAGGGACTCATAAGGGCAGGCCAAACACAGAGAAACATTAAAAAAAATCCGCAAAAAGAAGCATATAGAGCATACCACTGGGATCCACTTCCCTAGCCAGTTTGATAGCATCTGAAGTCGCAATATCTTGATTGGCTGGAGATATTGCTAATATGATCGAATTGGGCTACAGAAAGTACATGGTCATCAATTAAACAGAGATAGTGCGAGACACTAGAATTTTCAAATGAAAAAATATGAAATATGTTTTTCAGAAATGAAAACATATGAAACAAAACTCAACTGGAGACAATAAGAGGCATTGGATTACAATAGAGAATAGAAAAGGGCTTGCTTAGAGGAAAAGAAAAAGGGCATGGAAGATAAATATAAAGGATAGATTATTAAGCAACTCACAAAAATCATCAAAGAGAATCGCATATAAGAGAATTATTAGTTTTGTCGTAAATCATTTAACAACTTTTTGATGAGGTTATCCAAGAATTTACTCGTTATTATCTTCTTGCCCTTGTCTGTACATTTTTCTTGAAACATTAGAAAAACAAGAAGCTCTCCGTACAAGAACCAAGATCTACACATTATTACAAGTCCATATACATACATATTCTCAAGCGTATAAAACATACTTCGTTCAATTGGAGGAAAAAGAGAAAAGAAGGTCATCATATTGGCTTACTAAGGAATTAAATAAGTAGAGCAACCGTTTGCAGTGAAGCACTATAGAGCTCACCTAATTGAAATGCTCTACCATGCATTATCCGAAAATGAATCATTTTGTTAAGAAGAAAAAGTCTAATTACCTTCTCAACATAAGATCGAACCATGCTTTCAATATCTTGAACAATACTTTCAGGTTGTCCCTCTGAAAAAAGGTCTTAGACTCTTAGCTATCGACTATAGTATAACACACTATACAGCAGTTCAATCAGGTACATGACATACCAACAGCAACTTTTGTCAAACCCGGTAGATCAATCAGGGTTAAATTGACAACTGCCAATCAAGGAAAACAAAAGTGTCAGGTAAAAATTATTGTAATGCAGAAAATAGAGTGATATCCTATTTATTCCAACTCCATCTCACATGAAATCACAAAGTACAAGAAATCAGGAGAGCAAAAATTAGTGCCAGCAGAGAACACATTAAAATAACTAAAAGTTACGCACAGGTCTTATCTGGCAAAGAAAAAAAAAAAAAACTTAATAGACCAATTGAAAGGACTCATCAATAAAAACTATAAGAATGTACTGAGAAGTTCTTTTATATGAACGCAAATCTTTGCACATCTTAACATTCATCTTATAAATGTTATGTGTCCAATCTCATAGCCCCAACACTCAGTAAAACTGATTTATTGTCTATCTCTTTCTTCCTTAAAAAAAAAAAAAAGAGCACGGCAAACGTGTGAGACAAAGCAAGCCCTTTAAAAGGATTCATTCTGATATCAAATCTGTAATAAGTTTGTACATATTGCATCTGCTTTTTTAAGCATCAGAAGAAAAGGTTGATTTCAATTTTTGAGTTACACTATCACTTTTTTTTTGGGATAAGTAATTGAAGATTTTCAGTATAAGCTAACTCGAGGATAGAATAAGATCATATTGGAAGAAGTATGCTAAGCACTGGTCATTATTACAACATAATAACATAACTTGCCACAAAGCACAGATAAAATACATATAGAGTTTTAGTAGCACTCCATGGACATCATAACAAATTAACCCAAATAACAAGAAGGCAAGAAAGTTGACAAAAAAACTAAAATTAGTAACACACCATTTGGAGAATAGATACTGAGATGGATTGGAACAGGAGAAATCTGCTTCGTCTTCCCAGTTATTCTCTCAGTTTCATCCTGAATTTCCTTGCGAACCAAGGCTGTACAAAAACATAGAAACCTAAAATATCAGTTACAATATCACTTTTATCTTAGATGTCACGTCAATAAAAAAATGTCATGAGAAAAATAAAATAAATTATACGACAAGCATCATCATAGCTAATAGAAAGTCAAGTATGAGAAGCCTCAACACATGCCACTCCTTCCAGAAGGCAATAGTAAGCTTGAATATGCAACAAATTTCAAGAGATTAAATTTCAAGAACTAAAACAAAATTGAAGATAACCAACCTAAAAAGGTATTCCAGAATGGTCACAAATCATTGGACCAAATGACAAAAAACATCTCAAGAAGGTTAAGGAAGCTACTATCAAAGCTCGATAGTATGATAAATCCAACTTCAAATATTCTAAAATCATTTCTATCCCGAGGGCATAAAAGGTACGACCAGATAACAAGGTTAATTAACCTTTTGTAGTTTATTTAGGGGAACAACTTTTTTTTTAATTTTTATTTTTTGACAAAATAAGAATGGAGATTTGTTGACAGAGAGACATGCAATACCAGTAACCAGTTTGTGAGGAAAAAGAATGGCATACAAAAATCGGTGAATTTCCTCCGAGGGAGATGAAGGAACTCGGCATACTCCTGCGATCCGTCATCCGTCTTGTGAAGCTGCAACACCAACGGCCGCCTCGTAACAATCCCTGCAATAATCCAAGTAAAAATCCCACAAATGATTACAGTCTGCTAAGAAAAATCCGGTAGACAAATAAGCTTTCAAAACCAAGTGAAACCGCCATTGTTCTTGTAGCCTAGTGGCACCTGCACCCATATTTGGGTGTCATGACCGGGCTCAATCCCCCTAAACATCCGATTGTTCAGGAAAAAGAAAAGAAACCGAAGTGAGACCAAAGGCTTTACCTGATCCTCTTGGAAGAAAGTCACGCCCAACGATGCTCTCCAATACCGAGGATTTTCCAGAACTCTATTCTCATTTTCAAACAAGAAACTAAATCAGGCCAAATTCAATTGAAAATTTTACTTTTCCTTCCTAAAAAGAAAAATGAATTTTCTCAAGAAGCCTCACCTTTTCTCTCTAGAAAAAATCTATCCTACAAACTTCTCAGTCTCTTAAAATTTAAAACAAAAACAAAAGTCTATAAAACAGGAAAAGAAAAGAAAGGATAGTTGAGTGAGAAACTTATGAAAAAAAAAACCTGGCCACCAACGACGGCGACGGTGGGAAGAGCCTCCCAGAGAGAAGAGAAAGAGTTGTCTCCACCGCCATAGTCACCAAGAACGGTGCAGGCCCTCTGGATCCGGTTGACCAACCCGATCAAGCTCTCCATGGTAGTCATCTATCTCTCTCACACACACACACACGGAACCGAGAAGCTGGCGTTTCGGTCGAAAGAAACCCTAGAATCCCAGTAACCAACTCGAAGAAGCAACAAGAAGAAGCAGCAGAAGAAAATAGTATTTTTGACCTGTGAACGACGAGAGCTGAAGGACAATGGTCCAACAGTAAAAATAAAATAAAAATAATAACGAGAAAAAATAAAAATAAAATGATGGAGGCGGTGGAGCGCACCGTTGCGTTTGGCTGGGGCCCACCATAGTTTGGCTGGCGTTTTTATGCCAACGGGCAACGGACGCGTTTTGAAATTTGAATCCTTCGGAAATGGAGACGACTTGCCTGCTGCCCTGTGTAATAAGGATTGAATTGTCTACAATATTGTGGGATTGGCGGCTGAGATTTGTCTCTCTCTTCTAGAAATTTCCTATTCGAAAATTGTTTTTTTTTTTTTCTTTCTTGGCTCGAATAAATTAATGGGTGCGGCTAGCAGCCGGATTGTAGTGAAGTTTTATGTCTCGTATTTGTAGTTAAAAATTAAATAAAATATCGTTAAAATATATTTTTAATATTATTTTTATTTTAAGATTTAAAAAAATTAAATTATTTTTTTTTGTAGAAATTTAAGAAAATTATAACTATAAGATAAGAATAGTTGTGAAAAAAAAAAGGCTGACTTGTTTGAAAAAAGGCTTCTATTCCAAAATTTTCATTTTATTCAATCTTCTTCTCAAACATCACTCAAAAACAAATATTTTCAAACTAATCATTATAATATTTTTAAACTAATCATTACGACAATCCCATATTTTATAACAAAAAATAAAAAATAATTCAATTTCTTCGAATAACAAAACAAAAATTATATTAAAAAATATATTCTAATAATATTTTAACTTTATAATATTTTTTATTCAACTGTTTCTCTTTCATTTCCTAAAATCCCATAAAACATTACTCAAACTATTTATTAATATTCACAAACTATCTTACTATTATTTATAAAATTCACATCTCATCACACATTGCTCAAACTTGTCCTAAGACATGTAGAAACTCCAATGCATGCAGTGTTCCTCTCTCATTAAGATTAGGTTTGAATAGTAAGTTAAGATTGAAAATTAATTAAATAAAATATTGTTAAAATATTATTTTTTAATATTATTATTATTTTAAAATTTAAAAAATTTTAAATTATTTATTATATTTTATGTAAAAATTGATAAAAATTATAATGATAAGATGAGATGAGATGAAAGTATTTCTCGATCAAACTGAGCATTCTCTCTCTCTAACTAAGATTCTCTCTATTTCCTTCGAACGTCTCGCCACTTAGCTCTCCCTCAATTTCCAAATAATCCGTAAAGCTTGCCATCCAAATAATCTCTAAGGCCATTGTAGAAACTACGATTTTGCATCCATTTGTGCAAGGACCAATAAAGACCAGCCAAAATAAAAATCAGACAACCAGAACCAACTCACTCTCTATTGTCCTACAAAAATGTCCTATCTACCAATTTTTCCCATTAATACCATAAAATTATTCAATAAAGGCCAAACTTTATATATATGCTAAATAATATAAACACAATACAAACCCAGACAATATATTATATATACGAGTGGGTTCGAGTTTGAGTATTTTTAGAGATGGGATGGGTTCGATGAAGATGGGATGGGTTCAACGGAGAGAGGAGGCGTTTCAGACGACGGGACAAATGAAGATGAGATAGAGGTTTTCAACAATATTGGAGATGAGAGACAAAGACCATATTAGATTTGAAGAAAGGAGAGAAGAGGGAGAGTTTCAGGGGGAGAAGAGCGAAGAGGGAGGATAGGAAAAGATAAAAGAGAAATGGAAAATAGAGGTTGGACTCACACCCGCAGTAATTTCCATAAGATTATTAGGTGTCGCAATTTAAATGGAGGGTGTAAAAGGGGGAAAGACACTCGACTTGTTTGAAGTTTTTCCCTAAAAAAATTGATAATTATTGTTGTATTGAATTTGAATATATATATCCATGTTATTTATAAATAAATCTGAATATAATTTATTTAATTAAATGAGTCAAAATCTTTTTTAAATTCATTCATTTCATGTTGAATTTGTATCGAGTTTGCGAACTATAATAAATATCATCAATTTTAAATATCATGTCTAATTTTGTCATAGAGAAACTCTGTAGACACCAAAAAAATATTAAAAAAGTAAATTTATAAACTGATATAACTTAATATAATACGTTAAATTACCAAACTATTTTTATTGTAAAATATATCTAACATGTATTTTTCATATTCTTCAAGTTCACAAGTCATATAAAAAATGATGAAAGATATATGTAACCGAAAAAACAATTAATTTTAGTTAACAATAATTCATAATCCATTAACTATTTAACTTTTTACGTATTTTCATAAAAATAGTAACCAAAATATTAATTAAATACTGTAAAAAATCTTAAGTTAGAATTAGAACTTCTCTTGAAAGTATGAGTAAACCATATATTCATGTTAATTATATGCTCGTTCCAGGTTTAAGGTTTGAATTTTCTTGAATACAAACAATTTCAAAGAATCATTGGATTGAGAGTACTTCCACTTGAATTCACTGAAATGCACTTACAGAAAATTCTTTACCGAAGACCTATGCAACTCCAAGATTAGTCGAGACTAAATTATTGAACACCTGGTGCCAATAAAAAAAATATAATTTCTTTACTGATACATCAGCCATTATCACAATTAATTTTATTTTTTACAGTTTAAGCAATATCAAATTTTTGTTATTGTTATTGTTTAAACCATCCCAACCCATTAGGTTCATTGGGCCTATATGTTGCATAACAGGGAAATTATCTTTTTTTTCCCCTTCAAATTCCCTATCTGATAAATGCAAAATTTCTGAGTACCAAGTAATCAGTTAGTAACAAATGGACCATTCAATCCCCATATTTTGCATGAATACTATCCACCTCAAATGAAAGTTGAGACTTGAGAGCATTTTCTTCTAAATCGGTATACTCTTATAATTTATTTGAAGAAACCAAGTTGTGGAGATTTTTACCAAGCATTCAATCGGAAAATTTGGCTCATTTTTGCTTTTGACAAAGCTATTAAAAACCTACTTGAACACACCTCCTACATAGATAAGGAGCATATTGCTATTTGCATTCTAGCTTAGCTCCAAAATAAGCCCTTCAAATATGTTATTCTGTTCTCGCATCATGGTAACGGGGGATGCAGCGGGGTTTAATCGTTCTTGTAAACCAATGTCGGGTAGTGTGGACTCCACATGTTATTCTTCACAAAATCTACAATCTCTTCCTGCAAGTCACTCGCAGTTAGATTAGATTATAGTTATAAAACCATGAAAACGTCCAAATTCTTCCGTTCGGAGCTATACCTGACTAAGTTTCTGCATTTCTCGGGCATCCATGTCACGGTATCCTTCTGCTAGATCTTCTTCTATAGCTTCCTTTATCACAGCTGCAGCTACCTCCTTTGTAATATCCCGTATGCTGGAAATATCAGTGAGGTCAGCAAATATGCACAAGGACTAGAAATAAAAGTTGCCAAACTCCAATAAAAAAAAAAAAAAAAAAATGAAAGGAACAGGCTCAATAATGCACCTAGATATTGAAGGGTATATAATCCCATTGAGAACCTCCTCTTCAGTCATATATGCAGCTAGGCTGTAGATTGCAATTGATTTAGAGAATAACCAGTGTCAGTCAGTAAAGCAGATTATCACGCACTGGGGAACACAGTCTACACAATCGAATAATTTCGGCTCTATAACATATGTATAAGATTGCAAGTGCTTTTTTATCATAAAATCCAAAAATAGATTACCTGACGACGAATTATTTTTTCATTTTCTTAAATAAAATTTGGGGGATTGCATGCAGGGAGGGATATGGACGGCTTTTTGGAGGAATGTAACTGAAATCAATTCAGAAAGGAGATGTGATAAGTACCACTCTGCTGCAGCCTGTAACATGCCATCGGAAATGATCCTGGAGCCAGATAGAAGAGTACCAAGTCCGATGCTGCGTCAACAGACGAGTTGATGATATTAAAAATCATGTTAGTGAAACTCAGATTGATTTTGATTTAATAAAACTAACCCTGGAAAGAGGTACATGTTGTTTCCCTGGTTGCAGTGGCCAATATGATCATTTCCTGTGGAATTCAGAAATACTTACGGATGTGATATCATATAAACATAATTTGAAGAGACTTTCCATTATAAACTCTAAGGGAAGGCATAGATACACTTCCTACACCTAAGAATTGACAAGGGGATTTAAAAGTTCCACGAGTAACAATCAGTGCATTATACTTAACATGTTCTAAAACACTAGGCCATGCATTTGGGACAGTTGCTGCACTTGTACTTACTACACATGTAAACTCACTGCTTTAACAATTTGAACCTCATGAAGGGACCTTGAAACTAGACTACATTAATTGGCTGAATGTGGGATACAGTCAACCTAATGGTCTTAATACAAACCAAGATCCACATCTTTGAAGGGGCTTCCACTTGCAAATATAATATTGTCGCCCACAATGGAAAATGCTTCTTCGGGGGTGCATTCAGCTGAAAAAAGGAAGATAAAGAAGTGAAGGTCAAAGTAGTAAAAAAAAGTTGATTTACCACAATTTTATATACCACAAGGAGGCAACATGAAAAATCTATACCATTTTTTGTTGGGTTTGACATTGCAAAGATGGCTGGTCTCGTTGATGTTGAACCTCTAAGGGCCTCTAATACCTAGAATTGTAACTGCATCATATCAATTTTGCAAGAAAAAACCAGCTGGCAGAGTACTCAGTCAAATTAGATAAGGTCCTTGCATGTCAAAAATTCCATTTCTATACATGCAAATAACAGAAATACTTGACAAGCTACAATTCCATAGAGAGAGACAGTATCCTTGTGAACTTAGCATTTGCCTTTTTGACACCTCTTACACTATCATGTGCCTAAGCTCTCTGTGGGAGACATGCATGGTCACCTTTTACACAAAAAGCTTCATTTTGTGAATTGTAGGCATCATAAGAAGTAATAAGAAAAAATTATGATGCAACCCCTCTGGGTTTGAGAAACACCATACTCCCCACCTGCTTGAGACCTACCTCTCTTAAATTGAAAAATTATTATACACCAATCACCCTAAAGGCACTAACTTTAATCAAGTAAATTAACAAAATCTTTTTTCTGATCAAACATGTTAACTATAGAGTTCTTAAATAAGTATTTCAGCTTGTTTTTGAAACTGCAACGGCAACTGAATTTATGCTTAGTAACCGTGGTACCAATTGTTTTCTTTGATAAATATTTTTTTGTATAAAATCGATTGTTGGCAGTTTTTAAATTGTTTAAAGAAGATTAATTTTAAGTAGTTGGATTATTTATTCATAGACCTATTGATCCTCATTCAGCTTTTAGCATTTGGATAATTTTTTTAAGTTGTTTAATAGCCTTCAAATATTGTTGGATCAAAAGTAAGATCAAAAGCAGGACCAAGAACTTCACTAACAAACCATATGAATCCTTGCAGGGTACCTCTTTTGAGAACAAGCCCCCAACTGCAGATAATCCAAGAAGCACATCAGGCTTCACTTCCCGAACCTGATTAGCAAAGATAAACCAAGAGGCGATAAGTACTGCAGAAAAGAATGATAAACCAGACAATTTCAACTATCCACAATCAGACTATAGTTCAAATTCATAAAAATCTCATCTTCCTTTAATTACATGTACATCCATAGTATCAACAGCAAACTTTATTTAATTGATGAATGGCAACAGTTTTGGATTGTAAGTGTATCATCTTAAAATACTAACCACATATTTTTTAATTCAATTTGTACAGCACACAATTTCATTGTTATACCCTCTCCAATCCTTTCATTTAGTTATAAGTAGCTCAAAATAGATAAAAAAACAAATTATGTAAAAACAAAAAGGAGCTTCTGTATTACTACTTTCCCGTTGACTAGTTACAGAAACTCATGACCACGAAAACTTGGTTTTTGACAGGAAATATACCAACCATATGAACATTATATACATATGGGAAGGCTTGGTTCAAACCGAGTTGCCTTTACGGATTTTCAATTATCTAACATAGAAACAATACACTAAAAGAAAAATGGAAATTGTACAGAGTTTCAAATAACATCTACAATGATGCAAATACCCAAAATAAGCGAAAATTTCACGTACCACTTCGACAAGACTTGCACCTTCTCTTAAGCCCTGGCGGTTAACTTCTTTGACCCTCCTTGCAAATGGAAGTGCATCTGGATCAATATATTCACGCTCCTCTGTGATCAGGCCCTAAACATGACAAAACAACACATTTAAGTACCATACCCACTCCATGAGGAAAGAATTCCTTCAATGTGCGATGTGGGTACATGACAAGATATTGTAGAAAACTACATCCAGCATTAGCATAGAAACCAACATTACAAGAAAGAAGACCTCATAGCCACCATATATAAGGCTATAGAATAAAGCTTGACATTTTTTTTTAATTGGCACCGGCTATCCGAGAACAAAGTCTTGACATTACAAACACCACTGTTGACTTAGAGACTCTGTCTTGCTTCTTATTCTTCCAGGAGATCAATGCATCATCTAAGAACACACACCAACCAGTGATGGAGCGACAGGTATCTGCACAACCAGCCCAATTAGCATCATTATAAGCAGCAAGGCGAGTATAATTGCTTGCAGGAAAGAATAAGCCACGGGCAAAAGTGCCTTGAATATAGCGTATGATCCTATGGGCAGCAGCCAAATGAAGATGACGAGGAGTCTGAAGGAACTGGCTGACTTGCTGTACAACAAAAGAAATGTTCGGTCTAGTAATGGTGAGATAAACAAGGCTACCCACCAACTTCTGGTATAAACTGGGATCAGCAAGTAAGTCACTCTTCTCTTTGCGAAGCTTGACATTTAATTCCATGGGAGTATCAACAAAAGTAGCCTCTTGTAGGCTAGCTGTAGCCACCAAGTCACTAGCATACTTATGTTTATTGAGCGAAATACCAGAGGGACTACGATGCACCTCAAGACCAAGAAAATATGTGAGAGACCCAAGATCTTTCATATCAAAGGACTTTGAGAGATGAGTCTTGAGCTGGCCAAGTAAAGCAGAATCGGAACCAGTGATCACAATATCATCAACATAAACCAAAAGAACAATAATACCCATGTCTGATTTTCGAAGAAACAAGGAAGTGTCCTAGTTGCTCTACTTGAATGAAAATTGTAATAAAGTGGTGCGGAATTTATCAAACCAGGCCCTCGGAGCCTGTTTGAGACCATAAAGAGAGCGACGAAACTTACACACATGTGAAGTCGGAGAGGGAAACAATCCCGGGGGTGGCTTCATATAAATACACTCTTTAAGATCCCCATGAAGAAAAACATTTTTGACATCCATCTGATGTAGTGGCCAATCACTGGAAGTAGCAAGAGCTAGAATCATACGAACAGTAGTCATTTTAGCCACAGGAGGAGGTAAAATGCTTGGACAGAGGAACAATAGTGGGAGGACATGGCTCAATGTCCCAGGTGTGATTGGCCTCTAGAGCGGCAATTTCTTCCTGCATAGCTTGTCGCCAACAATCATGCTTGGCAGCGTGTGAGTAGCATGTGGGAATATCAAAATTGGACAATGTAGCAGTAAGAGCTGAAATAGAATTGCCAGAACTGGAAGAGGGAAATCCATACCTATCTGGGGGTACAGACACTCGAGGAGAGCGACGTACCAAAGGCACTGGAGGTGCTGCAACTGATTGAATCTGGAGAGTGGTAGGATTAGATATCGGGTGAGCCACCGGAAGAGATTGTGGGCGGGAGCGTCTTGTATACACAATACTTGATTTAAAGCGAGAACTGATTGGATGAAGATCCGAGAACTGCTGCTCAAAGGAGGGGAAAACCACAGTAGAAGAGGAGGGCACAAAGGACACAGGAAAGAAATGTTGATCTTAAAAGAAAATAACATTCCTAGAAATGCATGTACGGTGTAATGTAGGATCATAGCAAACAAATCCATTTTGACACACATTATATCCCAAGAAAGCACATCGGACAGATTGAGCAGATAATTTATGTCGCTCATGAGGGGTAAATGAACAAAATATACACAACCAAAGGTACGGAGGTTATCATAACTAGGTTGCGTAGCAAATAAGCGGAAATAGGGAGACTCCATATGTAGGACTTGAGAAGGTAAACGATTAATCAAGTGAATAGTAGTTTTCAGAGCCTCTACCAAAAACATGGATGGAGCAGAAGATTCTAACAAGAGAGTACGTACCACATCTAGGAGATGACCATTTTTACGTTCGGCTACTCCATTTTGTTGAGGAGTAAAAGGACATGAACGTTGATAAATAATACCCTTAGAAGCCAAGAATGATTGAAACTCAGTAGACAAATATTCACCACCGGAATTTGTGCATAATGTCTTAATAGATGCAGAAAATTGATTGTCAACATACGCTAAAAACTCAGTGAAAGTACGAAAGACCTCAGATTTAGAGCGAAGAAAGTAAACCCAAGTAAATCTACTATGATCATCAATGAAAGTCACATAATATTTAAATTTTTCATGTGAACTAACCGAGGAAGGTCCCCAAACATCATTATGGATAAGATCAACGCAGTGAGATGCTCTACTAGCATACAAAGGGAATGGAAGAGTTTTGCTTTTACCAAGTTTGCAAGAAGCACACTCAAGAGATAAAGAAGAACGGTCTTTATTACCAAGTAAACTAGAGTTCAATACATGAGATAAGATCTGAGTATTGAGATAGCCTAAACGACGATGCCACACCATACTAAGATCTGAAACATTATTACAAGCAAAAGACTTAACAGAAGAAACTGGAGAAAAAGTTGGAACAGGCAAAAATAGTGGAAACAAGCGCCCCACTTTAGGTCCCTTTGCGATCGGCTCCCCCGTTAACTGGTCCTGCACAACACAACCATCACCAGAAAAATTAACAGCACAATTGTTATCAACTAATTGACCAACAGAAATAAGATTCGTGGAAAGTTGAGGAGCAAGAAACACATCAGTGAACTTAGAAGAGGCATATTCGATAGCAGCTATTGGCAAAGAACTGCCATTGGCAGTCTGAATAGCAGATTGACCAGCGTAGGGCCGAACATGACATAGAGCAGTGAGAGTATTCGTCATGTGATTAGAGGCACCTGAGTCCATGTACCAGAGTTTAGTAGAAGTGTTACCTTGAAACCGCATTGCTGATAATGCTGAAATTAGCATCTGTTGCACCATTTCGGGTGTGCAGTAATTCGTTGCAGGAGGTGTAGAAACTGAGGAATCATCGGAAGGAGAGCCAGGAGCTGCGAAGGGTACAATAACAGAAGTCTGAAATGCCTGGGCCTGACGATTCTGGGGGCAGATGTGACATTCTTTGATAATGTGACCCTTCTTCTTGTAATAAGAGCAGTATTTCTTAGGACAATTGGCAACAATATGTCCATATTTCTTACAGCAGAAACATTATAAGTTTTTAGAATTCACAGATGGTGCTCGTCTTTGGGCAGCAAAAGCCATAGTGGCCGATCCTGAACTACCATGGGAATGCTCCAGAGTAGCTTGAGTATTAAGACGTTCTTCTTCGCAAAGTAACTCACCAAAACAAACATCAAGAGAGGGAACAGGAGAGCGATTCAGCAGGGAGGAACGAATTGATTCAAATTTGGGACGTAGTTTCATAAGAAACTGATTACGACGACTAGTCTCGTGAAGTTTCTGAATAATGGAAAGAGCGGCAACAGGAACATCCGTAGTAACCAGATCAGCATATTCGTTCCAAAGGGTCAGAAAACCCGAATAGTAATCTTGGATGGAAAGAGTGTCATGTTGAAACGTGGCAATCACATGCTCTAACTGAAAATGACGAGCAACATTATCTTGATGATAAACCCTCTTTAAGTAAGTCCACATGGATTGTGCGGTGCGATGGGGCCGCAAGTTGGTGACAATATGTGGCTCGACCGAGCCAAGAAGCCAAGACATAATCCGAGTATCAAGCACAGCCCATGAAGGAGAAGAGACTGAATCCTTGGATTTATCAGGATTCGGTACGCAATCCGTGCCATCAATATGGCCCCAAAGATCTTTTCCTTCAAGGAAAAGTTCAAATTGAAAAGCCTAAGTTGATTAATTTTTCCCCGTAACCTTGACGCACATGGGTGTGGAATCCATCGTAAATAAATGAAAGCCGAGACAAAAGCCAAAAAATAACGAAAAGGCCGAAATAACCAAAAAAAAGGAACCAAAGCCGAGAAGCAAATAGGACCCAATATTAATGGTTCCGAGAAGCAAGAGCACCAAAAAAAAAATTGTAAACAGCAAAAGCAAGAGCACCGAAAAATAATGGAAGCAGCAAAACTTGCAAGATGAGTCGCACAACACCTGCTAACAGCCACAGAAGACTGTTTCGAGAGCCACTCAGCCACAGAGATGCCGGAAATACCACCAGAAGGCTGTTTCGACAGCCACTCAGCCACATAGATGCCGAAAGAGACCAGAAAAGACTATACCAACAGCCACCTTGTCTGCAGACCACCGACAAAGACCACCGAAACAGAAAAGAGAGACCACCAAAAGAGTTGCACCGAAAAAAAATGACCCAGAGAATAGACTTGCACATAAAGACAGAGAAGATGACGTCGGAGACACCCAAAAACAACACAGAGACCACCGAAACAGAGAAGGTTCACGTTGGAACCAGCACAAAAGCCACTGAGAAGAAGAAGTGCACGTCGAAACTGCACAGAGGCACCGAAGCCGAGAGAGAGAAAAAAAAAAATTCAAAGGATGCTTGAGTTGTTAGTCGACGGCTTTTGATACCATGTTAAGTTTGTGAGAATGGCCGAATTAAATGGCCTTGAGTTCTGTATATTATATATAGACTTTACAAGGATGCGATACATGGAAAGCAAATAAGTTCCCGCATGATTCTAGCCCTATACATGTAAACTATAATCTGTCAAATAATGTATGCTAACTGTACAGAATAATGAATGGAGAAATAAGGAAATAATTGTGGGCTAAAATAAGGAAAGAAGTGTGGACAGCAAAGCTGTCCGTTGACAACTGTATGATACATTGATACCTACAAAATTCATATTATGTAACTAACAAGTAGGGGATACAACAAAACAGATTCTGCTAGGAGGGGACTTTCATAATGTTATATGGTTGACATCATTGACTATGAACAAATATAATTGCTAGCCACTAGGACTAACATGTACTACCACTAGAAGAAAGTGAAAGAAATGCATACATCATACTCTTTGATACAACAATGGTTCCCAATTTATAAATTCATCCAGTGTTAGAATTATGGCAATGCCAGATCACTGGTAGTACAACCAGTATACACTGCTTTTAGTACACATGCTATTAGCCAATGAATTTCACCCAGCATATTGGCACTACATTTAAGAATCTTGAAGATTAAGTGGCTAAGATGAAACAACTCAATTGGTCTGATATTTAAATTAAGTTCTAAGATGGACTGGCACTACAACCAGGTGATTGTCTGCTTAAGAAAATAACAATTTGCATAATGCATATGTCAGACCGATGCATGCACAAAACGAGTAGGCAAGTCAAGATAAATCCAAAAAGAAAAACAAGTAAAAACTAATTTAACATATCATTGACCAAAGAGAAACAATCCATTAGTGTCTTCGGTTTTAGTTTTTCACATTTCCACCCATTTAAACGATCCATGGATGACAATAGGAAGCACGAGGAAGAGGGCAAGGTTTAGACTTTAGACCTGTAGGCACGATCTATATTCAATCTGGAACACCAATTCAGTTTTCACATTGTTTACTTTATATCATTCTTGGTCATCTTCTGAAAACAAAATGCCATACATTGCAACAATTGATGGAAATCATAAAATATCATTATTTTGCCAGACTCGGGTTCTCAAGAATATAAAAGTGACATGATAATTAGCCATTATTTATAAATTATCAATATTTGTTAGGGCCTTGTAGTCATGTTCAGTGCAAAACTATCATGATGGGATCCAAGGTGGGCCTAGTCTTAAAGATCCTTTGCAAGTTCCAGATGGGCCAATTACAAGATCAAGAGCCAAGAAGATTAAGGAAGCAATGCAAGGATTGGTGCAATCCATTTGGGATAAGCTAGCAAGAGCCCAACACTCAAGATGAACTTGAAAGAAGGAGAACCAGTTTTGATCCACTTGATACAAGCTGTGGAAGACACGACTTAGAGTTATTGTTTGGGTCTACTGTTATTGAAAGCTTTCAATTTGTTTAAATCATTTAAATGATTTATTTTATTAGTTATAGGAATTAGTCTAGAATAATCGGGCTTGAGGATGTTTGGCCCACATATGTTTTATTTTGTTGAACTAGGGTTTTAAGAATTATTATAGCCGCGTCACTATTCATCCAGGGGCATTTTGGGTAAAAGGGGCATTGTTTTGACCTAGGGTTAATTGGGGTTCAGGTATTTAAATACCTTGTAGCCGTCCACACAAGCTCTTTTTAGACAATATTGAATTTTTATTGTGAGTTGAGTTTACTCCTCTTATTCTTGATTGAACTTTTGAACTTATCAAAAGTAAATCACAACCTTTGTGGCTTCCTCCTTATAATTTGGGTTCTTGAGACATGTTATTCAACGGGTCTAGATTTTAATATAATCTAGGTTCTTGAAACGAGTTCGCAACGGGTCTAGATTCTCCATCCATTGACTTGATTTTTGGCTTTCTTGGGTGAGTTTTCAAATTGATTGTGGGTTCAAGGGACTTCATTCTCACGGATTCATATCATATCAGTTGCAGATGGTATGTGTATCCAAATTGACCAGGTCATTGTCATTGCTCTATGTAACTATATCAGTCATCAAGATTGGACTCATCAACTCATAGCACAGTAATTGACTGCAAAATTTGGGTGTGACTACTGACCTTGGCATCAACTACCCAGAATTGACTCAGAGCACTCTCAAAAGCAGATTCATTATTTCCTAACATCCTTGCCATTGTTTTCCATGCGGAGTTAAGAACCCCTATCCCTGCACTGCAATGGTAAAAAGGTTAAGCAAAGAAACCTTCAAAGTTTGATCTTTTGGGCTAGTCATTCAGGACCTTTACTCTTGATCATACAAAACATTAGATTTTTTGCAGATGAATTATATGCTGAAGAAGCACTAGCGTAACGAAAAAGCCTCCCAGCCATATGATCGGCGGGTTGCAATATGATAGATGGGTATGGGGGGCAGGAAAGGAAACAGTCCCACAATAAATTAAAATCATGAATCATAATAATGAAGGGACATTGTTAAATAAGATGGTTTAAACCATCAAGAAACAAAACCTGGAATGCACAGCTATTCGACAGAAAAGGAGACCCAATATTGATTCTATAGCAAGGCCAAGGACTGAAAATTCATTTGATGGCTAGAGGAAACAAGTATGGATATGCTTTTACTAGCTGTGACCATGTACGTGCTAAACTTGCAGTAACTGCTATGCAAAACAAAAGTGCTAAGCAAAACTGAGATAAATTTTATTGACGAAAACTCACCCCAATCATCCCCTCCCACATCTCATTAGCCAAACAACCCACTCTTGATTTATATCTATTCGTTCATTTATGTCACTAGCCATCATGTAATTCCTTATACCCTCAATGATTTGGCCTCATCAGGTCTTTCTGACACCATGACCAAGCATAGTGCAGAGACTTTCTATTACGGTATGTAGACTTCATTAGAGACAATTAAACATCTGAGTCACTTTTTTAACAAGTAAATGAAAATCTTATCGATAAAAGGATAAACCTAAGTATAGAGCAAGTATTCAAATGAAAGGAATCCCTGAAAGCAATACAGACATATATTCAACAAAACCTGCAAAGCAGGAGAAACATTGCACAGCCCAGTTTCTTCCAACTTGCAAACATTTACCGTGTCCTGCTTCTACTTAATTGGATATTGCATTCTGTATAGTTTGCTGATATACCCCTTTCCTATATCGTGCTCCATTTTAACATCCACACATGCACGCGTTGTGCATGCCGTTATTGGCCAGACTACATTATCATAAAGCCTGAACTTTTTTTATGTGAATAAAACTAACCTCCTTTATTAAAAGGTGATAATAATTTTCTTCCTTTTATCTGAGTGTAATTCTTCGAAAAGCGGAGACTTTGAAATGGTTATAAAGAGCAGTCTGACTTCCAGGGTGAACGTTAATTATTGGGGTTATGTTCCATTGCAAATTTTCTTCTCATTCAACCAAAAAAAAAAATCTTCTCCTCCATATAAAAGAGACGCCTAACCTTCCAGCACCAGCAACAACAATCTTTTGCTTTGGAAAGTCTATCATTGGCTTTCCTTGTGCTCTAACAGCTCCTAAAAGTCCAGCAATTGCAACTCCTGCTGTTCCCTGTAAGGTGAATTGACATTAAAACATGCCAGTAACAGCAAGTTAAATTCCCAAATGTTGAAATCAAATAAAAAATTGGCATAAACTGAGTACTAGATCTAAGATCTTTAAATTAGGAAATTTTTTAAAAACATATACTTATAATGATTGAAATGATACAGTACAATACATATCCACAAAAAGGGTATTGCAAGTATAAAATAAATAAAAAAACAGTGAAAGAAAAAGAATCAATTTGGCAGGACTCGATAACAATTGACACAAGATGGTATTGCAAGTCCCAAAGGTTTTTCTAGAATAAAAGATCTGTATGATCATACTGAATCAAGAATTATCTTCATGACGTATACGATCAGTTAAAGACTGGAGGTTACCATCTTAGTTATAGTGACACTCAGACCATTCGGGAGTGTTGGCGATAAGTTTTGTGAATGCATACTATCACCTATAAAAAAAAGGTTTCATGGATACATTGTACTCTAAATTTAAAATATGTTTATCCTCAAAGCTTAAAATAGTAAGCTAAAAATTGCTGTCAAATTATCATGAAAGACTGAGGCAAGATTAAATTATGTAGATGAATATTACGGTGAAGAAAATAGTAAGATAATCAATGAGACAAGATTAAATTATGTAGATGAATATTACTGTGAAGAAAATAATAAGATAATTAAGGCAAACAAGAAATTCAATTACCTGGACATCATCATTAAACATTCTGTAGGTACATCTATAACGCTGCAACAACTTAAAGGCCCACTTGCTTTGAAAATCTTCAAACTGCACATACCCAAGTTTTCTTACTCTCTATCTCTTTGTTTTGCATTCTTTTTTAGTGTCATCATGCATGCAGTCCAGTTGCATTAAGTAAGCATATTCAACACTTACTTGCACAATCACATTTGGCCAACGAGTAAAAACTGCATTCATGAATTCATCGATGACAGCAACATACTCATCACCATCAAGACGATGTTCTTGAAGACCCAAATCTGGAAATAAAGTATAAATTGATCATCTATTAGAAGGGACTCATGCATTCATGATGATGATCAGAAAAGAGGGGAGGGGCGATGCAGGTGAATTTATAGATGCAAGTGCAGTTAATATGCAATACAAAGCAGGGTAAATAGACATAACCATGATTAAAAATTGTTTTTTTCTTAAAAAATGGGGGCATGCATTTTTTTAAGAAACATGGGTAGCAAGTCTCTTTTCTTGAACTAGCTTAAAGTTAGCATGGTTGATGGTGAACAACTGCTTTTATGGGGAAAAAATATATGGCACAACTACAATATCATCACCACAAATGGATGAAAAAGACTTACACAAGGGGTCTTTTAGCAGCTTCTCATTATTAGTTCCAACATCAATCATCACAGGAAGTACCTATTGATGGAATACAAAAAAGGAAAAAATTAATAAGTAACAAATCAATTACTTGGGCTTCACGCTTAGTTGAGTTGAGTTGATCATTAAAGAATCAAAAGGAGAATAGAGGTCAAGAATGTATAGTGGAAAACACATTATGTATCGAGCGGAAATAGAAAATGATCTCAGCACTGAACAATAATGAAAACTTTTTTATGACTGTAAGGAATTTAAGTACTGTGATCCAGCTGTACAAAATCAACTAGGAACTCTGCTGCAGATAAATAGAACCATCACATGGTTTATCAGAAATTATCACAGATTATACCAAATACTTAAGTTCAATACTGCACATCAGATTCAAGTATCTGGACATAAAAGTTCATTATTTAAATTTACACCTTAGTGATGTCACTGAAACACCTCCTTTTTTTCTAGGCTGGAACACCTTACCTGACACAGCAATTTACTGACTGCTGCTGCTGCTCTCTCTCTCTCTATCTCACACACACACACACACAAGCATGCACAGACACAAATCAACTGCAACACCATTAAAATATTTTGAAATTAGATGAGGACCTCAAGCTACGAGTGCTGCTAACCAAACTTAAATTATTTTCACGAGGTAGGAGTCATCTTCAACTATCCAACAGCAGAGCAGGTTTGTCAAACCGTATTAGAAAGAGGATAAGACTAACTTAAAATACATTTACATTCTATTCATGCAACTTGAAGGGGTTTATTTTGTCAAAGTAAGTCAAAGTATTGTGTGAATAGCCAAATCGTTGGCCTTCTGATTTCTCTCTATTATATAAACTATACAAAGAATTCTATACATGGAAAGAACTACGTATATGCTAATTCTATCCCTATACAATCTGTCAAATATTAAGCTAATTATACTGAAGAGTAAATCAAGGAAACAAATATGGAAACAAGTATGGAAACAAATATGGACAGCAAAGCTGTCCATTGACATATTTATGCATATTTGACAGCATCCTTAACAATCATATGTAAGTAAGTAAAAAAATTTTGTTGTTTCCATGTGTATATTCCTATAAATGAATGAAAAAATTGAAACAGAAAAATATGATGCATAAAGAAAGAAGTACCCTTTGAGGGTTTATCCCTGCAGCAGCAACATATAGATCCAGCTTCCCAATCGCAATTCCAATTCCCTGAACCCCAAGGTCTCCAAGACCCAGTATTCTGCTTCCATCTGTGACAACAATCATATCGACCTGCAAATAAAGGTTTTTAATACTTAAAAAAATTTCGGCAGAATAAGAAGATAAAAGGAAAAAAATAAAATCCTAGTTGCTTGTATCATTAACAGAAAGACCTGATCGGCTGGCCAGTTATAAACCATAGACATCATTTCTCCACGATCCGCTGCGCTGAAATACATTCCCCTCGGCCTTCGAAATAAACCACTGTAATTCTGGCAAACTTGACCTACAGTTGGAGTATAAACTATAGGAGCATATTCCTCAATATTGGCAATTAAGACCTGTAGATTTCAGAAATGATGTTATGATTTGAATTGTCAAAGATGAGATCCATAAGCTTATCTGTATAGAATGATTTCAACGACCAACCGGCATGAATAAAAATAATAATATAAATTGATATTGGTTGAAAGTGTGCAATAATATATGTGGATATCAAATGCAGATGAAATTGAGTAGTCATGAAGACTGATATACTCATACAAAGAAGACTGGCAATGGATGGCAGTGTTATGATGGTGATGAGTAATCTCTTCATGAACCGAAATTCGAGTTCAACCTTTTCAACATTCATGAGAAGGACAATATGGGGGGAACGGTTACACAGTCACAGCAAAAGAGATCATTCGTAAAGTTTTGTAATTGAAAAAAAAAATGAGAGAGACGCAACCTATGCTGACTTGCAAACCTGATTGAAAAAAGACCTAAAAATTGCAAGACGTTAAATGAACTCCTCACAGTAAATTTAGCAACTAGTTCAGGTAATCACTTAAGCAAAGAGGGAAATGCTAATTTGGAATGACAAATGAGAGCCAAAGTAGACTATATATAAAGGAATAACATTTTCAACCCACCTTGTAGTACATAGTCTCATTTCTATCATGCAAACGGTTAAGTATCCGCCATTTTGCCAGTGCATTTGGCTCAGATGGTCCATCTCTTGCATTTACTTCAAGCCTTTTCAGGTCAACGACTGTTCATTAACAAATATTACCAGTAGTATTGGTAAAAGAAAAGAATAAAAACGTGGATATAAAAAGTTTATTTGAAGATCTTTAACTTTATTGAAACATTCTGAACCTGTGGCAAATGGAATGACTCACATGGTGTAATTGAGTAGTCATGAGTGCTAAGGCATACATTGGCTACTTGTTAGGTGAAACTGGGTTTATAAGTGATTCTAAAATATTTACCAGCCTTTTTGAGGTTATAACATTGATATGGCTAGCGCTTTCCCTAGATTGTTATATCTGTTATTAGAACAACTCAGTGAGGCCAGCCATGCGATTCTAGAGCACTATATTGCTATGACTTTGATGAAATCGTCATGAATTTAAGAGGGAGATTTTGTAACACCTCAGTCCCACATTGAGAAAAGAAATTCACATGGTTCAAGTCATGAGCGCTAAATCTCACATTGGCTACTTACTAGGTGAAACTAGGCTTTCTAAGTGATTATATGGAAGTTTCAAATTGACTAGTCATTTTTGGGGTTATTAGGCATATGTGGCCAGCACTTTCTCCGAGTAGCTACATATCCAACACACCTTGAACGATAACTATGAAAATTCATACCTCTATCAACACCTAATTGCTTTCTAAAGAACCTTGTGATCGATTGTAATTGGCTTCAAGTAACTTGAGGTATTCAGCGATTCAAGAAATCAAAAACTCCCACAAAAAAAGAGAACCAAAAACAATTACTTCTGTTCCCTGCCCACAAAGGCTCTTGGTCAGCAGGAATTGGCAGATAAATTCTACCAAGGTATAGACAAAAATGAGCTTGAGAGCCAGAGACCTGGGCAGAAAAAATAAATAAAGACTTACTGAAGCGTTCAATTTGCTGCTCAGTAGACATAACATTTGGAGGTAGGAGTCCTCGAAGATCAAGACGATCGCGTTCGGTAAAGGAAAAAGCCGTTCCCTAATTGAAAAACAAATTTAAGAAGCATCAATTGCCGTAGAAAACTTCGATTTGCAAGTTTGTCACACCAGATACATTACTGACTTGGAATCCTGTCACGTCTAGCATAAAAAATATTCGATTTTCATTTTTTTCAAGACTTCTCTGACCCCGCGGCACTTTTATATAGCAAAACTCAATAGCTGTAACTTAAAAACCAGAGCAATGTAAAATCTAGAAAAGTACATAAAAAATCAAACTCACTTACCAGAGCCGAAATCAAGTTCAACGAACTGATAGTTAGAAAATTTAAAAATAAATAAATAAAACACATTCACTCCTACATCATTGTCTAAGGAAAAAAGAAAAAAGAAAAACTTAAACACTGAAACACCCTCAAACAACAACATTGAGGTAGAAACTAAACAAATAAAGATAATAAAAGCACTTCTTAATTTCAAAGTGGCAAAATCAAACGCAGTTATTTCCGGAACTAGGAAGAATCAGGAATAAGAAGTACAGGATGAAGAGAAAGATAAAAGAAGAAAGACGGAGAGTTAAGCGTAGGATATATATACTTTATTGAACCAAGGATCGTGGAGAATGTCGAGGCTGCGCTTGTGGACGATGGTGGGACGGTGGCCCTCGGTTGTAGTGAAGGATCTGGAGCGCATAAGCACGGGATTACTACAAAATTGAAATTCTCTCAGACGTTTCAAGCGAGTGATCAGGGCGGAGGACGTTCTGATCTGATTGGAAAAGTTAGACATTATTGGATTCCTAAGATTGCTTTTAAAGATTAAGCGGCTCGAGCCTTCGTCGAGGCAGTAGAAGAAGAAGTAGAACGTGAAATGGCAAGAGACAGAGCTGAAGGGAGGAGTTGAGTTTGAAGAGAAATATTCTCTGTTGGGAAATGCTTTCTCTGCGTCCTCAATGATCGTCTCGTAGACTTTTACTGAGAGTTGTTTCGTACAGTATTAAACGTATACAGTAATTTTGAAAAAGAATGAATAATTTTTTTTTTATTTTTTATCATGAATGTCATTTTATTCAATTTTTTAAAAAAAAAACTATGCGTCGTTTACACAGATTGTAATTATTATTTTTTAAATATATAAATATCGCATAATTATTTAAAAATATAAATAAATACGAAATTTATATAAAAAATAATAATTTTTTAATAATAAATTTTATTATTTTTTAAAACGACTATATGATAGTTGCCAAGCATTATATACATTCTACTAAACTTATATTTTAAATTTAAAAATTATTTAAATTCTATTTCCTTTGCCATTCATGGTATTGGGCCATTCATCAGCCCACACTGGTCCATTCGTTCGGACCCATTTAGATTTTGTGACGTATGATCCGAAAGAGATGGCCGAAACATAATTATGAGAAATACTATAGTAAAAAGAAATTATATAAAAAAAAATTTATAAATTGAGACTTTAGATGAATGTTGAAAAAATCTATTTATTATCTTTTTTATTATCACGTTTTTAATATTTTTAATGTGACATTAAATAATAGACTCATTCATTCAATACTACACATGGAATGATAATAGTAAAAGAGATGATGAATAATATTACTCTTGAATTTGTTCTCAACCTTTTTTTATTTATTTTAGAGAAATTTGAAATATGATCTTTTAAAATAGAGAAAATCTATTTACAAATCTTATATTTTTTAACATACCCAGCACGTTGTTTATTAGCAATGCTAACAATTGATTGATGCTTTTATTTTTTATTTTTAAGTTATAATGGGTCACAGTGATGCACTAACACACTAACTCATATATAGCAAAAATCATTGAAATATATGTATGGGACTAAGCATGACTATCTCAGATTCTGGATTGGCAGTTTTGGTCATGGCTAGCTGGCAAATTTAAGGTTCTATTCACTCCATTTATTCGGTCAAATAAAAATAAAAATAATAATACACGTGGGACAGTACTGCAAAACAGCCTCCGAGGACTACTGCTTCAAGACAAACGTAAAAGTTTTGAAAAAGCTGGTGGCTCCCGCTGGGGTCACCGTTAGCTCATGTATTTTTTAATGTATTTTTTAAATAATTATTTATATATATATATTTTTAATAATTTTAAATATTAAAATATAGATATATATAATATTATTAAAAAATATCTTTTTAATCATGAAGTAAAAAAAAAATTATTTTTTTATTTTATTTCATGATTAAGGAAATATTTTTTAATAATTTTTTTACTTCATGATTAAGAAAGTGTTTTTTAATAATATTATAAATTTATTTTATTTTTTAAAATATTTAAAAAATTTCTATAAAAATAACTGTAAAAAAAAAACATATCAAAATACACATGTTAGAGCCAGCGGCGGCTTCCAACGGGAGCCACCAGCGGTGGCTCTAACATTACTCAAAAGTATAAAGGAAAATACTATTCCCACATAAATTTTTTAAAACTCGATCAGTTTTGACTTTTGACCCAATGTAATAATATAATATAATATAATATCTGGGTTGTTGAGGAGTAGGGGTGAACAAAAAGATCGAATATCTGACCCGACCCGACCTGACACGACCCGACCCAGTTGTGTTTTAAAGCGGAAACGGAATACCCGTTACTCGATTTGTTTTTAAACGAGTATTACCCGTTTACCTGATTTCATCTAAAATCTCACGGAATACTCGCTCGAGTCGACACTCTCCCTCGCAGCCGCTCTCCTCCTCGCAAGCTCACTCTCTCCATCGCAGCTCTCTCCATCGCGATTCGAGCGGAAAGGTTAGTAGGTTAAACCCATTAATTCTTCTACTTTGCTGTCGTAGATTTTAGCTTTCTCGAAATTTTTGTTCTATTATGCTCGTTGGTAAAATTTGGTATCTGGTTTAAGGTTTTCTTCTCCTTTTCTTTTTGAAATTCCTCTTCCATTTCCTTGTTTGATACTTAGTTTTGCATCTTAGAAGGCAAGCTAAGCCAGGTAACGCTCTTATCCTCAAAATTTCGTGTGGGTTGAAATCGTGCCATGTATTAGGGATTTTTGAATTTCTGTGTTGGCCGATTGTTGTGCGGTAGTTTCTAGACTGATTTCTCAATTTTTTCCTCTCATGATTGTTCTAGTTGGTGGTAACCGAATAGAGGAAGGATAATATTTTTATGTTGTGCTTTGTTTTACTCCCAGCCGTGTGCTTTGCAAGGCATTTTTTATGTATCCCTTCCTTGTGTTTTCTTGAATTTAAATTATGTTCTTAGTTATGTTTAAGCCTTTGTTTTATGTGTTAAATTAATAGAGATGAGAATGGGTATTTTTAATATTTTTCCTAAGTTAATAGTCTTACTAAGCAACCAAGGATTTTATTAAAACTAGTGATTTTTATGTTGTAATTTTCTAGTTTATAAGGGATTCACCCTTGCTGTTTTTTGCTATGTTTAAACAAAAAAAAAAAAAAAAATTGATGTTTCTTGCTAGTTTTCTTCAATACTAGTGTCCTTAGTCTATGTAGTTGGGATTGTGATTGAATGGAGGGATGCTTAAAAGCATGAATGCACTAAAGCTACTAGCTGTCTATGGAGGTGCAGAAAATTCTGCTATGCACTCTGTTTTGAGGCTTAAAACAGTTCACTTCATTCCCATTATTCCCTTGCATCCTTTCCTCAACCAAAGTTAATTGTTTGTATGAAACACCATTAGTTTATGTTAGAACATATTGCTGAGCATGAAATGTGTCTCTGTAGAGGCAGAGTCGCTATGATGGAGGTTGTAATACATAGATGGGTTTTGAAATGTATAATGGGAGCATGCATGATTTGGTTTGAGTTTCACTTTAGTTTAGAGCATGCCTGAGAGCATGATTTGGTGAAAATATAAGCTTCTAATGTCTCTTGTTCTATCATGGCTAACAAATAAAGTGATGATGATGAAAACTAAAGTTAATTAGCAAGGTTGAAGTATAAAAAGTAGATCTAAAAGGTATAAAATGCTTACTGCAGCAAGCATTGATTCCCTCTATTTTCACTTGCGGTAATCCTCTGGCATGACAGTTGCAGGTAATATTACCTGCAATGAAACAATTTGACAATCAAGGCACAATAACTTGGGTAGATGACACTTGCTTTTCTTCTTTTTAGCAGATATAATTGCTGAGTACACTTCAAAAGAAATACAAATCAATGGAATGCGAATGATCTGCATAAAAAACAAAAAAATATGATAAAATCACAAGCTAGTTATATAATGCAACCTCAGAGACCAGAAAGAAAGTACTAGGAGCTCACTCTTTCTTGAACAAACATTTTAATATATGCAATTGTGTGTAGGAATAAGGAAATGTGTGTGATTCAGTTAACATATTCAGTGGCATTCTCCACTGCCACTGAATATGATCTGAATTAGGATAATTATATATATGACATATATATCCTCTCTTTTTGGATTTGATCAATGAAAAAGGAGTTGAAACGGATCAATTTTTTGCATAGTTATTATGTGCTTGAGTCTCTCTTTGCATCCTTTTAAGGGAATATGTTTTATTTAATTTGCAAGTATCTTACTCTATTTTTCTTTTAATTTGCAGGGAATATGCCTTCATCTGGGTCTGAATCAATGCCCAATATGATTAATTTGGATAATACTCAGTCTCTAACTTTGGATAGCTCTCTCCCAACAACTAATCATCAAGTTCGTCCTCATATCACAAGAAAACGAGGAAGATCAGATGTATGGCAACACTTTACAAGGATTGAGAATGTCGAGGATCCTAATGAGCCCAAAGCCACGTGTGATTATTGTGGTAAGGTTTTGTTATGTCATCCTAAAAAACAAGGTACTTCATCTTTGAAGTACCATCATCAGACATGTAAAATCTTTAATGCTAGTGGAGTTGGAAGGGATAACCCCCAATAAAAAATGACCGGGACTAGGAAGACGGGGGTGGATGGTACAACTAGCAGTCCTAGTGTTGGACTTGCTAAGTACATTGAATAGAAAATACGATCGGCGGTAGCTAAAATGATAATCATGGATGAGCTACCGTTTAGATTTGTAGAAAAACAAGGTTTTAAAGACTTTATGGCCGTAGTTGAGCCTAGATTTCCAATCCCCTCTCGCATTACTATTATGCGAGATTGTATGAAGATGTACATGTTAGAAAAAGATAAGTTGAAGAACATGTTCATGGCATCTGATTATAAGATTTGCATCACTATTGACATGTGGACATCAATTCAAAATCTTAACTATATGTGCATAACAGCCCATTTTATTGATGATGATTGGATCTTGTATAAGAGGATTATAGATTTTAAGAAAGTTCCTGATCACAAAGAAATAACAATAGGAAAAGAGATTGAGTCATCTGTACTTGGATGGGGCATAAAGAAGATATTTACAATCACTGTCGACAATGCATCCTTTAATACTACGGCCATTGATTATTTGAGAAAAATTGCCAAACTTAGGGATTGTATGGTATTAGAGAATGAACTTATGCATATAAGATGTTGTGCACATATTTTGAATCTCATTGTTCAAGATGGATTGAAAGAAGTTGATAAATCAATTGTCAAGATTCGAAATGCAGTAAAATATGTGAAATCTTCCCTTGCAAGACTTAATAAGTTCAAGTCATGCGTAGAGAAGTAAAATATTTTGGGTGGTGGGCTTCTTTGTCTTGATGTTCCAACTAGGTGGAACTCAACATATCTAATGTTGAGTGCGGCTCTCAAATATTACGCGGCGTTTGAGGTGATGCAAGATGAAGACAATGAGTTTGGCCCATATTTACGTGGGTTGGACAAGGAATACCAACTTTACATGATTGGGAAACCATTAAGGTTTTTGTAAAATTTTTGAAGCTTTTTTATGATACGACTTTGCGGGTTTCAGGCTCAATTTATGCAACTTCAAATTTGTTCATTAGAGAAGTATTTACAGTCTATAATTATTTGAACAAATTTTCTATGAGTGAGAGTAATATGCTGAAAACCATGTCGGAGAGGATGTTGTTGAAATATGACAAGTATTAGGGAGATTTTGAGAAATTGAACAAAATGTTGTTTATTGCATCTATGCTTGATCCATGCTTCAAGTTAGAAGTTTTGGAATTTTGTTTTAGAATTTTTCTTGGGAATGAGCGAACGTCTGAACTTGTTGATTGGTTAAGGAGGATCATTGAGTGGATGTATAAACAATATTCAAAATCTAGTGTAGGTTCAAGTAGGAGCCAATCAAGTATTGGTGAGACCCAAAGTAATACTTCTTATGATGATGTGGATGATATATTAAGTATGTTTGAACAATATCAAGCATTAAAGGGTGTGGTAGAGTCTAAATCAGAATTGGATAAGTATTTCATGGAAAGTGTTGAAGGATCGACACCCGACTTTGATATTCTACTATGGTGGAAGGTGAACTTAATCAGATATCCGATCCTTGCCAATATGGCTCGAGATGTGTTAACTATTCTCATATCTACTGATGCTTCTGAGTCGACATTTAGCGTTGGAGGTCGTGTCTTAGATTTATTTCGTAGCTCATTGGCCCCAACAACAGTTGAATCTCTTATTTGCACACAAAACTGGTTAATGGCTCCCTCCATTAATTATGACTCCCAAGATGTAATGGAAGATGCTGAAAGCTACAAGTTAGAAACCGGTAAGATTCACATTTGAACTTTATTTTCATATAGTCTTTTCAATTAATTATATGTTTAACATAATTTTTTTTCATGTAGAGATAACTTTGAAGAATATTTTAAATGAGATCGATTGAAGATTACTTGAAGTACTTTTGGACCAAAACTAGCTAATCCAAGAGTAAGACCATTTTTTCTTTTTCTTTTGTTTTTTGTTTTTTGTTTTTTTTTTGTTTTTTGTTTTTTGTGGGCATGTTCTTCAATCTTCACTTTCTTTCTTAGCAATAGAGGATGTCCAATTTTAGTATCATTATCCAATTTTTTGTGGGCATGAAGATTAGCTAGTTTTGAAGACAGGAGGAAGATTCATGAACACGCATGGATAGGATTCATGTGGACATCAATTTTTTGTGGGCATGCTGATTACTTGAAGTACTTTTTTGTGGGTCCGGTTTAATTAATATGTATGCCAAGTGTGTTTGTGTTGGAAGTGCTCGCTAAGTGTTTGATAGGATTAAAGTAAGAGATGCTGTGTTATGGAACTTTATGGATCAATACCCATCTTTTTTAGTTTTTTTTTTTATGTGGATATTTACAAACATATTTTTTGTAAATTCTTGGAGTCAGAAGATTAAGAGACTAACATATATCTATTTTAAAAAAAAAAAAAAATCGGGTAATCGGGTATTCCGAAAATAGTGTACGGGTCAGGCAATCGGGTATCGGGTAACGGAATAGTCTTGGGGTCGGGTCAGAACAGTAAATTTTGGGTCGGGTCGGATGAACAGTACTACTGAGGAGTTCCATACTAATTACTACGTATGCTGATTCAAGCTCATATAATTTTAAAAAATTTTAAAATTAATATTTTTTAAAAATGATATTTTTTTTCTTTTATCTTTATTCATCAATGAGACTGTACACATAATCTTTCACTAAGAACTGCAAATAGAATTTTTCTTCCATAAAAGTAATGGGCAGACGAAGAATTAAACAAGACAAATTATGGTATATTTAGTCTAAGTTTGCTCATGCAAGCTCATATAATTTAAAAAAAAAAATTAATTTTTTTTTAAATTATATTATTTTTCTTTTTACTCTTATTCGTTAATGAGACTTTGTTAATGAGACTGCACACACAATCATTCATTGAGAACTACAAATGTAATTTTTCTTCAATGAAAGTGATGGGCAGATAAAGAACTGAACAAGACAAATTATGGCATGGTTGAACATTACGAGTACGTAATTTAAAGATTTTTTTTGTAATTTCGTTGTCAATCATTATTTAAATAATAAAATACTTTTTTAATTTTTTATATAATCGTTAACTAATCAATATTTAAATACAAAAATTAGTATAACTTTTAGAGACTTCAAAATAAAATTAATATTAAAAAAATTACATTCAAACAGTTTTTTAACTTTAAAATATTTTTATTAGATTTGATATCTCTCAATTTCTAAAATTTAATAAAATATTTTCGCTCAAACTATTTTATTATTTTTCATTAAATCTTGAAAGTGAATAATTTCTAGTTACAATTATTTTACATCACCAAACAAATATTTAATAGAGATTGAGATGAGATGAGAAATTATGAATAGTAATAAGATGATTAGAGAATAATAATGAAATGATTTGACCGTATTTTTAGCTTAAATTAGACAAAAAATAGTAAACACAAGAAAATAATCAGAAAAAGACAATATCTTAACATTGTATCAGCCTCTTTAAGTTTTTGGGATCGCTGACTGACAGACACACAGCTAGAAATAAGGGCTGTCTTTGTCTGTAGATGCCGGCCGTGCCTGCATAATTTAAAACCTTAAAGACAATTTGTAGTCGTAAATTGTCATACCTTATAAAAGAATTCAGAGATATCACGCAACAGTTTTAGCCGCATTTGTAGCTAGTTGGAATTTGGAAAAGAATGGCAGGTGAAGAAAATGCATGGCGCCGGTGAAGAGCAAGACTACGGCAAGTGGAAAAGAATGGCAGGTGGAGTACATTAATACATGCCGCCGGTGAACTACAATATTAAACGTGAAAAAAAACGTGTAAAAGAAGTCTCATCAGTTTCTTGGCATCCTTGAAAGCTTGAGAGCATCAGCAGCAGCTGTTCATCAAGGTTAGTCAATCGTAGAGAAAGGAAAAACGCATTTACTAAGCCTTTAGCAGCCGCAACTCATTATTTTCTTGTAGTTACAAGTTTTTTCAAGCAATTATATTGGTTATGAAAGACGAACATTCATCCAAACTGACGTACATGTAACCACGCTTCTTTGCTAAAGAGAGGAGGCCGCCAAACGCAGGAACGAAAATTTGTGAGCACGCACTCGGAGGTTGTCCAAACTGGGATTGGGTGTTGTTGTCTAAATGAACTTCTGGAGTCTGAGCATCATATGTTCCCTTGAAGTTTTTGTTCTTGTTCTTGTTTTTTGGTAGATTAAATGAGCAAGATCCTTCTGAAAAACTTTTGAGAGCATAAAAACTAGAGTAGTGTAACAGTATCTTTAACCCTCTGCCAGCCCTGTTATTGGATTTGGAGTCTTCCCCACAGTTGTGTCTGAGTACTCATATTTGTCATTTGTTTTGGCTAGGCGTGCTAAAAAACTTCCACTCGAGTTCAGTGAAAGAAGTTTGCAATGGAGTTTCTGTCTCTATTCATTGTGGCATTGATGCCAGTTCTGCAGATACTCTTAGTTACGGCTGTTGGTCTATTTCTTGGAACGGAGCGTATAAATCTCTTGGGGGCAATTTCCAGGCAGTCTTTGAATAAGGTCAGTTAATTTTATTATCAAAATAAGGTGAAACACTGCATGAATGGCCGAATCCGAGGCCTAGTGATTTCTCTCTATTATATAAACTATACAAATAATTCTATACATGGAAAGAACTACGTATATGCTAATTCTATCCCTATACAATCTGTCAAATATTAAGCTAATTATACTGAAGAGTAAATCAAGGAAACAAATATGGAAACAAGTATTCATAGAAACCAGCACATGTTAGAATGATGACACATCACAAGTGAATTTTCTAAGGGATGGCTTGGTATAATTTTCTATTGTTTCCGTTTACCTTCCCAATACCTGCAAATTGAGGAATAACAACATTACTTCTTTATATAGCTAGTATTTTTTGTGTTCAGTCCTTCACTGATCGTCAGCAACCTGGCCGATACAATTACACTAGACAGTTTGGGAACCTTGTGAGTGATCAGCTCTGTCATACTTCTAAAGTCTTTGGCCTCTGCCTCTTTTAATTTTTCTTTTCATCACTGAGTAACTTTTGATTGATCTGTAGATGGTTCATGGTAGTGAATGTCCTTATCACATTCCTTCTTGGTTCTGCACTTGCATGGATACTCGTAAAAATCACTAGAGCTCCTCAACATCTGCACAGCCTTATCATTGGTTGTTGTGCTGCAGGTAGACAAAAATCTGAATAGACTCTTTTTAGGAGTCACTAAGAATACTCTGATAGTGGGTGATGATTTATATTGCAATGTGTATTGCATCATACAAACTTCAATGTGGATCATATCATGCAGGCCAAAAAATTATGGGATTCTTATCTTAAGCATGATTTATAGTTGGGATAATACAAACTCGTTTTAAAATTCAGTCTAAAGCAAAAAAATACTTGAAACTATGTCTACCTTAGTAGTTGTAGTATTGGGTTTCTCTGGTATATGTAATAAATACAGAAGAGCTTTGTACTTGAAGTTGATATGTCTGTTAGATCTGGTTTCCAGATGCCAGAAGTTTTTTGCATCCTTCCTTCAAAGAATACGTTATCTAACCTAAAATAACAAAAAACTACGATCAACACTGGATATTGTAGTAGGAAAGTAGGAGAAAACTATTGCCTGCCAATGTTCAACCCTCCTGAAGTACATGACTAACTAATTGTGCCACAAGTTTTACAACTGCATCTTTTTACCGTCTTTTGCACCCATTTTCTAAATAAGTGAAAGGTACTTGTCCATCATAATATTTAGGGAGAGATTGTTTTGTGCAGGAAATTTAGGGAACTTGCTTCTGATTATCCTCCCATCAGTCTGTGAGGAGGATGATAGTCCGTTTGGAGATTCTTCTGTTTGCTCTACTGATGCAGAGGCTTATGCTGCTCTTTCTATGGCGGTAATAGTCCATTTTTCTTACTCTAAAGTCACAAAAGTCAATGAATGTCATAATAAGACCAGCACCTCTTGGATGAGATGTCAGTCATGAACCATATCAAATTGTCAGTGGCAGAATTGGGCTGACTTTTGTTGGTCTTACATTTACGAAAATATCTCTGGATGAATTTGAATCTTTTTGTTGCTTCTGTTTTGATTATGCAGTTAGGTGCAATATATATATGGTCTTATGTGTATCCTATCATGCGGATATATGCAAACAAGGCAACTAAAGACACTGGCATACATGGCTCTACGACAAGGGATAACATTTCAGGAGAAACCTCGTATTTACATTCAGAGATTGGCACAGAACCGCTCCTTCCTTCAGAGGGCTGCCCAAGCTCAGAGGAGTGTATGGATCAAGTTGAAGTCCATTCTACTGGATCCGAAGGAAAAGCAAAGGTTTCTTCTAGTATGTAGTGGTTTCCTTTTTATAATGTTCAGAAGCTTTCTTCCCTCTCAATATGACCAACACAATCATGGGAACTAAAGAACACTATACCTAAAATCAAACATTATACTAAACAGTTAAATGCAATATTAAGATGAGGAGACATGAAGAAGCAGGGTATCACATGTTTTTGTCTGTAAGAAACTGCATCTCAACATATGAAACCATTCACCATTTTATCAGAATAATGGTTGGCATGTCTTCGGTAAACAAAGAAGTACATCTTTTTGCTAAGCAATTTCACAATGGTTAAAGTAAACATTGTGAAATGCCAATGCATGGGTTAACACATTTTTCATTCACTAAAATCCATTGTTATTAGTCTGTTTTCTCCTTCTTGTGTATCCTTGAATGAAATAGCCTTTTAAAGATTCTTCTGATAGGTAATGTTTCTGGAAAAGACTATGCTGTACCTTAAGAAGCTTACTGGGCATGTGGACCTCAAGAAATTGTTTGCGCCGTCTACAATTGCAGCGGTATGCTCATAATTCTTGTTCTATTCAGCAAAAGCTTTTTCTTTGAGCTGTTATCAATCATCCCTATAAAGGATATAGTCCTAATATCAAAGAAAAAGTAGATGATCCTGGCAATATGCTCCATCTTGTCCTTGAGTTGGCAAAATTAGGATAAATTAAAATTAACTTCATTCCAAAAATAGAAGTGTTATGTTTCTTGGAAATTTGAATATAATCCTGCACATAAGGGGGAATGAAATAATTTAGAACTAATGAAAACAAACAAACTGCCACAATCATTCCAAATGCTTTACATAGTTGCATTCGTTTTTTCCCCAAATTAATTTCTTAGTTATTGTGGATATGCCACATTGGGATCTCTAAAATTAATGTGTTTTTCCTTTGTAGATTTTTGGGTTTATCATTGGAATAGTCTCTCCAATTCGAAAGGTACTGATTGGTGATGATGCTCCTCTTCGTGCCATCTACAACTCTGTGAGTTTGTTAGGGTATGAATCCTACCACTGGCTCAGTAGAGCTCCTACTCCTTGAGCCTTTGTTTGATTTGGTGTTCAAGTTTTTGCTCAAACTTCTAAACTCCGAAATTTCTATATTCGCAACTTGAAGTAGTGTTAATATTCATGTGAACTTATAATAAGTTGAACTTTTTAGTGAAAAGCATGTGTGAATCACTTCCAAGAGAAGACCAATGCACCAGTTTTATCATTCATGTACTCAAGTAAACTACATATATGTTTAGCAATAGTTCTTCCTTAGTTGTATAGATAGTCGTAAATAATGTCAGCAGGAGTAGAATAGGTAGATATAATTCCCATATTAAGTTAACACTGCCTGACTAATACCCAGAGGAGAAAAAATAACACAGCCTAAATTTGACTTCTAAGAGCAGCAGACTCTCTCTTTTGAGCAACTATGTTTACAATATGATGAAACCCTGTGACACTGATCTGGAAATTTGCATTAATTCCTTTTAGCTTCCTCTTTCTTCTCCAGGAAAGCAACAATACCATCTATGACACTGATAATTGGAGCAAACCTTCTTAGAGGTAGCTTTTAATACTGATCTGCTATTTGTTTTGAGTGTCTTGTGTTGGCTTGGCTTTGTTATAGTTTCTTGAAGAATTTTCCATGAAGAGTTTCTAATATTTGTATAAATTATTGATATCATTTCCATTTACAGGTCTAAAAGGTGCCAGAGTAAGTCCATCACTCATTGTAGGGATTATCGCAATTCGGTACATCATCATGCCTTCACTGGGTATTGGTATTGTTAAGGCTGCAAACTATTTTGGCATGGTGGAATCAGATTCATTATATCAGTTTACACTTATGCTTCAGTATGCTCTTCCACCTGCAATGAATGTAGGTATGTATGCTTACTACTTTCTCATTTTGGTTTAAATGGATGAATATATTCATGCTTGAAACCTCCCATTTTGATTTCATTAAACGTGGAGGACATGAAGTTGATGTTTCTAGAAATGTTCTACTAAATGCACAAGTATGGAGCAATGACAAAGGTAGAAAGATAGGTCACTAGGTCTCTTAGCATAAACTGTTTTACTTACTATCTCAAAGCCCAAGAAATTATCTTGTTCAAGAAATTATCAAATCAAATTCGAACATCAAAATTAAGCTCGGTTTTAAGCTTGAGTTCAGCTCTAGTCTAACAACAAATTAAACGAACTTAGCTTGAGCACCTTAGTACTCGAGTCGACTTGGCTCGACTCATCTACAGACAGTTTTGGATTCTGAAATGGAGAGAGTATGGATTGATTTGAATCTCAATTGGTGAAGTTTGGTTGTCCAATGAATGCAATATTTGAGTAACCAATGCTAATGTCATGGACTTACTGCAGGTACCATTTCTCAATTGCTTGAGACAGGAGAGAGTGAATGTTCTGTCATTATGCTATGGACTTATGCTGTGGCAACATTCTCTCTGACATTATGGTCGACCATCTTCATGTGGCTTGTTTCTTAATCTGGATTACTTGATTCGTTTGATGGTCTAAAATAATTTTTTAGATGGATGGCATAAAAACATCCAAACAGAGACCTAGTTCTTTATCATTTCTGTATCAGCATTTAACATGTTCTTATTGCCCTGAAGCAAACCAACATCCACATATTCCTCCACATAGATTATTTGCAAAAATGAGTAAAGGAAAAAAAAAAGTGCTAGACACTACATCTTCATCTCAGTCCTCTCAACTTTGTATTCGTATAAGATAATACTTTGTATTCAACTTTTTCATCTAATCATTACCTAATTATTACAACTTTCCCAAACTTTCAAACAAAATACAAAAAAAATACAACTTTTTAAGTTTTAAAACAAAAATTATAGTTAAACAATATTTAAACTTTATAATATTTTTACTCTTTTTTTATTCAATTTTTTCTTTCTCATTTTTCAAAACCCAATAAAACATCTTAACTCAAACTAATTCACTACTATTCACAAATCATTTCACTTCACTAAATTCTCATCTCATTACCTAAGCATGCTTTAGTATCTCAGAATTATGTGAATAGTAGTGAAATAGTTTGAGTTCAGATGTTTTATTGGATTTTGAGAAATGTTAGAGAAAAAGTTTTACTGGGTTTGAAAAGTTTTGAGAATTTCTTATCCTATCTCATTACCCAAACATGCCCTTAGATTCACATTTTAGAGGATATTTGAGTGTTATATTTGTTCTAAGAAAAATTGTAACTATACTTGAGAAAAACTTACAAAAACACTTATTTTTCCACGTGTTAGCTATTGATAATCTGAAAATTATAAAATCTGAAATTCAAGATTTGAATCTCAAAATGAACCTGACAAAATGAGTTTTTGTAAGTAAAATTGTATGTATAAGTAGCACTACTCTTGTTCTAAAGCTTTTTATTTATTTTAGAGAACTTTTTATTGTTATATATTGAAATATGTATGGGACTAAAAATGTGATGAGAAGTTGTTCTAGTTTTTAATTCTTTAGAAGATCAACGTAATATATTTTGATGGTTGAGATTATTTTGAAGCAAAGATGTTTAGAGTGGGAGTAGAAAAATTTTCAAAGGCTCTTTAATTAGCGAGCATGACTATCTCAATTCATTTTTCTTCTAAACAAGCTTGATATATTATAATTAAAAGATACAAAAATACATAAATAAAGGGTAGGGAGACCCCAACAAACATCCTTTCTTAACTAGTGCAACACTAGAAAAAGAAATAGGCACTCGAAACAAATAAGTATTTTATACCCTTTTCCACTAAGGGAGAGCCGCACAAAGTGGCAATTGGGGAAATCCACTGTCTCGTCTTCAGGATCCTGTAGCAAAATAGGATAACTCTTATAATAAAAAGTTAGATAAACAATTCTAACTCCATCGCGTTATACGTCATTGCAAGACTCCACACTCTTGTAAGGAAATATATGTGATTCTTGCATAAGGGGGCAAAAATTAAAAAAAAAGTGGAACTCATAGATTGTGGCAGAAAGAGAAAGTCAAGGGACTATAGAGGGGTGGTAATCGTTAGGCACCAACGGTTCGAATTTTTTATTAAATTCTTTGGATTTAAGTGTATCCCATCAGTTTAAATAAAGTAGTAAGATAAAGACGAATATAGATAGATTACAGCTTGGACCAATTCTGATAGATACCGGAATCTATAACGGAGCGTGAGCTCCACGCGCCTGTCTCCGTGCAGCCACAACGATTCTGAATTGGCAGTTTTGGTTGTGTATTGAGAGAGGGCCCAGAAATAAAAAAGTAGTAGATGCAAAATTACTATCCTTGATATCATGCCTGCATTGGTTGTGTATTCAAAGCTTTTTTATGGGTTCTTTGTCATGGCTAGTTGGCAAATTTAAAGGTCTTATTCACTCCATTTATTGAGCGCCAAATAAAAACAAAAGAATAATAATAATAATAATAATATATGTCAGTGAGTCGATAGTGACCTCGTACAACAAAGCAGCCTCGAGGACCACCACTCCAAAACTCGATCAGTTTTGACTCTATACATCGAGGCTGGAAGAGAGGGAAATGCTGTTGCAGACTGGTTAGCTAGAATGGGTGCAAGGGAAGGAGATGCTGAATGGAGTTCCATGCGTGATCTGCCTCCTTCGTTGCGGGGCTTAATCAGAGTGGATAAATGGCGATTTCCTTCCATTCGGTGCAAGAGTCACGTTTAAAGATTTTAAAGTTTGAGGTGTATTGATTTATTTTCTTTTACAGTTTGCATTGGTCGGTTAGTGGATTGTATAGGTTTTTTTTTTTTTAGTTGGTTTTGATATTTGGGATGGTTTTTTTGGTTATTTTGTAAATTCTAAATGTCATTTTATTTTTACGGTATTTCTCCGTCATAAACGAGAGTAATCAATAAAATTAAGATATCGATTTAATCTATTAAAAAAAAATATATCGAGACTAGAAAGGAATTCCATCAAAGTGATGCGAGAAAAGGAATGGAACAAAACAAAGGAAAAGACAAAACAATAATATGATAGAAAGCAAAATATCTAGGTTGCAAAGGAGTTCCATGAAAGTGATGGGGAAGAAAAAGAAAGGAACAACACGTATGCAAACATCAATCAAACATAAAATATTTCTTAATTTTTAAATTTTTAATTTCTTCATCTAATTATTATTCAAACATAAAAATTAATATAAGTTTTACAAATTTTCAAATAAAAATAATATTAAGAAATTATATTTAAATAATTTTTTAACTTTATAATATTTTTATTTATTTTTTGTTTTCCTTTTAAAATTCAATAATTTAAACTATTTTGCTATTTACGAGATAGTCCAAGCGTCCAAACATACCTTTAAATGTTCGATCTACTCGGATAGATCGGATGGATGAAGAGTGGTACTGTACTGCAATGATTGTGTTTGAAGCTTCCCACCTAAAGACCCAGAAGAAAAAAGAAACAGATAAAAGAAAAGAAAAGCTCATTAATCCTGCGTGGGAAGCCTGCTGAAATGGGGGCCAGCATTCTTAACATTCAGTCAATGTGGTATCGAGCTTGATTTGGACGAACTTTGTAGAACAATTTACTTAATTAACGGAAAAAAAACAGATTTGCATGCATGCTTAGATTATCAGAAAAAGATAATAATGCTCTGAGATTACATTTTGTAGCTTATTTTTTAGCTTAAATTAGACCAAAAATGGTGACCACAAGAAAATAATCAGAAAAAGACAGTATCTTAATATTCTATCAGCCTCTTTAAGTATCCAATGAGTAAGTGTTCAACTACAGTAATCTCATCGATGACAGATTTTTGGGATCGCTGACTGACCGACACACAGACACGGTTAGAAATATCCAATAAGGAGTCTCATAATTTTCTTGGCATCCATGAAACCTTGAGAGCATCAGCAGCAGCTGTTCATTTTCTTAGAGTTCACAATTCAAGGTTAGTCGTTCGTAGAGAAAGGAAAATCACATTTACTAAGCTTTTTGCAGCAGCAACTCTTCATTTTTTTTTTTTTTTTTTGAGTAAACAGATGTCAACCTTCATTAAGAGAGGACTTACAAAGTTGATTTGAAAAACAAATCAATTACAAACGTTAATAACTCCCCAGTACACTTTCGTGACTGACATGGTCTAGTCCAGACAGTAAATCTCTAAAGACCTAAATCTTCAGAGAAAATACCCTCTCTGTCCACGACAGAGATTACAAAGCCCCATACCCTGACTAAGCAGGGTAGGGTATCCCAAACCCCAACAACTCCGTCAAAGCGGAGGGGGAGACTAATACTCCATTCGGACCAAAGTCCGAAGGTACTAATTTTTTTGGATTTTTATTTAACCTAGAGACTACATAACACAAAGAAAACTACAAAGAAAAAACACTACAACAAAACAGAACACAGGGGCTGCTGTGGCGCGTGCAGTACACGCGCCACTCTGAGGAGGGAACCACCAGTCGACCTTGGAGGTCTCGGACTCACAGACTCCAGAAACGCCGCACGTGGTGTTGGCAGAGAGCTCCCGGGTGGTGCGTGGAGGCCACGCGTCGAACAACGCCGAAGCTTCGAGCCGCGCGTGCGGGTTACTCGCCGCTCCGTTCGGTGCCGTATTCGGTGGTCTTCAAGATCGGCGGCAGGGCAACACCATGGCGGGGCGCGTGCTGGCTTGTGGCGGCGGGAAGACCCAGATCGGCGATTCACACTTATTTCCCTTGAAAAAACATAAAAACACAAAACAAAAACTACATAGAAGAGAAGGGAAGGAGGAGGAGGAGAAGGAGGAGGAAGGGAGGGGAAGGGAGCCGAAGCTCCCACCCCTCAAGCCGGATCTATGTAGTTTCTTGGTTTCGGCAAAATGAGAGAGGATTCTGGTCTGGGTCTTCATTTTTTTTTTTGAAGCAATTATATTGGTTATGAAAGATGAACATTCATCCAAACTGATGTATATGTAACCATGCTTCTTTGCTAAAGAGAGGAGGCCAAATACAGGAATGAAAATTTGTGGGCACGCACTCGGAGACTGTCTAAAGTATAAATCTCTTGGAATGGAGCGTATAAATCTCTTGGGGGCAATTTCCAGGAAGTCTTTGAATAAAGTAAGTTAATTTTATTATTAATTTTTTGACGATGCTGACTATTTTCTCGGTTTAGTTTACCTTCCCAATACCTGCAAATTGAGGAATACAACATAACTTTTTTAAATGTAGCTAGTATTTTTTGTGTTCACTCCTTCACTGATCGTCAGCGACCTGGCCGATACAATTACAGTAAACAGTTTGGGAACCTTGTGAGTTCAGCTCTGTCATACATACTTCTAAAGTCTTTGGCCTCTGCCTCTTTTAATTTTTCTTTTCATCACTGAGTAACTTTTGATTGATCTGTAGATGGTTCATGGTAGTGAATGTCCTTATTACATTCCTTATTGGTTCTGCACTTGCATGGATGCTCATAAAAATCACACTGATAATTGGAGCAAACCTTCTTGGAGGTAGCTTTAATACTGATCTGCTATTTGTTTTGAGTGTCTTGTGTTGGCTTGGCTTTGTTATAGTTTCTTGAAGAATTTTCCATGAAGAGTTTCTAATATTTGTATAAATTATTGATATCATTTCCATTTACAGGTCTAAAAGGTGCCAGAGTAAGTCCATCACTCATTGTAGGGATTATCGCAATTCGGTACATCATCATGCCTTCACTGGGTATTGGTATTGTTAAGGCTGCAAACTATTTTGGCATGGTGGAATCAGATTCATTATATCAGTTTACACTTATGCTTCAGTATGCTCTTCCACCTGCAATGAATGTAGGTATGTATGCTTACTACTTTCTCATTTTGGTTTAAATGGATGAATATATTCATGCTTGATTTCATTAAATGTGGAGGATATGAAGTTGATGTTTCTAGACAAAGGTAGAAACATAGGTCTCTTAGCATTAACTGTTTTACTGAAATTATCTTCTTCAAGAATTATCAAATCTAAACGAATTTAGCTTGAGTATGGATTGATTTGAATCTCGATTGGTGAAGTTTAGTTGTCCAATGAATGCAATATTTGAGTAACCGATGCTAATGTCATGGATTTGCTGCAGGTACCATTTCTCAATTGCTTGAGACAGGAGAAAGTGAATGCTCTGTCATTATGCTAGGGACTTATGCTGTGGCAACATTCTCTCTGACACTATGATACTACATCTTCATCTCAGTCCTATCAGTTATCTATATCAACCCTAGCTAATAGTTGATCTAATAAAACATAACTCAATTTACCATTTGTTGCAACTGTGCCATAAATTCTTGAGAGGAATTCTATAAAACATCAAATTGAAACATATCATAGCCAACTTCATGACAACAAGCGAATCAACCAAAATTCATTGAATTATCGATTATACGAATACAATGCATTATCTATTATATGAATACAATGCATTATTGGCCCAAAGAAAAAAAAAAAAAAATCTATCCGTAAACCTCTAACTGTACAAGGCTTTGAAAAAAAGCTGAAAAGAAGATATCCTCTCACTAATACATTTTGGTTTTACCATCAATTCCATTATACAACAAGGCAGCCAGTAACAGAAATGGAAGCAGGGAAACGCACACAACATCCGGTGTAAATCGTCAGTCAATACCCAAGCTGGAATAATGTTCAAAGCTACCCTGACAAAATAAGAACAAAAATTAAAATGAAATTAATCCCACCACTGCACTGACCATTAAAAAACCTTCATTTCGGTATGGACATTAATATCCTCAAATTACCCAAGTTAGGAAACAACATGGCATCAAGGAAATCTTATAACCGATATGGAACGGCATACACGCCGTCTTCTTTTATTTTCTTTTCTTTTTGGTCAGTAACTTGGGTACTCTAAAGTCAGACTTTTCAAAATTCAAATTTCTGGCGAGTTGTCTTCAAACAATTTTTGTGAGGTATGCTACTTACAGAGCAGTCATCATGAACACGCCATATGGTCTCCCCAAGGAGGTTTGCAACTGACAATACTGTTAGCTGAGGAAAATAGTTTTGCTCCAACACCGGAATGGTATTTGTTACGATTACCTCTTGAAACAAACCACTTGATAATGTCTCAATCGCAGGAGGACTGCAAACAGAAAAGCAATGCAATAATAAGGCTAGCAGAAGAATTCATAATCCATTAAAAAGAAAATTGTTTCGCAAAGAGAGGAACAAATCCAACATGTATAGTGCATAGTGCCAGTAGTTATAAAATCAGTCCGTTTGAGGAATTTAACTATCAAAAGCAGAAGATTTTTTTGCGTCCTTAATCATATATGTAAGTACCTCAAAAGAAACATATATAGATGTGATAAACCAAAAGTTATTTTCAACCCATTACGTGCATGTGAGGGTAAGACCTCTTAAAAATTAATTTTTTTTTTTTTTTCCAGAGACTTTCCCATGCTAAAAGTCTTGTTCGAATAATACCCAGAGCCTAGAAATATACATGATCATCCAAATGTTATGAAGGCTACAACCAGAATCATTAAATAATAGGTCCACAGTCGCAGCCAAACCAGAATTTAAAAAGAATAATTCCTTAGCTTGGGCCCAAATATTGAAGATGGAAAAGTATTTCTACAAGCTAATAAACAATGAGTAATCAAAGGAATTGGAAGCTAACAAAATTAGAATATTCAAACGAATCGCAGGATTCAAAACCACTTGAAGCAATGTACTAGATTTACAATCCAACTACAAAATCACTCAGATAGAAGCAACTGCTATTGGCTCCCATTGCACCTTCCAATTATGTATATTATATAAGGCAATTTGCTGCTTCAGATGACATTTTTTTTAATATATGCCAGAATGAATAAAAGAGAATACTCATGTAAGAAGGATTCAGATACCTAAAAACAGCATGTGTACTGCATGCATAGACTTCCCTTGCCCCCTCTTGGTGCAAAAGAGATGCACCTTTGGAAATAGTCCCTGCAACCCACCAGAAAACTACTTACACTAACAACAAAGCAAAATAACAATAACTATGAACTAAGAAAGAATGAGCAGTCTGTTTGATCATTTAAAAAGATAAAAATCAGTAGTCACTAGTAACAGTGAACATATTAATTTGGCTAAGAATTGCAAGATATTCAAATGCAAACCACGTGCTGTCTTGAGCACAATTCAAGTTGATCATACCCAGAAGACTTATAGCCACAAAATCACCTAGTACTGCAAGCCCAAAGAGAAGCATCCAATAATTGGCAAAAGCCATGCTAAAATCCCCAAAAATAAAAAGCTTCATGATATACCTTAAATGACCTTCATAATAAATCATGTTTCTTTTTTAACCCTTTATTTAAAAATGGAAACAAAATCATGTTCGGCTTCCATTTGCAATACAAGTCAGAAAAACATTAAAGACTGTACATCTAATCGTTTACTTAAATTTACATCAGAGACCATTTTCTAACCAATAGAGACAAGTGAGAGCATAAAGACACACCAGCTGTGTCGATCATGTCATCCACCATTACTGCTACTTTCCCCTTCACATCGCCAATCAGATTTATCACCTGCAAGATGACAATATTGATATTCATATGAGGGTCTGAAAATTTTTGTTTCAGAAAGGAATCAAAGAAAATAACACAGCACAAATTGTATGCTAAAATTGTATGCATACAATTTTTGCTATGATATTCAAAATTTTTGCTATGATATTCAAATTATAAGTTTAAGGCATAACACTGGGTACAATTTGGAAGCTGAAATTATAAAACCTTAAACAGCAATAGCAATGTTTTAATTTTAAGTTCGTAACAGTGATTTAATAAAGATTGGCAAACTGGAGAAATATTTTGAGGGTCATTTACAAAAAGACTTGAAGGGATGAGAACGCAATAAACTGGATACAGGAAATCACTTTTTTTTCACAATTTCACACTTCATTGAGTCAACATAAAACACATGAGCTTTAGGAATTCAGTAACAAGAGATCAAAAAGCTTAAATCAATCCATATATAAAGAGAGACACACAGTCAATTTGAATTTTAGAAGATCCTACCGCTGCCACATTATGTCCATGACGCCTTTTATCTACAATGGCAAGAGGTGCATCAGATAACTTCTTGGCAAAAGAACGGGCTCTAGCAACACCACCAACATCTGGTGAGACCACTACCAGATCATCAAAACATATAGACTTGCTGGCAAGGTAATCAAGAATCACAGGCTGGTGGGGCAAAAGAAACATACACCATTTGATCAACCAACTGAAAAGGAAGTGTTACCAAGAAACGTTTCTATAGATGAAACATGCAAGTATGCAGTGAGTCTGATGCAGTAGAGAATGCCAAAGAACTCAGGTATATGTCAATCTAATATCAACGAAGGCTCTCAAAAAATTTAACTCCTGTGTACATGGGCTATGCCTATTTCATTCGTATCAATAAAACTTACCTCTTACTTATTAAAAAAAACGAAGGCTCTAAAATATAAACATATGGAGTCCACCTATTTTGAAGCTAAATCATAACTCACATAACTAAAAAAATTCAAGGGAACCTAATATTCTGTTTTAGCTTTCACAATCTTCACTTTTAGGAAAAAAAAAGTGATAGAAAACTAGGAAAAAAAGAGTATAGACAGAAGACGCTATACTCTTGTGGACCACTATCTAATGATACAGAGTATTAAGAAAGGATGACTAGAGCTCCAACACCATTTTTCGCAATCTTCAAAACTACACTCATTTCATTCCCTTCAAATGCACAATACTGCTCCCTTATGTGGCTCTTAAACTGTCTTTTTCAATATGCTAGGAGATTAACTAATTGGGAAGGCATAACCCGCTCTATCCCAAATAGGCCAAACTCTTTTTTCATTTGACTGGAGGAAGGAATTTAGTATTCTTGTTAGCTTTTTCATCAAAGCCAAACTCTTTCTTGATTTGACTAACTTCAGGTAGCTATTTCAGAGAAAGGACATCCTTGTCAAACTCAGGCACCCTTGCATATGTTTAATAATATAGAATAAATGCAAGTGGCCTGGGTTTCTTACCTGACCATATACATGATCTACTGGAATATCAAAATAGCCCATGGACTGCCCTGAATGGAGATCACAAGCAAGAACACGGTTTGCACCTGCTTCCGTAATCAAATTTGCTACAAGTTTGGCCGCAATTGATTCACGCCCTTGAGACTGAAAGAACAGCATTCAGAGATAATGAGTAAAATAAACTTGAACTTAATAAAGAGTAACCTTCAATATTTTTTATAAGTAATAAGAAATTTATTAATGCAAGTAGATAGGCATAGCCCAAGTACACACGAAGTATACACGAGTAACCTTAAATATTAACATTGACCACAGTCAGCTTAGGCAGAACTTCTATAAAATGCATATTCAGAAACTACCAATTATCTTCTTCTTTTTTTATAGGTAAAAATGCCAATTATCTTAAACTTATTTTAACAATTTGTGCCTTTAAGATTTCCTATATGGTATTAAAATTGTCTTTTCTTTATACTACTATTTGTTTCAATTAGTATTATATTTTGGGAATGGATGCTTAAAAGCATAAATAAACCGGCAATAGGGTTAATAACTGGCACGTAATAAATTATGAATATAAATGAAACCAAAACTATACAGTTCATAGGGTTCTAAGGCCCTAATCTACTATAGGAAGAACATGCCAATTCCAAGTCAGAAGTACAGAGCAATAGCTCTGGCATCAATTTATATGGATGAACAACTTCAACTAGAAAGTGATACATCCACCAAAAGGAGTGTCTCCACGTTTGACCCTTGAGCACAGGGAGATGAGTTAATTTTCGAGTTTCTTTTCTAATTAAGCAAAGTTACCTTTCTATCAGCCCTGGCATATCCAAAATATGGAATCACTGCAGTAATATTCTTGGCTGATGCCCTTCGACAAGCATCAATCATGATCAGAAGCTCCATGAGATTTTCATTTGCAGGAGGACATGTGGGTTGCACAAGATAAACATCACACCCTCTGACACTCTCTTGCAACTGAACATATATCTCACCATCAGCAAAACGTTTTATCTTAATTTTTCCAAGCTCCAGACCCATGTAGCATGCAATTTCCTATTGAATACATGCTGCTGCATCAGACATATGTGCATAGCAAAAATCTTCATATAACACCGATAAAGGTTCAAGAAAAACTAAGAGGATGTTTGGAAACAAATCTCATCCCATCTCATCTCATCTCATCTCATTTCGTCCCATCTCATTTCGTCCCATCTCAAATCATTTCATTTCATTCCCAAACATCATTCAAATACAAATACTTTCAAACTAATTATTACAACTTTTTCAAACTAATCGTTACAACTTTTCCAATTTTCTAAACATAAAACAAAAAGCAATTCAACTTTTTCAATCCCAAAACAAAAATAATATTAAAAAAACTATATTTTAACAATATTTTAACTTTATAATATTTTTTATTTAACTTTTTCTCTCTCTTTTCCCAAAACCCAATAAATACTTAATTCAAACTATCTTACTACTATTCACAAAACATCTTACTACTATTTACAAAATTCTCATCCTATCTCGTCTCATTTCCCAAGCATCCCTAAGTAAACAATAAAATGTAAATACGCATACGCCTTGAGAAATGATATTTGCAGTCATAGAGGCACTCTTATTGAAAAAAGTGAGTAAATATAAGACTCACATGAAAAAATTAATTTTTTAATGGTAGATTCCACTTTTTCAAAAGGAGTGCGTAACATTTGCACAACTCATGACTCTATCTAACATTATTCATTCACGTGACCCTGCCATATACTACCAGTAAACTTTAATCACAATCGCAAAGATTTCCTCCATACATTACTTTCATGATTTTTGGTTTTAATAAAACCAACCAGTTATTGTGAAATATATAATTCAGTGAATTCTCTCCTGCATTACAATAGCAGATGTGCATGTGTGCTTGCAAAGATTTAAATGATGTGTACCTATAAAGAAAGATTTAAACGACGTGCATTATTCAATTTTTAAATGATGACTGAAAGATTCGACCACCATGGTAGTGGCGAAAGAGTGACAATTAAGGCCCCTAAATTTTCAGCTTGAGGTTTCGTAAATTTGCCGCCTGGCCCACGAAACATGAGCCGAGGAAATTGTTATGTTTCGTTTCAAAATTTATGATACTATTTCTGTAATTGTATTCCTAAAAAACATTTCTATCCAATGGATAATCGCCCAAATCCTAAACCATTCTTTATCGAACTGTAACGGAAAATCCACGATGCAGCGTCGACAACAAGGGATATCTATATGTCTATATAGGATGAGAAAGCTAAAAAACTCACAAAAAGAAAAGATATTACAAAAAGAAACGATATTATGCTACAAGAAGCGCAAAGAAGACCTGAGAAAGTGCGGGATTGGCCGTGCCGGAAAAGATCCGAAGCGTAGTGTTATTCTTGTCAAGCTCATCTTTTAAATGGGCCGTGTCGGAAGCCAAACGACCCGGAATAGGTTTTTCAGTGCCAAGAATTGGAATGGAGGGCTTGCCGTTATCATACTTCAACGGCTCCTCCCAAGCACATTTCTGAAAAAAGAATTAACGGGAATTTCTCTAATCAATCTGAAACCCATCTCCGACGAGAAAGGAAAACGAGAAAACCGAATCCCAAAACCATGCACTGAAAAAGAAAAGCAAGAAGTGGGGGGGGGGGAGGGGGAGGGAGAGAGAGAGAGAGAGAGTTACGATGCCGTTTCGGAAGGCAGGGATACGAGGGCGGGGGAAGAAAATGGAGGTCGAACTCCGAGAGAAAGGAGAAGGGAGGGACGTAGGGATGGATGGTAAAGTGTACAAGTGAAGCAGAGAAGACATTTTCTTTCTCCTTTCTTGTTTCCTTTATCAGAGAGAGAGAGAGAGAGAGAGACGAAGGAGGAGGGCTTAACAAGTGTAGTCAAGATCAAGCTCGTCCGACGGACCGTCGGTTTATTTATTACCAACAGAAAAATAACTGTTAATTGATTTTATGATGTTTATTTTAAATAATTCCTTATATAATTAAGTGATATAATATTTTTTTTAATGTGTCACATAAATAATATAATAAAAGAATATAAGCCCAAAATATAGAAAATTTTGTTAATCTCCATCCTCTTGATTTTTTTAATTTTCTAAGAATTTAAATTATGTAAAGTACTTCAAGTCATTTATATCTATAAATATTTTTGAGCAATTCTGGGCATCTGCTCCATACCAGCACACACTGCACATCATTTTTTTTTTTTTACACGGAGTGTGCCCGTGTGGGGCAGATGCCCACATTTTTTCAATATTTTTTTATCTGAAAACTTTTAAAATGTAAAGAAAAATCTCTAAAATTTACAAAAATTTGAACCATATAATTTTAAAATAAAAGTTAAAAAAAGCTCTAAAAGATGTAATTTGAAAAAGGATCTTTGATCATGTAAGATTGTCGATAAATCCAACTCAAATCATCTCAACTAATCTCAAATTAATCATTGATGATATTCACTACATTTTTAATTTTCTATAAAAAAAAGTTAAACTCATCTCAACATATTTCATACATTTCAACTTAACAAGTTAAATTCATTTCAACCTAAAAAAGTTAAACACATCTCAATAGGACCCATAAAATACTATTATTCACAACTCAAATCATCTCAACATTTAAGCACAGCTTGGCTAAATCCTTGGAGTTGTCATTTTATGTCCGACAAAAATTTTACTCAGCAGCCCTACACCACACCCTGATGGGAAAAAAAATAAAATGATAAAAAATAAAAACTCACATCAACAGGTATGTCCAATTCATCATTTTTGAAAACAAAAAATCTTCACAACCTCCTAACAATCCACACTCTACATTATTTTTAATTTTTTTTTCTTTTATTAACTATTTATTATATAAATAATGAATAAAAATTTGAAATAATTTAAAAAGAATAAACTCAAAAAAAAATATTAAAAATTTAAAAAATTTAAAAAAATATGGAGTGTGAAGTGTGGAGTGTGGTTTAGGTTGTGTAACAAAGCTCTTTTGAAAATCCACCTTGTTTACATAAAACAAAAGTTTATCTTCTTTAGTAATCACAAACGGTACTGGAAGGGCATTATCAATAGGTTGAAATGCAACTCGTATAATCCAAAAAATGAAAAGCATATCAAATGCTGGATGGGCATCAGGAAGAAATCCCATATGGGAGAAGTGCAGCAGCCACAATCCTACCCTCCTCATTCAGTATGTTGTAAGTTGATGTAGCATTTCTCTGCAACAAACGCGGATAATGATCAGGAAGATCCCATGTTTATCACTTGTTCAAAAATGGAAAAGGAGGGCATCGAGTACTCTATTTTACATTTATGTTTGCTACCATGTAAAGGCTTTACAGATGCCCATTACTGAATTAGCTCTTCCTTTGTACACCATAACTCAAATGGTGTACACCCAAATGTGCTACCACACACACACACACACACACACACACACACACACACACACACACACACACACACACACACACACACACACCCCCCCCCCCCCCCCCCCCCCCCCAAAAAAAAAAAAAAAAAAGGCTTGTTGGGACGCACCCTCCCCAAGCCTTAGCTTGGGCCAGGTAAACTCAATGACACGTTGTGCCATAATTACTACTAACTTGCAGCTGAACCTCTCGTACATTTTCCAAACAGTAAAGCCTTCCTTCTTGTTCCTTAAAAGGTTCAGGCAATTCTTGAGGAGAAATACTAAATGCTTTAGCCACAATGAGATTCAACAAAAGTAAACTCACGAATTGACATGGCTTCATATAGTATGTTGGATTGTAAAACTACCTTTATTGTAAAGTAGATCTAACGTATCGTATGAAGTTATGTCAATTTGTGGATTTATTTTTATGAGATCCATTTGTGGCTGTGGCACTTCATATGGTACGTTACTCTCTTTTCTTCCTTTATCTCTTTCATTTTTATTCAGCTGAAGAGGAATATGGTCACAGTGTCGACTTTGCTTAGAAAAGCCATACGTGGCATAACAGAAGAGAAAGAAGCCAAGCCCAGAAAAGGGGGGGAAGCTAAGATACCGAGTCAAGGACTTCTAACTTCATGCCAGTAGACCGAACAAAGCGCCGAAGTTCAGGACCCACCGGCTCAATGTGCCTCCCACATCCAAGTATCAAAATCTCTGACAAAAGTTATCAAGTGGATGGTCAACAAAAAATAAGCAGCAGATCAGTAGCTGCTAATAACAACCAGTACCTTTAAACTGGCATAATTACTCAGCATCAATACATGCATACAAACATATAATTACATAAATAGAAAAATTTCATCATATATACAAGTTACAGTGACATTACTTGTAACAAAATGCATATCCATTGCAATTCTAGTTATTGTCAAACACAGGACATAAATTACAAATGCATGTAGATGGATCATGTTTGGCTGCCACCACAAGTACATTTGGAGCTTTTTTTGTTTTAAAACAGTGTAGACCTATGCTTTTCAGTTTTTCATTTCTTCAATATTTCATTCTCCATGATGGTATATTACATAACTGTTTGATGTGTGCAATATTGGTCATTGCCAGGGTGCCCATGTTTCAGACAACAATTGGGTCATAATACAGGGAAAGGTGCATGTGAGAAGTAAATATAAGGGGCAAACATTGCTGCAGGACAATATCACTATTCGAATTCATACCTGGTATTGGCCGCACTGTGCGGAAGATAGATAAGCTGCACCAAAGTATTAAAAAGAAGAAATGTCAAATATTGGAGGGTGAGGGTAGCTAGAGCCAAGAACAATATTCAAAACATTATTTTCCAATCTTTTTTTTATATAAGTACTATTTTCCAATCTTTTAATCATCTCCGTAACATAAAATCATGTTTTCCAGCCCAATCCATGACTGACTATTACAAACTTCAACTAACTACTTAAATGATGTATTCCATTTTAATTTAGCAGTTCAATATATTCCTTTTGGATTTGGAAAAAAACCGACAAAAATAGTCTGAGAGTTCAAACACTTCTATAATCAGAACTCTTGCACTTATAAGAAAAAAAAAAAAAAAACAATATTCAGAACTCTTGCCTAAGCATTCACAATGGTTTCTTGATCTTATCCTTTAAAATACAACACCAAATCTCACTTTTTCTATATTGCATACTGACTCTTACAATATATCATACATCAGCTGATCTACTTTTTCTTCATATCATTTAAATAATCTTTTTTTATTCTTTTTAAATATTTCCTTTCTACCAATAAATTTGCAAAATCCATACATTTTTTTTATATTTGCAATATATTTTTATATACAATGTAATATAATTCAGTTCTGTACATACAAAATAAAAATATATAAGCCAAATAAAAATAAAAAATAAAATCAAAATATAAAAAATATTTCCAATATATTTGTTAGAAGAAAATGAAATAGAGGTATTTTTAAATAATGAACAATAAAAAGAATTTGCTTACATGGTGAAAATCAAAGTAAAAGAAAATGAGAGAATAAATGAAATATAAATAATAATAAAATGTTTACAGGATGAAAAATATCCGTTGCATGTAGCGGGTTATTGTAGCAAATTGTATTTTAGATTTTCTTTTACATAATTGGATGTAACTCCTTTTTTGAAAAATTCTTCAAATAATCTACATTTATTGTATAATACATAAGTAAGTGAGAATGCTTAATGAATAACATGAATCAAGGCTGTAAATGAACCAGTCTGTTTGATAGCCCGCTCGGTACTCGCTTTGTTAAACTCGACTCATGAAAAAAAAGCTCGTTCGTGAAAATAGATACCCGCTCGATTTGTAAATGACACATACTGGACAAAACTCGACTTGACTCGGCTAACACTCGTTAAGGCCCGCTTGTTTATGCTCAAGTCGATTAGTTAGCTCGACTCGATTAAAACTCATTCATATATTGATAAATATATATACACCTATGTATATATACATATATATGTATTAGCTAATAATATAAGCATACCACTTTTATAATTAAATATATAATACGTAATCTAATTACTTATGTCTATATAGTGAATATATTTCATAGGTATATTTTATAATTTGTATAATAATTAGTCGATAAAATTTAATTCTCACAATATATGGAATAGATACATGCTATCATATTAAGTGTATCATGTATGTATTAATAATATATATAGGCATATAATATATTGTTATTTTAGATAAATATCAACTAATTAGAAATTAATTATTTATAAATTACTTAAAATTTTATAATTCTCTACTTGTTAGTTGTATATCTTCAATATTAGATTTTTTATTTATTTATTTATTTTATTAATTACTAAATCTTATTCAAAAAATAAATAAAAAATAAGCAATTTAAGCTCGAGTTGAGAGTTTAGCTTATCGAGTCGAGCTCTAACAAAGAATTAAAGGAAATCTCGAGCTCGAGTATTTTGAGTTGAGCCGAGCTCGGCAAGCCAAAGACCGGCTCGGCTCAGCTCAATACAGCCCTAAACATGATAAATGGAAAGGTTCATGTTGGAGTGTGAATATGTACTAAAATAGAGTTATCATTTGGGCAATCAACAGTAGAGTTATCACTTAATGATATATTACGTCATAGTAATTTCCTGGCAGAACTAGCTGTTAATTTCAACTAGAAATGCGGGGGGGTGGAGAGAGAGAGAGAGAGAGAGAGACTTGTCTATACTAGTTGTTAATTAATCAACAATGCTCTATACTAGGAAGATTACGTGACATTTTCAAGCATTTGTCATTATAAAATCATATAACACTACAAATTCTAAGATAGCACTCCCAAAGTATTCCTTTTACCATACCCGTGATCATATATATCTACCAACATTTTGAAGTTTACAATAAATAAAATCTTAATATGCCTGTGCATGTTGCATACGAAGTCCGGCAATTCATATAGCACTTGACCAGTAGAGATTATCAGGGAAGTGAAGATATCATTCCAACCACCCAAAACATAAATAAACTAATACAGACATACGGGCATGAAGCTTGCCAAGAAAAAACAACAGAAAAAAACCAAATTTATCAATTTAAAATAAGGGAGAAAAAAAAAACAAAATTTATCGCACATACCTATCTGGAGTGATCTGTGGGAATTTCTTAGGAGCCCAAGACATTAGCAAGTTCCCAACGCAAAGCAAGCTACCTTCATAATCCACTCCATTTACGGTGAAGCCTGTCTCCGTATACCTGAGCTTAAAGAAGAAACCCTAATCACTGCTTCGAATCAAATTAGAACCCAAAAAGCACAATCATCCGCCGGGGGGGCGATTTCCCAAAACGAATATCGAGAGAGAGAGAGAGAGGGAGTTCTGAAAACAATACCGAATGCATAAAAGCTGTCTCGAAAACATAACGGTTCGCAATCGCAAGCGAAGTTACAGAAAAAATGTGTAATTGCAGAAACAATAAAGGAGTACCGTTGAAATCGAAGCTGGTCTTCGGGGACGTTGTCGATGAGATTGATCTGATCGTATAGAGAGAAAGCGCGTCTCAGCGACGGCAACGCCGCTTGGCCCGTGGGTTTTGGACACTCCTTTCGGAGGCTCCGAATGAGATTAGGCAGCGTTGCCACTGCTCTCTGTCTCACCGCCATCGCTCTCTCTCGAATGGAATGGCCCGGTCGTGTGAATATCACTATCGGGTCCTAGTCTTTCCGAATTGGAAATGTGACGGCCCGGACTTAACCGAACCAACCGACCCAAGTTCTGATTGATACGATAATGAAAAATAATAATGAATTTATATTTAATTAGTTAATATAAAATTTTATTTAAAATATTTCACATCAATAAATAAATTATGATTAAAAATAACAAATTCAAGATGATTTTTCTTACAAATGTTAAGGCCCATTTGGATGGTAAGATGAGATGAATGAGATAGTTTTAAATGAAAGTTGAAAATTAAATAAAATATTTTTAGAATATTATTTTTTTATATTATTATTGTTTTGAAATTTGAAAAAGTTGAATTGTTTATTATATTTAGTATGAGAATTTGATAAAGTTGTAACGATGAAATGAAATGAGATGAGATGAAACTATTTATGTATCCAAACGGGACCTAATTCTATCCAACTGTGTTATCATAAAAATTTCAGATGAATTTATATTTAATTATTTAATATAAAATTTTATTTAAAATATTTCACATCAATAAAATATGATTAAAAATAACAAATTCAAAATTATTTTTCTTACAAATATTTTGCAAGTACATGGAAGTTTACAAAAAAGGATAAAAGATGCAGTGCTGTGAGAAGGGTCTTTCATCACACATGGGGAGTTGCATCAATGTTTAATTTGCTTGAGAATTTGTATATTACAGAAACACTCTACTTCTTACAAAAACCACACCCTTCGCTCAACTGAAGAGAAATTAGAAATTATTTCTAAATTTATCTAGTTTCATTGCAAAAGTCACTCTCATGCCCAGTTCTTCAACTTTATGACTTGGAATTATTACAAAGCATTCACCAAAACATGGCAATCACGACCATATCCTATACCACTCCAGGCTCAGCTTGCTTGCAGGCCATAATGTTGTCTCCATTCTTTCCTTCAAACTTGATATACTTATACCACTTTGCACAGACAATGTAGATCATGAGATCAGCTGTTGTCAAAGCTGCTAAGAGGAAGAAGAACAGGTCTAAATGTCCTCTGTTAAGGTTACCTGGGATCCAACCAGGCATGTCATCTCTGGTTGAGATTTTCATGACAATTGTCACCAGGAAACTGCTCACATAGTTGCCTAGTGATATGGATGTCATGCAGAGAGCACTTCCAAAGCTCTTCAATCCATCAGGAGCCTGCCCATTGAAGAACTCTAGCTGCCCAACATACATGAAAACCTCAGATGCTCCTACAAGCACATATTGGGGAATTTGCCAAAAGATGCTCATTGAGCTTGAGCCTTCACAGTGGCTGCAATCTGTCGTTGCATTGTTTAATCTGAAACACTCTACAACCCCAGCTGCAACCATTGCTAATATTGCTATGACAAGGCCGATTCCCATCCTCTGAAGCTCGGTTAACCCTTTACCATTGCGCTTCCTCATGGCAAAAAGAGGTTCGAGAATCCGCCTGTAGATGAATATGAAAGCTGCTACACTGAGGATGTCAAAACTAGACATGCTTGCTGGAGGAACGTGGAAGCCCGAAATGGTGGTTTTCATGGCAGCACCTTGTTCCACGAATAGAGATGCCATTTGAGTGAAAACTACCGAATAGAGAATCGTGCATAGCCATATTGGAAGCAGTCTTAAAACGCATTTCAACTCTTCAACTTGTGACACAGTGCAAAGATACCATGGATTATAAATTTCTTTGTCCATCTGGTGGATGTTCTCTGAAGTGATAATTGCTGCTCTATCTAAGAATCTGATCAAAATATTCAAAGCATTATTAATCCCAAAAACGTTTTCATCATCAGTAAGTACTTATAATGCATAAAAACTAAGGATATGAACTTACTTGAAGCCTTGAGTGTGGAGTATCTTTCTATCCCCATTCTTGGAAGATTGATCATTTCTTTCTAATTCAAACAAATCTTCTTCCCTTGGCGTCAGGTCGACCTTCCATTTTCTTGTGGCAGCTACCAGCACTTGGCAACACCTAGAGAGAGGGTTGCCTCTAGGTTTGAAATGCCTGTACCACGGGGTGCCCGACAGAAACAAGACCAACGCAAGAGTAGCAGAGCCAGCTGATGCCCAAAATCCTAATGCCCATATTCCTTCATCCTCAAAATAGCCCAAAACAGTGTTTGAAAAGAGAGAACCCAGATTCAAAGCCAAGTAGAAGTAGCTAAAGAAGGCTATTTTGGAGTTCCCTTCATTAGGGTCCTCTTCATCAAACTGATCTGCCCCAAATGTGGCTATGTTAGGTTGGTAACCTCCGTTTCCTAGGGCAATCAAGTATATTGAGAGGTAGAACAGAGCCATATGGAAGCCTGAATGGGATCCACAAGGAGATTGTTCATTACCACAGCCACTAGGCTTGAGTAAGAATAAGTATGTTGATAATGATAGTGAAACAAGCCCCTGCCACATAACAGATAAGAATATTTGAACAGTAGTTCAAGGTATAAAATTTATGTGCTTTTAGTGCTTGTGCTAATGGGATTGAGAGCCTTTATCAAACGGTGGCAACTTACAAGGACAAAGATGGTTTGGAAGATGACACAAGTCTTGTACCTTCCCAAGTAAGAGTCACTCAGGAAGGCCCCAACAAGAGAGAAAAGGTAAACAGTTCCTGTCCATTTGCTGACATTGTTAGCTGCATCAGCGTTGTCTTGACCCAACACCCTCGTCAAAAACAAAACCAGGTTCACTCCTACTCCAAAGAATGCCAATGTAGCCAGCCCTTGATTCACTGAAAGATTTAATTCCAATGTAAAGTGAGATCATGTTTAGTACCGTTGACAATTAATTAGGAGGGATTTTGGGCTGTTTTATCTTTCGAGGAAAATTAGATAATTATGATGCTTTAACTCTAGCATATATATATGTATATAGAAAAATACGTATACCTAGGATCAAACTTCCAGCAACCCAAGTACCAGTTCTCTCTCGGACTGCAGGGCGGCCGTGCCGATCAACGGTTCCATCAAGTGTACAAACCTCTTGCCCCCGTTTGACCTTTCCGTCCACGGCACCCTGAAAGTTCTAGCGGTTCAGTGACGTTGAATCTCAAGTAATATTCCAACCAAAAAATAGAACGAGGAATATTGTTATCTCAAACAACCTAAAATTAAATGAGTTACTTGAACGTATTGAAACGCAAAGTACTGCATGCATGGAGCATTAAATATCATCGTACCAAAATGGAACAAGCTGGAGATATTTATAATATATTTTGATCGATCTATCAATCTTGAAAGCTTATTGATCGATGATGATGATCATTATCAAGCACAGATTGCCAGGCAAACCAATTAATATAGATAGGGCTGATGACTTTAAGCCGTGCAAGGTTCATTCTATTAACCAAGATCATATATATGTTCTTTAATTGACTGATTGATTCTAATTCATTATATATCATGTATATAGTCTCTAGCTAGCATTTAATGTTGTCTTTATAGGACTTTCGAGTAATCTGAATCCCACCTAAATAATTAATATTATATATGTAGATGATTCTCTATATAATTTGGTCCATATGAAGTTATAAGTAGATCAAAGAATGACAATTATGTATGAACCACTACTAATTATGCATTTATTTAATTTGGACGTGAGTCTAGCTAGCTAGAGATGAAGTCACGACAACAAAGATCATGCTAACCACAAACTCATGTAGTACGTGTCGTCACTGAAAATAACAAGTTCCTAATCACTTGGAGAAATAAATTCATCACATCAGATCAGTTGATGGTGTTTACATGCATGCACATGATTATAAGAAAAATGCTTATTTATGATCAGTTATTTCTTGTAAAAATAATTATTTTCTGTCAAAATAAATATCTTTTTGTCACAAATAGTCCATTCTAATCACAAATAATCTATCACGATTGTTCGTTTTTCTTGTAACGTAATAGCCAATATCATAGACATCAGCCTGCTGTCTAATATTGTGATCGTACGTGTGCCATTAATTCAAAGAAAATGGGTTTAACTAATCACATCTATATGCATGAATTTCAAAATTGAGGTTTTTTTTTAATTTGGAAGTGTGGTTTTCCACATAATTAATCTCCGATCCGAAGATATATCAAGAATAACAAAGGAGTTATATTAAATCTCCGATCGATCCTAGCTAGTTCATCTGATATTGATGACTAAAAATTAATAAAAATCAACGGGTTTAAGGAATATTTGTTCATCAGTTTTTTTGTGCAAACAAGAGATCGAAGAAAATATATCAGAACAACTGTATATATGACCTATATATATAGTACGTACTGCACTGTATGAAGATCAGACCATTAATGGTACTGCATATAATGGCATGCATTTTCAACAGTTCGTAGGAAAAAAATAGTTAAGAAAAAGGAAAGATATGTATACGTACGTATATTTATATAGTACACGTACAGTACGCACACGCACACGATCATTTGGTTTGGCCATGATCGAAAGTCGAAAGGACAAGGCAAATAATAAAAGAAAATAAATACTGTGTGTTGTTTTTTTTTTTCTCTGATGGAAACAAAAACCAGCAGACGTTAATTAATTAACACACTGGCCAGGATTCATTTTGTGCGTTGGATCATTAACCAACCCTACTTTAATTAGTACGTATTGGGATTATGCCATTTTTTCAACAGTTTGTAGATAGGGAACTGAATTAGGTATATATATATTATGCTTCTTCTTTCTTTTTTTCTTCCTTTCACCAAGGACCTCCATTAGTGCAAAATGAGGACCCATAAAATGAGCTATGAAGCTGACCAGAGAAGTTAACCCCAGAAGAATAACTTCATGCATCAAAATGAAAACAAACTGATTGGATCTGATATTAATCAGCATCACACACACATGCGTGTGTGTGTGCGCCGTTTGAACTCTGGTGAAGAGCTTGTGAATCCAAGATATTAACAGAAGTAGACCAAAAAGACCGGACGTTCTTGTTTCTGTATACATTTTAAATATGGAAAGGATCGATATATATATATATGTGTGTGTGTGTGTGTGCGCGCCGTTTGAACTCTGGTGAAGAGCTTGTGAATCCAAGATATTAACAGAAGTAGACCAAAAAGACCGGACGTTCTTGTTTCTGTATACATTTTAAATATGGAAAGGATCGATATATATATATATATGTGTGTGTGTGTGTGTGTGTGTGTGTGTGTCATGTGTATATATGTTCCATGCACTATCGGCCTCTTGCCGAAAATATATATTTAAGCAAACCCTTAAATAGGGATGCATTTCTATGGAAAGTGTATATACCAGTAGTTACACAACACTAACCTTGTTGCAGACATTTAAGCAAGCCATGATCATCGATGAACTTTCTGCAGTTCTGGAACTGTTATATAAAATGCAAACCAAGATATATAGCTCAAAGAAAGAACAGTTGCTGTATATATAGAGAGGTAATGAAGAGTAGAGGGATCTGATGAGGAGGAATTGATTAAGAAGAAGAAGTGAAAAAGCTAGATCAGAGCTGTGAAGGAGAAGTGGGGAGTGGGATACGTATATATAGGGATCAGAATGATTCAGCAGACGGCAGAGATTTCATGTGAGGGACGTCAGACCCAGATTCCGAGGAGAGAATGTGGAAAGCAAGGAAGAACGTGAAAATGTTGGATACAGTCATGCAGATATCGGCATGACCATGACTAGGATGACCCTTTTTTCCACTTAATTAGGGTGGCCGTAATTCAGAGCTGTCTTGATGTCGACATGTTTGAAATGTCTTTTTGCTTTGGTGGGCTGCTTTCTGTGTAGTACTTCTTATTATTTTTCTTTTTTTTTGTGCCAATTTTTTTTAATTTTCTTTGTTTGCCTTTGAGTTCCCTTTATAAGTGGTCTTCCACCCAATGAGTTAAATGACTAATAAATTAAATCAAGCATGTGTTTTTTTCATTTTCATCTTGGCTCTATGCCTTTTTGATGGAGTTCATGTTACGATCAGGCTATTATTATGATTTTTGTTATTATATATAGTATTATTAATATTTACAAATTTAAATTAAAACTAATTAGGCTTCATCCTCATCTTAATTGTTGCATATAATTTATGGTTACGAGTTCTTATATTTGCAAATTATTTAAATTATTTTACAAATCAAATTTTATCATATTCCGATTTGCTGATATAATAACTTCTCTATGATTATTATTAAATGCTAAGTAATAGTACTATTGTCATAAGCATGATGACCTTGATTATTTGTTTATGCTTTTATGATCTGCCAAAATATGTGTGTATATATATTATAGTCTGGAGCTTTTTAATTAGAACTTAGTGCAAGTATCAATCATGAAGAGTTTGATATTAGTTTTTATATGCACTGTCTCAGAACATGCATCCACTATCTCGACAAAAAGATACAAAACTGAGAAGATCGATCCATGCACTAAATTTTTTCTGTTTTCTTGTCCAATATTTTCCCGTGAAAGTGGAGTAGCCATTGTCTTCATGAGGTTTATTTTCCCCTTCTTGGCACCTTCCTCGGCGATTCCATGGTGGCCGAGTCTAGATCGATCGATTGATATACTTATTTATATATATATATATATGTATGTTCATATTATTTTCAATTAAGTAAATAATATGTTTAAAGATATTAAATACTTTCATACATAAATTTTACAAACTGATGTATCGTTGAAATTAAAATATAAGTTAAATCAATATTTATTAATTATATATTAGTGAGTACGTCGTATAATTATAAGTTTAACATTTTCCTTCTGAATTATGTGTTTAGCATGTATATATATGCCAGCCGTAAGTTGTTCGATCGAGTTACAAGCTGGAAAGCTAGTCCTTATCATCATGAATATGATATATTAATTATTCCATATTTTTAATTAACTAGCTTGAATATATATAACAACTTGCAGCATTTGCATGCTTGGTTATTAATTTGGATATGTAAGCCATCTTGCAGAGATCAAATTCAATATTATATATATATATAGAAGCTGTTAACCTCTCACATCATGACAATAGTCGTAATTAAATAAGAAATTAGCTCCATTGGCCTTGTAGTAACTAATTCAAGCCCATCGATTTCTCAAATGGCCGCATGCAATTCGTGCACAATTAATTAAAACAGAATCATATGAGCTAATTCATCATGATGATGATCATCAAGATCAGTTTAATTAGCCAAAATAAGTTAATATTTGAGCTAATTGGTTTTACGTCTCAAATTAATATATGCTACAAATTAATGGTGATAGATCGTTACTTTCGCCACTTAATTAAACATGCACTACGTATACGTACGAAACATGCAAAGGCCGCTAGATAGCTAGGCTTCGTATTATACGTACGTGGATACACGTACCAAAAACCAAGTTTAATTATATATTTCTCCACAAGCTAGCTAGCTGGGACCAAGCTAGATCAGATCAGAGCTAGTTAGCTAGGCATGCATCTCGATCAATACATGCATGCATGCATGCCTAGATCAACAAGCAATAAAAAACCACGCCCAAGTTCATCACATGATGAATATATCGATTGTACGCGCGTCACAGCATTATCATGAAGCTGCCCGCCCTTGTGATCGATTTTGGATTTCTTTTGATCGATCATCTGTAATATCCCAGAGGCATTTTTCATTTTGGATTCGATGATCTCCATCAGATCATATATATATAGGCACTGATCATCATGATGATCTCCATGATCGATCGGTACTAGGATGTTAATTACATATAGAAGTAGATAATTATATATAGTCATGATCTCCATGATTGATCATGTATTTTACACTTAATAAAATCACAAGTACCACCACTTATCTAAAAAGTTTTAAGTTATGAAATCAATATGAATTTAAATTTAATAGGGTAAAAGTACTGCATGTAGAGTCAATGTCATTCGAACTCAATAGTACCTCTATTTTGATACTATGTAAAAATCACGAACCAGTTAATATCGTGCAAAAACACCATTTATCTCAAAAGTTAATTTAAACAGACAAAAATTATATATAAATGTAATTATTTATATTATATTAAGCTTAACGTACAATTAACAACAACAACAACAACAAAAATAGAAGTAATTTGACAAATTTTGCATGCATAGTCTTAATAAGGCTAGCTCATGATCATTAAGACATGGACCGCAAACTTATGGATGTCAAACATAAGCACATGAAATTTATATATAAACAATATCCAAAGCATCACGTACGTCCAGTTTACACGTCAAGCAATTAATGTTTATAGAAAAATTAAGCATGCAACGTCGACAGAGTCGTTGTTTCTATCAGTAACAGTACTACGTATAAGCAACCGATGCTCATTTTGTGGACGAAGGCAGAGACCACAGACGCTAGCTATATATAAATATATATATATATATTTTTTATAATTAGCTACAACTAATTCCTTTATTGCAAATATCTTGCGTTGACGTCAAGACTTAGTATTCCAAATTAATTAAGATCAACCTGATGAAGTGGGGCTATAGATATTGAAGAAAACCTGTTTTTATTGCATGCATGCTTAATTAACCAATTACAGTTTGTTTCATAGAAGTGTCTAATTCCCCAACAATGGCAAAACTAAAATTACACAATAGTCATGCACGGAGTTCGAACTCTGACTTTACGCACGTATCATTTTATTCTATTTAATTAAATATTTTACATCCATCCTTTACAAAAAAGTTATTTCAATTATTTGATATAGAAAAATCATCTTGAAAACTGATATTTTATATATAAAATTTGGTGAAAATCGTGAGTCGTCTCATTAAAAATGCTTTTAGTAACTAGCTAGGAAGTAGCTTGTGAATCATGCATGCATGCGGCGGCACTCGTGGGTACGTAATCAAGCTAGCTAGCTAGCCACCCACCCACCCACCCACCCAAAGAATCATGGCAGCAAAAAGAGCATCTCATAAATAACTCGATTTGAGTCGTCCAAAGCTGGCCGGTGGCAACCCGTCGGCGGCACCGAAAACAAACACACAGTACTGAATTAGGATATAAAAGTATAGATTCCCTGCCGGGCCCGGGAGAAGACAACGAAAGGATAGAGTCAAAACTCAAGACTAAAGAAAATCTGTCTGTAATCTGGTCGACTTTGTTTCACAAAATTCCAAGTAATTCCAAACAGTAGGAAGTAAAAGATCAGAGGGTCATCGTCAATCAGGAAAAGCAACAGCGCTCGTATTCGATTTGCTCACGATTTATATATACACACATGATAGTGGTTCAGGTTAATGCTTATCACTTCTGATCTGATCATGACATGAATAATTATTATATATATTAAAACAGTACTGCTTATGATCTGTAACGCACATTTATATAGCAATAAGCAGAAAGAACTATCTCCTCCAAAAGCTGCTAGCTTGCTTATCTTGATCATCTTCTTGATCAACCGGCGGCTGCTGATCATGATGTGTATGTGAGCAAGTTGCAGAATTTTCAAACGTGGTTCCTTTCATATATTAATTTAAGAATCCATATGTCTTTTCTAACCAAAATTATTACATTAATACAGAATGATGAGCTGGCTCACCATTTAATTAACAAATTAAAGAAGAAGCCGTGAACTCTTACAACTCTCCAAGACCCATTGCTTCATACATTTTTTAAAAACTATTAAATCAATTTATTAAATAGAAAATAGATCTATGGAAAGATATTTGCCGTCTTAAGTTTTATAAATTTCGAATATATTTTTTCTTTAGTAATTCTACATACAATTGTGAACTGCATAAACATCGCGTAATTATTTTGAAAAAGAGTAAAATCTATTATTAAAAAATTAATTATTTTCATGTGGTTCCCATGTTTTATTCATTTTTTTTCAAAGCGATTACGCGGCGATTGTACAATTCACGGTTGTAAATATCTTTTTTCTTTTTTAAAAGAAAGTAAGTAAATTTGAAATCTACATAAAACTATATATATTTTTTCTTAAAGGTAAATTTTACTTTTTTTCAAAGTGATTGAATGCACAGAATTTGCGCGTTCTAATAATTAGACTGTATATAACATTATATAAAAAACTATATGTGATAGATACATGTTTTTTTTTTTAAACAAGGAATAAAATTAACCTTTAGATCTTGAAGAGGAATGGCAAATTGATGGATCATAGCTAGGGTACGTATCACATGTTTAAAGAAGACAAGTTAATTTAATAGACTGGTTTATAGAGATTTTTTGTTTTTAAATCTATTTTAAAGGAAAGTAGCGTATCTTTCTTTTCATGCCTAGCTAGCTAGGAGAGAAATAACACTTTCTTTCTAAACCTGTACATGATAATGTATATATAGTACTTGAATCATTAAGCCGCCCATATAAAAATAAACTATATATTTAATTTGATGATATATAGGATTTCGTGGCCTAAAGGGAATGTATTTCAGATTTTAATGATCTGTGGTAGGTACTGATACATTAATATCAATTGTTAATTAGTTTAATTGCTTTAATTAAGTGTATAACGTCCTTCATGTGTTTTTTTAATTATGATATGTGAATTTAGACTAAAAAGCAAAACATTAAATCAAAGAAGTTTTGTGCCCAACTTGGTCATGATGATGTTACTGTTGGAAGTTGGTCATGATGATCTAGTACTGTTCCATGAAAAGTGGGTTTCTTTTTGGCACATTATAGAAAAAGAAAGAAAAAGGCAGTGCCACGTCAATATAAATGAATGGAAGTGATCAGCTAGAAATGTAGTATAAAATATTTTTCAAGAAGCATAGGAAATTGTAGTGCATACATTAGAAAATTTACATATATTCTTAAGTCGGAGCGAAGAACACATCTAATAAAATTTTTATATGACATAATCTGATTTGAAAAATAAATTTTAAAATTTAAATCTTACAAATTAAGTTTTACCGTTTTAGTGACGTGGATAACATGGTCTATACAGAATAACTCTTGTCTTTATTTAGTATTTATATATATATATATATATATATATATATATAAAGCTGTTATTACTTTGCTTAATTGTAGACCAACGCAAAGCTTTGTATGGGTTTATTGAGATGGGCCCAACGAATTTTGGGCCAAGGTCTGACTACTGGGCCTAAGGTCTCTTAATTGGACTCTACATATACTGGCCCACATGGGTTCTGTCTGTGCTGGTCGCTTATTGATCATTTACCTACTTATTATTCTCTTTCCACATGGAGCCCAGAGCAGTCATGGACCTCGAAGCCCAAAAAGGTGAAAAAAAAAACCAAAGTTGACTAATTTTTGTTCGAAGCAACGTTGTTCAATGACAATATTACTTGAAGAGTAATGTCAATATTATATTTACTATTTAGAGCATTTTTTTAGGAATAAAGTTTTATCAATATAAGGTCTCGTTTGTTTTCACAATACATTTCATCTTATCTCATTTAATCATTATAATTTTTTTAAATTCTCACACAAAATAAAATAAACAATTTAATTTTTTTAAATTTCAAAATAATAATAATATTAAAAATATATAAACTAATAATATTTTATTTAATTTTCAATTTTTATCTCATCTCTTATACGAAATCAAACGAGACAGCCTTGATGATCTGAAAGCTCAAAGCTTTATTAGTTATGTCCATATATATCTCTGCAGTACATGTTTTGATAAGCTCCATCCAAACCCGTGACATTAACACGTACGGTGTTTGCAAAGGAGGTGAGAGCAAAGGTGAAGGCATTTTAGTGAGTGAGTGAAACATCTTAAAGTTCTTTTAAGTCAATGGAGGTATGGATATTGAAGCTGGGATTATTATAAGTTTGGAGATCAGGCCGCCGGATACTTTTATGTCTAATGTATAAGAACCTCATATATTTAAAAATTTTTAAGTAATACAATTAATGCATGAGTACTGCGATGGGTCTCGAATTTGAGATCCAAAAAATATTTTGAATAGTATAATTTTTTTTTATGTATTTTTTTAATCATCATAAATATTTTTTAAAAAAATAAAAAATTCACAATATCATTAAAAAATATTTTCTTAATCATTCGATAAAAAAATAAAAAAAAAATCCCATTGGACATTTTTTGGGTCCCGACAAAACATTTCTCTTAATGCATACTCCAGTCAATGTGAAATATATGATTACGGTCAAAGCCTTGGACCGACCCCCTCACCCTTGCCCACCTTTAGCCTTGACGTTCCTGAGTGGAAGGATGTAATGCTACACCTTTAGCCTTTAGCCTTTAGCCTTGACAACCTTGGCACCACACAAAACTTTCATACCTTTAATTATAGGGTGTTGCTACACGCACCGAGAGGAGCCACCAACAATTTTCACTGAACCGCCAATTTTTATTTTTTTTTCAAACATTTTTAAACCCCTTAAACGTTTAAAAAAAACAAAAACTCGTTAAAAAAACTTTCAGCTTAACCATTAAGTCAAAAAAATACCCAATCGGTGGGTTTTGTCGATGGGTTCCCTCGATCGGTGGGAATATCATTTCCCTTAATTTTAAGTATCATCTCTTTAATTTGGACGACATATATATATATATAATATATATATTGTTAGATTAATTAGCAGCAAATATAAAAAAATGCTTGAAAGAATTATCTTTCGATGCATTATTTAAATAAATGAATTTGAGAATATTGAAGGTTTAGATTTGAGCCTTTACGTTTAGATTCAGAAATGAGATGAGATAAATTAAGATGGTTTGTGAATAGAGGAGTTGAAATTTGTGAATAGTAGTACTGATCTTAACTCATCTCTCAATCTAAACCAGTTCTAAATGATCTCCGTTTTAGGACAAAAATTAAATTTGGATTTGGATCAAATCCAAAAAGTCACATTAATGAATATAGAATCAAGACATTTATAGAAAGAAATTTAAATATATATATATATTTATAGAGAAGTTTAAAACCATCATAAAATCTATCCAATTCTGAACTCTATCCAACTCATTAATAAATTGAATCTCTTTCTTTAAAACCCAAATCCTAATCGAGTACCTCTTTTTTTTTGTTTTTTATCCAAACACAACCAGCTTAATTAATTTATGTGCTGCAATAATTAAGTTTAAATAGCAATATTAATATCATTATAATCCCCTACCATGCAGGCGCTTGTACGTAATTGTGTACATTTATTCGTCATAAATGTGCTGCGATTTAGATGCATAGATTTAGATAAATATCAAGCTCGAAATCCGAATATTGTAATCAGTCATGATGCACTGAAAACTAATTAATTAAGCAGCTCATGAGATCAATAATTAATAGTTATAATATTGCAGAATTGTGCATGATCAGCTTTGTCACCTTTTCTTTTTCCTCCTTACATTAGATATATATGAATTATGTTGGCCTCAACGTTAATAGAGAGAGAGAGAGATGAAAGGGGGCGGTCATGAGCTCCGTCTCGTTGTTTTAGCATTCAAAGCCCCGTACGTTATAAATACCCCCAACAACATTCACAAACTTGCCTTAATTTGAACAACATCAATATCCTTCCCAAAACTAAGCAACCACACCTCCCTCTCATTAGTTATAAAGGGAGACTGCGAGGGGTGTAGAGGAAGCAGCAGCAGCAGTAGTGATAGATATGGAGTTTGGTTGGATATTGTGGTTGGTGATGGTGTTCATGTGGAGCTTTTGTGCTGTATTCGTGGCAGTGAAATGGGTGCTCAAGAATGTAAATAAGTGGCTCCACGAGACCCAGTTGGGGGAGAAACGGTACTCTCTTCCACCTGGTGATTTGGGTTGGCCTTTCCTCGGCAACATGCCCTCCTTCCTCCGCTCCTTCAAGTCCAACTATCCTGAGTCCTTCATCTCCTCCTTTGTTTCCAGGTCTCTCTCTCTCTCTCTCTCTCTACATGCATATTAATTAGTTACGAGGGTATTTCTGTGCATGCATGATGCGGAGCAGAGGCATCATCGACCATGGAAATGCTCCAAACATCACCGTCCCTTGCGGTGCAAAAGGGACAGACTTTTGTTTTTGGGCCGCTAAATCCAAACCCCATCCTTGCATTGTTCAGCTTTTTATGTCCACGTTATCATTTTGCATACAACGATAGATTTGTCAACATTTTTTATTTTTGGCTTTTTTTTCCTTATTAAGTTTCAAATTTTCTTTCAAGTACTTTTGTTTTTACGTTAAATACAAAAGATCAAATTAATGAAAACATAATTAGACAGCATGCTTACTGAGTGCAAGTGACATTCACGAGTACGCGACACTTCAAATAAACAGATCATGTCACATGGTTTGGTTTCATATTTGGAAAACACTATAGATATGATCTCACAAACTGACATGGTACGCTACCAATTTACCACGCCAATTAATTAGGGTTTTTTTTTTTCCTTTTACTCCCCCACCCCCTCAACCCTGTCTATTCAACAAGATGATTGACAAATATAACACTTCGTTGACATGTTAAAAGCTGGGAAATCCATTAACATAAAAAGAACACGTACTACTACACATGATCTAGAGTACTCAAATCTTGGTGTTGGCTGCTGTGTCAAGTTGAGCACCAAAGACTATATATAGTTAGTTAGAGTTGAAAGTTCTTGAATGAATTCAAAGAAACTTTAGATAATAATTCTCTCGATTTCAAATATTCATTAATTTTGAGTAAAATATGGAGTATGTACTACTTATTATAAGTACTCATTTCATAATTTGTCGATATAATAATGTGATCAAATGATCAAAATATCTCATGATTTATACCAATTTTAAGTGCCACAGAGGGAATCTATCTTTTAACAGCTAGGGGTTATGAATCATGATCATATATATTATATATATAGGTACTCTAGTGCTAGCTATATATATATATATATATCTAAATGTATACATGAGATCTGCACTGGGCTGGGTATAATATCCTCCTTGATATCTTTATGGGACCCTAGAAATTAATGCCATTCCATAACAGCGCCTTGTCCTGCGCGCAGGCCGTACGTACCTTGTCTTTTTCTTTTTTCAGTAACAACAAAAGTGAATAATGGCCGCTGAATGTGGTGTATATGGTTCTCATAATTATTATGTGACAGGAAAATCTAAAATGAATGATTATAATCATGGTACTCATGTATGGATCTGAGTTTTGCATGCATGCAATTAGGTTTAACAGTCTCTAAATATATAATTAATAAAGCCATGCACGTTAAGTTTTCTTTCTACAAATTACAATGCAGATTTGGACGTACTGGAATGTACAAGGCTTTCATGTTTGGGAGCCCCAGCGTGATAGTTACAACACCTGAAGCATGCAGGAGAGTTTTGACAGATGATGATTGCTTTAAGCCAGGTTGGCCTCAATCCACCGTTCAACTCATTGGAAACAAGTCATTTGTTGGAATTTCCTACGAAGAACATAAGCGTCTCCGGCGGTTAACGGCTGCTTCGGTCAATGGTTACGAGGCATTGTCCATGTATACTAAATATATCGAAGAAAATGTCGTGTCTTCCTTGAACAAGTGGACAACAATGGGAGAAATTGAGTTTCTGACCCAGCTTCGGAAGCTTACTTTTAGGATAATTATGTACATTTTTCTTAGCTCTGAGGGTGAGCCTGTGATGGAGGCTTTGGAGAGGCAATACACAACTCTTAACTATGGAATTCGAGCCATGGCAATTAATCTTCCAGGATTTGCTTACCATAAAGCACTCAAGGTACGTGAGTGTCTTAGTTGTATTTTCTCAGCTTTGTTTTCAGGATTTAATTTTGTTTACCAAAATAATCCATGTTTCAGGCTCGGAAGAAGCTAGTGGCTACATTTCAATCTATTGTTGATGAGAGGAGAAATCAAAGGAAGGAGTTTGTCTTGCCAAAGAAGAAAGATATGATGGATGCTTTGCTGGATGTTGCAGATGAAAATGGCAGAAAATTATCTGACGAGGAAATCATAGATATTATGTTGATGTACTTGAATGCAGGTCATGAATCTTCAGGACATACAGCAATGTGGGCAGCCGTTTTCCTGGAACAGCACCCAGAATTTCTTCAAAAAGCTAAGGTACTAGTATATTTTAATATATTTCTCATGAAGTTTCAACTTTTAATTTGTTGGTTATTGAATTCTATTAATGCAACAAAACTGCAGGCAGAGCAAGAGGAAATCGTAAGGAGGAGGCCACCGGGGCAGAGTGGGTTGACTCTGAAAGAAATTAGAGAAATGGAGTATCTTTCCAAGGTACAGCATGATCTATATATGTGCTAAAATTCATATATTCGCTCGACCTGTCCTTGGTCAATTTGGCATCACTCTTTTCTTTTTCTTTTTATTCTCTTTAACATCGATCTTATGCTTTTAATTAAACTGCTGTACGTAGGTGATCGATGAAACCCTTCGTGTGATAACATTTGCACCGACTGTTTTCCGAGAGGCAAAAACAGATGTCAATATAAGTGGTCAGTTTATGTTCAGGATTTTCATTCTTTTTAGTTTTCTGTAATGATTAGTACTGAAAACAATGGGTTAATCTAAAACACTTCATGCAATGTAGCTCTGCTTATGATTTATTAGAAGTTTATTGCTTTAATTTTCAGGTTATACCATTCCCAAAGGTTGGAAAGTCCTTGTCTGGTTTAGAAGTGTTCACCTGGATCCTGAAACTTACGAGAATCCAATGGAATTTAATCCTTCCAGATGGGATGTAAGTATTTTTTTTTTTTTTTTTCTCTTTGCAGATGGGATCCAAGTAAAATAGCTATATATACCATTATGGGTTGTGCAAATGTTATGCACTCATCTTCTTTCTTTTTCCAGATTAATGTACATTACTTATGCAACTTTATGATTAGTATTATGTTGATTTGGTTTACTTTGTGGCAGAATTATACACCCAAAGCTGGAACCTTCCTTCCCTTTGGAGCAGGAAGCAGGTTGTGCCCTGGAAATGACCTTGCTAAGTTGGAAATCTCCATTTTCCTTCACCATTTTCTCCTTCATTATCAGTGAGTTTATCTTTCAACCTTTCCTTTTCTTTTCTTTTTCTCTCTAATACTTCAGATAGAGAAAATATATACAATGTTCTCTTCCTCTAATATATATATATTTTGGTACAGGCTGGAACGGGTTAACCCGGGAAGCCCTGTGATGTACTTGCCACATACCAGGCCCATTGATAATTGCTTGGCAAGACTCAAGAAATGCCCCACTTCATCTGCATAAAGGAGAAAGAAAGTGGAAGCAAAAATAAAGCCAGCACATTCAGATCAAAATTAAGATGGAATTAATATGTATTTCAAGTTTATCTTCGTTCTCATGACTCTTCATGATATCAAAATTTAATAGGCCTGTTAAAAAGAATGTGAACATTTGCAGTTATCAAGTTTATTGAACAAAGCATGATATTGTCTGCAATCTTACGCCTAGATATGGAAGTTATCTAAGGTGAAACTATTAGAATCCTTCAAACAAGCTTTAAGGCTACTTCTGGCAAAATAATTACGAGAGAACTGTGCATGGGGGATACAATACAAGTCAGTTCGACACAACAAAAAAAACAATTATTTCACATATACTTAGGGAGAACACCTAAAGTTGCACATTCTCTAATTAATTTTCTGGCTACCTGTCTGTCAAATCTAGCTAGAAAAATCACACTAGGTAGCCTTTGTAGATTCTTCCGGTAAATCATCTTCATCATGGTAGATGTTCTCGGCCATCTGCCAGATTTGAAGTATGTTATCTTCAGCTACACTAGCGACAACCCAGTCTTCACTTGGGTTCCAGGAAAAATCAGATATTTTACTCGTGTGACCACCATGAATAAAAAGTAACTCCGGCGGTCCATCTTCAGCATCCTCTGGTGTTTGCTCTTCATCAATCCTACAAAAAGCCAAAAGCCAAAAAGAATTCATTTCAGGCAATGTCTTTGCTCTTACTTGCAAATATATTGGGTAGCAGAAAAGAGCACTGGTCAAAATCATCATACAAATTCGGATGAAATAAACTTTACACCATTAGTATTCCAATTATGTGGCCCTATTCACATTCACAGAGGGGTCATTCTAATCTCTGAAGCTTCAATCCAACCTAGCCATATTAGTATTCCCCTACTTCCCAGTTTCCTATTTAACTCTTTTCACCCTTGTTTTGAATAGCCCTGCTCCCAGTTTCTTCCCCGGATTGATAATTCTAAACATTGCAGATATATGACTCAATCGTACAATACATTGTAAAACTATCCCAATTCCCATACCATCATCTCTACCAAATTTAAGCAATCATTAGAGAGGCTAACCCCTTCTCTTCAAGTGGTGGCATATATATATATATATATATATATATATATATATATATATCTTCTATGCTAACTTTAGCCAATCATGAATTAACAGCTAAATTTAAACTTGATTCTCTTAGCATGGCTTGTTTGGTAATATCTTCTCAGACAAACCACTAAAATAGCCCCAAAACCTTAATGATTCCCATGCAAAATCACATTTTGTTCTTGAGCCAAAAATAGTATAATGAAAAATTTAAATCTCATAAATTCTATTAGTGCAATTAGATCTGCTATCCCAATGTGGCTTAAATTATTCATTCATAAGCCTCAACAAATAGAAGAAATAGTTGGTCCAGCAAATACCTGCTAAGATCCCACACCATGAGTCTCCTACCAAGACAACAAGAAGCTAAGATAGTCTCGTTTTTTGGATTCCAGCCAACTTGGAAAACCTCCTCCCTGTTGTACATAAGGGCAAAAACGAGTTGAGAAATAGCCATCAACAATCAAATGCAACACCCCCCCCCAACCAAAAAAAAAAAAAAGTGCAAGTGACGCCTAGATCTTTTTTTACAAGGTGCAAAAGACGTACCTAGACAACTAAGTCCAAAAGATAAATCTATCTAGCCTTTTAAATCCAGAAGAGAATTCTTACTTGTGACAATCAAAGGTGTGGAGTGCAGTGCTGATCTTGCGTAGATCGAACAACTTCACGGTTTTATCAGTAGAGCCCGTTGCAACAACCCATTCATTAAAGGGATTGAAAGCTAAGCAGTTTACCTGGCATTACGTCATGAAAAAGATTGGATTATCACTGACCGAGAAAAACGGGGAAAACACCATATTCACCACCTCTAGACAATAGCAAAGATACAGTGTGCATGACTAAATATCAAACTTTAAGCATTGAAAGCATTTGGAGTACAAATGAGGGATTTTGATGAGTTTAAATCATTTACATAGCAATGATGAATTAATTCTATCTAAATTGATCATCACCAACAGCCCGAGCATTAATCAGGGTAGGAGCCAATCAAGAAATGGACAATAGTTGTTGAAAATTCATTTATTTATATTTTTTTTTTTGATAAGTAAACGGTAGTATAAATAAGAATAGGCCAAGCCCAGGTATACAATGTGGAGTACAAAAGATAGGACCTATCTAGTTGCTAAAAAAGAAAGAAGAAAATCATGTACATTTAGGCCATTAAAATCTACAGCACTCGACCACAGAAGTAAGGTGCGGTAAAATAAAATTCTAAGATCCTCTATTGTCCGCTCCTTATCATCAAAAGTCCGCTCATTACGCTCCCGCCATATGCACCACATAATACAAATAGGGACCATCTTCCACACCGCTTTGATTCGTGGAGCTCCACCTGGCATTACCCAACAAGCCAATAACGCTACCACTGTAGCAGGCATGACCCAGTTCAACCCTATTCGAATGAACACATCACTCCACATTTCTCTAGCTGTCTCGCAATGTAGCATAAGATGATCCACTGTCTCGCCAGCTTTCTTGCACATACAACACCATTCTAGAATAATAACCCGGCGCTTCCGCAGATTATCAGTGGTCAAAATCTTACCCAGAGCCGCTGTCCAAGTGAAAAATAGTGCTTTTGGGGGTGCCTTATTCCTCCACAAACCTTTCCAAGGAAAATGCGTGTTTGGAAGCTTAGTAAGGGACTTATAGAAGGAGCGAACCGAAAAAACACCCTTACTTGCCGGATTCCACCACAACTTATCTTCTCTCAAACCAGACATCCTTGTAGAGTACACTCGACTGAAAAAGGCCTCAACACTGTTAAGTTCCCAGTCATGTATTGCTCTACTAAAGATGACATTCCAATGGAGTTGATCCCCTGAACGAACCATGAGATCTGCCACAGAAGCCTCTTGATCACATGCTACACGAAACACAGAAGGGAATGCATCTGCTAGAGCCTCCTCCCCACACCAAATGTCTCTCCAAAATTTTATACGAGTGCCCTCCCCCACCAAAAATTTAGTATGACGAGAAAACACCCCCCAACCACGTCGTATGTGCTTCCAAACCCCCACCCCATAGGACCCATTCCCCTCTCTAGTACACCACTCCCCTCCCATCTTACCATGTTTGCAATCAACCACTAATTTCCATAGAGCTTCTGATTCCACATTGTATCTCCAAAGCCATTTCCCAAGCAATGCCCGATTAAAAGTTCTCAAATTCTTTATCCCCAGTCCACCTGAAGAAATTGGTCTGCATACCTTATCCCAACTGACTAGATGAAACTTGAATTCATCTCTCATCCCACTCCATAAGAAATCCCGATAAAGCTTTTCAATTCGCGCCGCCACACTAGCTGGAATTGGAAATAAAGATAGGAAGTAAGTTGGTAGGTTAGAAAGAGTACTTTTGATAAGAGTCACCCGGCCTCCTTTCGACAAATACAGTCTCTTCCATCCAGCCAATTTTCGTTCTATTTTCTCAATAACTGTGTTCCAAATAGACAAAGCCCGTGAAGCAGCCCCCAATGGTAAGCCCAAATAAGTCATAGGAAGAGAAGCAACCTTGCACCCAAGAGTGTTAGCCAACTGTCGAGAAATGTTGACATTTCCAATAGGTACCAATTCTGATTTATCGAAGTTAACTCTTAAACCTGACGCTGCTTCAAAACAATACAGAAGTGCCTTCAGAGCCCTAAGTTGATCTTGCTCTGCGTCACAGAAAATTAAAGTGTCATCTGCGAATAATAAATGGGAAACCGAGATAAGGCCCCTTTGTGGGTCACCCACAGAAAATCCAGCCATAAGACCATGACTAGCCACAGCCGATAACATCCTACTCAAAGCCTCCATGACTATAACGAAAAGCAGAGGGGACAAAGGAATACCTTGTCTTAAGCCTCGAGAACTATTGAAAAAGCCCTCTGGATTACCATTGATCAAGACTGAAAATCTTGCTGTTGAAATGCACCATCTGATCCACAAACACCACCTTTCCCCAAAGCCACATCTCTTCAGTAAGTACAAGAGGAATTCCCAGTTAACATGATCATATGCTTTTTCCATATCTAGTTTACAAATAATACCTGGAGTTCCAGACTTTAGTCTACTATCCAGACATTCATTTGCAATTAAGACCGAGTCCAGGATCTGACGACCCCTTACAAAAGCATTTTGTGGCTTTGAGATTACTTTATCAATTGCCACCCCTAACCTGTTAGCAAGCACCTTTGCAATGATTTTGTATATCCCATTAATGAGGCTAATGGGCCTAAAGTCCTTCAACTCGACAGCTCCAGATGTCTTCGGGATCAAAGCAATGAAAGTAGCATTCAGACTTTTCTTGAATTTCCCTGCCGAGAAAAACTCCTGAAACACACTCATAATGTCATCTTTCACGACCTCCCAACATGTTTGAAAAAACCCCATCGTAAAACCATCGGGACCTGGTGCTTTATCCTTTGCCATCTTATGAACCACATCCAAAACCTCCACCTCCTCAAAAGATCTTTCCAACCAGGATGCTGTCTGTGGTTCTATGGACTCAAAACCCAGTCCATCTAGCTTGGGCCTCCAACCCTCATTTTCTGTGAACAGAGATTCATAGAAATTCACCACATGTTCCCGGATCACAGGGGCCTCTGTGCAATCACTACCGTTGATTTTCAGCATCTCAATAGAGTTAGTTCTCCGATGGGAGTTAGCCACTTTATGGAAAAATTTTGTACTTCGATCCCCTTCCTTTAACCAAAGGGCTCTTGACTTCTGTCTCCAAGAGATCTCTTCTAAGATTAAAACCCTTTCCAACTCTGATGCCATCGCTGTCTTACTTAAAGCTTCCTCTGGGGTAAGAGCTCTATCCTCAATAATCCTTTCAAGGTTCTGTAACTCCTCCATTAAAGTTTTCTTTTGTTCCCCTATATTTCCAAACGAGTGGAAATTCCATAGCTTTAAATCTTTCTTTAATGCTTTCAATTTGCCTGCAAGAACATAAGAGGGAGTACCATAAAACTGATAGGAAGACCACCACTGCCTTACCATCTCCACAAAGCCATCGCTTTTAAGCCACATGTTTTCGAACTTGAAGTAACGACGACCTCCTTGAATACCACCTCCATCTAATAATATTGGGAAGTGATCTGAGCATAGACGCGGCAGTCGCTTCTGACATACCTCTGGATAATGGCTTTCCCAATCCGGCGATATTAAGAATCTATCCAGCCGGGACCAAGTTTGACTGTTAGACCATGTAAAGAGACCGCCAACTAGAGGGAGTTCAACCAAATTTAGATCAAAAATACACTCTGAAAATTCAGCCATGGCTGGATGTAAACGGGTGCTTCCACTTCTTTCACTAGGGAACCTTACTACATTAAAATCTCCTCCAATGCAACAAGGAAGTCCCCACCCACTATAGATAGCAGCCAATTCGTCCCACAAGCGACTTCTAATATTGTCAATGTTCGGTCCATAAACACCTGCAAAAGCCCACAGGAAATCATCCTCTACCATCTTAAAAGAGCAAGCCACTATAAACTCCCCTACAAACTCCTCCATCTTCTCCACAACCCTTTTATCCCACATCACCAGAATACCGCCCGATGCCCCCTCAGAAGCTAGGTAGGCCCAATCTGCATACGGGCAACCCCACACATTTCTCACGAGCTTTCTATTAACCAATTTCAGTTTGGTTTCTTGTAAACATATGATATCCGCCTTCCAATCCCGAAGTAAATTTCTTATTCGTAACCTTTTATTAGCCTCGTTCAACCCTCGAACGTTCCAAGATACTATTTTTGGCTTCATAAAGACACAGTCAAACCCTTCCCTTTGGACCTAACACGACTTGAGCTACCCTCATTCAACGACCAATTAAGCCTATTAAGCTCCCTTTTCTTCTTAGACTCAGCTTTCGTGGGCTGATTATGGCTCGCCTCAATGGTCGTGAGGAGGGCCATAAACTGTTCTTCATATCCCACACATTTCATCCCCACAACCTGTTGAATGTCTTTTACCGTTTGGAATACCCACTCAGAGAATTCAAAATCATTCGGTAACGAACAGTATAATGGAAAGGGGTCCCTGACTACTGAGTCTCCCTCCCCCCCAAACAGATTATTTCCTTTCCATTCTACTACGGTGCCCCCTTTGTCCACTGCCAGAGAATTCGAGAAGTCCATACTAACCTCCAAGCCTCCCTGCGAAAATCCCCCAGCTGTATCTTCCAAGAAAACCCCCCTCCTTATTTCTCCTTCTTCCGATAAAACCTCCAGATTTTCGTCGTAGGTAGAACAAAGACCCAGCTGAAGAGATGAGGGTTCTACGTTGTGAATCGGCGTTTTCTGGGAGTCCATTTCTTGAAAACTGCTGAAAGGAGGCGGAATCTGCGTCTTCTCCTCCTCGCGCGACGGTAGAATTTGTTCTACCACCCTCGCCGGCGTAAACTGAGTCGAGGCCGCATCGTCGACCACCGTCGGAGAAGTCTGTGAAGATCCCGCAGCCAACGGAGGCAATGAACCCTCGATTTGGCTACGAACCAGACCCACATGCTCTGGAAAAATACCCTCCGACGGCGTAGATGACTTCTCAGATGAATTATCGACCTGCGGCGAGACCATCGGTGCGGTCACCTGCGGCGAGCCCACCTGAAGCCTCATCGGCGATGTTGATATGGGCCCATGGGCCAATGGATCAGCAGCAGCCTTTGGTTCAAGATTGGGCTGAGGCCCGTCTATTGCTCCCAAAGATAGGCCCTGACTCTTTCCCAAGCCCCCGAGCGGTTCCACCTCCTGTCCCAATACGTTGCGTTTCAGCCAGCCAACAATATCATTTATTTCTCCCAAACGTGTTTCGATGACAGCTAAGGCCTCTATCAGTGTTTCCTTATTCGGACCAACAACCTCCCTGCCATTGACGTCGCTACACTGACCCATTACCAAAGCAGTACCACCACCAACCTTGAGCACTCCTGACATCTCTGTCCCCTTCACCACCCAAGGCCCCTCATGTCGACCAACTAACGCCTCCCTGAAAGATGCCGGAAGGACTCCATGCAAAGGTTTCACAGGTGCAACTCCATCTTTGACAGCATCCTGCAACACCACCAAGAGGTTCCTCCAGCCCACGCCACCTCTGCCTTCAGGGATAAAGATGAAACTCCTTCTCCCACCACCTTCGTACTCAGCTAGAACCATATAAGTCCCTCTAGCATTGGAACAGCTTTGAGCAATATAGCCTCTATCCCCATCCCTGTGTGCAGAGTAGAGTCCCCTATCTGAAGTCTTCAGACCACCCTCCAAAGCTCTACAAAACCACCTAGCAGTCCCCACCCCTACTCTCATATTTTTCACCCCTTTCCGTCCTTTCTCACTCAAAAATACGTAACGCCCATCCCTACTTACCTCAAAGAGCTTAGCCTCAATCACAACACGTTTCATGGCTGGCACTAACCAGTGTAACAGAACACAAACCAGTACCCACATCCACCAACAACCTACGCCATTGGTAGAAAGCTAATAGGGAAAAATGCTAACTGAGAGAAACTCCGAGATTCAAATATATCGGTATTAAGTAAGCAAACAGGATCAATTTCATTTATTTATATTCACAACTCATATGTACCAATGCATATATTTCCAGTAAGAGAAAGAAGTGATTAAATGCATCAAGCCACGTGGACACTACCAACCCACACAGTTTGTACAAGATCAAAAATCGAAGTTTAATGTGCAAGTGCATTTGAGTCATAATTAATATTAACATGTCATCCAAAAAGATAAAAGTAGATTTTTTTAAAGTATCACCATGATATTGAGATCCATAACGCAGGATAAGACTAAAAGACTAATAAGGTTTTCTCTTGTTAGCTTGCATTAATTAGACCTACCCATCCGCTCCATATCATCTTCTAGACCATGAAAGACAATGTAGATTGGGCAGAATTTCCTATGCACTGGAAAGGGCAGTGAAATCAAATAGAAGCAACAAATATAGCAAAAATGGTTATGTTCCTAGGTACTACAAATATACGTTTCTTTTTTTACGAGTAGGATACTACAAATATATGTGAGGTAGGCAATGGATCTACAAGGGCATAGTTTTGCCTTTGACTTTGAAGCATCGGAGTTGATTTAGGAAACTAAGAGTGTTGTAACTTAGAGTATCTGTAGCAATTTTCCCATATGCATGTGTGTGTGTGTGTGTGTGTGTGTGTGTGTGTGTGTGTGAGAGAGAGAGAGAGAGAGAGAATATTCTTACCTCACTTTGATGAGCAATAACAGAGTGGACAGGCTTGCTAACTGATGGAGTCCGGAGATCCCATATTAGCAGGTGCTGATCATCACCTACTGAACCAAATAAGTATTCATGCCTCAGATGCCATGCTACATCTTCTACAACACCTTCATGAACCTATCATGGTAAATAGTAATGAAACCAAATCCGGTCAATATCCGAATCAGATAGGAGCAGCCATTAAATTTTTATAAGAGAGTTTGATTAACTCGGAAATGAATTAAAAGTACAGAGATCGTTGCCCATAATAAAATAAAATAAGATGAAAAGATACATTTGCCTGTGTAAGGAGGTATCTGAGTTCAACATACCAAAAACAGGTCTTTTGCAGCCATCACATTCATTCCAGTTATAAGATGCTTATAAATTGTATAATGAACTTCTTGAAAACATGGAGCAAGTTCAATGACAGCATCGGTTTCACATGATCAGCCACTTTTTAACACGCAAAGCATGTCTTGAATATTTCGGTCTTACATGAAGGGTATTTTATCTAAACAAAGACATGGGTGCACGTAGGCTTAGCTAGTAAAAGTCTACCTTAAAATTTTGCATGGCATCAAGGCTCTTGTTCTTTGGAGTTGCACTAATATCCCACAAGCATATCTGAGCATCATCAGAGCCACTCAGCAAATGGCCCTGCTTAAACTTACTCCACGATAAACCATATCCTTCAGTGCTGTGGCCCCTCAACCGTAAGTCAGGGCTGCATGCACCATCTAGAGGAGGCTTAGACGGGTGTTTGCTATAATCGAAAACATAAACTTCAGCACTAACTGTCTTAGTGGCAATAATAAACGGGTTTTGAGGCATATAACGAGCACGATTGACCTCTCCATCATGATTTATTTGCTGGATTATTTGCACCTGCAAGGAAATAACCCAAGTATTAAGGAGCCGATAAAAAAAATAGACTCTTGATTGTATAAATCGATAATTACGAAGAAAACGCACCAATACATTGTTCTGATGAAATTGAATACTATAACGTTCATCGAGACACACACTAGGCTCTTCATGAAAATTATATCACAACAATTTTAATTTTTCTCATTTGATCTCCACCAAGAGGAAAGAGGAAATTTTGATTTTATTTATATCATCTTTGACATGAAGTATCGTTTACAGCAATTTTCTAGAGTCGAACAACAGCATAAACGATAAAAACATTTTCTCAGCCACCAAAGAAACTACAAAGCCAGAGAAAGAGCACGAGAGGTGGAAGGAAATTACGAACCTTTCCATTGGCGCAGCCGAAGCCACCGACATCGGCGCGGTCGTCGTCGTATTGGCGTGCGTCGTTCTCTGCGTCCTCGAGAGGGAGTTGGACCTGGGCGAGCATGAGGTAATTTGGCTCATTCTCGGAAGTGTGGGTGCCTAGGATCATCTTCTGGACGGAATAGTCCTTGCCGGGGGGCTCCTCCCGGTCCGGCAGCCACTCGACGGTGAGAGAAGGCCACTCAAGGGCGTGGGTGATGACCAGATCGTAGAGGAACGGGGTGTTCTTCTTCCAGATCTTGTACTCCTCGTTTATTAGCCTCTCCTCTATCTCCCCTCTCATCTCCTCCTCGTCTTTTCCCATCTTCTTCCGGCTGCTGCTGCTGATACTGTTCGGATTGGATTTTCTCTCGCTTTCTCGAGGTTTCTCAGCGGGCACTTGCTCGGATTATCTTTATTAATTTAGTTATTTTCTAACAAGAACGTTCCCGCCAAGATTTGGGGGAGTAAGGGTTATGAAACCCTAAAGCTGAATACAGAGTGTGAGAACGGCGGCAACTACTAAGGTCATTTTGGTCCTACCAAGGTCAATTTTATTTTCATCAATATTATTAATAAAAATTCTAATTACTATTGCACGCACATCAATTTCTGAGTTTTTTCTTTAACAAAAATAAATGAGGATTTAAAAATAATAAAATATTATATTTTATACAGTAGAATGAAAATTAAATATGAGTGTAGTATATAGAATTACTCGTACATTCATACTCTCAATTTTATGTTAGTTTTGTAATTAATTTAGTATCAAATTTATAGATAATGTCAAAATTTGTCTAATTTTAAATATTATGTATTGAGTTTGTTTTGTATCGATATGCGTACTTAGTTGCGTAATGAGCAGCTATCAATCTAGTTTTTAGAAATTTATTTTTAGATAAAATCTTTAGTTATTTCTTGTATATTAATAGTGGAAATGATCCACTTTAAACTCTTGTATTTTCTTTATTTATATATAAAAGTGCTTAATTAGAAGGAAAAAAAAAAAAAAAAAAAAAAGAAGATGAAGAAGAAAAGATAGTTTGAAGTGGGTTAAATGATGATCTGATTCAGAAAATAAAATTTCCTTTTAATTAATTACATTAAAAGTTGTATCCATCATTCTAATTGGACTCTCAAACCAATATTTTTGTACTCTCGAACACATTGGGCTATTTGCCATCACACTTTGAGGGTTGCCTATGACGACCTTTCTTTCCTTTTAATTAAAACCAGTAACTAAAGGATCCTGACTTGATGATATATTATAAAAATTTTGAAAAATAATTTGGGGGTGAACTTCCAAAAGCAGCAAAGTTGTAGCTTTGTGAAATTAAATGGTATTTAAATATATATATATATATATATAAAATGAATGTTATGTTCAAACAACAGCAAGTGTCTGGGTGGTGTAGTTGGTTATCACGCTAGTCTCACACACTAGAGGTCCCCGGTTCGAACCCGGGCTCAGACACATTTAATTCTTTTTTCGAGTTAAGGAGTTCCGTTTGCTTTCAATAGCAAGAAAAACTATGGAATCTATTCCCCTCGGTAGATAGAGATAGTGTGCAATGTTTTAAGTTTTAATGTTTGCTAATTCAGAGGGTAATTACTTCATATTTTTCCCCAAATAAAAATCATTTATTTTTTGGTATTAAATTTCAAATGAAGACACGTTAGATGGTGTACGTACAACGTGTTAATTTTTGTCAAGCAGATGTAGCACGAGACCCACCGAGTAATTCTACATACAACTGTAAAGTGTACAACCGTCACGTAATCAATTTAAACAAGAGTGAGATCCACTATTAAAATTTTTTTTTTTTTATATAGGTCCTATATTTTATTCACTTTTTTCAAAGCGATTACGCAACAGTTGCATAATTCACGGTTGCAAATATATTTTCTCTAAATAAAAACAAGTACTAGCAGCCTTGTTGGTACTGAAAATTAAAATCTCATAATGGAGACACGTTCCAGTTCCAGTTCCAGCCATGTTTGAGTGTGATACATAAGAGAAAATGTGGATTTCCAGAGACATTTACAATTCCATGTCTGTTACCCAAAAAACAAAAAAAAAAAAAAGACAAAGACAAAGCGTTCCTTGTATACATAATATTTTATATTGGGAAATAGAAAGAGATGAATCAAAATTTTTTATTTATTTACAGTGACAAAAAAATGGGAAGAAAAATCTTATCTGAACTGAGAGCATCTCTTCAGCAGTTCTCCCTTGTAATTGATATCTTTCTTGGACACACTAAGGATGCCTGATTGCTCATCAACTTTCCCGATCATAAGCTTCAGTAGTGGAACCTTTGATAGGGTTTTGCATGACCCCACCATTATCAACTTTTTCTGTTCAAACATAAATGAATCAAGAAATTGTATCTACTTGAGATGATTTTTTTTTTTTTTACCACTCGATTATTTCCTATTTAATCAATTCAATAAGCACAAAAAGAAGATTTAATCAACTCGATGCCTACCTTTGCTCGGGTGAGAGCCACATTAATCCTATGCCAGTCACCAAGAAGTGAGCCAGAGCAATCCCTTGGATTTTCACTTGACCTAACAAATGACACCAGTATGCAGTCCTTGTCTCTTCCCTAGACCAAAGGGAAAAAGGGGGAAAAAAAAGGTTATAAATCGCTGTGGTATAGCCTCAAATTTAACTAAAAGTAACTACAAAACCAAATTCCAAAACCAAAAAGAGGTTGAGTGGTGATCCTCTTCACCCAAAAAACTGGCTATTATTAGTTTAACCCATGTATCACCATCCACTCGGACAAAATCAAGCAAAAGACCCTAAAATCTGTTACATCTTTGTTATATGACCATGTCTGAACAAAAAAGAGAGACAACAGCCATACTTCACCCTAACCTGGTATTTATCAATAGTATGTATCTCCACAGAGGTTATGCATACAGAGCGGCGGATAAGATTTGCCTGAGAATTATAAGGCGTAATGATGCCAATATCCTCCCCTTCAATTCCATTCTCAACCAACTTCTCTGTGATCTATATAATGAGCACGATGAGGAACAAATACATAAAGGGCTTGCACCATGAAACGGAATTCAAAATGAAATACGTTCTTGGTCTTAAGCAACAACATCTATTTAATCATTTATTTTTATAAGTAACAAGAAATATTTAGTCATACCTCTGCAATTATGTAAGCTTCAATAGGATTATTCAGAGTCTTTTGATCTCTCTCCTCAAAAGCAGGTAAAATATCTGAGTTGTAAAAAATTATATGTAAGAAACCAAATTATATGTAAGAAACCAAGCCAAATGACAAATAATTCATCAAAGGAAATGTTAACAAGAGTATAAATGATTGTATGCTTATTGACCTGTATCAATAAATATGACTGGATTTGTTGGGTTCAAAACCTGCAATCATGAATCATCTAATACATGTATTAAATATATTTTTGATAAGTAATACGGAAATCTAATATCAGGAACTTTAAAACCGCAGAAAATTGCAAGATTTTCAACTACAGATACACATCAGCTAAAGGCAAGAAGACAATAAATCATAATGGAACGACATTGTGAAAGAATGCTCTGACCTCCTTTAGCCATGATGAACAAGATTTCAAACCAGAAAGCCCAAGTCTGGCATTAGCTATTTCAGAAGAACCACAACGTAATCTGTCACCATATATTAAGGCATTTGATAGTTCCATAATGCCTTGACACATTCGATACTGCACACAGATCAACTTAGTAAGTAGACCTGGTAAAGAAAAAGTAGCAAATGAAATACACCCCTCCATGACCAATTTCTTTGTCCTTTGTATTCCCCCATATGTAACTATTATTTATCAAGAAGAATAAAAAAAATTCTTCGAATTCAAGTAACCTGGCTCTGCAGCGCTGAAATTGCCTGAGGATGTGCTTCTGATAGCCTGCAAAACAGGCTTACTCCCATCCCATTCTCCCGAGCCTCTGTACTCTAGACATTGATTAGCACACATTTTTAATGAGCTTAAAGAGTTGATACAGCAAAAGTAAAGCAAATAGAACTACAAACAGATGAGACATATCACCTGGACAAGAGGAGGTAGTTGATAATGATCACCAACAAGGACAAATGTCGAAGCAAACATCAAGGGTCCTAGTGATACCTGATACAAAAAAGACTCATGAATCAATCAGAGAGTTCAACATAATCTCTTCATCAACAATTCTGCTTAAACAGCACCACCACACCTAATTAAGTTTTAAACACTAAAAACAGTCTCAAATCTGCAGAACAATAAACTAGGTACTTAACAAACAAATTTTGTTTTCAACTAAATGCAAGATGTTTTCACAATATATACTCCGACACAGAAAAGCCATACGAGAATAAAATCTACAAACTATAAAGTGGACGTATTAAGTTTTGAAAACAGCATCAATTTTATGCTGGTGCCCCAAACAGTAAAATCCTAAATGGCAAAAATTGGTGATCACATAAAAAATAGCAGCTAGCCCCCTTTTCCATTTCTGCATCTCAATCATTTCCAATTTCTCAATTTTTATCTCACCCACACCCATCTAAATATAAACTTACAAGTATGTTTCACAATTATTACCAAACATTGTCAACCCAATGCATGCTTCTTTTACTCTATGTTTCAAAATTTCAACTTTCATAGTTGTTAATCAATTAGAACAAAGGGCAGCCGCGAATGTTATCCATCCATATCTTATTCTATGGAAAGATATATTTATTATCCACTTGAATAAGTGGTTAGGAAAAATATATATGCATATTTGTGAGAGTGCATATTGTGTATGTGCTTGTTGATAGAGAGCGAGAGAGAGAGAGAGAGAGAGAGAGGATTCACTTTTAAAAATCTCTTTAGCCATCAAATTTCAGACTACCATTTTTTACTTTTGGTTTTACTAATGTCACTGATCAAAAACAGACTTTTGGTTTTACTAATGTCAAGATATGAGATTGACGATTCTACAACAAAATCCATGAATTCCCATCACTTTATAGAGTGACATTATAGTGTAGTTGCATTTTGAGAAGATACAACGAACTTAAAGCTACAGTAAAACACAAACAGGAAAGACAACATACTGGAAGGCTAGTCTGTCCAGCTTCATCCATGATGCATACATCAAATCTCTTGTTGGAAAGCAAAGGACTGGTAATTCCAAGACAAGTAACTGCAACAACTTTGACTTGGTCTAATCTTATTTTGACATCTTCAACACTGTGTATGTTCATTGCTGCCATAGAAATCTTTGTTACAAGATGGAGAATAAATGAAACTGATTATGCCACAAGGAATCCACTTAACTATAATCTGACCTGAAAAACAATTTCCCCGAACTTCTTCATGCACGGCTTCAGGTCTTCCAATACGAACAAAATCGATGCCCTGTTAAGTTTAATTTTCCATGACATGCAAGAAAAACTAATGAGTAAATTAACATGACGATACAAGGTGCACTGATCATCATACAATTATAAATACAATAAGAAGAATGACTTGTGTGGAAGTCCACTTCCATTGGTGGTTGAAGACTGCGTAAGATCTGCAGACCCTAAGACCAAAAACTTTTAATTCCTTCTAAGTATTCTGGCATTCCTAATGTTAGAGGGAACAGCAAAAGAAACATTGACTGATGTGGAAAGACTAAGCTTGATTACCAATGGATGAATAATAGAATTGTAGTTAGGTGCACAGTTAACGTAGAATAGCAAAGGAAAATTTATCAATCAGGCACCGTGAAACTGCATTTAAGGCAGTACGGGCATGTTGCTTGAATGTCAGACATCGTGTCACAATCAAACATGTTTACCACTTACAAAAAAGGGGGAAGAGGGGCCCATGGCTTTCATTGACTTGGGCTACATTATACAGGGCATCAAGTAACACAAGATGAATGGTGGATAGAAAGAACCTGAGCTTTTAATTTTATAAGCAAATTATCAACAGCGGAGTTTGTATAGGATGTCAGCAAGATGGATGTCCCTCTCATCAACAAGGCTTTTACAGCATGCACCATTGTAGAAGTCTTGCCGGTTCCAGGCATTCCTAGTATTAGAGCGTAATCCTTTGCTGTAAGTATCTGAATAATGGACAATAAGTAAAAAAGTGCAACCCAAATATAATTGGTCAGAATAGCTTCGACTAGTAATTGGTCAACAAATTGGGACATAAGCTTTCTGTACAGAAAACCTTAAGAATAGCCCGACGCTGATCATCATTCAAATTCCTTTCGGACCAGACATAAGATATTGCTGGATCTTGGCTGAATATACATCCATTGTCAAATTTAGGAGCCTACAAGGATGCACATAGCGAAAACCATGCAAAATGTCATCACAAGATTAGCAAAAACACAGACATCAAGGGGAGAACAAGTTAGCACCAAACATTCACCTCAAGGTCAACGATCATCTTCCGTAGATGGGTACTTTTTGCACTTCGTAGAAAAAGTTGTACAAGGTTAAGCCTTCAAATAATAACATCAAGCATGGATTCAGTGCAGATACATATTACAATATTTATTTCTTTCGCAATCTCTAATGCTACAAGTTCGGGAACATCATTTTTTTTTTGGGGGAGAGGGGGAGGGGTTGTTGGTTTGGAGAGCATATATATCATAATAGTTTAGAAAAATTAATTACCTCATAACTGCAAATGAAGTCATGATTTCATCCTTGTCAATCCGCCAAACCTCTTCAAAAAGATCATGTGCCTCTGAAGAAGGATTGCTCCCAGGAAGCCGGAGACACTTGGAAAAAGAAACCTAGAATATACAGAAGTCAATTTGAAACTGGTTAATTAATGAAGACATTGTAGTGCAAGAGCAGAAAGTCAGAAACAACATTTTCCATAATACGTCCAAGCAAATTTATAAATGAATAGGAATACCAAATGTAGTACTTACAGAAACATGAAAGCGACTTATCTCTGTAATGACCCCACTTGCAATAGTTATACGGCCAGGTTCAGTGCTAAGTATCTAAACATAACAAGGGGAGAAAATACAAAACTAAAGATTAGATGAAAAATTTAAGGTAAAATATGCCACATGATATGGAAGTTTTTCTTTTTTTCTGATAATTCACATGATATGGAAGTTATTATGTCCAATGAATATGGAGCTCATAAATTGTCATTTGTTGGCATAAGAAATTGGCAGAATCATATTTTTTTATTGGCACCGGGTGTCCAAGAACAGCGTCCCGACTAATCTCGGGGGTGCACAGGCCCTCGGCAAGGAGTTTCCCGCAAGTGCACCTCAGGTAATTCAAGAAGAAAATCCTCCACTCCGATGGCCCCTAAGATTGTTTGCACCCGAGGGGATTTGAACCTTAGATCTGAGGGGAGCATACCCTCAAACCCAAGGCCTTTACCACTTGAGCCAACCCCTAGGGGTTAGAAATTGGCGGAATCATAATGCCTTAACTCAAAAGGCCACTTAAGAAAGCAAAGCGCAGACTATTTTGTGAAGCATCAATAAGATCAACTTTGACAGGTAAAGAACAAGATAAGCATCAAAATATTAAAAAGTTAAGAGCAGCTCATGTCAAACACGTCATAAAAGTCGATTCTATTTTATGTAAACTCAACAAAAACCACATCCTGCACAAATCTAATATGTGAAAAAAAATTTACCACATAGTCTCCACTTCTAAGCATGCTGTCCATATAATTTCTCGGAGAAGAGGCAACACTTAAAGAATCTCCATCAGATGCTTTCATATTGAATGCTGGTAGATCTTGATGCACAAAACGATAAATGAACCGCTTGTCTTTAAGAGGATCATGATGCGGAAGTTCCTCTGAAGCATCAAGAACAAGAGAAGAAAGGAAACTAGTGGACTTATCATGCTTCAAACTACGAGGACACCAGATCTTTTTCTTCGCAAGCTGAGAAGGAAAAAACACATTTCCAATAATTAGAGAGACTATTTGGGAGTTTAGCATAAATAAAATTGTAAAAATGCTTCAAAGATGCACCTCAATCTCTTTAGCTTCTAAGTCAATCAACCAATCCCAATGCCGAAGGAACTTGCCATGAGCTACAGTTAGGTGGCTAGTATTTGAATCAAACAGATCACCTAATCCACTACTTTCAGTGCTTCCACCATGTGCCTGCATCAATAACACATTACGGCTGCATACACCAACATACAGGGAACTAAATAGCCTCTCAAGGCTAAATGACAATAAATGGTTTTTGAAGTATCAGGGCCATTATCAATGCAATGATAAAGAATTTTACAATGACCAAATATTTGAATGGCTATTTTGTGAATGAAACTCCCATTACCCCATTGCCATACCCACCAAACAGAAGCAGATTAATTAATATGCACAACTTTTTACAGTCATTCAACCTAGTAAAGATAAAAAGATTACCTTATGATAGATACTACAGACATTAAGATGGCGACAACCATTACACATGCTCAGACTCTGTAGAAAATTGAGAAAATTTCAAATGGCAATACAGAAAGGCACTTGTCTAAAACACACTGCATGTAACAATTCCGCAATAGCCATACCCGTAACATAGGGGGTAATTGTTGCATTGTTGATGCCTTGAGAATATGACTTGCAAGTTCATTACGACGCATAACAAGCCCAACCAAGTCAGATCTTCGAACCGCAATTCCCTTTACAGATGGTCAATCCACTGAATAAATTCAAGATTCTGACAGAATGATTGCTCAAAGCTGTATCTGAATTTACCTGTGTCTGATCTGACTGGAGATAGTATAAAAGACCACAATCAATATGCTTCTGGTACCTGAATAAAAGCCAAATCAAAGTAAATAGAAGTATACTTTCTTAAATTTTCTCCATGACAGAAACGCGATGTCCCCACCAAAAGACAGAAAGGATAAGTGCACACCTCTCGGACATGAGGAGAGTGTATAAGATTACTTGTGCAGAGTGTTCCATAGATGACTGCAGAAATCACATCAAAAGAAGGGTAACACAGAAAATAAGGTGATTTAAGCATTTCGGACTTCAATTTTTCTAGTATTTCAGATAGACTATAGACTTGCCTGGCCATTGGGTACTTTTCCAGTTTTAAACTCTAAAGGCATAATCTTCTCATTAGCTTCATTTCTGTTTGATTTCACACTGACTCTGACAGAAGCATCAATCATCCCTTTCAAACCATATTTAGGGGCCCATGCCATCTCCTCAATATCAATTACCTATATTTACAACAGAAGTTTTGTAAATATAATGTAAACGTTGTTATATTGAAGTGAATGACAAGGAGAAAGCAGCACTTCAATTTACAATCTCAAATTTCGTATATACCCACAAATGCATGTGTGTAGATGCAAAATTGGAAATAAAAATCATGCAAGAAAAAAAAATGGGTGAAAGCCTTGCCTCAGATACGTTAACTTTTTTCAGCCCGTCATCGGATCCAAAATCAACATGAGCTTTTGAATCCTGCCGACAAAAGAATTATAAACAACGTAAAATGTCTGTCTACAACATTCCAAGCAAACAAACCTCCAAGAAAATGAGAAGTGATGTATCTAAAAAGGCATACCTTTTTTTTAACTCAGGGATAAGATGTCTTAACAATGCAAAAAGAATTATATGGGAAGAAAAAGGGATAGCTACCAAATGTATACTGTAGATGATATAAAAATCACCTAAAGGTGTGAACAACTTTGGGATGGCCATAGGGTGGGTTCATGCATCCAATTCCCAGTAATTTGCACAGATGACTAATGTAGGAATTCTAATTTGGCTTACAGGGTATTGCAACATTACAGATATTAATGTAACACGAGTAAGTGCGCATAAAGTTTCAAAATACAAAACTGCCTTGCACTCCAATAAAAAACAAGTTAACAAATAAATGAATAGGCTCCATACAAGAATTTATGTATTTCACAATCAAACCAGTTGAGATGAGGTTAGCTTTGGCAATAATAAACCAAATCCATTCTAGAGCGAAAAGATAATCAAGAACAGAGTAACAGCAATGTGAGTTCTAAACAGGCATACCTGTGGATCTTTGAACGTGATGATCCAATTCAATAATTTTGGTACAGCCTCAATCAAGGTTTTCCGTATATCATTTTCATTTACTGCAAATCCCACATACCGGAGAGATTAAGACTTTCACACAAGATGATCCATAGTGGTAATTAGTGACTTTCGTTTCGGATTTGAAGTTCAATTCACATTTGAGTAAAATTTAAAAGGATATGGTCCCTTGAACTGATGCGAATGCTTAAGGTTTTGAGCCCACCAAGCATGGGGGGGAGATTGAAAATAAGAAATTAGAAATTGTACTTAATTGAAAATTATATAAGTTCCCACCTCCGCATGCATATAAGCTTTCCATGTTTTTCTGGAGCACCACTCCAGCATATTCCTCCAAGAATTTTATAGTAGGACTTTCCTTTATAAGTCCAGCCTGAAAAGGGAAGAAATCTCACATATGTACTCAATTGGGAAAAAATGAATTTTTATCAAACCATTGTACAAGGTACTAGTGAAAATTCTGAAACCTGAAAAATTTGGTGCAGCAAGGTACCAATTAATGCTGCCGTTGAATACTCATTGCACTTTAGCCTCTCATCTAGAATTGTTCGCCTTGGGCAACTGAAACTAGCAGCAACCTAAAAGATTTTTCTAGTTATAAGGAAGAGACGGATATAGAGAAATATAATATTCAAAAGCAAGTGATTATTACCCGGGTTCCAGACAGCAATATATCAGGATGAACGATTATAAAATTGCTGTCACGATCTACGTCACACTTTCCTTGCTCATCAAAGTTACCAATGACATTCACAGTATCTCCAGGTGCAACTACACCATAATACCTGACAATAAATGGAAAAAGACAGTTTGAGAAACACTAAACATAATTTCCTCGACAGCCATTGATTGACCCCATATAATAACCGATTTGGATCAGCAAATATTCTCAATGATATGATTCTCAGTAGAAGATCATAGGCACTTTGTGTAACTTCTAAGGAAGGAAACAAACAGAGTCCATCCGAGATTCAAATATATCGGTATTAAGTAAGCAAACAGGATCAATGCACATTGAGTTCTTGGCAACAATAAGGCGATTATATACCAATCAGTACCAGAGGAAACTTCAATTGCCAAGAACAACAATGATGAAAAATACCAGGTCATCAAGACAACAGGGTTAATAGCCAATAGTCATTCATGCTGTAGAAATATAAATGAAAACAACTCCAATTCCCAAAAGGGGTTGTGTTTATATAAATTAAAATACAGCTGGACTTGAATTCCCAATCAGATCAAACAACATAGGTTAACCCCATAAATCAAAAGGTTAAAATGGTTGGTAATGCAACTTAAATTATTCTGTAAATGTGATTGTACAATGATGATGACTACAGAGACTTGAAGCCATGAAGTCATGCTTCTGTCCTGAGTCATCAATGGTACAACAGTTCCATCACTAGAACTGTTAACAAGTAGAGAAGATGTAAAAGGTGCCACGTATCAAGTGATGCTCAATCTCCAAATGATATGCACAAAGTGAAATTTTACATTAGGGGAAAAAGTTCTTTATGAAATAGTGGAGAGGATATAAAATGCTTCAGAAAAATATTACAAGTCAACTTACCACTCTTCCCACAAATATACAGCACACTCTTCTCCACTATGCTCATTCAGTAGACGAAGAACCTATAAAGCAAGTGATCAACTTAGTACAGTTCCTAGCTCAATTGAAGTAATGAAGTGGTTTGGGTATAAGGCATAATGAAAACCTTATATGGGCCCTCAGCACCAGATGAGACAGCAGGTCTAAGCCTCTCAGACACCTGCAGCAGAAATGTGTTGCATATTATCAATCTTCAAAAGCATACCCACAACACAACAAGATAAGTTTGGAAAAAGTAAAGCATACCTCTAATACTAGAAAATTACAATGGGAAGAAGCCCCATTGACCTCTGCTGGTAAATTCATTGCCATTCTTTCTACTGCACGATCAAGTTTGACAGATATTCCATCACCATCTCTGTTATGAACTTTGGTTGAATATGCTTCCATGTCACTAGATAACGAGTCTTCAACAGAAATGACATCTTCTACTTGATCCAGAAGTTCAAGCAATGCCTAAGAAAAGATGCATACAAATAGATATCATGTTACTTATGACTAGATTAGGAGAAAACGTCTTTTACTCCTGCCCAATAAATCGTGTAAACTTTCAACTCAGCAATTATAAACTTGCACTTTATGTTCATGAGATAATCAAATACTTGAATTGGAAAAGAAGTATAAAAAAATGATCGGCATAAGTAAAATAACATGGTACAATTATACCTTTTTGTGCTGTCTTAAACCATGCCGATCAGATGCTCCATTACATACAACACCATTAGCCATCTGAAATTCAGTTCCAGCACAAATCAGAAATAAAAAAGTGCAAACTTCAAGTTGACAGATGAGAAGTCAGAAAATTCTCAGTCTTGTAATTTTTCTGGCGTTTACCGCCAAGAATACAAAATGAACCAAGTTCATGAATATAAAATATTAAACTTATTCGAAGGGATTATATAATTTGGTGTCTCTCTTGGTACCCAGACATTTCAATGAAATATTTTTCACTTTGTCCTCCATCTTCCTAGAATACAAACAGAACTGAACAATTCATACCTACTCTCAGCCGATTGAACACAAAATTACCTTATCATGGCAATATGATAGAGATGGCGGAGTTCGGAACGGACTCTGCCTACTAGCAGCTCCAGCGCTGGTCAATTCACTTCTATTTCCACATGAACCAGTATCCTGATCCGGGTTAACCCTTTTTAAACCAACTCTGTTAGTGGCTACCAAAGATTTTTCAGCAGCCTTTTGTGTTGGTGACGAAAGCCACTTTTCAACCTGGTCAGCTTTACTAGGAGAAGTCCGTACCATACCCTAAAAATTTACCATGCAATCAAAACCATAACCAATTTGTAAACAGACGCCAAATTTAACCAATAGACATGCCTTGTTCAGTGAGCATTGCTGAAGGTGTGAAGCATTGAGCCTTGAAGAGTCGGCCAACACTCTCATCATCTCTGGTATGCGTTTTGAAACTGCCTGGAGTCTTTCATTCACCGGAGATATCTTCCAAGTCACTTCATCACCTCCATCGTCCTGGCTCTGCTTTATCAACTACCGCCACGACCATGTTTAATATAAATTTCAGGACGAATATAAATTACTGTGATTGTTATACCGGAAGTATTTGCATAAGAAAATTAAAATAACAATCCAATAGCATCCACGCATGCATTAGTGTTTCCTGGTAAAATATGTTTTACAAAATACAACCTAAAATACTACAAGCACAATCGGCATAATTCAAGCACTACTCCCTAAAAAAACCCCATTAACACTAAAGGCTACTTCAATGGGTTTTCCAGGAAAATTTAAACAACAAAATTGCCTGACATTTACCATTCCAGGCGAGAACTTGAAGCGCTTGTGGGACACAGACTTGGAAATCTCTGGGGACACTTCGGACAGGTCCTTGTCTGCATTAACACCCATCGTGTCCAAATTAGCAGGCGGCGTATTCTGCGACGCATTATTTAGATTACTCGTTCGTGAATCCGACCTGTTTCTAGGTTCCCGAGATGCCAAAACCTCAAGATTGGGATCTACATTTTGCAAATTCGGTACATTTTTACGGTTTCTCGAGGTCAAAACATCATTATTAGGACCAATACGTCCAGAATTAGAATCATTTATCGCGTTTTGGACAGGTAACACCGATTTCTCGAGATCAACCGGCCCCGAACTCGGACCATCCGCGGGGTTTCGGGAGCTCGAAACGGCGACGGGATCGGCATTGGGAGAGGACGAAACACCGGCGTTGGAAGCGGTGACATTCTTAGGATTCTGGGAGGCTAAGAGGGCGTTCTGAGTGTGGCGCTCGAAGAAATGCTGGATGCCAAACTTGCAGGGCTGCTGTTGGTTGTTGCTTGGGTTGGACTTCTTGGACGAAGACAATGATGAAGAAGAAGGATTGGGTTTTTTCCTCGGAGGCATTTTTCTGGTACGTGGAAGCTTAGGACTAGGGTTTTTCACTTCATCAGCATTCAATCCTGCAGTCAGATAGAGAGAGACAGGAGAACTTGAGGTTTTATTTCTTTTTAATTTGTGATTTGCGCTCTCCCGCCCAAAATTAAGGGACAGAGATATAACCGAATGGAAATAATTTATTCTTAAAACTAATTATAACTGATGTGGCCGATGTAATAATCATCTTATAAAATTATTTTTATTATAAAATACATTTAATAAAACTATAAGATTATGCTAGTTTATGAGTTTATAAAATTCTCCAACCGAATTGGAGTGATTTTTATTTTTTAATTCAAAAATTCAAATATCGTTGTAATTGAAAATTTTGTCTCGGATGAAAGGAACAAAAAAGTGGGGATGTATCTGATCCGGTTTTGTACATTTTTTAGTATCAAACCGGTATATACTGATTTTGAAATTTTAAAAATCGATACCGGACCGATTCACTACCGAAACTAAAACTCCCAATTTTTCCAATTTCGGTCTGGTCTGATTTGGTTTTTCATTTTTATAAATTATCTATGTTAATTATAATATTATGTTTATATATACTAAACTATTAGTCTATTTATATTATAGTATAAATATATTATTTTATAATAATTAACACATAATAGTATAGTATTGAATTTAAATATAGTTTATATAAGTTATAAACTTTTTACATGAGTATATACAATCAAATGTATAAAAATGTATTTATAAAAAATATATATTATAATTTATTATGCCAAAACTGTATCTTTGATATATATATAAGTTTATATTAATAACTTAATATTAATATTTATGTTTAAAATTAAATTTATGTTATAAGATTAAAATTTATACCTTATATCAAATGTTATATTAAAAATTATAAGATTATTTTTATGTTATATCACATATTATATTAATTTTATGTTATAAGATTAATAGAATTGAATAATAAGATTAAAATTTCATATTATATTAATTGAGTAAAACTATATAGTAGCATTGTAGCAGTACACACAACGCACACCCTATAGCTTTTGTTTTTGTTTTTTTTTTTTTTTTTAACAAAATATGCGTTTTGATTTTGTCCCTTTCCACTCTATCGGACTAAAATGGGTTCAATGTCTCCGCCATCGCTGCCTTTACAAGACAACACTAACGCCAACAACCGACTCCGAGAGGTCGAAGACTGCCTCCGCAAAGCCATTGAAGAGCTCCAGCAACACCAGCGCAAGGCCTGTGGTCGTGCGGGACCCTCACCGTCACCAGCACTATTAGCATTGCCCACCCTGCGACCACGCTGCCAAAGAGCCGTCATGCGTGGTGAAAGTCATCGAAAACCTCTGCCAAAGCTCCCTCCTCTCCTATGGCATCCGCATTGGTATGTGTATCCTCCTCCCCACTTTCAAGCTCACTCGCCGCGAATCTTACTCCTCGCTCCTCATCTTGATTCATGCGGGGGGAGGGGGCGATTCAATGGGAACCAGTTCACTTATTAGTGAACCTTGTTTGCCACCTCAGGTGTAAGGTGTGCCTAATATTTAGGGGCTGATGCAAAGATTTGTCCAAATTAATTAGTAATCTAGCATATATTATATAATATAATATAAAAGTTTATAAATATATATAACCTTACTCCTCACTGTTCTTTTACTTGTTGTCTACTTTTTGGTATGCTCTTTTTTATATCATCTAGAAAATGTTATTTAATTTTTTTTTTATATTTATATAAATGCACCTGTAGCCAAAATAAATTGTTGACATTATATGTTTGTTATATGAATATTTCATTTTCTCATCATATTAATTTCTTTTAATAGATTCGTTCTATTCTAACATGTAGTATCTCATTTGGTTCATTTAATATAATCTGTATGAAATTATTTGGAATTAAATGTTTTCTTCTTTTGTTTTAGCTATAAATGCTTTATAATATTTGTTATGTATCATATCTCCATGTATATACATATTTACTCACATTTTTTATATGTTCTCAAATGTTTTTTAGATTACATAGGCGCTTATATTTATGAGATTATCAACTCTACCGAAGAAATGATGATATATAATTTTCTTCTTTAAAACTAAATTATTTATTTCTATTTAAATTTACTTTACTGCTACATTCATATTATACATTTATTTCTCCCTTCTTAATGCATAAACCAACATTCTCAGTTAAAGGAAAATTTGCATTAATCTATTTACATCAACCGTTCTACTACATGTCTTGTGCAAATTGTAATAAAGCAATTGGATACGACTACAATAAAAAATTTATGTGCTATAATTGTAAAAACATGAGCATCGCACAACCACAATAAACATTTTATCTCATCATTTTAAATGATAATTTCTGACATGATAAATATAGCATAATAATTGTTAAAATTAGGCAATATTAATATTCTCATTAATTTTAGTTGTTGAGTCTATTAGGCAATTTTAACTGTTGATCTTTTCGAATACAAGCGAAGTAAAATGTATATTCATAAATTTATTTAAAAAAAATTAATGCATTACGTTTTTATATTTTTTCATTGTTACAGGAGCACCTACCATATTTAGCAAATATTGTAAGTACAGTTTCAGAAAAAAGAATGGATAATGTACTTTACTGCAGAAATGAATTAACATGGACAAATGTGCTAGAATAAGCTCAACATGATCTCCGCCCATCCTATAAATCAAGCTACATCATAAACACTCAAAATTTCTTTTTGTTAAACTTCTCACTGTTGTAATTATATACTTAAATAGGACGCTGACTTGTATGTAAAGTCCATGTTTATATTTATTCATTTTATATTATGTTTTGTTCAAATTTTCTTTAAATTTATTTTCTTGCCTTTCCATTTACTACTTTATATTAAGTTTAATTTTTTCCTTATTATCTAGGCATGCGTGTAGCGCACGTTGCCCCTAATTACTAGTATATATAGAGTAGTGTAGCACGAGACCTGTCCCGATAAGAATAAAAAGTGTTTTTTATTTTTATTTTTTATATTTATATTCTTAATTTAAAAAGAAAAATTCACAACATCACTAAAAAAAATACTTCCGTAAGCATTAAATAAAAAAATTGTCGGTACCAACCTCAGGTGACTCTAGCATTTTTACACACAACACATTATTATTTCATATATTCATTGAAAAGTCAGTAAGCATCAAATGCCACAGTAGTACTGAAGTGGCAAATTAGTCAGATTATATATCATCATCGTGATTAATACCCATGAAAAGCTACTACTGCAAGGAATTGTTTGTAGGCGGCAGGGATAGCCATGTAATTGTCAATTGATATATAAGCTGATCATTAATTATTGTGTGCTTAATTAATGATGTTCGTCGTGAAATTGAACACATGATTTGTTCACATCTTCGCAAGAAAAAAAGTCCACTACCTTATTATTTGATTAATTAAGTTGCTTCTCATGATCTGTTGATCTCTCACAAATTAAGTACTTTTTTTATTATTCATTAAATGAAAACGATAGGCGAGCATTGGATAATTTAAAATATTAAATATTAATTAATTGATATATTTTTAATTCCTTGATTAAATTTACATCCAGGAGTCTAAAGTAGAGATCAGTTTATTGAAAGAGTTTTGCTATGTACAAGCAACTTTGTGTATCAATCTGCATACTAATGTTGTTACCTTCATATTCTAAATTCAAATTAGCACTGTTTTCAATAAAATCTACTTTCTGACCAATCATATTGAATATGTGTGCGTATTAGTACACAAAATCGCTTACAATTAGATTTTGAGAAATGATACTTGCAGTCGTGAGTGTGCAAGCGCCGTGCAGTCGTTTTGAAAAAAGTGAATAAATATGACCCACATAAAAAGAAATTAATTTTTTAATAGTGGACCCCACTCTTTTTCAAAGCGACTGCACGACGTTTGCGTATTCCACGACTGTATGTAGCATTACTTAATCACATTAATTCGAAATGCAACGATAAAACCCAATTGTTTCCAACTATACGAACAATATCATGTTGCTAATCATATTGTTGGAGATAACAACACATACGATAATGATCTTTGTTAAGCCATTAATTTATTGAAAAATGCTTTAATTATAAAATAATTTTACAAAAATAAATTTACAAAATTGACATGATTTAATCTAATGCATCAGATTATACATACATTACTTTTACTGTAAAGAATATCTAATTAACATATTACATGATCAAGTCGGGTTAAATTATAAGTTTACTTTTATGAAATATCAGTATTGACAGTAACACTTTTCTAATTTATTTGATTGACTGGTTTTTTTTTATGTGTATATATATATATATATATATATATATATATATATATATATTTATATGGATGTCCTTTGAAACTTGACATGGCTAGCTAATTAAACCTAGGAAATCTTATTTTCCATGATCTTATTTCGTGGGTTGATAAGATATTACGTACTTATACATAAGATCAGTGCAATTCGTGCATGAGGCCGTATACGTAGCTCACATGAATATCTGATAATTCATACTTAACAGAAAGTCCTAAAAAAATATTAAACATAGAATGGCATTTATTTAATAATTGTTCGTCAATTGTAATTTAATTACTCTTTCCACGAGGAAAGGCTACGAATGATTCGTCCACGAAGCTATATATAATAAATTATAACTATTCCTTTAATTTGACTTTAATTATAGACAGTGCATGGTCGATTCCTTTTAATTTATTTTGGAGCCAAAAAATAGTATTTTATAATACAAGTGCAGTAAAATTAATTAATACATGACGTATTTAATTAAACAAATTAATTAATATATTGCAATGAATGAGGTCATGGCATGGCCGGACTTGATCTCATGAATAGCTAGTTTTGATTAATTAAGCAGTTTTTGCTTTAGGGATTCATGAATATTAATCCCATATGATCAACTATATAAGTTTAATAAGATAATTTTAATTAGACGGCCGGATTTAATTATTAATTTAATTGGATCGATCTCTCTTATATATATTCACATGCATGTATATACATGTTAATATATTGACCCGTATGTGAATTGTATCTCATTAATGTAATATATCATCATGTAGACGAAGGGTTTCGTCATAAGAAACCTGATATATGTAATTAGAGCTATGAAATATATTTTTATTGTAACAAAACCTATGACATATATATGTTTTAAGACAATAGAAACATTGACATCTACCATGTGCATGTATGTCACACGAACAATTAATGTACATAAATTCTAGTACTAGTACTCCATGATCAGCGAGGTATATTATTTTTATATGTTCCTCGATCGTGTAGATCGAGCTTGATCGCGCGTATTCCATAAAAAAAAAGTATATTCGATCTATGCATGATCATTATTCTTGATAATATTGGACTTCCATTTGCTTATTCATGAGTTTGTTTTGCTTTGCTATATGCATAAAAACCATGTGAATAAAGATTTTTTTAAGAACAATGCTACGTACAGTCTCTATTTGGGGACTGTAATGGAAGCCTATGCATTTTTATCTTAAATTTTTTTAAAATTACAAAAATATCCATCCTAAAATGATATTTTTTCTCATTTAATAAATGGCCTGCACATACAGTCCCCAAATGGAGATTACAAATATAATTTCTTTTTTTTTTTTAAGAAGAGGACAAGATCATTACTCTATCTTATTGATGCTCTCACTTATGGCAGAAGAATATCATTTACGTACAAAAAATAACAAAAGTCATGTAAAGTGAACTAAGATAAGAAATAATAAAGCCAAAGCCCTTTATAACCATGCATGAACAATATCATGTAGTTATAAAATCATATATAGCCTGTTGCTCACAACTTAACACCGGCAAATATCTTATCTTATCAAGTCTCAAGATCAAACCTGTTATCTCTTTTGGGGCTAGTTCAAAATCTGTCGTATTCCCTTAGCATCTTCTTTGATAAAAAAAGAAAAAAAAAGAAAGAAAACAACTTTGTTGATCTCTTTATATGCATGCTTAGCTATTAAATTCAGATTTTCTATAGTCATAAATTTTCTCTGAAACCTCTTTATTAATATAAATAAAGATATTAATAAAATTGGAGATACGATCATTTTAAAAGAGAGTGTGTCGAGCAATTAAACAGCGACACATCAATATTTTTTTAAAATATTTTTCTTTTTCTTGGTCCATTCAAAAATTTATTTTTTGTGAGTTTTTTTTTTTAATTTTAATTTTTGTTTTACGGAAATGTTAATGGTGGATGGCTTGACCTTGTTCGATGCTAGCTTGTCGTTTGGGGCGTCTTTTGAGCTATTTGTTTAATAAAAGTAGAACACAAAGTCACTTTTCTTTATGCTAGCAGCACCTACCTATATCATTAAACCAACCAAATTAAAGCCAAATCTTCGGGCATCAAATCTAAGACTATAATCCAGCTTAATTAATAAACAAATATCGATGATCAGTACGCGCGCTGCTGAAATGGGGTCGACCATGCTAGCTTGAATATTCTAGTGTTTTTTTTTCTGACGATAGCTTTGTGTTAATTAATCATCATGATCATCAATTAACATAACTTTTTTTAATTTTTTTTGAGATCAACTGATCTAATATATATATATATATATATATATATATATATATATATAAGATGATCTATCTCAGTAGAAGAAATGATGAACACATGAGGTAGATTGTTAAATTAATATAAAGTTTAGATAATATAAATTAATACGAATTCGTGTGATATATAATATATATGTTAAATTTATTTTATATTTTAATATATTATATTAAATCACGTCAATGTATAAATTTATTTTTATAAGATTTATTAGTAATCAAAGCATCTCTCGCGTCTGGTTATAATAAAAACAACATTGCATGGGTCGCAAACTACTTCTGATCAAGAGGGACACGCGAGTACTGCTTTTGCAGGTTTGTGCTCATGAATTAGTGAATTATTTATATATCTCTGTTCTATTATAATCACTGACACATCTAACTCATTTACTCATTCATTTATAAATTACTGATCTAATCAAAACAAAGTAAAATCATCTTTCACCTCAATGCATGCATGTCTTTCAGAACAAAATTATATATATACACAGCATAAAACGAGGATAACTGGTCGTCTCTTTCGATCTGTCGGGCTAGATAAATAAATAAATAAATAATAATCTTTAACTTTCTCTTTTGTTGTTAGGGTTTGGATTAATAATACCTATATATATATGCCATTGATGATAGATCCAGGGACTTGAAAATATAATATATCATCAACCCATGTTATTATACTTTTTCAAAAGCTTATAATTAGAATACTAAAACCAATTAAAATACAAGTAATCTTTGATTATTTTATAAACAAGTTTCATATATATATATATATATATATATATATATATATTTTATAGGCCACAACCACAAGTTTTTACTTTTTTGGTTGAGCTGAGAGAATTGCTGCATCTGCCACTTTTGTCTCTTTCCTCCTCCCTTCATCTCCTCTCTTTCTCTGCACTCGATTCCCCATTTTGTTTTCTATTCGTTCTAGGGTTTGAATTATTAGAGTCTTCCATTTCTTTAAAGAATCATAAAATAATGAACCAGTAGCAGTTTCCCAGCTTATTTTACAATATTTTTCTTTGTTTTCTGTTTTGAGCTCTCTCTGTGTATGGCTGGCTTAGACTTGGGCTCAGCTTCTCGCTTTCTTCAACAGCTTCAACGCCCTGACCTTCACCTCCAAGGGCCAGTACCCGACGAAGATCATGGCAACAACCCAAACCACGACGATAACGTTTCTCATGAGCTTGACCTGGCCAACCCTAACCCGGGTCCCGGCGATGTCGTGGCTCGCCGGCCAAGGGGTCGGCCGGCGGGTTCAAAGAATAAACCTAAACCGCCGGTGATCATCACCAGGGAGAGCGCCAACACGCTGCGGGCTCATATTTTGGAAGTAAGTAGTGGCTCGGACGTGTTTGAGTCTGTGGCCATGTATGCGCGGAAGCGTCAGCGTGGGATCTGTGTGTTGAGCGGTAACGGCACCGTCACCAACGTGACCTTGCGGCAGCCCTCAGCGGCCGGTGCTGTCGTCACCCTGCACGGTCGTTTTGAGATATTGTCGCTTTCGGGCTCGTTTCTTCCTCCCCCAGCCCCGCCAGGCGCGACCAGCCTGACCATATTTTTGGCAGGCGGGCAGGGGCAGGTCGTCGGAGGGAACGTCGTGGGAGCTCTGATTGCATCGGGTCCAGTCATCGTTATGGCCTCGTCGTTCACAAACGTGGCGTACGAGAGGTTGCCCTTGGACGAGGACGAACCATTGCAGATGCAGCAGCCTGTCTCTCACGAGTCGTCCAGTGGTGGTAGTGGAGGCGGCGGAGGCGGAGCCAGCAACCCGTTCTCGGACCCGTCTTCGGGGCTTCCTTTCTTCAATCTGCCTCTGAACATGGCGACTGGGCAGTTACCTGTTGATCATGGTTGGGCTGGGAACTCAGGTACTGGCAGAACACCTTATTGACCTTTTTGTGGTCGGAAAAGGTTAGGGCATCCTCTTAGACTCCAAAATCTCTGCTCACTTCCTTTCTTGTTCAAGTTTGCTAATGTTGTAAGCTTTGTTCTTCTGAATTCTGATATTCTTCTGATGTACTTGATTTGTATGGAACTGATCCTTTTCTTCGCTCGTAAGTAGTAATTATTTGAGCATTTGATCTGCAGCTTTTGAATCCTGCAGACATATTAATTAATATATATATATCTATATATATATATCTATGGAGGAGTATTGTAAATAATATATATGTATGTATGTACAGACACACATAAAACGTATAAATAAACCTAAAACAACACCATATTATAAATGTAGTACGTACTAAGCATTTAAGGAGTACTCGAGTAGAGTACGAATTATATATATATGGTTGGGTATGGCCTGGGTTGGAATATATATATAGGCTTAACCTAGCTAGCTATATGAAATAAGCTCATCAATTCCTCAATTCAATCTATGGGTTGATGAGCCATGGAAGAGGAGATAATTATATATATATATATTCTTTGAAGCATTTATTTATATTTAAGGGTCATGGCCGTGATGATCTTGATTAATGATCAACTTATCTTGATCGGTAAAGAGTACTACTACTTTAATTATAATATATATATATATATATATATATATATATAAGAAATTTGGTTTCCTCTCGATATAAATGTTGCCATGTGATCATCTAATTTGGTGGTCCTTCCAATTAAGTTATTGAAATATTAATATATAAAATGACATAGCAGCCGACCAGCTTTAATGATCTCTATCTGATCGATATTTATTATTCTTAAATCCTTCAAGAGCAAATCTAGGCAGGTTATAATTAATTATTAATATATTAATTAATATATATTGTATCATGTATTGCTATCAGCTAATTACTAATAGGAATTAAGGCTTTTTTTTTTTTTTTTGGGCAAGATCGAATTTAATTAGTAGCTAGGGTTTGCTGTTGGATCATATATAATAATATTATATATTAATCTCGTAGATCAATCAATATATAATTTGAATTCTCTCGACATGTATCATGCATGAGTACTATAGCTAGCTTGATGGCCTGTTAATTCTTTAATTATTGATAAACTACTTGTACTTAATTATAAATTATTATAACGTACTCGGTTGGATCTCAGTACGTAGTTTAACTTCTCTTTTATTCTTGCACAAGAAATAATAAAGAAAATATATGTAAGTGAGAAATCAGTCATGTATATATATATATATAGTACTATATATTATAGACTGTAATTTGGTACTGAAATTTGTAGAGCTTGCGCTTGCATGCAGTAGATCTCTTTATAATCACTAGATGATCTAATGATCACAATCTGATCTAAGTACACTTGTCCGGATCGAAGTGTGAATTTAATTAATTATTTGGTTACATTCTGATCATCATCTAGTCATTCCTTGTTAGAACGTCTAATATTAATATATATTACCTTTTTACCTGGTTAATTAAGCTAGCTAGCACTGGAGCAAATTCGGGGCGATCTATCTATATATCTAGCTAGGTAGAAAATGAATTGATGCAGGTGATGAATATAAATTAATTAATGCTGCATGCTTTTGATGTTCACGATCATTTAGATGATCAGCCACATTCATTCATCACGGCCTGCAGGTGATGATCAGCCACATTCATTTAGATGATCAGCCCAATTAAGGTTGCAGGTGATCGATCTAGTATATATATTTCACTACAAGAAAAATAAACATTTACGACAAGTTATTTGTGATAAAAATGACTATTTGTGATGAAAAGAAACTCATTTAATTTTGACAAGAAATAGTCTTTTTTAACATGAAACAACTGACAGCAAATAAACAATTTTCTTATAATGAAATTTAATTGTGTATATATATTCAATAGTACTTCACAATATTCACTGTGACATCATTGCGACGTCATCAATGATCATCGATATTCATGAATATCGATGATCATTTAATTTCCATTGTAATTAATGGCATATAGCTAGCTAGTACTATTGGATCTTTGATATTATTCAAATTAGTTATATGAAAAATTAGAATAATGTTACGTACCCTAATTAGTGGATCATGAACACAAATTATTTTGATGATAGAATCGTAGTACTGAGTGAAAATTTCAATCTATTACGGTCAACCGATATATAATGGTGTAGGAACAAAAGAACAAATTAATTATAATTTATGGACATGCGAAAATATATAATTAAGTTCAAATTACTTCAAAGCACAAAGACACGAGAGCTAAATTAGAACACTTCTAGCTAGCTAGAAGCCAGCTACAGGTGTGTGTGTATATATATATATATATTATCTCATCAGGAACATCCTTAAGATCATCATTGATCTAATTAGTATTTCGTGCTAGCTATATAAGCTGCTAGCTCTACATAAAACATTAAGTATTACACATGATGTACATGCATGCATGATGCTACGTGTCGTTGATAGTCATGAACAATTGATGAGTACTGTTCGAATTTCTTATACCGATCATCAGCTGCATGGCCCGATAATTATTAATTAATTGTATATATATTGTATGTATCGATCCTCTCTCTCTCTCTCTCTCTCTCTCTCTCTCTCTATATATATATATATAAGCTGCTAGCTGCGCATGATATATCTATTTAGATGATCAGGAAAATAACCAAAATTTTTCGTTAAGGTTCTTTCAAAATAATTAATGTACGTCCACCCTAGCTTAATTTACTTCAACTCCTAAATTATATTCTTCACCCCTCTCTCTCTCTCTCTCTCTATATATATATATATATATATTCTATTTAATGATATACTGCTTCCTCATGTTGTCCCAATTCGTCGAGTAATTTACATGACCATGAAGCAAAACTATATATATAATTTTGTTTCTTCACCTCTCTCTCTCTCTCTCTCTCTCTCTCTCTCTCTCTCTCTCTCTATATATATATATAATCTAACTATTTGACTAATTTTGTTTCTGCGCCGGGCCCGGGAGAGGGCGCTGCGCGTCGTTGTTATCACAGACCTCCATTTTTTCCCAAGAATTTAACTGGAGGAGCTAGCTAGGATATATATATCATTCAGGGGAGTAAGATTGTTTTTTTGGGGCCAAAATACTTTCACTGGATTAGGATTTTTGCATTGGGGTCCAAACATTTAAAAATAAACCTGCATTTTGATCATATATATTCACGTGGTCTAACTCTACCAGCTTGATCATGGCCGAATTATATATAACTCTCTCCTCTAACAATATTACATGTAAATATATAGTAGCTAGTTTCATGATGATCTTTAATTCACAGCTTATAATGCTTGGAATATTGTTCCTAATTTGCATATTGTGCTTGTTCCATATTTCATTAATTGCATCGGAAATATTTAATATTAGCTAGGATCGAAGAATCCCCAATAAAGTGACAAGCTAGATCAGTACTAGTACTATGCAGCTTTTAAATATCATTGGCCAACTCTTTTGTAAGAAGGTACTGTTTCGGTTTCATCCTGATCTGCAAGTGAGATATAAATTATATAAAATCGGGATATAGCCCTCTTTTACGGACAAAAACAACAGTATCGATATCACCCAGTTAGTACTCTTTCAAGCACTATATATATATATATATGATCATCATTATCCATCTACATTACAGAACAAGCATTTGGATTTTCATCACTAAACAATTGAGGAGCATAGACATAATGTATAAAATATGGAGCATTGCCCTCCTTAGCTTTAACCTCCACAACCTTTGTCTGATCAGCTTCCTTATAAACTTCTATAATCTTCGTTGATTCAGTAGTACTGGGTTTACCATCACCGGCTTTCTCGGTGGGTTTCTCTTTGGGTTTACCATCACCGGCTTTCTCGGTGGGTTTCTCTTTGGGTTTACCATCACCGGCTTTCTCGGTGGGTTTCTGATCATCCTTTTCTTTCTTCTCCTCCTTTTTCTCAGCTTGTTTTGAGCTTATAATTTCTGCAAGTTTGTTCACCTTCTTTTTCAAGTAGGATAGTAGATTATCAGGCTCAATGGTTCCTCCAACTGTCAGAGTTTGTGCTTTTATGTCAGTCTTAACACTGTGAATACCTGCAAATTAATGTGCATATATGGGTGACTAGGTTCAAAACCCAACATCATGGAATATATTAGATTTTCAATTATTTGATTCTTTTCATGATGAGCTGTTACCTTTGTGCATGAGCAGCCTCTTCTTCAAGTCCTGCTCACATTTGTCGCAGTGCATGTGAACTTTCACCGATGTTGTGCGCATAATTGGCTTGTAATCAAATAAACAGGACCAGATTTTACATTTCCATCAGTATATAAGAACAGAAGATCAAATTACTACTGTGTTTTTAATGGATGCATTAGTATCTTAATTTAGATGAGTACATGAGTAGTGTTATTTTGGCGAAACACAAGATGGATCAATGCAGTTCAATGAAATCACAGATTCCATTACTTTTTCTCCTCCATGTTGTTTGGAATAATATTTCTATTTTGGTGCTATATATGAAGTACTGTTGTCTAGATCATATATACATGCTTGATAATACATGCGTGCAAGTTGATTTCAGAAATGAAACTGGCAAATCATGTGCTTAATTGGAACGCAAAATGGCTAGATCTGGATCGATCCCAAAGCATGCAGTGAGATCAAATTAAAAGGCCCCAAGGACCAAGCTGGTTTCTAGCTAGAATTCCAGTTGATCTGGTTTCAACCAATACTGTTCATGCATGCATTTTTTCAAAAATACAAGGAAGAAAGAAGAATTTAATTGCAGTAGTAGTACTTAGATCAATTAATTATTCAACATGACTCACTTCTTTAGTTTCTTTCACTTTCTTCTCGATTGGAACACTTTCCTTGGGCTTCACTATGGGTGATACCAACACAACCTTTTTCTTGCTCAGTTTCTCTATTCGTTTCTGCATTTTAATCGGGTCGATCACTCCTTTAACCTTCATTTCACCCTTCTCGAAGTCAGCATCCACAGCGTGAACTCCTAATCACAAGGAAAATGCATTCATGATAATATTATTGCATGCTTTAAGCTCCATATATGGGCTTGATCATTCCCAAACAAAACCAAAAGGAAACTTTGAAACCACGTTATACATATATATACATCAGTCCAGCAATTTCTCTATTTCCCCCCCACTTTCTTGGAAGTAGGCCAGCAAAGGTACGTAATTAATGGATCGATTTTATAAGAACTCCAAAACTGAAACCTTAGCTAGCTACGTACGTACAAGAAGGACACGATTAGGAAGGAAAGGAATGCATCGATCCGTACCTTGTGTGCGCATAAGAGGCTTACTGATATCGCGTGCACATTGCTGGCAATGTAGGTTCACTCTGTAAACAGCGTTGATCACTTCCTCCACTTTTTCTTTGATCTCTTTCTTTCCATCTTTTGCTTTCTCTTCCGCTGCCATTTTAGCTGCAAAATCTCCCTAGCTAGTTTACTGGGGAACAAAGGAGCGAATCTAAATGAACGCGATCAAACTATATATATTGATCACAATATATACTTAGTACCATCTCGGATATATAGGTTCAATGCACGTACAAAAGCTCAAGAAAAAGAGCTATAAATGATAAGTTTTCATATGCTTTATAATTAGGCTTAAAGGCTATATATGTATTAATATTGGTGGGATTTGTTGAAAGTAGTTCACCAGCATGTAGAAAACTAGGATTAATATATATTTGGAATAAAGGGATGAATTCGATCTTTGTAGATCCGATTGGCAGATTATTAGATGACTATCTTTCACCAGCTAGCAATTAATTAAGCAGCTGAACTTGTAGGAATATTATTAGAGGAAATAGGTGATGATTTCTTTTTAGCGTGGCGTATTAGATAATCTCCCACAAAATCGACCCCATGCAGTCACTACCCAACGTCCATATATTACGAGGATCTTTTATATTTCATCGATCCAACCATTTAAAAATCTTAAATTATTGAATTTTAATTTGATCAAACCTTTAACTCTCGTAATTTAAAATTTCACTGCATTAGTTAATCTAAATCCGACGTCTACAGCGGCTTACTTTATTGATACTGACTCAATAGCAACCATTTCCTTTTTGATAATAGTCATAATAAATTCCTATCAGAGATTCCGTTTGTATAGTGAGATTAGATGAGATGATATTAGAAGAAAATTAAAAGCTAAATAAAATATTGTTAAAACATTATTTTTTAATATTATTATTGTTTTGAAATTTGAAAAAGTTGAATTGTTTATTATATTTTGTGTAAGAATTTGAGAAAATTGTAATGATGAGATGATCAGATGAAATTGGCCATTTCTGTATACAAAGGGGGCCTATATATATGTATAGTTTTTGTTTTTAAAACAGCTTCAACCATAATTAATTTTCAGATGAAATTATTTAAAGTTTGTTGTCACACGTACACCAACAATATTCATAACTTTTAATGTCTGGTGTACGTAGTCGTACATGATGTCCCAAAGTTTGGTTGATATTATCGAGCATGGCCGATAGGACCGAGTCGACCAATTACAAGTCCCCTTTTGACAGATTCCATTGCGTTTAAGGGCAATTAACTTGACATGATCAGAATGATCATGATCATCGATGATCAGTTCAAATGTCTTACTTTGAAATTAATGTTAATTTTAATTTATTTTCTATTTAATTCGTCCACTTCTTCCAAATTAATTCTCTGTTTCTTTAATTGGGTTGGTGTACAAAATTGTTGTAAAAATAAGTTTTTATTTTTAAAAAAATAAAAATAAATTAAAAGATAAAAAGTCAAGTTCAAGACAATTAATATCAACTATTCTATGCAGACTATTTGGATTGGACATTAACGCTGACTGGCCCAAACAAATCCAATTTATTATCTGTTTCATTCATCACCATTAATCCACATATATATATGTACGTGTGTGGGCCAATTCGCCCCATGTGCTTTGCTATGCATGACATGCATGATGAGGTGGCAGCAACAATGCTATATACAGTTATGAAATGTACAAGCGTCGAGCAATAGTTTTGAAAGAGAGTGGAGTCTATTATTAAAAAATTAATTTTTTTAATATGAATTTAGTATTTGTTCACTTTTTTCAAAGTGATTATACATCACTTGCGCACTCACGATTGTAACTAATATTTCTCATATGAAAAATTCACTTTTTAATGGTGAGCTTAAATTATCTTTACAAAAAAATACGCGAGACTTACATAATTTAAGATTATTCAGTATTATTTTGTTATTAAAATACACACAACTAAGATAAGTAACAATTAATATAATATATGAGAGTTTGGGGAAACAATCTTTGTTCAATATAAAATAGAATTGACTTTGGATTATGCATAAAGAAAAGATAGAAATACTTGATTATTAATTTGAGATTAAGGGCAGTACGGTCAAATTATGTCAGGTTCTCGGCGAGAGTGCAGTAAAAGTTGCCGTTTTGTTCTTTGACTTGGAGATATTGACCTCTTGGAGTTGGTCAAATTGCTGTTGCAGAACGCAATACTACAGAGAGAAGCCTAGAATTACAGTACAAAGTATATTTTACGATCGAGAGACCCAAAGGCAGAGAACTTTGAACTTGAAAATTATGAAATTTGGGAATGGGTCAGCCAATGGGAATGGAGTCAAACCATGCATTCAGTCAGTCAATATTCTCCACATCTGACCCTTTCTTTTGTTTTCTTTTTTTTTTATTCCTTAACAGTTTTTCACTATAAATACAACCCTACGTACTATCCTCTCTACCTCCATTCTCAACCTTTCCTCCATCCCTCAACACACAACAGAAAAACTCAATCCATATGGCTTCCCTACAAACTTCAACTCTGCTATTCTCTTCATCTTCTTCCTCTTCAAATAAAATCAAAGCTGCTATTCATGTCCCAAAACTTCCAAGAATTCCTTTCTCAGTTCCAAAAATGCCAACCAGAGATCTGGTTGAGGAACTGAACGCAAGACCTGTCGATTTGAAATCGTTCAGCTCCAGTAGTAGTAGTAGTAGTACTGTGAATTCCCAGCTCTATGCTGTCTTAGAGGCCGTATTAGACAGAGTGGAGATGCACAGCAATGTTGGGGAGCAACGTGACAACTGGAACACCCTTCTTTTGAACTCCATCAACATGATAACTCTAGCTGCTTCTACCTTGGCTGGTGTTGCAGCGATGGGAGGCGCCGGAGTGCCGCTTTTGGCTCTGAAGTTATCGTCCGCGCTCTTGTATTCTGCAGCCACCGGGATGTTGCTTATAATGAACAAAATCCAGCCTTCACAGCTTGCTGAGGAACAGCGTAATGCTGCAAGATTGTTCAGGCAGCTCCAGACCCAAATCCAAACAATGCTTGCTCTTCGCACTCCTTCTCAGGAAGATGTGAAAAAGGTGATGGAAAACGTGTTGGCGCTTGACAAAGCCTACCCACTTCCCATGTTAGGAGCCATGCTTGACAAATTTCCTGCAACGTTCGAACCTGCCGTTTGGTGGCCTGAAAATCAGTGCAGAGAGGAAAACAAATCAAATGAAGGCCACAAAAAGCATTCCATGAAGATGGAGAAGAATGGATGGAATGAGGAACTGGAAGTAGAAATGAGGGATATTATCCAAGTGGTGAAGACAAAAGACATTGAGGACTATGCAAGGCTAGGCAACTTGGCGTTGAAAATCAACAAGATTTTAGCCATCTCAGGCCCATTACTCACCGGCATTGCTGCCGTTGGCTCTGCTTTTGTGGGCAATGGATCGTGGGCAGCGATAGTTGCAGTGACTGCCGGGGCTTTAGCAAGCACGGTTACTACTTTTGAGCATGGTGGGCAAGTTGGGATGGTATTTGAGATGTATAGAAACTGCGCTGGATTTTTCCGCCAATTGGAAGAATCAATAGAAGTCACGCTTGAAGAAGAAGATTTGGAGAAAAGAGAAAACGGAAAGTTATTTGAGATGAAGGTGGCTTTGCAGCTAGGAAGAAGCTTGTCGCAGCTCAGAGAACTCGCCAGAAAATCAGCTTCTTCCCATAGCCATGGAACTGAAGTAGATGAACTTGCAAGCAAGCTCTTCTGATGGATTTACGAGGGTTTCTAACAAACTCGTTCTTTCGTTTCCTTGATTGTTACTGTTAATACTAATTGTAAAATAAAATGTTGAACTCCGATTCTTTGATCCTTTTTATGAAAAATTCTTTGTAAAACGTTGAAACATTCAATACACACTGTTTTTTTAACTTGCACTTGTTGAAAGAGACAATCCTGGAGGATATAGTTGACGGGAAAGTTACTCATGAATCGTGATCGGGGATTGGCTGAACATGTACGTGCATGGCAGACTGTCCAAAAAAATATATGCATGGTCCGATCAAATTGTACGGCTTAGATTATCCGAAATGTTGACTATATAATATTCTTCGCCAGCCTATATATCAACGATATAAGTTCTAGGCTAGGCCAGTATATATGCAGTCTAAATCTAAAATCTAGCTAAATAAAAAAATTATTTCAAAAAAAAATACACGAGAATTACACATCTTATATAATATAACGAGAAGGAAAATACCACAATTAGATCGAATGCGCTTTCAGTTTTCAAGATATCTATATATATATATATATAAACTAAGAATTAATATAGAGATGATCATGATCTTCTCCATCTAATTCTCTGTTGGAAAGCAGAGTTTCAATGACTTTCAATGTTGAAATTAATTAACGTCCAAATATGACTTTGAATGATATTGTACGTCATTACAAGAAAAATGGATTTTTGTGATTAATTTATTGTAATCAAAAGACTATTCGTAACCAATTTTAGTTGTAAATAGTCATTTCGCTGGAATTAACTGATCGTATGCTAATTGGAGAAACGTGACTAATTAATTAAAGAAAGTACGAAAAATCTTGTTTTTTCATTATAATTAACTTGCTATTATTCCAGTTGATATATTATATATATGTCACGTTCCCAACGACAATGTTTTTCATAAAAAAAAAAAAAAAAATTCTTTGGGACGATTAATTATGATGTCATTAATTAAGTAATTTTTTTTGACTGTCATTAACTAAGTAATTGAGGACTAATGGAGTCGGCAAAATTCAAAATGAAACACAACATTACTTAAAGAAAAGATTGATCATGATATATATAAGACAAGCCGTACGTACGTGAAAATTACTAGATAGATTAGAATTAATAATGGGAATATCAAAATAATACTTGGAAACGATATTTAGTGATAGTACTATATTATATAATTAATCATGATTATTTCCTTCACTGGCCGTTGAATTAACTATCCATGAATATTGTTGAACTTGAAACAACGAATAATAATATACGACAAATACGGCAGTTTTTTTCAATGAATTGTTTCTTTATTGGCGGATGCATGGTTCGATCTAAGCCAAACTAGCTAGGACCTTATCTCGATCGGTTAGATATATAGCCCATATATGGATCGAGTGTCAATTTTTGGCCCCGTCTACACCAATTAATTAAAAATCTTTTTGGGTGGGGACAGGTTGATCGAGTAGCCCAGCGATTATATCTCACCATATTGCCAAACGTACAATTGAATCTACCATTCTAATCCAAAAACATGGAAACTTACCTAAAATGATTAATAAGCAAATCAAGTAAAACCAACGTCCCATGATTGGGTGTGTCAAGTAGTGATGTTGGAGAAGAGAGTAATTAAATACCCCAAATTTGATCAAAGATTTGATATACACTATAAGGAGAATCAGCTTTTAATTCGAAGATTCATTTTCGTTGAGAAAATCAATAAAATCGCCGCCTATCACCTTTTCCAGTGATTTATAAGTCGCTGGAGTTTTGTCGGTATTAAAGTCCCACTTAATTTTGATCTACTCCAACGGAAGTAAAAAATCACCGGGAAAGATTTTCTAGACCCATGCACAGCCATGATTAAGTAAATATTTTTAAATTAATATGTGATTTTTTAAAAAAAAATATCTAAATACTTTAAAAAAATGGTGAAAGAAAAAGTTAAAAAAATAAAAAAAAGAATTGAACTGTTTGGTAGAAATTCTCCGTGGACGTAGCAACGTCCATGTGCGGGCAGGTACCCGCCCCTTGTGCGTGGCATGTTTAAAAAGACCCACACCCACACTGAGCCGGATTCCTCAATATCTTGTTCATTCGCAACAAAATATTTTCTTTGTGTGGCGGTAAAAAAAACATATTTTTTTGAAAAGAGATACTATTTCACCAATCGAGTCACAGATATCTAACATATTCATACCTAACGGTTTTTCACAAAGTGGTGACGAAAGGTATAACTTGTACAAATCTTTAATATATAGCAACACGATTATTAAAGTATCTCTTTTTATTTTTAAAAAAATGTAGGACCTAATACATGATAGATACAAACACATGTATAAACCGTATCTTATAATATAATTTGTTAATGTTGTTTAGATGAATTTATTTTGTTAATCTATTTTCTACTATAAGTAGTGATCTTAAAATTTAAACAAAAAATATAGTAGACAACTTGGTGACTGGTCCATGGGCGGAGTTACATCACGTACGTGCATTGTTGCAATTATTATTATTAGTCAGATTGGTAGCAAATGATCATAAGAGGGAGAGAACCCAATCAATTTTGTTAAAGGTTGGACAGCACAATATATATCAATATTATTACGAAATATATAGAGAGGGGATGAGCCAAGTCAAACATTAATTTTGGGATTTCTAGAAGATTCTTGCAAATTAATTAAATTCGTAACACAAATGGAAATTATAATTTGTTGTGAAAAAGGTTAAGCCCTCCTAGCTAGTCATGCATGAATATTGTTTAATTTATATAAACAATTTCAATAAAAAAAGGATCCATGGGAGGAATCCAAACGCAACGAATTTAATTTGAATAAATGTTCTAGAAACTCAAGTTCAGCTACCACAAGTTATATATATACTAATAATATAAATTATTGGGTTTATTATCACAAAAAAAAAAAAATATTCAATTTGAGCAAATTAAAAGGATGATCAGATCATTGATCATATGAATATAAAAAAGTAATGGAACTCATGTTCTAATAAGACATGAAATCTTTTGGCGATTCAAACTTTAGAATTAAACAAAAAATAAGAAAAAGAAAAGAGACCCACATGATGAATATTCATGATATCCTATATATATATATAGGAAATTCTTTGAAGGAAAGGCATGAATGAGCTAGCTAGGCATACACATTCGACTGTCCCAGTACTTGCGTGCTGCCTCCTTTTTTTCGGATTATTGTGTCACAATATTGAATCAGAAATTGCATTTTTTTTTCATTATTTAGGGGAAATGATCAAAAGTAGACCCCGAAGTACTGTTATTATAACTATTGCATGTATGAAAAAAGGCAGCATGTGATCTTCGTTCCTGCCAAGACCCACGTACGTTCTCATTCGTTCTGATCAGCATCTCCATGATTAACCATTGAGGATTATCGGGTGATGCTGACATCTCTTCGTTGCTCATGCCAAAAGCCACGTTCTTTGTGGCCTCAGTACCATAGTTCTCCTGATGATCAGTAGGATTAACATTGCTGCTGCTCGTCCCTACAGTCACAACGTGGGGAGGAGGCATTATTTGTTCTCGAAGCGACTTGATTCTCTTGTCAATCTCATCTATAGGTTTCTCTATTAGCCATCCTAGGTCGTTCAAGTCTACAACAACCATATTCTTCAGCCCTTGAGCACCAACCAAGCTCTTGTACATGATTTGGGTTATCTCCCTCTCTCGATTCTCTCTCTGCTATTTTTTCAGTTGCTCCTCGGCTTTGGTTATCCGTTGCCCCAAAAAACTTTCTTTGTTCACCATTTTTCTGCTCTGTTCAGCCTTAGGCATGCTCTTAAACCTTGCAATCACACTTTGTGCTTCCAAGGGAGAAGGCCAAACCTCATGTTCTGGGCCATAAGGACTATAAATAATTGCACATGTTTGGATTGCACACAGGGTACTCAGTTCACTCATTTTCTTCAACAACCCTTTCATCCTTTTCTTGAAGGTGGCCTTCCTTGCACTATTATTCATGCATTATGTATGCAAGATTTACTTTCTTTCTCGTCATAGCTAGATCTCTAGATCAGAAATGATTTCTCAAGGAAAATATGTATATATAGGGTTAATGTTTGGCAACGTTTTCCCCAAAAAAGCATGGTATATATAGAGTGAACAAGGTGCATGTATTAATAATTAATGTGGTGGATGATATATTTGAATAATAGAATATACAAATTGGTTGGTCAATTTATTATTTTTTGAGACTCATAAATAATTAGATAAGTATTTGAGTTTCTGAATATATTCTGTAGACAATATTATAACTATATCTTTGTTTTATTTCGGATTTCATGCATGGATGAATTCAGAATTTGGAAGCTTTGAAGTTTGAACTCTTATACAAACCTCAATATAAAGTTGTCTTGCTGCAATGTATGACGAGAACATGCATAAATTTTATCCCGGCTCGAAGCGTTGGATATATAAATTAGAGACAAAGACATATATATATAATGCACGACCATTAATGATGTTAAGTTGCTGAGTCTATGAGCATTGAATTATATATAAAGATTCATACGGAGTGTTATATATTATTAGTCAAATATACGGCATCTACACATGATTGCGTCTATCTTCTTCCGAAATCTTTATGATCTAAAAGTTCATTTATAGTATTAATTATAAATTAAGTGACATACTAAAAACTGAAGAAAAATCAATGGTCTTGCATGAAGTGTCAATTCATGTAAAGGCTGAATATATATATATATATTATATATAATTTGGCGAAATCTGAGTTGCCGAATTATAAAATAATTAATGCTGAAATTGTAATAAACCTTCCTTAAAAATGAATCTGGAAAATCTAAACTCATTAATTATTTACTTTATTATTTTGTCATAAATAAGAAGAGTAATTCTACATACAACCGTGAAATAGTACGTAACCGTCGCGTAATCACTTTGAAAAAGAGTGGGATCTACTATTAAAAAATTAATTTTTTTCATGTGGGTCCCATGTTTTATTCATTTTTTTCAAAGCGATTACGCGACAATTATGCAATTCACAGTTGTAAGTATCTTTTCTCAAATAGAGTAAATAAGAAATATGAGTAAAATTTGAGGCTAACTTGGCGTAAGACGCGGATTAATTATACGAAATAAGTTCAGGAATATTAATTAATTCATGTTGTCATTAATTAATGTAGGACAACTCATCCGAACTCATTAATTAATTACATTATTATTTTGTCATATATAAGGAATAAGAATGAAAATACTAGCTGAGATTGACTTGGCTTTGACAGTACATGAACTAATTATATTAAAGAAATAAATTGAGGAATACATCCATCATGTTTTGTATATATATAGGAAAATTAATATATTAAATGATGAAATAAGAGTCAGGCACAAATAGAAAGGTGCCAATTTGTACTTCCATATGATGACATTGATTATCTTCTATTTCATATATATATATATATATATATATATATATATATATATTATTATCACAAAAAATAAGAATATTCATGAATTTGAAACAAAGGATGATAATATCATTAAGATGAATATAAAATAGTAATGGAAATATGGAACTTGTAGCATTTCAGAGTACTTTAATTAGAAACAAAAAACAATTAAGAAAAAAAAAGAAAAGTGGAGGAGGCTGATGAGTAGATTTTCTCCATAGGAAATCCTAAATCATCCTGTGAAAGGAAATTAAGGCATACACGTCTGACTCATTCCTGTTGTGGATTTGCTGCAAGTATTAGTACTTGAGTTGCCTTGTAATTCTTTTATTCAAATTATCTGGCCATGCAGTACGATGAGGCAGAATCATGTGCATTTCTTCATGACTATTTAGGGGAAAGACCACAGACTGCTACCATTACCGTTAAATGCAAAAGGCATGTCTTCATTCTTGCCAAGACCGCCCATGTTCTGATCATTCGACCTCAGCAACTCCACTAACCATTGAGGATTCTGAGATACTGCCATATCTTCGTTCCTCAATCCAAAACCCGCTTTCTGATCCATTGACGACTGCTGATTGGGTGTATAAGCATCCATCTCCGTCTCAGCTCTGTTCTTTGTTGCCTCAGTACCATATTTCTCCCCATCGGTACTATTAACATGGCTGCTGCTTGTCCCTGCAGTCACGACTTGGGGAGGAGGCATTATTTGTTCTCGAAGCGACTTGATTCGCTCGTCAATCTCCTCTACACTCTTGTGGACGAGCCATTCCAAGTCTTTCAAGTCCACAACACCCATATTCTGCAGTCCTTGATCAGCAACCAAGCTCCTGTACATGACTTGGGTCATCTCGCTCTCTCGATTCTCTATTTGCTGCTTCATCAGTAGCTCCTCGGATTTAGTTATTCTTTGTCCCAAGAAACTTTCTTGGTTCACCATTTTTCTGCTTTGTTCCGCCTTAGACATGCTCTTAAACCTCGCAATCACACTTTGTGCTCCCAAGGGGGAAGGCCAAACCTCAGGTTCTGGGTCATAGGGACTATAAATAATTGCACATGTTTGGACTGCACAGAGGGTACTCAGCTCACTAATCTTCTTCAACAGCCCCTTCTTCCTTTTCTTGAAAGTGGCCTTCCTTGCACTATCATTTGCTATGTATGCAAAATTTAATTTCTTTCTCGTCATGACTAGATCTATAGGGAAATGATTTCTCAAGAAAAAAGCATGGTATATATAGAGTGAAAAAGGTGCCTGTATTAATGTGGTAGATTGGTTGGACAATTTATTGTTTTTCAAGATTCTCATAAATAATTGGACAAGTATTTGGCTTTCTGATTATATTCTCTAGACATTATAACTACATCTTTGTATTATTTTGAGTTTCATGGATAAAGTCAAGTTTGGAGGATTTGAAGTTTGAACTCTTATACAAACCTCAATATAAATAAGTTGTCTTGATGCATTGTAGGACGTGATCACGAGTAAATCTTATTCCGGCTCGAAACGTCAGGATCATCGTGATATCATCATTTTAATTTTTACGAAAGAGACAGACATACAATGCACGACTATCTGACGATGTTAAGTTGCCGAGTCTATGGACATTAAATTATATATAGAGATTCATACGAACTGTTATATATATTATTCAAATATACAGTGTCTACACATTGCATCTATCTTCTTCTGAAGTCTAATTTGTTTAAAATTTCATTTATAGTATTAATTATAAATTAAGTGACATACTAATTAAAAACCGAAGAAAATTAATGAAGTGTCTTGCAAGTGTTAATTAATGTAAAGGCAGAATACGTGGCAAAATCTGAATGGCCTAATTATAAAGTAATTACTGCTGGAATTGTAATAAACCTTCCATAAAAATTAATCTAGAAAATCTAAACTCATTAGTTATATACTTTATTATTTTGTCTTAAATAAGAAATATGAGTGAAAATACTAGCTGAGACTGACTTGGCGCCGCGCCAATAATTAATTTTGCTAAATAAATTGAGGATTATTACATATATGTTGTCATTAATTAAAAGTCACCATATATATATATTTGGCAAGCTACAATGGCACTGATCTTGCGCATATGTTTCTCTAACATGTACATGCTATATATGAAAGGAAAAATTTTATGTGCAGTTACTTTTGTGTATTTTTTATGTATTACACTAATGTGATTCGCTGCATCATTTTTTTTTAATATAAAATAACTGCTTTGACAAATCACTTCAGCGGAGTGCGTAAAAAGTACACAAAAATGAATATATATAACAAAAATTATGAAAGAGACAACTATATATATGAAAAAGTTGCTCTTTTAGGAGACCCTTTATTAAATGAGAAAAAGTATCATTTTAGAATGGATATTTTTGTAATTTTAAAAAACTTTAAAGATAAAATTACCTAAACTTACATTGCCGTCCCCATTTAAAGATTGTACGTAGCATTGCTCTATTTTGCAATCAAAAGTAACTTCAAGGAGCAAAATCAATGGCCGGTGCTATATAAAGCTTGTACAGCTAGCGAATATTATATGGCTGCTTCACTACAAATATTTGACTTCAAGTACTCGGCTATTCTCTTCGTCTTCTTCCACTTAATTCAAAGAAAATCAATGCTGTTATTAATTATGTCCCAAAACTTCCAAGAATTCCTTTCTCAGTTCCAAAAATACCGACCAGCGATAGTTGCAGTGAATACTGCAGCTCGTTTAGTACTGCTTTTGAGCATGGTGGGCAAGTTGGGATCGTGTTTGGATGTATAGAAACTGCACTGGATTCTTCCGCCGAATCAATCGAAGTCACGCTTGAAGAAAGAGATTTGGACAAAATTAAGAGAAAACGGGAAGCTTGTTGCAGCTCAGATCAGAACTCGCCAGAAAATCAGCTTCTAATTCCCATATATAACAAGCTCTTCTGATGGATTTCGGGTTTCTAGCTGCTGGCAAACTCGTTAATCTTTCGTTTCTTGATCAATTGTTTCTGATCATACTAATTGTAACAGAAAATGATTAACTCCGATTCATTGATTCTTTTTATGAAAAATTCTTTGTAAAACTAATTTGAAACATTCAATACTCGGTATTTTTTATTATAAGGGAGCGGAATTAATATTATAATTAATGAGAAGGAAAAGACTAAGAATTAATATAGAGATCATCGTCTTCTCGATCCATCTTTTCTGTTGGAAAGCAGAGCTATGCCATATATATATATATATTGATATATCAAGGTTGAAATTAACGTCCAAATTATATATATATATATATATATATATATATATATATATATATATATATATTACTTTCAATGATATTAATTATTAATTGCACGTCAAAAAGAACTCGCGAGGAGAGTTCTAAACTCCATTAATAAAAAGGTACGAAAAATCTTGTTTTTCATTAATAGAAGGCACAAAAAGGCATCATTTTAAGTTGTTGTATATATAAATTCATAAAAATTGTATTTAAAGATTTTAAATAAAATCTCATTTTATTGAATTATAATTACGAATGGCTCACTTAAATTTCACCTTAAGCCTCAATTTGTATTGAGCTGCCCCTGGTTATGTGGGCGGCTAAAGGATTTCCACTGAGAAGGGTTTGAGTTTAATGTGCGAGACGGGACTCATTGTGTTACTCCATATGATATGGATAAGGGTAGGTGGTGTATGAGATCTCATATTACTTGGGAATGAGAAGTTCTTACTCTTTATAAGGTTCTAGTGGGGCTCCAATTGTATCATTGATTAGTCCTTTTGGAGTATAGCCTGTATAGGCCATGTGGTTTGGGCCTTCCATTGGGGCGTTACAAATGGTATCAGAGCCGTGCCACCTACAATGGACAGGCTCGACGAGGACGTCGGGAATTTAAGGGGGGTAGATTGTGATATCCCATATGATATGGATAATGGTAGGTGGTGTATGAGATCCCACATTGCTTGGGAAGGAGAAGTTCTTGCTCTTTATAAGGTTCTAGTGGGGCTCCAATTATATCATTGACTAGTCTTTTTAGAGTATAGGCCATGTGGTTTGGACCTTCTATTGAGGCGTTACACTCATGGTTGAGGAGATAACTATAGATTTGATGAGGAGACAGTGGGTCTGCTCATGTGGTCAGGGAGGTGGTAACTAAGGAATCATAATCTGTTCATAGTCCTGCAGGTTGATACACGAAAAACTTAGAGAGAGACAAAGGTTGGTCGACAGCTCCTAAAGATGCCGCTAAGGTTTTGGCTTTATGAAAATACTCTATGATTGACTCAAAACCTTTTTTTAGTGTGGCAAACTGATATTGCGTTTGCATCACATGGGCCAAAGATTGCGCAGCAAATAAGCTTTGCAAGGTAGTCCATACTTCCTATGAAGTGGAGAAGTCGAGCATCTGGGCAAGTACTTGGTTAGAGAGAGAAGAGTTAAGAGTCGAAAGGACGAGATGATCTAATATCAGGGTTTGGATTGTCGTCGATCATGGGGGGAGGCATTGCAGAAGTGTCATCCACATGACCGAATAATTGGTGTCCCTTAAGGAAGGGAACCATTTGGGCTTTCCATAAAAAATTATCAATGGAAAGTTTGATTGTCATAAAATGATTTGCAGAGTTGAGAAGGGTGGGAGATGACCAAATCGTAAAGGAACAAAGTGTTCTTCTTCCGTATGGCGTAGTCCTCCTCCCTCCTCTTCTTTCTTCTTCTTCTTCTTTTTTTTTAATATAATATTAACTTACGTGCCATGTCAGACAGTTTCGCACCAACGGTTGTATATAGAAGAATTGTTTATAGATAAGCTAAAGGATTACAAGATACAAGTTTTAGTGCTATTATTTAGATGAATTAATTACCGGGCATCCTTTATTTAGCATGAATATCATGAAATCATAAAGGCGCTGTCTTTAGTAGAATTTAAAGCTTCACAACCACTTGCCACCCTGCATCCTTGTCTAACTTCATTTTCTATTTCAATTTCACATAATTTTGCTACCGACGATATTCATGATATTCATGCTGGAAAAAATAATGCTCTTTGACAAATGTTTAGGAGTGAAAGCTGACCCAAAAGGAAAAGACAGTGATTTTGAAAGCTTGTCTATCCACGAGTCTTGTATAAAGAAGTTTAGATGACTTTGCTTTACCTGATTTGTCAAATTCTAAAATCATGTCAATTTTATAAAAAAAAAAATATAATTTTTATGTAAATCAGGCATTATTTAAAAAAAAAAAAATGCAAAATGATAGCATGTCGGTAAAGCTGGTGCTTGTTGTAAATTGGGCCAAACACAACTACTGTTTGGTGAGATCTTTGTTTCTCTGAAGACAACTATGAGGAGGATCTAAGAAGTCGATGAAGAATATCCAGCGCAGTACCCATTACTTAGAAAATGCTATGCTTACCGTGTGCGGTCAATACATCCTTGACATGCACTCGTTGTTGGGGAGGAGAGCGTCGGCGACCATGAGGAAATTGGGAAAACCTTCGGATGTATGGGTCCCAAGAACGAGTCTGTGGACGGCGAGCGATGGGTAGAAGGGGTACGGCAGCAGAGCCAGAAGTGGAACCCAGTGGACGGTGAGAGACAGCCATTCGAGAGGGTGGGAGATAACCAGATCGTAAAGGAACAAAGTGTTCTTCTTCCGTATGGCGTAGTCCTCCTCCCTCCTCCTCTTCTTTCTTTTTCTTCTTTTTTTTTTTTAATATAATTTTAGCTTACGTGCCATGTCAGACAGTTTCGCGCCAACAGTTATATATAGAAGAATTGTTTATAGATAAGCTAAAGGATTACAAGATACAAGTTTTAGTGCTATTATTTAGATGAATTAATTACCGGGCATCCTTAAATTCTTAATAAATATTATAATAAGACTTTATAATTTGTTCATCTCTTTTCTAGTGTAAGCCTTAAAATTTAAAACAGTACACGATCTTGGTCCTTGGGCGGAGTATTTACATGCGCTTTGTTGCAATTATTATTATTAGGCAATTGGCAATTGGCAATTGGCAATTGTGATAATTAATAAACCCAATCAATTTTGTTAATTAAAGGTTTGACATGCAGCACAATATCAATATTATTATTACAAAAAATATATATATATAGAGGGGATCAGCCGCGCCAAACATTAAATTTTGGAATTTCTAGAACAATATTCTTGCAAATTAAATTCGTGCCATAAATGGAAATCATTTACTATGAAGAAGGTTAAGCCCTCCTAGTCATGCATGCATGCATGATTGTTTATATGGTATATTATCAAAGATTTTTTCAAACGCATGTTATATACTTAAGTTCAGCACAAGTTATATACTAATATAATAAATTGGGTTTATTATCACAAAATATAAGAATATTCAATTTGGGCACAAAGGATGATCATGAAATCATTCATATGAATTAATATCAAAAAGTACTAATGTAACTCATGTTCTAATAAGACGTACATGAAATCTTTTGGCGATTCAAACTAATTTAGAATTAAACAAAAAATAAGAAAAAGAAAGAAAGACCCACATGAATATAATTCATATCCTATATATAGGAAACCCTTTGAATTGGAAATTAAAGGCAATGAGGCATACACGTTCTTCACAGATTGATCAGTACTCAATACTTCATGCATTGCCTCCTTTTATTCATGAGATTATAATCTGTGTAACGATGAATTAAAATATCAGAAGGTGCATTTTTTTTCACTATTTAGGGGAAATTAAAAGTAGACCACAAACTGTTATTGTTATTATTGAATGCATACGGCAGCATGCAGCCTTCGTTCCTCCCAACGTTTTCATTCGATCTCAGCATCTCCATTAACCATTGAGGATTCTCATGATCATCATGTGATGCTGTCATCTCTTCGTTCCTGATCAATCCAAAACCCGCGTTCTGATGATCATTGGGTTTGAATTCCTTTGACAACTGCTGATTCTCACCATATATCTCCTGACGGGTACGATTAATATGGCCTGCAGTCACGACTTGGGGAGAAGGCATTATTTGTTCTCGAAGGGACTTGATTCTCTCGCCAATCTCCTCTACAGTTTTCTCTATGAGCCATCCCAAGTCATTCAAGTCTACAACACCCAGATTTTGCAGCCCTTGATATCCAACCAAGCTCTTGTACATGACTTGGGTCATCTCCAACTCTCTGCTCTCTCTTTGCTGCTTCTTCAGTTGGTCCTCCGCTTTAGTTATCCTTTGCATCAGAAAACTTTCTTGATTTACCATTTTTCTGCTTTGTTCCATCTCAGGCATGCTCTTAAACCTCGCAATCACGCTTTGTGCCCCCAAGGGAGAAGGCCAAACCTCAGGTTCAGAATCATAGGGACTGTAAATAATTGCACATGTTTGGATTGCACACAGGGTACTCAGCTCACTCATTTTCTTCAAAAGACCCTTCTTCCTTTTCTTGAAAGTGGCCTTCCTTGCACTATCATTTGCTATGTATGCAAGATTTACTTTCTTTCTTGTCATGGCTAGTTCTTTGAGGAAATGATTTCTCAAGGAAAATATGTATGGGTTAATGTTTGGCAATTTTCTCCAAAAAAACATGGTATATATAGAGTGAAGAAGATGTTTGTATTAATGTGGCAGATTGTATATTTGAATAATAGAAGATAAGAATTGGTTGGGCAATTTATTGTTTTTTAAGATTCTCATAAATAATTAGACAGGTATTTGGATTTCTGAATATATATATATATATATATATATATATATATATTCTCTAGACATTTAACTATATTTTTGTATCATTTCGCGCGGATTTCATAGATGAAGTTAGAATTTGAAGGCTTTGAAGCTGCTGGCCTGAACTCTTATACAAACCTCAATATAAAGTTGTCTTGATGCAATGTAGGATCATAAGATCATGAATAAATCTTATGGAAAAATCTTCTTGCAAGCAATTTCGTGTATTAAATCGCGCACCAATATTAAATGTATGTCATTTTTTTATTTGTTTTATAATAAAAAAAACTATGTGAGTATTGGTTCGCAGTTTGGTGCGCCAAACCGCTTGTATCTAGCAAATCCCAAATCTTATACCCGCGGCTTGAAGCGTCAGGATCCTCATGATATTATCGTTCTAATTTTTATAAATGAGCATTGTATTATATATATTATATATATATAATATACGGCGTCTACACGTTGCGTCTATCTTCTTCCAAAGTTTTTCTCTAAAATTTCATTTATATTATTAATTATAAATTAAGTGACATACTAGAAATTGAAGAAAAATCAATGGTCTTGCAAGTGTCAATTAATGTAAAGGCTGAATAATATTTGGCGAAATCTAAATGGCCTAATTATAAAGTAATTTATAATGCTGGAATTATAATAAACATTCCTTAAAAAACAACCTATAAAATCTAAACTCATTAACTATATTTACTTTATTATAAAATCTAGCTGAGACTGATCACTTGGCGCCGAGACAATTAATTGTACTAAATAAATTGAGAAATATTAAATGTTGTCATACTAATTAATTAATTATATATGTAGGACAACTCATCCAAACTCATTAATTAATTACATTATTATTTTGTCATATATAAGGGATCGAATAAGAATGAAAATACTAGCTACTTAATTGGCCGCGTTGACACAACTAATCATACTAAATAAATTGAGGAATACATGTTGTCACTAATGTAGGACAATTCATATATTAAATGATTGAATAGTTTGTAGCTCGGCCTTTCTACAAGCTATTAAAAGTTGAAAAATGATAGTTGCAGTCATGAGTGGACAAGCGCGCGCTACACAATCACTTTGAAAAAAATGAATAAATACGGGACTTACATGAAAAAAAAAAATTAATTTTTTAATAGAAGACTCTATTCTTTTTCAAAACGACTGCACAATATTTACACACTCCACGACTGTATATAGCATTACTCTTAAAAGTTTATTGAAAGTTTGACAGCACAATATCAATATTATTACGAAATATATATATAGAGGAGGTAGCCGCGTCAACATTCTTGCAAATTAAGTCCGAGCAACAAATGGAAATAATTTGTTATGAAAAAGGTTAAACCCTCCTAGTCATGAATATTGTTTATATAATATATATATATATATATATTTATATATATGGTATATCAAAGATAATTCTTTCTTTAATCAAAATTTTATTGAATATATATATAATTAACAAAAATTACAACAAAAAAAGAGATCCAGCAGGCCGAAGCCGAATCCAAACACAACGATCGAATTGGGTTTATTATCACAAAAAAATAAGAATATTCAATTTGGGCACAAATTAAGGATGATCATATCATTCATATGATTAATGGAACTGCATGCATGCAGCGCGCAGATCTAATAAGACCCAAAATCTTTTTAATTTGGCGTTCAAACTAATTTAGAATTAAACAAAAAATAATTAAGAAAAAGAAAGAAAGACACCGATTGCAACTTGCAAGTACATGATGGTTCATATCCTCTATATATATATAGGAAACCTTTGAAGGAAAGGAAATGCGGCATACACGCGTACTTTTAATACGATTTGAGACTCACAACGAATCAGAAATTTCATATTTTTCACTATTTAGGGGAAATGATCAAAAGTAGACCACAAAGTACTGTTATTACTATTGTATGAAAAAGGCAGCATGTGATCTTCGTTCTTGCCAAGACCCACGTTCTCATTCGTTCTCAGCAACTCCACTAACCATTGAGGATTCAGAGATACTGCCATATATTCGTTCCTCAATCCATAACCCACGTCCGGAACCATTGACATGATGAACTGCTGATTGGGCGTATAAACATCCATAGCCATAACAGCCATGTTCTTTGTGGCGTCACCATAGTTCTCCTGACTTGTAGGATAAATGTCATGGCCACTGTTCGTCCCTGCAATCACGACTTGGCGGGGAGGAGGCATTAATATCTGTTCTCGAAGCGACTTGATTCTCTCGTCAATCTCATCTATAGTTTTCTCTATTAGCCATCCCAAGTAGTTCAAGTCCACAACACCCAGATTCTGCAACCCTTGATTACCAACCAAGCTCTTAGTACATGACTTGGGTCATCTCCCTCTCTCGATTCTCTCTTTGCTGCTTCTTCACTTACTCCTCGGATTTGGTTATCCTTTGCCTCAAGAAACTTCCTTGGTTCATCATTTTTCGGCTCTGTTCCGCCTCAGGCATGTTCTTAAACCTTGCAATCACACTTTGCGCCCTTAAGGGGGAAGGCCAAACCTCAAGTTCTAGATCGTAGGGACTATAAATAATTGCACATGTTTGAATTGCACAAAGAGTACTCAGCTCACTCATCTTCTTCAACAACCCTTTCTTCCTTTTCTTGAAAGTGGCCTTCCTCGCACTATCATTTGTTATGCATGCAAAATTTACTTTCTTTCTTGTCATGGCTAGATCTCTGGAAAGATGATTTCTCAAAGAAAATATGTATGAGGTTAAATTATGGCAATTGTTTCCCCAAAAAAGCATGGTATATATAGAGTGAAGAAGGTGCCTGTATTAATGTGGTAGATTGTATATATATTTAAATAATAGAATATTCAAATTGGTTGGGTAATCTATTGTTTTTTAAGATTCTCATAAATAATCGGACAAGTTTTTGGTTTCTGAATATTTATATTCTCTAGACATTATAACCATATCTCTATATATATTATTTCAGATTTCATGGATGAAATCGAATTTGGAGGCTTTGAAATTTGAACTCATATACAAACCTCAGTATGAAGTTGTCTTGATGCAATGTAGGACGAGATCATCATAGGTGAATTCTATCCCGACTCGAAGCGTCGGTATCCTCACGATATCATCGTTCTAATTTTTATGAAAGATCAGATCACAAATGCACACAATGCGCGGCCATCTAACAATGATAAGTTGCCGAGTCTAAATGCATGGCCTAATTATAAAGTAATTAATGCTGAAATTGTAATTAATAAACCTTCTTTAAAATTCAACTTAGAAAATCTAAACTCATTAATTAGTTACCTTATTATTTTGTCATAAATGAGAAATATGAGTGAAAATATATACTAGCTAGGTGAGACGAGTACTGCATGACTTGTCGCCGTACAGTTAATTATACTTATAATAAATAAGTTGAGGAATATTAATTAATTCATGTTGTCATTAATTAATGTAGGACAACTCATCCAAATTAATATATTAATTCATATATTAAATTATCCGCTAGTATGATCAGGGGGCTCGCAAGCTCCATCAATAGGGCAACTATTTCCAAATGCCATAGCACCCTTGTCCGTCGAGTCGACACCGCCGCCGGCATTTGGATTCTTGGGGGCATGCTTGGATACCTCCCTTTCCGCCTTCTCCCCGGCCCTGGCTACATGCAACTCCATCGCGGCTTCAGCCTCTTTCGCCAGTCTTACCTCATGTGCAACCTCCATTCTGGCTTTTGCTAAATCTTTTTCAGCCTACATGCACGATTTCGGTTTGATTAATTATTATATCTCATAAATTTAAATTGACCAAAACTTGAACTTGGAATTGTTTAGAAATTATGAATTTAATCACCTTATGATGTGTTTATCACATTATAATGGTGTTCCTCTCTCGGATCAAGAACATTTTCTACAACCTACGGCCTCGGCATTGTATGTAATGGAGTTATATACACATTGTATCTATATCTTTCCAAATTGTATAAAATGTTTAACTCAGAAAACTCAAAATTGTAGAAGATCTCTTATGCTTCTTTCTTACCTTCTCTTCTTCCTTTGCTGCGGCCTTGGCCTTGCGCATAGCGTTCATGTCTTGCAGCTTGTCCTTCACAGCCTGCATTTTTCCACGCTCTCCTAGTCTTTGTTCACAACCTACGAAAACACGAGGAAGTAATCTTAATCTTTCCAAGCAAACACAATGCCAAGATAGCAACATACAGCCACCCATATATATAGAAATTCACCAGTTTCCCTGCCTTCTCACACTTTGTCATGTTTTGGCCACAGACACGACAAGTGTCTCACACCTTGAAGACGTTTAAAAACAAGTTGAGGATGGCATGCATGCATTTGAGGAGACTAATCCTGCATCCAATATCTAACCCGAAAATAACGATTCAATAATGAGATCCGATTCTTTAGATTGCTAGATTCATGAAGTATGGTTCATCTCTTGCCCGAATCTCCTGTAACAAATCCCAATTTTACAATTGATTTTTGTAGTTCAAAAGTGCTGTACCTCACTTCATACACATATACCTATCTTGATCGGGATCCTCTGTAATATTCTCTAAAATGTTAGTTTGAAAGCAACCATTCATGTGTAATAGCATTTCAAAAAGATAAGAACTTTGACGATCGAAAATGAAAAGTACACAAACCCAGATTCCAGAAAAAAGATCTGATGAATGAGCAAGCATTGCAGGTGTTTTTTTCCCAGAAGAGAAACCAATGACACGTTGATCAAATACAATATTATATTGATTTAACAAAATGATGTTAAGCTTCTCTCCCTTTACATCTTGAAGTCATCGATCATTGGTTTTTCAGTGATAGAGGATATCGAGACAGGAATTATCATTGAGCCATTTCATCTTATTCCTCCTCCCCTTTTTCAAAAACCCAAACCCAAACACATTTCAATGCCGAATTTCTATTACAATCTTCATGTCATGGGTGATCTTATGATACTCAGTATTCATATATACTAAACTTCCACCACTCGAACAATAATAAAGCAAGCTTATTTAGACTAAATTTTTTTTATGATGAACTCAACCTTATTGAACCATACGTCTCTTGCGACAGTCACAGCTTCTTCCGGTGAAGCAAAAAGGGAATACCAACGAAGTCCTTCTCTTAAAAGCTCAATTCCAATGCTTTTCTTCTCTCTCCCTCTCCCCACCCCCCTCTCTCTGTCTGTTTATGTGAGAAAGAGGAGCTCATAGCCTAGACTAGAGAACTCGGCGGGTGCTGTCGAGGTTATCTTCTTTGGGAAATGGGATTTTTGTATGTATATCGAGTTTTATCGTGTCGACTATTGCCGCCGTAAAAAACACTTAAGCGATATTACGAAAATACCCTATACATTATGGCACCACGAGTTTCACCCCAGTGGTAAAAGCTACCAAGCTCATCAGGAATCAGCATAATTATTCCGTTGATTTCTAGTATCACACAGCACTTCACGGCAAATCACCATGGCTCCACTCACTTCAACCAAACCCGACGAGGACCAGGTCTGTGCTATTTCTCGATTTTCGTTTTTTTTTTCTTTTTTGAATTCTCAATCTCATCCTATGTTATAGAATTGAATTCATTTTCATCATCTGTTTGGTGGCTGAGAAAACCGAGGAGAAAAAAGAAAACTTTTGCTTTTCCCTTTTTCGATCAGGCTTAATAACACGCTCGGGTATTGAATTTTATGTACGAAGCAAGAATAACATCTTCAAGCTTGGTTTTTTTTTTTTTTAATTTTACTTTTCGGACTCTCTCTAGCCAACCAAACAGAGCATTTGCGTTTCATGTCCTATTAATACTGAAGGAAACTCCCTTTCGTAAATCAAGTAACTTCACATGGATTAGCGGATTAACAGCGTAATCAAGTTGTTTGGAAATTACAAGATATCTGGTACTCGGAGAATATAACTAAACGCATGATTGAATAAATTACATTTGAATTTTGCAATGCACTTCCTCGTATATACCATGATTACTTTGCATGTTTCATACTTGATATTTCTTACTGTGTTTGAAAGGTTCTGGTTGAAGAGAGGTCTTCTGCAAGAATATTGACATTGAATAGACCTAGACAATTGAACGCCCTTTCATTTCAAATGGTATGTGTTTTCTTTAATTATCCTTTATATTGTATTACCACGTTATTGGTTTTAAATTCCTATTTGTACTTTTAAGCTTCTAATACTTTTGGATAGATGAGTTTCTAGAGAGAGAGAGAGAGAGAGAGAGCATTTTACTTATGTGCTTTCATTCGTTGAATATAATCTCTAGGATATGGGTGGTTTGCTATTTATAGCCCCTTTTGGTGGATCAACCTTCATCAGTTTCTTTATCATGTTCTTTAAATGTATATGTCCCTTTCTTACACGTCTTTTATATCGACCACAACTGATACTGGGAAGTTTTGCACATTTTGTTCCTGTTACATAGTTTATATCACTACTATTCCTGGCCATGAATTCTGCTTTGTTGAAGATAATGCTATATATGCGTATTTCAAATGCATGAATACATTTACATGTATTTGATAGTGGAAATGAAGTAAATTGTAATACATTTGCCATACACATGAAATCTGGAACTATAATTTTACTTTTCTACTTTTTTTATTTTTCAAATTTTAGGTTTCTCAGTTATTGGAACTTTTCATTGCCTATGAAGAGGATTCAAATGTCAAGTTGGTAATTGTGAAGGTACTCTTCTTCTGACATACAGTCTACAAGTCTCATCTTTAAATGATGGATATCATTTTTCTGGAGCCGATTTTTCATGTGTTATACTGTATCATTGATTCATCTTTTCTTTAAGGGATCTTTGTTGTTTGGTTACAGAGTATTGCTCATGTATTTTTGTGATGGTTGTTTGGTTATGCATTTCTTCCAGTTCTTTCAATAATTATGTTGGAAAGTTAGCCCCTAGTTGTTTCAGTTGGTTCAAAAATACAAGATCGACTTTTGTGGGTCAGGGAGTCTTGTTGTATACTTTGGTTAAAGAAAATTGATTGAGTCCTTTTGTCCTGGTCACAAACTTGTTTGAAAAAACAACCTTCTTAAGGTTGTTAACTTGTAGGGATTATAGATCTGAATATTCATCTAGTTCAGTTCAGTTCCTTGGTATAGACAGGAAAGGTCGGTAATTTGCAGGATTTTTAAGGAAGTTTCTCATGCTTATGGATAGGAATGGTATTTTAATTTGTCCAATGACTGCTTGTCATTAAGTTCAAATTTGAATGTGTGACCTATTGTTTCAACCTTACAGAGAATGCTGGCTGTATGACTAACCTATCATCTGTGGTCTTACTTCTGTAGGGAAAGGGGAGAGCATTTTGTGCTGGTGGTGATGTTGCAGCTGTGGTTCATGATTGTAATAAAGGTATAGGTTCTCTTCATTGCTTAATGTGCCACCCTTGCTTATCCTTAAAATCGGTAAGATTGATGACCTTCAACCTTGGATAAGGTTCAGCCTCTGTTGAGATGGAAGCATCTTCTTCTTCTAGCTTGAATATCTTGTGCCGTTCTTTTCCTTTTTATGGTCAAACTGGACTGAAGGGAGGAGGAATTCTTTAGAAGATGCTTGGTTTATGCAAATGTCGAGAATTTATTTTCGTACAAATAAAGGACATTAACACAAAGCATATTATAATTTATCCCATATTTTTCCTTATTAGGTGACTGGAGATTAGGTGCAAATTATTTTCGGAAGGAGTTCCTCTTAAATTACATCATGGCAACCTATTGTAAACCCCAGGTGAGCCAGTTTTCCTTAAGTGTAAATTTTACATACTGTGACTTTAGAGTTGAGGTTTTCTTGGTCAAGTTAGTTTCTGGATCCATCATCTGCATGTTTATATCCTATCTTACCTTTGCATGTAAACAATGTTGAAGGTTTCAATTCTTAATGGAATTGTGATGGGAGGTGGAGCTGGCGCTTCAATTCACGGTAGATTCCGGGTTGCAACAGAGAATTCGGTATTTTTATCATCTTTATCTTTGGTTTAAAGTTGTATAGAATCCTACTTTAGCTTGTAGAGGTGAACATAGTTATGAATCACGCATTTTCCTGAAACTTTAGATATTAATAATGTCTTTTTCATTGTCATAGCTCACTCTATTGATAATTTTCAGTTCTGAATGCTTGAATAGGAGTAAGCTATATGTATAATTGCAAGTTCAATAGTTGCTAATGCATTAACGATACAAAAAGTTATCTGATAAAAGTTTCAGTTCATAAAAAGTGTTCTTTTTTATTAGTATGGCTTTACTCTTAATGAGATTCTATTTCGTCTTCCTAGATAGGTGTTGATTCTTGTATACCAGCTTGTGTACTTGGACTATGCCTATTTCATTAATACAATCGTTTACTTATTAAAAAAAAAATGTGTTCTTTTTAAAAACGAATTTATTTGGTTACTTTCAATAATCTCATTGCTTCCTTTCATCTTTTCGTAATTTCTTGAATTATTGCAGCAGACTAGCAGATTGTAAAAGTTTGAGGGGTTAGAGATTTGTAATATGTAAAAGATTTCAATTTGAACATCTGGTGTTTATGTAATATATTTTCTTTTCATATTTGGATACTCTCCATTATTTTGATGATGGAGGAGAAACATTTAGCTAGATAATATTGCAGAGGCATGATTGACCCATTTTGTATATATTTTGAGGATTATTGTTTTAGATTTAGCACCTTTTGTTTCTTCGGTTAACATGTATTCTGACAGTGCAATTGTTGCAGGTCTTTGCAATGCCAGAAACAGGTTTGGGGCTCTTCCCAGATGTAGGTGCCTCTTATTTCTTGTCCAGACTCCAAGGATTCTTTGGTATTGCCACTTATATCCTCAGTGTAAATACTTTTGATGAATAATTGAAATAAATAGTAACTCTTATTCTTTAAAAAAGAAGGTGAAGTTCTATTTCATCAGTCCTGCTGCAGGATTATGCTGTAATATTTTCACGAAGTTATAGATTTTTATGCTGTTTTTGCTTGAATATTCATTATAGTGCTGAATCTTTGGCAGGAGAATATGTGGGTCTTACCGGCACTAGGTTGGATGGTGCTGAAATGCTTGCGTGTGGCCTTGCAACTCACTTTGTCCCCTCAGTGGTAGTACATCATTATGGTTTAATTAATTCATTGTAGATAGATTGAAGTTCTCGCTTATCAAAAAAGGATATCTTGAAGTTATAATGAAGAGTATATATCACCTTGTTTTGTTGAGGAATAATGCTAATTACAAAAGTAACATGCATCAGCATTGTTTTGTTGACATGTAGTGACTTTACATGCTCATTATGAAATACAATTTAATGCTTCTAAAATCAATTAGTTTATGGAAAAATTGTTCATATTTGCTGCAGTGGATAATGACTGTTTCAACTCAAGGATATACTTAGAATCCATACTCAGTAATCCTCTACAATTCATTATCTTGAAATGCTATACATGTGTAGTCCTCACATCTGTTTCTCCTCCTATAATTATTAAAGCTTTTATCTTCTAAGCTGGAAAGTCTTACAATTTAAATGCCTTCTTATATTTTTTCTTTTAATTATTCGACAGAGATTGTCTCTGTTGGAAGAGGCACTGCACAAGTTAGATTCAAGTGATCCAGCCATTGTTTCTGCAACCATTGACAAATACTCACAGCGACCTTATTTGAAAGAGCAAAGTGCATATCACAGGTTGTTCGGCATTTCTAATTATTAATATTATTTTGTAGTTCATATTAAATGGCTTTTTCAATTGTTATATGCTACTCTATCCCCTGTATGCCAAGGATTTTTAATAAATAATCCCCCTCATTCCTCTTATGCTTTACTCATTTTTTTGAATCAGAAATTATCTCTGTTCATGTCTTTGCATACATGTATATGCATTTTTATGCTAGAACTCCTGCATGAATAAAGACAATTTCATCATTGAGCAACTTATGTAAATCCCCCTATATACTTGCCGTTTAAGAGTGTTTTGGTGTGATTGGCAAGATGTGAGGTACTTTGGGATGAATACATAATGCATATTACTCTTTCAGAAAAAGAATTGTCCAATGCTTGCTTGAAATGCAACCAATAGCATAATTAATGGAGTTTATTATCCCTGGACATTGACTCAGGTGGTGAAGGTGGCATCAGATAGAGTTGGGGTGCATATCAAAATAAACCCTTAAATAAAGAAACAAAAATAAATAAATAAATAGTTTAATAAGGACTATCAGAATATCTTTGGAACTTGAAAAAGGACACTATAAATGTCATAGAGTTGCCATCTCAGGTCTTAAACATCTAATTTGCAATGCCTCAGATGAAAAAAGTTCTATTGATATGTGTTGCTTGTATCATCTTAGTATATGGTGATTATCATTTCTATGTGGACAAAGGAACCACATCTCAAAGATTAATTGCAGGAAATCTTTATTAGAACCATATTTGTTTCAAAAACTAATATTTAATTTTCTGAAACGAGGCTGCCTATTGTGTTGCCATCCAAGATCCTTAAATTTCTAAATCTTTTTTCTTGATAAACTCAAGATCTTTTTTTGTGGTTGCATTGGAAACAGATTGGATCTAATTGATAGGTGCTTCTCTCGAAGAACAGTCGAAGATATTTTATCTGCCCTTGTAAGTTTATGATATAGATATTTGTTTTCGGCGCTGAGACTGAATTTGATGTACCATTTATTATTTTAGAAAGTTTGTCAGTGCTATAAGTTGTATTCTTTTTCGTTTCACACGTAAAAAGAGAAAACTTTTACCACTTAACTGACCATGATCTTATGCTTGCTGTTGTAGGAGAGAGAGGCATTGAATAAGAATGATGATTGGATATCTGCGGCAATTAAGTCACTGAAGGAAGCATCTCCAACGAGCCTTAAGGTTTCTTTGAGATCGGTAAGGGAGCAGAACTGGCTTGTTTGTTTTCGGAAATGAGATGAGATGAGTTGAAATTAAAGTTAAAAAGTTGAATAAAATATTGTTAGAATATATTTTTTAATATTATTTTTGTTTTGGGATTTGAAAAAGTTTAATTGTTTATTTTATTTTGTATTGGACGTTGGGAAAGTTGTAATGATTAGATGAGATGAGATGAAATGTTTTCTGAAAACAAACGAGGCAACCCCATGTTATTAAAACTAAAATGGTAAAGACTTCTTTGGTTGCGTTTAAGATATTTGTTGTGCAATACCCCACACTACTATATTCTTATCTAAGAACCCTGCCTTGTAATCTTCATGATGTTGTTAGCATCAGGTAAAAGTGTTTAACAATGTGAAGGTTTTGGTGATCTCACCTTTGTACAAGGATTCATTACTCATTTGGCGAGTAAGGAGTTTTTTGGTTAGGCTCTGTCATGATCAAAATACTTGGAGAAAGCGTCCAGGAATCTTTGGAGAATCCAAGTTGGATCCTTTGAAACATAAATGGGTCATTTATTTGGGGGTAGTTCCCCCTTTTTCTAAACCCTCTGTTGTAGTTTTACCACCATAAATGAAATATGAAACCCTCTGAATCTAGATAAATATACAGCCCTGTCAAACATAGCCAAGGGAACACTTGATCATAGTGGGGGAAAAAGCATCTGTTGCATACCTATACCATCCAAGCTAAGAAATTAACTTCACATAACACCTTTGTTAATAATACCAAAACTAAGTCATTATCTGGTGTTGTCTAGATCATGTTAAATTGTTTTCATTAAAACTTTGTTTTCTTTTTGCAAACAGATTAGACAAGGAAGGCTCCAGGGTGTTGGTCAATGCCTTGTTCGTGAGTATAGAATGGTTTGTCATATCCTAAAAGGGAATGTCAGCCGGGATTTCTTTGAGGTTATCTGCTTAAAGTATTTTTTCAGCTCTTAGTTTCTTCTTTTGTGGACGATTTTAACACCTCACCTTCTAATATAGGGCTGTAGAGCTATACTGCTGGACAAGGATAAGAACCCAAAGGTAAAATGAGAATTGTTTCTGTATCTTTGCATTTCGATTATCCCGTGATGTTCATAAATCTTGATTTATTGGCTAATTCCATTTCTGGTTTCCTTATTTCTGGTTTTCCATTCAGTGGGAGCCCTCTAAGTTGGAGCTTGTTAGTGAGGATATGGTCGACTCATACTTCTCTATGTTGGATGATGAAGATTGGGAAGATTTGAAGTTCCCTGCAAGATCCAATTTGCCTGTATCTGCCATTGCAAAGCTTTAATGCATCAAGATGAAAAAGGGGAAATTGTTATAATCTTCTCTTTTCTAGCTAGTTTTTGCTATATCAAAAGGATTCAGGGGCCTATACTTGAAGGAAAGTTGCACAATAAGCGATGCTCCCAACCCAACACGATCCAGATTGTTTGCTTACTCCAAACTGGATCAAGATTCCTTAATTGTCCAATTAATATTGTAGATGTTTGAGATCTTAACTTGCGGAGATATGCATGGCTTAAGTTTCAAACTACCAACTTCTTTAATAAAAGTCAATTTTCAACATTTAACATATTTATTTAAACTCTATATATATAAAAAAATATATATATGATGAAGATAACCTCCATCTATTGGCTGTTGATCTTCCTTGCTGGCTCTCTCTCTCTCTCTCTCTCTCTCTCCACGTGAGGTTCACATGATCATTTGAAAAACCTAATCCTAAGACGATCATGATATTTTAGTTGAATTGATATTGACAAAAAGTACATATAGAATGACGCAGGTGATAGCATTTAAATGAATGCATATATCAAGACTAGAAGAAGTTTAGGAGAAGCGAGAGAGAGAGAGAGAGAGAGGAAGCCAAAGAAGGATAAAGAAGCTTGAGCCATGGCTTCCCTGGGCTCTGCCATAGCCAATGCGGATAAACCAATCCCATGTCCTGATCTCAGATACCATTAATTTCCATGCTCTGTTTCGATGCTGAGAAAACAGGGTGGCAAAAAAATCGAGTGCCACGTTCTTTCTTGTGTTTTTACGGTTTGTGCAATGGTCTCATGCATAAAAGTTTTTATATTACTTCTGAATTTTGCAACAACCTCAATCATATTTATCATGATTAAATTGTGCATGCATGCTCAGTTGATTAATGTTTCCTTCTCTGTTTGACAGATTCTAGTTGAGGAGAGGTCCTCTGCAAGGATATTGAAAATCAAGAAACTTGGATTATACTATTCATCATCCCACACCATACACCATATATATTTTTATTTTATTTTATTTTATTCCTACTAAACTAATTGATTTGTTCTACTTATCATCTATATATCACATAGAAAAAAAGAAAAAAAATTAAAAGAGGTGTGCCGTGTGGAATGCTAAGTAGAATTCAAAATTCCCAGAACTTTTTTCTTTGGTGCAGATGGATGTACTTTTATCTTATTTTATTTTTAGCTAAAAGTTATTCACTCTCGAGTCCATTCCTTGTGCAAATCAGTCTTTTATTGCATTTTTAAAAAAAATATATCATTGACTTATTTTTGTGTCCAATGCTATTATGATCACATCATAATTTGGGAAAGCTTTGCTAATAACTACAAGTCTACAACAGCAGAATTGTTAACAGTTACAAAATACAGACTACAAATGGAAAAGTCTTTCAGGGTGATAGTCATGGCCATTCCATGTACAATGGATTTATACTACACGAACCAGTGAATTTCACTATTCAGAAAGAACACACTTAGAAAGAAAAGAACCTCTAATTCAGGACAAGGGGCAAAGCCATTGTCGACAGCAAATATCTAAGCCCACAGCAGATAACTAACTAGCTAAGCTGGATCGTGATTATGGAAAATGTATGGCCATTGAACATGAACTTTTGCCTTGACTGACTCCCAACACGCCTGTTATTTACCCCGATTGGTGTAGCTGTTACACAGTAAAAAGTCCAAGCATGTATAAGAAAAAAAAATTGACAGTGAAACTTGAGAGATAAGTGATGTAAAGCATTATGATATAATTTTCACGAACCAGCTATATGAGCACCATCTCCACTTCTCATTTTCTGATTTTGCTTTTCGGGGAAAGATGAGGATTGAACTTTTTTTGTTTTTTTTTTTTGGGGGGGGGGGGGGGGGGGGGTGGCGGGGGGAGCGGGCGACAGAAAAGGTTGAGCTGGAGAAACATGAAAGATCAAGATTCGGCGGGTAAAACAATAAATAACTGTTAGACTTTGATAGACTGGCACAGTTCCCTTGCTGTAACGGCAATGTACAATCAAAACCATAACACAATCACATTTTAGTTCAGTTATTTTCTTTTACTGAGCATATTTTAGTTCAACTGTTCATCAAACACAAGCAATTATTTGTTTGTCAACCTAATAATAATAGCATTCCTTCATGGTAAAGTACTCAATATCATTAAGACCACCTTGAGGATATACATTAGAAAGAATGTTGACCAACGTCAAGACTACAAACCCAAGCAATTTTTGTTTTGTTTTGATAAGTACTATAAACCTAAGCAATTAAGACAAAAACTCAGCAAACTAGCGATTCATAAATCCTTCAATTTGAGGTTCAGCAGTTGTTAACTTCTTTTTCCTTTCGTTCCCATGTAATTCTAAGTTCAGAATTATTGAAATATGAAGAAACACCAATTGTTTGTATAAAGGTCATACAGAAATCACAAGGCAGAGTTTACTGTCATAGTCGTTTTCTCATCTTTTCTATTACAAGCTGTTTACATATTTATGGACACGATCTCTAACAAAACTCAAAATATTCTCTCCACTCACTACATGACACCTGTTCATTATTCCTTCATTCTGTTACAAGGTAATATTCTAGAGTAATACAGATTTATTGCTCTGGTGATGTGGAATTCGTCGCTGCAGTATGTGATGCCTTAATAAGAACAAAACCATCAAAACAAAGGAAGTAAGATATGCTAACATGTCATCATCTACCAATATAATATGACAATCAGCTTAAACTTTCAAACATTTTCCAGCAATGAAGATAAGATGTACATATAAGGGAGATTTCAAACCTTATAGCCAGGACACTGTTTGCCGGCACCATGCGTTTCTGCTGGTATGCAACTAACCAAAATAACCATGGCAGTTTGATGAACCGCATAAGCATTTCTTTTTCCGATTGAGTGCGCTGCTGCCCTCAGCCTCATCAGAGCGAGCAATCCCATAATCATAAGTCAACTCTGTCATAGGGGGGATATGTCTAATTGCGAAAAAGGCAATATGAAGAAAGGATTGATTATTGTGTTCATACAAAACCGGCTGCCAAAAAACATTTGGCGAGCAACTATGGTTCATAAATCGTGCTACATTTCCCATATTCTTAGCACTTATGACTAGGGGAGATGGAATTTTGTACTCCTCTTCAGAGTCATTCGAACTTTCCTCCTCCAATAGCCCAGGTTCATAATTCCACTTGAATGAGTTATAAACATGGGTTGTATCAAAAACATACTCATCGTTTTCAACTTCCTCCCCACCCTGCTTTCCCTTGACTTTGTCAATAACTTCACCTGCATACTCGCATATAAAAGTACCAGTGCGAATAGGATCCCATGACCGCAGGCCCCAGCCCCTATCTGTTGTTTTGAAAACTTCCAAGTGAACTTTCAAACCACTCTGGGAAACTCGGTTTTTGCAGTTAGGAAAGCAAGGGCATGTGGGACCACATTCATGTATCAAAGGCTTTCGGCCCACAAGAACCCCGTTTGAAGTATATGGAAAATCACCTTCATTTTTCCTAATGCACGAGCAGTCGGGATCACCTGGTTGGCATGCATTACGGCAGTTGCATCCAAAAGAAGGCTGTGTTAAGTCAAATGATTTCGAATACTTGAGAGAGGGAAAATAAATGAAATGAGCAGGGCCCTTCTCTCCATCAACATCATTTACAAGTGAAACAGGTATACTTTCAGCCCCTGACGTGAGGTCCGGAAGAATAAGTCCAACCCTTGAAGAGAATCCTTCCTTCCACTTCTGAATTGATTTCCAAGCAGCAAACGCAACAGGCTGCCCTGGCATCCTCACAAATTTGTACTTGAATATATTGCAACCAGATTTCCTCTCAGTCCACGACTCTTGAATTTTATAAAGCCCATCATAGACATAGACCTTTGATGATGGATTAACAGCATCTTTGATACCCCGGACGACTCTAATTTCATTGCCCCGCCGAAAGCTTCTCTCCAAAGCGAGATTACCCCTTTCAAGCTTCTGATCAGTTGCTTGTTTGTCTTTCTTACCAAAATTCCCACCCTGACCACTATAAATAAGAATATCCCCATCCTCCACATCACCATATTCTGCAGACGAAACAATGCTCACAGCCACTGGCTCTTGATCCAATGCATCCCTGACAATAAGATAGTCAATACCACTCATAGACGGCGCATGTAATCCCACCACACACAATTCTATACGAAAAAAGAAGATGTCCCCAATCTCAACTCCAGGCACAGCTCCAATCTTCCTCCTCATGTTTGTGCGGATCCCTTTGCTCATCGAAAGATTTCCAGCTTTTAAATCCGCTCGCTTGATAATCCCATTGCTCAGTTCCTTGGCATCTTCCATTTGGCTGAGCCTTCTCCGAAGTGCATCAAATCTCATAAGCACACGATTAACCAATTCCCTGTTACCGTCATCCCTATCAACTTGACTAATATCACCAACAAAAACTGTACCTGACCCTTTCCTGGCAGCATAGGAGAGGGAAGATTTAGTGTCCCGATTCGTCCGTGTCTTCCTCTGTGAAGAGCTGGAGCCGCGCAAGGGAGCTCCACGCTTTTGACCATCAAAATAACCATCTGCATTCCCGTCCATTTCCATTGACGGCCCATCGTCCCCATCAAATGCTCTCGAAGATTCTGGTGATTGGGTGCTTCGAAACGCTCGCAGAGGAGTCGGTATATGACCCATTGGCATCTGCATTGGAGATCCTTGTGGGACACTAAATGGGTAAAACGGCGTAAATCCAGAAGGGAAAGGGCCATTAGGTGGGCCGCATACAAAGGGAGGAATTTCAGATGCACTTGGGAAAACTGGTTTTAAACTGCGCAGGGGCTTCACATCCAAGACTCTGGACTTATCAAAAGAGGTTGAAGGAGGAACAGAGTTGTAACCTGACCCTGCTTCCATTAAAACAAACCCTTCCAACCAAAAAATACAAAAACCACAGAGTCTCCCGAACGTTATCCTCCAAACCTGAAAGATATCCACTTCTCCAAAATTTAAATTATATCCAATTGGATTCCATCTAAGTATGGAGATTTGGACCTAAAAGCCTAACTTCTGTGACAAGAAAGTACCAACAGGGTTACACATTTCTGAAAAGGAATCACACTTTGAGCAGAAATTAAGCAAAATAAAAGTCATAAGGGGAACTTTTCAAATAGATGAACAATGTTTTTCTAAGAAAAATGGTGGACATGGACATGTAGGTGCATTAATTATAAGGGAAGAAAACGAACACGATTACCGAACCGGAAGCTTAAGGAAAAGTGTTTCTAAATATCAGACAAAGTCAAAGAGTAGAAGATCGTTACCTCTTGGAAATCCCGGACTGAGTAATTATTAGGGTTTTTGTTGAGAGGGTTTGAGGGAGAGAGAAAAAAGAGGTGAAAGGTGCATCGCGAAAGGGGCAGCTTTGACTGTGAACTCTCACTGTGACTTTCTCCGACCAGCATTTACTACAGTTTTTTTTTTTTTTCAAGTACGAATCACATTTTATAATGGAAAATTATCTGTATCTGCCTGCCGCAGCACACTCAATATTGAGTGTAAAAAATAAAAAATGAGTAATTCTATATGAGTAATGTTAGAGAGAAGTCATTATAGCAGTACATATTTTGTACTCACTGCATGGTTGCTTCTAGTTGATTGTTCCCAACACTCACTTAGGGAGATGTGTGGTCTACATGATGCCACATCATATGTGCAAAATAGATGCTCTCAATAGTGACTTCTATCTATATTTATTCATTCTATATAATAGCTTATACTCTTCACACATCATGTATTTAATTTTTTATTTTTTTTAACTCAATACACTAAGTGTGTCGAGTGTGTTATAAATAGTAGGCTGATGTAAATATTTTTTCCAAAATATCATATGAAGTGTACTGCAGTTACCGGCTGATGTATAACCATTCTTTTTATAATTCGGACACACCGTATGTATAATATTTATTTAATGGGGCTGCTGCTGCTATGTACCAATGGTTCAAATTATATTTTTCTCCCTTTTTTGTCTAAATATTTTTTTAAATATTTTTAAATTTTTAACAAAAAAATACCAATATATTAATATTCACTTTCTTAACTATTAAAAAAATAAAATTAAACACATAAACCGTCAAATTGAAAAGACAAACTCAGGCAGTATAATATCAAATTTTCTATTTAATGAAAAATATTTTAACTACAAAAGAATTCTATAAAAGAAAATCCACAAAACTGACATGGTTTAATGATACATGTTAGATTGTAAATATATTTTTATTTTAAAATAAATCTAATATATAGTAGAAAACATATCAATTTGTGGGTTTAATTTTATAAAATAATTTTATAGTTTTAACACTTCTCATATTTAATATATAATATTAAAGAGTTTACCTGATTTTCCAATTAGGCATGAATATATATCACATTTTAAATATTTTTTTATTAATCACTTAAATAAAATCTTCTTAAAACATGTCACGTTACGTTACGTCACGTCATGAAAATGTACCATGTAATAATTTAAAATGAGATAAATACATGAAAAAAAGGTTTATAGTATTTACTCAATATTTAATATTAGTTGAAGAATTCGCTCTGATAGTTAATACTACATAATTTGTTTATTTTTCTTCTACTTTAAATCTGATGTATATTCTAACATCAATATTAAGAGCCATTCTTTATGCGTATAATATTTAATATATAATATTAAAGAGTTTATGTGATATCCCATTCTCTCTTGACGATGCATCCATCACATTTAGATTATTTATTCTATTAATCACTTAAATGAAATCTACAATAAACCTGCCACGTCACCAATTAATGTGACATTTAATAATTTAAAGTAAGAGATAAATACACGAAGAACAATTTTTAGTATTTATTTATTTAATATTGCTTGAAGAATTCACTCTAATAATAGTTAATACGACATAATGTATTTATCTCTTTTCTGCTTTAAAATCATTCTATTAAATATATTTTTTTGATCTATTCGTTTTTGTGGAGATATGATTTTGTTCCCTTTACCAAAAGAATGTCATCAAAGGTAACAAAATAAAATTATAGATAAATTCAAAAGATTTTCAATCCAAACTAAACCAAGAACCTACCAATTCAGAGTTGGAATTTATCTAGCAATTAATCAAAGGATTTACTTATTTTTTAGGTGAATTCGAAATTGCTGGAATTAACTAAGAAAAGTATTAGAATAATAAAGAGATTCCACAAAAAGTAAACTCATAAATTAACATGATTTCATATGATATAGTAGATATATTTTACAATTCAACGTACCACATCAAATCACATCAATTTAATATTATGAAATATTTGCTTGCTCGAGAAGAAAAAAAAGTATTGCAAAGCTATTAGTTTGACATTTGATACTCATAAGATGTGCTTTCCATATGGTACAGCACTTCCAAATTCGAAAAAAGTCACTATATACATCTAGTTTGAGTTTATTAGAACGAACTGAATACAAAAGCTTACAACCCACCCACTTACAGCCTCATAGGAAAGATCCCCATGCACCAAAGAAATGAAAAGGATGTAAATTGTCATTTGCCGGGTCATCGAGGATCCGGAGATGAGGGAGCGAAGACCGGCAGGAACAACTTCAGTGACATGGATGAAGAAACAATCCACTTTACTCAGAGCACAGGCGTTTGCAATGCAGATTATAACACTAACTGGAAAGAGTAATATCTGGTAAAGGAGGCAGCATCGCCTTCCACTTTACGCTCTACCAAACCGAGCTTATTTAGTCCAAACATACCCGTATAGGATTTTCTCCAGAGGTTCTTTTTGAGGGGACACGCAGCCTCAGAGAGTTGTCGTCTCAAGTTGTTTCTCTGCAACTTGCTTTTTAAGGAACTCAAGCACTGAAAGGCGCTGCAAGTGGAAACAAACCGTATGTTAGAGTAATTTTTTCAGGATCCAGACTGCATATCACTCGGTCAAAGCAGGGGACCCTTACCCGTTGCTCAAGACCAGCATCTTCAGATTTCAATTTCAAAGTTTCCAACAATGTTATTGCTTCTTGAAATCCATTAACCGCCACCTCCTCATTCCCTAGACTCCTATCCACATCTGCAACTTTTGCGAGAGAAACAGCAACATCTAGAATCTGTAGTTTTACAAACAACAATTTACAAAATTGCATGAATCAAACGTCAGAAACTGCAATGTTTTAACTAAAGACAATACTTTCAACAGTGGGGTATCACTGGAAAATTGTACCCACTGGTATGTGCATGCATATATCTTAAAAGGTTTATATAACCCAAGGAAAACGAAATTAACAAACCACCAAATCTGCAAAGTTGAGGTCAGCATGAACACAACATACAATGGGAAAACCAAATCAATAAATCGTCAGTCTTTTATTGGTTGTAGTTTTCTAGAATTTGTATAACCTATTCCTTTACCGTTCCTCAAACAAGATTGTTTTTTATATTAATTTTTTGGGTCGTTCCTCAGAACCTTATATTTTTCAAGGTCAAATAAAATCTATTAAGATGGCAACGGTTGTGCATGCATCTTCTGTTCCATAAACAATCTCCAAATCCAATCTGAACGTCTGAGGAGCAAACCATCCTGCTCCTGCAACCTAGGGAAGTTTATATGAGGTAAGTTATATCCACCTCTTTTTCATGGACGGTAAGTTATATCCACCTTGTAGAATGATAATATTGGATGCATCATGCAATAGTAGGTAAGCAATTATATGCCGAGTGAAATTAATTGCAAGTATATTCTTCCAAGACTGATAAATTAGATATGCAAGCCTCTCTATAGAGATCAAACTCAAAAGAGAACTTGTTCAAGTCAAAGGACTCGATCAGATTAGTTTTCCACATCAGCAGGTCAAATATTGCTGTCAAATTTTAAGAACTTCTGCAATAAATAAACACTCATCAGATTAGTTACTCTTTTGACTCCCGAGCATCACTATAGATCAATATTCTTGTTCGATGATTATATGCAAAAATCTTACTAAACATAATATTGCTACAATGTCAATTTACCCCCTTGGGTGCTTGATTGCACCCAAATCAATTGATTAAACACACCTACAATGTGTGCCACCTAGTCTTTCAAATAATTTAACCATATATGGATGCATTTCAAATCTGACACTTATGATCTAATGAACCTACTGATTCAGAGCAAATAAATCGATGACCAGTAACCCCAAATTGAAATAGGTGAATATCAGTTCCTGACCTGGGATGGAACGTCTGAATGATGCTTGATGGCATCACGACGGACATTTAAAGACTGGTAATAGTAAGACCGCGCAGCTTGTAGGTTTCCATCATAATATTTCAGATCTCCAATTTTATTAAGTGAAACAGAAAGTGTATGCGTAATCTGTGGAGAGAAAAATTACAGAAAAGTTCAACAGCAGTTGATGCAAGCATGGTAAGATGAAAAATATGTTCTAATATTGCACAATAAAGCTTGTGATCCTATACCTCCAGATCATCCATTGGCAATTTTGAAAGAAATTCAACACTCTCTTCAAAATAAGCCACTGCAGAACCAGCATCTCCCAGTGCTCGACTGCAATAAATATGATGAGTTCAAATAGATATGGAGCTTGCATGTGCAGAAGCAGAACAAAAGAAAATAAGAAAATGGGGGTCACCAAGACATGAATCAATTCAGATATAAATAAAAATAATTAGAGAGAGAGAGAGAGAGACTTAAAAATCAAGGATCTGACAAACAACTTGGTTCCAATTTATTAAAAACCAAAAGCTAGCTCAAGCTATGAGGAAGTGTGTCAACAATAAGATAGCTTCGCAAAGGTGCATATCAAATTTGGTTTCAGTTCTGAACATAGGACAGATGGGAACTTTCCAATCCCCAGCCAGGCAGGAAAGGACAGTGATTTACCACATCTGACGTATGTATGTCAGTTCCTAAGCTACTTGCCCACCTGTGGGGAAATTATTGAAAATATCACCCTAGTCATACATAATCATTTGCTCAACCACTTTAACAAGCTGCAGGCACACAGGTTAAGTGCTGACAAACACCACCTTAAATAGCTATGTAAATGCATACCAGCAAAAAGAACACATGTAAAATTAAAAACGAGAAGGTATAGAACGAGGACAAACCAGCAGTCACCAAGCATACCCAGAACTGCTCCAAGCTGTGAACAGAGCTCTGGTGTGTCGCCCATTCTTTCTAACTGTTCTCGGATGTCATCTGCACACAGACTGAGTCTTGATTTGGCACTTTCTACATTCTGGGCTCGAAATGCCTACAAAAGGAAAGTCATCAGCCTATTGTAACATAAGTGACGCAGGAAAAGGCAAGACAACAAATAGAACATAGCCGAGCAGAAGGAAAAATATTAATTCTGTAGCAAAAATTGTTGAGTCATCTATCCCCTGCTGTTATGTGATTTAGTGATATGTCCTTGAATTTAGAAATTAATTAATTATTAGAACGAGAAAGAACCCAATTCAAATATGGCCGAAGGAAGAAAGAAATCATGTAATCACAGCTCACAAACTTATAACTGACTGTCACGTTACCTCACACTTGAGCCCTTGTTCATGGAGGGTAGACATGCCATTCAGACAAACTTCAAAGACCAGTGACTCGGGTGCAGAAAAATATTAAAAAGAAAGAAGAAGTTTCCAAGTATGCTCAAATTTGAAGCAAGCGTTCCCTCTTGATTGAATGAAATGAAAACACCACCCCAAGTAATAAGTACTCTAGCTAGGTGTCTCTTATGTATACTACTTGTGTATGGGGTTGCACCATTGCACTTATTAATAAAATCTTCTTACTTACAAAAAAAATAAAGGGAAAATCTGTAACAGAATTTAAGCAAAACACACCCTCATGGCTTGTTGCACCAAGAAAGCCCCTCTCTCCAAAGACACGTCTTCATATATGACTGGTTTTTTATCACCCACTACTTCTTCTTTGTCTGCATCAGCATGAGACCTTTTGATCCTGGCATGACCTTCAATGAATCGGTCAACCATACCCTGAAGAGTTGAATCCGCTTCTATTTTCTCAATATCAGCTCCACACAGTGGACAGTCCTTAAAGCGTGATATACATGCTCTGATTTCAAGTAAAGTATTACAGATATCAGAACGAAAAAAGAAAAGGATTTTGACATAAAAAATCAATAGCGAGAAAGAAACCTAAACCAGGAACTACCATACTTAGCTTACTTGCAATAAACATGTGAACAAGGCACACACTTGCTACTTTCAAAAAGAAGTGCTTGGCAAATCATACAACTGAGGGGGCCTAGCTTAAAGGTTTGGGAATCATATCCAAATGGGCACTTTGGAGAAGCAGTGGCAGAGTCACTGGAATCCTTCTTTGCCTTGCTTTCATTCGTTTGAGAATCATATCCAAAGGGGCACTTTGGAGAAGCATTGGCAGCATCACTGGAATCCTTCTTTGCCTTGCTTTCATTCGTTTGAGAATCATACCCAAAGGGGCACTTTGGAGAAGCAGTTGCAGAGTGACTGGAATCCTTCTTTGTCTTGCTCTCACTCTCAGGCTGATGTTTATTTGTATTTTCTCCCAGCTTTTTCGTAGTGATCTCGTCGGGACGAGCAGCTTTGACAAAAGGGCAAACAGGTGTCATCCTGGTCGATACCCTGTATCAGAAACATAATGCATTACACACACATACACATCTTTAGATAATATTTTTCCTAAACGAAAGCATACTTATCACAGCACAAAGATCCATAGTGAGCCTCAAAAGAGTTCTTTTACATATACATACAACAAAAACCGACTTACAGCTTAATACATCATATTACACATTGCATCTTGTTACTATCCCCAGCAGATTACCTCTCTTCCACCCAGTAAAGATATGCAATTCATTCACACCCACTTATACCAAAGCAATGTAAGGTCTTGATTGAAAATTGCTCAATTGCAACTAATCCAATATCGAAGCATCAATTCCAGTTATTTTATTTTGATCAAATTCATTCATTCACTCGTGACGCCCAGTCTTACCACAACAATCTAAGCTCAAGATTGAAAATTTCTAAATTGCAACCAACGCAACATCAACATCAAAATACTCGATTCCATTTCCCTTTTTCCTGATTGGAAAGTTATGCACAAACCGAACGGTCCTGAACGGAGATATTCCATTCCCGTTCTGGGCTCACTCAAATCCAAAAATGAAGCACAGGCATTAAAATTCTAGTGTCATGCCATCAAATTTATTCAGAACATGGAGAAACCCTCATTAACAAGACACGGCTTCAGCTCTCTTCCATGTTAATTTAAAATTCAATTATAAAAATACAGCAATTAGGCAAATTCAACCCTTAAAAAGAAGTGTTTCGTTTATTCTCAATAAATCTACCCATAATCTACAAATAACTAATCATTAAATATATGCATACGTCCATAGAAGCATACAATTTACTTTCTGCTAGAGCTTCTTTTGGGGGAGGAGAGCTTAGGATAAGGAATTTAGGAAGGAAAAACAAAAGTTAGGAAACGAAGAAGAGAGAGAGATAGAAAGACCCGTGCTTTGTACCTGAAGCTCTAGCAATCGATGCCCTAAACGACGTCGCGATTCTCTTCTTCTTCGGTCTTCTGCTTTTTTCTTTCTTTCTAGTTTCTTCGGTGCAGAATATCCAATTCCAGATCGCCTTGAAAATAGCAGATTTATGGTCGGTTGGTGCGCCACTTCACAAACGTTCTGAAGTGATATTTCCCATGAATTCTTCAACTTTTCTTATATTACAATATGCCCCCCAACATCTTTCTTTTTTATTTTCTTCTATCATTTGGGACAATGTGGGTTGGACTCGGTCTCTTTTCTAGAGCTCATTAGTGTTGAATGGGCTAGCTTATGTTAAACGGAAGGCCCACCGTAGACATTCACGCAAGCCCATTTCAATTTTTCTTTTTAAAATTTTTTCATCTGAAAAAAATTTAACAAAAACTTTATGTACAGTTATTTTTGTGTACTTTTTGCACACTTCACTAATGTGATTAGTTGCGTCACTTTTTTTAATATAAAATAACTGTTTTGATCAATCACATCAGTAGAGTGTGTAATGAATATATAAAAGTGATTGTAAGTAGCAGAACTCAAAATTTAAAGAAATAAGGTTTATACATGAAGATTCCAATGGGATGGAGAGAGTAAGAGGAAAGTGCAGCTTTTACAAGTGAATTTTCGCACGTAAGTCAATATGAATAAGACATCTAATAAAGTGATTATAATTTAATTTGAAAGAGAAAGTTTAAAAATTGAATCTTACAAATCAAATCTTATCATTTAAGTGATGTAGATGTTGTGCTCTACACACCAACTTGATAATAGAGTAACTCTTTAATTAACAACTCCTATTTAAAATATAATTACAAAATTAATTATATAGAAATGATAGTTACAGTCGTGAGTGTGCAAGCGTCATGCAATCATTTTGAAAAAAGTGAATAAATACGGGATTCATATGAAAATAAATAAATTTTTAATAGCAGACCCTATTTTTTTTTAAAGCAACTATACGACGTTTGCGCAATCCACAAATTACTCTTAATTATATATGTATTATCATAATCAATTCGAGAAATGCAGTGAGGTGCATGGTGTGTGAACGTGTATTATGATTCAATCTTTACTTCTTTGAGTAAGGGCAAAATCATTCTATTAAGAGCAATGCTATGTAGGGGACTGTAATGTAAACTTAGGCAATTTTATCTTTAAAGTTTTTTAAAATTATAAAAATATTCCAACTAAAATGATGTTTTGTCTCATTTAATAAAAAACCTGCACATACAGTCTTCAAGTGGGAATTGCAAATAGAATTTCTCTTCTATTACTAAGTTTTTTCCTTTTTCTTTTCTTTTTAAGATTGTCTAGGTCTCTTATTTGGAAAATTAATGTTGTATGGTTATAAAATTGGTTGTCTAAGTATTTACTTCTTTAAGTGGGAGTCTTGTAACCTATATGAATGCAAATTGTGAAATATATTTTGGTGGTTGATTGTTACTAACCATTTAAAACTTAGTTGTGTGATCACAATGTTATAAATCATGCTTCCACAATAGTGTCGTGCTTATTTATAGTAGAAATCCGAGATGTACATTGCATTAATTGCTACAAAGCTTTGAGAACTTGCAAGTAATAAAAATACATCATTCTCAAAATTGATGTGTGTATTTTATTGCGCAATAGACAGCATCCAACAACATATATGAAAGCATACACATGATCAAAATTTCACAGTGTCTTTTGAATTTTTACAGTGAAAAAGATTCATATCTCTAGTTTCAGTTTATTTGCAATTTTGCATGTATATAGATGTTTAGATTTTGGGCTTGTTTGGATAGTGAGATAAGATGATTTTAGATGAATTGAATAAAATATTATTTTTTAATATTATGATTATTTTGAGATTTGAAAACGTTCAATTATTTATTATATTTTGTGTGAAAATTTAAAAAAATTATAATGATGAGATGAAATAGTTTCTCTATCCAAATAAACCTACATGAGGATAGTTTATTAACCAATCTTTATCTAAAAATAAGAAAGAAAGAAAGAAAAACTCCCGCTTAAAATTCATCTCCACATGGACGTCTTTGGTTGGAAAAAAATCGTAGATCTATATTTTTTGAATAATGTTATACATCACATAATTATCTTATTTTTGTAAGATGTGTCATATTTATTATTATTAGATAATAAATAATTATTTAATAAAAAAAATATGTCATATAATAGAATAAAAATAAAATAATAACGTGGCGTAGAGAATTTTCCATGCTTTCCTTATGACACACACAAACACTTCTTTTACGTTTGTCTCGAAAGGAGAGAGCGCGTAGTGGGATGTGGACGAGAGGAAGTGACCGCGCCTTGAACTGGAGGAAACGGGAGGATTCAAACTGGAGGTGAGCTACGCCCCAACAGGCGGCTCAGTTTATGCGTGGAATGACTCATGATAATCCTAAGACTTCCTCTTAGTGCTTCAAAACTGAAAATTTATTCTATCTTTTTAAACAAACATTACCAGTTCCAAACAATCTTTAAACATCAACACCGACGCTTCTACAGTTCCAAATCTCTCTCTTCATACCCTGATATATTGATGGGGAAAGACCCAACTGCAATTGCCACTGCTCTTTCCCTCTCCGAGAGATCGAATTCATATTTTCTGGGTACCCAAATCCATGGACATATCATCAAGTTAGGGCTCACTAATGACCTCTTTTCGCTGAATAATCTGATCAAAATGTATTCAAAGCTTGGGGTATTGAGTTGTGGGCTCAATTTGTTTGCTGAAATGTTAGAAAGAAATGTTGTTTCTTGGACTTTGATTATCTCAGGTGCCATTCAAAATTGTGAATTTGATTTGGGTTTGGAGGTTTATTTGGACATGGTGAGAAGTGGGTTTAGACCGAACGAGTTCACTTTCGGCAGTGTTATGAAAGCATGCACTATCGTGGGAGCTTATGAGTTTGGTTTCTGTATTCATTGTTTTGTTTTGAAAATTGGAATGGAGCAGAACAATTTCGTTGCTAGTTCTATTTTAAATATGTATGCTAAGTTGGGGGATATTGAAACTTCTGAGAGGGTATTTGAGCGTATGGACAATCTTGATGTTGGTTGTTGGAATGCTATGATTGGGGGTTATGCACAATGCGGCCATGGTTTTGAGGCCTTGAAGATTGTATCTTCAATGCAATGTATGGGTGTAAGAATGGACCAGTTCACCTGGGTTAATGCTTTTAAAGGGTGCTTGATTATGGGAAATCTGGAATATGGTAAACAGCTTCATGGATTGATCATCAGGAGTGAGATGCTATTTAGCTCGTCAGTGGCGAATGCTCTCATGGATATGTATTTCAAGAATGATAAAAATGACTCAGCTCTAAAAGTTTTCAATGGCATGCAAAACAAAGACGTCATATCATGGAATACTGTATTTGGCGGCTTCACTCTGGAAGGGGATGCAAGAGAAATTGCAGTACTATTTTACGAGTTCATGCTGACAGGAATGAAGCCCAGCCATATCACATTCACAGTACTGTTTAGAAAGTGTGGGGAGCTAATGAATCTCAATCTTGGGATTCAATTTTTTTCACTTGCCCTACGTCTTGGGTTTTTTGATGACGATAATATCACAAGCTCTGCAATCAATATGTTCTCTAGATGTGGGGCAATGGAGATGGCACGTTTAGTGTTTGACAGCATACTCCTCAGAGACATTATTTCTTGGAACGAGTTGATTTCGGGATATAATGTAGCAAGTAGATACATGGAAGCCCTAAAGGTTTTCTGTAATTTATGGGAGTTGGGAGTTAAAGCAGATGAATGCACCTTCTCCAGCATTTTGGAGGCTTCTTGCAAATGTGGAAATCAACAGATGGGGATAGAAATTCATGGTGCTATTGTTAAGTCCGGCTTCTCTTCTCATGGTTATGTCCGCAGTTCATTAATTAAAGCTTATATTACATTTGGCCTACTTGATGATTCCTTTGAATTTCTTAATGGGCTTGACAGACTTGATTTGGCATCTTGGGGGGTCATGATATCTGCATTGGTACATCAAGGTCATAATTATGAAGCTATCAGGTTATTCAACTCTCTAATAAAAACAGGCGAGAAGCCTGATGAGCAGATTTTTGGTAGCATTTTGAATAGCTATGCTGATGTTGCAGCTTATTACCAAACTAAGTCTGTCCATTCACATGTTATAAAAATGGCATTTGACAAAGATGTGTTTGTTTCTAGTGCACTTATAGATGCTTATGCAAAATGCGGGGACATTGCAAGCTCAAGGATGGCTTTCAATCAGTCATTTGTATCCGATGACGTGATTATTTATAATACTATGATAATGGCTTATGCCAATCATGGCCTTATTGTGGAAGCCCTGGAAATCTTTAAGAAAATGAAGTTGGCCAATCTACAGCCCAGCCAAGCCACATTTGTGGCAGTTATATCAGCTTGTAGTCATATGGGTCTTGTTGATCAAGGCTGTCTTTTGTTTGAATCGATTAACTTACATTATGAGATGGAACCATCTCCTGATAACTATGGTTGCTTAGTTGATATGTTGTCAAGAAATGGATATCTTGATGTTGCTAAAAGTATAATAGAAGTGATGCCTTTTCCTCCCTGGCCGGCTATTTGGAGATCCTTGCTTAGTGGTTGTAGGATACATGGGAACAGAGAGATAGGACAATGGGCAGCTGAGAAGTTACTCAAGATGGTCCCTGAGAATGATGCGGCTTATGTACTGTTAGCGAAGGTTTATTCCGAAGGGGGCAGTTGGGAAGATGCTGCAAAGGTGAGGAGGGGGATGATCAGAAGAGGGGTTTCAAAAGACCCAGGATATAGTTGGATTGTGATATAGCAAAAGCTTTATCCTCCAGAAGCTGTCAACAGCTCTCAGGCTCTCAGTTGGCTTCTTGGATGCTGAGCCTTCAGAAACCTAAAGGGAAAGAGATTCCAGTTCCAGAAAATGAAGCCCAACTTGTTGCATGCGTCTATCTCTCAGCTACAAGCCTCAATGCTGGGCAAAGCTTAATGGTTCAGACTACAACCAGCAAGTCATCTTGTGACATCTTTTAAGTCTTCGCTGCTTCTGGTTGGAGCCTTCACTTATACTGGCGCCGCAACCTCCCATCACTTCTTCATACTCAGCTTAGCAGCTGCTTTCGTTTTCAAAGAGCATCAACATAATTCAAACTGGCGTCTTAGATTGTTCTGACTGGAGGCATATGAATGAAATTGGAGTGCCGCGCTCTTCTGCAAAAACAAAAAGAAAAGAAAAATAAAATAAAAGATTGCTTCTACTAGAAAAAAAAAATGAGGATAGATATTATATATCTATCCGTAAGAGGATATCCGCTGGACGCTTCATGTATCAAACTTCCTTCTTTCTCGATATAATTATTTTGTTCCTTCTTTGCGTCCTTTTACTTGTTTCTTTTATGTGAATTCATTATGTCTTTATGCAAATCAACGCAACCTGTTCAGGATCAATGCGTTTTCACTCAGTCCTCGTTGCTTTCACTTGATTTCTGCACAAGCTTTTAGTTGATTTCTCGACGAGAGAGATTTCTGCACAATCTTTTATTAGGTTGCGTTTGGATGTTGAGCTGAGCTCAACAAAATTCTTTATGAATAGTAGTGAGTTGAGTAGTGAAGGAAATTATGTTAAGTTCATCTAAACTGAATTTAAATTATGTTTGGATGTAATACTTTTTAGGAGTTGAAAAAGATCGTGAGTTCCACGTATAAAAATGTGTTAAGTTGAACAGAGTTGTGAATCCTACGTGTAAGGAAGTTTTGAGTTGAGATGAGTTAATAATTTGAGAGTTGAGTATTTGAATGTTAGATTCAGCTTAAAATTAGACGAATCTCAGCTTAGCTAAATTTGCAACCAAACGCAGCCTTAGTTGATTTGGGACTATGTACCATCAAGCCTAATATGGAGCTTACAGGAAACGGTAGATTTTTTGGGAAAACTTATAATACCTTGACAAATGGGCTCGTAATTAACACCTTCAAACTGAAATTACATAGTCTGGTAAAGGTTGATGTATCTTTCCTTGTAAGATATAAAACATTTTTTGAATTCATGTGAACTCATTTAATCAGCAAAATCCCCAAACTTGAAGACGGACATGTATAGAGAAACATCACTCAATGCATTTCTCCGTTCGTTACTAGTACAACAGAAAGAACAAAGAAAAATAGAATAACAGTAATATTGAGAAAAAAAAAGAAGAAAGGAAGATCCACCTTCATAAACTAGCATGATCAAGAAACCACATAAGAACTGCTAATTTATGAAACATAAAACAATATTAAAAGCTTCTCTTAGTTGGTAAGGTCCATGATGGCCGTAACTATGTCCCCATCGGCTGCCTTCAATGCTTTCACAGCCTTTGGCCTAGAGACTCCTGCTTGTGTCATCACCAGCTCAATGTCCTTTGGTTCAACCCCAGTGTCATCTACTTCTTCATCATCTTGCGCCACAGCTGAAGACTCGGGTTTGGAAATCACATGGCTGAGGTCAGGAGCCTTAAACTGCTCTGCAGCCTGACTCTGCAGTTGAGAGCTCAAATCCTCGATCTTTGCCTCCCCAAAGATTACATACGTGTCTGAAGTTGGACTCTTGAAAACATCTGGTTTTGAGATGACAAACAATATCTGATTCAAGTGGCAGTATATGTTAGACCAAACACACACTATAGACAATAAATGGAAATCATAGGTGAAGAGGCACCAACATTCTTGCTCTTTTTGACGGTGACCCGGCTAACACCCAGGATAGGTTTCATGCCAAGTTTCAACATTGCTTTCCTGCTTTTCTTTTCACTTCTGCTTTGCTTTGACCTACCACTGGCATCTCCGTCATGCTGTCCTGATAATATAAAAAAAAAATGAAAAAATAACCAATATATTATATAATTAAATAAATGAAGTTAATATCATCTTTTGTTTAAATCATTATTGCACATTTAGTATATTTTGAACAAGCTTAAATTCGGATGCAAATACATAACTTCATACATTCACTTTTTTATTAAACAAAGTTTCTTTCATTTCATCAGGACAGTTTTTTGTTAACAGATGAGGAAACACAGAAACAAAACATCATTCAAAATGAACTTACCCTCAGCTTCATCGTCATCCTTGTCATCATCATCATCTTCGTCATCGTCATCTTCATCTTCATCTTCAACTACAGGCTCATCAGGCTACCCAAATAGAAAGAACAATTAAAATCTTACAGCCAGTAGTTTGTATTGGTAAGCAAACAATGACAAGAGAATGAGTAACACATTTAAAATACAGCATTACCAGCAATTAGTTTCAAAGCATCTAAAATCACTCGTGCAAATATGATGGACATTTAGTCTGTTATTTTGTTGAGTTCCTAATAGCTGTGCCATTAAAAAAAGGCAAACTACTTTTCTCCACTATGGCTTCACTAAAGTAAACAGAAAAAAAAAATGCAAAGGCATGTTCATGCATGGGGATAATAAAGAAGAATGCAATGATAACCAGAAAAATACGATTGACCTTTGAAAATTTCATCAACTACCACATTTTCCTACACAACTTCAATCAAGAGGTTGCCAAGAGCGTAATAGCATATTTTGGGTCTGTCTATTCTAAAGAATATTCCAAGAGATTCCCATTTACACTATCAAAACTCTTCCAAATAATGAAAAAAAAACTTGTAATCCAATCAACTACAGATTTTTCTTCCATAAATCCTTGCATATTCCCGGAACACCCACCCCTATATACATTAGCATATTGCCATATATACTTCTTTTGATAAGTGCATATATACCTCTTTATCCTTCATACACCATTATCACTATCGTTTTTACTTTACACTCCTGAACTATATTCCGCATACAACTCCTATTTGATAACCATCTATTTAACAGAACCAGTATCACATTACAATCATCGCATTGCCATCACTGTAGCTTCCCAAGTCATCAACCCAGTCTTGCTAACACTCACTTACGTGTACTTCTCACTCAATGCCCGAATATAATAAATTCATTTCAATTTCCCAACCGAAGTTTCAGATTCTGGGAAAGCAAACAGTTGGGTACCGAAATCATTACGATCCGACGCACGTATAGCTGTCTAAAAACACCAAAAAGAATCTCGCAGTTAAAAGAAAAATCATTTCCAGTGTCCCAACTGATGCAGAATTATATAACTAGAGGGATCTAGCGTATTACTGATATATACATATATATACACACACGCATAGAGAGAGGAGAGAGATACATCGATCTTTTGCTGTTCGAGATAGGCAGCGAGGAGCTCTTCCTGGGTTTGAGCAGTCATGGCTGGCTTTGGGAAACAGATAGAGAAAAGTTCGGATTTTATGCAAAAACCCTAAAACCCCAAAACTAGATGTCCAAAGTGGCTGGAGAAAAGGGTTTCAATGAGAAAATGGGACTTTATAGTCACGGCTACGATGACGATAAATTACGAGACTGACATTGCCCCCATTTTACACTCCAAAGGGTTTAGACGAGTAATGCTATGTGGCACACTGCACTGCACTGCAAGCCTAAACTATTTTAACGTTAAAATTTTTTAAAATTATAAAATTATTCTTTTTAAAATTATATTTTCTCTCATTTAATAATATATCTGCACATGCAGTCTCTATTTTAAAACTACAAATAGAATTTCTCGGTTTAGATTAGACTATATACATTTACATTTCAATGTTATATTTTTTAATTATTAAAAAATAAATAATGAGAAAAATTAATTAATAAGAGCTACTGCTTCAAAATAATAATAATAATAATAAGAGGAGTGTTATATCCATAAAATAATTACATAAAAGTAATCTCACAAATTAATATGATTTCATCTAATCGTTATATATACTTAACAATAAAAGTAAATTTTCAATTTGATGAACCACATCAAACTACGTCAGTTTGTAGAATTAATTTTATATAATCCTTTTGTGACTAGAATATTTCTCAATTAGTAATTATATGAATGAGTCCTCTAATTTATCAAATAAATTAATAAGAATAATGCTACATTTACTTATAATTTCGCATGTAACACTCATTTTGCCAGTTTTTTTAAATTTTAAATTTTATAATTTTATTTAGAAGTTAGACTTTATATATTTATTTTTTTTAAAAAAAAGTAGTAATATTATTACTCAAAGAAGACTTACATCATGTTATTTAAGACAGTTGACTGAATTTAGGAAGGAATTTCTTTCAAATTATACAAGTCTTCATTCCACTTAAGAGCATCTCTAGCTAAGTTATGTGCAGCCTGTTAGCCTCTCTCTTAATGTGGCAAGCATACCATATAGCAAAGGAATTGAACATATTTTTTGCATCTTCAATCAGTAAACCTCCTTGGCTCCAATCAGTAGCAGGCTTATTAAGATTGTTCACTGCCTAAAGAGCATCACCTTCCATGATAAGCTGTTTAATTCCCACATCTCGACTGAACAATATTGATAGCATGAGTGCATATGCTTCTGCTGTAAAAAGATTTGTAGCCAGGTCTCGTAAAGCTTTAAGTGTTCCAATAACATTGCCATTTGAATCCCTTATGATAGCCCCTATTCCAATTCTTATTCTTCCATCAGCTTTGCTCGTGGCAACATCCCAATTCACTTTGTAAATACCCTCTAGAGGTTTCTCCCATACACATGTCATACCTGTCTCAATAGATGCTTTAACTAGTTGCTTCTTTTGCACATATTTGAAGAAATGCCTCTCCTCTTTAGCTTTATTGAGAATAAAGTTTGGATGAGAAAAATCTTGACTATATATCACATTATTCCTTCTCAGCCAAATTAGTCTAACTGTAACAGTAGCTTCAGCAAGTTCCTTTTGACTCAGATTTTTTAATAAAAGGTTCCATACCTCAAAGAAAGAATTACTGGTACCTTTCATTTTCTTAATTCTTCAACAACCTTGGCTTCAAACATCTCGAGTTACTTCACAATTCCATAGAACATGCTCAATAGTTTCAAGGAAATTTTTATAGATAGGACATTGAGCCTTGATCACCTTCCTTTTCCACATATTTGCAAAAGTGGGTAAAGCATCTATACAAGCTCTCCAAATAAACATCTTCACTACATTGGGCACTTTTAGGTCCCGTTTGGTTGATAGACTCAACTGAGATCAATTCAGTTCAGTCTAATTTTAAGCTGACTCTAACATCTAAATACCCAACTCTCAAAATTATTAAACTCATCTCAACTTAAAACCTCTTTACACGTGGGATCCACAACCTTTTTCAATTCAACACTTCTTTACATGCGGGACCCACAACCTTTTTAAACTTCTTATAAATATATCTAAACTCATCTCAACATCAAAACACATTTAAACTCATCTTAGGTGGACCCCACAAAACTTACTCAATCATCTCAACTCACTATTATTCATAAAGAGCTCAACTCAGCTTAATATCAAAACACGGCCTTCCAAATAGATTTCTAGATATCACTGTGCAAGCTCCCACTTGAAGATTCCCCAGCTTAGTCTCCAGATCCTTGTGTAGGTGATATGCACTTTTCACTGTAAAGACTCCATTGTTTGTATAATTCCATACCATTTTGTCCTCTCTGCCACCAAGACTAATTGTGATGAACTTAATGAATTTAACTTATGAGGGAGAAAAGAGATTTGTAAGGGCATCTTCCTTTCATTTCTTCAAATCAGCATCTATAAGGTCTGCCACATACTCATACTCACCACTGGTCACCCTTTGAGATTGGATCATATGAGAGTGAGGTCAAGGTAGCCATTTATCTTCCCAGATCTTGACTTGTTGTCCATTGTCAATTCTCCACACTAATCCATTCTTTAAGAGTTGATGTCCTGCAAGCAAACTCCTCCAAATAGAAGAAGGCCTAGGTCCCAGCTTAGCATCAAGAAAATCAACCTTATAGAAGACTTTCTGCTTGAATACCTGAGCTAGAAGAGAGTCTGGATTCTTTAAAATGTGCCAACTTTATTTTGACAGCATTGCCACATTGAAGCTTCTGAAATCTCTAAATCTCAACCCTCTCTTTCCTTTGATTCTCCAATCTTATTCCACTTGACCCATTGAATCTTCGAATAATCTTCATTATAACCCCAACATAACTTTTTTAAAAGTTTGTTAAGCCTTTGAGTAATTGAATGAGGAAGTAGAAAAATCCCCATAGTATATGTTGGTATGGCTTGGAGAACAACTTTTAATAGAATTTGTTTTCCTACAACTGATAAGAATTGGGTTTTTCAATTTGTTATTCTGGCCCAAATCATATCAATAAGGGAATGAAATGCAACCACTTTTGATCTGCCCACCACTACTGGAAGTCCCAAGCACTTTCCATATGAGCCCCTTGATTTAAACCCAGCTATTTTAAGTATCTTGTACTTCAGCTGGGGTATTTCTACTGAAGAAAATCGAGGTCTTCTCTTCATTCAACATTTGACCAGATGCTCTCTCATAGGTCTTAGGTCTCGAGGATCTGGATTACTCAACTCCACTCCAAGGAATTTGCTTTACAAAATAAAAGACTGTCATCTACAAAGAATAAGTGATTAATCTTGATGGGGCATTTACCAATTGGAACACTAGAAATATTACATTTAGCTGTAGCTTGGTTCAAAAGAGAAGTCAGTGCCTCTGTACAAATGATAAATAGATATGGAGAGAGGGGATCTCCTTGTATGAGACCTCTAGAAGGGGTAAAGGATTTTTGTGGCTCTCCATTAATCAAAATGGAGTATGAAACATAAGTGATACATTCCATGATAAGTGAGATCCACCTCCCATCAAAGTCGAGTTTGCTCATGACTACTTCAAGAAAGCTCTACTCTACAAGATTATAGGTCTTGCTAATATCAAGTTTAAGAGCCATATAACCTGATTGTCCCTTCACACGTGAGCTTAAAGTATGGAGTGTTTGATATGCTACCAATATATTATCAATTATCAACTTGTTTAGAACAAAAGTACTTTGATTATGTGAAATAATATAAGGAAGAACAACCTTTAGCTTGTTTTCTAGAACCTTTGTAATTATATTATAAATGACATTGCATAGGCTAATAAGTCGATAATCAGCAACATTCTTTGGCTCCTTTGTCTTGGGAATAAAGGTGATAAAGGTATCATTGACATTCTTCAAAGTTTCACCCTGATTGAGGAGTACTTGGAGAGCAAACTTGCAGACATCTTTCCCAATGATATCCCAATTTTTTGATAAAATTGGGCAGGGAACCCATCAAGCCCAGGTGAGCTAAGAGGAGACATTTGAAAGACTGCTTCTTTCACTTCCAGATCAAAGAAATTCATCAACAACTTTGAGTTCATGTCAGTTGTAACTTTTGTATTCATGCCACACAAACAGTTATCAATAGCAAATGGGTTAGATAAAGTAAATAATGCATTAAAAAAACCCCATAAATACGTCATCTATTTGAGCCTGGTTTGTAATCAGATTTCCATTTGGATCCACAATCTTACTGATTGAATTGGTTTTCCTTATTTGGTTTGCATACATATGGTAGAATTTTGTGTTTCTATCACCATGTAGCAACCAATGTTGCTTAGCACGCTGCTTCCACCTTAAATCTTCTTCTGCTAGTTGGAACTACACTTCCTCTTGAAGCTGTGAAGCTGTTTGATAGTGCTTGTGTGATCTCAATTTCCTTCTTCTTGCAAGCTTGCAATTCTCTTCATGTTCCTCTTAATGTGAGCAGGGGTCTTCTTGTTGCTTTCAACATTCCATTTTTGAAGGATTTGTTTGCACTTGAGTCACAATTCGTTGGTTGTTGCATTTAAAGGAACACCTTCTACCATCTTACTCCAAGCTTCCTTTATTTTTGTTGTGCAATCTTGCCTCAGAGCCCACGGGGCCTCATATCTAAAAATATATGTTTCCCTCCCACTCCTTGTGTTGTAGTTAGTAAGAGTTAAATGAAGTGGGGAGTGGTCTGACTTAATAGCTGGCAAAGGCTGACAGTTGGAATCTAGAAAGATATGCTTCCACTTTGAGTCTATCATAGCACAATCTAATCTTTCATTTGTGAATCCTCTTCCCTGTATGTTAATGGACCAAGTGAATTTCAGTCCCTGAGTAGGTAATACATTAAAGCAACAATAATCAATAGTTTCTCGAAAAGCTTCCATTTGCTTGTATGACATTAATGATGCTCCCACCTTTTCACTTTGATATGTGATTTCATTAAAGTCACCCATGCAAATCCATGGTATAGAAATACTATCTCTTAGCATTTTAAGTAACTTCCAGATCCTTTCTGTCTTTGAAGTATTTGGGTGGCCATAGAAGCCAGTGAACATCCAAGGGTTACCACTTTGATTCTCTTTGACAATAGCACTAATATGCCATCTAGTGAAATTACATATTTGCACATCTAATCCATTCTTCCATAACATAGCCAGTCCTCCACTTACCTTGGCTCTCTACTACCATACAATAATCAAACTTCAATTTAACTTTAATGTCATCCAGTCTTTCCTTCTTGCATTTAGTTTTCATAAGGAAAAAACTAGCTTGGGGCACTTTTTCTTAATCAAAAGACTAAAGACTCTAACTGTTTGAGGATTCTCAAGCCCTCGACAGTTCCAACTTAAGATATTCATTGGTTCTAGTAGGGCTGGTGACCAACCTTTGCCAATAAATCAGTTTGCTTCTATTCCACACATTCCTTAGTTTTGATCTTCTTTGCCAAGATCCATCCCTCATTCCTTAGCTCATGGCCATCTGAATTATGGCCATTAGTGAGTAACTCCTTCATTTTCTGGGTAGCAGTCCAAGATTTATTGACACCATGTCATTAAGCTACTTATTCCTAGCCCTCCTTTTCCACTTAGTCTCTTTTTAAGAACAGGCTTCATCCTTACTCTTTGTTGTTGCAGTGATATCAAGCTGTGATACATTAGTTACATTTCTTATTGGATCCTCCTTACATCTATAATTCTCGACAGATACAGTTTCCATAATAGTTTCAAACATGCCATTTTCCCCACCCGAATTTGTGCCATCAACCTCCTGAGATTATGCCTCTATATGAATCCTAGTTTCCAAACTTGTACTTGACCCTTCATAGTCTCCTCTTTTCCTAAAAGGCAGTTGTCCTTAATATCCTTTTTCCTTCTTGGATCATCTTGTGATTCAGAATTTCAGCCACCTCTCTCGACAGACTAGCATACTTCCCGTGAAGAAAATTGTTTCCATACATGGCTTCATCGTCAACCTGTTGTTCTGAGGATTGTGAATCTTGTTTATCCCTACCACCCTGGTTGCTTGATTGATTCCTTATTATTGCCTTTTGGATTGGAGCACACAACCATGTCCCATATTGATACTCTTCACTACCATGCATGGTTCTAATACCAGATTCTTTTGAACAACCCTGCTTATCATGTTTAATAACACCACATCTAAAACAAAAATTAGGCAATCTTTCATACTTAAAAAACAATCCAATACGTGTTACCTTGCAAGTTTAGAAGGATGCCTCTCATAAGTGGTTTGGTGATGTTAACAGCAGCCTTAGCTCTTAGATAAGGATCCCATCCAATCCCATCCTCATCAACCTCTACCTCTTCCACCACACCAATCTTACTCCCTATCTGCTCATCAACTTCCTTAGTCATGCCACCAAAAGGTATGTTGTGGAGTTGAATTCACATAGATTCCTCGGTGAACCTAATATCATTTGGGGGCAGAAAAGCCATCAGAAGTTTTGAGACACAAAAGATTACGATCAAAAGTCCATGGTCTACCCTTCTTTACTTTCTTGAGATCTGGTCTTGTTGAAATTCATTGATGAACAGGTTATCACCCACTCCTTTAAAGCGTATCCACCCCTTAGTCTTCCATACATTTTGCATAGTGGTCTTGAAAGCTTCTTTGTTGATCTTCTTCTCTGATAAAATGAGGCCTATCAGACAGAGTTGTCCACGTCTGACAAGCTTGGTCTCTTCTGTGATGTCAACTTGTAACTCATGTTGTTCTTCCTCAGTCAACCGAAGTTTACCCCACTTATCAATGATCTCATCTGACATCTTCTTTGACACTTACTCCCTATGGAGATTTCACTGTTAACTACACACTGTCTGCAGTGTATACTAGGAGACATGCATGCCTTGCCTATAACAGAGAAAACTCCTCAACACTCGCTAGGAGATCGAAAAGCTGGCATCTGAAATTAACTGACATTTGAGAAATTAAATTTTTTGTAAAGTTTTTTTAAAGTATAGTTAGTAGTTTGCAATTAATAAAGTTCGCCTTTTCTCTTTGTGATTTATGATTTTTATTGCTTTATTTATCAATTTTTAATCTCCCTTATTGCGACTTTTCGGTTTCTTTGACTTTTGCTTACATGGCGTCTGATGATAGGACCTTCATATAATCTACCGCACCGTAATGCACCGAAACTGATGGACCTAATTACGCCTCTCTCGTAAGCGTTTGGTTTTCGAGAAAGTGCGTGTCGGGAAAATTTTTCAAACCTTTATTTTCTCGAGAAAAACAAAAAAACCCTAAGTAATGAACCGTCAGAGTAGTTGTCCTCTTTTATCTTCCTGACGCCGTCTCTGCATCTCCTGAGTGATTAGATGCAGTCGCCATTTGTGATCTGATCGGCGAGAGAATTATATCGCTCTCAAGATTGGAATATCCTATCTCCGTTGCCTCGGGTATTACGCTCTCTCTCGCTCTCTATACATGCATGCGTATATTTTTCAAAGAAATTAATTGGGGCTAATATATCCGGTTTAATTTGCTTGATGCTCATTATGCTGTAATAGTTGCTTTCTGTTAATTGCATCATTCTGAGTTTTGATACTTGAAGTGGGTTTAGTGGGTTTTTCTCTCTGTTTGTGTGGTTATTTATATTGAGAATTTCCAAGATCATTTATTGGGCATCCGATCAAAAACATCATTTATTGGGCATGGTGGAATGATTTTATAGGCGAATTCTCGATACTTTTTGTAATCAGTTGTGTTGTATATTGTGTATTTTTCCTTTGGAACGTTTTATACTATTTTGCCTGCTAATTCTATGCAAAACAAGAAATAGACTGACTGGTTTCAAAATAAATGAATAAATGGACTGACTAGATTTTAGCAGAATGACTGTAGTTCCGAGCGAAATACAACATGAGACGTGCTTTACTTGACTTTGGAGAAAGGATAGACTTTGTGTCTAGGCTCAATGGAAGCACAATTTCTTGGTTTAAATTTAAAGACTATGGGTAAGCTGTAGTGATTTTGCTATAGTGGTTTCTTGTTTAGTCTGAATGATGCTTTGGCACTATGTAGAATGAAGGAGGTGGATCAATTTTTTTTGGTAGAGAGGAAGGATGAGTCAAAATTTGCCATAATGATTATAATTTGGAAGTAACAGGTTCTTAATTTCTCCCCTTCTATTTCTCAGAAAATATGTTTAGCACCCGCCTTTTAATTTATTCACTTTTTTGTGGAATTATTATTCTTTGTTTTTTGTACTTTGCGAATCCACTTGAATTTAAGTATGAGTTATGTCCATCTCAACATGACATTAGGGAGAAAAATGTTCATTCTCAGAGATAATATAAAAGCTCGATTCGAGAATATTCTTCTGAGGCTGTATAGCTTCTTTCTTTTGTCATCTTGAACCAAATCATATTCTACACCCTTATTCAACTGATAGTGTGCATCATTCTCCTACAGGAGTTCTAATTATATCATCTGACTCTAATTTCTTTAGCTATGACCAGTCATGGGGTTAAGAGAAAAATAGATTAGCATTATTTTGTAAGATGATTTCTTGGTAGCAAGTCCAAGCTAAGTGCTTAGGCGCACTGGTTTTTATCTTTTACAGCTAGATGTGCTTGTTATAATAGTGAGGATAGCAAGTCGATGGAAAAAAGAGAAATAGTCATATTTGAAAATTCAACCAAGACTCAACTTAAGTCTCATTTTCATCATTTTTGAGCTACTTTTATTTGGAAATGGAGAAATAACGCTGTGTTTTATTTCTTCTTTGGGTTGAGTGTGTTTCTAATTTATATATCAAACTTTTGGCTTTTATGGTTAGATCAAGACCACACTATAGGGAAGATGGTGATAGATTAAATCACCTATGTTGACCTTCACCTCAAATAATGCCATGTAATAAAACATGATCCATGTGGTTATGTTACTATGTTTTCTTTGAGTTTCCTCTTGGGATGATGCTGTCAACAGTCTTTTAATCAGTATTGTATACTTCCTATGTACTTGGGCTATGTCTATTTACTCGTCTTAATAAAACTTTTTTTAACTATGTAAAAAAACAGTCTTTTAATCAGTATTTTGAATTCTGCTTTATCATATGGGACAGAAGGTAGTTATTTGTCTTTTCTGATTCAGAAATGGAGCAGTATGACCTGCATGGAGTTAGACGAGATATGAAGCACAAGGGAAGGAATGTGGTATGGTCAATTGCGATGGACAAGTGCCTCATTGAAGCACTTGCTGTCCAGGCTAAAAATGGGAACAAAATTGACAAATGTTTTAATGAAAATGCTTACACTGCCGCTTGTATCGCTGTGAACTCTCGTTTTAACTTGAATTTGAATAATCAAAAAGTTGTTAATAGACTAAAGACAATTAAGAAAAGGTATAAGATAATGAAAGATATGCTAAGTCAAGATGGATTCGGATGGAATCCAAATACAAAGATGGTTGAGTGTGACAATGAAGATCTTTGGAAGCGATACATTGCAGTAAGTTTTTTAATTAATCATCTTTAATGTTTTCTCTTTTCTCTTTTAAAATGTGTCATGCTGTTATTTACAATATGCTTGTTGGCATTCAATGATTAATTGAATAGGCACACCCTGATGCAAGAGGATTTCGAGGTAAACAGATAGAGATGTATGATGAACTAAAAATTGTTTGTGGAAATTATCAAGCCCCAAGTCGCTGGGCTAAGATGAAGGATGGAAGCCACCCAACAGATTTAAAGAATTGTGATTATGACTCTGCCTCTTATCTTTCCCCAAGTACAGAATACCTGAGTGAGACAGATGGAACAGAATCATATACTGGAACACCAGAATATGCCCAGATGCCAGATGGAACTCAAGATCCTCCTCTGGGCCAGCCTTTCAGACAACTCCCAAAACGGTCCCGTGGCTCAGAGGCTCTCCATGATGCCATGTTAGCAGTGGCATCAAGCATTCGGCGCTTGGCTGACGAGATGGAGCGAGGCAAATGCTCAATTGATGCCCATGAGCTACTACAGGCAGTGATGGAGATTGATGGCTTAGAAGAGGCCAAACAGATGTATGCTTTTGAGTATTTGAATGCTGACCCCATCAAAGCAAGAGCCTTCTTGACGTACACTGCTCGAATGAGGAAGATATATTTGTTTCGTCAATTCTGGTGGTGGAAATGAATGTAGGTCCCAGGCTTGCAGCATTTTGGGTAAATAGCTTATGATGTTTTGGGTGTTTTGCTGGACAAAATGCGCATTATTAAATCATCTCTTGTTAGGTGAATGTATAGATTAGATATTCACAGGGTGGATATAATTGGCTAGAAGCTGGGATTGTAAATACATTTTCTGGCTTCCTTGCTGCCTCTTTTGAAAGTGAAGCGTGTATGAAGTTTAAGAAGATTTTTCTTGGTTTTTCGCGTCTGTAAGAGATCAGTTTTAAGACCTAGCATGGAATTTAACGTGTATATTGGCCACCGAAAACTGTTTTAAGCCCTTGTCTTGAAGCCTTCTGACCTTATTGTTTTATTTAAAGCAGTGAATTCCAATTCTATACCGATCTTTTCTGCTCGTGATTCTGCAATGTAGGCAGGGAACCGAACCACATTACATTTCTAAGTTATCCTAATATATATATATATATATATATTTTTTTTTTATAACTGTGGGTGTCCGGACTAGCTTGCGCGCATCTTGACTAATACCATGGGGCCCCAAGTTATCCTAAAAATTTAAGAAGAATCTGTTCCAATTCTTATAATAGGTGTGAGGAAAGAATGTTGTCCTTCTCAATGAATCAACAGATATCGTCCACAATGTTATGGCATCCAAATCTGCAAAGGGTTCACATCCATGACCCACAACTTGATAATTCATTTGAACTACACGTAAGAATTTCAATAAAGACAATGATTCGTTGCGGTAGTAAATGGGGAAGTAGGGGGGAAGAAAAATAATTTGGGTCCATGGTAATCTTATTATCTAATGACAAATAAATATATATATGAACATGACAAGATGTAACTAAATTATTTTATCTGGTTAGACAAAATGGCAGCCCTGGTTTTAGCCCTTGTGTTTGTTCTGCTAGTATGAGATTCGCTTGCTGTATTTGTGGGGAACAACCAACCCTAGTACAAGAACCTTTTTCATCTTGCATTTCAAGGTCCCGTTCCCTGTAAACCTTGAAATATAGCTACTACACCAACTTTCAAGAATCAAGAAGTGCAACGACAGCTTTACCAATAATCTCCTCAACAAGTTCCATTTTTGAAAGAACGGATGCATGATGATCACTATTGCTGATATAATACCCTCTATATGACATGAATAAGTTTCCCGTCCAATCTCAAGCGAACTAGGTCGCATTGTGGCAATCGTCACAAACTCTGAAATCCATTCTTCTCCATCATGGTTCTCACTTTCACCATTCTGCCCCGCATTGAAGCCGTGGCATATATATTAGAGAGGAGTTCATGGTACCCACCTTCACCTAAATTTAACTTGAACACTTTTCTGCTGCCTTCTTTCCCCAACTCAACATTTTTATGAACTCTACAACCGCCCAACTGGCTCCATAGCCATATTTTGAATGGAGAAGGGTAGATTTGGGTTAACATCAGCATCACGTCCTTACAGTTCTTACAGTAATAGACCAAAAACTCTTAGCAAAAAGAACACAGACCCAATAGAAGCAAGATAGGTTGAAAGGTGTAGCCTTTTAGATGACGGTCAAATAGTTACACAGGATTCATAACAAAGTTTGTTGAAAAGCTAGACCTACATGCACTCCAAGATTCATCAGATAAAATAATTCTGATTCAGAGGATATGAAGGAGTAAAAGGTTACCATCCTTTTCTTCTGGAATATAGATATCAGAATAAACATCAGAGTACTCATTTGTAAGAAAATGCATAAATGAACTGACCTAATCCAAATGGCCGCCGCAAACAGGTATCAGTTCCTATTTCTCGTGTACAATTAGCTTAAGGAAAAAGCATTAGCAACATTCACACTCCACAATAAACTGAAAAACCTAAATGCAACAGCAAACCCTCAAAACTCATAACCCGATAATGCGAAAAGCAAAGAAGTTTATGTACTGGTTGTAAGCCTTTCACCAACTTACAACAGAAAATCTCACGTGCAAACCGTCCATCCATTGGATAGAAGTATAGAGCCATATCATGTTCGAGATTGCTGGCTTTTATCAAATCAAACATATTATGCCTGAAAACACGTTTCCTCTATACACAGCATTCGAATGAACTAAACCAATAAATCGCATAATTAAGCCCAGAAAAGGCACAAAAATGAGTAAAGTGACTGCATCTCTAAAATCGCAAGTAAAGGTAGGATAAAAAATTTGAACTTAACCCATATATTATTCAATCAGAACATACACAACATCTCGTATTTCTTTACCCTATAGACACAAATCATTACAGAACGATCTAAAATCCATGAAAAAGAAAAAGAAAAGCCAAAAAAATTATTAACGTATACCATTGAAAAATTTGCACAGGAATCTCTGACCTTCAACTCTATGATTGGGTATAATATGGAATCAATCAGGCCTATGAAGCTCGGGCACGGAGCGCCTCAGTATCACCGCCGAAGTGAGAAATCCGGGCGGCCATATTGGCAACCTGAGTCTGCATCTGCGCAGCCCGCATTTTTGTCGCAGTGGCGCGGTGAAAGAACTGCTCGCGTGACAAGAGCCGCACATTCCTCAGGTACTGATCGAATGGTATCGCGCCCTCCTGCACAGCCTTGTCCAAGGAGTACACTATGTCCTCGATGGCCAAATCAGAGGCTGCGCACTCGAGCATTTGCTTGGATGGCACGTCAATGATCTCGAACGCGTCGTCCACGTCAACATTCGGGCGAAGATTCCTCAGCTTCGCTTCGTTCTCCCTCAACCACGCCTCCAACACGTCGGTGTTCATCAGCATCATCTGCAATTGCTGCTCCAGCCCTTCCTTCTCGTCGTGCATCTCGTTGAGGCCCTTCTTCAGCTGCTCCTCCCGGTGCCACAGCATCGCCTGTGCGTTGAAAAGCCCTTCCATCTCCGCCTCGCGCGCCTTCCTCATAGTCGTCATATCCCCGTGCACCAACTCCACCAGCTTGTTCACGGCGCTCCTCCTATATGCCTCCGAAGGATCCTCCGTTTGAACACCATACGGAGACGGGGGGTACGGCCTCGTTTGAATCGACGGGCGGGCGTACCCCAAACTCGAAGCCGTTACGTCGGGAGGATGAGGAGAGGGAGTAGAATTGGTATTAAGATTAGGATTAGGATTAGGGTTAGGGTTAGGGTTAGGGCGGCGTTGGGAATAGAGAGGTGGGTCACGGCCGAAGTAGAGGCTGAGACTACGAACGAGGTCGACAAGATTGGAGCTGGGGTAGACCCAGTTCTGGAGGTAAGGAACGGAGACGAGGCCGGAGGGGTCGACGAAAGGGTGGGGGCGCTTGATGACCATGTCGCGGGTGGGGTTGACGTAGACGCAGGGAGGGTGACGGGGGTAGGACTCCATGAGCCAGAGAATGACGGGGATGTTGTAGGTGAGACCCTGGAAAGACATGGGGACGGTACCTTCAGCCTGGAGGAGGTGGATAGAACGGCCGTCGTTATGGGTGAAGGTAGCAGTTTTGGGTTCGAGGGAAGGGCAGGAGGAGGAAAGGGAGAGCAGGTGCTGGCGGATCAGCCACTTGGTGTCCTCCGAGTAAGGGAGGGCGGAGGGCCCTCGTTGGGAAAGGACAGAGCTCAGGAATTGTTGGGTCTGTTGTGGGTTCGCAGGGGATGGACCCGCCTGCACCGCCGGTGGCACCATTCCAATTGTCTCCCTTGTTTTCCTTTCCTTTGCTGCTTTTGTGTTAAAAGTGTTGATGTTGAGTTGGTCTGCCTTCGAGAATGCGTTTTGGGAACGAAACGAAATCTTTACGGGCAAGGAATTCACGAACGCGTGTTAAAAGTTGACTAAAAACGGGTTTTGAAACAGTGTCGAATAACATTGTCGGTTAGATTTTCAATTGTTTTAAGGATGTGCAATTCTTCATATCTACGTACACTCTCCAAACACCATGCACTCAATTTTTTTTTTTTTTTAAACTCAATATACTAATTGTGTTGAATGTGTGATAAATAGCAAAGTGTGAAAAAGATTTTTTCTTTAAGGATATGGTATCATGAAATCAATTCAACAATTAGCATTTCCATGTGAAGTGGATGTATTTTTTTGGGCAGTGCAACTGTTCAAAGACATCTCATTGATCTTTGCACCAACGTGTGACTCTACATTTCTATCTATAATTCCTGTGCTTTTTTACGCATAATTTGTTAGGTACATCAGTTGAAGAGGATTCTTTGATTCGCATCTTTACCGGTAGAGTTTAGAGCTATATACTATAATTTCTCAAAGTGTGATCTTAAAATCTCAACAGATAATATAACTTTTAAGAGTGTTATTTATTATCCGTTTGATCATCATTTTATCAAAAAATAACGAAAAGATGACAATTAAAAGGAATATTCAAAGGCATTTCTCAACCCAAATTAATATGAATCTTAACCGGCCAAAAACTGAATAAAATTCGGGCCGTACTCCCATGCATCAATTCATGCTTCTTCCTCCAACAAACATCGCAGTCAAGCTCTTCAGCTCTACCGTGATGTGTACTCTGAAGCTCTCAAGTTTCAGCTTTCGGACTAGAGTATCCAAGGGTAATCAGCCTGGATTTCGATCATTGGCAATCAATCTACAAAGTAAGGGGAAAGGGAGTACAAATAAGAGAACAGTAAAGGCTTGATTTGTAATAATAATGATTGATTATGAAAACAAAATCAGCAAAATATGTCAAAATTCAACATAGCAAGGAAATTATGATCTGGATCTCGGTTGCCTAGCAGTAAAAATGAAACAGCTCCAAACAACAGTCCCAAGTTTTTAGCATCTCAGTTGGCAAACTATTTCAGGATAAAGAAACTTACATTAGGGACTCGGCATCTTTTACCCCGAGAGTCTAGTTTCTATAAGTAGGCGTTCGTATCAGAACTGTCCAAAAATTGTTCTGATGCTTTTGTCATGGTATAGGCAAGCTGAGGAAACTGATGAGTACTTCTGAATTAATTAGTTTAGCATACACTTCTTTTTCCTGCATGACATTGGAATCTGTCGTCAGAGGTCATACAAGTAAATAAAGGACCACAGCGTTATCTACCATATGGGATTTAGCCTCAATGGCACACTTATGACTGGCCTCAAAAGTAAACAATAAATAGAATGCCATAAATTTGTCTGACCTACAACTTACAAGAGAAAATCCAATATAGATGTAGAAGCAGATTACCTAATTCTGATATCTGAACATCAGTGCAGAAGTAAAAAGAATTAAATCGTGGTGGCATAACTTTCATTGGGTACAGAGTGTATATGTTAGTTTCTTTTCCCTTTGCAATCTTATGCTGCAATGTAATTTACGATACATTGATGCTAAACTGAAACAGGCTATGAAGATTCTATGGAAAAAACAACTTTTGGTTCTTCCACATGTTCAGATTATAGCATTAGAAACATCAGACCCAAATTAAAACTCAAATAGTCTAGAAAAAGAATAACCATGTAACATGAACAAACAACAAAAAAACTCACCGTTCTACAGCCTCAATGCCCTGCAAAGCTGCAAAATTTGCAAGTTGATAAATTTCATCGAAATTATTTTGAATGATTGCCTCTTTATTAAATATGGCATCTGATAAAACAACTGCTGTTGCTCCTCTGGAGATATATTCTCTGATTGAATCTGTATCAGATTAGGGTAAAAAAAAGGTTCCTTTAACTCGGAAATTAATGGTACATTTTGATGAATTGATGTCTTGCATGAAGAAAACATGTCACTACAATCAGAAAACAGGAATGTAAAATACAAAAATTAATGGAAATTTCCGATCACACTGTCTCCTTAAGGTTTCTCAAAAGACATGTTCTGAGTATACTGCAAGTTTGAATTCGAGTCTAGGGCAACATAAACATAAATCAAGAAAATGATACTTTTGTAGGATTTTTCACTTTGATGAAGGGCAGATACATGCATTTCTGAAAAAAAAAAAAAAAGAACTTTTTTCTTTACATAAATCAAATTTAATTAATAAGAAAAAAAGGCATGACCCAAGTACACAGACAATAAACAAGAGAAAGACCTAAACAAAAATAGTAAAAGATAAAATTAAAAATTAAAAAAAAAAACCCAAAAAATCCTGAAACTGAGAAGTTGTAAAAACAAGTCAAGACAACATCCAATGGTAAAGAGTATTGAAAAATAAAGCCTTCAGGTCCCCCAAGTACTGAACAAGTCGGGATAACCATCCAAAACACATTGTTTTCTTCAGCATTTCTCATTGTTTATCAATACAAAGATATATTATTCCCCTCAGTATCTCAGCCTCAAAGGACAAGAATGAAAATTGCTGCACAAGGCAAGCAACAGAAAGTGCCAGTGAAAACTAAGAGCTTAAAAGTCTGAAGGCATTCCAATAAATGTCTTCACTACAAGGAGAACAATATGGATGGCAAAGGATCACTAATGCAAATCCTTTATGAGATGAGATCTCATTATTTAATATTATGATAGCAGAAGGGTAAAAAATGTCTGTCACTTCCAATCATCAATACAAATAATTATAGAAATTGAAGTGAGGCTCTTAGAACTAATGTACAGAAGCAAAGGTAACAACCTATTGTTATGCCCTGAGAAGCAACCATCGAGATGTGATGAAAAGGCCTCTTGAGTGCTGAAATGTACTGACTACCGCCTAATGCAGAGACAGGATAAACCTATTCCACCAGATAAAATAAAAGTAAACCCATAATGAACATCTGTGGATGAACTATTTTATGACTTCCAAACAGTATTAGATCCCAGAATATGTTGTGAAGAAACAGAAGAAAAGAAGTGTTTACTAATCTACTAATAGCATTTACAAGGCATGACACAGAAAGTGTAAGAGCCGTTTATGAAAAGTTTACACAAGATCATGGGTATTATTACCAGAAGTAGCACTCCAGATATGAAACTTGAAATCTACAAAGCATGTTATTCCAACTTGGCAAGCTAAGATTGCTGCTCGAGTAACTTAACATATTTTCATTTAGCAAGAGACTTTTATCTATAGGCCATATGTATATGTATATGTATATGTATGCACTGATTTATGCCTGAAGACCATTCAAGGTCAAGTGGGAACGTATGATTGCTGCCCTAGCAAGAGTAATATCCATTTCTGTTTCTACGAAGCAGTGTAAATGACACAGGACAATTACCACTATACCTTGACTTAATCTACCCACATTTGAAACATTAAGACTCACCTTGACAATTTTGGCGCCGGTATCATGTGCAGACAGTATCTGTAAATCACATGGTTTTAAGTTCTCATCCAGGGGGAAAGAATCTCAAATATAAAAATAATAATGATAAAAAACCCAATCTTCCAGGGTAACTTTGCCAGGAAACAGTGGTGGCCAACAATACAATCATTATTATAAGTCGAGAGTTCAAAGAAAAAGTCCTCAAAAAATTGAAGATTAGAAATGATGTAGAGTTTAAGTTCAAAACAAGCTCTTACTTCTGTTGGGGTCATTACACCTGGTATGTACAGAACTTCAGCACACTTGACATCGACCATAATGTCCTTAAAAAGGTAAAAAGGAAGCACCAATGAAATTATCTGCCAGATCAATATCTTCCACGCTCGAGTGGGAAATTAAAAGTATGAGAGCGCAGTCAATATGCATACCTTCACCATGGCAGGACTCATAAGAAATTTGGCTCCAGAATTTATTGCATTTTTGGCATCCTCGACATTAAGGACAGTCCCAACCTGCAAAATACTTGGTGAGTTCAGAAGGAACTCCAAAAATTCCAACCAAGTATGTATCTGGATCATATCAATGGCACTTCTTTTAATTGAAAATGGCATGGTAAAAGCATTTGAATCCAATACAAAGATATTTTTTTGGATAGAACTCTCAGTGAGTATGACCTGCTCCTTGTTTGATGGATTGTGAAACCAAAAAGAGTCTCGCTATTTATATCAATCTGTGTATGTTGGAAAAATTCTCAACAAGCACACCTATCACATCTATCTGAAACCAGATTGCACTTACAACTGCATCTACTTTGATTTACTTCAAATGTGCCAAAAGAGAATACAGAAAGGCAGCCATTTACATTGGCGTTTTATCAGGGAACCAGTAGATAAGTTAATTTCTTCATCACAAAGCCATAAACACTCAATGCTAAGAAGTATTGAAAAATTGTTGTCCATGTGTTATTTAAAGACAGCTGTTTCCTTAAGTGGAGACTTTGGAAAAGATTTTTGTCGAACACACTCAAAATGAAAATAAAACGATATGCTAGTAAATTCAGATGGAGATAGAAAGATTATTACTCCTAAGGCTCGATTAGGATTCTCCTGCACTAACTGCTGTAGAACCTGTGCGAATGAGAATAAAAGCACATAAACACTCTGTCGGAGCCAATTGGAGAAATTAGAAATACAGAGTTTTAAACAACCTCAAATACACCAGGGGTGGACATAACAATCTCCAGCTACATATCAAGAAAGAGAAACAAATTAGAAACCATCACTAGTTTAAAAAGTACATACTACGAGTAATGACAAAACGAGAATAAATTAGAGTGAATCTCTTTACAAAACGGTAACATAAAGCAAACATTTCCAAGTGAGCAGGCAAAAATTGGACATTCAAATTACAAGAGACCAAGTCATGGCGAGAATAAAGCAACTGCAATTCACATGTTAGGAAATATGCCATCTAAGTGGGTGAGTTCTTCTATACTACCCATAACAAATGCAGCCAATTCACCTTTTCGGATCATTCTGATCAACCTTGAAGCTTCAGTAGAAGCAAGAATTATTAATTCATAAGAAAGACAAGAACGTCGACTGAATAATAAAGAGAGAGAATAAAATTTTGCACCGAAAAGAAGACTCACAACTGAAATGCCACCGCTAAGTGCAGTACGAGCAGCTTTCAAGGCCTGCTCCGCACTATCCAAGAGAAAAGAGTAAAATAAGCCGTTGTCTACACAGAGATTTCCAAGCTCAATTTAGGACACAGACCGACTACGAAGACATACTACCACGTAAACATACAGTGTAGTCTCGACTCTCTACACAGGCAACACGTCAACCGAATTCAAAGAAAAAGTCTCGCAATTAAGAAGGCACATATGGGAGAGTGAGAGATACCTATTGGCACGAAGGCAAGCGATGACGCCAGAATTCTGAATCTGCGTCAAGGTTTTGTCGATAGGAGACGGAGAGAGCTGAGGACAATAGCAAGAAACCCCAAGCGGTGACCGTGGCGGTGAGCTCAGAAGGCTTAGAGAAGCCGAAGAAGTGCGAGCGCAGATGCCGAGGCTCGTTACGGCCATATCCACTACCTTCTTCCTATCCTGCAATACCAGAGAACAGAGACAGTGAGAGAGAGAGAGTGAGGCAGAGACTAAAGAGACATTTGCCTAGTTTATTTTTACTAAATCTCTCGTCTCATTTTATTATTATAAATTTTTAAAATTTTAATATAAAATAAAATAAATAATTTAACTTTTTAAAATAAAAATAATATTAATAAATATATTCTAATAATAATTTATTTAATTTTTTAACTTTAATTTCAATTCATTTCATCTAATCTACCAAAACAAACGAGATTTAGATTATCCATGACCAGCTTTGATCATAGCTGGTGTTGAGAACTAAATTGGTACATCAAGTGATAAATGCCACCTAATTAAAAAGAGTAGGTTTATTATTAAAATATTAATTTTTTGAATTATGTTAAGTACAATTATTTATATGTATTTATTATATATTTTATTGATGTGATTGGTAAAAATAATTATTTTATATTAAAAAAAATAACACAATCAATCATATTAATAAAATATTTAAATAATAAATAAAAGTGACTATACATAAAATTTTTATAATTTTTTTCATATAAATATCATATTTATTCATTTTTTTAAAATAAATTGTGCACTCCACAATTGCTAATATTATCTTTCTTGATATATATTGGATAAACTTTATCCATCGGTAGCATAGCCAAATTAATAAGACCATCAATTTGGCAAAAAATTCTTCTCCTTTTTCCCTTTATATTTTCATATTTCGTTCAATAACATTGCATGCAGTACTACTGATTTATTTTAATTTGTGCATGCCTTTAATTCAAATTATGTGCCCTTTGACTGATTTATCTCATGATTTCACTATTGTTAAAAAATCATCTAATTATTATTCACAGATATTTTGAGCGTCTAAAGGAGCCTTAAATGTGTTAAATAATCAAGATATTGAAATTATTGTCATGAAGATGGCTTTATATATATGAATTAGTGCAATTATTCTCTCTCTCGGATTTTTTTTTGTCTTCAATAAAGGAAAATAACTTTGATTATATTGGAGAATAAGGTCGACTTTGCATGCATGGCTTTAATTATATTTACAGCTATGCTCTGTGTGTGTGTGTGAGAGAGAGAGAGAGAGAGAGTTTTTCTAATAAGCAGAAAAAAAATATAATGTAAAAAATATATACTAGCTAATTGAGACTTTTATGATTAATTAATCAGACTGATTTGCTTTTGCGACTATTTAATATTTCCTATATATCACCTTCGAATCAGGTGGGGATCATATATATATATATAGGAAGACATTAGAAGCTTCTTCCTAGCTAGTAACGTACGGATGGGATTAATTATAAAGATTAAAGAGCTAGCTAGCTAATTTCAATAATTATTGGAGCATCAATACAATTTTCTAACCTAAAAACAAAGTTTATATATATTTTCATATAATTTTCGTTCAATATTAATGCAGTACCGATCATTTATTTTAATGCGTGTCTTAATTGAAATGATGTACGTGCCCTTTGACTGATTATTTTAAATGACAAAGATTAATTATGTTATAAATAATTATAATTTCACTCCATAATCAAGATTAAGTACTGATGATCATATTATATTTGGACCATAATTAAATTTGAATGCAGGTTTATATAATGTATTTAATATATATAGAGTAATATTGCTATGTACTAATCCCAAATATGAATAGACAAGTTTAGTGGAGATCCTTTGTTACATCTACAAATGAATTATACAAAAACAATCATACAAATTGACGTAGTTTCATCTGTTAGATCTACTTTATAATATAAGTAATTTTACAATCTGACGAATCACATCAAGTCACGTCAATTCGTGAGATTGTTTTTATATAATCACTTTATGGTTAGAGTATTTTCCTTTTCTAAAAAGGTGTATCCATTCAAAAAGAATAGGCTTTTTTTATAATTTTTGGAGTAAACTTTTTTACAAAATAATTGTGCTAAATTTATCTTTTTGGGACATGTACAATTAAATAATTACTTTTTAATATAATATATATATATATAATATTTTAAAATTAAGAATATATATCTTATACACCTATATTTGTAGTGGTGGTCATGACGAGTACAAAAGTATATATGAAGTACCACCCATGCAAATTGCCTTGTGCTTTACTCCAATTTACAGGCAAAAGTTCAGCATGCGTGCGTACGTAGTTCTCCACATGCATCATGTGTATGTTCATTCGAATATTCAGCGGTCCAACAAGGGAAGTGCAAAAAACTACTTTAAATTTGGAAACAAAAACAAAGAGTACTGAGGATCAATAACTTTAATTATATCCAAAATAATAAATTATATATTAAGCCCTAGAAATTCTCTCAATTAAGGAAACAGTATTATAACATGCATGCACCTAATCATCATGTATTAAGCATTCAGAATCATACAACATTAACTATTAATATTGCTATGACTGTGGACTAGCTAGATCGAAATTATAACTAAATGACATCATGATAATTCTTTTTGGAATTTAATGAATGAAATAACTAATTATTATTAAAGCTTGAGTGACAAATCCAGTCCCTGATGATCAGTGTCGTGATGATCATGATCATGATCATTGCTTGATCTCGGAGGCAGCAGCTGCTTGTCTCGGTTCAGGAAATCACTGGTACTTGGCCTGATTTCGTTGTTGATTGAAGTGCTATGGATGTTGGTGCTGGAAGATGCAGCACCGATTTCCTCAAATCTCGAAGAAGTATTTCCAGCAGAATTATGAAGTGTAATTGCACCATTATGTGCCTGAAAACCCTCCAACCTTAGCCTCTGATCAAGGGATAATGGCTGTGAATTGCTCATTAGCATGGCCTGCCTTGATGACCACCCGCCTTGGCCAAATGGACGAAACGTCGACCCAGATGAAGTCGGCCATGGCAGACTAGAAGAAGGCTTGTGAATCATGGATTCGATCCGAACCCCAATATTATTGTTAGATCTTTGAGTACTCAAAGATCCATATTTAGGGTACTGTGAAGAAATGCTTGAATAGGGATAGTAATTAGGAAAGTTTGGGAGTCCGAAAGCACTCGCCGCCGCCATATCCATCCCTGCTTGACGTCGTTTAGCCAATGCACGCTCTTGTTTATGGGCGTTTTGATGCCCTCCCAGTGCTTGGGACGTGGAGAACTCTCTCTTGCAAAAGCTGCATGAAAAAACCTTAGTCGTCGTCTCTGATACTGACAGCTTTTCGCTAGGGTTCTTGTCCGAGATTGGCTCGTTGGCAGCCTCCTGATCGGAAGAAGAAGAGGAGGAACCAACATTAATGGCAGAGTACTTGAAAAGACTGAGTTCCATATTCTCCGGCTTGCCATGACAATCGTCGGAACCAGTACCATCAGAAAGCTTCAAATCCAGCAAGACACGAGAAGTAGTAGTAGTAGTACTACTCGATCCCACGGGCTGTTGCTGATGGTGATGCTGATGATGATGATCATCATCAACGTCAACAGAACCTTCGATGATTTTTTCTTTAAGTTTCATCATCTTTCCTTCTTTGAATGAAGGTTGGTCTTCAATGGCGGCTGAGATGCTAGAGGCCGCCTCAGAAGGGCATGGTTCAGAAGCACTAGTGCCGTACTGAGGATGAGATTCCATGGCAAAAAGCGGGTACGTACGTACGTGATTAAGATGTTTGAAGTATTGTGGGGAGTTTGAGGAAGATAGGAGGGGAAGATGTGTGCCTTTTATTTAGGGTTACGAGTTAATGCAATATCCTAAGCGTATGGAAAGAAATCCCAATGAGCAATTACTACAAAAATGCAGTTTTTGATAGCAAGAGAAGACTGAAGTATTGAATTAAGAGCTCTAAACTGGCATGGTCATGGCTGAGATATGGTCTCTGAAACATGATGATGATGGCCGATTAATTTGCCAAAAGAATATTCCAAAAATAGAATCAAGTACAAAGGTGATCAAGCTGTTTCGATTCTAATGAGTTAGTCAAACTTCCATGTATATATGGGGATCAATAAAACCCTAAAGGAAACAGCTTACAAGGTTGTGTACATGGAAATATAGAGAGGAAAACACACAGTATTTGCCTCTTCAAGTACTCCAAAATTAAATTATTGAATTAAACACAACGATATTTTAGATCCACCATTGGAAATATTTTTAAGTTTATTCTCGATATATATATAGTAGTTAATTAATTACTTTTAACCAATTAATTAGCATTCATTTTAAATTAAAATTTTGGGAATTATATATTTCGATCGCTCCCATGATGAATGCATGCATATATGCATTTATTTTTTCTGTGCTAATATTAATATTCCAATTTAACTATTTTTTAATTAGTTCATTTCACATCATCATGACTTATAATATGTACACGGTACACCAATATTTAACGAGAAATATTATGCATCAGCCACTATTTACGTACTCTCACACTTCGTACTTATAGTTTTTTTATAGAGTGTGAGGATGTTTTTCATAGGGTGTGTGGTGTGAGGTGGTGAATAGTGACTAATGAGAATAATTTTTCGTATTTAATTAATAACTTTTATGCTTAATTTTCACATGACTTGAGGCCGGGGCGCGGCGCGTGAAATTATATGAAATATTTTTTAATTAAAATGTACTGGTGTGGCAACATATATATATATATATGTATATATATATATATATATATTAATGGACTATTAATTAATAGCCAATTGGTTTTGGCAATTTATAATTAATTAATCCACAGATTGGATGTGTGAATATTTTATCAACACAAAGAAGAAATCTGACGATGATTTCCTCTGGAAATTATATATATAGGCTTTATTTATTTATTTATTTTTTTTTTGTTGAAATTAACATGATATCATGTGCTAGTAAATGTAATTAAAGGCTATATATTTTATATATTAGAAGTAATTAGATTCAATATATGGAACAGCTTGCAATTAATTAATTAATATAGAAGCTTCTTTAAATTTAATTTCCACCTGTGCATGAATCCTCGGGTCGAGTCGCGCATACTATATTAAAAAAGAAAAAATCTGCTTCACACTCTAATGTGTGAAGCAGCCCCAACACACCTAACGTGTTGGGGTGAAAAAAGAAAAAGAAAAAGAAAATTCTATTAGGATGGTGCGGCTTCGGCAGTCCCCAGAATGTCTCATTAAAAAAGATTCAATAAAAGTATTATAATTAAAAAGTAAAATCATATATAATTTAGATTAATATATATTTACATATTGAAAATCTCCGTATGAAAATTATAGAGATGTACATGCAATGTCCAGATCATATACAGTATGCTGCATGCATTAATTAATTTTAGTACGGTATCGTGCATTTAGGATGCACAGCATGAAACACTTCTGTCCAAGTACTTAATAATGCTTTTATATATATATAATAAAAGCATGTTTTCGATACAGTAAGTGATTAATTATTTAGCAATCATGATAAGCATTACGCCTACGAAAAGATTTTATAAAAAAAAAAATTATAAATTAATTGATATAGTTTTACATGTATTTCATTACGTTATTAAATTATATCAATTTGTAAATTTATTAATTTTATAAAATTTTATTATGACTAAAACATTTCTTTTCAGATAATATATACTTAAAATTAAAGATAAATGTTACTTATTATCCTTACACGACCATATGCTAAATGTGATTTATTATTTTTATCATTCTATTTAAATACATATATTTAAAAATTAATATATGTACTTTTAAATAAAAAATAAAAATAATATATCATATATGTGATGCGAGATAGATCGTTGCTACATATCTACCTACACTCTCCACACACTATGCACTCAAATTTTTTTTTTTTTTTTAAACTCAATACACTAAGTGTATGGAGTGTGTGATAAATAGTAGAGTGTGAAGAAGATTTTTTCTGCGAGATATGATAATCAACAGAATTTTATTAGAGAAATGATACTTGCAGTCGTGAGTGTGCAAGCGCCGTGCAGTTGCTTTGAAAAAAATGAATAGATATGAGACCCACATAAAAAAAAATTAATTTTTTAATAGTAGACCCTACTCTTTTTCAAAGCGACTGACATTATACTATTATTTTATTTTTATTCTATTAAGTAAGATGTGACATATTTATTATTATTAAATAATTATTTATTATAAATTTATTTATCATTTAATTGTGAAAAATTTGCTACATATTATTTAATATGATTAAAACAGAATAAAAATATGATTTATAATATTACTCTTAAAAGTGGGTGCCAAAAAGTGGATGCGAAAATAAAAGAGAGAGGGTCCGAAAACAAAAGAGAAAAAGTAAATTATATCGTTCACAAGAAATCTATTTAATTAAATGAAAAAATATGAACGCGCATTCATAATGAGACACGTAAGCAGTTGAAGACTACTGACAGTCTTAAACCTCTGCTGACAGCGCTGTTACTCTTTTGTCCATTTATTTTTTATTTTAATTTAATTTTCTTTTTTATTTTCTTCGTCAAACTCGTACGGACTGAGGTTCCGTTAGAACAAGAACTCCCTATTTTTCGGGGCAAAATCTGAAAACTTTCGGACCTGAGATGGGTTTTCATGGATTTCATCTGACAAGATGATTGTCGTGATGATGATGTCAATGATTTTGTCTTAAAAATTCGATTCGCTCTTTATTTTTGGATTATTTTGATGTCTGAGATCTGACACCATGAGGAAGAAGCTCGATACTCGATTTCCTGCGGTAAGTTTTATCTCTTCTGAGTTCTCCGTCTCTATCTGCTTTTTTGTTTCTTGTTATTCTGTTTGGTTGCTGGGAAAACGAAATGAAAAAAAAGAGAGAAAAATTTGAAACGGTTTTGTCATTGATTGATTGATGTGGTTCAATCCGACCTCTTTGGTTGGCGGTGCTAAATTTCTTGACTTTCTGTGGAGTTTTGAATTGATGGTTTTCGGCTTAGGATTTGAATCAGCTGGAGGGTGCTCCGTTTTTGAGAGATTTGTGGGCTGTTTGATCAGGGTTTTGTTCCGTTGTAATTTGTGTTTTTTTTTTCCCTAATTTCCAAGGTTGTATTTTTTTTTTAAGGACCAAAAAGTTTATGGGTAATTTTTTGGAGGTGGGGGAATATTGTGAACTGGGTCGTTTTTTTTCCTTAGGTTTGGTTTCTGTTTGACGATATAATTGAGTGTTGAGATCAGCTTATGGGTTCATCCTTTTTGGCCCTTGTGGAGATATGTGATCTGGTTATGTTTTTTTAGGTATTGGGGGATTGATTTTCTCCCCCGTATGTTTATGTTTAATTCAGTCTAGAAGGTTTATTTTTCTTGGCTAATTCACGATGAAAGTTCTTCTGTTCTCTGCACTGGCCCCCCCTCCCCCCAAAAGTATTGGTATTGGCTTGCCCTTCTCAGCTCATAATCAGTATCAACTCAGTCATAACTCATGAGTATCTTATCTTATCTTTTCCATTTCTTTTTTGTTCTTTTTATTTTTTGGGGTGAGAGAGGGTTAGGGTTATTTGCACATCTGGTTGAGTCTTGTTCCGGTTTTGTGTCAGTTTCTTTCTTATGATTAGTATTGAAATTGAGGATAGGGATTCGATGAGGTGGGACTATCAGTTGGGATTATTCGGGAGGAGGACGGTTGGGGAATGCAGTGAGAAACTATGCTGGATTGCGTTATTACTATTTAGGTGTCTTGTTGTCATAGAAAACAAAAAAATGCCAACCCACCCATAAAAAAAGACTGTTCAACCAACCCATGGTGGGAGTGATGGCCTCAGAAATGCTCTCTAGTTGCTGCTGCTCTCTTTCCTAACAATCATGCTTTCAAACATTCTTGTAATATTGGTTTTGGCGAGGCAATGTTTAAAAATAACATAAATGAGGAAGTTACAGTGGCTCTATAAAAATGAAGAGCCAATGGTATCATTGTGTTGGTTTAAAGATTATGGAAATAATCTATTGGAATGGGGCTTTGGGTTCTTGATAGCTAAACTTTAAAACATGGCCTTCTAAAGAATCTGCTGGCGATTCTCCTAGGAAAGAGGAAAAATAAAAGCCCTTTGTTTCCTTGCTTCCTTAGTTACGTAACTATAATCTGTGAGATCGTTTATACATCTTCTGTGGATGTCTAGCTTGACCATTATCTTAAAATGCTTAAAGAGAAGTGACAAATGACGATTCTAGTTGGTGTTTCACATTTTTATGTATTGGTTATGTATTTTATTAATTGGGGTTTTATAGTCTAATCTCATCATCTGATTGAAAGCATTAACGTGACAGGCTCGGATTAAAAAGATAATGCAAGCTGATGAGGATGTTGGGAAGATAGCATTGGCAGTGCCGGTTTTAGTTTGTGAGTGACAGTGACTTTTTTTGTTAAGATTATCCTTCCTGCAGAGTTCTCTGATCTTTAACTCCCTTGCTTATAATTTTCTTCGATAATGCAGCTAAAGCATTGGAATTATTTTTACAAGACCTTTGTGACCGTACATACGAGATAACTCTTCAGAGAGGAGCAAAGACCATGAGTGCATTGCATTTGTAAGTGAAGAATTACATCCATTTTTATTCATTGTTACTTGTCTGGGTATAATACGTTGCAATAAATGTGAAATGTCAAGATTATGTATTTGCATGCTGTGGTGATTAATTGTTGTTATTCTTGTAACAATACATCCTAGTCTCACAATGTTTCTTGGCTATTTCACCTTATTTCTCTTCATAGCACTTCTTGAAAAATTTGCCTTATGTGAGGGTTGCAAGGGCATTTTTTCAGCAGTTATGTATGCTCCATCTATCAGTCATCTGTTTGACACTTGTGCATATATTGTTTGTATGCTAGTTTTTCTTTCCTTCTCTCTCCCACAGCCAAACAAGGAAGAGTGGCGCACCTTTCATTCCTCCCTTTCTTCAACCAAAAAACTAAAGGGAGTAATAAGCGTCTTCACATCCCACCTGTTTTCTTTCCTCCCTACCTTATCCTTCCCTGACTTTCCAAACACTGTTAATTGGTCGGTAATACTCATCACATTTTTTTTTTAGATATTGCCTGCAATCCGAAGGACATTTCTGAAAGTAATAGATTATCAAGTTTCCTTTTTATTAGCATACTTCATAACTAAAATATACTGCTTTCCCAACTTGAATTGCTCCCATCGAATAGTTCTCAATTTTGAAAACACTGGTCGGACGACCATTTTTCTGCAAGGAAAAAAAAAATGTGGTTCCTTTTAAGTGAAACCTAACAGTTAAGTTGGCCATTGAAACTATCTTTATTGCCCTTTGCCCTTGCCCGCCTAAAAATGCCATGAAGTCACATCCATTGGGAAACTGAAAGAAGAAAAAAATCTGATTAGGATATCTTATGTCATCAGCTTAGAACTCCTTAGTGTTTAGTATTATGCTGTTCCCTCTTCCACACAACTTTATCTTCTCAAGATGTTTTGGAGTATGATTATATAACTAACTCCTGGACTGAAATTGCAGAAAACATTGTGTACAGAGCTATAATGTGTTTGATTTTCTGAGGGAGGTAGTCAGCCGAGTTCCAGACTATGGCCATGGTCATTCTGATGCTGCTGGTGAAGATCGTACCATATCAAAGAGAAGGTTAGAACTGCAATTCCCATTCTTCTCTCCTTCACGTTATTCTTGATAGTAGCAATTAGATAACTTGTTTACTTTTTATTCCATCAGAAAAGCTGCAGCTGATGAAAGCAATGAGAGTGACGAGGAGTTGAAGAAGAGCAAGATGGTAATAACTCTCTTCTTTCATAGCTCACAGACCAAATGATAATGAAATCATCCCTTTCCTCTGTTATACTCATATGAGAGCATGTGTAGTTTTCAAGTTTTAATAAAAGTCTCCCAGCACAAAAAAACTGAGTTAGTTCTCTCATCCTTTAATTATTTCCTGCAGCACGAGATGAGTCATGCTGGCAGCAGTGGCAGAGGAAGAGGTCGGGGTCGAGGAAGAGGCCGTGGACGAGGTCGAACAGCAGAAAGAGAAACTTCTCATCTCGAGACTGGTCCAAATCCCTGCACATCGCTTCAGCACAGCAACAGACAACAGATCCCTGACACATTGATGGATAATGGTTCTGAGGCCAAGGAATTTTCAAAAGAGAATATCACAGTTGGAAATGATGCCAACCCAACAGCTAGAAATTTTGATCTGAATGCCCATATTGATGAGAATGAGGACACAAAGGCCACAGCAACAGCAGCAGCAGCGTCGGCAGCGGCAGCAGCCCCTGCCTCCTCATCTGGTCCTACAACTACTACTGAGACTAGACTTGAAGAAGTTCCTGGTTGGTCTCTATCTGACGTGGACAAGATGGCCATTGACCCTCTTCAGCTCGCACGACTCGGCTCAAGATTAGATGAGGAGGAGGAGGAGGATTATGATGAAGAGGACTAACTATGCATGAAATGGACCCATATCGTAGTGCGTTGTTATTGGAGGGAAACAGATTGATGTAATACTCAATGGTGGCCACAGATGGGTGCAAAAGTTAAGAGATGAAAGCATGGTTTTCGTTAGAAGACCTGGAAGGGTTTCTTTTTTTTTTTTTTCCTTAGTTTTTTTTTTGTAATTTTTTCTTAGTTTTTTTTTTTATCTACATCATCACGTGTTTCTATGATACTACTAGCTAGCTAACTATAATTACCAAATGTAGCTCCCTGACAATTCTAGAAATATCAGACTCTGCACTTTCACTCTGTAGTCGATGCATGGCATCCTTGGTAGAGGTAGATTGCCCTTTGAGACGCTTTTCCTTGACTATTTTCCCCATGTTTGTCTCCTGTGTTGCTTTTGATTACGGTCAAAGGGTTATTCGATCAAGTCATTTCGCTCAAATGGTATTTCTACTGGAATATTACATTCCTCTTCGCATTTAAACCTTTCTAAATTGCTTTTAGTATTAATATTTCAAATTTATAGGATATTTGCATGTAAAAAAAAAAACTTATTATCTGTAAACAAAAAGCTGTTATGCCACCAGATGAAGTATATGAGACCGTAACATCACCCCAACCATATAGATATCTTAAAATTCTTAGACCCTATTCCATATTTTGTGGGCTGGCAAGCCGTACACTTAAAATAAACACATACGCAGATCATCAAATATACCAGGCCACACAATATCTTGTGAGGCTATAGATGGCAAATGAAGTCAGCCCTCATGTTGCTCCATCTGATTCAAATGGAAGCCACCTTCATTGTTCTTATGTACCTCCACTTTATAGTTTTCTTCTTTGCTTCCCCTTTTGAGCTTTAGAAGCAAGTCGAACTTTGCAAAATCTTCTATCACCTGTTTTCAAACATTCATCGATAAACATAAAGCTGGGGCCTTTTCAACCACAATCGAAGAAGACATGTAATGATGTCATTTTGCTTCAAACAGCATAAGATGGATATTGTTGCAACACAGTGTCATTTTGTACTTCTAACATGTGTTCGATTCCCAACCAATTTCAAGTAGTTATAATCATCTACAATCATTTATGAAGCATTAGTATGTATTTACCCTCACATAGAGATGTTAATAGAGAAGGAAACATGTTTTCTTCCATTTGATTCACCATGCAGTGAAAATACAATAGTGAATATAGGATACATGGACTTGTGTCAAGATATAGGTCCTTCAGCGTTTTTTACCAAATGAATGAAGTTTTAATCACTATTAAAGAATGATGCCTTGAAAACATAGGTAGCTCCTGAACACAAGACTACAATAAAATTTCAAAGGGCACTGACCTCTGCCTTTGCATGAATGACATCTTGAAGTTCATAAGGGAACAACGAGTTAGACCTTTGCTGCATGGTCTTGACAGCATGATTTGCTGCGTCCTGAACTTGGGGATCATTTGGTGGCACTGCTTGCCATCCTGAGCCATGCCCACCTAATCACAATCACAGCCAAGCCAAGTATCACTGACATTGCTTTGTTGTATTTCACCATATGCTACATGGGAAGGATACCATTTTATCGAGGAACAACACTTGAGCAGGTCAGGTCAGATCAAAAGAACACAACTTTACGAAGTTATTGACCCCGAGTAGTCGACTGGTCTAAAATTTATCTTCTCATTGCAAGTCCTTTTATAAATTAAATTGCTTAGATCTTACTAGCTCAAAATACAGTAAAAAACCACTATAAAGACCATGAAGGGAGTTATTAGCCACCTTTCTTAACACCAAGATCTGAAGAGGTAAATGGCGAAGATGAGTGGGCAGCATCGGCATGCTTGAACTCCTGCAATTCCTTGAAGTTGATCCACGGCTTCACCCAAACCTTGGCTTCGTATAGCTTCTTCTTACCTGCATCGATGGCCTCCAGAGTAAGATGATGCAATGTACCGGCCACCACTTGTTCTTGCGCCTTCACAACCCGTGCAAACTCCAGCAGCGCATTCTTCAAAAGCAGAGAGACAAAGACAGACAGAGACAGAGATCAGAGCAATAATTCAAGAGCAATTCGAAACCTGACTTTACACAACAGCACCTATTGAATTGCGTTTTAATCGAACGCGAGCGAGGAATGCCACGGCTGATTAAATTCATCATATTTAGAATGAAAAATGATACGTTGACAATTTCATTACAATTTGTATACAATTAAATAACTGATGATTTAACAACTGCCAATCAATGGAAATTCTTTTAAATCCTAGGAGGAAAATCAAGCACGCCCAGAAAATCCAATTCCACAAATAAAAATAGTTAAACAAAATAAAAATAAAACCTCTTTCTTGTTGTGTTCTTCGACGGCGAAACGAGCGAGGCCTTCGACATCGGCGCTGTTCTGAATTGCTGCAGCTTGTCCTTCAACTTCTCCTTGTGATTCGTGAACACCTCCTAGGGTTGCCATTTTCACAGAGTCCGTATGATTCCGGTAGAGGAGAGAGAGCACGACAAAAATCACCACTTCTAACACCAACGGAAACGGCAGAGATTGCAACTCAAACTCCAACTGCGACGCATGTAATATAAAAACTCAAAATAAAAGGAAGGAAGGGGACTCTCTCCTGCCGCTTCGTGCGCTGACGTTCTGACACGTGTCCTATACGTGTCTATCTGGGCCCCTCACGCTTCATATTCTTCCTTGAATCCTTCCTTCTATGCTTCTTCCTTGCTTAATCTGCAAGGTTTGTGCAAAAAGAGTCAAAAAGATGAATAGCGTCGGTCACCTTTGCAGGTTTGGGGGCAAAGACATAATAGATCTGATCGTTACAATATTTTTAAATTTTAATATAAAATATAATAAATAATTTAACTTTTTAAAATTTTAAAATAATAATAATAATATTAAAAATAATATTTTATTCAACTTTCAACTTTTATCTAAAACTATCTTATCTCATCTCACTATCCAAACATCATCTTAATATATTTTACTTGCTACCTATATATTTATAGTTATATTTACACTTTTACTTATAAACTTCATTTTGTTAATTTTTTTTTTTAAATTTAAGATTTTTAATTTTTAATTATCAATAATTGACATATGTAAATTTTTTATAAAATTTTTTAACTACTTTTAGCATTTTCCTTTTCTTAATCCAAGCTTCTCAACATATGAGTACATATTTTATTTCACAGGTAGATTTAAAAGGCTGAAGGAAAAAAAAAAAAAGGTTTCTGACTTTAAAATAGTAAAAGAATTTTATAAAACTAAATTCAAAGAGATATATCAAATCTATTTTATAATAAAAATAAATTTACAATATGACATACTATGTCAAGTCACGTTAATTTATAAATTTATTTTTATAAAAACAGTTATCAAATTGTAATATTTGTATAAAATTAGATTTTTCTTTATTATATACAATTTTTTTTAAACTCGATTTTAAATAAAGTAAATTCTAAATCGATAATTCATAATTGTACTTAAACATCGGTATATATTATATACAAATTAAGCAGTTTACTTTCATTCCTTTCACTAAAAGTTCATCTCAAACGGGGAAAAAACAAAATACACCAATTACATACAATATTATACAAGCTATATTTGATAAAGCAATACGTCCTTATACATATTCAGTCAGTATTACATTATATAGCATTAATTCACTCCTCGAGGAGAGAACAAAAAAAAAAAAAAAAAAAGATGAGAAACGAGGTCTAAATCCAATGGTGGGGGGAAAAAAACTGAGAGCACGAGACTCTGCTGCAACAATATGCCCTGAATGCTTCAGAAAAACCAAATTGAAAAACAGAACTGTCATGGCAATAAGACAGCAGTTCAGCTATTTTAAAAAACAGTCCTATTTTGAGTTTTCTATAACCAACTCATGTAGCATCCTCCACTTTGCAGACAATGAGCAAAAACATGAGCAACTGAAAGAAATACACTTCCCCCCATTGACTTTGAGATGCATTTCCACCCATGACTTGCAATTAAAAGAAACAAGTGATGATGTAGAAACACTATAATCACACACAGCAAGCTTTCAGTGCCTTTTCTTTCTGCTTTCAGCTGTTCCTTCTTACAAAAACTATATCTGGACTGGGAAGAAGATGAAACATAGTGTTGTTCATTGTCGGTTCTGATTCACCCTTGGATCCTGACTCCAGTCTTATCTGTATGTTGGATCCAAATCAAGAACAATTAGACTTCATAGACACTTTTTTTTATCAGTAAATAAGAATTTTATTACTATAGGTGAAGCCAAGTACAGGCGGACACACATTCCCAAGTAGGAAACCTAGACTACCAAATATATATAGACCTCGATGCATGAGTTTACTCATCATTCTCTGATAGATTGACAAGATCAATATCGGAGCACCAAAAGAAATAATTGAAGAAATTGAAATTTTCAATAGAAGTAGTGACAAACCCAACACCAAAGGCTCACAAACTAACATCAAATTTCCTATCAAGTAGTTTAGAAATTGAATAAGAATTCTAAAGATTTTCATCAAAGCAAACGTGGAGAAATCAAAACTTTTTTGACAAGTAAAACAAAATATATTACTCCAAGAATAGGCCTAGCCCAATATATACAATAAACAACCCTGACTAGGAGGGTGCAATGGAAACAAGGAAATCATGAAGGGCCATGTCATTGAAATCAACAGCATTGGACCAAGTACATAGCGTACTATAAAATAAAGCTATAAGTTCCTCTAGCGATCTCTCCTTGTCCTCAAACGTGCGCTCATTATGTTCCATCCATAGACACCACATAATGCACATTGGAATCATCTTCCAAACTGCTGCTATTTGATGTACCCCTCCAATACTTGGCCAGCTGGCCAAGGCTGCCACCACGGTCTCTGGCATGACCCAACCCAACTCAACTCCACCCAGAATCCCATCCCATAAAGCCCGTGCTATGTCACGTGGAGAAATCAAAACTCCAGAAAGTATCTCAGCGAGTTATAAGTTCCTTGACTGTCTTCCCAATTCTTTTATAGAGTGGACGAGTCTTAAAAAATGAAGAAACATCACTTTTTAGCCATAAGGGTATTTTAATAAGATCCTGCTCTTGGGTGGATGCTGAAGAACCCTAGGAGACATGCTTAGATACCTAGTGTAATGCTAGGATCTTTCCTCTTTATCTTTCTTTCCTAGCCTTTAATAATTTCAATCTCACGTTTTAAGCTTTGAACCAGATGATATCCCATGAAAAAGTAACAAATTGTATCAAAATCTCAGTGTTCTAGCAATGATGCAAATAATTTCTAAATTTTGTTTGCTCGAGTAAAATGGGAAGAAAAAGGTAAGAAATTATTGCACAAACCTCATATTGTTCCAGCAATGATGCAAATAATGTCGCAACTCCTTGAATTACAAATTTCTGACCCACACAAGCACGTGTACCAGAACCAAAGGGAAGAAACGCCACATTATTGTTTGGATCATTTAAGATGGAGGAGCTGTCTCCTGGACGTACACGTTTTTCAGCATTCCCTGATAACAAATATTACCATATATTCATTATGGTTATAGATTTCAACCTTTATGATGTGATAAGATGCTAAAGTTGGTACATGATTATTCCCCAACACTTTATCATGTAGACTAGAGGAGGGTGATTAAATGAAAGAGAAGTTTGGATGCATATGATGCTGAAGCTACACATCTAAAAAATTTATTAATGTAAATCATATTCATTTGTGAGGTATAACCAAGTCATCTATATTGTGTGAAGAAGAAGATATTATGTAAAATGAACAGACAAAGACTAGAGAAAGTGTGTCATGAAATAAACTATTAACTGCCAGGACAGAGACTAGAGAAAGTGTGTCATGAAATAAACTATTAACTGCCAGAAGGGAATGAGCTGGGCATTGTGGATATTGAACACCACAACTAGGTTATACATCAATGGCAGTATAATTGGCACATAAACTACAGTAAAACTACGGAAAATTAACAATGGAATTAAGTAGGAGTGAAACCTCTACATGATGTATCAAGCACCAAATCAGATCGATTTTCAGCCTTTGACAAAAACCGATATGGGTTGAATTCACTGGCATCTTGCCCCCAACTGGAATCATCCATCTGTACCAACTGTACAGGCACGACCATTACTGCTCCAGCTGGAATGGTTACCCCAGTTTTGAGACTGATGTCTGGAAAGTATGAGGAAGAAAGAAAACAAAAACTAGTGATTACAAAAGAAGAGCAATTAACAATCAAGAAGTTGCAGTGAATAAATGTAACAAAGGCACGGCATATAAATTTAAATAGGTGCTACAACATAGGGAAATATTATACAGCTTGAAACTGAAGTTTCGCAGGAGTGTCATATCTAATGAACCCCACAGCATTGTCTCCTTATAGGATAAACAAGACGATAAATTGTTGGCAAAAAAGCTCGTGAAAGTTCTACAAAGTCCTTTGTGCACTCTGTCTCCACTAAAAATGCCATTTACACTATCCTCTTATAGTGCAACTTAGTCCACAATAGATACAATTTTTACGGAAAAAGAAAAGAAAAGAAAATAAAAGAAGCTTTAGAGACGAAGCTGAATTTCCAACATACACCCACCTGAAAATAAACTACTATATATGTTATGTAAAAGGAAAACATAACAAAAAAAAAAAAAAGTTTTGCTCAACATCAAAGTATATGTATTGTCCTGTGAATAAACTGAGAACATAGTCAATTTCATTTTTTTAAAGGTAAAAGTAAAATTTTATTGAAATACAGCAAAAGGCGTTGCCCGAGTACACGGGAAGTGTACAGAAGAAAACACCTAATTACAAAGGAAGTATGCATAGTCAATTTCATGTTGCCAATGTATTCGTGTATTTTAATACCTTCACAAGGCTGTGTGGCCCACTAACTAAAGCTATATTATTTTTAGCTAAAATGTTTTGAACAACTTCAATCTGAAAGTCAATCCTCTCCATAACACGTCAACCTTCCTTTTTTTTTTTAATGTGCAAGGGCATCATGTTTGATGCCACCACGTGCTATATAGTTAACTGCCTTTGCAATCTATTCCATATGGCATATTAACAGAAAAGAGAGCACAGATCATGTAAAAAGATTCACCTCATCAGTACAAAACTGTAACTTGCTCATCTATTTACGGTTGTGCAAGTGCTACCATCTCTAAATTTTCATATAAACATAATGCATATGAGATATATTGTGTGTATACAATTTCTACAGCATCCTTCCGTTGGAGTAATAGAAAATAAAACATATGGATGTTAATGTTCAAGAAAAACCCTAGGCATCCTAGCACGGAAGCTATGCATACACAAACATAGACAGAGACAGACAGGGAGACTTGATATGCAAAGTTAAGCAAGCAATGCCTTACCATGTTTCAAAGAACATCTCTGAAGCAAAGGCCCAGATGGGAGAAGGCGAGCAGCCTCATAAACAGTTGCTAATAATAAATGCATCTTATCAACACATTGTTGGTTTTGTTTCATTGACCCATTCCTTGTCATAATTATCTCCGCATAAATCTGCAAAATATGCATAAATTACAATGTTGGAGGTTCTGTCTTAATATGCCACCAAAAACAATTTGCTCCTGATATTCTGTCTCTTGAAAAACAAGTTAGAGCAGAGTTAAATCTCAAATTAAACAACCTGTTTCAAAGCACATTTTACATATATATAAAACTGAATTATGGTTAAGCTTCCAAACACCAAAATAAGAAGTACATGTTTGAATAAAAGCTTCTAGAAAGGGGGGGGGGGGGTGAATGAGAGGAAAAAAAACAACTACCTTAGCCTGAAGTTGTGGATGTGTCACAAGCCTCACCAATAAATTATCAATCAACCCCGTGGTAGTTAGGCATCCATGGAACATCACCCCCATGATATTTCCACATGGTTCTTCTCTTGCACTAAGATGACCATTCAACTCACGTAAGAATAAGTTATCTGGCATCTCAACACCAGAACAAGATGGTGCACCGGATGCAGACTCCATTCCCATATTTACATTTTCATTATGAAGGTTTTCATCCTTGTGAAGAAAAAATTTGTAGTTCTTTCGGCACTGTTGAACAATATCTTGAGTTAAGAATTTCAACTTTGTGCATAATTGCTGGTACCTCCAAAATCCCTGTTTCCAGTAAGGAGTAACACTATATGAGGCCCAAAAGCAAGCATCTTTAGCAATCATCATGAGGAGCTCCTCATAAGCAGTTGCCTTGGACCAAGCCAAGAATGTATCTCCAAAGAGCGTGGATCCCAATAAGGTAAAAGCCATATGTTGAGAAACCATTTTACAATCAAAATTGCCTTCAGCCATGAACTTGTTCACTCTCTCCATGATACAGTCAACAACCTTTGTAGGAATCACAGGAGCTCTCTCAATCAATCTCCCATTCAATTCTGTTGCCAATGATTCCCTTCTCCTTTGCACCTGCATATGACAGTACAAAACATCAATACATTGTTACAATGGAGAACAAATGAGAGGGAAAAAGAAAAAAGATGGAGTTGGAAGGAAGACCTAATCTCATACCTTCTCAAAGGATGAAACAAAGAGGCTCGATGGCCCAAAGGCCAAATGGAATGCCCTCCCAGTCAAAGGTAATTTATCCTCAGCCTTTAAAAGCATCTCTTTGATAAGTTCTGGATCGTTCATTGACACCAAAAGCTGAGTAGGACCCAACCACAACTTGACAATCGATCCATACTTCTTGTGTAAAACTGATAAAACTTCTGAAAGCCAAAAGGGCAGGTACGTCATACCATTTACAAAGGAACACACACCCAAAATATAAAAAAGAAGCTAATTTCAAATCATCCAATACTATAAGCAGTCAATCATTAGCAGATATATTCAGTGCTTGAATCTGGGAGTAACAAATGGATTCCATTTCAGCTTGAATCATCTGATGTAGTTTAACATCATATAATTTCAATCAAATAAAGAAAACAATCTACTATTCATTCAAAGGGCAAAGATTCATTTCCATATTTTGAGTATCAAAGTAGAGTATTTAACATTGCTTTATTCTTGTCGTTAGTGATGAAGATGATGAATCTAGGCATCGTACGAGACATAGCAACTTGTCAAACTGGCTACGATAAATAGAAAAAGCCATAAGCATAGATTTAAATGCACAATACAATATAGAAACTCATCATGTACAAGAATGATAGATCAGAGAAAATTTCTCAAGATTAAAAAATAAAACACTAAATCTGTTTGGCTTAAGAGAAACCGCATGAATACAGTGGAATAAAACACCGACTTCTAATCATTTAATATCTAGACCCTATCAATTCAACAACCTGTCTCCCTGAGTTGCAGAAAGAGCAAAATAGATTAAAAAAAAAAACGCCTTTTCTTTTTCTCCAATCTTCTATTTAAAAGTCTCAAATTCCTATTTAATTTCACCATCAACCAAACGGTAATTGAAATTCCGAAGTGAATCGAACTGACCAGTGAGATTTTCCCGGGAAATGAGCTTGGAGTGGCCGTAGAAAGAGGGACACGGAGGCCCGGGGATCTTCCTGGCCTGGGCCCAAGCCCGGAAGACCTTAACAACTTTCCGGAGCAGAAGAGCGGTGACGGCGATGAGGGAAACCCAGAGGAAGGCATTGAATTCCCAGGTGACGAAGTCCATGAGCAAATGATGAGAGAATTCGTGGGAATCGCAAGTCTCGGATTTAGTTTTCGAGGACTGGAGTAGAGAGGCGAGGAAATCGGTAGTGGTAGTGGTACTTAGAGCTGCTGTTTCACAAGATTTCATTTTCTCATCGGGGGAAAAGGGAGGGTTCTCTGCGGCTTCTGGAGGCTCTGACTTCTTCAGTCTCTGAAATAATAAGTACCTCGCTTTTGAGCCTAACATGAAAATTGACCAAATTTTAATAAAACAAATATTCTCATTTTTGTGTGTTTTTTTTTTTTTTTTTATGTTATACATACATATATATATATATATAATATATATATATATAATAATGCTAGATACAAGTCTCAAATAGATAAGTTTCATACAAATTTTTTGTAAAATAATAAGTCTACTAATAAATAATAATTTTTTTACACTTTTTTAAAGTGAGATTAAGGATTTGTATGAAGGTTGTCTATTTAAGACTTGTACAAATCATTTCTCATATATATTTCATTCTGATGAATTGTAATAGTTATTTTATATTTAAAAAAATGATATAGTTAATCAAATTAATGAAGTAAAAATAACTGTAAATAGAATTTTTGTAAAAAAAAATAAGAAAATCTTGATCTTTCTTTCTTTTTCTTAATCTAAATATCTTTTAAATATATTTCATTATTTTCACAAAATTAAATGATTCATCTTTAGAAAGTTTAAAAAAAAATTCGTACATTTTAACACGTCCATAAAACGAACACATCCTATAATATAAATTATTAAAAAGTAAAAGTACGTGACTTTTGTCGGAATCTCATCATTTAAGATTACGTTTCAACGATAATTTTTGTTGTCGATTGTAATTATCGAGATTAGAGCAGATCTTAATTGTTAAGCTCTTGAAATGGATTTTCAATCCCATGGTGTTTGGACTTTGGAAAAAAAGAAAATTCCAAAAGGAGAAATAGTAAATAAAAAGCATTGGCGCCAAAAAGCAACCCAAAAATCCGTGGGATTCTTCTTCTCGCTCTTTGACTCTCAAAACACTCAATACCAAATCTGGGAATCTTCGAAAACTTGGAATGGAAAAATTTTAGCAGAAAAAAGAAACCAAAAATGCTCAAAAACAGCAAAGACGCCTCGTAAAGCTAATCTCGGGGGACTTCGCAGTCGGTTCTTCTTACTCAGATCTCTTGCTTCTTCTTGGCCTTCCAGTTGTCGTGAAATGGCGAGTATGCTACCCACACTCTCTCCGTCTCGCACCACTTGCGCATCCCTCCTTCGCGAATTGCAGGTTCTCTCTTTCTCTCTGCTCGCTTTCTGTTTCATCGCTTTGATCTGTGATGCTAATGCGGATGATTCAGATGTGTGTTTTCCTATTTTCAATTTTGCTATGATTTTCTTTTTTCATTCCCGTTTCGTTTGGTTATTGGAGGTAAATAAGAGAAATGGTAACCAAATCAAACTGTTCGTTTGTGTAGGCGATTCTGGGGTAATGATAAAAATAAAAAATTTAAACTTTGGTTAAAATGGTGACTATGAAACCAAAAATGTGAGAATTCCCAAATTTCTTGGTGACCAAACAGAGCTTAAATCATTGCCTATTTGCTTTACTCACGTTGATTTTGACGCTGAAAGCGAATGTTTATATACATTTCTCTTCTCGTTTGGTACACATAGCAATAAGTTTGCGGAGGTGAACTTAGGGTACCCATTTCCCATTTCAGGCCCCAATCTCATGCAGGGCAGTTCAAAGCTCCTAACGGTGTCGTACTAGTTCAGTTCAGCTTTTTATTTTATTTTTAATTTGTTTTCCTACAATGCTCTGAATTCATGCAAATCCAGCAATTTTGCTAAATGTGTAATCTTTTATACATATGGTTTCGTTGTTCATAATTCATATAGATACTATGGGATGAAATTGGGGAGAGTGACAGCGACAGGGACAAGACGCTTCTACAACTCGAGCAAGAGTGCCTCGACATTTACCGGAAGAGGGTTGAGAAAACAAGAAAGTACAAGGCTGACCTGCATCAGTCATTGGCTGAGGCTGAAGCTGAAATTAACAATATCGCCTCTGCCCTTGGGGAACATGCCTTCTTTTCAAAGGTTCACCACTTTTTACACAATTCATGGTCTTATTGCTCCTATTTCCATGCAAAAGATGCATTTCTCTATTGAGTTTTTATATGCCTCCACGATTAGGGACCTTACCATCTGCTACGTGCTTTTGTACCATATTTTAATATGTACAATATAGCTCGCTAATTAAATCATCTTGCATGTATTTGTTGAGTTGGTTTCCTTTTTGCAATGTTTGGAAAGGGAAGAGGCACTCTTAAGGAGCAGATATCTGCCATAAAACCTATATTGGCGGAGTTGAGGTCAAAGAAGCGAGAAAGAGTTAAGGAATTTTCAGAAATACAGACTCAGGTTGTTCAGATCTGTGCAGAAATAGCAGGCAATGGTGAACCTAACATTTCTTCAGATCCACAAGTTTCTGAAAGCGATCTGACAGTGAAGAAGTTGGGAGAGCTTAAGTCACACCTTCAGGAACTTCAGAATGAAAAGGTTCCTTTGACAACAGTGACTTAGAGTTTAAGTTGTAGCATGCGAGTAATAATGAGCATTTCATTTCACTTGTTTGCTCTATTGTTTTGCTTAAATTGCAGATTTTCCGATTACTAAAGGTCAACAGCCATATTGATGCTGTCCATGAGCTGTCAGCTGTGTTGTCAATTGATTCTTCTAAGACGCTTAATGAAGTACACTATAGCTTGACTGATCCCTCAGGTAGTCAATTAAAGAGCATCAGCAACAACACACTTGCTAGATTAACGGGGTTGATCCACTCACTAAGGCAGGAGAAACAACAAAGGCTACAAAAGGTGACTTAACAGTAGTATTATATCCATAAATTTACCCACGGGTTTCTTTCTCTTATGCATTTTGTTTTACTGAAGTTGCATAATCTTGGGAGGACACTGGTAGAGCTATGGAATCTCATGGGCACGTCAATTGATGAGCAAAAAGGTTTTGAGCATGTAACTAGCTTAATTTCTTCCTCGGAAAATGAGGTGTCAAGGCAAGGGTGCCTTGCTCTTGATGTCATTGAAAAGGTGATGCTTAATATCTTTAATTTTCAAGAATTGCTTCTATTAAGACGATACTAGGTAGTAGTTAGTGCTCTTTTATATACTGTTTCAGACTAAGCTAGAAGTTGAACGATTGAATGTTCTGAAAGCCACAAAGATGAAGGAGTTGGTGTTCAAGAGGCAAAATGAACTAGAAGAAATCTATAGAGGCGTTCATATGGATGTAGATGGTGATGCAGCCCGACAAATTCTCATCAGCCTCATAGATTCTGGTTGGCTTGACTCTTCTTGTTTTATGTTTATTGTACTTGATCTTAAAAACATGTTTTTTGAGGTAGAAACTGTAATAGACTTTCTATATGGTTGTGCTCACACATATCTTCACAGGTAATGTGGATCTGTCTGATCTTCTTTCAAATATGGAAGATCAGATTGCGAAAGCCAAAGATCAAGCTCTAAGCAGGAAGGATATCGTGGACAAGGTAGAGAAGTGGAGATATGCAACCGAGGAGGAGAAGTGGCTGGAAGAATACGAAAGGGTAAAATATCTTGAAATTTAGTTTTTCTATTAAATGCCAATCCCTTTTCTCAAGAGTAAGGCTGATATCTTGCTGCCAGCTGCTACTATTGTTGGATAATCTATTGACTTTTATGAGTAAAAGATGCAAAATTTTCTGCAAGCATTCCAATTTGTTTTTTGTTTTTTTTTCATTTTAGCTTTTTATACCATGTTCAGTTTATGTTAATGACTGACTTTTATTTTAATAATATCTAATCCTATGAATTACTTCTTTCACAAGAATTATGGCTTAATACATTGTATATCGACAAATATCCCAAAAAAAAAAAAACCGTGGATTTCACAGTTGGCTAGAAGTGTGCTTTTCGAGAATGGTATAAAAAGAATGCATGTCTTTTTTTACTTATAAAAAAAAAAAAGAATGCATGTCTTTAGAATTGAAATTAGCTACTGAAAGACATCAGTGAATGGAGTAATATCTGATGCGAGATTGGGGATAAGAATTGATAGATCTTTGGTTATCAGAAGTTTTATCTAAAATATTAGTATGAAATTCTTAGTAGTGCTTAAGAAGACCAATCCCACCACTATTATTTTTTTTTTTATTCTTTTGTAAGAATTTGAAAGTAGGGTGGATAATGTGTTGGAATGTGGTTGTACATTATTGTTATATACTTTTTTTTTTTATAAGTAAGAGATAAACTTTATTGATGTGAATGAAATAGGCATGTACCTAGTACACAGGAAGTATACAGTTGAACACCTAAATACATTCTATGAGCGATGAACTAAAGATAAGAATTCATGAATATCATCCCCTTTTAATACAATAGCTGAAAACCAAAGCAATAAAGTATCAGAAAAAAATTCTTCAGCTCCATCATTGTTCGTTCCTTGTCTTCAAAGCAACGCATATTCCTTTCCGTCCAAGTACACCACATAATACACAACGAAATCATTCTCCAAATTGCTGCCACTTGATGACTGCCCTGCAATTTTCTCCAACAACCCATCAACTCCACCACTGTCCTAGGCATTACCCAAGCCACACCGACCAGTCGAAAAATCTCATCCCACAACCCTCTTGCTACATCACAATGCAGTAAAAGATGATCTACCGATTCTCCATTCTTTCTACACATGTAACACCAATCCAGCACAACACATCCTCTCTTCCTCTAATTGTCCGTGGTCAAGATCTTCCCAAGGGCGGCATTTCAAACAAAGAAAGCAACTCTAGAGGGCACTCGAGACCTCCAGATGTTCCTCCAAGGGAATGAGGTATGGTCCTGTGAAATTAAAATTTTGTAATACGCATTTACTGTGAATTTCTTGTGATCCTGGAACCTCCATTTCAAGCTATCATGTTGCACCATAGTAGACCCTACAGAATGTAGCAAGCTGAAAAAATCTAAAACCATAGATAATTTCCAATCATGAATATCTCTATTAAATAGAATATTCCATTGATGCGAACCATGAGCAAATAAAAGCACATCCGCCACCGAAACCTCCTTATTAACTGCAATATGATATAAAGCTGGAAACACCCTTTCCAATGTATGACCTCCACACCACACATCCCGCCAAAAACTGATTCGGTTACCCTCACCTGCGACAAAACGAATATGATTTACAAAACTAATCTACCCCTTCCTTATAAACTTCCATAGCCCCACTCCATGCCCCCCTCTCACTTCTTTAGAACACCAACCACCCCAAGCAACACCATATTTAGCATCTATAGTTTCCCTCCACAAAGAACCCCCTTTCAAATGATATCTCCAAAGCCATTTCCCCAACAACACTTTATTAAAAGTTTTCAAATTACACACACCCAACCCCCCGTACTCAACTGGAGAACATACTGTCTTCCAATTAACCAAATGAATTTTTTTCTCCTCCCCTAAGCCTCCCCATAGAAATGCCTTAAAGAGTTTCTCAATTCTATTCACGACCCCTGCAGGCATAGGAAAAAGAGATAAAAAATAAGTGGGAAGGTTTGTGAGGATACTCTTGATAAGAGTGAGACGACCCCCTTTCGATAGATACACCATTTTCCATCCAGCCAGTCTTTTCTCTATCTTCTCTACCATCCCATCCCATATAGCTCTACTCTTGAAAGTAGCACCAACGGAAGACCCAGATATTTCATTGGGAACGAGGACACCCTGCAACCCAGAAAACTTGCTAGATTGCGTATATTAGGGACCACACCCACCAGAACCAACTCAGACTTGTGAAGGTTCACCTTAAGCCCTGATATTGCTTCAAAACATAGTAATGCACGCAAATGGACTTGACTCCTATCCGCTTCACAAAACAACAGAGTGTCGTCTGCAAAAAGGAGATGTGAAATGATACAAGGGCTACCAGAGCCATTTCTCACCTGAAAACCGGATAAAAAACCCCCACTAATAGTAGCCTGCACCATCTTACTCAATGCCTCCATAACTATGACAAAAAGAAAGGGAGATAACGGATCACCCTGTCGCAATCCCCTCGAGCTATAAAAAAAGCCAGCAGGAGTGCCATTAACTAGCACTGAAAACCGGGCCGTTGAAATACAATAACGCATCCAAGAAATCTACCTATCTCCAAAACCACACCTCTTCAACAAATACAAAAGGAAATCCCAGTTCACATGATCATAAGCCTTCTCCATGTCTAGCTTGCAAAGAATACTGGACTTCCCTCCCTCAATCTAGCATCCAAACACTCATTTGCAATGAGCACCGAATCAAGTATATATCTCCCACGAATAAAAGCATTCTGAGATTTGGAGATAATATTTTCCAGTACTGGATTGAGCCGATTAGCAAGGACCTTAGAAATAATCTTATAGACACTGCTAACCAAACTTATTAGGCGAAAATCCTCAATATTCGACGCCCCATATTTCTTAGGAATGAGTGCAATAAAGGTCGCATTAAGTGATTTTTCAAACTTTTGATAAGCATGAAATTCACTGAACACCCGCAAGACATCACCTTTCACCACATCCCAACAAGTTTGGAAGAAACCCATTGAGAACCATCCAGACCCGGCGCTTTGTCCTTAGCCATACCAGATATGACTTTGAAAATCTCATCTTCCTCAAAGGGTCTCTCCAAGACACTCACAAGCTGCGGATCAATTGCCTCAAACGGTAAGTCATCAAGCTTCGGCCTCCAAGTTGCTGATTCGGTAAGAAGAGTCTCATAATAATGTGCAATATGACTTTCTAGATCATCGGAAGAAGATAGCACCTGAGTACCTGAATGTAACAACTCAATCGCATTATTACGTCGATGAGAATTAGCCATTTTGTGAAAAAACTTCGTACACCTATCACCCTCTTTCAACCAAAGGGCTCTGGATTTTTGTCGCCATGAAGTCTTTTCTAACAATAAAACCCTTTCCAACTCTGCCACAACCGTTACTTTCCTTAATAACTCCTCCTCAGAGGCCCTTCCCAATAATTCCTTACCCTCCAACTCCTGCAACTCCTCCAACAAAATAGACTTTTGATTGTCAGTGTGACCAAAAACTTCCAAGTTCCATTTCTTCAGGTCTTGCTTTAGAGCCTTCAGCTTTCTTGCACGAATAAAACTCGGAGTGCCACTAACCTGGTACGAAGTCCACCAAGTTCTCACCATCTCTACAAACCCATTCACCTTAAGCCACATATTCTCAAACTTAAAATACCGGCGACCCCCATGAATGCCCCCACAATCTAAAAGAATGGGAAAATGGTCTGAACTGAATCTAGCTAACCTTTTCTGACTTACTTCTGGATAGTGGGCTTCCCATAACGGCGAGACAAGGAATCTATCCAACTTCAACCAAGCACGGCCGTTAGACCAAGTGTACTCACCCCCCACCAAAGGGAGGTCCATAAGATCCATATCAAAGATGAACACAGAGAATTCTACCATGGCCTGAGTGTGTCGATGATGCCCCGATCGTTCACTAGGAAAACGAGTAATGTTAAAATCACCCCCCATACACCACGGCACATCCCATAAAGAGTGTATTCCCGCCAACTCCTCCCACAACCGTTGTCTATCTCTATCTATGTTGGGACCATAAGACCCTGCAAAAGCCCAAATCCACCCGTTGCTCACATTTTTGAATAACAGCGAAACTGAGAACTCTCCAACACATTCCTCAATCGCCTCAACCACTCTTTTATCACACATTAATAACACACCACCTGATGCTCCCTGAGAAGCCAAATAGGACCAACCCATGTAAGAACATCCCCAAATACTACGCACAAATCTTCTATCAATAAAACCCAACTTTGTTTCTTGCAAACATATCACATCACCCTTCCACAATCTCAATAAAGCTTTGATACGAAGACATTTGTCCCTATCATTGAGACCCCTTACATTCCAAGAAACAATCTTAGGCTTCATTAAAACTTAACTTTCCCCTCCCTTTTGATCTAACCCTTCCACTACTTCCATCCTTAACATCATAATTGATGGAGCATGTTAAGCGTTTAAGTTCCCCATCTTGTTTTGTAGCTGATTTCGAACGACTAGCTTCAATAGCCACAAAAAGGGCCATAAATTGTTCCTCATAACCTCCAAAAGAGACCTCAAAAATTTTCTGTAACTCCTCTACCTTTTTAAAAATCCAATTCGTCGAACAACTCCCATAATCACTGGGAGGGAGTGTACATAGAGGAGTAAGAGCCCCCTCCTCCCCCACACTGTTATTAGGGAACAACATCAATTCTGAAACACCCAACTTATTTGTTTCACCACTTAAAACCATATTATTAAAAGGAATATCATCCCCAGAAAATATCTCATCAGGATTACTCATCACCAAAAGTGGAGAAACACACGGGACCTCATTAGAAAATGACTTCTCTCTTTCCTGCGTAATCTTCGCACCGCGTAAAGACTTCTCACTTTCCCACGAACCAGGCTGCTCGTGCACAGCTATAGGACCTTCGTCCACCATACTTAGCTCCGAAGGCCCATTCTCCGCCAAGATCCCTGGAGACGAGGACTCAGAGGTATTTCTCAAATTCTCTAACGCTATCGCCTCCACCAACAACTCCCCCTCCTCTAAATCTTCCCGTTGGAGCTCCGTTACCATCTCACCAGAGTGGTCGACCGAGGTCGTCGGCCACTTCTGTGCCGGCAGGGTTGCTGGTAATGGGCTTATCGGCAACTTCTGTCCCTGATCTGATATCTCGGGTCCGAAAGATTTCCCCGACCCAGTTGGAGCCACTACCCTCCAGGCCTTCACAGGGCCTGCGGCCTGAACCTTGCCAAGGCCCAACACACTGCCGTGACCCATTCCAGGCCCACCCTTACGGCCCACCACCTCCTTCAGCTCAGCCTTACCCTTAACGCAGCGTTTTAGGTAGCTGATTTCATCTAACACGCTGCCAACCTTCTCCTCCAAGCCAACTAACATCCTCAAAACACTTTCCTCATTTAACCCCAGCATTCTGCTTTCTTCTCCACCATACCACTGCACGTCTTCAGAATTGGTTACGTCTGACACCACGTCTAATGCAGCGCGATATGGTACCTTCTTCAACACCTCACTGTACGTACTTGCTCCTCCTGCCCACGATAATGAAGCACCTCCCTCACCTCTGCTCTTCTTTGCAGCAGCTATCTGATGAATGTTTGAAACAGAGGGTGGAGAAATCTCCATTAAAATATCTCCAAGGTTCTTCCACCCCTCCCCCTTCCTTCCTTCCGGAATCACAAGCAATCCTCTCCTCTCATCACGACCAAATTCTGATATGGAGATAAAACTACCATTAAGATTACGTCCCTTCCTCACTATTAACACAGTATCTCCTTTTCTACGAGTTCGCAGAAACTCCTGAGGACCCAGTGTTACTGCACATTCCTTCACCATAGAACCCAGCCAACCCAGAGTTTCCCAATCCACTGAAATATATTTCACTCCACGACGACTACTTTCTATAATCCTCCACCACCTAGCATTCTCCTTTCTGAACTCAAAAATCTTCTGATCAATGAATACCTCCTTACACAACCCCATCTAAACCAGCCCACAAACAAGACGACCCTAGTGATTCAGTGATACACTAATCCCCTCAGGGAGGAAAAGCCATTAATGAATCACTACCAACAGAAAGGAAAAAACCACAACAAAAACTGAAACTGTATGGAGAGAAAATATTGTAGAGAGAGAAAAGTTTCACGCATAATTTGGAACCCTAAAAATCACATGTGAAAAATCGCAGCTTTCAAACAATAAAAGTACTGGAACACAGGGAAGCCATGGACGTACCTACTACTTGCTAGACTGACTTATTTGAGAGAAATTTCTTTCCCTTTTGCTTTTGGGCTAAGCTTTTGGAACACAGAGTGCGAAGAAAAAGAAAGCAACGAGAAGAGGAAAAAATTGCAGTTTTGGAACCTGATTATCGGCTGAGGAGAAGAGAGAAAACAATGTCGGCTTTGTTATATACTTGACCTAAATATGGCTGCTTTCCACCCAAATATGGTTTCTAGAGACCTAGGCAAAATGAGAAAACATAATTTTCATTTTTCATCAACTAACTTGTTCATTTCATTGTCCAGGATGAAAATCGATATAGTGCTGGAAGAGGAGCACATAAAAATCTGAAACGTGCTGAGAAAGCACGGAATCTGGTCAGCAAAATACCATGTGAGCTTGTAATCACCATTCATTTGTATGATTAGCTTATATATTATTTATAATTTATATAATCATGACTTCAATGATCAAGTTACTTTGTTGTTAAGGAATACCAACCCAGCTATTGGAATTTCACCACCCTATTTGTACTTAGAAATTGATTTTTTAGTCTTGTTTTTTGGACAAGAGATATTAACAAAGCTGCTATTGTTATCAAGTGGTGGTACTGTTTTTTCTTCCTTTTCGCTATTTTGATATAGCCGTTAGTTACTTATGACCGATTCCTGGTATATGGTCATGTTGTGAGGTTTGACATCTATGTAGTTCACTCACTAAACCCAGTTAGGTTTGCTACTTAATTTCTTATGGAGACAATAATTTATCTAATTCATTTATATATGCACCTTTAAGACTTGAAGTGTCGTCAGGTGAAATCTGACTCCCTTTTTTATAGCTATTTCTGAGAATTTGACTGCAAAAGTAAAAGCCTGGGAGATGGAGAAAGGAATCCCTTTCTTGTATGACAAGGTAATTAACCAGTTTGTAATTGTTTAATGTTCATCTGAGTTAATAGATGCTATAATAAGCATACTGATTTCAAGTTCAGGAACCCATCTTATGTAGCTTGGAAGAGTATATTGTATTGTGCCAGGAGAGACAAGAGGAAAAGCGTAAATTTCGGGTATGCTTATAATAACTTCTTTAGGTTGCATATTTGTCACTGATCTCCATTTTGTCGACGGATATATAATGATACATTTTCTTCTGACCTGTCCAGCCGATAATTTTGAATGCCTACCATGGATCTGATCCATCATCCAAGGAATTAATTTTTCCCCCACTAACCTTAATGAGCCATGATTACTTTTTGGAAAATGCAAACACTTAATACTTCCCTGAATAATGTGGAAGAGAAGCTGGATAACTCCTTACTCATTCTGTGTTGTACAAACTTGGCATTTCTAGTGGAATCAACCCATTGCGTCGCTTTATGCTATACATATATAAAACCTTAGTCATACTATCATATTGTTTTCATCAAAGGGTTCTTCAAAGTGATATATCCAAATTGTTAAAAATATACAGGACAGATAACTTGTTAACTATGTTGCATGGATTTGGGTATGGATGTTTGGTGTGGGTACATTCAAGCTAGGCTTGTTTTTCTTAAAAAAATCACCTTTCTCAATATTACCGCTTGTTGATTTGCCTTTTTTTGTCTGGCTTGTATTGCAGGAGCAGAAACGGCTTCAAGAACAACTTGCTGCAGAACAAGAGGCCCGCTTTGGTTTGAGGCCCACACCAAAGAAGCCATTGGGTCAAAGCACCAATGTTAACACCATGGTTGGGACTCCCACTGGTCGTCGTTTGGCAACTCCTTCGGGCCGCCGTGGAATATCAGCTGGAAAGGAACATAAAGAGAGTGGCCGGGTCAATAACATAGTTACTGAAAACTACGTCGCGCTTCCAAAGGATGATTCAGTCTCACAGGCCAGTTAGGCTACTCTCTCATGGTTTTTGACTGATTGTAAATGAGCATGCATCCCCAGGCCCTGGTGCAGTTCCTATAATTTTTTGTTTCTTATGGTAGAAAACTTATAATGAGAAGTACAGATTGGGATAATCATAAATAAGAATATGGTAATGCCTTCACGGCTTTACATTGGAGACCAAATTATTGTGCATTGCGTGAAAGATGCATAATCTATATGTGAATTTCATGTTCAACCATTTATAGGATCAGCATGTAGGACCTAGCACCAGACAAGTTTAAATTATTTCGCAGGAATTGGATCGAGCAGGTAAGATTTGGTGTGGACAATGTTGATACATGAGGAAATCCCTCATTTCATCAGACAAGTTCAATATCCATCTTTCAGAGCATCTGTCACTTGTGTTGGAGTGCTTTCTTAGATACAACTTTGTGCAACTACTACAGCCCCAGCAACCAGAGGTATGCTTACGACCTCTTTCTCAGGAGCATGAAAGTCATGAGTTCCACTTTGATGCCATGGTGCTTGTTTTACAGTTATTGTCAAAGCCATTTCCATTTCCATTCCCTCCAATTTAATAGATGGAACTATAATGTTAAGGATTGATCAGAAATTGGAAAATCTTGTGGAAATTAGGACTTTTTGCCTAGTACTTCTGCAACTGCTTCACTTGTACGTTATATTTGAAAAATATCAAGGGCAGTGTGCCTTTATTATTCTCTAGAGGTGGGTTTGAACGCAATCTGTTCCATTGCCTCTTATACCTCTCGAGAAGAAAGAAAAAAAAAAGAAGTAAAAGTAACTTTCTTGTATATCATCACGCTACCTCCATTTGTTTGTTTATAGTTCTCAAGAGCTTATCTGCGCTTCTTTTCTTCTTTCACTTAATCAATACGTGATTTGTCATTTTTATCTTTTTATTTAAATACGCCTAATTGCTTTGAAAAATAATAAGATATATTATTAAAAAATTAATTTTTTTCATGTGGGTATTCATGTTTTATTTATTTTTTTCAAAACGATTATGCAGTTGTTGTATAATTCACGATTGCAAATATTTTCTTAGGACGGTAAAAATGACTAATCACATCTACGTCTCTATCCCACAAATATGAAAAACTGTGACATCCATCATATTACTCTTCACCGTATATAGCACTGCAGCTACAGTGATTTTCACCATAACTGTGACTCTGTGAGTGTCCGACGGTCCGTGCGCGCAGCAGCATTCATCCGACAACGATGTCTGTCCAAAAACACTTGTTCGCCAGACTTGCGCTCTTGCTTTTCACTCAATATGTCTCGTGCATGATGTTTGCGGCTCCTGCATGCATTGGGCATTGGCTTCTCATGCAAGGGCTCCCTGACAGGTTGATATATCATTACGATCTCACCGAAATGAAGAGTACCGATCGATCAATTAATCTATGGCTCCGCATGCACATTTGTGAGAGAAAGTGAGAGTACATGACAAATGATTCAACTAGCTAGCTAGGTGTTTTTCTTTGGAGCCAACCTTAATACTTCTGCCCTCATTTACAAGTAGTAGTCGAAGGAGGATTCAGCCGGCCGAGATGGAACATTAAAGATCACATGGTATTGTCAATTTCTGCATGCACCTTCTTAGCAAAAAATAAAATAAAATTGCCATCAAATTGTGAATTTGGAATTACGCCATTCGCGTACGTACGTCTTAGAGCTTATTTGTCAATACAACTGTTCTCAAGTATTCTCAGATATTTTCTTCTAAAACATAACTTAAACATAAAACATTTTTCAATTTAAAATCTCCAACTTTTTCATTTAATCATTACCTAATCATTATAGCTTTTTCAAATTCATAAACAAAAAAAAATACTAATTTTTCAAATTTCAAAATAAAAATAACATTAACAAATTATATCCAAATAAAATTTTAACTTTATAATATTTTTATTCAACTTTTTCGCTCTCATTTCTTAAAACTTAATAAAATATTTAATTTAATTCAAATCATTTTACTATTAATCACAGATCAACGGTGAAATCAATGCATGAATGGTAAGGAAAGAAAAACTTTGAAGAGGGATTATTTTATTGGAGCTGCAAATCGTGTATGCCATTAATTGATAATTGAGTTATAGTTTGTCATTCTCTGATCTAGTGCGTATGATGTGAAATCAGACAAATAAAAGAGGAGGAAAATAAAAATAAAAACAAGAGAGAGATCATGAGGAGGCCAGGGAGGGAACGTGGAAGCAGGTGGTGGGAATTATTATTTGAGTTAGTGTGCTTGGTCAGGATTCATGATTTCAATTCACTATTGGCTGCTTTCCTTCCTAATTTCTTCCAAACATCAATTAACAGTAGTAGTACTATATATTACTTAAAAGTAAGATTGGAAATTACGTACCCAACTTCCCAAAAAGATCGAATCAATTAGCTAGACAGTACCATACTTCATCTCGCTACATCCAACCTAGCTAGCCAGCTCCTTTACTAATTATTCTGATATATATTTTAATTAGGTATATATATAAAGGAAGAGAAATGAATTATACAAACTTCAAACAGACAAATCTCACATAAATTTTTGTAAAAAAGTAGACTCCGGCCGCTTGAAAAAAATATAAAAAACAATAATTTTTATTAGTAGAATCTACTTTTTTACAAAAGATTTGCACATAGTCTATCTATTTAGATCTCGTACCTAGCATTACTTGTAAAGGAACAAAAAAAAATTCAAGTTTCACTTCCACACACATATATATATTTATATTATATATAAATATATATAATATTTTTATAGTGGAAGATTGTAGGAAGATCACAAACAAAGTTCATCAGGAACAAATAATGACAAAGACCCCCTAAAGAAAACAACAGTATTTATAATTATTTGAGCCATCCACTGATCTTGATCACTTTTCATGAAAGAAAATATATAGTAAATTCTTAAATTCTCTGAATAAATATGCATGATATATCATTATCCACGAAATATATATATGTGTGTATATATATATATATATATATATATATATATGTCTGTATGTGGGCAATTAGGAATCGATAATCATTCTTGCATGATTAAGAACAATTTGGGCCAATATATATATATAAGGTAGTGCATTCCCATGCAGATTAGCAATATTGCTAGCTTTTGTCTGGGATTATATGCCTTTTTTTACCTAATATATATGAATATTGTTATACCTTTTTTTTATTATTATTCACGATCGATAAGAAGTGTGTACGTAAGTGGTATTCTCGATCATCAGCTTAAATAAAGAGAACAGCAGTACTCTAAAGTATGGAAAAGACAAGAATATATGCGGAGGATCGACAAAATATCGCTGTCTGTCGCAATTTCAGGTGGTCTTGACGTTGGTAGTTATATATCAACTTCCTGCTGGCCCTATTAACTAAATTATTGGCAATTTGGCATTAATTAATTAATTAATATCCTCAATTTAATATATATTAATTCATATAATCAATCGGTTGAACTCGATCGATCGATCTCGGGTTTTTCATCAAGATGAGTACTTGTATATATAATATAATTTGATCATGAGTATGATCAATATGGCCCGCCCGCTATGATTGATGCATATATATATATATATATATATATATATATATAATATATGGTGATTACCAAATTAAATTCGATGACGCGCGTCTAGCGCCTAATTTATATATAAATATAAATATATATTATGTAAAATATCATAATTACGTAGTTAGTGTTGATGAATAATCTCACATTGCCTGTGGACAAGATCTTGAGCATGTTTATAAGGAATGAACAATTTTCTCTGGTTGAACCGGTTTTATAAGATGAGTTAGGCCCATAAATTTCTTCATGGTATCGAGTATGGCACATGATGAATAGGGGCATACACTACTTACCCCGTGACAAGAATCAAGAAAAATAATGGCATGCATGTGATCAGGGTGGGTGTTGAGAAATAATCTCACATTGCTTATGGACAAGGTCTTGAGCATGTTTATAAGAACATGATTAGTATTGGATTATGCAAATATAAATGTAAAATTTGCATAATATGACATGATTTTGCATTTGGTTATTCCACTCAAAACTTATTCTCACATTGGATTATCTATCTATTAGTCAAAATAATAATAAAATATTATAAATTTAATAATATTTGTTTTTCAATTTGTTTTTCTATTAATTTTTTTTTCTAAATTAAGGGCTATATGGAAATATATCAATACATTCTAAATATTTAATACAACACCATTGAAAAAAAAAACACATTTGTCTATTACATCTTTACCTAAAAAAAGCACCCATTAATTTTCTTTTTGTTTCTAGCTCAAATCCTAGCCCTGGGAGCACTAAAACAAAGCACAAATCCCCCCAAAAAAATCCCAAATATGAAAGATTGAACCCAACAATAAAGGAAAAAAAACATTGAAACGAAATAAACTGTGCATAAGAAAAGCAAAAGAACGAAATAAGAAATGGAGAAATTGTGCATAAGAAAAGCAAAGGAAATAACAAGTACCTGAAAATATTTTTTAATCAATTTGGTCTAGCTACAGTAACCACCAAATATAACCACCAATCCCAAATTATTGTACCTAAAAGTCATATCCTTTTGAAATTGCATAATCCAATATATACTATTTTTGGGGTCTATTAGCCAAACTGATCCTCATTGGATTTACATATGCATCATCCAATGAGGATGCTCTAATGAATTAGCAATCATTTTTTATTGAACCGGTTTTATGAGATGAGTTAGACCCATGAATTTTATCTTCAACTAGCTAACTAATTATTTCATGAGAAAATCATTTTGGAACTATATATATATATATATATATATATATATATATACTAGTAAGATGTTACGTGCCTGAGGCACGTATGTGCAGTTCAAAGCACTAATATATTTTATTAAAATAAAAATAAAGTACATATATCTTATTATTTTATATTACTAATATATATCTTAAAAGCTATTGAAAAATAGGCTATTTGTAATTTATTATAATGCTTTCCTAGTATAATGAATACAAAAAGATAAATCTACATAAATCTGTTTTCCTATTATAACGTATTTTCAAATTGGAAATTGAATCCATGATTATTATTATAATAAATCTGCTTTATTAGCATATTTAAACATATTAATAGTAGAATAAAAACCAACAGAAATCATAAAAGTAGTCATAAATAAAATATAAATGAAAATACAATTGTATTCCTGTATTCTGTAATTATTACAAACGGATGGAAAGTTAATGAAAACCAACATATTACGTTAAAACAAGAAATTTCTGTTAAAACAAGAAAATTCCGTTTCATAGGATCTTTGTATATATATTTATAATATATGGTGCATGGCAGCTGATCATGAGTACCTAGAATTGGTACGTTTTAATCTGCCATGCACCAACATATCGCATATTCTTGTTAGAACTAATAATGTTGTTATGAGAATCCTATCTTCCTAATTCGTTTCGCATGCATGCATTTGTCATCGGACAATAAATTAATGTATATTTCTACAGATATTATAACTTAATTAGATGCTAACTAGTCGTTAATTAATGTCATCATGTCCTTCTAGATGATTATATATATGCTTTATTATTGCTCAATGTAGACGTAGTCATCGTCGGAGAATGTCTGCATGCATGATGTCATGTTCTGATTCTTATAATTAATTGGCCAACAAATTATATATGTCTTAATTAAATGATCTTAATTTCTTTTTCCTTAAATGATTCCGATTTCCATTAGTATATACTTACAACTTATATATATAACAGAATATTCCATAAATAAATTAAGATAATTTATTAGTACTACCTTATATATAAATCATGCATCAAGAGAATTAAAGTAAAGGAGGGCGGCTTAGTTAAATTCTCCATGAGATCCATTGCATGTATGCATGTATAATTAATATATATATGTATGTATATATATATTCTGAGCATCTGATCTTATTGATCGATCTCTCTTCGTATATATGAAACCAAAACTGACCCATTATACATCATGTATAAGAACAAATCTAGATGCTTAAATTTCTATCAAATTGTACAAGGGGAGAGAGAGAGAGAGAGAGAATATTAAGATCCATGCATGATTTTTCTCAACTGAAGTGAAAGCTCAAGGGATTCAAAGATGGCTATTGGCGATATTCTAATTTCATGTAATGAGGAATATTTAATGCAACTTGGCCACCTAAAAATATATGGAACCGTACTTTAGTTTGTTACGATCGAATAAAGGTTTTATCAAGCAGCTTAATGCACACTGCATGCCCACTTATATCTGTAAAGTTATACTGCATCCGATCCAGCTAATTAATACTGGGCGGGTGATCAGAGTTTTAATTTATATAATATATATATATATATATATATATATATATATATACCCTTAATTGGTAAAAAATTATAAAACAAATTATTAAGAATATTAAAGTTTATAAATACATGATAAAGAGCATAAAATTGAATATTTATAAAGAATAAAAAAAATTAAGAAATGTAAAAAATGTATATATAATCCATATATATATATATTTTATTTTAAAAACTTATTTCATCTAAAAATTAATTTTTTTATTAGTAGGAGTCTTTTTTCATTTTTGAGACCTTTTAGGAGTAATTTTTTTCTTAATTTTAAGGAAAAGAGGGATACATATATGCTGCATGCATGCATATTGTAATTTATTGGGGGCATATATATATAATACCAAATTAAATTGATAAGTTGAGGGTGAGGGTGATAATTGCAATTTGAATGGTAGTACTAGTTGGAGGGTGGTTAATTAATTTGTGTAATTATTTCTCTAAATCATTTTTTTTTTTAGATTGGAACCCAAGCCAACTATTGTCAGCTAGCTATATCCTTTATAGGGGTGTAACCAGTTCGGTTCTATCTGGTTTTGGACAAAATCTAGGACTGAACTGGTATGTACCGGTTTTGCATTTTCTAAAACCGATTACGCATTGGTTACTCTCCTAAACTTGTACTTCCGATTTTACCTGTTTCCGGTCCGGTCTGGTCTGGTTTTCCAATTTTTTTAAAATGAAATTTAGACAATTTATCATTAAAAATCTATTTATAAGAAAAAAAAAACTGGTTTAATTGTTGAGCCTTCACAGTTTATTCAAATCATCAACCCCAATTGATAAACATTAAACATGACAGATGTTATTCAAGTAGAAAAATTACAAAACCCTATCAATGTAATTTCACAAACCCAATCACAAAACACAATTTCACAAACCCAACCACAAAACTCAATCAAAGTAAATTTTGGATTCAAAAAACCTTACTATCACAAATATCGTCTATCATAATTTTAAATTAATTTCACAATCTCAATCACAAAACCCTAATATCACAAACAGAATAATAAACACAATCGCAAAAAATCCTAAATTTCGGATTCAAAAACCCTAATATCACAAAACCCAATCACAAAAATCTCAATATCACAAAACTCAATCACAAAAACCCTAATATCACAAAACTCAATCACAAAAAGCCTAGTATGTAATTTTTTTAAAAAAATTACCTTTGAGGGGCCATTGGGCAGACTCGGCAGAGAGACAAAGTGAGGCCGAGAGAGTTTAGACTTGAGAGAAGAGAGAGTGAGAGACGAGAGAGTTGAGAGACGAGAGAGTTGAGAGACAAGAGACTTGAGAGTGAGAAGTTGGGAGAAGATAAAGAGAGAGTTGAGAGACAAGAGAGTTGAGAGTTGAGAGACAAGAGACTCGAGAGTGAGAAGGGGCGAGGCCGCGAGGCAGAGACGCAGACGAGAGAGTGAGCTGTGAGCGAACGAAAGAGAGAATGACGCAAAACGAGATGGGAGGGAGAATAAGACTTTAGGAATTAGGGTTTAGTTATAGGGGAAACGGCGTCGCTTCCTATTGAGTTAATATTTTCAATGTGTTTTTTTTTTAAAATGGTAATTAAAACATTTTTTGATGGTTTGGAAAATTGATTTAATATACTATAGTCTAATATATTTGACTATATAATAGTATTAACTATTAATATTAGACTATTAGTATAGTTATATATTAGTATTAGTTATAATGATTTAGTATAACTATATTAGTATAAGTATAACTATAGTCTATAATAAACTATTAGTCTATTAGTATTAGTTAAATAGTTATAGACTTATATATTAGTATAGCTATATAATATATTAGACTATATAATAGTATTAATATTAGACTATTAGTATAGTAATTATAATTATATATTAGTATTAGTTATAAACTATATATTAGTATTAGTTATAAACTTTTAGTGATTTAGTATAACTATATTAGTATAAGCATAACTATAGTCTATATTAAAATATTGGTATTAGTTAAATAGTTATAGACTTATATATTAGTATGGCTATATAATATATTAGACTATTAGTATAGTTATATATTAGTATTAGTCATAAACTATATATTAGTATTAGTTATAAACTTTTAGTTATTTAGTATAGCTATATTAATTATAAGTATAACTATAGTTTATATTATATTTGTAATATATATATATATTGAACCATTGATATATATATATATATATATATTTGTAATACATTTAATATACTATAGTCTAATATATTAGACTATATAATAGTATTAATATTAGACTATTAGTATAGTTATATATATAACTATACTAATAGTATAGTTATAGTTATAGTTATAGTATAATAATAGTATAGTTATATATATATTAGTATTAGTTATAAACTATATATTAGTATTAGTTATAAACTTATATATTAATATAGCTATATAAATTATTAGACTATATAATAGTATTAATATTATAACCAGTACCTGACCGGACCGGTTCAAAACCAGTCTCGGACCGGTTTTTCAGTTTAAATTTACACCCTTAGTTGTGCCTTTATATTTTACTACACAGATTAATTAATTAAGACTTCAAAACCACCCGCTTCGTTACGTGCATATTTATATTAATACATGAGCTTATGTTAATATATATATATATATTTTTATATATGATGATGATGATCCTTGAATGTTCTCCTATATATATGCATCATATACATACATATCAGAGCTTGCTATAGGTCCGGTTATCTTATTATAATAAGTACTTGTTTTTATCTTGTAACGTCGATAGAAGAAAGAAATTACTACTGCCAACAGAAGTCAATAATTAATATGGTTTTTGTTTTTCTGAGAGATCATATTCGAGCGAGAGAGTGACCTAGCTAGCTAGATCGATGATCAGCCATGCATGCTGCATGGACCAATATTCAGTACCGTGCATGCATGATGCAGATCATCATGCAGTTGGAGATTGAACTTTATAAGTTAGTGGTTTCCCACTTGTACATGCATGATATATATATATATATATACACACACCATTTGTTGTACGCGCTTATATATATATATATCTTTCACATGACTGGCCTATTATATATATTCTTGTGCTGTTACGTATAAATCAAAGGGATACGCATGCATATGTATGGAAGATCTTGTGCTTAATTGATCACTTGTACGTGGAACTAATTAGCTAGTGATCTCTCATCTAGCTAGGGAATGGCCGCTGGTATCAGATGCGAACAAATAGATGCAATCCTCTAAGATTCTGACAACATTAATAATATAAATGCCTCCAAGCATGCAAATAGCAGCTAGCTTGCTAGGATTCATCGATCTGGCGCAATATATATACATGATCTATATATGTCAACCAGCACTATCGATCAGTACTACTACTACTGGAATCTGAATCAGATGTCAACACAGTACGTACTGAAAATACCAAAATTCCCAGAGTTATTCAGTGAGACACGCCATCATGTAGTAGTACTCCTCCAAATTGATCATCATCGGATATATATATATATATATATATAATATATTGAGAAACTACTGATCGCCAAGATTCTGATCATATATATATATATATATATTAATATGATTCCATTTACTCATTGAAGTCTTTTGTTTATTAGGGAAAATATACATGATACCTTAGATAAAAACCCAAACTCCAATTATATTCTGGAAAGAAAAAAAGATAACAAAATGGGGGATGAATAAGACAAAAAGCCCATCCCCGGCCATGCATCCATCCGTCCCTATGGCTCTATGATATGATCATTTTGTGTCTTGGCTGGCTAGCTTAATTTCATGCATGCATAGGACCGAGCTGCCAGCTCGATGATCTGGAATTCAATTTGGCATATTGCTAACGGCAGCAGACGAGATCTTTGTTAGTGGCCGCTAATTCTTGATGATCATCTGAAGATCCCTTTCCCATTTGGATTTCATTTGCTTCAATATCCCCGATTATTGGAACAGCCAGCTTCCCACTTACTTGAGCAACCTTTATAGCATCTGGTATCTCTTCCTCATGAGCTTTATTCTCCACACTCTCTTTGTGCTTTCCCCATAGGACTGAGTAAAGTCCCATTACAATCAAGATAGAACCCAGCACACTGCACCCACCACATGACATGATTTATCTGATTATATTACTAATAGATCTACTAATTAAATTATAATCATATATTAATAATTATGCTTCAAGTAATATATATATATATATGACGTCACATTTAATATCTCTTTGGATAATATTTAAGGATGGCATCCATGCATGCAAGAAGTTTGAGTGAAAAGATCATCAGAGGAAGTTAATTAAATTACCCTCCAAGAAAGATCTTCTCTGCCAGGATGAAGGAGCCCAGAATGGCTACAATTATCATCATCAAGGGGCTAAAAGCAGTTGCAAAGACGGGTCCTTTTTTCTTTATCACTAGCCCTTGGACATAGTATGAAATGCTTGATGTCACGATTCCCTGAAAGAAAGTTTTAGAAAAGATATCATCAACAGATGATTGACACGTGTTGTATAGTACCCTCGTGGTGCATGCATGCACTGCTCATCGCAAACTGATCAGTACACAGACAGAAATTAGATGCAAAGATTCTTACAGCATAGGCGGCAGCAAGGAGATTCATGTCAAAGCCAATTTTCCAAACAGAGGTTTTGTGCTCCATGACAAAGGTGACAGCAATGGCTTGAAGAGTGCCCACAAAGCACACCAGAGATGTAAGAGACAGCTGATGATTCTTGTATGTCTTCAACGCATGTGTCTGCAATATGAAATTAACATCAGACATACAAAACCGTTTTTCTAAGTTTTTCCTACAAGAAAGACCCAAAAAAAAAAAACAGCGACAACAAACATCTTCTTGCAATAATATTACTTACTTGCAAAACAAAAAGGCCCGACCAGGCAAGGGTAGCGATGATAAGAAAGATGGAGCCCTTGAACCAGTCCTTGTCGCTGTTTGCAGAGGAATTTGTCGCATAAGATTTAGGAGGATGGATGTGCTTCGACCAAACCATCTCCACTATGGGTCCTTTGTACAAAGTCATTAGCATAGCCCCAGCCACTGTCACTGCGGTTCCCACTATCTTGGCTTGGCACCTTACTTTCTTCATGCTCAGCTTCTCCATCCTTTAATTTATTTTAATTTTCATTGCACCAGATAAAAAGTTTAGCCCAATTAATTCTCAGGAACGCGAATTTAATTCAATATATATGAATCTATGATGATATTGGTTGCTTTTTTGCATACCTGAATATGACTGCCATGACAAACGTCATGGCAGGGAGCATGTTGCTTATTGCGCATGAGAAAGTTGGCGACGTATATTTCAGCCCCGCATAATAGAAGTTCTGATCAATCACCGGACTGTCAAACACAAACAAAATCACCCTGATCAGGACTCACAGATAAAGCCAAAAAATTCTGATGATCTCGACAAGGAATAAACTAATTAAGGACTGACCCAAGAAGAGCGAGGACAAATATCTGCACAAATACTGGAAATGTAATCCTTGGCTGCGCTTTCCTGAAAGGGAATTAAACGACGTTCATGTATCAGAACCCCGAAGATTATTTCATTCACAGACGGGAAAAGAAGTGAATTGAAAAGCTTGTCCGGGATAGAATTCATGAATTCAAACCTCTCGAAAATGAAAGCAAAGGGGGCGATGACCGCAGTTGCAAAGGCATGGCGATAAACCACCAGCACGTAGTGGCTCATCCCTCCGTTGAGAGAAACTTTACTAAGGATGTTCATTCCGGCATAGCCGAATTGTAACGATATCATTGCAAAGTAGGGTTTGGAGGCTTCGAGGAAGCCGCTGCAGCATCCGGGCTTCTCCATGTTTCTATTAATTCCCAAGAAACTGGATGGACTTCGGTCGGCAGCTAGCACTGCAGAAAAGTTCGAACTAAGACAGAGAGAAAGAGAGAGAGAGATCAGGAAGAACACGTACTGAAAGATCAGGACTGTGTTTCTTCTCCCTATAGCTTAAAATGTGGGGAGGCTCATACATTTATATAGCAGTCTCGGGGAACTGTTCATGTCTGACGTCGTATGATCCTCCACCCGGTTAATACTTTCTTTTTGAGAAAAATTATAATTACGATTCCAAAATACTTTATTCATAAATAAATTTTATAAAAATACACATACAAATCGATATATTTGGATATATTATTCCATTAGATTATAAAAATATTTTTATTGTAAAGTAGAACTAAACATATTATATAAATTAAATCATATAAATTTATAATTTTATTTTTATAAAATTTATTTGTGACCGTAGCACTTCTATTATTATTATTATTATTATTATTATTATATATGGTCCATATATGATTCACGTTATTTATTTTATAAATTTTAATTTATTTATGGGAAAAAAAGCATTGTTATATGGAAGAATATTATGCATCAGCCACTATTTACTTTCACACAGCATATCTATAATTTTTTTATAGGGCATGAGAATATTTTTTATAGAATTTAGGGGTATTTTTTAATAGAGTATGAAGTGTGAGATTGTAAATAATGAATTATAGAAGAATTTTTATTGCTATATGTGTTAATATTCTTGGGGCCGATGTGGATTTGCCACTGGCTAAGGGTGTTACCGGTCTGATTCGGTCCTGTTATGGACAAAATCTAGTACCGAACCGGTATGTACCGGTTTTACCGGTTTCTGGTCCAGTCCGATCCGGTTTTCCAATTTTTTTAAAATGAAATTTAGACAGTTTATCATTAAAAATCCGTTTATAAGAAAGCAAAAAAAAATTGATTTAATTGTTGAGCTTTCACAGTTTATTCAAATCTTCAACCCCAATTGATAAACATTAAACAGGATAGATGTTATTCAAGTAGAAAAAATACAAAACCCTATCAATGTAATTTCACAAACCCAATCACAAAACACAATTTCACAAACTCAATCACAAAACCCAATCAAAGTAAATTTCGGATTCAAAAAACTCTTATATCACAAATATCGTCTATCATAAATTCAAAGTAATTTCACAATCCCAATCACAAAACCCTAATATCACAAACAGAATAATAAACACAATCATAAAAAATCCTATATTTCGAATTCAAAAACCCTAATATCACAAAACCGAATCACAAAAATCTCAATATCACAAAACTCAATCACAAAAACCATAATATCACAAAACTCAATCACAAAATACCTAGTATGTAATTTAAAAAAAAAATTACCTTTGAGGGGGCACTATATAATAGTATTAATATTAGACTATTAGTATAGTTATATATTAGTATTAGTGATAATGATTTAGTATAACTATAGTCTATATTAAACTATTAGTATTAGTTAAATAGTTGTAGACTTATATATTAGTATAGCTATATAATAATTAAACTATATAATAGTATTAATATTAGACTATTAGTGTAGTTATATATTAGTATTAGTTATAAACTATATATTAGTGTTAGTTATAAACTTTTAGTGATTTAGTATAACTATATTAGTATAAGTATAACTATATTAGTATAAGTATAACTATGGTCTATATTAAAATATTGGTATTAGTTAAATAGTTGTAGACTTATATATTAGTATGGCTATATAATATATTAGACTATTATTATAGTTATATATTAGTATTAGTTATAAACTTTTAGTGATTTAGTATAACTATATTAATTATAAGTATAACTATAGTCTATATTAGACTATTAGTATTAGTTATAAACTTATATATTAGTATAGCTATATAATTTATTAGACTATATAATAGTATTAATATTAGACTATTAGTATAGTTATATATTAGTATTAGTTATAAACTTATAGTGATTTAGTATAACTATATTAGTATAAGTATAATTATAGTCTATATTAATCTATTAGTATTAGTTATAAACTTATATATTAGTATAGCTATATAAATTATTAGACTATATAATAGTATTAATATTAGACTATTATTATAGTTATATATTAGTATTAGTTATAAATTATATATTAGTATAGCTATATAATATATGATCAATTAAATTTTCATTTTTAAGATTAAACTTTTATTTTATATTAATATTATCTTATATATAATTATATTAATAGCATATGATCAAACAAATTACAAATGTTCACATTTAAGATTAATATTTTGTGTTAAAATTTATAAATTATAATATGAAATTATTTTATATATGATATATTATTATATATATTATATATAAAAATTCCACATATAATTATACATTATATATAAAACTTATATATATAAAATATTTTGTATAAAAATTATATATAAAATATTATTTTTTATATATATTCTTTATCAACCGGTTTGAGAAATCATAAAATTAGAATCGGATCAGTTTCTGCCAGTTTTTGCATTACAAGAACCAGTCACGAACTGGACCGGTTTAAAATTGGTCTCCGGTTCGGACTCATTTTCTGATTTTTCAGATTAAATTTACATCCATACCACTAGCCATTCTTGCCCTTTTTTTTTTCCTTGGCAAAAGTAATATAAAAAAGTTTTTGTCGAGGGCTAAAAAATTTGGTCAATGGCCATAGTTGATAGTTCCACTTCCACGTACGGAAGTCGAGTCTAGATAAATTAAGCCCGATTTCGCAGCAATAATTAAAGGAAGTTATAGAATTGGGGAAAAAAAAATGATGACCCATTAATGAAGTGACACGAACAGCTTGCCGGTCCAAATTCCAATTCATGAGAGAGAAATTTTTCTTACAAATTTTACCATGGTGGTATCGTGACACGTGGACAACAGCCCAAAAAGGGCTGCTTCGATGTTTTATATTTGAAAAATAATAAATTCAGAACATTTTATATAACATTTTGTACAACAATATTTAAAGGAGGGGTGTTTTTATAAAATACTTTATAAAACTAACATCATTTTATAAAAATACTCTTATTTTATAACATATATTGTGAAAAGTGTTATGTGTTTATCACTACTCTTTATATTTACTACTGATTTCTTTTTAACAATTTTTACTAGCGATAAAAACCGACGTGTTCGGCGCGGTTTTTGGATAAAGCTAATGCCGACCGACGTCTGAAAAACTGTGAGAGCAACCGACTGTAACCGATCAGTGGGGAGGAGGAAATCGATTGAGGCGGTTCTCGGTCGGTGTCAGTTCTCCTAGCGGCAAGATTCTATTGTGAGAGAGAGAGAGTTGTAAAAGAGATCAGGAAATGGAAGAAGGTTGGGGAAGAAGAAGACTTCATACCGAAACAACGCCGTTCCATACGGCATCGTTTCAGACATATTTTTTTTTCCTTATGTCTTTAATAAAACGACGAGCATCATTTCTATTATTTATTGTATACTTATAGGTATAGTATGACACCGTTCCATTTAAACTTAAGTGTAACGGTGTCGTTTTGATTGGGGTATATTAAAAAAAATAAGTTTTATTATATCGGTCGATTGAGCGGTCCAACCCAGCTTCAAACCGGGACCGAACAACTGAACGTCAATTTCTGTAATATTCCACCGCAAGCCGGCCGGTTCGCGTTGGTGGCGGTCAATTGCGTCGGTTTCTGTACAACCCTATTTTTTACTTCTTGTGGATCTTGGAAAAACATCTCTAACATTTAATAATTAAAAGAAAATGATGTTTACAGTATTAGAGTGTATGTGTAAGTTATGCACACTTACTTTAAAAATAATAGACAAATTTAAAATCTATATGAAAAAAAATATTTTTTTAATAATAAGCTCAATTTTTTTAATAGAAATGCAGTAACTTGTACATGCACTTTAAATATCTAGCATATAATATGACTCTAGATACCCATCACATGAATTAAAGCTCCAACTTTTTAGTTCTCACATGCATTCATGATCAACAAACAAAATATCTCTAATCGTTTTAAATCATGAGTCAAGACTTTTAAGATAGATATATCATTGTAACTAGGAAAGAATATGATCACTAAATCAAGAAAATGTATTCTTTTAAGACTAAGGAAATTCTAACAGGATTGGAGCTGGATTCTTCATCTTTAGACTTTAATTAATGGTAAGCATGTTAGTTGTTAATGTTCTAATATTAATTTCATGTAAAAGGAAGTACTATTTCGGCCTAACACTTCATCATGATCATCATGACCATATGCATGTGGGATCTCATGATGGTGATCAAGCTTACACATAAATTTTTTAATTATATATCTACTAGTAGGGGTGTAACCGGTCCAGTTCGATCTGGTTTTGGACAAAATCTAGAACCAAACCGGTATGTACCGATTTTACATTTTTTAAAACCGATTACGCACCGGTTACCCTCCTAAACCGGTACTTCCAGTTTTACTGGTTTCCGGTTCGGTCCGGTTTTCTTTTTTTTTAAATGAAATTTAGACAGTTTATCATTAAAAATCTGTTTAAAAGGAAAAAAAACTGGTTTAATTGTTGAGCGTTCACAGTTTATTCAAATCCTCAACCCTAATTGATAAACATTAAACAGAATATATATTATTAAAGTAGAAAAATTACAAAACCCTATCAATGTAATTTCACAAACCCAATCACAAAACATAATTTCACAAACCCAATTACAAAACCCAATCAAAGTAAATTTCGGATTAAAAAAACTCTAATATCACAAATATCGTTTATCATAATTTCAAAGTAATTTCACAATCCCAATCACAAAACCCTAATATCACAAACAGAATAATAAACACAATCACAAAAAATCTTAAATTTCGGATTAAAAAACACTAATATCACAAAACCCAATCACAAAAAGCCTAGTATGTAATTTCAAAAAGAATAAAAATTACCTTTGAGGGGGCACTGGGCAAACTCGACAAAGTGACAAAGTGAGGCCGAGAGAGTTGAGACTTGAGGGACGAGAGAGTTGAGAGAATAGAGAGTGAGAGACGAGAGACTCGAGAGTGAGAAGGGGCAAGGCCGCGAGGCAGAGATGTAGACGAGAGAGTGAGCGGACAAGAGAGTTGAGAGAAGAGAGAGTTGAGAGTTGAGAGACTCGAGAGTGAGAAGGGGCGATGCCGCAAGGTAGAGACGTAGATGAGAGAGTGAGCCGTGAGCGGAATAGAGACAGAATGACGCAGAACGAGATGGGAGGGAGAATAAGACTTTAGGAATTAGGGTTCAGTTATAAGGGAAACAGTGTTGTTTCCTATTGAGTTAATATTTTCAATATGTTTTTTTTTTAATGGTAATTAAAACTTTTTTTGATGGTTTGGAAAATTGATTTAATATACTATAGTCTAATATATTAGACTATATAATAGTATTAAATATTAATATTAGACTATTAGTATAGTTATATATTAGTATTAGTTATAATGATATAACTATATTACTATAAGTATAACTATAGTCTATATTAAACTATTAGTATTAGTTAAATAGTTGTAAACATATATATTAGTATATCTATATAATATATTAGACTATATAATAGTATTAATATTAGACTATTAGTGTAGTTATATATTAGTATTAGTTATAAACTTTTAGTAATTTAGTATAACTATATTAGTATAAGTATAACTATGGTCTATATTAAAATATTGGTATTAGTTAAATAGTTGTAAACTTATATATTAGTATGGCTATATAATATATTAACTTATATATTAGTATGGCTATATAATATATTAGACTATTAGTATAGTTATATATTAGTATTAGTTATAAACTTTTAGTGATTTAGTATAACTATATTAATTATAAGTATAACTATAGTCTATATTAGACTATTAGTATTAGTTATAAACTTATATATTAGTATAGCTATATAATTTATTGGACTATATAATAGTATTAATATTAGACTATTAGTATAGTTATATATTAGTATTAGTTATAAACTTATAGTGATTTAGTATAACTATATTAGTATAAGTATAATTATAGTCTATATTAGACTATATAATAGTATTAATATTAGACTATTATTATAGTTATATATTAGTATTAGTTATAAATTATATATTAGTATACCTATATAATATATGATCAATTAAATTTTTATTTTTAAGATTAAACTTTTATTTTATAATAATATTATCTTATATATAATTATATTAATAGCATATGATCAAACAAATTACAAATATTCACATTTAATATTAACATTTTATGTTAAAAGTTATAAATTATAATATAAAATTATTTCATATATGATATATAATTATATATATTATATATAAGAATTCCACATATAATTATACATTATATATAAAACTTATATATATATAATCTTTTGTATAATATTAATTTTGTATAAGACTTATATCTAAAATATTATTTTTTATATATTTTTTTATCAATCGGTCTGGTCCGGTCCAGGAAATGGTAAAACTGGAACCGGACCGGTTCCAGCCAGTTTTTACATTACAAGAACCAATTCCGAACCGGACCGGTTCAAAACCGATCCAACCAGTCCGGACCGAATTTTCGTTTTAAATTTACACCCTTCAGAACAACTACTCACGGTTTGCTAGTGCATGGCCGGCAGATGTAAAATTGATTTGGATCCATCATACTTTATATTATTGCATTCTTTAATTAAGGGCATATAATGAATTACGTGGTACGAACATAGACTATATAATAGTATTAATATTATACTATTAGTATAGTTATATATTAGTATTTGTGATAGTGATAGTGATTTAATATAATTATAGTCTATATTAAATTATTAGTATTAGTTAAATAGTTGTAGACTTATATATTAATATAGCTATATAATATATTAGACTATATAATAGTATTAATATTATACTATTAGTGTGGGTATATATTAGTATTAGTTATAAACTATATATTAGTATTAGTTATAAACTTTTAGTAATTTAGTATAATTATATTAGTATAAGTATAACTATGGTCTATATTAAAATATTGGTATTAGTTAAATAGTTGTAGACTTATATATTAGTATGGCTATATAATATATTAGACTATATGATAGTATTAATATTAGACTATTATTATAGTTATATATTAGTATTAGTTATAAACTTATAGTGATTTAGTATAACTATATTAGTATAAGTATAATTATAGTTTATATTAGACTATATAATAGTATTACTATTAGACTATTATTATAATTATATATTAGTATTAGTTATAAACTATATATTAGTATAGCTATATAATAAATGATCAATTAAATTTTCATTTTTAAGATTAAAATTTTATTTTATAATAATATTATCTTATATATAATTATATTAATAGCATATGATCAAACAAATTATATTACAAATGTTTACATTTAAGATTAATATTTTATGTTAAAATTTATAAATTATAATATGAAATTATTTCATATATGATATATAATTATATATATTATATATAAAAACTCCACATATAATTATACATTATATATAAAACTTATATATATAAAATACTTTGTATAATATTAATTTTGCATAAAACTTATATATAAAATATTATTTTTTATATTTTTTTTTTATCAACCGGTCTGGTCCGGTCCGTTTCGGAAAATCGTAAAATCGAAACCAGACCGATTCCAACCAATTTTTACATTACAAGAACAGATCCTGGACTGGACCGGTTGAACCGGTCCGGACAGATTTTCCATTTTAAATTTACGCCCTTCAGCACAACTACTCACGATTTGCTAGTGCATGGCCGGCGGCTGTAAAATTGATTTGGATCCATCATACTTATATTATTGCATTCTTTAATTAAGGGCATATAATTAATTACATAAAAAAAAAGCATATAATTAATTACGTGGTACGAACAAATATTCCTAATTGTCATTAACAATTATTACTACAGACGGAGGACCAAAGAAAAAATAATGTATTTGAGGTAAAATTAGTTAGTTAATTTAGTCTATTATTATAACTTTAGAGGAAATTAAGAGAAAAACCTAGATTGTTTCCCTATTTTTTAGATTTATATTTATGAATTTATTTTTATTTTAACAAATATTTTCACATAGTTTTTAAGAGTTTGGTTTTGGAATTTTAAATATAACCCCAAGTTCACTCTTATATAAGATATTCCTCTGTCATAAGTGAGGGTTATCAATAAAATTGGAATACTATCATCTTCTTTAAAAAAAATAGAAAGATAAAAACAATAAAAACTATTGGCCATTGAATTTGACATGGGTGTACATATGAATTTAGTGTTAAGGAGTGAGTATCAAATCCAACAAATTAAGGGAAAACTATAGAACAATATATAATTTACACGCACAATATAAAAAGAGCAAAAGAAGTCATAATCGTCGATGATTCAATTATATTATATAAACAGGGTAAAGTTGATCATCAAATGAATTAAGTTGTTGGTCTATTAATTTCCATTAGAAGCTCTAGAAAGAGAAGCTCCTCCTTCTCTGATCTAGAAAAAAAATTCAATCTTTCGTGAATGTTTTTGCCGGAGATGAGGGTGGAGATGTGACTTTCACCATTCTCTCTATTCCTTTTCCAATACCGCTTTTTGTATATGCTTTCATGATAGTGTTTTTTTTTTTTTTCTCTTTTCTATCGGTTTGGTTTTGGTCAGATCTACCGCACTCCAGCGACCACCAGTTGACACGCGCCCCACCACGCAACTCTACAACCGCCGATCTACTGGGACAAAGCGGAATTGCGGCGAAAATCTCCACGCGTGACCCTCACATGAGGTATGTTCCGCACAGGATTTTCATGCGCCGTCGCGCTTTGATGAGTTTGTCGGCTACATGTGTTACACTAGTAGATTTTCCACCTCAAAATCTTTTAGATCTGCCCCACCTCATCTCACAATCATCGACGCGTAGCCTCCACACGCCACCACAAGTGCGCGTGAAGAAAAATGGTTCGTCGCAATCCAGTCCATCTGATACCCTTTTTCCTACTATGTTTTCGTTTTTCCTAGCTGATGATCTTGACTAAGGGAATATGAGTCTCTCCAAAAAACATCTCAAGACAACAAACTGCAGTGCACTTACAGCTTCCACTTCCTCCAACGGTGGCTCCACAGTTCGCATAGCTATGTAAACTGTAAAAAATCGTCTTTTAAGACGGCACCCTCTTTATAGGGCATGGGTGGGGACCAAGTATTTGGTCCTAAGACCCCTTTTTTTCTTTTCTTTTTTTCATTCACTTTTGCACTGAAGTTATTGTATTGTGATGTTTGTTAAAAAATCTCACCACCTCCTCATGTATCTTGTACGTTTTCCTTTATTTGAAAGAAAACTTGCTTGTTTAGGAAAGAAAAAAGTTGTTGGTCTATTGAAGAATAATAATGCTATTATGCTAGTATGCCATCTAATTTTATTTTCTTATTTTGACCGTTTATGTATTTTATTATTATTATTATTATTATTATTATTATTATTATTATTATTAAAAAAGAATTGACTATTAGTCATGTATTGATATATTTTTAAAAAAATATTTAAAGATGTTAAATAAAATGAAAAAAAGTTAAAAAAATAAAAAAGATAAATTTTACTTAAAACGATATGATCAACTGTCACAGTTGGAAGGCAGCCTAGTAGCACTCATTAAAGAACATCTCTTTGATCAAGTGGAGCAACGTACAAAATAAAATGGGCTGTCTAATCATGATCCCCTCCCAATCATCTCGCATGATTCGAGAGCAGCTAGCAGGGCCGAAAGTAGCTCTAAATTAAATGCCTACCTACTTAGAAGAAGAGCATGGAGATAAGGTGCGTGCGTGGATTGTACGTCCGAATTAATCACAATATTACTATTCATGACTTAGATACGACTGCTAATGATCTACCATGGCTTGTCAATATTAATGGCTCTTATTCTTATAACATTGTGCGTCACGCTCCCTAGCTGGCATTTTTTCAGCTCTTGACATGTATGGACAAACCAACCACATATTTATTAGATTAACGAGGGACTAATTAAGTCTCAAATGCACAAATTTTGTATAATTTTTTGTAAAAAAATTAATTCTACTTAAAAAAAGTAATTTTTTCACATTAATCTCTTACAATGAAGTTCACTTTTTAATAAAAGACTTGTTCGAAACTTGTATATTTAAGACTTTATTATATATAAATATCATTATTCTATATGTTATCAATGGTCTGCTAGCTTTCTTTTTTGTTTCTCTACATATATATGTGAAATGAAAAGGAAATGGGAGTTTGTCTAGGCAATTGTGGTATAACACATACATATATATGTATATGTATACAAATATATATACAGTAGCTTTATGGCCTTGCCATGGGGCAAAGGAATTGTCATTGTTTTCCATGATGAAAACAAGAAAAAAGAAAGAAATGTTTGATTGGACTCAAGTGCAAGTGCAGGTGCAGAGTGAAGTGGAGGAGTTTATATGTGTGATGTGTCCCACATGGTGCGGATGTGTTGGAACTTCTGAGGCAGTCGATCGTCATATGTGGAAAGGTGGGAGAAAACCATGCATGCATGCTAGCTAGCTGTGCTGATCTTCTTCCTTCTTTGTCTATTCTGTTTTTTTTTTTTTTTTTTTTTTTCTCTCTTTTTGGTTTTTCATCGATCGTGTATTCGTTTTTCCTTCTACTTTCCCAACTTTACATGATTTATTTTCAACTTTTATCTTGAGATGCCCCTTTTTTCAGGGAAGCCAAGAGTGATGATATATCTGATCATGTGTTAATCCCAGCCGATTAGAATCCTCATAAATATTGCTCATGAAAAAACTTCATGTATATCCCAAGTTGTAGCTACAAAGAAGAGATCGAGAATGAATAATCTAGCTAGTGGCAAATGGACGTGTAAGCAAAAGCCATTTTGAAGATATGGTGCCTATATATGATCTCAAGTTTCCATCAGCAAGTAGCAAATTGGCAATAGGTACGTCATTAAGCAGCTAGCTAGGACACTCTCTAGCTCATATCTATGCCATTTTATCTAGCCAGCAGTGTTTTTTCATGAATCTTCATGCATTTCTAAGGCATTAATATTAATGCCTTAAAAATGCATGAAGATTCATTAATATTTATGCAGGCCTGGAAAAGTGAGTACTTATTTATGATCATTATATTAATTATATGGACGTTTGTTTCAGAATTTCATTAGCATAGAGAGAGAGAGAGAGAGAGAGAGAGTCTAGGGCCCCTCATGAGTAAATGGCCACCCAGGATGCAGACAATGCTGGGAAAGCAACAAATTTCATTAGCATAGAGAGAGAGAGAGAGAGAGAGTCTAGGGCCCCTCATGAGTAAATGGCCACCCAGGATGCAGACAATGCTGGGAAAGCAACATGCATCACTCATTTAAAATATCAATTGGACATTGAATTTGAAGGATTATTGATCAATCATCACCTTCAAACGTCTCTTCAGGCACCCCTTAATTAGCACTGTGCATGCTCTTAAATATACAACAATTAACTTTATCAAAACGAAAAAACATTAATTAATTATGGTACGTACGTAGCCTTTTGACTTAGTTCTTTCAAGTCCTGATCATTAATGTTCTTAGCAACCGAACAAGTTTGTTGCTACACATGTACGTAATGCTCATATGTGAAGAGGTTTTTGTAATTTGCAAAACCTCCTCGATCTACCTAAAACTGTCAGTTTATTTGGTAATTAAGGGCTGACCTAGCTGTGATTACAAGACAAGCTAGCAGTGAGCTTACTGATCAATCAGGTTGCCTACAACTTAGCTAGGGACAAGATTTGTTCATAACCCATTTCTAATCTGCTTTTGTGATCTCTTTTATATGCTAATTACCAAGAGATTAAAATAATCCTTAATTATTCCCACGGATTCCTTTACTTTCCCAATCCCTTTTTCTTGTAAGTATAGTGTAAATTAATACATAAATATATTGCTATTAATTTGGAAATAAATGGCTGGCGCATTCAGAATCCAGATGATCATCAGGTTTTGGCTGCTATTCAAAACTCCTTCAGATTCAGTACTGCAAAATCATATAACCACTAGGCAGACATGCATGACCATGACATCGATCACAGAGTCATAGGGTCAAGTATATATACTTCGAATATCTTGCATCGAATCATGCAAAAGATCATCATCTCCCTTTATTGTACAACTACAAGACCAATAAGAACCATGCATGCAGGACAACATAATTAACAGTACCGCAAGTAGGCCTGCAGGGACATTCCATTAGCGCGTAAATCGCGTTTCATTCTTTAATTCCACAAGTGATCATGATTATTTAACTGGAGGAAACGAGTGATTTAATTTTGCAGTCTTCTGGCGTACGTACGTAGCCTTTTCAGTCCTACAAATGATCTACATATGTATATGCATTCACTCATCTAATATTGTTGCCTTCCATAAATCCAAATCGCTAAAGGTTCTTTGTCTCCCACTGCATATATCTATCTATCTCCACCAAAAACTACTTTCATGCATGCTAGCTAGCTCTTAGTTTAGACAAAAGAAAAGGTCACGATATGCAGCTTGCTCTTGGTGATCCATCAGATCCCATTAAGCAAAGCAAAGCAAAGCAAAGCAAAGTGCACATTACATTAGCTTTTTGTAGCTTCTGAAAAAGCCTACACTTATTGACCAAAAAGCTAGCCTTCTATTACCGACTATCCTTAAGACCAATCATGTTCATTTTTATTGACTGGTCAAAGATTCATCAAGTATACTTTGTAAACGATCCCAACATATATATGACCTTTGCATCTTTACGTGAAATCAGCTTTGGCTTTAGCCGGCCTTTACGTACAGCTTTTCACGTGAACCTTGGCCGACTGATGATCATGATGTATGGTTATATATAAACCAATTGATTTCCGAGTACCACTTGATCATCAGGCCAGGAAAATTACAAAAACCAAATGCCTTTTCACGTACGTAAAACTTTCATGCATGCAATTAGATATAGCTAGAAAAATATACAAGAAATTAAAGTGTTCAATAATTTTATAATCCAGATCGATACAACATTAATTGGAAGACCACCTAATTACCCGCAAACTAATTATATTTTAGAGTGTTATAGCCACAAAGAGATTACACAAAAGTAATCTCACAAATAGACGTGGGTTAATATGATCCGTTAAAACTGTTTTACAATAAAAGTAAATTTACAATCTAACAAATCACAGTAAGCCACATCTGTTTGTGGGATTACTTTTGTGTAATCACTTATGACTAGAGTATTTCTCTATATTTTAAGGAAAATATATATTATGTCTGCGTGGGACCAGTACTAAATTAATTAGTTTGCATAATTGAATATAAACGCACCAATAATTTTAGTGGACTTTGAATAGATCGAGTCTAATTAGGGATCCATTAGTATTTCCATTAATATCGTGATCATAGAAGTGCGTTGCTTTAAAGATCATTAATTTGGGTAATTGGCCTGACCGACTTATTTAATTAACTTCCTACTTTATTACTGCATAATAACTACTTGGTGCATGCATAAAGTTTATATTTTAACTTTTATAAGCTTTCCCACAAAAAATTGCAGTGTGAAAAAAATATTTATTTTTTAGGAAGTAAAAGGGTTTCTCAAACAATACATAATTAGTGTGACAGCTGATTGATATCACCTTAACATAAGATCAAGATTAAGGCCCCGTTTGAATACATAAACGGTTTCATCTCATCTAATTTCATAATTACAACTTTCTCAAATTCACATACAAAATATAATAAATAATTTAACTTTTTCAAATCTTAAAATAATAATAATATTAAAAAAATAATATTTTATTTAACTTTTAACTTTTATTTAAAATCATTTAATTTCATCTCATCTCACTATCCAAACTATCGAAGAAGTAAGTGCTCAAACAACCAATAGAATACTCATCGCGAGGTATTAGAAGTTAGAACACCCTTTAATACTTTTGCATTAATTATGGATCGACTAGGCTACAAAGAAACCCAATAAAAAAATCAATAGAATACTGATCACATTTGATGTGTTGGGCTGCGTTTTGTTGGGTCGTCTGTCATCAGTCTAGTTTTCAGCCTAATCGAGGTAATGTGGTGGAGGTTTGGGTTGGATGAGTTCGTGGGTTGATGCAATGCATTTGTACTAGCTAAGAAGAATTTTCTTTCAAATTCGAAGAATAATAAATCTTACAATATTTATTATTGTTATTTTATCAATATTTTCTACGAATCTTTAATTGGATAAAAGAATCAAAACTTCCATTAGTGAATGATGTGGATTGGCTCCTATTTGTCATATGCTAGTTATCCATTAGGCCAATAGGCAACTTGATATGTTAAAATAACCATATATATATATATATATATATATCCAACATTAATATACAAAAGCATGTATGCACATTGAGTGTCACAAGCACTGTATTATGTTTCAATTGCGCATCTTGAAGTAAATTATGTTAAAATTAACTTTGGTTATTAAAATAATCTGCAATTTCTTTCCACGAACAGATTCTTCAATGAACCTTTTCTTTCTAATACTACTACCTAAGTAATCAATCAAATAGCTCTCTTGATCTGTTACTCTCTTGATTGAACACTTTCTACGATGACATTTTTAATTTATATATATATATATATATTGAAATGATAGTTGCAGTCGTGAGTGCTTAAGCGCTGTACAATCACTTTAAAAAAAATGAATAAATACGGAACTCACATGAAAAAATAATATTTTTTTAATAATAGACTCCAATCTTTTTTAAAAAGACTACACGATGCTTACACACTCTACGATTACATATAACATTACTTTTATATATATATATATAATATTATTGATATTGATTTTGCTAGAACTTTTAAGGTTAGTTTGTAACCATATCTCTTCGGTTTTTTTCTGTTGAAACAACAGTCAACAGTCCAAGTCCAACAAGCCCGGCCCAGATTCTGCATGTAAAGATCGAGTCCACACAGCCGCCATACTCAAACTCCACCACAGAACACAAAAATATCATCTCTTCGACTTCGTGACTCGTGTCTCTCTCTCACTCTCTCCATTACCCCCAGCAAAATCCAAACTTCTCTCTCGAACTCCAACCCCAGAAAAAACCCACAAATAAAATCATATACTTTTTTCCAAAACATATATACAACCTCTGCAAGGTCAGGTCTCATTACCTGTCAAGTCTTTCTGAGCCCTGTTATCTTGTTTCAAAGGATGGCATGTGCATCACAAGCAGTGATGGCTGCAGCCAACACCTGCACCTTCCCAACGCAAAGGTGGTTCAACAACAAGTACCAGAGTGTGAGTAAAGTACGGACTTCCAGCCTCTTCACTGTCAAGGCTTCCACTGAAGACGCTGACTGCAATGTTGAAGAATGTGCTCCTGATAAGGAGGTGATTAGCCCTCTCTCTCTTTCTCTCTCTTTCTGTATTTTGGTGCGAAGAAATATGGGAAAATATTAGATATCAGATATATGGGTGTTCTCAGAAGGAAAAAAAAAAAGTGACTTTTACTTTTACTTTTACTTCATTGGAAGAATTCGGAATTTGATTCAGATGTTCCGTTAGAAAATATGTTGAATCGACGTGATGAATTTAGCTTTTGTTGATTGATACAAACTTTAAGTTTTTTCAGTCAATTTTAAGATTTTTGTTATAATGCTCAGTTCTAAAAGTTTCCTTCGGCTTTATCTATCATATAATAAAGAGCGGTAGTATTAGCTAGATTTTCCATAGATTTTCTGTTTTAAGTTGTTTTTCTTTCCAGGTCTATTGACCTTGTTATGGTACATATGTGAGTGTTGAGTTGCACAATTTTAAAGTAAAAGGGTTGATACATGATCAGGTCCCTTCTATATACTTGAACTTTTAGGCTTAAGTAGGTGTCTGCACATGTATCGAGGCCTCAACTAAAGATTCTCAAGGTGTTTACTTCGTCTTGGCAATTGTTCTTGTCTAGTTTCACATATGCCATTGGCATAATGACAATATAATTGCGGCTACTTTATCAGCTTAACAAGTTGGTAACCAGGATTCATGGCAGTGCTAAACTGATGTGGTAGCCTCATTTCCTCACAAGATTTGCATACCATGGTTCATGTCAGAGTACTAAGGATTCACTTCATTTTTGAAATTTAAGTCTCGATGTGACATGGGTTTTCTGAAAGAAGAGCTTGCTCACTCACTCATATCATTTTGCCTACTTAATCAATTGTGTTATTTATGCTTTTGTCAAATAGAAGTGCAGTTAATATCAGGAACACGTGGATGCTTTTGGCATAATAAGTTTGGTGTTTTTCTTACTGTAAAATTAGGTCGGGAAGGTCAGCATGGAGTGGTTAGCAGGGGAGAAGACCAAAGTGGTAGGAACATTTCCACCTCGCAAACAGGGTTGGACAGGTTATGTTGAGAAAGACACTGCTGGGCAAACGAACATATATTCAGTTGAGGTTGGTGGTTTTAAGCTCTTACTATTTTCAAGGTTTCTCTTTCATTTTTGTTTTTGTTTTTTTTTTTTAATTATGCTATTATGGACTTTAACAAAAGAGTGTTTTAACAGATTTTATTTGGTTGAAGGACAAAATAACGTGCAAAAAAGGAAGAATCTTGTGAAAAATGATTATAATGAGAATAACTTTGTACAAATATTTATTTTGATTTTATTTTGAGGGATAATTCGGTATATATAAAATGCTATCATCATAATCAAGATATGATAGCCTTAGCAAAGAAATCGATGTTAGTTAGCAAAACTGTTTTCACTCAATTGACCTCTTCCTCCTATCCATGAAATTCAGAGTACTAGAAACTGCATTTAATTGCATCAAGGATATTTTCATCGACATGTTTTTATTACAATTAAAAATAGAATAACTCTATTCTAAAGCCTCTATGCTACACACCATCTACATGGCATAATTGATTTGAAAGATAATTTTTTTAATTTTACAAATCAAATTATGCCATGTGGATGGTGTGTGGTATAGAGGCTTTAGAATAGTATTGAAATAAATTGTCATCAACATGCTAGTAAATGAATTGAATAAAACTTTTTCAGAATATCTGCCACTCATATCTATCAAATTCTTATAAACTGAACAGTGCTTAAAAGTGGTGCATATATAGTTGAGTGTCTTCATGATAGAATAGGAGACTCGTTGATTCATGAAAATGCCAAACCTCCTATCTTATAACTGAGTGCATCTTCCTAGCCTGGGAGGAGACTGGTTGATTCATGAAAATGCAAAACTTCCTCTCTTTGCCTTGTCGTCATGAAATTGTTCCTCTGTCAACATCTTGATTGCATATGCCTTATGCTACCTACTTGAAAAATAATATATTTTTCCCCACTTTTACTCTTTCTGATATGTTCCAAATTAGGCTGAGAATCCAAGCTCATTCTTTTGGATAGGAATTCAAGGGAATTGCCAGTCTCTTTTACATAAGAAATCTGAGAATCCCCCAAGATTGATTGAGTTAATTACCACAGCCTGCAATTCCAATTAGACCATCAGAGATGGCCATTTTACCACTAGCAGTAGGCCTCCTAAAAAAAGGCTTTTCTATACATAAACAAAGTATTTCAAGAGAAATAACTAACTTAGTGATTGAAAATGAATAATATTACTATGAGTTGGCAGAAAGTAATAATATCGACTCAATAGGTGCCCATGTTCTAGGGCCTAAGCACAGAGTTTTCGGTGAAACTTCCAAGTTGAAACAATGGAATTTTTGGTACACACAGCAGGTAGGAAGAAAACTCTAAACAAACTATTGCAGCCATCTGTTCTTAGGATTGGTACTTATTTCTTCTGTATTTTTCTTTCTTCTCTGCTTCTCTCTCAGTACTTCAGTTTTGTGGCATTTTGCATCTAATATCTTCTGAACCGCCCAGCCGGCAGTTTACGTGGCAGAAAGTGCAATCAGCTCCGGTACTGCTGGTTCTTCTTCTAATGGAGCTGAGAACACTGCAGCAATTGCTGGTGGCCTTGCCCTCATCTCTATTGCTGCAGCTTCAACGGTACTCCTTCAAGTTGGTAAAAAGCCACCTCAAGTGCTGACGGTAGAATACTCTGGGCCATCGCTAAGTTACTATGTCAACAAGTTTAAACCTCAAGAAATTATTCAAGCCTCAGCACCAAGCCAGACTGAATCACTCTCATCTGTTCAGGAAGATATCCCTAACATGGAAGCACCCCAGATTGATGTCAACTCCCAAATTCAGCCTGAGTCGTGAGAAGGACTCCTTGGTTATTAAAGTTGGTTGGTATGATTCTTGAAATAAAAAATCTTGCTGCAGTTTTTTGCTTCATATTATAAATGTATCTAATTTTATGATTAAGACATATGTTCTGCAACCTTACAGAGATGTATATCACATTTATCAGGAGCATGCTTAGAAATCCAGTTTTGCTTATGCCATATCTTAAATGTTTGAAAGTTTTCTACCATTTTTTTCAATCTAATTGTATATATTTGAGTGATGCTTGAAGTAATGTAGTGCCATGGTTCTGATTCTTCTGAAGCCGCAGAAACTTGGTAAGGTGTTGAATACATATTGCTTTAGGATTCCATCATGGGAATTATTTCTTAGGTACAAGTAGCAGAAAAAGATTAATAATGTCTGTCAATGGCAGCCGATTTATAAAACCTTTTAGTTTTTTGGGAGGGTTTGAGTCTCTCTTCAGGAAAATTCTCTTTTATTTTATCCTTAAAAGTAAAAAAGTATGGTGTTGAAGTTGGATTTCACAATGGATGAAGGATGAAGCAAGTGAGTGACTGTACACAAGGAGAAGTACAAAGAATGCTGTAGATTGGAAAATTATTGGGTACATTAAAATGATTTACATAAGTATTTAATTTTTATTAATTTTAAATTACACGATATCCCGTGATATAATTAGAATATCACGTGTCCGTATTTCATACTACCTAAGAGTATTGACATTGGCTTTATCAAAGACATCTTCAAAATTTGATGAAAAGTACATGTTTTCCATAAATCCAAAATCTCCCTATCCATAACCCCACATTGGATTAGCCATTGAATTCATCAAAATAATAATATAATATTATTTTTTAATAATAATTTTTTTAATTCTTTTTTCATATTTTCCAATTACACTAACTATATGTACATTAATAATTTAATTTGATACTTACATTATTATTTCCTAACTAATTTTTTTTCTTCAACCTAATTATCCAACAAACACATTTCACAAACTAATTTTCAAACTCAAACTAGTAGTCTGCTGCATATCTCCATAAATCTAAATAACTCAAGTTGTTGTCATCACACAAGATAAATAACATGCATCTTCTCTCTAGCAATCATTTCACAAATATGAAATCATTCCACAAATCTAACTAACTCAAGTTGCTATCATCTAAATATAGCCAACATTCAGATCAATATAGCCAACATTCAGATTAAACATTCAGATCAATATATATTTTTGAACTCAAGTTGCTGCCATCTAAAATCAAGTCACAATTCACAATACAATTAGCCCACAAAAAGTTAACATTTCCAACATGCTATTGTTGAAGATCAAGTCACAATCCCAAAATACAATCATCCATTTAAAAAAAAAAAATCAGATCTCATAGTGGTTGCCCAGTCACATGTTTATCCAAAACATATGGCTGGGCAGGCACTAAAAGCTAGAAATATGAAATCAGTACCAATAGTTACACACCTCCATGAGGTGTGGATAGAGATTTATTGGATGTACCTTCGGAATTATTCAAAGAGTTCTAAAAATTTTTCCTCTGAATATTAAGGAAGTAGGCTTGCTGCATGGCATTCATGCCAGAAAAATCCTTGCTCATGATCTCCGCCTCGAACTTTCTCTTATCAAGTTCCAGTTGTGCACCTCTATCGTGATCTGCCTTCATCACTCATGCTCTCTCTTCTCTGCCTTGAACAACCGTCTATCCTCGATCATTCCAGCTAATGCCATGTTGAACTCAGCATCACATGATTCATAGGCATTCCATTTCCTCAAGTTATCTTTCTCAACTTTTTTGCCTGGAGGCCTCTCAATGTTCTCCTCCATAGCGTCGTCGGCAACTTCATTTGACTGCTCATTGGCTGGATGTTTATCGTGTGGTTTTCTCCTCGTATTTGGTGAAATTACGTGTTGCGATCATTTGGATTGGTATCTCAAAAGACACCAACAATGCTCCAATGTGAAGTTCTCATTCTCCATCTCTTTGTATATTATTTTTGCATTTTCAATCTGAAAGTGAAGGAATATTATCAGAAAATAAATCTTAGACAAATAAATACATTATTAAAGGAAAATGGTAAATACCTTGTATTGTTTGGTTGCACCACTCGGATGCAATGATTCTACCTGCGCTAGAAATGCACCAACGATTGATCAATGACCCTACTGAACAGTTCACAGTATTTGGTTTTTTATACTCATGATAAAAATTAGAAATTCTGTTCCTCATTTGAGTGGATTTTTTATCAATACTCCGTATGGCATCAATGCTAATGTTGAGCCAACCGGAGACAAGTAAGTTATCCTCATCTACAGTGAAAGATGCACATTTTTGAACTTTTTTTGCCAAAGGCAAATGAAACGAACCTTTCTGAACTCAGGTCGCGCTAGGAAGCTAGAGAAGGCCATAGATGTTGCAGAAGCCAGAGAAGACCATGGATTTGCGTGAAAAATCGAAGATGCGAGGAGGATCTGGTGTACTGTGAAAGCGAGAGAAAGGGAGAGAGAAAACACGTGGGGAGGAAAATAAAGTGAAAGAGGGAAAGGAAAAAAAGGCCGATGTGGGATTAAACTGGAATAAAAAACATATTTGGTTGGTGATTAGTAGCACGCCAAATATGAAGGAAATCAGTATTTTATTGCAACTCAAAGTTTTCAATTTATCTTTTGGCTAATCCAATGCAGCTGAATTTGGAAGAAATAAGTTATATTTTGCATTTGGCTAAACTTTTAATGAAGCTAATGCCAATGCTCTAAGATGTATCGAAGATCCAAAGAGAGAACATTTGCGAGATGCAAATTGATTTGTACTTATCTTTCTAGTTATTTCAAAACTTTTCCGAGTGTTTTTTTGAAACAGCAAAACAAGCTGATGAGTGATTGCATCTCCAAGTTGGAAATTCTCTTCGATCTTGGCTTCCAAGTGCCAGAGATAATAACTAGATATGGGTAATAAAATAATAATAAGCAAGGTGGGTGGGCTGGTATGGTGCAGAGATATGGGTAATGATATATAGAAGTGGGCTTTTGTTTGATTGTAATCCAGCTAAAGATCCTCTTGCTTGTAGAAGTGGGCTTATCACCTGAGGCTTTTGCCCGAGGACTGCTATTATTATGGGTGCTGAATTATTATTGGTTTTTTACCCGTAATTTTTAGCATTTTTGGTATAATTATTTTTACTTGGTTTAATAACATTTTCTTTTGAGATATACACAAAATTAATTTTGCATAAAAAAATATTAAATATTATAAGGGCTCGTTCGGACAAGGGATGAGAAACAAAATTCTTAAAACTTTTCGCAATTTTATTCCTAAATATCATTGACAAAAAACATTTTTTTATTTGAAACATTTAACTTTTTCATCTAATTACCATCCAAATACAAAAATTAATACAATTTTTACAAAATTTTAAAATAAAAATAAAAAAACAATACAACTTTTTAAACTTCAAAACAAAAATCATATTAAAAAAATTATATTTTTCAAATAATTTATTTTGCTTTTATAATATTTTTATTCATTTTCCATCTCATTTCTTAAAATCTAATAAAATATATTAATTCAAATCATTTAACTATTATTCACATAAGTCTGAGATATTCCAAGTGTCCAAATGATCCATAAGATTGGCAAGCTACATTTATCTCTAGTTAGAATTAAACCATCCAATTTTATTTAGAAAAAAAACATCAAATTCGTTCTAAGTAAGATCTCCTCGTATATGGAAAATTTGGCTTGAATCATGGTTTTTTAATTTTTTTAATTATTAATTATATTTAATGATTTAATATGTTTTAAATTATTATTTTTAAAATCATTATGACATGAAATTAATTTAAAATGCTATTAAAGATGATAAAAATTAGAGGATAAATTACATATCTCAAAAAACAAAAATGGTTGCTTTCTACTTTGTCAAACCCAGCGGCTCCCGCGGTTTATAGGGTGAGATGAGATGAAATGATTTAAGATGAACGTTAAAAGTTAAATAAAATATTTTTAAATTATTATTTTTTAATATTATTAATATTATGAGATTTAAAATAGTTAAATTATTTATTATATTTTATATAAAAATTTAAAAAAATTATAATGATAAATAGAAAACACTCACACTATCCGGTCAATAATAAATACGGCCACTCCATAATCGACATAACAGAAAATTCCTAGTACGGCAGAAAAAGAACAAGGCCTCCCGCTTCAATGAAATTCTCCAAGCACCGTCACTCCCTGTCTCGTTCGGTCTTTCCTACGGTTCTCGAACCCTCAGATTCATCAGGTATAGTTATCGTCCGCATCAGTGAACGAATCCTCCGTGCTAGCTCTTCTTCAGGTGCGAATCGATCCGGCGTTGTTTTTGTTCTGTTTGCATCCATATACTGACAGAATCCGTTGTGTTTGAATGGTTCTCGGAAATTTGTGTGGAACTGTTTGGTTGATCAGAAAATTTTTGAATTCTTAAAAAAAAGGAAGCGATGATATTTTCTTTGGTTACGTTTTGCATGTCACTGACGGTTTGGAATCATTTATTGCATTTTAATTGGTGATGGGAATGGAATATATGTGGTGGTTAGTTGGCTCGCAATTGTAACTCATTGCTTTCTATTATATTCTCAATAACCACAGAGAACCTAACAAAGAAACAGAGAGAATAAATTTGATTAAGGAAGCTAAAGCCTGAAGTGGTTCTTTTAATCCTGATTGTAAGGTGGTCTGAAAAGTTTCTGTTCACACTGGGAATTTTATTGATGCTGTTTTGGTTTGCATGAAGTTATATAGATGTCATGGAAATTGCACATGCATATCCTGTTTTGGTTGGGAACAGAATGAGGTGCCCCGCTGGGGTGTGGGAATCTTGGTTCAGGCTTAAATTTGCTATGTTATTCTTATTTTTTATTTCCAATAGATAGACTTTTATTTCAATTGCGAGGCTGCATTTGTATGCAGGTACACATTCTGTCTGTGCATTGAAGAGTAGGGATCTTTCACAATAGACTTATATTTGAGAAAGTTAGGTAGTTGTATATATACATTGTTCTTTTTTTATCTAATTAATTATTTACTGCTGGCAGATCGGATTTTTTCCACACTTAAAAGTTTGATTTGCCCTGAATTTTTGTAATAAATATTGTGTGGGAAATCGTGGATCTTTTATCATGGGAGCTGTAGAAAATGCCTTAGACAACAAAGAACATCGACTACCAGGAGAAGCAGTGGAGATTTTAAAATCATTGGCTGCCAATTGGGGGGATGTACTTGACCCAAATGAGTTGCAGGTTATCCGTCTTAAGGGTGCAATGACGAATCAGGTTTTCCAAATAAAGTGGCCCACGAAGACGGAGGATGTATCGAGAAAAGTTCTTGTTAGGATCTATGGGGAGGGTGTGGAAGTGTTCTTTGATCGAGATGATGAGATCCGGACATTTGAGTTCATGTCAAAGCATGGGCAGGGACCTCGTCTTCTTGGTCGGTTCCCGAATGGGCGTATTGAAGAGTTCATCCATGCTCGGGTATTATATTTTCAATTTTCTTAACCGCATTCTTCTCAATCCTGAAAGTCCTGGAAATGCATTAGATATTCCCAGTTTCTATTTTGTTTTAACTAACTGTATAGAGGCTCTTGCTTCATTCAACTTCTAGTATAAGTTATTATGTATTTGAAATTTCGTCCAGGAGTGTAATGCTCTTATTGGACTGATATGTAAAAAATAATAATACAGTTCTTGCATTAAGATTTAAGATCCGAATTTGCATATCCATCTGAGGATAAATAAGAGGGACCGAGACATTGATAGATCAAGTCTCCCATGATTATTGAAATAACATGCCTATCGTGGACACTTTTTCTTCTGCTGTGGAAGTAACAGTTTTTGGTGGTTCGCCTATCTTTTTCTTTCTTAAGTCGGTCATTAAGAAACGTGTCGCTTTGTTCTTTATAAAAATTGAAACATTAATATTTTTTTTGATAAGTAAGAAGTAATTTTATTAGAAACAAAAGTATAGGCGAAGCCTGTGGACACAGAAAGTATACAAAAGAAAACATTACTATTCCCTTCATCAAATTTATGTTTTCAGTCTTCTGTATTTGTGATTTTCAGACACTATCAGCATCTGATCTGCTTGACCCAGAAATATCTGCTCTTACAGCGTCTAAAATGAAGGAGTTTCATGATCTTGATATGCCAGGTCCAAAGAATGTCTGCCTGTGGGAGAGATTACGGTATGTCTTCCCTCGGTACATAATTTTTATTTTCTTTGACAACTGGAGATTCAGTTGCATGTATCTTAATCAAAGGAAGGTTATTTTTTTCACGCACATTGTTGGTTCTACAGTATGAACTCTAGACGCAAATATTATTATTATTATTTATATATATATATATTGCTTCAGAAATTGGATTCGTGTGGCTAAGAGTTCGTCTCTCCCTGAAGAAGCTGAAGCCTTTTGTTTGGATAAAATAGAAGAGGAGATCCCTATATTGGAGAAGGAGTTTTCACGGGCTTATCAATGTATAGGTTTTTGCCACAATGATTTGCAGTATGGCAACATAATGATTGATGAAGAGACCAATTCTATAACCATCATTGTAAGTTCCCCTTTGTGCTGGTTATCTAGATTTATGATTTACCTTTTCTTTTTTTATTCCCTGTTTCTCTCTATAAACTCAACTCTACAATATCCTCAAACTTCAAAAATCAAAAGCCAAAAATGTGTGAAGTCATGGGATCCTTCTAAAAGGGGATTTTTTTTTTTTTTTTTCCAGTTCAATTGAAAATGAGAACATGAATAATGGGAACTTGTCATCCCTGGCTGTGCATTTATCTTTCCTGGAGCCATAAATCTGCATGCAGCTCCTATGCCAGCATCTATTCACTCGGTTTGCTTTTTGGAAATTTTGACCAGGACAACAATTTTTTGGTCATGTAAGAAATGAATATTTCATCACCTTTATATATGGATGGTGAACGATTTTATTCAATATGGACTTAACTATTTGGTTTAATTTTTTCACATAATTAATTATTTTCTCTCCCAACTGCTCAAATAATTTATTATGATATAGTAAGCCATAATTGATTTTAATTCTATCCTCATTATCAGGATTATGAGTATGCAAGTTATAATCCTGTTGCGTTTGACATAGCAAATCATTTTTGTGAGATGGCTGCTGACTATCATACGGAAACACCTCATATTCTGGACTTCAGTAAATATCCTGGTGTGCAACTTGTTAAATTTCATTTTTTTTCCTTTTCTTTTGGTTTTATTTTTTCTGTTTGTTTGGTTTCCTCTCCTTTTGCTCATGTTTTGCTTTGCTTTATTTTCTCTGATTAAAAAGGAATTCTCTTTACCTGTGGCATACGCCAGGTTTGGAGGAGCGTCAAAGATTTGTGCGCATATATTTGAGTTATTCAGGTAATATAACTATGTGCTTCCCTCCATAGTTTTGCTTAAGATATCTTCACTAGGATACTGTCCTCTTTCTGCTTTGGTTTATAATTGTATTTACATACTTTTCACTATGGCTTCTAATGAGGATGGTCACTATTACAACTGTTAAAATCTGCAATTGGTCTTCATTTCAGCAATAGGAAAAGCCCAATAGGGTCTCTGTTCAATTTACCTCTGAATACTCATATTTCATCCTATATAAAAAATACTTGTAATTGTTGAACAATTTCTCTTCATATGACAAAGTTGTTTTAGTGACTATAATTATACTTCACCTGAGAATTCACGTTATGTTTATACTGTCCTCTGAATTCATTCATTCAAATGCAGGTAATGAACCTAGTGATGATGAAGTGGAGCTGTTGCTTCAAGATGTTGAGAAGTATACTCTAGTGAGCCATCTTTTTTGGGGCTTATGGGGAATAATATCGGTACTGTTCTGACCTTCCCATGTTAGCTTTCATCATTAGAATTTGAACGCTTTTTCACTTTAGAGGGGGTCATGCCATTGATACCAGAATTGGCTCTTATTGCTGCTGAATGGGTAGTTGTTCGACCCAAAGTTTTGAATACCGTACCGGAAGTCGTACCGGTCAAGACACTGGAACGAAATATTTCGGTACCGGTACCGTTTCGTGTACCGTTTCGGGATAACGTTTCGGGATAGTCAATATATAAATAAATTATATATATATATATAAATTATATTCCAAAATAATAGTCTACATATAAATAAATTATATATAAATACATATATATATATATAAATTATAAATAGTCTAATTTGAATTAGGGGTTAAAAATAAGTTTGTAGTATGAAAAAACCGAAAAAAAAAAAAAACACACACACAGGCCGAAATATCGGCCGGTACCGGCCGAAATATAGGCCGGTACAGGCCGGTACAGGCCGAAATTTAGTCCGGTATGGCCGGTACCGGCCGGTACGGCCGGTATTTTAGCCGGTACGGTACATATATAGTACCTGTACCGGCCGGACGGCCAAAACGAAAAATTTCGGCCATACCGGCCGGTACGGTACGGGATTTAAAACACTGGTTCGACCACTAAAAATATCTGTCTGGCTCTTATTGCTGCTGAATGGGTAGTTGTTCTACCACTTGAATACATGTGCAGATTATTATTTAAATATAATTTTTTCCTATAAATATCATTTTTAGGACTTCTTCTACATTCTATTATTCTTTAAAGTTTTGGTTGTTTTTTTTTTCTAGTTTCACGTAAGTCGCATTCTAGCCTCTTAATAACTTGCCAAGTGCCATGGGGACCCTCAAAAAATTGCCTTGCACTGGAAATTTATTGCCATCTGGGTCAATTGTTGATTTTTATGGTATATTTATACAAGTTATGGGAAAATGCTAGGGAGAAAATTACATGCATTCGGTTTTTGCAAGCTCATTTACTTTCATCTTCTGTTATCTTGTTCAGGAACATGTGAATGAAATCGACTTCGCTTACATTGAATATGCAAGACAGAGGTTTCAACAATACTGGTCAAGGAGGCCTGCTCTTTTGGGCTCTGTTGGAGCTTCCTCTGAAAGTGTGACTGATGGCAGCTGTGCTACCTAGGTCTCTTTATTGTGTATATACAGTTGCTTTCAGGAACCAAAAACATTTCAAGGATCTCAAGTATGATGTTAAAACGTTAAATTGGAAGAGTTAGCTGTTTTTGTCATATATGCTCGCATGTACGTGTGGCACGATTTAGGCATTTGATTCATTGCTTTTAGAGTTATAAACATGTCATTTTTGTATTTTCTTGCTATGAAATTTATATTTGATGAAGAGTTGTGGTCCTGTGGATTTTGCATTATAAATGTGGGATATTTTATCCTAATCATATGCAATGAAATTAACATGTTTAAAATTTCAAGGTTGGACATTACGATGGAACGTGCAAGGAATTGATAATAGAGTAATACTAGGTACAACCCGTAGTAATAAGTCTGCACAAGTCCTTTGATAAATGTAGACCTTACCAAAATAAAATGATTTTTTTTATACTTTTTCAAGGTGGGAGTCTACCTTTTTTTACAAAAGACTTGCATGAGAATTATATATTTTTATATATTTGAGGTTTGTACAAATCATTATTTTTTATAGTAGGTTGCATATTCCCTCCCTTTTATGGAATAAGAAATCATTACAGACAAGGCTTTCATCGAAGTAGATAATTTTCTAAAATAGAGAAATAAACTACCGATATGAATGGAAAATTTGTTTGATCAACAAGATCTAGCCATGGGTAATGCTAGAAAGAAGCTACTATAACAATGTACATTTTGCACTCACTGCATGGTTGGTTCTAGTTGATTGTTTTCAACACTCACTTGGGGATATGTGTGGTCTAGATGATGTCACATTATGTGTGCAAAATGGATATTCCCAATAGTGACTTCTATCTATATTTATTCTTTTCCAAATTGAGAACAACTTGCCACATATTAAAGATGTAGATCACAGCACGTTGATGAAAATGGATTTCACAATTTTATAACGCGAAAATTAAAATTTATTTATAAGTTTATTTATTGACATATTAAATATATTACTAATATGAATGTGTAAAAAATAAGACTTACAAATAGATTTATTTTATTCGGATTTTTCTATATTTTAAATTATTTGAAATTAAAAAATATTTTAATATAAAGAGTTTTTAAGACTATTTAATAATTTTTAAGAATCCTAACACAAAAGGGCCAGTTCCGAGTGGGGGTTTAAGAAGGGGTTAAAGTCTAAACACGAATAAATTGTGGCCTTGTGTCCTGAGCTTGTTCGTTTGCAAATTTTCACACCGCCGCGAAGTGTAATCATCCACCCATGGGCCTTAAGCAGGATTCCTTGGAAGAGCATACGAAGCAAAACAAAGAGTACGCCAGTTTTGCTGTTTGTTCGATTCCATTTTCACGGTTTTTGTTCCTACGAGTTGTCGTGTATTTTTTTTGGATTTTCGATTTGCATCTATTTTTGATAATTTGCGTTACCCGCAAAAAAATGGTTCAGCGTTGGGAAGCAGCTACCCGATTATTACGGCATCGAAAAGCAATTCCTCGCCGCCCCTATCAAGTCCGCCGTTGACAAATACAAGCTTGTTCCCGAGTTCCTAAAGGTATTACATATGCACTTAGGTAGGCCTGTATGCATATGTACGCATGTATATGTCTGTGTACACTCTCCTGGAGCATCGCTGTGTCTGTGCAGATACAAATACGAATTTTCGTAATGCGTATCAAAAAGTAATATCATGTATGAGTAATATAGTATCGTGCGTGTGCGCAATATATATAGGAAATTTATTACGTATAAGGTTTTACTCATATTAAGAAAACTATATGCATAGGTGAGAGGACTGGTGAAACAACATTTGGATTCTTTTAATTACTTTGTGAATCACGGGATCCAGAAGATTGTCCGTGCTAATGATCGTATAGCATCCAGTGTCGACCCGAGTATCTATATCTGGTGAGTTATCCAATCTTGGGGGTTGCATTGATATTAATTGGTTTGTTGTGGCTAAAATCTAAATTGAGGCTGTTCTGGGATGAGTACGGTGGTGTAGGACTAATGTCCTGGATGCTTCCATTTAGCATTCTGCCATCACTTGCTGTAATGGCTGCCAATTATTTTGTTTGATTATAGTGAGGAATTTCTGTTGGAGATCATGTTTGAAGTGGAGTGCTAAGATTCAATTTTTGAGGCCTTTTCGTAGTTTCAGTTCCTGCAACTGAGTCTTTTCCCCTGTCCCTTGTTATGCAGGTTCAAAGATGTTAGAATTGGTGAGCCCTCAATGCCAAGGGATGGTGTGAGCGAAGAAATTAATCCCCAAATGTGCCGGTTATCTGATATGACGTACAGTCCATTTGCCCACTTCATGTTCATATATTTTGCATTTTAGATCTAGTTTACTCTCCTATTCATAGGACTGCTATTAGCATTATGGTGCTGAATTTTAAAGATGTAATGTGAAAAGGGAATGATGTGTCATCTTGCATGACGATGCAAAGAATCTTGAGCACAACCCATAATGATCTTGATGATTATATTATTATTTATTTCAGTTTTGGTTTCATCCTTGAAGAACTTGCTTCTTGCCTTCCTAACCCAGCAGCATCAAAGAATGTCATTTTCTAGTAACCTACAAAGGCATGCATTTATTTTAATAAGATACAAAGCTATGCAGTTGATAATGAAACATAGTCCCTAAACACTATTGGGTTCATGGAATAGGCTTCTCTTTGATTGTTAGGATTGGATTTCTGTGTACGGAAGTATACCATAATACCATTGCTGTGACATGAAGCTAATGTGGTTCATACAACTATTTGAGAACTGTTGGCTTATATACTAACTTTTTTTTGCATTGATGTGTTGCAAATTCAAGGTATTCTGCTCCAATTTTGGTCAGTGTAGAGTACATTCAAGGAAGTCATACCCAAAAGATAAGATTGGAAAAGGTACTTCTAGAAATTCTAAGTCAATTTTGGTTGTATCAATTGATGAAGAAGGTACTTCTAGAAACAACTGTAGGTTAAGTTTGGTGGCATGTATTTAAATATTACATAAACTGTGTCTTGCAGAATGAGGTTGTTATTGGAAGAATGCCTATCATGTTACGGAGTTGCCGCTGTGTCTTATATGGAAAAGATGAAGCTGATCTTGCAAGACTTGGTCTGTTTTCAAAAATTCAGATATTTAATTCTGTCTTACATTTACATGAATTTTTTCTTTCCATTTTTCTGCTGACTGCAGGTGAGTGTCCCCTTGATCCTGGAGGATATTTTATTATCAAAGGGACAGAGAAGGTGCCATTCTGACTTGTATTACACTAGGCAACAAAGTTAAAAGTACTTCAGTGCAAAAAGTTGAAAATTGGTTCTATGAGTTATTGAATCTGCCTAAATGGATGAACTTAAAGTTCTCTTTTTTAACACTTTGTTCTTATGGGTGGGTGATATTGTTTGTAATGGGCTGAATGTCCATGATCTTCTACTTTTGATTGTAAACTCTAATTAGGCTATTCTCATGTATACTCCCCGTGTACTTGGGTTTTGCCTACTTCTATGAATAAAACTTCTGTATTACCTATAAAAACTTATTGAATCTGCCTACTGTCGATCAACTTGGCCTTTTAGATGAAAAGGGGGATAGATCCACCTTTTCTAAGTCTCATGTTTGTATGCAAACATTGTAAAACTCATTCTGATCCTTTTATTGTTTTCTTAAATTGTTGGACTTTTTTCTTGATATCTGCACGACATTATTTAATGTTTTGACTCTTTTTCAATTCTAGCATGGAAAACTGTGTAGTATAATGGATCCAATGTGATTGTATACTTTGTTCCATTGGTTGATTGTAAATGATTTTAATGGCATGAACATTTATGAATTTCTTGTATCACTAGAATATCACGCCTAGGCGTTGCTCTTGTATATGTCCCATTGACTTGGGCTCTGGCCTATCCTTATGATTAATAAAATCTTGTTTACTGAAAAAATAGACCAAATGTGATAGTGTGCTAGAAGGAATGAATCCCAGTACATGCGTACAGATACAAGTTTGGCGCACAAGGACTTTCATTAACATTTGTTGTAAATTTAGATCCTAGTGTATGGTGCCCATATACATGTCTGGGCATCTTGTTTATGCTATTTTCATCTATCTCATTTGTAGAACTTTGTATGGTCTTGCTATCTAATGTTTTAGTGATGACGACATTTTTTTAATACTTATGTACTCCATTATAAATGAACATTATTCTGTTCCAATTTTCTTTCTCGGTAGTTTCCAGTTTTTAGCATATCATGACATTACCAGTCATCTCCAGGTGATGTTGATACAGGAACAGCTATCAAAGAATAGGATTATTATTGATACTGACAAGAAGGGAAAGTAAGTGTTTCTTATTGCTTTTTTATGACAGCCTTTTCCACTTCATTCCGTGTTCCTCTTGCTTAACATGATTGTTGTTCTCTCATTATCTTTTGGCGCCATTCAAGTGATCTGGTTAGTCTTTCAATTGCATCAGCATGAATTGCGTCATCCAGATGCTAACTTTAAATGCTGGTGGCAGTAGTTAAAAATAATTCTAGTTAATTTTAGAAAGACAGGGCATGTCTTCTTAGCAAGTTGAGCACAAGATATATGATTTTTTTTGGCAGTTCTAACACAAAATGTTAGGTAAGGACAGGTAAGAAGATTCTATACTCTAGTGTGAGAGAAAGGTGTTAGGAAGAACTAATTGGAAAAAAAGTGTAGAGATGAAAAAACATACTGAAGGAGTTAAGCAAGAGGAGTGTAAGGCAGATAATGGCTTCCATATTTTCTGATCCAAGATACGAATCTTATAGCTTGACAAATAATTTATAAAGTATTTTATTCTTCGAATTGAAGTGCCATATAAACTTCTAGCTGGTCCCTTTTTTGTCTCTTTCTTTTGATATTTAAACGTCGGTACCATAATGCCACTCTTAACTTTATTAATCATACTGTGCTTTTTGCTTCTTGAAACTTACATATATGTTTCTGTCTAGTGACTTTGACTCATGTTTTTTTAAAAGAAATTTTATTATTGTATTAATTATCATTTTTTTTTTGAAGAAGTTTTTTTAAGATAAATGTGATATGATCATGCAATGATTGAGGCACATGCACCATTCCTCGAGGGATGATATAAAAAAAGTGTTTGACCTTTGTTTTCTTCCTATATTTTGTTTGACTATTTTAAAAAAATTACTGATGTTCTATTTGTGGTTCTCTTCACTGGGTTTCAGCATAAATGCATCTGTGACAAGCAGTACCGAGGAACGAAAAAGCAAAACTGTTATTTTGATGGAAAAAGGGAAGATGTATTTGCATTTAAATCAGTTTGTAAACAAGGTATTCATATGACCACCATTTTCCTTTCTTCTTACCCCTTTCCAATCTAAGCTCGTTTTTTGCTTCTCTCGTTTCTTGTTGTAAGATTAGGCTTTGCTATTTTTTAAATTTTCATAACCTTCTGCAGATTCCTATTTTGGTGGTCATGAAGGCCATGGGAATGGAGAGTGATCAAGAAGTTGTACAGATGGTTGGAAGAGATCCTCGATACAGTGACCTACTTTTGCCATCTATAGAGGTAAACAATATGCCAATGATTTGTTTCTGAATTTTTTTGGCCTTTTCTTGTTTCTTGACAGCTATAGTGTAGAAAGGAGATACTTGGGCCCCCAAGATGGGCTTTTAGATCCCATGAAATTCCTTTTGTCAATTTTCTCTTTCTTATACGAAGTTACCTTGATTTGCTCTAATCATGCTATGCAGTGCTTTAGGTTCTTAATATGGTTTTATTGATTAAATAATTCTGGAGGTTTGTTCCTTTTTGCTTTTGTTTTTGGGCGTTTCATTCTTCCTTGGGACCTGTAGTAGGGATAGGTCTTTGGACTTTAGGGTGGAAGCAGGCTTTAGAACCTCGGAGATCTCTTTTCTGAGTCATTTTTTTTTCCTGTTACAAAGTTGCTTATGTGTGGCCTTGCAATGCTATGCCATCCGAGAAAGAAAAATTAGCAGTTCATTTTTGTGGGCACTGTTTTATTGTCTCTACTTCCACTAGGTTTTATATTATCAAGCAACGTTCAATGTTTTGGCATTATATATATTTGTGTGTGTTTTTATTTCATGTGGTGATTCTTTGTCTACCAAAGTAGAGAATGGTGAGTTTTGCATGCATACTTTAAAAAGGTAAGTAATAGTTTTTTAACTAAATAATCTAACTGGTAACTAATACTGAAAATGAGATTTATGCATTTTTATGAGTTATTGTAAAATGTTTTGGTGGTTGATTATTTCTGATACCTGTGATGGCTGACAGACTATTTTTTTCAATTATGTCCTTATGTCTATATTTTGAGCCTTCAGAACTTCTCTTTTACAATTCCTTCCATTTTCTCCCTGTTAATCTTACCTTTTCAGTTTGTTGCCCAACTTTCAGGAATGTGCAAAAAAGTATGGTGTATACACGAAACAGCAAGCCTTAGAGCATCTTGAGACAAAGGTGTGATACTGCTTTGTATTCAGTGTGGTTTACTTCATGATTTTGGCATTTTACTTCTTTGTTCAAACATAAGGTCTCTCATTTTGCTGACCATTATTGATGGTGTGGACACGACACTTGTCTGATATGATAATTGGAAATGCAATTGTTGGGTCAAATAATTCATGTTGTTTGATGACTGTTGACTGTTCTTGGCTTGAAATGGTCTTCTGTAGCTTTCGTTGCAAATTCTATGAGATCAACTTATCATAAAAGACAGCTTGGTCTGTGGCAATGTAGACTCACTGGCTGAAATCTTTGGCCAGATTATTTTGCGTCTTTGTTGTTAGACATCTGGTTTAGATTAGCTAAAGCTTTGAGTCTACTTGAGGAATTTTGATAATTTCATATGCATGGTTTTTTGATGAATTGAGAGAAAGAATCTCAAACTGTCAACAAAGTTAGAAGCTAACCATGGTGAAATTTTACTCCATAACTAACCTTCACATAGAGGGAATGGCGACATTTTAATCAATATCTGAGCTTATAAATCTGTAATCGACCTTCACTATTTTTATAGGTTTTCGTTGTTCTAATACTTTCAATGAGATACTTCTGTGCTTTAGGGTCCATGGAGTAAATTTCTGCTTCTCTGGTTTTGTCTAAGGTGTCCTGGTTTTATTTTGATTCTTGGTTTCTGAGTATCATGGGTAATTTATAATGAATCCATTTTTTTTCACTCTGGTCCACTTCTAGCAACTCCAATGAAGCTTTCTCATGTTTATGGACTTGACTCTTGAGTACTCTCTCCCTCTCTCTGAAACTAAAATAAAAATTGGCAAATTCTTGATGTGTTCTTTAATGTTTATTGTTATCGGTGGTTGTTGTACGTCTCTGAAGCCCATATAATCTTGTTGTTGCAGGTGAAGAAGTCCACTTATTCTGGTGCTTCATCAGTGAAGGTCCTCTTTCTCTTATGTGTGTGTGTGTGTGTGTGCGTGCGTGCAGGGGACTTTGTATTTATTTTGGTACATGTGTGTATGGCACCTTTAAGCATGTACACACATATTTTACTGTATATTTATTTGTTTATGTGTATGATAGATTTCTTGTCCATTTCAATCATTTTTGTTTTGTTTTGTTTTTGCTTTGACAATTGTAACTCTAACTGCTCTTTGATTTTTTGGAATAGGAAGGTAGAGCTTTATCCATCCTGCGACATATATTTCTTGCCAACGTTCCAGTAAGTTTTTTTTTTTTTTTTTTTTCCTTTTCACATTTTCCAATTCGTACTTATAAAAAAAAACATTTTCCAATTCGACACTTTTGATGGTTCATCATACTTCTTCTTCTTGTTTTTTTAATTTCTTCTAGGTGCGTCAGGATAATTTTCGTGCAAAATGTATATATGTTGCTGTAATGTTAAGACGCATGATAGATGCAGTGCTGAATAAGGACACAATGGATGACAAGGTGATTTGTTTCACTTCCAAACCTAAGTGAACTTTTTCTTTTGTTCGGAGTGGTAAGCATAGTTATCAGACTCTAACTAAGCCTGGTTAGTTGTTTAACCAGTGGATCAGTGGTCTGAGCTGATGTCATAAAAAATACATTGTTTTATAGGATAAAAGTTAAAAAATTTAAATATCAATTTAATGATGACAAAATATATGAAAATGATAAAGAATCCCTCCTGGATCTTATTATTTAATTGATTTTACCTATCAAAAGAAATATATGAGAATGATGAGAAACAAAGGAAAAGTAAATGTAAATGAAGTAATCCATGTAAGAGAATCAGAAATGCATATAGATATGTGGTACAGTATGGATATTTGCAATTGCAGGGTGACAATTTCTTTTCTTAGTGTACATATGAATCATTTTTTGAATTTAAGGCCATTTCAATAATTGCAAACGAAATGTCTTTTTTGTGTGGATCTGTTCCTATGTGTACTAAAATATAGTGGAAATTACGAGAAGTCCGAAGAATAGAAAAATCAACCTTTGATTGCGAGTGCTGTAATAGCTTACTAATTAAAAATCTAGCTCAATGATCATCAGGTTTACTAAATTATTAATTGCGTCTCTGGTTCAGTATTGGTCTATGCACTGTAAAATATAGAATTTAGTTTTCAATTAAAATTCAGCATTCACTTCATTAAAACGCATTTGGCATAGGTGGGTCTTTCTAAACCAGGACAACTCTAGTAGTCAGATATTTATACTTCTTTTCACATATGGAAACTTGTCTAAAACTGCGTAAAGGTGGTTGAGTTATTGATGTTAGGTGGATCTAGAAAAAAGGTTAGTGTTGACCCCAATCGGTCCAACTTCTAACTCAAGAACTGGCCTGGTCTGGTTCCAAGTAATCTGTTAGCCAATTTGACCAGCTTGGCTTGGGGAGGTGTGATTACAGAAAAGGGGGCCTAGCTCAAGCCACAGAGCTTAAACAAGAGAAAGCATCTAAGCAGAAGGCAAAACAATTTTATCATCAAGCATGAGGTTTTACAATAAATCTATGAAGAATGAGAAGATGCATAATTATGTTGACTGAAAGCTGCATTTAAAGCTCATAGGAACTAATGCTTATTAAGATGTTGGAAGCTTTGGTTGTGGCAATATAACATGGAACAGGAAGCTCTATGGAAGTCGGTGATTGATTATAAATATGGAAGTGTGTAGGGGGGTTAGTGTAGTAGAGAGGTAAATGGGCCTCACGAAGTGGGGATTTGGAAGCATATTAGTCGGGAATGGGAGGTGTTCTCTTGTCACGCTAGACTTGTGTTGGGAGATGGTTCTAGAATAAAATTCTGGAGCGACATATAGTGTGGAAATAATACGCTAAAAGATTTATTCCCTTTAGTATTCAAGATGGCATGTGAGAAAGAAGTTTCAGTGGCTGATTTTATAGTGATAGTTGGGGATCAAATACAGTTGAACATAATCTTTAGCAGGGCGGCTCAAGGCTGGGAAGTTGGTAGTTTTGAGGAGTTCTTTTGATTTCTGTATTCTGTGAGACCGAGCATCCAAGGAAAAGATAAGTTGTGGTGGATACGGGCAGGTAGAGGCACATTCTCGATTCGATCGTTCTATAAGTCTCTCACACAGGTGCCAAACACTCAGTTTCCATGGAAGAGGATATGGTGTAATAAGATGCCTCCCAAAGCGACTTTCTTTGCATGGACAACTTCACTGGGAAAGATCTTGACGACAGATAATTTGCAACGATGCGGGGTGATCATAATAGACTAGTGCTGCATGTGCAAGAAGAGCGGTAAAACCGTGGATCATCTTCTACTGCATTGTGATGTTGCTAGAGCGTTATAGGTTGAGGTGTTCAGCAGATTAGAGGTAGTGTGGGTTATGCCCGCCACAGTGGAGGCGCGCGCTCTTGGCTTGTTGGACAAATCTAGGAGCTATTCCACAAATCAAAGCCGTGTGGAAGATGGTTCATATTTGTATTTGATGGTGCTTATGGCATGAGCGGAATGATTGGACGTTCGAAGACAAGGAGCGATCATTTGAGGATCTTAGATCTTTTTTTGTTAGAATGTTATTCATATGGGCCATAGCTATAGATTTTAATGGTTTAGACCTACATGATTTTCTTATTTCCTTCTCCTTCCTAAATAGGTGTTTTCTCTTGTATACCATCTTGTGTACTTGGGTTATGCCTATTCTATTAATACAATTGTTTACTTATTTATTTATTTATTTTTTATAAGTAAGAAGTAAATTTTATTCATACGAATGAACTAGGCATAGCCTGTGTACACAAGAAGTATACAAAAGAAAACATCTAGATACATTCTAAATTAAGGAAAGAAAGTCATGGACATTGTTTCCATCAAGTACAATAGCTGAGAACCAAAGCATTAAAGTGAGCATAAAAAAATTCTGGAGCTCCGCTATTGTGCACTCCCTATCTTCAAAGCACCTCTCATTCCTTTCCGACCATATACACCACATGATACACAACATGATCATCTTCCACATTGCTGCCACTTGAGGGCAGCCTTGAAGCTCCTTCCAACATGCTAATAAATCCACCACCCTCGAGGTCATTACCCAAGCAATATCCATTCTTTTAAAGATCTCATCCCATAGCCCTCTTGTAACCTCACAATGCAAAAGTAAGTGATCTACAGATTCTCCATATTTTTTACACAAATAGCACCAATCCATCACAATAAGTCCCTTCTTTCTCAGATTGTCTGTAATCAAGATCTTCCCCAGAGCCGCAGTCCAAACAAAGAAAGCTACTTTAGTAGGCACCCCGGGACCTCCAAATCCACTTCCATGGAAATGGAGCATTGCCTTGGGCTCATAAAATCTTGTAATATGTCCTGACTGTGCATTTTTTACTATCATTGGCCCTCCACTACACCTTATCCTCGTGTCGTGGTATTTCCCATGGAATAAAGCAACTTGAAAAAATCAGAATATCCCTATTAAAGAGGACATTCCACTGGTAAGAACCATGAGAGAATACCTGCAGATCTGCCACGAAAGCCTTATTGTTAGCTACAATACGATAGAGTGCTGGAAAAGCCCTGTACAAAGCACACTCTCCACACCAAACATCATGCCAAAACCTGATTTTGGACCCGTCTCCCACCACAAACCGTATATGACTTTCAAAGCACTGTCATCCCTGCCTAATAATTTCCATAAACCCACGCCATACCCCCCCCCCCCTTACTACATTGGAGCACCATCCTCCCCACGCACTCCTGTGTCTAGAAGCAATAATCTCCTTCCAAAACACGTCCCCCTCTAGCTGGTGCCTCTATAATCATTTTCCCAACAAAACTTTATCGAAAGTCCTCAAGTTGCATACTCCCAAGCCACCATTTGGAATTGGAAAACAAACTTTGTTCCAATTAACCAGGTGGAATTTTGTTTCCTCCCCCACTCCCCCCTAGAGAAAAGTCCAGAATAATCTCTCAATTCTAGTCGCCACTCCTGCAGGCAAAGGAAAGAGTGATAGGAAATATGTGGGGAGATTAGTTAAAGAGCTCTTAATTAAAGTGAGTCGCTCCCCTTTCGATAAATACATCCGTTTCCACCCCATAAGCTCTCTCTACTTTTTCTACCACCCCATCCCATATAGCTCGAGCCTTGAAAGTCGCCCCCAAAGGGAGTCCCAAATATTTCATAGGCAAGGAGGACACCTTACAATCCAAAAATTGCGCCAAACTGTTGATATTGGGTACCGCACCCACCGCCACTATCTCAGATTTACCAAGGTTCATCTTGAGCTCCGACACTTCTTCAAAACATAACAAAAGAGCTCGCAGAGATTGAATCTGACCAGGGTCTGCATCACAGAATAAGAGTGTATCATTTGCAAATAAGAGATGAGAAAGTGAAATAGGGTCATTTGAGCCATTACCCACCGAAAAACTGGAAAGAACCCTCCACCAACACAATGACAAACAGAAGGGGAGACAAATAATCCCTTTGCCTCGGACTGCGTGAACGGTTAAAAAAACTAGCAAGAGTGCCATTGACTAGCATCGAGAAAGGACAGTAAAGACACAATATCGAATCCAATAAATCCACCTATCACTAAAGCCACACCTCATGAGCAAGTATAAAAGGAAATCTCAGTTCACATGATCATAAATTTTTTCCATATCATGTTTGCAAAGAATACCTGGGACTGTTGCCCTCATCCTATGGTCCAAGCACTCATTGGCAATAAGCACTGAATCCAAAATCTGTCTCCCCCGAATAAAAGTTTTTTGAGGCTTAGAGATAATGTGTTCCAACACGGGGCTAAGGCGATTAACAAGGAACTTTGAAATGATTTTGTGTACTCTGCTCACAAGGCTTATGGGGCGAAAATCTTCAATTGCCTTAGCCCCATGTTTCTTTGGTATGAGAGCGATGAACATCGCATTGAGGCTTTTCTCAAATTTATGGAAAGAGTAAAATTCCATAAAAACTTGCATAATATCCCATTTCACAACGTCCCAACAAGCCTGAAAGAAACCCATTGAGAACCCATCCGGGTCTGGTGCTTTATCCTTTGCCATACTACAGATAACCTTATCAACCTCGTCTTCATCAAAAGGCCTTTCCAAACCACTCGCACTTTGTGAATCAATAGACTTGAACAACAAGCCATCGAGCTTCGGCCTCAAGCATGCCAGTTCCGAAAGGAGGTTCTCATAATAATGTACAATATGATTTTCTAGATCTTTAGGAGAAGAGAGCACTTGAGTAACTGAATGTAGTGACTCAATAGTGTTGCTGCATCTGTGAGAACTCGCTACTTTATGAAATAATTTTGTACATTTATCACTTTCTTTTAACTAAAAGGCCCTAAACTTTTGTCACCACAAAATCTCTTCCATCAATAACACCCTCTCCAAATCAATCCCAACCACCCTTTTTCTTGCTAAGGCCTCCTCCGAGAGATCTCCCATCAATTCCCTTCCCTCTAATTCCTATAGTTCCTCCATAAGGGTGTTCTTCTGATTGTCAATACTACCAAACACTTCCAAGTTCCACTTTTTAAAATCTTGCTTCAAAGCCTTAAGCTTACATGCTAGAATGAAACTGGGCGTGCCTGTAAACATATAAGAGGACCACCAAGAACGTACCTTTTCTACAAAACCATCCGCCGCTAACCACATATTTTCAAACGTGAAATACTGGTGTATTCCAAGGATACCTCTGCAATCCAAAACAATAGGAAAGTGATCCAAACACACTCGGGGCAGCCGCTTTTGAGAAAGTTCCGGAAAGTACGCCTCCCACGACAGAGATACAAGGAACCTATCCAATCTCGACCATCCTCGACTATTTGACCACGTGAACTTGCCCCCTAGAAGAGGGAGGTCCATAAGATCCAAATGAAATACAAACTCTGAGAACTCTTCCATGGTTGCCGAGTTGCGATGGCTCCCCAAACGCTCACTAGGGAAACGAACAATATTGAAATCTCCCCCCATGCACCGTGACACCTCCCATAAATAAATTAGCCCTGCCAACTCCTCCCAAAGTCGCCTCCTATCTCTATCCAAATTTGGACCATAAATGCCCGCAAACGCCCACTCCCATCCATCAATCGTATTTTTGAAATGACTGGCAATCAAGAAGTTTCCAACACATTCCTTAACCGCCTCCACCACTCTTTTATCCCACATTAAAAGGACACCACCGGAAGCACCCAATGATGCCAAATAAGACCAACCCAAATACGAACACCCCCAAAAACTACGGATGATTCTTCTATCCACAACCCTCAACTTTGTTTCTTGAAAACACACAACATCCACCTTCCATGACCGCAATAAGGATCTTATGCGAAGACGCTTATTACAATCATTCAGCCCCCACACATTCCATGATAGGATCTTAAGCTTCATAATTACAAAGAGTGCCCCTCCCTTTCAATCTATCCCTTCCGCCTGCCCCCTCCTTACCTTCATAATTAATAGAGCACGAGAGCCTTTTAAGTTCCCTTTCTCGCTTCGTGGCCGACTTTGAACGACTATCTTCAATGGCTATGAGAAGGGCTCTAACCTGTTCTTCAAAGCCTTCACAAGAAAACCCAAGCACTGATTGCATCTCCTCAATCGTTTAGTTATAAATATATATATATAAAAAAAAAGGATGTTGGAAGCTCTAACAATTTGAAATTTTGTTTGTTACTTCTGTGGATTCTTTTACAAACACAATGGAACTTCCCCAGCAAATCCACTCTATCCCATTAAATTCTCAATTGCAGCTTTCCAAAAAACTTTTAACATTCAACACTTCTCCATGTTGATATCTGTGTCATTGTGCTTTGGCTCACATGTTAAAGGGTTGCATTTGGGGCTGAGGCATGTCTTTGGTTGAAATCTTGCCATGTAAAAGCAAAAAATGCTGATACTGCCCTATCTTTTCAAATTAGGTACTTTGATATTTTATTCATCGTCCCTATCTGCTATTATATTTAACTGTTTTAGCATGGTAATGTAGGCTGATATATCTTTGTATGCTAGGTTGGTGTGTGAATAGATCCTAAAAGGATTGTTTTCCTTGCTGTTGTAGGATTATGTGGGAAACAAACGGTTGGAATTATCTGGCCAGTTAATTTCTCTTCTCTTTGAGGTACCAGTATTCAGATTCATATATAGCTGGAATGTAATATACACCATTGATCACCTTTTACCAATTTTTTCTTCTTTGTTTCTTATCTCTCTTGGTATATAGGATTTGTTCAAGTCGATGATTGAAGAAGTTAAGAAGAGGATGGACATGAATATGGCAAGACTGAGCAGGTCTAGCCGATTTGACCCTTTGCAAGTAAGTTTTGGGAATTGTGCCAAAATCAAGTATTTGTTTCTGATAAGCTGTTCTGTGATTAATTTTTTTTAGATCAAATGTAACTGGCAATGCTACATGATCTCCATGAGGCTTAGATTTCATAATTTTTTTTCATTTTAATTAAAATGAGGTGAATTGTAAGGGAATACTGGGTGTCTTAATCTATTAGGGACAGTCTATGATGGAATATGATGCCTTGTCAAGATTGATGATGCATGCCCCTTCACATAAAGCAACAGGTTGTGTTAGTAATTTAGGTAATCGAATGCACTTAAGATCTCTTACATGAGAAAAATCCAATATAATCAAATGCACTCAAGATCTCTTGTTTGAGAAAAATCCAATATAAACATTCTAAATAATCTGCTATTTTTGTAAAAACTCCTTCCTGTTCTTAAGGAAAAATATCGAGAAACTCTCTTCATTAACCCATGCAGAATGGTCAGATATTCAGTCAAATATGTGTGCACGCGCATGTTACATACATGTGTGTCTGTACTGACCCATTAAAATCCAAAACTACATCTGGGCTTATACTCTTTTTTTTTATAAGACATCTGGGCTTATACTCTAAAAGGATTAGTCGATATTACAGCCGAAGCTCCTAGGAATCATTATAAAGGGCAATAACTTCTCCCTCACAGGCAATGTAGTATCACATTCACTACTGTCATATACTCACTCAGGGATATCAGAGAGAAAGAGAGGATTTTGTTAATGTGGTTGTTACATCTTTTCCTTAGACTATTTTAGCTTAAACAATAGCGTGTCTTCCTGTATTGTTATGTAGGTGTCATCTGCATTGATTATGATTTCATGCCAGTACTTGCATCTTAGTTCCTGATTTCTACACTTGTCTCATCTTAGTTCTGTATAAATGCTTTGGATATAAGTCATCTTATTTCTATTTGGAATCAAGATCTCAGTTTTATCATTCCATCTTATGGCAAGTTTCTGAATTCTTCTTGGAATATTTTTTTTCTGATGTGTCCTTATAAAAAAAGTTCTTGTGTCTTTTCTTTTTCTTACTTTTTTTTGGTGATATGTTGCGTAGTATGTTCGTGGAGACAGTATTTCTGCTGGCCTAGAAAGGACTCTTTCTACTGGTAACTTCAATGTCAAACGGTTCAGGATGGACAGGAAAGGCATGACACAGGTTGTTTACATCCCACATGTCCTTTTATATTCATTATTTTTTTATGCCTGCTCCTTCCTATCAAGAGCAGGTGCAACAAACACTGCCCTTCTGTGCGACTGTACTATGTACCGTATGACCTATATATGCGGTATATGTGTCAAATACCTCAGTCATTAAAAAATAGAAAGCAATAAAAATGGTATTACTCTTAGATTTCTATAGGATATGGCACGTAGTCCAGGGATATGTTGGGTACATGTAGGTGCATTTTGGATTTCTTGTTATGTTCTGCAATAGGCATACTGATGTCAAAGTAAATGAGAAATTAAAGGGGAGCATCTTGGGCCGATGCTTTGTTTCCTCTCCTTTTGATTTCATCCTCCTGAATAACATGGTTTAGTAATGCTCAGCACTTAATTGTCCAAGCATGTGAAGGATCAGATTTATTAGTTTTCTTTTTCAAGCTCTGTTTCGTTTCTGATGGAATTAGATTCCTTCCTGTCTAAGTATTTTTGCATTCTGTCTCCTTCTCTTTAAGTTTGAACGGTTGCAGAGAAAAAGAAGTTGACATTGTTTGGGTTCTACTAGCGTGTCAAGATATCGGCCACTAGATTTTTATGTTCATTTTGTTTGGTAGCAGCCATAGAGAAAGAACACACTTAAACTTGTACTATGCTTAGATGAAGTTTGAAATTTAGGCGTTAGTCCTGAATATTCATATTTTATTTATTCAAACCTTGCTGTGTTGTTCGATATATATTTTAGACAATAATTTACCACATTAATGATTGTGTGCACGACACATTCCTGCCGTATTTTGTCCTAAATTTTTATCCTAGCTTTTGTCGTATATCATATCATATCACATTTCATTTATATTTTTCTTTTGTAGGCTATCACAAATTTATTTAAATATCCTGGACTGAGAAAAATTATCTGGTTATAGGTGTTAGCTAGGCTATCCTTTATTGGGACTTTGGGACACATGACAAGAATCTCACCACAATTTGAGAAGTCCAGAAAAGTAAGTGGACCTCGAGCTTTGCAGCCTAGTCAGGTGAGCTTGAAATGTTTGAGTTGGACGTTAAAAGCATTCAGCACTAATTCATTATTTTGGGGTGGCAAAGGTTTTGCATCATAAATTGTTAGTTAGATTTCTGTAACTGTATATTTAAGCATTAATATGTCTCTGTGCTATTTCACTTTGTTACAGTGGGGCATGCTTTGCCCATGTGATACTCCCGAAGGTGAAGCTTGTGGACTGGTAAAAAACTTGGCCTTGATGACTCATGTTACAACTGATGAAGAGGAGGGCCCATTAATTTCTCTGGTATGTTTTTATTTGTGAAGATTTGCTGGAAAGTTTAATCATGTAAAATTTGTTTGCTAAAATCGACTCAGATGAAAGTGATGGCTTCTTTTTTTTTTTTTTTTTTTAATCGGTAATCAAAGTATTTTATTCATAAAAGTAGGCAAGCCCAAGTACACAGGGAGTATACACTATACATGAGAAATACCTAACTAGAGTTTACAATTGATAGTAAAAAGTCATGGACACTTAGTCTGTTACAAACAATGGCCCCCCCACCCATGAGAACAATGTTTTAAAGAAAAAGACTTTCAGCTCCTCCGTTGTCTTCTTGCAGTTTTCGAAGCTTCTATCATTTCGTTCCTGCCATGTACACCAACACATGCAAATAGGGACCATTTTCCAGATTGCTGCGACTTGTGAATTCCCTCGGAGACCTCTCCAGCTAGCTAGAAAATCCACCAATCTAAAAGGCATGACCCAAGATATGCCAATTCCTGTAAAAAAATAATCCCACAAGGTCCTCGCCACCTTGCATTGTAGAAACAGATGGTCTACTGATTCACCCTCTTTCTTACACATGTAGCACCAGTCCAACACCATTATCCGACGTTTTCTTAAGCTATCTATGGTGAGAATTTTGCTCAATGCTGCTGTCCAAACGAAAAAGGCGGCTTTGGAAGGAGTTTTCATCTGCTAGATGCTCTTCCATGGAAATGTGTGCATGCCTGGACTCTTTAAAACTTTGTGGAGTGATCTGATTGTGAATTTACCTTTCGTGAAAGGGCTCCAAATCATCCGATCATGGTACCCTTGTTCATACGTACGGAATACAGTGCCGCTTAGAACTCTATGATCTCCTCCAACTCACAGTCTTGAGTTGTCCTAATGAAATCAACATTCCATTGAGGGGAGCTACGAGAAAAAAGCAAGTAGTCCGCTATCGCTGCATCCTTCACTCGTGCAAGCCCATATATGGAAGGGAAAGTGTCTTGGAGACTTTGTTTGCCACGCTAGTTGTCATACCAAAATTTGACACGAGAGCCGTCACCCACTACAATATGTGTATGTCTCTAGAAGAACTCTCAACCCTTACTTATGTATTTCCATAGACCCACCCCATATGGGCCACGTACCTCATTCGAACAACCACCACCCCATGCCTCCCCAACCTGTGCATCTATAACAGTCTTTCACAAGGCCCCGCTTTCGTGTTGATACCGCCACAACCATTTACCCAATAGAGCTTGGTTGAACTTCATCAAGTTACAAATCCTCAATCCACCCCCAGAGATTGGAGTACAAACCATTGACTAGTTAACCAAATGGAACTTGAACTTATCCCCCAAACCACTCCACAAAAAGTCGTGTTGTAGCTTCTCAATACGGTTGGCAACCTTTGTTGGTAGCGGGAGCAAGGACAAAAAATAGGTGGTTAAGTTGGAAAGAGTACTTTTAATCAAGGTGAGCCTACCATCTTTAGACAAATTCAACCTCTTCCAAGATGCCAGTTTGCGTTCCACTTTCTCAATCACTACATTCCAAATCTGCTCTGTTTTAAAGGGAGCACCCCAAGGTAAGCCAAGATACTTCAGCTGTAGAGAAGATACTCTACATCCCAAAAGGGAGGTTAGAACTGTTGCTTCGGGAACAGTCCCCACGGGTACCCGTTCAGACTTTGAGAGGTTAACTTTCAAACCTGAGACAACTTTGAAGCAGAGAAGTAGAGCCTTCATAGATTGGATATGCCCGAGATTTGTTCCGCAGATCATGAGAGTATCATTTGCAAACAAGAGGTGAGAAACATTAATAGAGCCATAATTACCATTCCCCACCAAAAAACCATAAAGAAACCCACCTTCCACAAGGCCCACAATCATCTTGTTGAGAGCTTCCATAACAAATAAAAAGAGTAAGGAAGAGATCCCCCTGTCTCAAGCCACACGATGAGTAAAAAAGACCCACTGGTGAACCATTTACCAAAATAGAAAAGCGAACTATTGAGATGCAAAATTCTACCCAATTCTGTCATTTCTCACCAAAACCACATATTGTAAGTAGATGAAGTAAGAACTTCCCATTTACATGATCATAGGCTTTTTCCATATCTAGTTTGCAAAGTAACCCCAGTTCTCGAGATTTGAGTCGTCCATCCAACACTTCATTAGAAATTAAGACCAAATCCTGAATTTGTCTACCTTTGACCAATGCATTTTGCATCTTTGAGATTAACTTTTCCATCACCGTACTCAATCGGTTTGCTAGCACCTTGGATAGAATCTTGTAAACCCCATTCATGAGGCTAATGGGACGATAGTCTCGAAGATCCAATGATCCCACCTTGGGAATAACTGCTAAAAAGGTAGCATTCAGGCTTTTTTCAAAACTAGCATTACGATGGAATTTTCCCTTTAACACTTCTCAACAGGTTTGGAAAAAGCTCATTGTGAAACCATTAGGGCCTGAAGCCTTGTCACTAGCCATACCTCGAACGACTTTACATACTTCTTCTTCTTCAAAGGGCCTATCAAGCCACCCTGCACATTGTGGATCTAGTACAAAAATAGTCAAACCACCTATTGTCGGTCTCCATGGTTGTTGTTCAGCTAGTAGATGTTCATAATATTGTGCAATATGGTTCTTGATGATTAACTAATCCGAAGAACTGCTCCATCAATCATCAACATATCAATAGCATTGTTCCTCTGGTGCGAATTAGCCACTCTATGGAAGAACTTTGTGCACTTGTCTCCCTCCTTGAGCCATACTGCCCTTGATTTCTATCTCCAAGAGATCTCTTCTATCTATATGACTCTTTCAAGTTCTGTAACTATCTGACTCTTGCGAGTTGTTTCGGATTCAGAAAGAGTTCTAGCTTCCTCCTCTTCCTTCAACCCCTGTAGCTCCTTTAGAAGGGAACGTCATTGTAGAACTACATTGCCAAATACTTGTTCATTCCATTGCTTCAAATCTTGTTTCAGTGCTTTTAGCTTTTTTGCCATTATGAAGCTTGGAGAGCCTTGAAAATCATAAGAAGACCACCATTGTCATACTCTGTCTACAAAACCGTAAGATTTAAGCCACATATTTTCGAATTTAAAATACCTTCTGCCTCTTTGGATGCCTCCACAGTTTAAAAGGATGGGGAAGTGATCTGAGCATACCCTAGGTAGTCTTCTCTAAGTTACCACCGGAAAATGTAACTCTCATTCTGGAGTTAGCAAAAATCTATCAATTCTCAACCAGGATGGGAGTTCACGAGTGTTAGACCAAGTGCACAACCATCTCGTTAACAGAATATCCATAAGTGCATGTTCTAAAATGAAGTCAGAAAAATCTCTCATAGTGGGTGTGATGTGGGACATACCTGATCTCTCACTTGGGAAACGAGAGACATTGAAGTCACCCCCTATGCAACTTGGTAACTTCCACCAACTAAGAAGTCCCGCCAATTCTTCCCACAAAAACCTTTTTTCTGCATCAATATTAGGATCGTAGACTCTTGCGAAAGCCCACTGGAAACCATCGTCTACATTCTCAAAGGAGCATGCCACAGTGAATTCACCCACACAGTCCTCTAACCTTTCCACCACCCGTTTATCGAACATAATAAGAAAACCTCCAGATGCTCCTTAAGAAGGCAGATTCGACCATCCAACATGATGTCCCCTCCACAAACTTGGAACTATTTTCCTTGTAATAAATTCTAGCTTTGTCTGATATCATGTTGCCATTGACAAAGTAAATTTCTGGTTTGGAGCTGTTTGTTGTGCTCATTCAGCCCCCTTACGTTTCAAGATATTATTTTTGGCTTCATATAGGATTTGTCGTTACCCATCCCTTGAGATGCCCCAGGCTAGAGCTCCCTCCCGCCCCCCCCAAATAATCATTCATAGCCCACGTTAGCCTTTTGAGTTCTCTCTCTTTTTTTTGTCCTAATTAAGAGAAGAATCCGCTATAGATTGCGCACCTCCAGCTTCAATAATTGTGAGTAACGCCAAAAATTCTTCTTCAAAACCCTCACATGTTATCCCCACACAATGCTTGATCTCTATGGCTTTATGAATTATCCAATCTGACACCCTCGGATGAAACGAGTTTAATGGAGTAGGTTCTGTCCCCTCAACAGAGGACTTGCCCCTTCTGGCGTCCACCCGACTTTCAACCATCATCACCTCTCCCCTTGTAGCCTTGAAAACAACCAGAGCCCTGTCCAGTGTACCCTCCTCTAAGTTACCCAGGCCTCCCACATTGTCTGAGTGGACAGAATGGGATTTCTCGACAACTAGACCACTTTCTACTAGTTTTATGTGAAGCTGAAAACTGCCAATCTAATCTTGAAGTGACCACTTAAATGTATGAATGATTTGTGCATGGAATATTAATGCTTAATGATTTGTACATAGTATTCTACATCTTTCAATAATTATCGAGAACACATAGCTCCTTCCAAAATCTTGCACTCTGTGTCCACTAGCATCCTCCAAAGGCTCTTTCTTTTATAATCATATAGCCATAGCCAAGAGTGCTCAATTGAAGAGAATTAAATTTCTTACCAACCCCAAGGGGATGGCCCAAGTGGTGAAGGACTTGGTCTTGGGATATCACTTTCTTCAAGGTCCAAGATTCAACACCTCATGGGTGCAAACAATCCTTTAGGGGCACACCCCTTGGTGAAAAGCCAGCGATTTAACCAGTTCCTTGTAAGGAAACTTCCGAGGGTGCAGTGCAAGGGACCAATGTTTACTCTGTAGGGGTGGGTCCAAAGGGCCTTGCCTTGGAGAGGTTCCCCGACATATATATATTTATAAAAAAAAAATCTTACCCCTAAAACACCTTCTGCAACTGACAAACACACCCCGAACCACTTCATCACATGGAATTCTAAACCTACCCCTACCACAAAAAATGTCGCTATATCTTCTTGAAGCGGTTGCAAGCACCTACAGGGAAGGGGAGAAAGACATAATGGGTAGACAAGTTTGATATTGTACTCTTAATCAATCTACTTCTACCACCCTTCCATCTAGCCAAGCGGCATTCCATCTTCTCAAATGATACGATCCGATACGATCCCAAATAGATTTTGATTTGAAGGGAGCTTCCACATAGTCCTATAGTCCATGCAATTACTTGATTACTAGTCATGCTTCTATGATAAGATCCACCGTGGTGATATGGAGTTTACTCAAAATGTGCTTTAATTGTTTTTATGTTGCCTATCATTTTTATCCTTAATTAATGGTTGTGATAGTGCTACTGTTTGGGAGTTGAAGACTTGGAACTACTATCTGGTGAAGAGCTTCATGCACCGAATTCCTTTTTAGTTATATTTAACGGGCTGATCCTTGGCAAGCATCGAAGGCCACAGGTATTGCTGTATTCCATCAAGAGGAGTATTTGTAAAGTTTTCTTCTCTCATACCTATAATATTTTAGTTCTTTTTTAGCATTTTGCTACAGTTATGAGAAAGTTACGGAGAGCTGGCAAAATTGGCGAGTTCGTAAGTGTCTTTGTCAATGAGAAGCAGGTAAGTTCTTCTGAAACTATCATTTTAGGGTAACGAGACACCTACAACCCTCTTACCACTCTTTTACAACTCATTTCATAATCAATCAATGCAAGCATGCCACTACATTGAAAATGAATTTCAATTTTATGGAACTACCCTTCATTAATATGGAGTTGTAGGTTTATCATTGTGTTGTCCTGTATATTTCATTACATGATGATATGTTTTCATTCTTTAAAGGTGTAAAAAGTTTATGTCTCAGATAGTGCCACATAACCAAAACATTGGTGAGAACAAAAACTTAGCCTACAAAATTGGGTGAAAAAAAACTTACCTAAAATAACCTTGAAAACAGGCCACCAAGTGTAGTTCTTGTCATTGGTTAAAAGGGCCATAAATAGGGCCCTAATTAGTTTGGCAAGGGATACTGCCTTTTCAATTCTGAATGATCTGTTATGCAAATTAAATATTGTTTTCATATCAAATGCCAAATGGGCTTGAAATATTTCGATTATGTTTATTAAGAGTATAGCAGCATGGATGTGCTATCTCATAGAGAAATGGATCCTATTGCATTGACAGATTAAAAAAGTGGGATGGCAGTGGATTTGGGGTTTGTTTTGATATGTATATGCCCCCAAATGGCATCCTATGCTATTCAAGAGCCACCAAAACGGCTGTTGATTAATGGATGTGAAAATATGGGAGAAACTTTTAATCCTGATGCTGAATACATTCAAACTGGTATAGAAGATCAATAACATCCTTACAAAAAAAAATACGATGAAAGTTTTACTTACCAAAAAAAAAAAAAAATACGACGATTCTCTTCTTCTTATCTGTCCAAACACTGTAAGACATTCTTGGAAGTGTTTTTCATTATTCATTCTGTAAATGAAAAATATCCGTTGTAGCAACGTTTTGGTTCTGGTTATAATTTACTTTTGTTTTGCTTATCAAAAAAATGATCTACTTTTGTTTTGCTGTTTTTGCTGTGATCTGTCTTTATTGGCTTTTTAACAAATCCATTAGGTTACCTATATAATCTCAAGGGGGTGATTTTATGTATTTCATTACTTTTTTTTTATAAGATAACATTTTATTAATAGAAGTAAATAGGCATAGCTCAAGTACACAGGAGGTATACAAACAGCATACACCTAGTTACATAAAAAGGAGAGAACATTTTATTTCATTACTTCCCTCTGCTACTTTTTTTGGTGCATTGCTTTTCCGGTACATAATCATAATTAAGGGGAAAAAATGTTTTCAGCGCTGTGTTTACATTGCTTCTGATGGAGGAAGAGTTTGTCGTCCACTTGTCATTGCTGACAAGGGCATATCAAGGATCAAAGAACATCATATGAAAGAGTTGTTGGTAAGTGTGATATATGCCTTGTTCTAAATAAAAGGATGAGTATCTCGAAACTGAATTTTTTTTTTCTGTTTAGGATGGAGTTCGCACCTTTGATGATTTTTTACGAGATGGTTTGATCGAGTATCTTGATGTTAATGAGGAAAACAATGCTTTGGTTTGATACTTCTAAAAAGCTTTCAAACTCCTTGAGTGTTTTGTTGCTATACTTGATATACAATGTCTCTTATTGCATAATTATCTGCTTCATAGATTGCTTTATATGAGGGAGAGGCAACACCAGAAAGCACACATATTGAAATAGAGCCTTTCACCATCTTAGGTGTTTGTGCTGGGCTTATTCCATTTCCTCATCATAACCAGTCACCCAGAAATACTTATCAGGTGTTTTTAATAACTAATTTATCCTAATGATCTCTTAAATTCTGCATTTCAATGTTACTTATCAAAAAAAAAAAAAAATCTGCATTTCAATGTACTAAGATCTTCCAATATATTTTTAAATTTCTTCCTATACATCTACAGTGTGCAATGGGGAAGCAAGCCATGGGGAATATTGCATATAACCAGGCAAGATATTTATTCTTGACTGCTTATTTTGAGTTTTAAATCACTTGTCATGTCAATTTTTGTGCTTTTTCAGCTGAGTCCAACTGGTCTTTCTTTTGCCTCTTGGCATGTTGTTGATTGTGAGATTAACAAATTGTTCGTAAAGAAGTGATAGCATTGTTGTTCTCTAAGATATCACAAGGCTATTTGTTCATGTATGTTGAATTGTTTAAATTATGACATAATGCAAATATATATACGTACACATAGATACGAGCAGGCAGATTCATGGATTTGGATCTAATACATGTAACGTCTACTAGCTTTACGTTTAACCATTTTAATTCAGTATAAATGGTGAGGGTTTACGAGTATTCATTATCAATCCTATACTGCCTGTTCTATTGGCACACGTCATTAGTTATTTTCTAGTTCCATCTGACCTTGTTTGGCAGATTTTCTCAATTTATTTTATTCTTTCAGTGATCATTTCACTTTCCTATGGACTTTTCTGGGTTTTGAAGTTATAAAGTTAGCTGATACATTGGTTTCTTGGTGGCGTTGTAACAACCCTGCATATTTTCTTTTTTGTCATATCCCTTCTCTGGTCATGCATAGTTGCTCGGAGAGACACTTTTATAGTGGCAATTCTGTTTGGCGTATAACTAAAACAGCCTTAATCTCTTGTGTGTAGCTGTCTCGGATGGACACCTTACTTTACCTACTGGTGTATCCTCAACGACCTCTGTTGACAACAAAGACAATTGAGCTGGTTGGTATGAATTATTTTGGAGTATTTCAGGACATCATTGGCTATGAACTAATCACCTTTCTTTTAGGTTGGATATGATAAGCTTGGAGCGGGGCAGAATGCCACTGTTGCTGTGATGAGCTATAGTGGCTATGATATAGAGGATGCAATTGTCATGAACAAGTCATCTTTAGATCGTGGATTTGGTCGCTGTATCGTTATGAAAAGGTATGAGTCATATCATTCAGTGATTGCTGAATTTATTGTCAAAATGTCACCTTGCATTTTTATTTTTATTGCCCAAGTAATTGAAATAGCTGCGGTTGCTTATTTCAGATGTTTCTCTTACAAACAGGTGCTCTGCCATTAGACAAAAGTATGAAAATAACACAGAGGACAGGATAATTAGACCCAATAGAGAGGGAGATGGTGCAGGAAGGATGCAGGTAATATCATTGTAACAAGTGTAGCTTCTTTGGAAGCCATATTGTCTCTGCAAGTCCTTACGATACCATTCTTTATCATTTTGCTTTGATTATTTTCTTGTTATGATATTCTTTTAATGTTATACTTATCGGAAAAATATCCTGTATACTTGGGCTTTTGCCTACTCTTTTGATCAATAAAAAATTTTGTTTGCCGATAAAAAAAAATTATACTTATTGGAAAAATTATTCTATGAATACTTTTTTTACAAGTAAATGATTGTATTAATGAGAATAGGCATAGCCCAAGTACAAATTTATTCTTTGAATACTTCCTGTATTTTCATCTCTTCTGATAGGTTTGTACATATTTAGATCCTAGATGATGATGGGATTGCTGCACCTGGGGAAGTCATTCGGCCAGGGGACATTTATATCAATAAGGAGTCCCCCATCATTACAAGGGGGCCAATGGTTTCTCCAGCTGGACTACCAGATAGGTTAGTTATTCACTTCTGGGCAAAAGTTCTTGCTAGGTTTCTGCTAGCTTCAGGTTGCTTACTTTTGTTTTAAAATTCAGAGCATATAGGCCCAGTATACAAACATTCAAGGGTGCTGAAGGAGAGTCTTGTGTGGTGGATCGAGTTGCTCTTTTTAACGAGAAGAATAATAATTTATGTATCAAGTTCTTAATCCGTCATACTCGTAGGCCAGAGGTAAAGGTTTCTAATATATCCTGCCTATGGATGCTGCAATCATCTTATATTCTTGGATGACCTCTTTCTTATGTATGTCCCCTCAGGTTGGTGACAAATTTAGCAGCAGACATGGGCAAAAAGGTGTTTGTGGCACCATTATCCAGCAGGAAGACTTCCCCTTTTCTGAACGTGGCATATGCCCTGATTTGATTATGAATCCTCATGGGTTTCCTAGGTACCATCTGTTTTATCTTTTTTTCCACCTTTTTCATCCTTTTTCTTGCTTCCAGGTTTCTCATGCTTGATTTTGCAGTCTCCTCTTCTTTAATAGCATTAGTGGTTCCTTGACAAACAAAAGAAAGAACAATTAGAAGTTGAGTGGTGGAAAGCTTGGTAGTGTTACCTTTGATAAACTGAATTCCAAAGGTTGAATTTGAGGTGTATTCACTATTGGAAAACTACAAGTTCAAAGTACATAATAATGGCCATGGGAACTTTGTTGTCTTTGTTTTTTCCCGCCTCTGTGTGTTGAGAACAATGAAGTCTGATACCATTGTCCTTTTCACTTGGCATGCAAAGAAATGTGGGTACACTGTGCTTTTGTCGATTAGAGGAAACAAATAACAAACTTTCTATTTGCAAAAGCTTTGGGAGTTGCTGTCGCTTATTTGCCATTATATTCTTCAGTTGTTTAAACATGCAACTTCTATATTTTTTCTCATTGGTAACATTGCAACCTCTCAAGATGTTAACTGTTTGATATTCTGTTGTCATCAGCCGAATGACTGTAGGTAAGATGATAGAGCTTCTTGGGGGTAAAGCTGGAGTTTCATGGGGTAGGTTTCGTTATGGCAGTGCCTTTGGGGAACCAAGTGGTCATGCTGATACGGTTGAAGCTCTAAGGTGCTTTCTTCCTCTTCAGTTTGGCATGCTGTTATACTGTTTTCCAGAGCCCATTTTGCTGACTTTTGTTCTTGCTGTGGGTCAGTGAAGCCCTTGTGAATAAAGGTTTTAGCTACAATGGCAAGGACTTCCTTTATTCAGGTTTTTCTTCCCTGCCCTCTTAAAATTATTACACTGCAACATATGGTCGTTTCTGAATCCTATCGAAATTACTCATTTTAATTCTTCTCATGGACCTTGGTTGGTCAGTGGGTTCAGAATCTTGAACTGTTGGGTGAAGTGAGCATGTTTTCAATTAAATTAGACCCTGGAATTCTATATTTAATGCAGAAGGTACTATCATTTATATTAGTGGGATCTCCGTTAACAAGAGTAATCAAATTATGCAATCTTTTATATGACCATATAGATATTTAATGTCTTTTGACCTTTATGCAAAAGAGACAGATGAAAATATTCCCTCATCTCAGATCCTATCCCATGCTACACGTGAGACATTCTTTTTCTGCCACTATGAAAGTGGGTGTTGATTTTTCCTTCGTTTTACCACTTATACTGCAACTTACAAATAGCAGCATTTTTTTTAAAATTTTTTGCTTCACCTAATTGGCTAATTCCTTACATGAAAGATGATCTTGGAATAGGATAACTATTGTGCGTTTGTATGCTCACACTTGCATAGAAGTAAAACATACGGACGTCCCTTTTCTTATCCAGGTATCACAGGTTGCCCACTGCAAGCATATATTTTCATGGGGCCAATTTATTACCAAAAGTTAAAACATATGGTGAGAAACTGACCTTTCTTTGTAATGTTCCCAATTCCAGTCTTGCTTATGAATTTTAGCTTCTACTTAATTTTATATGTTACTATGATTTACTTTGTTGTGGGGCCGGTCAGGTTTCTAAAACATAATTACCAAGGGTTGAGAAGTTCTCGAGTCGCTTTAGACCTTTTTAGACACCATACGACTCTTATCAGCAGCTAAATGTGATTGTATTGTTGACACATTGTATTAATTTGATATTAATGGCAATTACCTTACATTTATGGCACTAAGATAAATAATACAGTAGCAGGAGGAGCACCGAATTCATTTGGGTCCTCTTTTTCTGACTGTCTGCTTTTCTGTCTCAACCCTGTTTATTATATTTTCAACTCATATGTGCCCTTAAGTTTGACCACGGACGAACTATTCAAAAGGGTCATACAACTAGCCACTAAAGGTATAGATAAATTGCCTTAGGCTCAATCTTTCTGCTTTTAACGTAAGGGTGTTTCTCGCTTGATCATGAAATTTTTCACTTATATGGCTCAGTCCTACTCATGAAACACAGAAGCTCAAGTTTACTATCTTTAATCTGAGGAGGCGGCACAAAATGGTAATGGATTGGTGTTGCATGTGCAAGAATAGTAGAGAAATCATTGATCACCAGTTGCTTCACTATGAAGTGGCTAGTGTCTTGTAGGTAACAATCTTACAACTTCTTGGGATAGAATGGGTGATGAATTTTTGAATGGTGGAGCTAAAGGAGGCTTGGGGAGGTATGCTGGGTGGATTCATGGGTACAAAGTTGAAAGGATGGTGCCTTTGTGCTTGATGAGGAGTATTTGGATTTTGGAAGCAACATAATGCCTGAAACTTCAAAGATTGCGAAAGAACTTTGCCAGAGTTGATTACTTTCATGCTTGGATCTTTGTATGAATGGACTATGGTTCATAAGGACTCCCATTTCAAATCCTTCTTAGATTTTCGAGCTCTTGCTTCCTTAACTTTCCTTAAATTAGGCAGTCCCCTTTGTATACCCCCTGTATACTTGGGTTGCGCCCTCAACGCTTTTCAACAATACATGGTATTCTTATGAAAAAAGAAATATATTATCAAATCGTATTATTGTATTCTCCATCCCATTTAATCAAATGAGCACTTGGGCTTCAGTTCAAACCACTTTTCAATCATTTGCTTTTAGAAGAAATTTTGCCAATTTAAATTGTGGAAAATGATCCAAGACCCTGACCCATCAGCTTTTTATTGTTTATGCATATCTGCTGTTCGTTGTTCCCTAATCATTGACGATTTATTTGTATGCTTTAGATTATTTTATTATTGTTTTACTGATAGCAGCTTCATTTCAATAACTTACTGTGTGATAGAAATGCCTTCATTTGGTTGTGGTTTCACATAATAAATGCATGTAAATATTTTATGTTTCACACCATTTCTCTCGTATACATGGAATGTCATATCAAGTTTACCTTTTAAATAACTATCTTAGATATTCATTTTTTTTATAACCAATAGTTTTGTGGCAACTAGGTCCTAGATAAAATGCATGCTCGAGGTAGTGGGCCCCGTGTCATGCTAACAAGACAACCCACAGAAGGGAGAGCTCGAAATGGAGGTCCTTAATTTCTCACTCTTAGACATTTATTAGAAAGTATTTCACCTTGTGGGGCTCTAATATTCTTCTAACCATTTGTGTCCCAGGACTACGGGTAGGAGAAATGGAACGCGATTGTCTGATTGCTTATGGCGCTAGTATGTTAATTTTTGAGCGCCTAATGATCTCTAGTGATCCTTTCGAAGTTCAGGTATCAATTCATTTTTATGCTACTCCATGATAACATTGTTTGCCGAATATGGCTTGCAATGCTTGCTTGTGGCACTAGTCATTGTGATTATTGTCTCAACAGCTGTAGTTCATCCGCCAACAGGTAGGTAGTACAAGGAATTAATGAACAACTGCTTGAATCTATAGAAGGAAGTTCATTTCCAACAGTTCAGGCGATACTAACCAATAGATTTCTGGAGATTGTTGCAAATATGTTTGGAGAACTTTCTCTTTATACTAGTTAACCAATTTCCTTTAAACCTCCACTATGAAAAAGGCTTTTCATATAACTGCCACGTGCTTCTTCGCAAGTATGTGGCCTTGAACAGAATTTGTGTTATTCTAGCTCTACATATTATTGTGTATCTTATATGGAATGAAGAATAACCCCATACCAGAACTTTGATTTCAGAGAACTTATTTGTTTAATTTTTTTTTTTCAAGTACTTCAATAAAACTCATACAATTTACTTTTTTGCCCAGGTTTGCAGAGTATGCGGTCTGTTAGGATATTACAACCATAAGCTGAAAACTGCAATTTGTTCATCGTGTAAAAATGGGGATAATATATCTACTATGAAACTTCCATATGCATGCAAGCTCTTAATCCAGGTATGACTTGACATTGTGTTGATTGGTTTTATCCCCATCATAGCTCTCATTTGATTTTATCAAAGAATGTCCTTCATTAAGTTCTTGTGCACGGTTTAAAGATGAATTATATTCGAGTAATTTCCCAGATATTCTATTTTGATATCTTGAGTAAAACCCGGTTGAGATCTCACATGCTACAACAGTTAACCCTTTCAAACTCAAATGAGTCCTTGCTCCACCTGGATGAGAAATCCATGCTTTCTAGCTCCACTGCACTCCACCACTAATCAAAAGCCATTCTTGTCAAACCCAGCTCCTACTAAACTCGCCTCAAACCATTATTCACCTATCTTAAAGCAACATACTGTGGTTAGCCAGAGGCTTGGCAGGTAGAATTCGTCATGATGAACTAGGAGTGTAGACACCAAAGATAACAGAGGAAAATAATAAAAAGAAGCACTAGTTTTGTTCAAGTGAATATAAGTCATACCGCAGATGCGTAAAGCTTATAAACAACACTTGAAGGTAAAAATATATGAGCATAAATTAGTGGTGTCATGGGACTGGGTGGATCTACAAGCTGCAATGGTTTTCATATATAAAAAAATTTGTTAATATCAAAAGAAGAATAGGCATATTGTCCTAATACAAGAGAAAAAAACCTAATATTGCTAATAAGAATGGGCAATGTCCATGGTTTTAGAAAATCGAGTGCCGTGTGTTTGGCATCTTCATTTGCTCTTCAGTTTAGTTATCTTATTTTGAGAGTTTCATGATGCTGACATTTCCACTGTTCAATGGCATGCTTTCAGGAGCTCCAATCAATGAATATTGTTCCGCGCTTAAAGCTAGCAGAGGCATGAGTTGAACTGTTAAAGAATATTCTTGACCCCCTATTGTACATAAATTGAAAGAAAAATATTCTTTTGTAATGCGTTTAAAAATGCTACAAAATTACTTCTAGAGGCTACTACAATGCAGCTGAGTTTTCAATGCAATGTATGGTCAGACATTTAAATTTTAATTACCCTTAATTTATATATATATATATACAGCTTTTGTTCTTGTTTCATTAAAGACTGCCAAAACAACCGGGGTATAACTTAGTCCCGTTTGGATAGAGTGATAAAATATTAAAATGATATAGTTTTAGATGTGTTTGAATAAAATATTGTTAAAATATTATTTTTTAATATTATTATTGTTTTAAAATTTGAAAAATTTGAATTGTTTATTATATTTTGTGTGGAAATTTGAAAAAATTATAATGATGAAATAAAATGAGTCGAGATCAGTTTTCAATTGCCTAGGCTTCGATGTCTGGTCATTTATTCTCAATTTTCTGTGAAGTCAAATTAGTGCCAAACTTTGGCCGATACCCAAAAGGAAAAATTAACGAGACACTCACTTGGTTGTTCATAATTTCAAAATGGAAGATAGGGATTGTAATTGCAAAAATTAACGAGACATTCACTTTGCCAGATATGTTGAGATTGTAATGCATCCGCCAGATTTGTATCTTCTTTTCAATTTTCGTATCATTTGAGAATTGATTAATAAAATGAGAAAAGATACTTACAACAGTGAATTGTGTAACCACCGCGTAATCACTTTGAAAAAAATGAATAAAACATAGGACCCACATGAAAAAAATTAATTTTATAATAGTGGACCCCACTCTTTTTCAAAGCGATTACGCGGCGGTTACGCACTTCACGGTTGTATGTAGAATTACTCAAAATAAAATATGGATTGAAATGCAAAAGAATAAAAACACTTCAACAAAAGGCTTTTCAAAAAGTATCAACCACTCTTTGAGGAAATTCCTAGGTCACAGTTACAAAAACTGTGAGTCCATTTCATCCACTCTCTCTCTCTCTCCATCTCTCTCCCCTATAAAACTACTAAAATTTTGCATTAAGTTAGACGTTAATATTGCAAACTCCAGCAAAGCTAACCTTTATAGATCAAGCAAATCCAATGCCATGTTCTTCCTGAACGGATCAGCTTGTGCAAACTGTAAGGAAAATGCTTTGTTTGGACGTATGTTCTCTGCTTTCATCCTCTCTAGGAACCCGTATGCAGGAACTTTGGCATTGATATATGCCTGAATCAGAATATCGAATGGCTTGAGACGGCCGGTATACCCACATTGCTGCATTCTGTGGAACAATTTCTCAGCATTATGTATATCACCCCGCTTTGCGTACTCTTCCATGACAACCATGTAAGTTCTGAATGATGCCCTTTCCCGGTTCTGCTGAGTTGCCTTGTGCAAAATGGAGTCAGCTTTCTCCAGTTCCCCAGCTATCAAAAAGAGTCTCACCGATGCGTCCCAAGCTAAAGGGCCAACCCAGCACCCACTATCTTCCATCCGCTTCACAAATTCCTTCCCCTTTGTCACAAGCTTTTGGTCAATATAAACTTTCAAAAGTGCACAGTACCGCATTGAAGAGAGACTCTTCCACTTCTGAAGCATTATTTCAAAGACTGCTTCTGCCTCCTCAATTTTTCCCAGCTTGCCCCAAGCTTCTATAGCTGCAATGCACTCACTCATCCTGGGATCCAATTCGCATTCCTTCCAAATTCTAGCCACCTCGTCAGAATTGTCAAGAGAAGCAGAGTCCCATCAGCTCTGTGCGAGCCCCAAAACTTCCCTTCAGCTTTTCCTCTCCAATTAAATTCAAGACATTTTGAGCTTTATGTTTCAATCCCCCAGATATATAATGTTTAGCCAAGACAGTTAAAACATGGACGTCGGGTGATACTCCTCCAGCCTTCATAGTCTCAAACAATTGCTCCATTACTACAATGTCACCTGCCTCACCTTTGATGTCTGTTAAGAGCTTGTATGTAAGAAGCGATGGCTTGACATTTTCTTTCTCCATTAAAGACAATACATCAGCTATCTTTCTCTTGTCAAGCCTCTTGTAGAGAATTATCATTTGATTGAAAGCAAAGACCGTGATTGGCAACTCCAGCTCCCTCATTTTCTCAAACACTGTTTCTGCTTTGTTCATGTCAACAACAGGGACGAAGCCAGCTAGGAGGGTTCGGTATACTAATTCCCCTTTAAACGACGTTGGGATTCTCTCAATGTACTTCTCTGCCTTTTGGATACCTTTAACTTTAGCAATCAAATCAAGGCGAGCAGCATAATCTCGTTCAGTAAAAGCAACTTGCTTAGTAGTCTCCAACCACTCTGAGAACTGGCAAAAGAACAAACATAGAGTCAGCTTCATGAATATTTCCCACCATATCCTGCTTTAATATTCATGATATTGCCTATGCTCTCCATCACTTATACCATCACTGAGCTAATAATTTGACTATCTCAGATTGTTACTAACAAGGCGTGGTAGAATTTTGGCCAAGAGTTTAAACTGCACCGGGAGCTGCTGTTATTGTTAATTGACTGTTTATTTTCAGAAAAAAAAAATGCCAAGACTGGTTAGCGTCCTAGGCAGAAAACTACAAAGGAACCCAACAAAAATATATTTTTTCCCTTTGAAATGGAATAAAATAAGTGTGCTAAACATTCTGATCTGTTCATTCACAACCATGCAACAAGATTCAAATGCAAAGTATGACCTACAGACTGCAATTGCCATGGATCAGAACTGTACTGCAATGCAAAAGTTTTGGTTTCATTTATTTAACTTGTAGCTTCAGAATAAGACATCATTGATGAGTAGCAGGAAACAAAACCAATGCCTAACAAGTTAAATGCAAAATATTCTAACCACAATCTGAATGATTACAGACATCAAACAATCAGAAAAGAAAAAAATTCCATGGAGGTTCCTCTGCTTTTAAGATGTCTTGGCGGTGATGTGCATAATGTAAGAAATATACATGGTCCCAATGGTGATTAGAGAGGTAACCACAATTTTTAATTTTTTAGCAATTCTTTTATCAGTCCTCAACTTTCAATTCAGCCCTTATTTTCAAACAAGCTTGGTTTTTCATCAATGGTTCTACCAGCCTTTGGAAAGATGCTGTGTCTAAGAAATATCTAAGATCAAACTCTTTCCTAGAAGTCTCTCCCAAGACCACGGACTCAAGGTTCTAGAAAAGTATCTTTAAACAAAGAGATTTCCTAAGGTCTAGCACCTGTTTTTGTCAATTTTGTGAGAATGGTCGAATTAAATGGCCTTGAGTTATGTATATTATATATAGACTTTACAAGGATGCTATACATAGAAAGCAAATAAGTTCCCACATGATTCTAGCCCTATACATGTAAACTACAATCTGTCAAATAATGTATGCGAACTGTACAGAATAATGAATGGATAAATAAGGAAACAATTGTGGGCTAAAATAAGGAAAGAAGTGTGGACAGCAAAGCTGTCCATTGACAGCCCCCCCTCAAATTGATGCAGGTTGATCAACAAGTATCAATTTACTACTTAGGAAGCAATGTCGATGACGAGTGAGAGCCTTGGTGAAGATATCAGCAATTTGTAGTTCAGTCGAGATATGTGGAAGAGTGATAACACGAGCTTCAAAGGCTTCACGAATAGGTGACAGTCCACTTCAATATGCTTTGTGCGCTCATGATAGACAGGATTGGCCGTGATCTGAATAACACTTGTATTATCGGCATGTAAAGGTGTAGGATTGGTTTCAGAAAAATCTAGCTCAGCAATAAGGGTGTAAGTTGAAACCGGTAAACCGGAAAACCGGTCCGGACCGGACCGGACCGGTTTTACCGGTTTTGAACCGGTCCGGTCCGGGACCGGTTCTTAGAATGTGAAAACCGGCCGGTTCCGGTTTTAAGATTTTTCGGACCGGACCGGTTGATAAAAAAAATATATAAAAATAATATTTATATTATTGTATATATAAGTTTTATACAAATTATTATATATATATTAATATATATAAGTTTTATATATTATGTATAATTATAATTTTTTATGTGAAAGTTTTATATATAATTATATATATTTATATATGAAATAATTTCTTATTATAATTTATAAATTATTACATAAAATGTTAATACTAAATCACTAAAAGTTTATAACTAATACTAATATTAAATATATAGTTTATAATTAATACTAATATATAACTTATAATAAAAGTATAAAACAATATTTTTTAAATTAGTTTTTTTTTTTTTTATAAACCAATTTATGATGACAAATTGTGAAACTTACATTTTAAAAAAACCGGACCGGACCGGACCGGAAACCGGTAAAACCGGAAGTACCGGTTTAGGAGGGTAACCGGTGCGTAATCGGTTTTGAAAAATACAAAACCGGTACATACCGGTTCGGTCCTAGATTTTGTCCAAAACCGGACTGGACCGGACCGGTTACACCCCTACTCAGCAAGCAAACCTCAAAGCCAAATGATTTCAGAACAAGTAAGAGACATCGCCCGGTACTCAGATTCTATAGATGACTTAGAGACTCTGTCTTGCTTCTTACTCTTCCAGGTGATCAATGCATCACCTAAGAACACACACCAACCAGTGATGGAGCGACAGGTATCTGCACAACCAGCCCAATCAGCATCACTATAAGCAGCAAGGCGAGTAGAATTGCTTGCAGGGAAGAATAAGCCACGGGCAAAAGTGCCTTGAACATAACGTATGATCCTACGAACAACAGCCAAATAAAGATGACGAGGAGTCTGAAAGAACTGGCTGACTTGTTTTACAACAAAAGAATGTCTGGTCTAGTAATGGTGAGATAAACAAGGCTACCCACCAACTTCCGGTATAAACTGGGATCAGCAAGTAAGTCACCCTCCTCTTTGCGAAGCTTGACATTTAATTTCATGAGAGTATCAACAGAAGTAGGCTCTTGTAGGCCAGTTGTAGCCACCAAGTCACTAGCATGCTTATGTTGATTGAGGGAAATACCAGAGGGACTACGATGCACCTCAAGACCAAAAAACTATGTGAGAGATCCAAGATCTTTCATATGAAAGGACTCTAAGAGATGAGTCTTAAGCTGGCCAAGTAAAGCAGAATCGGAACCAGTGATCACAATATCATCAACAAAAACCAAAAGAACAACAATACCAATGTCTGATTTCCAAAGAAACAAGGAAGTGTCATACTTGCTCTGCTTGAATGAAAATTGTAATAAAGTGGTGTGGAATTTATCAAACCAGGCCCTTGGAGCCTGTTTGAGACCATAAAGAGAGCGACGAAACTTACACACATGTGAAGTCAGAGAGGGAAACAATTTCGGGGGTGGCTTCATATAAATACACTCTTTAAGATCCCCATGAAGAAAAGCATTTTTGACATCCATCTGATGTAGTGGCCAATCATTGGAAGCATCAAGAGCTAGAATCGTATGAACAGTAGTCATTTTAGCCACAGGAGCAAAGGTCTCTTCATAATTGACACCATATTCCTAATTATTCTCAAGTGCAACAAGCCGAGCTTTGTAACGATCCAAACTCCCATCAGATCGGACCTTGACTGAGTAAACCAATTTACAACCGAGAGGAACAATATTGGAAGGACATGGCTCAATGTCCCAAGTGTGATTGGCCTCTACATTGGCAATTTCTTCCTGCATAGCTTGTCGCCAACAATCATGCTTGGCAGCGTGTGAGTAGCATGTGAGAATATCAAAATTGGACAATCCAGCAGTAAGAGCTGAAATAGAATTGCCAGACTGGAAGAGGGAAATCCATACCTATCCGGGGGTACAGACACTCGAGGAGAGCGATGTACCAAAGGCTTTGGAGGTGCTGCAATTGACTAAATCTAGAGTGTGGTAGGATCAGATATCGGGTGAGCCACCGAAAGAGACTGTTGGCTGGAACGTCTCGTATACACAATACCTAGTTTAAAATGAGAACTGACTGGATGAAGATCCGAGAATTGCTGCTCAAAGGAGGGGAGAACCACAGTAGAATAGGAGGACACAGGAAAAAAATGTTGATCTTCAAATAAAATAACATTCTTAGAAATGCATGTACAATGTAATGTAGGATCATAGTAAACAAATCTCTTTTGACACACATTATACCCCAAGAAAGCACATCGGACAGATTGAGCAGATAATTTATGTCGCTCATGAGGAGATAAATGAACAAAACATACACAACCAAAGGTACGGAGGTTATCATCACTAGGTTGCTTAGCAAATAAGCGGAAATAGGAAGACTCCATATGTAGGACTTGAGAAGGTAAACAATTAATCAAATGAGTAGCAGTTTTCAGAGCCTCTACCCAAAATATGGATGGAACAGAAGATTCTAACAAGAGAGTACGTACCACATCTAAGAGATGACGATTTTTGCGTTCAGCTACTCCATTTTGTTGAGGAGTAGAGGGACATGAACGTTGATGAATAATACCCTTAGAAGCCAAGAATGCCTAAAACTCAGTAGACAAATATTCACCACTGGAATCTATGCGTAATGTCTTAATAAAAGCAGAAAATTGATTGTCAACATATGCTAAAAACTCAGTGAAAGTACGAAAGATCTCAGATTTAGAGCGAATATAGTAGACCCAAGTAAATCTATTATGATCATCAATGAAAGTCACATAGTATTTAAGAAGGTCCCCAAACATCACTATGGATAATATCAAAGCAGTGAGATGCTCTACTAGCATGCAAAGGGAATGGAAGAGTTTTGTTTTTACCAAATTTGCAAGAAGCACACTCAAGAGATAAAGAAGAACGGTCTTTATTACCAAGTAAACCAGAACTCAATACATGAGATAAGATCTGAGTATTGGGATGGCCTAAACGATGATACCACACCATACTAAGATCTAAAACATTATTACAAGCAAAAGACTTAATAGAAGAAACTGGAGAAAAAGCTGGAACAGGCAAAAATAGTGGAAACAAGCGCCCCACTTTAGGTCCCTTCGCGATCGGCTTCCCCGTTACCTGATCCTGCACAACACAACCATTACCAGAAAAATTAACAGAACAATTGTTATAACTAATTGACCAACATAAATAAGATTCGTGGAAAGCTAAGGAGCAAGAAACACATCAGTGAACTTAGAAGAGGTATCTCCGACAGAGGCTATTGGCAAAGACCTGTCATTAGCAGTTTGAATAACAGATTGACAAGCGTAGGGCTAAACATGACATAGAGCAATGAGAGTATTCGTCATGTGATTAGAGGCACCCGAGTCCATGTACCAGAGTTTAGTAGAAGTGTACCTTGGAACCTCATTGCTGATAATGCTGAAATTAGAATCTGTTGCACCATTTAGGGTATACAGTAATTCGTTGCAGGAGGTGCAGGAACTGAGGAATCATCAGAAGGAGAGCCAGGAGCTGCGGAGGGTACAATAATAGAAGTCTGAAATGCCTGGGCCTGACGATTCTGTGGGCGGATGCGACATTATTTGATAATGTGACCCTTCTTCTTGCAATAAGAGTAGTATTTCTTAGGACAATTGGCAGCAATATGTCCATATTCTTTACAGTAGAAACACTGCAAGTTTTTAGAATTCACAGGTGGTCTTTGTCTTTGTGCAGCATAAGCCACAGTGGCCGATCCTGAACTACCATGGGAATGCTCCAGAGTAGCTTGAGTATTAAGACATTGTTTTTCGCGAAGTAACTCACCAAAACAAACATCAAGAGAGGGAACAGGAGAGCGATTCAGCAAGGAGGAACGAACAGATTCAAATTTGGGACGTAGTTTTATAAGAAACTGATCACGACGACTAGTCTCGTGAAGTTTCTGAATAATGGAAAGAGCGGCATCAAGAACATCCAGAGTAACCAGATCAACATATTCGTTCCAAAGGGTCAGAAAACCCGAATAGTAATCTTGGATGGAAAGAGTGTCGTGTTGAAACATGGCAATCACATGCTCTAACTAAAAACTAAGAGCAGCATTATCTTGATGATAAACACTCTTTAAGTAAGTCCACATGGATTGTGCGGTGCGATGGGGCCACAAGTTGGTGACAATATGTGGCTTGACCGAGCCAAGAAGCCAATACATAATCCGAGCATCAAGCACAGTCCATGAAGGAGAAGAGACTAGATCCTTGGATTTATCAGGATTAGGTGCGCAATATGTGCCATCAATATGGCCCCAAAGATATTTTCCTTTGAGGAAAAGTGCAAATTGAAAAGCCCAAGTAGAGTAATTTTTTCCCGTAAACTTGACGCACACGAGTGCAGAATCCATCGTAAATAAATGAAAGCGGAGACAAAAGCCAAAAAAATAACCAAAAGGCCAAAATAACCAAAAAAAAAAAGGAAACAAAAGCCGAGAAGCAAATAGCACCCAATATTAATGGTTCCGAGAAGCAAGAGCACCAAAAAAAATTGTAAACAGCAAAAGCAAGGGCACCGAAAAATAATGGAAGCAGCAAAACCTGCAAGATGCGTCGCACAACACCTGCTAACAGCCATAGAGGATTGTTCCAAGAGCCACTCAGCCACAGAGATGCCGGAAATACCACTAGAAGCCTGTTCCAGCCACAAAGATGCCGAAAGAGACTAGAAAAGACTACACCGACAGCCACCTTGTCTGCAGACCACCAAAGAGACCACCGAAACAGAAAAGAGAGACCATCGAAAGAGTTGCACAGAAAAAAAAAAAAAAAAAAAAAAGACCCAGAGAATAGATTTGCACCGAAAGACAAAGAAGATGACGTCGGAGACACCCAAAAACAACACAAAGACCATCGAAACAGAGAAGGTTCACGTCGGAACCAGCACAGAAGCCACTGAGAAGAAGTGCACATCGAAACTGCACAAAGGCACTAGAGCCGAGAGAGAGAAAAAAAATTTGAAGGATGCTTGAGTTGTTAATCGACGGCTCTTGATACCATGTCAAGTTTGTGAGAATGGTCGAATTAAATGGCCTTGAGTTTTGTATATTATATATAGACTTTACAAGGATGTTGTACATGGAAAGCAAATAAGTTCCTGCATGATTCTAGCCCTATACATGTAAACTATAATCTATCAAATAATGTATGCTAGCAGTACAGAATAATGAATGGAGAAATAAGGAAACAATTGTGGGCTAAAATAAGGAAAGAAGTGTGGACAGCAAAGTTGTCAACGAGCTGTCCGTTGACAGTTTTCACATTAATAATGGAGTCTCTACAAGAGTTTGGAATGATCCTTGGATCCCATCTCTACGATCCCGTATGCCTCTGCCAAATCCAAACAATATAATTGTAAACCACTCCATGACTATTTCTGAACTCACCTTAGAAGAGCCGAGGCATTGGAACACTCTTCTATTAGATACCCTCTTCTCGAAAATACTTCCAGAGAAATTTAGAAAATTCCTCGGGCCAACCATAACTTTTAGTTCATTTCAGATATGAGCACCATGCATCAGAAAAAAATTTCTGTTAAATCAGCCTATGCAGCCCTGGTTCTTGATAATGGAACATCATCTATTAGTGATATGCCCATCAACTGGAAGAATCTTTGGAAAATGAGGTTGCAGGATAGATTAAAAATTCTTCTCTGGAAAATAAGCCATAATATTCTTCCTACAAAAACCCTTGTCAACAAAGTCATTCCCCTTGATGAAGACCAAATCAGATGCCCCTTATGTAAAACAGAACCTGAAGATCTCCCTCATCTTTTTTCTCAATTGCATCTTTTCTAGAGTGATGTGGAGACACTCCAAGTGGCAAATTGATACTTCTTCCTTTGCAAGCCAACCAATCTCAAATTGGATTAATAGCATTATTAATCCATCAACAAATCTGAAAATCCCAAAGGAAGAACACCAAGATTTCCATATATTTGCCACCATTGCAATGGACAACCAATGGTTCACTAGAAATAAGTTTGAACATGATCATGCAATACCCTCAATATCTGTGTATGTAGAATTAGTGTCAAAATTTTTCAAACAGCACACAAGAGCACGGGCAAGGCAAAAAAACCGGATAGGAGAAAATGAAGAAAGACAACCTATAGGATATCAACTCATTACCTTTGATGTTGCTACCAGAAAAGAATGTTCCATTCTTTCACTCTTTGTTGGGGAGATAATGGGGAAATATTATTTGCAAAAACGGATCTCATCAGCAAAGTCAACTCAAACGTAGGAGAAGCATCTGCAGCCTTAATGGCCATCAAAGAAGCATAAAGGTTGAAGCTGAAAAAAATAATTCTAGAAGGTGACTCAAAGGTCACCATCCAAGCAATCTCAAATTCCTCTCCAATCCAATAATGGATCATGACCCCAATTATCAATGATATCAGATACCATCTAAATTCATTCAAGGAATGGAAGGTGAGAAAAATTCATCGATCAAAAAATTGATGCACGCATAACTTAGCGCAATGTGCAACGGCGACACAAGCCTTTGATAACATTCGTCTAATCAAAATTCCACCATCCTTGTTGCAGTTCCATAGTGGAAAAGATCCTCCCAACAATGTTGTATATTTCTAATATTTCCTGCTTCCAGAAACATATTGTATGTGGTTTGCTTTATATATTAATATCCACTTGCGAAAAAAATATATATTATGGCACAGTCTAGTACTTGAGGTTCCCTTGTTAGCCTGCAGGGGCCTTTGATAATTGCCAGAAGCAACATATCTGCTTGGCACCAACACAACTACTTTCAACATACATATATATATATATATATATATATATATATATATATATATATCCCTTATATTTTAAAAGTGGCTATAAGGGAATGAATAATAATTAGTGTTTGACAATTTTTTTCTCCATTTTTTCAATTTATGCGCCAGTCTTGCTTGGTCTTATTACGTTTTTGTCCCTTTTGAAAAATTTGATTTTTTTTCCCATTTGTTTTGTTTTGCCAGTTTGTGTCAGTATGTCAGTCATATTGTGTTAGTGTCTTGTTTGTTTTTACAACCATTCTCATCTAATCTCATTTAATCATTATAACTTTTTCAAATTTCTATAAAAAAATAAAATAAACAACTCAACTTTTTCAAATATCAAAATAAAAATAATATTAAAAAAATATATTTTAACAATATTTTATTCAACTTTCAACTTTTATCTCAACTCATCTGCGAAAACAAACTAGGCAATAGGTCATCTGTGTTTTTGTTCATCCGTGTGAGTAGTTCATGTTTTGTGTTATGTCGTGTTTGTAACGTCCCAATGGAAAGCCCAAACCACTTGGCACATACTCCAAAATGACTAGTTAATGATACAATTGGAGCCCCATTGAAACCTTATAAAGAGCAAGAATTTCTCTTTCTCAAGTAATGTGAGATCTCATACACCACATATCCTTATCATATGGGGTATCACAATCTACCCCTCTTAAATTCCCGACGTACTCGTCGGGCTTGTCCGTTGTAGGTGACACGGTTTAAGTCCCACATTTCTAGTTGAAATCGGCTCTGATACCATTTGTAACGTCCCAATGGAAGACTCAAACCACATGGTATATACTCCAAAAGAGCTAATCAATGATACAATTAAAGCCCCATTGGAAACTTATAAAGAGCAAAAATTTCTATTTCTCAAGCAATGAGGGATCTCATACACCATATATCCTTATCATATGGGGTATCACAGTTAACTAATCGATTTTAAGTAAAAAATAATATTATTTTTGCTTTTTGTGGACATTACTGATTTCCAAAAAGAATTTCTCCCAACTAGGCAAACGTGCCTAGCACGTTGCTCCACTGCTAGTATACTTCTTGGCACTGCATGCATGATGCATGATGTCATGTGATGTATACAGGATGTTATAACTAAATATCATTTGCTATGATACAATGATCAATCGATTGCATGAAAAGTTTGCTTTTTGATGCAATTCATGACTCAGGATTCATCATGTAGTATGTTTCGGAGTCTTTTGAGCCAATCACCCGCTCTAACCGTGTTCGCATGTACATCAACTTAGTATCCTGCGCTTGATGATTTGAAGTCATCACTTTGCTGGGAAGAACACCTGCTCCCATTGACACTGCATGCAGCATTTGCATTATGTTCAAATCATCGTCTATCGACTCCCTCTTCACACCATAACCCAATTTTTGGCCATTGCAGTACAACGACCATATCGGCTCATCGATGATCTTGGTCTTCTCGTTGGGATGCTTTTCGCATTCCAATGCAATTCTAACAAGTCCCATTCTCATGTCTTGTAGAAGTTTCCCCGTCGGTATTGCGAGCTCAAGAAGAAGAATAGGAAGACTCCTTGGGAGTTTCTTGGATTGCAAGGTTCACCCTAGCCTTACGGAACCTGAAAATGGTGCCGGTCATGTGCGTCCCTCCATGAATGTGGTTGTTGTGGTTATGGAGCCGACTTCCGTGGAACAAGATGGGGATCTTGCAGGATGGGAGAGTTATTATTGGGAATGACCGGAACACAGAAAGAAAACGTCGGAGAAGCCCAATGGATTTTGATGGACTTCGTTTATGGGAAGGCTGGAGGAAGACAAGCAGCGGCCGCGTTGGGGATGGGGTTGTTGCTATGGCTATAGGGGAACTGGTACTACTACTTGCTCTCAATCGAGGTGGAGGTGGCAACTTTGCTGATAGTTGCGATTGTGGTTGCGGCGCTGCCATGTATGCGATATAATTTATTTGTATAGGCATGAGCGCACATACATATAATATTTAGAAAAAAGCTACTTACAATCGTATAGGGAACCGGCGCTTAACCGTGTCCTACGTGGCACGGTTTCGAAACGTCGTCGTCCCAAATTGAAATGAAACCCAAATCTCGCAATTCCCTCATTTTTCATAATCAGAACAAAAATTTCTCCCGCTTCTCTCCATTGTTTCCCATCGTCTTCACCCAACCACTAAGAATCGAACCCACGGAACCAGTTGGTCTTCTGCTGCGAACCACGAACCACAGAGCTCTGTCGTCTTCACGGAACCCCTTGGTCTTCTGCAGCGAACCACAGAGCCCTCTCGTCTTCACAGAACCACTTGGTCTTTTGCAACGAACCACAAACCACGGAGCCCTCTCATCTTCATCGAACCACGGAGGTCTTCTGCAGCGAACCACGAACCACGGAGCCCTCTCGTCTTCACCGAACGACGGAGGTCTTCTACAGCGAACCACATAGCCTTGTTGTCTTCAAACACGAAGCCCTGTCCTATTCAAACACCATATTTGAAATGTGAAGCCCTAACCCTAACCCTAACCCTAACCCTAACCCTAACCCTAACATCAAAAAATTTGGCATAATCATCAATCGGACCGAGTTTCAAAATCAGGTTAGTTCTCTGATTGTTATATTTTCTTATATATTTTTGAGCTCCGATTAATAACTTCACTTTGAATCCCTGTGAAGAATCATAAGAAAATTGTAAATGTTAGTGGACTGAATTTCTATTTGATGAGCAATGGATTCTGAGGGATGTGTATTGGAATTGTAGAGTTCACTGTTAAGAGAAAAATCAATTTATATTGTCAAACTTTGTATTTGTCCCTCAAATGGAATTATTTGAAAAATCATTGATTTGTCCCTTGAGTTCAGATTAATGATATTTACAAAGTGTTGCGATTATGCTAGTGTCAAACTTAGAGCATGAGATTCCTATATATGTAGCATCTAATTTAGTTTACAATACAGGCATACACAGTTGAGCTAGAAGTAGAAGTGAACAAGTTAAGAGAAGAGAACGCCCACCTTAAAGAGGCTCTGGTAATAACACCTGAAAGCAACAGGTAACTATAACACAATTTCTTTTAGTACCATTAATGTGTGTGTGTATGTAAATGATCTTATGCTTTTAGAGTAACCCATCCCATATTCTGCATTTTGTGCTGAACCCAGTCCACCTGTTTTGCTTAGTCCTGTCTAATTTCTTTGCAAAAGAATTGTGTTTGGGTCACTTTATAAACTGATGGTCATGCGCTTGAAGTATGCAATATTTTGCAGATGTAGGACCATACAATGTGGATTTGTTCTCTACTAGCCATCTAACATGTCATCTAATTCAATATGCATCAACTACTTAAATGAACAATCGTAAAATATACTGTACGTACTTGTATAATCGAAAATAATAAATAATAATTAAAAATAACGTTTATAAACTTCATAATTTTATACATTAGAGTATCTTATTAATTGTAGAGAACCTTTAGTCAACTTAAGGATGGTATGTCTCAGTTTTTCTCCTCTATTCATTATCTTTTTTTATTTTTTATTTTTTATTTTTTATTTTTTAAAAAGAGAAATCTTGTTTCTTCCTCCTACATTTATCATCTCTAGTAACACCTATGTCATATCAACTAATATAATTTGAATGATAAAATCTAAAATGAAAAACATTACGCACAAAAATAAAGTTATAGGAAAGAAATAATGAGTTTAAGATTCAAGAATATCAAGATTTCTAATTTATTTTTGAAAATCTCTAGCAACCATTGTAAATTATGTAAGCAAAAGTTCTCAATCAAACTTTGTAAACGTGGGATCGTTGTGAGATAAGTGTGCATATTTCTTTACATGCATTACCTTTAGGGCTCAACAAATAGAAATAAATGGATAAATCAAATACACTAATTTATTATTATTATTATTATTTCTAAGCATCACCTTTCATGTCAGAATTCAAATAGCCCACCTGTTTTGAGTTCAAATATGCTTTGCCCAGTTAAGTCTTGGAGCAAATACAATTTTTTTTTAATATCTGATTTTTTTTTTTTTTGTTGTTGCTTTTTCTTGTCAGTTAGACTTGCTTAATTGTTAGTCATCGAGTGCTTATCAAAACAGATCCTCTGTATTCATCCAAGGATAGCGCCTGCCTCTTTCTTCTTCTTTTTCCTTGACTTAGCTTACCAATTTTAAATATGCATGGTTTGACTAATACAAGGGATCCATGGCTTGGTTTTTCAGAATCACGCATGGCATCATCCCAATCATTGGATTTAGTTAATGATGATGCCATAGAATCACCAACTTGTTAGTGTGGTTTGAAAACACCACTAAAGACGTCCTACACTAAGAAAAATCCAAGAAGGAGATTCTTTGCCTGTCCAAAATATAATACAGTAAATAAACTTTATATTTGTTAGATTTGCATATCGTTATGTTGGTTGCGGGGTGTACATGAATCCATGTTAATTGGGAGTTTGTACTGTGTGTAGGGAGATGCGATTGTGGATTCTTTGTATGGGCGGATATATTTCAGTTGATAGAGGAGAACATTTTATCAAGAGAGAATAAGGCTTGAAAGACGTTGGATGATGTATTAAAGAGCGAGTATGCCGTTCGCAAAAGGGAAGATAAAGTGAGAGAGATGGCGAAGAATCTGAAAAAGGAAAAACGAAAGTTATTGTGTTTGTATTGGGTTGTCACCTTTGTAATATTGTTTGCTTGGTTCGGAAAATTTTCATGTACATGTTTGCGTTTTCCCTTTCCCTGCACTTTCTTCGTCTTCTCCTTAACTTTTCGCAGGTCTCTCTCCATCCTGGATGCTCTCCTCAGAGATGAGGGTCTGCCTTTTCCTCGCACAACAAGTGGACTGAGTACTTTTATTGAACTACCAATTGTAGTTGTTGTGTCCTTTGTCGTGGCATCAACATTTAAACACTTTTCAGTCATCGATGGAGGTTCTTGGTTCACTTCATATAACTCAATCATTGCATTTAACTTAGTCGTTGCATCCTCAGTATGCTTTTTCGAACTCGCCGCACAAGTAATCATCTTATAACAGATATTCAACAGACTTGAATATCTATTAGCATCTTCTCGTTGATCTCCTGCGTCATAGCTACTGTTGATCAACGTGTATCTTCTTTTGATATCCTTCCTCCATCAATCCAAAATGTACCTATCTAGTATTGTCTTAATCACGTTACATTTGAAGACGAAAAAGATGTGCCAGCACACTATCCCCTCATTTCAAATAAACCACAAGAACACTTGGCAACTGCATCGTCCTCACTAAAATCCACTGAATGTGTAATCAGCTTAGTGAAATCTTCGACATGAACTTCATCCTCTATCAGATAGGTCTTGACAGTAGCATCCGCTTTAAGTAAAACTGGGTCCAAGTCGATAATGCCGGTAAGTTGGTGTTGAACTTCCCTGAATTTAACATTTGTGTACAATTGTTGATATCTCTTTTCAATTGGAGATCTAGAGATGCAGAGAATTGTGACGTTAAATGACTGGAAGTCCGCGCAATTTTCGTTCTCAATCTTCTTTTTCAAGGCATTATCATACTGATCGACGAACTCTTTCAAATTTGTCTTAGCATGAACATAACCATCAAAGAAGGCATTCATGCTCTCGTTCCGCTGCGTTGTACTCATTCCAGCCCAAAAAACATTTTTCAAGAAGGCCAGTACCCAATGCTCACGCTCAGTGTATAAACTCTGCAACTAGACATTCTCATGCAAACTGTACATGCTAATCAACTCATCCCAACATTTTTCAAACTCTTCAGGCGTTTGTGTGTCATACACATATTTCATCAGTGCAGTTTTCATTCCACTTTTGTAAGAACCATAACAGCCAAGCTTTTCAAGGACTTTCTTAAGGATATGCCACAGGCAAAATCTATGTCGGCTTTCTGGGAAAACAATTGCAATTGCATTTTCATGGCTCTGTCTTGGTCAGTGATAATAGCTTTCGGTGTTATACCATCCATACACTGCAACCAAATTTGGAATAACCACACGAAGGTCTCAGTATCCTCAGAGGAAATCAATCCAACTCCCAACAAAATTGACTACCCATGGTGGTTTACACCAACAAATGGCACAAAGGGCATCCCATATCGATTCTTCAAGTATGTGGTGTCAAAGGTTACGACATCCCCGAAATATTGGTAGGCTGCTCTACTACGGGGGTCTGCCCAAAAAATATTTTTTAACCTCCCTTCATCATCCAAATCCATTAGTGCAAAAAACCCTGAATTTTTGTATTGCATTCGTAGAAAGTAGTCTCGAAGCGCTCCAGCACCACTTGCATCCAATCGTAGATATAGTTACGACAATCATTTTCCAAAAACGGGAGGTTATCAAAACCACCCGCGCCAACAACAAGAGACCCAAAACTCTTATTCATTCGGATGCCGACCAAATCATTTATATCTAGGATCATTTTAACAGATTCACTCACTTTTCTATTACATCGAAAGAAGCGAGATTTCTTTGAACTAAAGCCGTGGTTGTGGAGATTGTGAACTATAGTCAGCCAAAACTTTCCATCAGCAACTCTTAAGACATTAATTTTTGCCTTACATTCCGTCTTTTCTGTCGGACGTGGGTTGGCGACATTTATAGTCCTATTCCGGGCCTTCCCTCCACGGGCACAGGCAAGAGTGACATATCTCACAGTCTCATCCTCTCCCCTCTCACTCCTTTTTGTCATCACCTCAAACCCGTATTTTTTGCCATATTCCTTATAATAACTCATTAAATCTTCTAATGAATTAAATTACATCCCCGAAACGAGCTCATCATCACCATCCATTTGCACTTTCTCAGATGTTCCGGCACTACCACACTCGATTTCTTGTGCATCTCGTCTATCAGGATGAATTTCTTCAACTCTAGAAGATATAGCTACCGATTCAATTTCCCCAACTAAGGGTCTATTATCTTCCGTACCCAGAAATCTGCTTGTAACGAAGGTATTGCTGAGAGACAACTGGCCTTCCATGCCATGTTAAAATGGGTAACTAGCATTCTGGCAAAAAGAAAAAAAAATACAATTAAACTCTTCAAAATAACCAACTGCAATTCAACTCTTCCAAAAAACCAACTTATTAAAATTAAAGGGGAACGTGACATCACCACCTGTATATTGCTTGGATATTGGTTAACAGCGAGAAATGGGAGAAAACCCGATGACCACGCAAGCACTGCTCCATAGTAATCGTGTATTGGGATGTTTGGAGAAGTTGATGGTATGTCCTGAAATGTTATTAGAGCAATTATTGATGTGATATCAACAATAAATATCAACTAATCTCGAATCTAATGTTATTGATATATTAAATAAAATAACATACCGCGAATGGGGGTCGATAGTAACTGTGCATTAGGATGTTTGGAGAAGTTGATGGTATGTCCTGAAATGTTATTGGATAAATTATTGATGTGTTTAGAAAATAATGTTATTGATATATTGCAAATATAATAACATACCGCGGATGGGGGATTTGAGCTAGATGGTCTTAGGGTAGATGGATGTTCTTTTCCTTTTTCCATGCTGAGAGGGAAACAAATGCATATTCTCAATAGCAATTTTGTATAACTCCAACCACATTAAAATCTATGAATTGGTACAATGGATCTCATTTCAAATAAATGCTTAATATTTATTTCATTCATGAACATGTGGCGATGGAAATATGGTTGCCAAATGGGGGGCCAAATGCACCATTATAACTCTTTCTCGCTCTTGGAAGATATATTAGATAATTAAATCTATATCTTCCTATTAATATAAATTTTTGGACACTAACTCTGTTCATTTATTTATCCACCCATTAGTTTGGCAAAAATAAACTATCCAATTAATTACTACAAACCGATAAATGCACGGCTTGCATTAAAGGCCAAATGCACTTACCTGTAACTTCACCTTTTGTATAAGTTCTGTTTTTTGCTTCTCCAACTGCCTGTCGTAGCTACTGAGTTTCACTATATTTTCCTTCAAATCTCTTATTTCTGAATCTTTCTCTCTGCAGGCAACTACTTTATCTCGTACCAAGCACCTTGGAAAGAAAGGGAAAGAAAAGGTTTAGCTAAAATAAGGAGTTTTATTGTTAAAAAAAAAAAACAAATCTTAAACTCTAACTAAGAAATAGAAAACTTTTGACTCCAACTAAAGAGTTGCTACCTAGAGGAGGATGCTAAATTTAGAGGTATAGCTAGCTGGTCCTAATGGCCGATTGATACCATGATAAAGATATAAAAACAGAGTTCTTAGTTCAGAGAACTGGAGCTAGTGGTGCATTGCAATCACATGTTTTTATAAGCATTGCAACCACTTTTTGCAACTATATTTGATTTATCAGCAATATTAGAATCAAGTGTTGAGTTTAACATCTTTTTACTCTCCAAATAATGAAAATACAAGTCAACTAATTTTTTGAGATAAGACTAGAGTGTTCTGCTCCAATGTTGGTTGCTAATATTTCTTTCACGCATCTTATCAAACAGGTAAAATGCAAGAGCTCGGGTAAACAGGTAAAATGCAAGAGCTCGGGTACAAGCTCCAACATTACAAGAAGCAAGTATATAAGGCGGTTCGAAATCAGGTTTGATGAGTTTTGGACCCGATATTCAGTCCAAATCGGCAGCAAAATAGAACCCAAATCCGAAATGAAATGCGTAATGGTATAGGAAGCGGAGGAGAGAGTAATCCATAAAAACTTTGCTCACCTCCTCACTCAGTGACCAGTGTGCTTTCGGAGCCGTAAAGAAGGTGACAGGGGCGAGACCGGTTTGGTCCACGGCGGCGACCACAAACGATTCTTGGTTCAAAGAAAACGAATCGGAGGTTCACTTCTTTTTTTGCTTTCCCTCCATTTCTCCCGCTAATTTCACTCATTCGGTTTGAGTTTTTTTTTTAATTAAATTAGTTGCTGACGTGGTAGTCGGTTCCGCGCCGGTTCCGCACCGGCGGTTGCATACAGAAGAACTGTAATATTTATGTATCCATGCAAGTGTTAACTCATGTTTCAATAATGTAGTAACGTAGCTTTATGATTTCCATAGGCTTTCCAATTTTTTTTTTTTTAACAAATCATCAGTTCCATGATGGCAACACATGTACCAGATACCTATAGTATAAACTACAGTAAAAACTAGCTGTTAAATATATATGAGTTGGTAACATGGGAAATACTTTGGGTCCCGAATTTGTGTCCCGAATGGGATTTTTTTTTTCTTTTTTTTTACCGAATGATTAAAAAAATATTTTTTAATGATGTTGTGATTTTTTTTTAAAATGTTTATGATGATTATAAAAATACATAAAAAAAAGAAAAAAAAATAGCCTATTCTGGACACATTTTTGTGTCCCAAATTCAGGACCCATAGCAGTTCCCTGGTAACATATAGCTATCAACTTCGTTCACAAAACGGGGTCAGAAGGGGTAGCTTGGTGGGTGGAATGGATGGCCTTGCTGTTGCATATGGCGGGTGACATAGTTCATTAATTTTCAATCTAGCAGAACACCTTTTGCAGTAAATGCAGAACAAATAATAGTGGAGAGAACATATTCTCTCTCTCTCTCTGTGCAATTCCATTCTTTGCACCCTTGACTAAAATATAACATGTGGCATGCAAACTTCACTCAAAAGACACTGTTTGTAGAATGTGATTTCCTGTAGAAATTCTCAGTTAGCACCTAGGCATTGCAAGGTTATTCCTGCATGCTCTACAGAATGAATCTACTACATCATCCTGCTTACACAAAACCTGGTAGACTCATTTTTCAAGTTCGTGTAGAAATCTAAGGATTATAGTAGCTATTATTAAATTGTGACACTCGCAACAAATTTCAACCCAAAGAAGAACCTGACCAAGATGCAAAGAGTACTCATGTGATACCCCATATGATATGAATAAGGGTAGGTGGTGTATGAGATCTCACATTGCTTGGGAATGAGAAATTCTTGCTCTTTATAAGGTTCTAGTGGGACTCTAATTGTATCATTGACTAGTCCTTTTGGAGTATAAGCCAAGTGGTTTGGGCCTTCCATTGGGGCGTTACAAATGGTATCAGAGCCTATCCCAACCAGAAATGTGGGACTTGAGCCGTGCCACCTACAATGGACAGGCCCGACGAGAACATCGGGAATTTAAGGGGGGTAGATTGTGATACCCCATATGATATGGATAAGGGTAGGTGGTGTATGGAATCCCACATTGCTTGGAAATGAGAAGTTCTTGCTTTTATAAGGTTCTAGTGGGGCTCCAATTGTATCATTGACTAGTCCTTTTGGAGTATAGGCCAAGTGGTTTGGGCCTTCCATTGGGGCATTACAACTCAATCCTCGATTTCGTTGCTATGAGATTATGGATCTTTGAGTAAACTTTATACTAGAAAGCATCATCAATCTCAGCCTTTGGAGGTGCATCCAACATGGATACCAGTTACTTGACAGGGCAATGTGTAAAAATATTGAGAGCAAACACACCTCACCACCAAAACTATAATGCAAATGTGCTGAAAGCCAATGGAATCAGAAAATGCTCTGAAAAGCATTACAGAGGTGAACAAAACCTCCAAGTTGTACTCCACATTTGAATTATCCCCAAGCTCTAAATTAACTTGCGCAATCCAAAGTAGTTGGATTGACAAGTTGAATTGAATTTCTAATGCATAATTGGCTAAAATTTTTCTTCACAAAAATCTTAAGCAATGGTATTGAACATGCACAATTATGATTGGTTTAGAGGTATTTGAAAGTGAACAAAAAAGTAACCACTATTTGAATACCCACTTTAACCTCCCAATCAATTTTGCAGCAAAGTAGGTTAAAGTTTTCAAACCAGAAAACGATATAACAAAATCACTGAATGTTGGAATGTATAAGATTCATTTTGAAGCGAATAACCCTGTAGATCAAGATGTTGAAATAAAGAGCAAAGTGCTAATATAATACTCAGAAGAAAAAAAAAAAAGAATACACACAAGTAATAAGAAAAAACTCGTCATTCGTGCATAAACAAGTACAGGAAAAACTTTTAACCATGCAAATTTATGGGTTTTGATGTCTGAAACAGAATAAAGAGAGTTTACGTGCTACTAATGTTGAAGGGAACAATAAAGTCAAGCTAATAGGCAGAAAACTTGAACTTTCAGCCACCCAAGCATCAACATACCTCAGCAATACCAGAAGAAAAACTTAGTATTGCAAAGCTAATACCATCTGTGAAGTACATTCAATATGCATTTTCTTCAATAGATGAAGGCACATACATTCTTCGCTAATCAGGCTTGTCTGCAGACCAACAGTCCATGCCTGGAACCAGACCACTTGATAGTTCCAAAAACATAAACCATGCATGTTGGTCCAGATTTTGTTACAAACACCAATGTCAATTGATAAATTAGCACTTCACCCAGCAGAAGGAAAAATCTAACCTTTACAGGTGGACAGTCTATTTGATCTGAGTTGCATGGAATATGCACAGCAGTTGTCTCGATTATCCCACCCCATTAATGAAGAAAAGGCGTTTCTTTTGAGATGCATTGACCTTCCCACAGTATCATTAACATCGGTCCGCACACTGTGTGAATCTAGATGGTCCCCAGGCATCACACCACATTGGGATACAGGAGAAAAGTAAAATGACTCATCTATAGTTTCCGTCTCCGGCAGATCTTCAAGTGAGGAACTCCAGCATTAAATGGAAACTAGAAGAGACGAAGTCCAGAAAAATAAGATGAATACATCACTTACATACACCAAACATGCATGAATTTTGCTCAAGTGAATATAAGTCATACCGCAGATGCATAAAGCTTATAAATACTTGAAGGTAAAAAAATATGAGCATAAATTAGTGGTGTCATGGGACGAGGTGGATCTACAAGCTGCAATGGTTTTAGGAAAATCTTTTTGTTTTGTTTTCATATGTAAAAAAATTTGTTAATATCAAAAGAAGAATAGGCATATTGTCCTAATACAAGAGAAAAAACCTAATATTGCAAATAAGAATGGGCAATGTCCATGGTTTTAGAAAATCTAGTGCCCTATGTTTGGCATCTTCATTAGCTCTTCAGTTTTTAGTGATCTTATTTGAGAGTTCCATGATGCTGACATTTCCAACGTTCAATGGCATGCTTTAAGGAGCTCCAATCAATGAATAATATTCCGCGCTTAAAGCTAGCAGAGGCATGAGTTGAAGGATATTCTTGACCCCTTATTGTACATAAATTGAAAGAAAAATACTCTTTTGTAATGCGTTTAAAAATGCTACAAAATTACTTCTAGAGGCTACTACAATCCAGCTGAGTTTTCACTACAATGTATGGTCAGACATTTAAATTTTAATTACCCTTAATTTATATATATAGATATATATACATGTGTGTATATATATATAGCTTTTGTTCTTGTTTCATTAAATACTGCCAAAACAACCCGGGTATAACTCAATTGCCTAGGCTTTGATGTCTGGTCATTTGTTCTCAATTTTTTGTGGTGAAGTCAATTTAGTGCCAAACTTTGGCAGATATGTTGAGATTGTAATGCATCCGCTAGATTTGTATCTTCTTCTTTTTTTCAATTTTCGTATCATTTGAGAATTGATTAATATGGATTGAAATGCAAAAGAATAAAAATACTTCAACAAAAGGCTTTTCAAAAAGTATCAACCACTTTTTGAGAAAATTCCTAGGTCATAATTACAAAAGCTGTGAGTCCATTTCATCCACTCTCTCTCTCTCTCTCTCTCCCTCTCCCCTATAAAACTATTAAAAATTTGCATAATTTAGACGTTAATATTGCAAACTCCAGCAAAGCTAACCTTTATAGATCAAGCAAATCCAATGCCCTGTTCTTCCTGAACGGATCAGCTTGTGCCAACTGTAAGGAAAATGCTTTGTTTGGAAATATGTTCTCTGCTTTCATCCTCTCTAGAAACCCGTATGCAGGAACTTTGGCATTGATATATGCCTGAATCAGAATATCAAATGGTTTGAGGCGGCCGGTATACCCACACTGCTTCATTCTGTGGAACAATTTCTCAGCATTATGTATATCAGCCCGCTTTGCGTACTCTTCCATGACAATTATGTAAGTTCTGAATGATGCCCTTTCCCGGCTCTGCTGAGTTGCCTTGTGCAAAATGGAGTCAGCTTTCTCCAGTTCCCCAGCTATCAAAAAGAGTCTCACCAATGCGTCCCAAGCCAAAGGGCCAACCCAGCACCCACTATCTTCCATCCGCTTCACAAATTCCTTCCCCTTTGTCACAAGCTTTTGGTCAACATAAACTTTCAAAAGTGCACAGTACTGCCTTGAAGAGAGTCTCTTCCACTTCTGAAGCATTATTTCAAAGACTGCTTCTGCCTCCTCAACTTTTCCCAGCTTGCCCCAAGCTTCTATAGCTGCAATGCACTCACTCATCCTGGGATCCAATTCGCATTCCTTCCAAATTCTAGCCACCTCGTCAGAATTGTCAAGAGAAGCATAGAGTCCCAGCAGCGCTGTGTGAGCCCCAAAACTTCCCTTCAGCTTTTCCTCTCCAATTTCCTTCAAGACATTTTGAGCTTTATGTTTCAACCCCCCAGATATATAATGTTTAGCAAAGACAGTTAAAACATGGACGTCGGGTGATACTCCTTCAGCCTTCATAGTCTCAAACAATTGCTCCATTCCTACAATGTCACCTGACTCACCTTTGATGTCTATTAAGAGCTTGTATGTAAGAAGCGATGGCTTGACATTTTCTTTCTCCATTAAAGACAATACATCAGCTATCTTTCTCTTGTCAAGCCTCTTGTAGAGAATTATCATTTGATTGAAAGCAAAGACCGTGATTGGCAACTCCAGCTCCCTCATTTTCTCAAACAATGTTTCTGCTTTGTTCATGTCAACAAGATGGACGCAGGCAGCTAGGAGGGTTTGGTATACTAATTCCCCTTTAAACGACGTTGGGATTCTCTCAATGTACTTCTCTGCCTTTTGGATACCTTTAACTTTAGCAATCAAATCAAGGCGAGCAGCATAATCTCGTTCAGTAAAAGAAAATTGCTTAGTAGTCTCCAACCACTCTGAGAACTGGCAAAAGAACAAACAAAGAGTCAGCCTCATGAATATTTCCCACCATATCCTGCATTAATATTCATGATATTGCCTATGCTCCATCACTTACACCATCACTAAGCTAATAATTTGACTATCTCAGATTGTTACTGACAAGGCGTGGTAGAATTTTGGCCAAGAGTTTAATCTGCACCGGGAGCTGCTGTTATTGTTAATTGACTGTTTATTTTCAGAAAAGAAAAAAAGGTCAAGACTGCTTTGCATCCTAGGCAGAAAACTACACAGGAACCCAACAAAATATTTTTTTTTTTCCTTTGAAAGGGTATAAAATAAGTGTGCTTTACATTCTGATCTGTTCATTCACAACCATGCAACAAGATTCAAATGCAAAGTATGACCTACAGACTGCAATTGCCATGGATCAGAACTGTACTGCAATGCAAAAGTTTTGGTTTCATTTTTTTAACTTGTAGCTTCAAGAATAAGACATCATTGATGAGTAGCAGGAAACAAAACCAATGCCTAACAAGTTAAATGAAAAATATTCTAACCACAATCTGAATGATGACAGACATCAAACAATCAGAAAAGAAAAAATTCCATGGAGGTTCCTCTGCTTTAAGATGTATTGATGGTGATATGCGTAATGTAAGAAATATACATGGTCACAATGGTGGTTAGAGAGGTAACCACAATTTTTAATTTTTTACCAATTCTTTTATCAGTTGTTATTAATATTTTAGCAATATGGTAAGGATCAGCAAAAATATCAAACAGCAGATCTGGCATGCACCTCTACCCTAGTGGAGAGAGCTGGTTGTTCTTATAAAAATAAATTGACTTCAAAGTTTGATGCACTAAGATAGTTACACAATAAGGGATCTGAAAGCATGTTTGCCTATTAAGCTGGACAGCCTTAAGATAATCACTGACAAACTCACAAAAGGTGTCTTCATTTCATCTTTTAATGGACAAAATTGTCACAGGCAATGCAAGCAAAAGATATGCCGTTCAAGAAAACCAGGAGACAATTCTTTTTTAAGGAAGTGTTCGTTCGAAAAAACATAAGGCGGGACGTGTGGTGAAGGCAACCGAATCAGCTTTTGGTGGGACGTGTGGTGTGGAGATCATGCATTGGAAAGGGTTTTTCCGGCTTTATATCGTATTGCAGCTAATAGGGAGGCTTCAGTGGCAGATGTGAGGTTATCTGCTCATGGTTCGCATCAGTGGAATATTCTGTTTAATAGGGATATTCATGACTGGGAATTATCTATGGTTTCAGACTTTTTCAGCCTATTACATTCCTCGGGGACTACTATGGCACAGCATGATAGCTTGCAGTGGAGGTTTCAGGATCACAAGAAATGTACAGTAAAGGCGTATTATAACCTATTGACTACACAGGATCACACTTCATTTCCTTAGAAGAACATTTGGAGGTCTCGTGTGCCCTCTAGAGTTGTTTTTTTTTGTTTGGAATGCCGCTCTTGGGAAGATCTTGACCACGGACAACTTGAGGAAGAGAGAATGTGTAGTGTTAGATTGGTGCTACATGTGTAAAAAGAATGGAGAATCGGTAGATCATCTCTTACTACATTGCAACGTAGCAAGAGTGTTGTGAGATGAGATCTTTCGAAGGGTTGGTATTGCTTGGGTAATGCCTATGAGGGTGGTGGATTTGATGGGTTGTTGGAGAAAATTGCATGGAAGTCATCAAGTGGCAGCTGTTTGGAGGATGATTCCATTGTGTATCATGTGGTGTATTTGGACGGAAAGGAATGCACGCTGTTTTGAAGACAAGGAACGCACAATGGTGGAGCTGAAGAATTTTTTTCTAGATACTTTATTGCTTTGGTTTTCCGCTATTGTATTAAACGGGGATGATATTCATAAATTCTTGTCCTTAGTTCATTGCTCTTAGAATGTATTTAGGTGTTCTTTTGTATACTTCCTGTTTACTTGGTACATGCCTATTTCATTCATATCAATAAAGTTTATCTCTTACTTATCAAAAAAAAAAACATAAGTACCTGTAATGCCTTGCTATACATCCGACGCCTCCGAAGGCTAATGATAACCCCAGAAATCCTGAGTTGTACCAAATCATTCCCTTCCTCAACCCACTTATCAAGAATACTGGCAACAGATTGGCTTGGACTATCCATTATAGCCTTGCACAACTCTAAATAAGCCTTTTTCTCGTGAGAGTCCTCACCACGCTTACCTTTTTCAGTATCTGAAAAATCATCATCCAAAAACACTGTTTCTGAAGCTAAAACTTCCCCGCCTTCTTCCTCGGCATTACTGCCCACAATTACATCGACTGTTGCAGTTGTTTCAGGTTCCAGAAATTTATCTTCCACATGGGTTTTCCCACCGCTACATTCATCCGCAAGTGAACAAAGACTACGACTACCCACAAAGATTCTATCAAGAACTGGAGTGAGGTGAAACAACTTTACCGAAAGGAGTTTAGGAGAAATTAATTGTGCAGGACAACATATACTACCTCCGTCGCCTCTCACATTACTTGAAGTGTCCGATTTTGAACCAAAAACCCTTGAAGCCTCAAGGCAGTAACCTTGCTTCCTAGGAATTAAAGAAAGAAATTAGGCACTCCGAGGAGTAACTGGTGGAGATCAAAGCTATAACAAAGAGCATAACTGGTGGCAGCTATAAACCAGAAAATTTTATTTAATGAAAATAAACAGATAAAAGAAACCCCATTTCTACAAGTGTTTGAATCGAAGAAAGAGACGAAGAGTTACTTGAAAGGGTGAGCTGCTCGACGGAGACACCACATGATCAAAGACGGAGATAAACCCAAGCAGTCACGGAAAGGAGACTTCCTTCTAAAACCCTCTGTACTCTCCGAAATCTCCGATGCTAATGTCTAATAGTATGGGCATATTCCATTTGAAAAAAGAGAGGCTACTTTGCTACATGTTCTCTGACCGCTGGTGAATTTATTTATTTATTTTTTTTTTAAATTAAGGAAGTGAAAGTGAATGTATTTTTGTATTTTTTTTTAAAAGAGTATTTATAAATTTTTATAGAAATATATGAAAAAAATAATATAAACGTCCAAAAATACATTCCAGACGGCCTAATAGCAGGAACAGGATCCATACCATTTTAATTTATTTTTTTATTTTTAGTTCACAAGCGCTTATTTAGAATTAATCTCTAATGTTTAAAGAAATGAAAAAATATACTCATAAAAATTTATAAAATTAAATTATATTTCTCAAGTTTTATAAGTTCTTTAATATTTTAAGATTAAAATAAAAAAGTTGGCATGAATAATAATGAATTGAGTAGTAAAGATAATTATGTGGGACTCATGTAAACTGAGTTTAAAGTGTGTTTGGATGTTAAGATGAGTTTAGTACTTTTTATAGGAAATTGAAAAAGGTTATGGGTCTCACATATAAAGATGTTTTAAGTAAAAAAAGGTTGTAGGTCCCATGTGTAAGAAGGTTTTGAGTTGGCATGAGTTTAATAATTTGAGAGTTGAATGTTTAGATGTTAGACTCGACTTAAAATTAGACTGAACTCAGTTGAGTTCAATAACCAATCGAAGCTAAATGTTTCAATTTCTATTCTAAACACAACCTAGGTCCTAGCTAGCAGCCGACCATTCGAATAATGTAAAAAAAGTGTTACAGCCAAACACAAATAGTAATAAAATAATTTATAAATATATAGTAGTGAAATTATTTGAATTAAGATATTTCATAAGGTTTTGAGAAAGGAAAGAAAAAAAATTGAATAAAAATATTATAAAATTAATAACTGTTTGAATGTAATTAATTTTTTAATATTATTTTTGTTTTGAAATCTGGAAAAAATTGTTTTTTTTTAAATTAAAAAAATTGTATTGATTTGTGCATGAATAATAATTAGGTAATGAGTTGATGAAAAAATTAAAAATTAAAAAATATTTTATACTATTTGAGTGATGAAATTATGTGGAGAATATATTACATATATTGTTTGAGTGTGCAAACTAGGCTTCTTGTAACTATTTATGATCATCATATAATATATTTACTTGTTTAGAAAAAATCACAAAGAATACTCTACAGTACGTTAATTGGATAACGTACGAAATTATAAGCTCATCTTCAAATCAATCGCTAGCTACTTGGTAATGTCGTTGTTGTTTGAGAAATAATATTTATAATTTTGGAATATGCAAGTTTTGTCGTGCAATTTATTTAAAAAAAAAAAGAGTAAAAATGAGACTTATATGGAAAAAAAATTAATTATTTAATAATAGATTATATTATTTTTAAAAATAATTATACAATATTTACACATTGATTGTATGTAATATTATAATTTTTTTTTTTTTTTTTTTTGACTAAGAACTTTCGTCCACATTTATTTAAACGTACGTACAGCTTGTCAATTATAAAAATGGATGTTCCAAAGTATGTAGTTTTTTTTTTTTTTTTAATCTTTTTCAAGGTTTCCAAAGACAACAAAAACTCTTATGAAACACTGGTAATAATTTTGTGAAACAACTCTTTTCTCTCTCATTCTTTCTCTTTTCTCTATAAAATTTCGAGATCGAGTTTTCCCTCATTTTCATTGGGCGGAGGAGGGGGTTCGGAGGTGGTTAGGCTCCGACCACCTCCTCCCCTAGCCAACCATAGAAATTTTTTACTTTTTATGTTTTTCTGTTTAACTTTTCTCCCTAGGTTTTTCCTTAGGTTTCTATCCTTAGTGTCTATCCTCGCCGATCTATTACTTTTTAGCAACCTCTGACCAGCATGCGAAACTGTTTCAACCTCTCTGGTTGCTGATCTTCATGTTCGCAAAAGAAAAATGCATTTTTGCTTAGTGCGTTCGATGCACGCGCGATCCCTGTCATGCGGGTTTTCCAGTCGCAGCCACACGCGGCCCCACTGGCTTCAGAGGCCGTAGGTCCTTTAAATCTGCTCGTCCGTTCACCTCCTTAGGTGGCGCGTGTCCTACACACGCTGCCATCGCCTGTGTTGACCCGTTGCTGGCGAGTCGGCTTAGATTCCGATCGCTACTTTATGTTACCGTTTTTCCTAACCAGTGATTTTGTAAGAGGGATCGTGGACCTCTCCAAAAATCATCTCCAAACAATATGTGACAATGCACCCGCCACCTTCACCGTTTTCAACGTAGGTTCCACCGTCTCCAGTGGTAGTTCCAACATTCGTTTTTTTGCGAACATATTTTCGTCTTTCTATAAGACGGCGTCCTTTCATAGGACAGGAGTAGAGACCAAGAAAATGGTCTTAAATAAACTCGTTCACCACTTTGCACTGTTTTCTATTGCTTTTTAGGGTGATTGTTGGGGAACACCACCCCCTCTTTATGTATTACTTTTCTAGTTTAATGAAATTAACTTGTTTAGGAAATAAGAAGAAGAAGGAAAAAAAAAACTGGTAGCCTGCAGGGGCCTTTGATAATTGCCAGAAGCAACATATCTGCTTGGCACCAACACAACTACTTTCAACATATATATATATATATATATATATATATATATATATATATATATCCCTTATATTTTAAAAATGGTCATAGGAGAAGAATAGTAATTAGTGTTTGACAATTTTTTTCTCTATTTTTTTCATTTATGCTCCTGTTTTGCTTGATCTTATTACGTTTTTGTCCCTTTTGGAAAATCAGATATTTTTTCCATTTTTTTTTTGTTTTGCCGGTTTGTGTCAATATTTCAGTCATATTGTGTTAGTGCCTCGTTTGTTTTTACATCCATTCTCATCTAATCTCATTTAATCATTACAACTTTTTCAAATTTCTACACAAAATAAAATAAACAATTCAATTTTTTCAAATCCCAAAATAAAAATAATATTAAAAAAATATATTATAACAATATTTTATTTAATTTTTAACTTTTATCTCAACTCATCTGCAAAAACAAATTAGGCAATGGGTCATCAGTGTTTTTGTTCATCCGTGTGAGTAATTCATGTTTTGTGTGTTATGTCATTTTTATCATTGTGTTATGTTCTTTGTGTCCGTTTAAGTGAGTGTTTATTTGTCTTTTGGTGTAAATGGGTCAGAAATGGCAAAAACATTTTAAGCACATATATATTGCTTAAAAGGATGGCAATCCTGAAATTCCATATATATATATATATATATATATATATATATATATATATATCTTTCTCTTCACCAACAATATTATATCATGACTCTAGTCTCTAGATATAAAATTGATGTTTTTGTTTCAAATCAGGTATAAGCTGTTCTTTTTAGTAAAAATTGAATTAATCCTAAATGTCATACCTATTTAACCTATCTTTAGCTTTCAAAGCGGCACCAGGCGACTTGAGTCTAGAGTTTTATATATATAAAGCTTTTGTTCTTGTTTCATTGAAGACTGCCAAACAACCGGGGTATAACTCAATTGCCTAGGCTTCGATGTCTGGTCATTTATTCTCAATTTTCTGTAGTGAAGTCAAATTAGTGCCAAACTTTGGCAGATACCCAAAAGGAAAAATTAACGAGACGCTCACTTGGTTGTTCATAATTTCAAAATGAAAGATAGGGATTGTAATTGCAAAAATTAACGAGAAATTCACTTTGCCAGATATGTTGAGCTTGTAATGCATCCGCCAGATTTGTATCTTCTTCTTTTCAATTTTCGTATCATTTGAGAATTGATTAATAAAATGAGAAAAGATACTTACAACTGTGAATTGTGTAACCGCCGCGTAATCACTTTGAAAAAAATGAATAAAACATGGGATCCACATGAAAAAAATTAATTTTTTAATAGTGGACCCCACTCTTTTTCAAAGCGATTACGCGGCGGTTACGCACTTCACAGTTGTATGTAGAATTACTCTAATAAAATATGGATTGAAATGCAAAAGAATAAAAACACTTCAACAAAAGGCTTTTCAAAAAGTATCAACCACTCTTTGAGAAAATTCCTAGGTCACAGTTACAAAAACTGAGTCCATTTCATCCACTCTCTCTCTTTCTTTCTCTCGACCCAATAAAACTACTAAAAATTTGCATTGAGTTAGACGTTAATATTGCAAACTCCAGCAAAGCTAACCTTTATAGATCAAGCAAATCCAATGCCTTGTTCTTCCTGAACGGATCAGCTTGTGCAAACTGTAAGGAAAATGCTTTGTTTGGACATATGTTCTCTGCTTTCATCCTCTCTAGGAACCCGTAAGCAGGAACTTTGGCATTGATATATGCCTGAATCAGAATATCGAATGGCTTGAGACGGCCGGTATACCCACATTGCTGCATTCTGTGGAACAATTTCTCAGCATTAGGTATATCACCCCGCTTTGCGTACTCTTCCATGACAACCATGTAAGTTCTGAATGATGCCCTTTCCCGGTTCTGCTGAGTTGCCTTGTGCAAAATGGAGTCAGCTTTCTCCAGTTCCCCAGCTATCAAAAAGAGTCTCACCAACGCGTCCCAAGCCAAAGGGCCAACCCAGCACCCCCTATCTTCCATCCGCTTCACAAAGTCTTTCCCCTTTGTCACAAGCTTTTGGTCAACATAAACTTTCAAAAGTGCACAGTACCGCATTGAAGAGAGTTTCTTCCATTTCTGAAGCATTATTTCAAAGACTGCTTCTGCCTCCTCAACTTTTCCCAGCTTGCCCCAAGCTTCTATAGCTGCAGTGCACTCACTCATCCTGGGATCCAATTCGCATTCCTTCCAAATTCTAGCCACCTCGTCAGAATTGTCAAGAGAAGCATAGAGTCCCAGCTGCGCTGTGCGAGCCCCAAAACTTCCCTTCAGCTTTTCCTCTCCAATTAAATTCAAGACATTTTGAGCTTTATGTTTCAATCCCCCAGATATATAATGTTTAGCCAAGACAGTTAAAACATGGACGTCGGGTGATACTCCTTCAGCCTTCATAGTCTCAAACAATTGCTCCATTACTACAATGTCACCTGACTCACCTTTGATGTCTATTAAGAGCTTGTATGTAAGAAGCGATGGCTTGACATTGTCTTTCTCCATTAAAGACAATACATCAGCTATCTTTCTCCTGTCAACCCTCTTGTAGAGAATTATCATTTGATTGAAAGCAGAGACCGTGATTGGCAACTCCAGCTCCCTCATTTTCTCAAACACTGTTTCTGCTTTGTTCATGTCAACAAGATGGACACAGGCAGCTAGGAGGGTTCGGTATACTAATTCCCCTTTAAACGACGTTGGGATTCTCTCAATGTACTTCTCTGCCTTTTGGATACCTTTAACTTTAACAATCAAATCAAGGCGAGCAGCATAATCTCGTTCAGTAAAAGCAACTTGCTTAGTAGTCTCCAACCACTCTGAGAACTGGCAAAAGAACAAACATAGAGTCAGCTTCATGAATATTTCCTACCATATCCTGCTTTAATATTCATGATATTGCCTAAGCTCCATCACTTATACCATCACTCTATCTCAGATTGTTACTGACAAGGCGTGGTAGAATTTTGGCCAAGAGTTTAATCTGCACCGGGAGCTGCTGTTATTGTTAATTGACTGTTTATTTTCAGGAAAAAAAAGGCCAAGACTGCCTTGCGTCCTAGGCAGAAAACTACAAAGGAACCCAACAAAATATATTTTTTTTCCTTTGAAATGGTATAAAATAAGTGTGTTTTACATTCTGATCTGTTCATTCACAACCATGCAACAAGATTCAAATGCAAAGTATGACCTACAGACTTCAATTGCCATGGATCAGAACTGTACTGCAATGCAAAAGTTTTGGTTTCATTTTTTTAACTTGTAGCTTCAAGAATAAGACATCATTGATGATTAGCAGGAAACAAAACCAATGCCTAACAAGTTAAATGCAAAATATTCTAACCACAATCTGAATGATGACAGACATCAAACAATCAGAAAAGAAAAAATTCCATGGAGGTTCCTCTGCTTTAAGATGTGTTGATGGTGATATGCGTAATGTAAGAAATATACATGGTCACAATTGTGGTTAGAGAGGTAACCACAATTTTTAATTTTTTAGCAATTCTTTTATCAGTTGTTATTAATATTTTAGCAATATGGTAAGGATCAGCAAAAATTTCAAATAGCAGATCTGGCATGCACCTTTACCCTAGTGGAGAGAGCTGGTTGTTCTTATAAAAATAAATTGACTTCAAAGTTTGATGCACTAAGATCATTACACAATAAGGGATCTGAAAGCATGTTTGCCTATTAATCTGGACAGCCTTAAGATAATCACTGACAAACTCACAAAAGGCGTCTTCATTTCATCTTTTAATGGACTAAATTGTCACTGGCAAAGTGCAAGCAAAAGATATGCCGTTCAAGAAAACCAGGAGACAATTCTTTTTTAAGGAAGTGTTCGTTTGAAAAAACATAAGTACCTGTAATGCCTTGCTATACATCCGACGCCTACGAAGGCCAATGATAACCCCAGAAATCGTGAGTTGTTCAAAAGCATTCCCTTCCTCAACCCACTTATCAAGAATACTGGCAACAGATTGGCTTGGACTATCCATTATAGCCTTGCACAACTCTAAATAAGCCTTTTTCTTGTGAGAGTCCTCGCCACCCTCACCTTTTTCAGTATCTGAAAAATCATCATCCAAAAACACTGTTTCTGAAGCTAAAACTTCCCCACCTTCTTCCTCGGCATTACTGCCCACAATTACATCGACTGTTGCAGTTGTTTCAGGTTCCAGAAATTTATCTTCCACATGGGTTTTCCCACCGCTACATTCATCCGCAAGTGAACAAAGACTACGACTACCCACAAAGATTCTATCAAGAACTGGAGTGAGGTGAAACAACTTTACCGAAAGGAGTTTAGGAGAAATTAATTGTGCAGGACAACATATACTACCTCCGTCGCCTCTCACATTACTTGAAATGTCCGATTTTGAACCAAAAACCCTTGAAGCCTCAAGGCAGTAACCTTGCTTCCTAGGAATCAAAGAAAGAAATTAGGCACTCCGAGGAGTAATTGGTGAAGATCAAAGCTATCACAAAGAGCATAACTGGTGGCAGATATAAACCAGAAAATTTTATTTAATGAAAATAAACAGATAAAAGAAACCCCATTTCTATAAGTGTTTGAATCGAAGAAAGAGACGAAGAGTTACTTGAAAGGGTGAGCTGCTCGACGGAGACACCACATGATCAAAGACGGAGATAATCCCAAGCAGTCACTGAAAGGGGACTTCCTTCTAAAGCCTACGAAAACCCTCTGTACTCTCCGAATCTCCGATGCTAATGTCTAGTAGTATGGGCCTATACCATTTGGAAAAGAGAGAGGCTGGTAACTGGTTTGCTACATCTTCTCTGCTTGTGCATTTATTTATTTTTCTTTAATTAAGGAAGTGAAAGTGAATCTATTTGTGTATTTTTTCAATGTTAACTATATTTATGAAAAATTTATAAAAGATTTAGTTTTATTGAAAATCTTGAATTTTAAATTTTAAATTTCAAATAAAAATTAATAAAATGAGTTTTATAAATAAAATTATAAGTACTACTCTTTTTTTGAAAATAGTATTAATAAATTTATAAGAAGAGTAATGTTACATACATTTCATACCATTTTATTTTTTTTTATTTTTAGTTCACCAAGCGCTTATTTAGAATTAATCTAGAATATATGAAAAATTAACTTAATCTCTAAAGTTTAAAAGAAAAGAAAAAATATTCTCCTAAAAATTTATAAAATTAAATTATATTTCTCAAATTTTATAAGTTCTTTAATATTTTAAGATTAAAAACAAAAAGTTGGCACACAGATTGTCAAATGTTTCAATTTCTATATATTCGAAACACTAAACACGTACAACCTAGCAACCGACCATTCGATTAATGAAAAAATAGTGTTATAGCAAAACATGAATTATGTGAATAGTAATGAAATAGTTTGAATTAAAATATTTTATAAGATTTTGAAAAAAGAAAGTGAAAAAATTGAATAAAAATATTATAAAGTTTTAAGAATTATTTAAATATAATTAATTAAATTATATTGGCACCAACAGAGCTGCTTGGCACTGCATGCATGATGCATGTCATGTGATGTACACAGAATGTTATAACTACTAAATATCATTTGCTATGATACAATTATCAATCTCGATTGCATGAAAAGTTTACGTTTTTATGTAATTCATGATGACTTAATTGCCTAGCTCTCGATTTCCATATATGGGGATCATCAGATCCTAACAAAAAAGATGCTTAGTTCAGGCCCGTTGTTGCCGTCAGGGTTCATCATGTAGTATGTTTCGGAGTCTTTTGAGCCAATCACCCGCTCGAACTGTGTTCGCATGTACATCAACTCAGTATCCTGCGCCTGATGATCCGAAGTCATCACTTCGCTGGGAAGAACACCTGCTCCCATTGACACTGCATGCAGCATTTGCATTACGTTCAAATCATCGTCTGTCGGCTCCCTCTTCACACCATAACCCGATTTTCGGCCATTGCAGTACAACGACCATATCGGCTCGTCGATGATCTTGGTCTTCTCGTAGGGATGCTTTTCGCATTCCAATGCAATTCTAACAAGTCCCATTCCCATGTCTTGTAGAAGTTTCCCCGTCGGTATTGCGAGCTCAAGAAGAAGAATAGGAAGACTCCTTGGAGTTTCTTGGATTGCAAGGTTCACCCTAGCCTTACGGAACCCGAAAATGGTGCCGGTCATGTGCGTCCCTCCATGAATGTGGCCGTTGTGGTCATGGAGCCGACTTCCGTGGAACGAGATGGGGATCTTGCAGGACGGGAGAGTTATTATCGGGAATGACCGGAACACAGAACGAAAACGTCTGAGAAGCCTAGTGGATTTGGATGGACTTCGTTTATGGGAAGGCTGGAGGACGACAGGCGGCGGCCGCTTTGGGGATGGTGTTGTTGCTGTGGCTGCTGGGGAACTAGTACTAGTACTACTTGCTCTCAATCGAGGTGGAGGTGGCAGCTTTGGTGATGGTTGCGATTCATGTGGTTGCGGCGCCGCCATGTATGCGATATAATTGATTTGTATAGGCGCGCGCGCGCGGGTCTTTGATGAGATGAGCTTGGCGGGTGGATGACCTTGTTGGTGGTCGTGGGGGTGGTGTATATGAAGAGGAAATAGTTGTGGGATGCACGTAGGGACGGCCCTTTTGACCTTTTGAGGTTTTATTTTATTTTAAAAGTGGACAAATGTTGTTGTTTTTGCTCTGGATTATGTTTAGGCTGTAGTTTAGTAATTAGCTAAATTGGTTGATGTCAATGCAAGCAATATTATGGGAAACAAACGACTTCGACCGTGTGAGGCTTGAGCCCATGTCTGGTTCTTGTGCTAGCTGCAGTGTCAGCAATCATGCCTACTGGCCATTCCCAAATTAGCTAGTCCTCACATTCTTATACCATATATATATGATATGTTCATCCTGCTTAGAGAAAAAAAGTCATGTGTTCATCTGAAAACTAAATATCAATTAGAAATTCTCCATCACCAATATTAATTACACTTCAAAATATGAGGGCGCGCACATACATATATAATATTTATGTATCCATGCAAGTTTTAACTCATGATTCATTAGTGTAGTAGCGTAGCTTTATGATCTCCAAAGGCTTTCCATATATTTTTTGTTAACAAATCGTCAGTTCTATGATGGAAATACATGCACCAGATACCTACAGTATAAACTACAGCAAAAACTAGCTGTTAAAATATATATGAGTTAATGATAACATATAGCTATCAACTTCGTTCACAAAAGGGGGTCAGAAGCGCTAGCTTGGTGTGTGGAATGGATGGCCTTGTTGGGGAGTCGTACGTGGGGGTGGGGTATATGAAGAGTAAGTAGTTGTGGGATGCACGTTGGGACTGCCCTCGGACTCTAGCTAGCTTGGTGTTTCTCTTTACTTTTCTTTTCTTAAGGTGGAAAGTGCGTCTATATTTCTTGATATAATTATTGCTCTGGCTTATGGTTAGGCTGTAATTCAGTAACAAGTTAGAGGTAGGTTAGGTATAAATGAAAAAGGATCGATTTGTTTAGCTCAAGATACAATTAGCTCAGAGTTCTGCATTCATTTGAGGCTTTCTTTGTAGCCTTGCTGTTGCATATGGCGGGTGACATAGTTCATTAATTTTCAATCTGGCAGACGAAAAATCTACTTTCCACTTCAAAAATACCTAGAAACATGTTCTTTTGCTTTCATTTACTTTTTTCCCTGGTTATTGAATGTCCCAGTATACTGCTCTGATGAAAAAGGTTGGTTTTTGAAAGATTGCATCCGCCCTCGAGTTGATATGTTGACTTTTATACTTGTGAAAACTCCAACATTTTGGGGTGAACCGTAGTGGGGGTTGACATACGATGTATCTGTTGAGGCGGCCCAATTAATGTGCCAACGGCAGACCGGCATTATGGATAGGCACTAAAACCAGCTCCAAGATGCAAACTTCGACCAGTACTGCATGGGGGTCATTATGCCGACACGTAATTTCTCATAAGATTTTTCTCTCAAGGCATGCATGGTAGGATCCATGGGGTACATTCCTAAGGTATTTAAGTTGCAATAAAATCAAAGCATTATTAGTAATGTTCTTATGTCGGGGGTTAATATAAGATGCTGTTGTAGCAGTCATCATTTTACACTATTTGCATCAGGATGCTAGGGCTGGTACAACAAGACCTTGGCTATCTTGCAGTGCACAATAACTATAAAGGGTATATGTATATACACATGCAAATCGTACAACGCAAATTATAGAATTTGTTTCATGCTCTCTTGCTACACAAAGGTCTGATTTCGTGACAATCTACATGCAGATCGCCTTCACCATCATGTCAAATAACCAAACTCCAGTATCAAAGATCTCCCTTCTCTGCAGCACTTGTTTAGTAGGCTTATTTAAATCTTTTCAGTATACTCTGTAGTATTTCTTGAGAAAACTGTGTGTAAATTCGTTGCTTGCAGCAGGTCTGTTTGAGCAAGCATTGGAACTTCAGCATCATCTGGTGAAATTGATTGGAGTGGAACATGTCGGACTTTGGGTTGATTCAAGCTGTAATTCGTTGGTCTGGTAGATCTGGCGACATTTTGCTTGGAGTTTACTGGTGGTGCGTTGTCTCCAACAACGCCTCCATTGGAGTTTACTGATGCTGCACTGGAATGTTCTCTTGTACTGAAGTTCAGTTCATTAAACATGAGGTTTGCAATGGCTCGGTCAATGGCATTAGTCTCAGATTCCATTGCTTTCTTACCTCCAGTCCTGAATATGAAATATATGTTTGAATCAAGAGAGGTCAACTGCAAACATATTAAAGAGATTGTCCTAATAATGGGGTTAACTGTTAATACCACACGGAAATTTAAATCCATGCAAGGGTAGAAGGAACTTTTCGAACACCAAACGAGGTAGGATTTGTCTTATTGCTGGAATAAGATTTATTTCTTCAGGGATCAAATTATTTCTTCAGGAATCAAAGGAACAGTTGGCTATCACTGAGCTTCCCGAACTTTTTAAAATATATTAAAGAAACGAGATTTGTCCTATTGCCATAGATGATACCTCTGACTTGTAATTCCACCGTTGTAAAATCAATGACAGTGAATTGCTTACATGGGGATTCCGGAACACCGTCAACATAATTTTTTTTATAGGTAAAATAAAGTTTTATTGATAGAAAAGTAGGCACATCCCAAATACATAGGGAGTATACTACTGATATACAACCAAAAGGCAGCAAAATTATACCGTACCTCATTGTCATATCATGGGGTGTCCATGGAGGGGGCTTTTCCATGGCAACGTATCCATCTTCCCTCTCTGTTGCCATGCCATGCTGTTTCGTGTTCTTTGCAAGGCGATACAAGGCATCACGAAAGCAGATCCGGGTCTTCTCCGTCAACTACTTAAAAGCGAAAGAGAGAACTTTGATGAGCAATAATGGAGTTTCCCCGAGTTATATAGATAAAAAGCTAGAGTTATTAGCTTTCACCTGTGCCATCACCATCTCAAGCTCCTGCAATACAGATTCTTCGGGCGATGTTTCCTCACCAAAATTTCCTTTCATGCTGTGCTGCTCACAAGAGACCATGTCTTCTCCAAACGGCCCCTTGAAAGAAAATTAAGATGATTGGCTAATCTTGTGTCTTCAAACAAGTATTGAAAAAAAGACAACTTTTGCAGTAAATGCAGAACAAATAATAGTGGACAGAACATATTCTCTCTTTCTCTCTCTCTGCAATTCCATTCTTTGCACCCTTGACTAAAATATAACATGTGGCATGCAAAATTCACTCAAAAGACACTGTTTCTAGAATGTGAATTCCTGTAGAAATTCTCAGTTAGCACCTAGGCATTGCAAGGTTATTCCTGCATGCTCTACAAAATGAATCTACTACATCATCCTGCTTACACAAAACCTGGCATACTCATTTTTCAAGTTCGAGTAGAAATCTAAGGATTATAGTAGCTATTATAAAATTCTGATGCTCGCAACAGATTTCAACCCAAAGAAGAACCTGACCAAGAGGCAAAGAGTACTCAATCCTCGATTTCGTTGCTATGAGATTATGGATCTTTGAGTAAACTTTATACTAGAAAGCATCATCAATCTCAGCCTTTGGAGGTGCATCCAACATGGATACCAGTTACTTGACAGGGCAATGTGTAAAAATATTGAGAAAAAACACACCTCACCACCAAAACTATTATAATGCACGTGCTGAAAGCCAATGGAATCAGAAAATGCTCTGAAAAGCATTACAGAGGTGAACAAAACCTCCAAGCTTTACTCCACATTTGAATTATCCCCTTGCGCAATCCAAAGTAGTTGGATCAACAAGTTGAGTTGAATTTCTAATGCATAATTGGCTAAAAATTTTCTTCACAAAAATCTTAAGCAATGGTATTGAACATGGACAATTATGATTGGTTAGAGGTATTTGAAAATGAACAAAAAAGTAACCACTATTTGAATACCCACTTTAACCTCACGATCAATTTTGCAGCAAAGTAGGTTAAAAGTTTTCAAACCAGAAAACGATATAACAAAATCACTGAATGTTGGAATGTATAAGATTCATTTTGAAGCGAATAACCCTGTAGATGAAGATGTTGAAATAAAGAGCAAGGTGCTAATATAATACTTAGAAGGAAAAAAGAAAAAGAATAAAAAAAACAGAATACACACAAGTAATAAGAACAAACTCGTCATTCGTGCATAAACAAGTACAGGAAATACTTTTAACCATGCAAATTTATGGGTTTTGATGTCTAAAACAGAATAAAGAGAGTTTATGTGCTACTAATGTTGAAGGGAACAATAAAGTCAAGCTAATAGGCAGAAAACTTGAACTTTCAGCTATCCAAGCATCAACATACCTCAGCAATACCAGAAGAAAAACTTAGTATTGCAAAGCTAATACCATCTGTGAAGTACATTCAATATGCATTTTCTTCAATAGATGAAGGCACATACATTCTTCGCTAATCAGGCTTGTCTGCAGACCAACAGTCCATGCCTGGAACCAGACCACTTGATAGTTCCAAAAACATAAACCATGCATGTTGGTCCAGATTTTGTTACAAACACCAATGTCAATTGATAAATTAGCACTTCACCCAGCAGAAGGAAAAATCTAACCTTTACAGGTGGACAGTCTATTTGATCTGAGTAGCATGGAATCTGCACAGCAGTTGTGTCTCGATTATCCCACCCCATTAATGAAGAAAAGGCATTTCTTTTGAGATGCATTGACCTTCCCACAGTATCATTAACATCGGTCCGCACACTTTGTGAATCTAGATTGTCCCCAGGCATCACACCACATTGGGATACAGGAGAAAAGTAAAATGACTCATCTATAGTTTCCGTCTCCGGCAGGTCTTCAAGTAAGGAACTCCTGCATTAAATGGAAACCAGAAGAGATGAAGTCAAAAAAAAAAGATGAATACATCACTTACATACACCAAACATGCATGAATTTGGACAATGGACGGACATTGAATGGCTCAATTGTGTTGCAAATGGCACATAATATCTAAATATATTTTTTAAAATGCAACAACTAAAGAGAATGGAAAGCCCTAAAACTGATGGTAATTGATCAAGTCATGCTTTGCAGATCTTAACCATCATTCTAGTGCTGCCATGGTTTGAAATGGCCCAAATCTTGAGGAAGGGTATGTGCAGTACATGGAAAAATAAACATGGAGAAATATAATTTCCACTGGGCTTCCCACAATGCCATATATTAATATGTCAAGTTAAAGCTGTTAACAAAATTCCTACATGCAGTAACTCAAGTAAATCCCAGAAGTTACGCTTGTACAAGAAAATGTCATTCATCTGTTCATATCCTGCTAAGTCCTCAAGCTTGGAGTCGGGCCGATCATCTGAAAGTGATCTCCTTTGAAAATACTTCTCCGACAATCCCTCACATATGCTTGAACCACTGGACTGATCTTTATCATGGAGATCATCCAACTCAGCTTGGTTGCATAAACTGTTAGCATCCAAATCGAGTTCTTGTTCCTTCAAGTTTGAATCCATGACAAAGCATTTGTTAGGTGACCTGAATGCACTTATTCCCCATTTTGACCAGCTGTCTGGTGATGGAAGCCTATCTGATAATTCTTGGTATTTGGGGACAACAAGCTCATTGATCCCACTCCCAAAATACCAATCCATAAGATTGATCTGAGATTAAAAAAGAAGAGGAAAGGAGCATAAGAACCATATATCATGCACTCCATCAATTACAAATCAAATTATCATTGTAGAAAAGAGCATGTTTTTAATAACTAACTGAACAAAAGCGTCACTTAAGAGATAATGTATTAGTGGTGATCAAGCAGATCTAGCCTTAAGGGATTAGACACACACACAGAGAGATATATGAAATTCTCTATACTTTGCTTCCTTTCTGTTTTCTTCAACCGGTAAACTATGTAAAATCAATTAACACCTTTTCAACTCTAACCCCAGAAAATGAGTAAAAGATGACCCAGTTTAAACCTAGTACTTATAGGATCATGGTACAACAAGAACCGCTATACAAAGCGTCTCTCAGTAAAAAAACTCGTAATATTCGGTTTCTTTATTTTTATAAAAAGGAACAAAAAATAGCCGGCCTTCACTTAACCAGGCATCTGTACGCTGCTCAGTTGAGTAAAGGTTGAAAATAATCTGTTCTCAGATGATAATTCTAAAGTACTTTGGAAGCTTAGTTTCTTTCCTTTCCCTACTTTTTCTCGGAAAAAAAAAATTAAAAAATAAAACACTTTTCATGTAACTGAAAAAGAAATATATAGCACAAGAAGCAATGTATCACCAGATAAGTTAAGAAGAATAGGAAAAAACAAAGAAGGAAAAAAGTCTCCAGCTCTACAGAATCAAAGACTCTGAAAGAATCAAAATTCAGATCAAAACAATATCACGGTACAAGATTCATAACTTTATCACGCACTTGAACATAGATTAGCAACCCAGATGAAATATTCGAAGGAAAAAACTCACCTTGTGAAGCTTATTTGAGAAAATGAGAAAGATCCAGTTCCTGATTCAGAGAAAGAATCAACCCAGATGAAAGAAGACTGGTAGAAATGAGTGACACATGATATGATTATACTTGGTGAATGAGCTTTGGCGTGTACCAGCTAGAAAATAAAAACAGAGGCGGCTGTGGCTTTAGAGGCCAAATTTATATTCTAATTACAAGGAAAGAGAAACTTGATTTGTTTGTGGCTGAGGAGTAAGCAGAGATTAGTGGCTGAGGAGTAAGCAGAGGAAACTGCACTATCATTGGTCCACGTGGCAGAAAACAGTCCCACTTTATGAAGATAAGGATCAACTTGGATTTTGGTATGAGGATCCGTGACCACCAGCTTGAGTACGTAGAGGTTTAACATGGGTCCACGTGTCACTTATATACACGCGGCGACACCAAAATGGGTCTACATGACACGTGCTTGAATACGGGAGAGTCTGAGCACAACGAGGTTACGCTAAGCCACATGAGGAGGGACAGCAAACTGAAACAGTGGGACAGGCAAAAGGGTGCTGCCTGGGGTTTACACTACACGAGTTTGGGACCCACACTGCATTAGATGAAAGATCATATACATGCGTAGGTATGACACATGGGCATTTTGTTTTTACAGGGCCGACACTTATGTTTTGGTACAAAATCATACAACACTCATCATCATCCCCCACCTATTATACAATTTATACAATTTTAAGATTAGGTTTGAATATTGAGATGAGATGGTATGAGGTTAAAATTAAAAGTTAAATAAAATATTATTTTTTAATATTATTATTATTTTGAAATTTAAAAAAAATTGAATTATTTATTATATTTTATATTAAAATTGTAATGATGAGATAAGATGAGATTAAGATTCTGATTCATTTAGTTATTAAACCTATCTTAATTTATCTCAATTTATCATTACAATTTTTTTAAATTTCAATATAAAATATAATAAATAATTTATTTTTTTCAAATATTAAAATAATAATATTATTAAAAAATAATATTCTAATAATATTTTATCATCTCAATTCCAGTTTAACATCCAAACACAATCTAAATAGGTTGAGAGTATTTCTCAATCCAAATCTAACTAGATTGATTTGAATAGCGAGATGAGAATTTTTTATTTTAGATTAAAGTTTAAAATATTATTTTTTAATAATATTATTATTTTAAAATTTGAAAAAATTAAATTATTTATTATATTTTATGTGAAAATTTAAAAAAATTATAATGACGTGATGAGATAAAATGAAATTTTGTATGTCAATCCAAACCAAGCCTGACATTTTATTTGGGACCTACACTGCATTAGATGAAGATCATATACATACGTATGTATGACGCTTGGGCATTTTGTTTTTATAGGACCGACATTTATGTTTTGGTACAAAATCATACAACACTTGATCCCCCACCAAACATATTATACAATTTTAAGAGACATTTTATTTGCAAATTAGTGTCCAAAAGTTACTTATATCATTCACATGATCTAATAATATTAAATTTATAAAAAAAAAATTGAAATTGATTTTTTTTTTACAAATTAGATTTTATGATATTCGCAGTGTGAAAAGTATATATATCAACAGTGTAAAAAGTGTATATGTTTGTGAAAAAAAAAAAAAAAAAGAGATCAAGAACTAATTATCAATTTTGCATATCATCTGATTGGGGTCACATGCACATGAAATAATTAGTATGTTAATGTTTTCAATTATAAGAAAGATTAATGATTTGTATAAGTCTAAAATAGACAGATCTCGTGCAATTTTTTTGTAAAAAATTTGTAAAAAAGTAAATCCTGTTTAAAAAAATATAAAAAAACCTATTATTTTTTAGTGGGACCTATTTTTTTTACAAAAATAATGCATAAAACTTATCTATTTGGAACTTATATTTATTATTACTCTATTATAAATGTTTTGTAAAATAAAAGTTGTAGGTTATTTTATTTTATAAGAAAGTTTTAATCAAGAAAAAATTAAAAAAAATATTTCTTATATGAATATACTTGATAAAATACATTAGTTAAATTATAAATTTTCTTTTATAGCTACAACTTTTCTTTATGGGGAGTGCATTGTTATGCTTTCTTGGACTTTCCAAGTAAAATTAGAGCTCGTTTGGATTAATAATTTTAAAAATAATATTTTAATAATATTTTATTCAATTCATCTATAATTATCTTATTTCATTTTATTATCTAAACCAGCCATTAGTCTAAAAATAAAACTTTAACTTATTCATTTTTTTTTAATTTTTTTTAGGAGGTCCAAAAGAGCAATGCTACACAACCTCTCTAACTTTCACATATTACATTTTTTAAAAAAATTTTCGAGTTTATTCTTTTTAAAATAATTTAATTTTTTATTCATTATTTATATATTAAATATTTGATAAAAGAAAAAAATAATAAAAATTAAGAAATGTGTGGTGTGCGGATAGATATTTTCGGCCCAAAAACGAGGGAAGCCCGCCCCAGCTCATGCTAGTTTCCAGCCTTTTCAAAAAGAAAAACTCTCTCTCTCTCTCTCTCTCTCCTCCCGAGTCTCCAACCGGCAACCAAACCCCGCGGCACTCTTTCCCGAGAAAGTCTTTTACTGGGAATCAAACAAGCTGGTACATGATTTCACCTTACATTTATGTAATTCAGTTCTTCTCTCTCTTTCTTTTCGCCTGTTACATATTCTCTTACACCTTGCATATCAAGTTTTTGCATGTAGCAGCTAGGGTTTCCATCGACGGATTGATGAAACTTGGGTTTGAATGATTATAATCTGTTCTTTACAAACAATGTTTGAATTTTTTTCTCAAAATCTCAAAGTTTTCCACTCCATTTTTCTTATTTATGTTACGTATCCAATTTGAACAATCTCTATAGTATTTCGTAACTTTTTATACTTTCCGGTTGTGAATAGTCTTCTAACAAAAGCATACGCGCAGTTTTTTTTATGAAGCTTGGATTATTTTGTTGATACACTTATTAGAACGTCTTGGTAGTGGGGTTTTATTTTATTTTATCACCACATCAACTAGTTCTAGTTATGCCATTTTTTATTTTTCTAGTACATCAACTAGCTCTAGTTATAACTTGTGATTTTTCAACTTGTGGTGTGGTTGATGGCTCGCTTTGTTTCATTGAAGATCTGTTCATGTAGGTAGAGACAGGGAAATCTACCATATGAGGAGAAACCATATTTTTGTTTGCTATAGTATCTGGAATTGATGCTCAAACTAACTCCAGCGATGGATGGTTATATTTTACATAATCTTGGACCGTAAAGGGTGCAGCTTTATTTACTGGAAAAAGGGTGGAGAGTCGCCATTTTAGACCCATGCTTAAATCTTTATACTTGCGGTTCTCATTTTGGTTTTAACATTTATAAACAAACAAACTCAAAGCACATGTAATTTTGTGCTTATATTAGACATGGAACGCTAACACGTAATTGTATCGTCATGTTGAGATTTGTGGGATTTTCATACAATGACACTCGGTATTTGTGGCCGCACGCAATTATAAGTGTGTTCTACAATGTTTGGGTTTTAAGGCTCGACACTGTTATGGAAAGAGTAACGCATGAATGTTTGCAGAAAAAGTTTTGATACTTGAAAGTTGTGTTTTGGCACGTTCTAATGATGTGCCTTCCAAATTTGTATAAGCTTGAGAAGCACTTTTGTTATAGTTTTTAGATTTGGTTTGAATCAATTCATTATCTCATCAAAGAACTTCACACATTGGTATTTTGGCTGTGTATGTGCACTTCTACATTTTTAATATTTTCATTGCAGATCAAGTGAAAATGTTTAAGAACACGTTCCAGTCTGGATTTTTGTCCATTCTATACAGCCTTGGGTATGTTGCTTTCTTGTTTCTTTATTTGATGTCTCGTTATCCAAATTACTGATTAAAAAAAACTCTTGTTATCCAAATTAAAGTTTTTATGCTGAAATTCTGATTCTGAAGCTCTCCCTTTGTTTGATATTACAGGAGCAAACCTTTGCAGATATGGGACAAAGAAGGTGGGTGGATTTTGCTAAGTTTTATGTTCTAAGATATTTTTAGCTTTTTGTGGGTTGCAAGCTGAAATTTAGTGGGAGTTGTAGCTTTTTTTTAATGACGTAGATGTCACCAAGGCAAGGCTATGGACCCACACTTGGGGAGTAAATGAATTGAGGTAATCCAAGAGAACTGCTCTTGTGAAATTGAACCCAGGATGTTTCTGTCTACAGCTCACAAGCTCTTCACTTGACCACTAGGCTAATGGGTGGTATAAGATGTGGCTTTGGTTGATATCTTTTCCTTCTTCTGTTAGAAAACATTCCATGCATAATTTTTCAATGAGATTTGCATTGCATCATTGTTTCCTTTACAATTTTTTTTTTTTGTATGCCAAGTGTCTGAAGGCATGATATTTTCTTGTGCATTTTAATGAGTTTGGAGTGGAAGTTATTTTAAGATTTTTTCTTTGAAGTTCGCTATTCATGTGGCCTTTAATTTAGCTCCTAGGATCACTTGTCATCTGCTGGTGAGCACCTTTTTCTTTTCTTCAGTTTAATATGCCAAGTGCACCATCTGTGTTGTTTTTTTTTTTCAGTTGTCAATGGCCATGTAAAGCGACTGCAGGATGAAGACATACAATCCAATGTCCTTGAAATAGTTGGATCAAATATACAATCCACATACATCACATGCCCAGCTGACCCATCTGCAACACTTGGTATAAAACTACCATTTTTGGTCGTGATTGTGAAGAATCTAAAGAAATATTTTACATTTGAGATTCAAGTTTTGGATGATAAGAATGTCAGGCGGCGTTTCCGAGCTTCTAATTTTCAAGTGTGTAAGTCTGCCCATGTTTTTGCGGTTTATTTATTTCTCCAAATAGCCTCCCCAACCCCTACCCCTTCTCCTTTATTTGCCTTTGCTTGTACGTTGTCCAATCTGGAGAAGATTTTGGTAAGATGTGACCACTTTTGTTTATAATTGTTCTGAAGAAATAGTTGTTAGTGATAAGAATAATTAATACAAAATCTGTATCGTTAACTTAGTTGTAACAATTTACCCTTGAGCTAATATCTAGATGTAGCTAATGTAGTGTTTTGGCATTACGAATTGATTTTGGTAGTCATGTTGTGAACTTGGTGACATTAAACCTCTCCAGTTCATATAGGATACCCTCTTTCATACCGGGAGGCCTATGGACCATTTGAGAGGGTCATGGAATTGGCAATGTTATATTTCATCTCCATCTCTAAGTTTCGCAGTTCTCGTCATATATAATTATATAATCATCCTTACTTATAAAAAAAAAATTATATAATCATCCTTACTCTCTGTATATAAATTTGTTCCCTTTTCTAGATAATAAGATATGAGTAGTACTATATTTTATGCTGTTTGAAGTGATATGTTAGTTGTATGGAGAGAGTATCTTGAGAAATGTTAATTGGTCCATTCATTTTAATTTGGTGAGACCTAAGGTGTCTAGGTTTACCTTGAGCTTGGATTGTCGGTGAGTGAGGAATGGGAAGATTTTAAGATCGTGTTGAGATTTATTGACATTTAAATTTACTGGAACATTGTTTGTTATCACATAGCTAAACCATTTGTTCATTAGTTGGAGATTGCATGATGGGGTTAGTGGATTCACCCACTTGGAAAAACATAATTTAAATAGGATTTTTTAGGCAGCATTTTGAAGTTGTTTTCTGTGATCTAAATTTTAATGGTTGCATTAACCGCTGTGTTATTTTTTTCTCCTGCAACTTGGATGTAGATGTTGGACAATGAACAGTTTTGGTAAATAATTCATTATTGTTTTGAGAGGTAGCTCCTAGGAAGCATGGAAATTTATGAAGGCACTCAATATTGGTGTTTGCTGCATATCATCTGGGAAGCATGGACTTATTGCGAGTATATGTGGAAATATATATGTGGATTTCTTTTCTTAGATTCATTATTAAATGGTTCGACTCTGAATGCTAATTGTAACATCCTGGCTTGGTGATGTAGAGCTCCCATCTGTAATAAAGTATGTATGTTATTTAATAAATCTAAGTATGTGGAGTGATTATTTTCTTTATTTTTGTAGGCTGTCACTCGAGTGAAACCATATATCTGCACCATGCCACTGAGGATGGACGAGGGCTGGAATCAAATTCAGTTGAATCTAGCTGATTTTACCAGGAGAGCCTATGGGACCAACTATGTCGAGACTTTGCGTGTTCAGGTTCATGCAAACTGCCGCCTGAGGAGGATATATTTCTCCGACCGCCTATACTCAGAGGAAGAGCTCCCACCAGAGTTTAAGTTGTATCTGCCCATGCAGGTAATAACTAATCAATTATATGCTCTTACTGTTTTTTTTTTTTTTCATAGAATATGCTCTCACTAATTATTGATATGTACGTTTTGTACCTTATTTCTTTTTGAAATCGGAAGTTTTTATTCAATGATTATATTGCAGAAAGCATGACAAATTTCACGAAAGGAGAGGCTCCACAAGCGGTATATCCGAAAGAGTTGGATTTTGAGATCTACATTGTGTACCCATTTTTACTGCCAATTAATCTCCTCTTATCTATCTTTCTAAGATGATCCACAGATACAGCTTACTTGCCGTATCTGAATATAGGAGCATGAGTTGGATTGATCATGTGCATGCTATACGTTTGGAATTTTAATTCTGAATTGCCTTGCTTATCTTTGTTAATGTTCTAGTGGCATTCTACCACATGTACAGTTGAAGAATTTATTTTTGCACTTTGGTGGCTAATGCCAATGGCTTCACTAATCCAGGTTTCAACCCTTAGCATTGAAATGTAGAGAAACAAACGCCTCCAGAATGTGCTAGGTGACCATTGCCCACTAGAGAGAGAAGTCCATATCTTATTTAAATGGATGGATTTAGCATTTATTTTAGATGCTTCGTTAACATCATAAGCTTTTTTCAAATTTAGTAGGACATCTGATTAACGAAGAAGACTCTGGATCCAATGACTCAACTCTAGTCGACTCTTCGGATTACAAAGAGTGTACACTGAATTGATGCCTTTTTTTTTTTTCTTTTTCCAGCAAGGAAATCTCATTTTCATAATGGAGATATATGCGATAGAAGTAGATCAGAAAAATTGTCTTGGATCTGTATGAGTAAGATGGTACAGCAGTGCCTCATGTAAGAAATCCCACCCATATAAGTAGAAGAAAAGACCAGTGGAAGAGAGGAAAACAATCCCAGATATCAACCCAAACATAAATCTCTGCCTTGAAAATATTTTCATCAATACATCTCGCATATTGTAGTTTTAAGTCCCATCCGTACAGCTGCGGGTTGACTTTCCTTGACTAGCAGTCCAATTACTAACGACTGGCTTCTGACCAGAATGGAACAAGTGTGGATCAAGAACAAGGATAACAGGAAGTGAATGGATGATGGGATAAATTCTAAAATGGACAACAAGCCCAAACCAAAATGCAGCTTGTAACACATTACCTGTAAACCAGAAACATTCAACCATCAGGAGAGTTGGAAGCAAACATATAGAATTTTTTCTACATGAAGAGTGTGTTTGGTAATCAAAGGGGAAAGGGAAGAGAACAAAAAATAAGAATTGTATGCAAGGAAAGGAAGGAAAGTTATTGTTTGTTTCAGTTCCTAAATACAAGAGAAAACAGAGTACCATTTCAAGTTTATAGACTTTTATAGCCTCATAGAACATGCATGTCTGGTTAAGAAATAGAAATGTCAAAGGCCATAAAAGTAATTGCAACAGAGACGATCCTTTCTTGTCCTTCCATTTCCAAACAAATTTGGATGGCAACAGAACGACAGCCCTGGAAACTAATACCATCCGCATCTTATCTTTTACCTCCAATCGACTAAACTGTGGAAAAGAGATCTTCAAACCTTAGCTTTCTCACTGCCATTTCCTGTCCTGCCTCTCCTCTCCCAAATGAACACTACAAAGCTTTTAGGATTCATGTATGGTCGCCATTAGACATCAAGGGTTACTTCTCATCCTAATCTTTCAAGCCATCATAGGAGGGTAATCCCAACACTCTTCAAAAATATCTAATGAATCCTATATCTGAAATTGACTACACTTAGAATCCCCAGAAACAGTAACATATACCTTTATGCCTACGTTAATTTACAAGTTCAAAACAACTTTAACTCTCGAAATAGCATCTAGTGAAACAAAATGGAGAGCGGGAGGGGGGGGGGGGGGGGGGGGGGGGGAGACTCAAGTGTTTTGTTTATAGACAACCGAATTCTCACCCAAAGACACACTGAGACGAATTGTTCCTTGAAATATTGAAAGTTTCTTTATTCTAATATATATTTGCTGGCACACAGACATGTAAGTGGCCCTTAACCACTTTTGAGCAGTCAATACACAAATTCAGAAACTTAACAATCTGGCATCTTTGTAGTAAACACCATGGTGCAATCTAACGAAAAAGTTAGTATGGAAGTAGAATATATACCATTCATAACACAGATAATGATCCATAGAGTCAAGGCACAAACAATGGGCTCACAGTTCCCACGGGTTCCAATGGTGAAGGTAAATGGATCGAGGAGCCATACCATTACAGAATAGGTGCATATATTGTCAGGCACCCTGCGTAGCTTTCAAATAGATCGGATAAACAAGCCCACAAGTAAATCTGAAACATGACCATAAACGTATTGTTTAGTGCGAAAATCCTTTCACCAAACTCTTTATTTTGTGGCACATGGATTTATGTAAGAGAGGGAAAAACAAGATGGAGAGTATTCAGGACAACAAAAGGAGAAAAAGGAAATGATAAAATCTATGAAAAAAATGCATATGCTAGCAGCCTCAATCCATGTCCATTTCATAGCTAGCATGTGATATCCTTTTGCTCTGATACCTAAAAGGCAAAAAATTTGAGACCAGCCAAGGGGCATTTCTACAAATCACACACCCTTTAGGCATATAATTATGAAGAGAGAAGTTCAATACCAGAAGCTGAGAAGAGAAATTTCCCCCATGATCTATGAATGATTGTATTTGGAATGAGCACGAAAGCGAGCAAAGGAGAGTAACGATATGCCCTTCTTTTGTAAGGGGAATCTCCTGAAGCCATTAAAGCAGCAGCATCAGAAAAGACAAGGTAATCAACATCCTATGTATCTAACCTCCATATGACTATCTTGTCATCCTCCATAGACGATTAGAATGACACGAAAAATTGCAGAAACGAGAAGCAGTGAGCGAACATTGACTGAAGTCTTTGCTGAAAGGAAACAAATATGGAACTAATTAAGCTCAAAGATTATGTATAAAGCAAGGCCACACATATCCCCTTATACTTAAAAGCTGCTATAACGTCAACAGTAATGAACAGTGATGAACAGTATCTTCCCCTTACGTCCCTCTCTATCCTCACAGCAAAACCACGGCAAAATCACCACAAAATCACCACAAAAATACCACAAAATAAAAAAATCATCACACAAATCACCAAATCAAAACAAAAGTTTCCACACGAATCACAAATCAACACATGGGGAGAAACCAAATCACCACAAAATAAAAAAATCATCACACAAATCACCAAATCAACACACAAGTTTCCACACAAATCACAAATCAACACACGGGGAGAAACCCGTGCGTATAGAGGAAGAGAGAGGGCTACGGGCTTCCGGCCTGTTGCGGGGGGAGAGAGAGAAGTCGGTGGGCACGAGATCGGCGTGGGGAAGGTCGCCAATGACTGGGCTTGGTGGTGGCGTGGTAGTGGCGGCCGGTTGCGTTGGGCGGAGCCGAGGAGAAGAGATCGAGAGGGAGAGGGGCGTGCGGCTGGAGAGAGGGAGGAGAGAGATGGAAGAGGGGAAAATGAAAGAAAAAGTTAGGGTTTGAGATTCTTCATCTTGAATCTCCAGAATTGATCCAACAGTGGGTGGAGATTAAAACATTAAAAATAAACTAACTTAAAATAGATAACTAAAATATAAATTCAACTTTAATTTATAAAATATTAATTTTTCATCATTAAATAAATGATAGAATTTTGTTAAATATTTTTAAAAGAGTAAAATCATATAAATAATTAGAATTTTTAATATAATTTAAATCTCATAATATTCTTAATTAACTAAAATCATTTAAATAAAAAGATTTTCTACCATTATAATATTTTTGGAGTTTTCAAAATAGAAGAGACTTACTTTAATGATGAAAATATGTGAGAACAATATAAAAATAAAAGAATATTTTTTTAGTGCTCCCTAGGTCATTGAGTAGTATGGTTAAATTCTACATTTCATATATTTTACTAAGAAAACTATCACTAGAATATCTAAAATCTTTTAATTTTCATATTACTCATATTACTTTATTTTTGCAATTTCCGTAGGAGTTTTTGTGGCTTTACATATAGATTGCTACTTTGGAGGAATTGACTCAGAATTTTACGATTGGATTCTTTTTCGTTTCCTAACTATAATGTGTTTTTCTCTATTGATACATATTCTTTTGCACTCCAATAAAATTGATTCAGAATTTTCTATTCTGCGACCAAGACCATGGTTTGGTTTCGCTAATTTTAAATTTCATTTTACCACTTCTCGTTTTTTATTTTTTTCGTTTGGATTGCTTCGATTTATGCAATGAAGTACTCTCATCATCACATAGATTCTCCACATTTATTTTCACTTGTTAGATGCAGAAACTGAGTTCATAAAAGATTCTCCATATACCACTTATTTTGCTTATGATTACATTTTTTTTTTTTTTTTTTTTAATTTTTTAAACACAAAGCATGTTTATATTTTACAAAACAAGTTGTTTTTCATTCAACCGGGCAAATGTGCCTCGCACATTGCCCCACTGCTAGTATCATTAAACACACCAAAACGATGTAAGTTCCGTGACAATCTGAATTTTGAAGCACAGACCAAATTCACAAAAGACCAGAAATGGAATATCTAAAAACAACAAGTATTAAATTTAGCATATCGAAAGTACTTATCTTTTCTTTCTCTGAAAAAAAAAAAAGAGCAAACTTTGCTAAAAAAATGCAAATGCCTCAAAATTGTTAAAAACAGGAACAAATAGAGCATGGTTTCTTTTTTCTTTTACTTTTTTTTTTCAAACAATTCGCATGATCAAGAACGAATATTAACAATCAACAGGACTGAGATCTCAACAAACAAAAATCAAATTGAAAAAAAAAAGAACAAGAAAAAAAAAAGCTTACGACTTTTGGCTCTCTGATCTCTTCTCCCAAGTCCCAAGCTCCCCACTAACCCTACAGAACAGGTGAAGAAACCCGTCAGATGATGGCCATTTTTGTTGGATCCAAACGTGACCCGAGAAGGCTCTGAGCTCTGAATCCTATACTCTCTTCCCCCACTCTCTCTCTCTCTCTCTCTCTACATGTGGCCGCGCGGGAAAAACAGGATGGTTATGGTCATGATCATGCTCGACACATGGCATATGCATTAGGGTTCGACACGTCACGGAGTTAGGTTTTTTTACCGCCAAATTTTAACGCCGTTACGGGATTTCCTTGGACGTTGAAGATCTGGTTGTGCGCGGGATTTCTACGCTTTCACGGGGACACAAGTGTGGGCTGGGCCGTTTTGTTTGTTTACCAAATTAGGACGATAGAGAAATAATATTTATGTGTAAATATTATATAATTTTTTTAAAAAATAAATAAATATAAAATTTATATAAAATAAATTAACTTTTTTAATTTTTTAAAAAAATTACATTGCACTTATATACTCTATAACTATATCTAATATTACTTGCTCGAACATTCTGTAAGTCACCGCCACGTAATGTGCCGGATTTCTTGACGCTTCGTAGGGACACAAGTGTGGGCTGGGCCGTTTTGTTTGTTTACCGAAGCTACGAACGGCTTGGACATTCCATCGGGGGAAATGATTTTTTGTAATAGTAAAGTGGGTAAGTATTATGTAATTTTTTTAAATAAAATAAGTAAATATGAAATTTATGTAAAATAGAATTAATTTTTTAATAATAAATATTAATTTTTTTTAAAAAAAATTCTATACACTTATACACTCCACACAACTAAGTAACATTACCCATCCGTTAGTTACCGCCACGTTTCGTCAGGCCGACTTTCAAGCCAGAATCAGATCTTCACCGCCCAAGGAAATCCCGTAACGGCGTTAAATTTTGGCGGTAAAAAAAAAAAAACAACTCCGTGACGTGTCGAACCCCTATTGCATGTGCCATGTGTCGAAGATGATGATGACGACGATGCGCATGACCATGCTGTTTTTCCCGCGCTACCTCAAGCAGGGTTTCCCCAAAAGGAACTCCTAACAGAAGAGTAAGAGAGAAAGAGAGAGACTCAGAGAAAGAAAGATAGGTTTCAGAGCTCAGAACCTTCTCTGATTAGCTTTGGATCTAACGAGAAACGCCGTTGTTTCTCGGGTTTCTTCTCTTGATCTGTAGGGTTTGTTCGCTTGGGAAGAGAGATCAGCCAGGCGAAAGTCGTAAGCTTTTCTCTTTTTTGTCCTTTTATTTCTTTTGTCGAATTTGATTTTTATGTTTTTCAATTGAGATCTCAGCTTTGTTGTTTGTTTAAGTTCTTGCACTAGCTGTTTTTTTAGTGTGAATTATTTCAAACAAAAGCAACAATGCCATATTTGTCTTTGTTTTTAACAATTTGGAAGTAATTGCCTTGTATTTCGGAAGCAAGTTCTGCTTTAGCTTTTTTCCCGGAGAAAGCAAAGAGAATTTCTTTCTATACGTTATATTAACTATACGTTAATTGCTGTTATTCGATATTTCATTACTGGTATTTGCAAATTTGGTTTGTGTGTTTGACTTTCAAGTTTTTGGTTTGCGTTAGTAGGTTTTCAGATTGATTGAAGGAAATTCGGAAGTCCAAAGTTTGCGTTAAATCGAAACTGAAAATAGAGATTTTTTTTTTAAGGTTTGAGCTTGGTGCATCATTGGCTTAGATTGGGTCGGCCAGGGTTTGGACGAGTCGAACTAGATTAGAGAAGATGGAAGACGCTAAACTTTCGCACGCAACAGCTACAATTTTGCATTCCAGTAGCGGCAATATGGACTCCGCTGAAGCTCGATTCACAGAGTTCTGCAAGGTCTTGATTTTGTTTCTGTGTTATTGGCAGTTTCATTTTGATTTCTTTTTTATTTTTCAAGAGTCGGTTTCCTGTGAATTAAATATGGGTTTTGGTGACAGAATGGACTGTCATTGGATGAGATCATTTGTACCAAAGCTATGAAGCTGTTGAAAGAAACCAAACCTCTGCTGAATAATAGTTCAGTTATTGGAAATGGAACGGTATATTCTGTTACTCTTTCTTGTTCACGTGGAAGTTGCACGGAAGAAAGATTGTTATGTGACATTAACAGAATTGTGTTTATGCGTGCCAGCCTGAAGAAGCAGAAAGGTTTTGGTTTGCATTTGTTTTATATTCTGTGAAAAGGCTAAGTGAGAAGAATGGAGATAGCGAGCAGCGAGGGTCTGATGATAATAGGTTTACCTTATGTCGGATACTGAGAACAGCAAAGCTGACGTACGACTTTAGTCTCACAGTTTTTATTTTTAGTGTTGGTGATTGATTGCTTTCTTTGATTATCATCATCCTATTTTTTGTTTCGCAGCATTGTGGACTTCTTTAAGGAGCTTCCACATTTCGTTGTTAAGGTCGGTCCAATTTTGAGTAATTTATATGGTGCAGATTGGGAGAACAGACTTGAGGTATTAATGCGATAGAGAATTATGCTCATATTTTAAGAGGGTCATGTCAATATGCATCTATTCTGTATAGTTATTCCTTTTTTTCATTGAGCTTTTTAATGGTTCTGTATTCATTTTTGTCGAATCAGGCGAAGGAGTTGCAGGCTGATTTTGTGCACTTGAGTCTTCTTAGCAAGTGGGTATCTTCTTCTGTATCTTTTTTTTTTCTTCAAAAGATGTCTTTGGTATCTAATGCATTATCAACTCCTTGGAAAATTCTTTTAAATAAATAATTGAACTGAACAAAAGCTATTTACCACTAGAGCTTTGTGAATTTTTAGACAATCTGGGGTGGAATATGCTGTACTTGAGAAAGTAAAGAGATCACTAGTGATGTTACATCAATATTCAGTTAAAGTAAACTATACTAATCTAATTGCTAGTTGTAAATGTCTGCTAAAACATGTCCAGGCAATGGAGGTATGCATTGTAGATTATCTTTATAATATGACTCTGATGTCACATTAGAATTTTTGCAATAAGCAATTGCACTTCATTTGATTCTTATTAAGGCAATAAGCAACTGCACTTTCAGTGTCATCTCTTGATAATTTGACACATTTATTACTTATATGACATAAATGTCTCATGAAACAATGATACAAGGCACTACGTACGTGTATACCGGGATTTGTTCGTCACAAATGAAGCAAATGTTGATAAGCAGTCAGCTGTTACCAGTGCATCTGGTTATGTCTCAGACTACCATCGGTTTGGATGGTTGCTGTTTTTGGCACTCCGTGTACATGTGTTCAGCCGTTTTAAGGACTTGGTGACCTGCACAAACGGTTTGGTTTCCGTATTGGTGAGTTACATTCTTGCATTAATTAATTTCTTGCTTGCTTAATAAAGTGCTGCAATGGTGGTCTGGTTATGGGCACAACATGTTTTGCTTTTCTTTTTTTATTTTTCAAATGATGAGAAATGGTTGGTGCAATAAGTTCAGAACTTGAAGGACAATCTGAAAATTATGAAAGTTAAACATTTAACGTATCATACACTACGAATTGGCAATTTCACACAATCTGAAAGGCAGGAAAAAACAATTAACATATCATACATTATGAATTGGCAGTTTCACCACATTGATAATATTCTTTCATCCACACTCATTACCTTGAACATTTAGAAGACATGTAGTAGTAAAGAGAAGAACAATATTATTGTCTAGTAATAAAGATAATAGCAATTTCATTAAGAATATTCTCTCACGGCCTTTTTTGAAATCTGTGACAGGCTATCTTAATTATTCATGTTCCTGTTCGCTTCAGAAACTTCAATATCCATGATAATCGACGTTTTGGTAATTTTTTATTTTTTTGCTCTTTTGGCATATTCATTAAATGTTTTCTTTTTTTTCTAGAACAGCGGTCCTTTTATTACATTGTTCATGGTTATTTAGATCCCTTTTTCCTGAAATTTGGGAGGAGTTTGACTTTGGCATTCTTCATTTGTGTTGATTCTATTAATATGTGGTTCAGTTAAGAAAGATGGGACAAAGGTGGACATCCTTGCATCACTTTGCAACATTTTTGATACCTCTGAACATGAATTGAGAAAAACAATGGAAAAGGCCAATAATATAATAGTGGATATTTTGAAGAAAACACCACGTCCAGCATCTGAGTGCAGAAGCAAAAACTTGGAGAACATTGATACAGGTTATTGAAAATTTCCTTGCAGATAGATATTCTATAATTACTGATTATAAGAATAGGTTACCGAGTTTCATTTATTTATATTCCTAAAATCTCAATACTTATGCAGATGGTTTGACATATTTTGAAGACCTACTGGAGGACTCATCCTTATCATCCAGTTTAGGTAATTTGGAAAGGAATTATGATGATGCTATTCGTAGCAAGGGCGAACTGGATGAAAGGGTGTTCATTAATGATGAGGACATCAAACTTGTTTCTGGAAGCTTGTCTGGAGGTGCTGTGAACATGAGTGGTGTCAAGGTATGTTTTCTGTGAAGAATGTGCATTATTTAAAGTCATTGTAGTGGTGCAAATATTTGTTACTGTTTCTATTGTGTACTGAAGAAAAATAGTTGATATTGATATTTGTTCTTTTACAGAGAGAATTTGATTCAATAGCATCACCAGCCAAAACAATTACTAGTCAATTCTCTCCACAGTGCTCTCCTGCATCTTATGCAAATGGTATTCTTGGTGGTGCTAGTTCAAAGATGGCAGCTACACCTGTAAGCACAGCAATGACAACTGCAAAGTGGCTTAGGACTGTAATCTCTCCACTTCCATCACAACCGTCAGTAGAGCTGGAGCGTTTCCTGGCATCATGTGATAGGGATGTAACTGATGATGTTGCATACAGGGCACAAGTAATATTGCAGGCTATATTTCCAAACAGTGGTCTGGGAGAGCGCTGTGTGACTGGAAATCTGCAAAGCGCAAACCTCATGGACAACATCTGGGAAGAACAAAGAAAACATGAAGCACTCAAATTATATTATAGGGTATTGGAAGCAATGTGTAGAGCAGAGGCCCAAATACTTCACGCAAATAATTTGACCTCTTTGTTAACTAATGAGAGGTTCCATAGATGTATGCTTGCCTGTTCTGCCGAACTGGTTCTAGCGACACATAAGACTGTCACAATGTTGTTTCCTGCAGTGTTGGAGAGGACCGGCATTACATCTTTTGATCTTAGCAAGGTCATAGAGAGTTTCATTAGACATGAGGAATCCCTCCCGAGAGAATTGAGGCGACATCTAAACTCATTGGAAGAACGACTTTTGGAGAGCATGGTGTGGGAAAAGGGTTCCTCAATGTATAATTCTTTGATAGTTGCAAGGCCTAGTCTCTCTGCAGAAATAAATCGTCTTGGGTTAATGGCAGAACCGATGCCATCTTTAGATGCAATTTCCATGCATAATAAATTTTCTTGCGGAGGGGTACCTCCTGTGGCTTCTTTGCAGAAACATGAGACTTCACTAGGTAATGATTTGTTGACTGTTCAAAATCACATAAACAATTATGTGCAATGCATAGGTTATTTGACATAAAAAAAGTTTGTACCATGAATGGAGTGTTAAACCATGGTAGCCATTATGGGCTGTGCAGAGTAGTTTTGGCAAATACAGGTTTTAAACTCATGACGTCTATCCATTATATATATGCCCTAACTACAAAGCTAAGATGCATGGGGGCATGCATAGAAGTAGTTGGAATAGCTTTATTTTGTTGAAACAAAATGTGATTCTGATTTAATTAATTTATATTGTATTACTTTTGCTATTCAGGTCAGAATGGGGATATCAGGTCTCCAAAAAGACTCTGCACAGATTACCGAAGTGTATTAGTAGAGCGGAATTCCTTTACATCACCCGTCAAGGATCGCCTCCTGAACAACATTAAATCGAAGCTACCACCACCTGCTTTGCAGTCTGCATTTGCTAGGTACTATTTGATGTAGATGTAGTCTTGGAAGACGAGAACTGATGGATTTAATTTATTTTCATCTTTTCTTTTTTATAGCTCTTCTTTATCTTCGGATTCTACCTTTGGATATTCATGTGTGCAGTCCAACACGGCCAAATCCAGGTGGTGGAGGGGAGACGTGTGCAGAAACTGGAATCAATATATTCTTTAGCAAGGTATTAGGCACATTTATGAGGAATCACTTTTGCATTTTTTTGTTGGATGTATTATGTAAGGTTTTGGTTGCTCAGAGCCATCCGATTTGAAGCTTTTCTGTGTTAGGATGATAATTCTTCGTGTAGATGATATATAGATCAAACTGTTGTGGATATTTGTTTGTACAATGAGGATATTGGAGACCAATCCTGAGGTGGATTTATTCTGTAGTGCTTTTTCCCCCATTTCTTTGTGCTGTATATGTGGTCAAACGTACTATTTTTGTAATTTAACAAATGAAGTAAAGTGGTAAACATCTGTTCCTGTCATGAATTGTACTTGTTTTCCATCTCACCTCACTTTGTGGATTTAGTTAGGATTCGGTTGCTTTGTCTTTTTAGTTTAATTAACAGTTACATATTGTACATGTGATCTCTAGATAACTAAGTTGGCAGCTGTCAGAATCAATGGTATGGTTGAAAGGCTACAACTATCTCAGCAGATCAGAGAGAATGTCTACTCTATTTTTCAACAAATCCTAAGTCAGCGGACATCTCTATTTTTTAACCGTCACATTGACCAGATCATCCTTTGTTGTTTCTATGGAGTTGCAAAGGTTTGCTATGACGAACTTGTGAGAGTTTTTGGGCTGCTGTTCAATCCTTTTCCTTTTTTCTCACTCTTGCCATGTTCTGGAGTGCAGATATCTCAACTCGCCCTGACCTTTAGGGAAATTATTTACAACTATAGCAAACAACCGCAATGTAAACCACAAGTTTTCCGCAGTGTGTTTGTTGATTGGTCATCAGCACGGCACAATGGGGTACTGTCACCTAATCTCTATTTAATTGTCAGTCAGTCTTCTGGATAAGTTTTAACACTAGTGGTTTGGAAACAGAGAACATCACAGGAACATGTTGATATCATTACATTTTACAATAAAATCTTTGTTCCTGCTGTAAAGCCTCTGCTGGTTGAGCTTAGCCCTGCTGGAGCAACTACAAAAACTAACCGAGTTCCCGAAGTCAACAATAATGATGGTATGCTTTTGTTGCGAATTTATATATTATCATCATGCTCATCAATTGCAATTTGCATCGTGCTAGCCATTACCTGATATGCTTCTTCTCTCTTTTCTGGCTGATTAGCTCAATGTCCTGGATCACCTAAAATGTCTCCTTTTCCAAGTCTCCCTGATATGTCCCCTAAGAAAGTATCAGCAGCACACAATGTATATGTCTCTCCATTGCGATCATCAAAGGTACTTGTGTTTTTGTTAGTGTTCATATTTATGGGCTTTGCTCCTTTACCACTTCATTTTCAAATTAGTCAATGTCACATACTTACAAGCCTACTAGAGCAAAGGACAAAAAGAATTTGGATCTTCTCTTGTTATGTGAAATTATTTTAGATATTTGAAGTATGCTTGTTTTATTTTATGCGGGATCCCATTTGTGGGTTGAGTTAGTACGTATCTCCATCAGAGTAATGCAAGTCCGTTACATTTTCAATTTGATGGAACTTAGCATATTTGGATACAAAGAAAGTTTCAAAGTTTTGCACAAAAAGTTTTCAATTTCAATCCAAACATCTTTAGATCTCAAAAAAAATTATTTCTCCAAAAATTTTTTTTTTCATCCAATTATTTGCCTAGTTTTCCGTGCAAAAAAACACAACTAAAAAGCCCTCTTCCTGTAAAGGTGAGATGTTTCACCTAATTTTGCTCTGAGAGTTCTACCAGTTTTCTTATCAGTTTTTCTATACACATGCACACAGATAATCACTTGATACATTTGTCAAACTTGGTGCTTGAATGTCCACCAAAAAGAATGATGCCTTTAAAAACATTTTATGCAAACAAATTTAACTCAGTACCAAATTACGTAAGTTTATAGATTTCAACCATGGTTTCACCTAATTTTGCTCTGAGAGTTCTACTAGTTTTCTTATCAGTTTTTCTATACACATGCACACAGATAATCACTTGATACATTTGTCAAACTTGGTGCTTGAATGTCCACCAAAGAATGATGCCTTTAAAAACATAATGCAAACAAATTTAACTCAGTACCAAATTACGTAAGTTTATAGATTTCAACCATGGTCTTGGCCTTTTCTGAGCAGGTGTTATTTTTATAACCTTGTATTTGAGTTGCTTATTTGGTCTTGCTATGGGTTTTTGGGTGGCTCAATGATATATTTGATGTGATTGAAAAAAGATTGAGATGATGATCTCAATGCATGAACTGGGCATCAAAACAAGTTGAATTAGTGGAGTGCTCTGTTCTTAAGTTAAAGTTAGGTTCTTCGTTTCCGCGGATCTACTTATCAATTCCTCATTCCAAAATTAAACTTTGAATATTTGTACAGATGGATGCTCTAATCTCACATAGCTCAAAAAGTTACTATGCTTGCGTTGGAGAGAGTACTCATGCATATCAGAGCCCTTCAAAAGACCTGAGTGCCATCAATAACCGCTTGAATGGGTATGCTTTTCTACATACTTCTGAGGTTTGGCCTTTTCTCTTTTTCCCTCCTTGTACTACATCTTCATCTGGATTGCTTTTTTTCCTGCAGCACCCGAAAGTTTAGAGGCACCCTTAACTTCGATGATGTTGATGTTGGGTTGGTTAGTGATTCTATGGTGGCCAACAGCCTATACCTTCAGAATGGGAGTTGCACATCCTCATCAGGTGCACCGCTGAAAACTGAGCAACCCGATTCCTAATCTGGTGGTCATGATGACCCTATATGTAAATTCAAGTTCTTCTCTCATTCTTTATATATTTTAATCTACACTTGTTTTAAGCTTGTGACATAGGGGTGTGGTATGAGCGGTTTAGGAATGGCTGCCACCACCCCATTTGCACATATCGGTAGGTAGATATGGAGCTTTAAAAAATGTAGTTGGCTCTGACTGACTAATTCTATAAAAATTGTTTGGTTCTTATAGTTGTTTCAAGTCCTTATTGATCTTCTGCCTGTGCCTATACATTGATATCATCACCTGCATCGGAGTTCGTCATTAATCTTGTTTTCTACTTTTCTTCCCCGGTTGTCTTGGGAGGTGTAACCATATGTATCGTTGGGGTTTCCGCTGGATATGTAACTGAGGGTGTGATTTCGACCATTCCAAATATGCGTAGGATGAAATAAGTATTTTTTTTTATTGGCACAGGTGTCCAAGAATAGCGTCCCTACTAATCCCGGGAGTGCACAGGCCTTCGGCAAGAAGTTTTCCGTAAGTGCACTTCGGATAATTCAAAGGAAAAATCTCTCAATCCGATGGCTCCAAGAGATTGTTTGCACTCAAGGAAATTTGAACCTTAGACTTGAGATAAGCATATCCCCAAGCTACCACTGGAGCCAACTCCTAGGGATAGGATGACATAAGTTTAAGTGAGCTCAAAATTGAAGAGATGGATTTTAATATTTATATTATATTTAACCGGTCATACTCTTCTTTAATTTTACGTGTGGATCAAACTTTTTCTGAATTTTACGTGTGAGACCAATATAGAGAATATTTAATTCAATTTGGTGAATGTAAAGTTTAGTTTTGAATTCAAAACATGTATACCATACTATGTTAAATTATCTCTTATCTCAAAGTATAAATTAATGAGAATGAGATTTAATTATTCATGTGACATCATAAATCTGTATGTGATATAACTTTTGTACCTAGCAATTTTTGGTAAACCCTTGCAAAGACGGCTCCGTTTGGATATAAGAAGTGTTTTATCTTATCTCAACATTACAACTTTTTTAAATTCTCACACAATATAATAAACAATTCAATTTTTTCAAATCTCAAAATAATATTAATATTCTAACAATATTTTATTCAACTTTCAATTTTTATTTAAATTCAACTCAATTCATTATCCAAATTGTACCTACAAGATTTTTGCCCAAAAGAAACCTCTTCAACCTTGGTCAAATAAATTATTTCATATCCCTTGAATTTGTAGGAAAAAAGTTTATCTCAAATATATTTGACTGGGTTGCACACCATGGACACTGAAGTTCTTGGATAATGAGAGAGAGAACAGTTATTTCCAACCTGAACACAAATTGGTGGAATGTAAAAATAGTATGCTTTGATTTAGATTTAGGCACAGTTTAGATAGTGAGTCAAGATGAAGTTGAAAGTTAAATAAAATATTATCTGAATATTACTTTTTAATATTATTATTGTTTTGAGATTTGAAAAAGTTGAATTATTTATTATATTTTGTATAAAAACTTGAAAAAGTTATAATAATGAAATAAGATGAGATGAAACACTTATTGTATCCAAACAGTTAAAGATTAAGTGGTTGTTTGCTCGAACCGAGCTTTTTTAAAAAAGTTTTAATCCCAAAATTCACATTTTTTTCAAATATCACTCAAACACAAATATTTTCAAACCAATCATTACAACTTTTTCAGACTAATCATTACAATTTTCTCAAACTTAAAAAAAAAAATCAATTTTTTCAAATCTCCAAGCAAAAATCATATTAAAAAACTATATTCTAATAATTTTTTAACTTTATAATAATTTTTATTCAACTTTTTTTCTCATTTTCCAAAATTTCATAAAACATAACTCAAACTATCTCACTACTATTCACAAACTATCTCACTATTATTTACAAAATTTTCATCTCATCTCACTCCTCAAGCTTCTCTAATGAAGCTATCATACCCCCTTCCCGTTTAAAGTTTTTTCAACATCAGGCACCTCTTAAGTCGAGGGCTCCTGAATGTGCCAAGGAGAGAAAATTGGATCTATAAGACAGGACAACTGGGTTTGGATAGTGAGATGAGATGAAATAATTTTAGATAAAAATTAAAAGTTAAATAAAATATTGTTAAAATATTTTTTTAAATATTATTAGTGTTTTGAAATTTGAAAATGTTAAATTATTTATTTTATTTTATGTGAGAATTTGTGAAAATTGTAATGATGAGATGAAATGAGATGTTTTTGGTATCCAAACTAGAAAACTGCAACAGGAAGCTAATATCAAACAAATGAAATCAGCAGACCAGGCCCAGCAAGTCTACTGATTCCAATTAAAAATGCATTCAGATAAGTGTCTCTATCTCACAAATTATTTAAGATAAACTTAGCATGCCTGAGCATGTAAAAGCACCATCCTAACTACCCATCCTTGCATTCCGAGCTGTTCTCCAGTCAACAGTAAGTCAGCTTTACAGGTTGAAGCTCCCTTTCCTTAGAAGACTACTTGGTCTATAGCATAGCAGACACAATATTAAGCAAATGAGCCAACTATTTATATGTATACTGTATGAAGCAGAAACCTCACCAAGCACCTAAGGCATACTTGCTTCTACTAGGAGACAACCCATTACTTCTATCCCTTCTTTTTTTTTTTTTTTTTTTTTCAATTTTTACAGAAAACATTTTATGAAGACTTAGGATAACATTGGGGAGATTGAGAGAAGTCTTCTCATACTCCCATTCAGGTAGCAACCCATTCGAAGTAATGGCAGAGGGCTCCTCTAGTGGAAGTCCAATTTCCACACCCAAAGAAGATGCTCCCTTGCTTTGGCCCCGGCTTCTGGACCATTCCTCTGCTGCTCTTCACCCCACAGAAACAATAAGGGTGATAGGGGAAAACAGGAATATGAATATCCTTTGGTTTCTGTGGCTGATGAGGGGAGAAGGACAGGGGCTCTGGGGACTGCTTCCACATCAATGAGCGGTCAGTAGTCTGCCACATCAGAGAGTTTGTAATGGAGAATTTAAAACCCCTGCGCATGAGGAGCGCAAGTAGGCGAGCAGTGTTTTTCGCATCATCCAGGCCACAATGAGCACGGCCCTGCCATACCAAGCCTGCCATCTCAACCGCCTCCTTAAGATTGCACCTCACACCACCAAAAACCTCATGGAAAGGAACCTTTAAGTTGATCCATCTAACAAAAGATCAACACATAAATCAGACCAGATTATATCCAGACGTAGGGATTTCAAAATAACAGTATTTTCATTATCTGTGTTATTTTACCGGTTAAAATAAGGAGGCTTTCTAATCTTCTTAAATCGACACTCAGATTCCAGCATCACCCTACAATCCCAATTTGACCATGTCACCACAGCAAAATTAGTGCTCTTAATCCCCTTCTTCTCAAGCCATTTGTCATGCCTAAGGAGAGCCTCACTTAAAGTAACACCTCTGTCCACCTGGAACCGAACAATACGGTCAGAACAATAGTAAATCTAAACAGTCCAAGTTTTTTAAGACAAAAAACAAATATTAACTATTAATAATCATGGTTATAACACCATTGTATAGATCGAGAAATTCAGTGTGGTTCTCATACACGCCTCCAACTCATCTATATATAGTCACATATTTTTTTTTTTTTTGTGAGTTCATCCATATATAGTCACATATTCCATCAGTTTCAATTCAGATACTTCTCTCAGTAATTATGATCCAAGTTCAAAAAATTGCCATTTCCTATCATATTTACTTACAGCTGACCCCATTCAGTTGGGAGGCTTAGTTGAATTGAGTTTAGTAAGATGGTATTCTTGGTTTATACTCAGATTTTGTAAAAAGGAAAAGGAAAAAAAAATTAGATCTATGCATTTATGTCCATATAAGCACAATTTAGATCTATTCCTTCTCGTGTGTCTCTAAATTCCATACAAGCATATGCACTCAATAATGCACACAAACACAAGCACAACTTTGATGTTCTTAAGGAATTATACGTCTCAACCGAATGCTTTGATTGTCGAGTCTCCTCCTTTTCATCTATTCTTTTAGGTGCAGATAAAAAAGATTAAATTTACAACTCATCATGAAAAACCATGATTGAGAAGAGGCCATAACCTAATGCTGATACCACCAACATAGGTTTCTCAGGAGGCCTGATCAGCATACAGTCCCATAATGTTTTCACCTATATCGACTTTCATAAATCCCAATACAAAACTTATTTTCAAAAAAATTTTATTCAAAATTTTCTCTATCCTTTCCCAAGACCCAATAAACAATACATAATACAACAATTCTCAAACATTCTCATTTCCATAACCAAACATACCTTAACCATCTGTCATATTTTCAGATGCTAAAATCCACAACTTAGAGACAAACAAAGATAGCTATACAAGTCTGAAGTAGAAATCTCCTTCATAAAGTGTAAAGCAAACTAAAGTTGACTATACTAAGAAAACATATAAATTAGCATCACAATTTGGGGGAGATGGCGGAGCCCACTTCTTGAGTACCACTAAAATAATCTACTGTAAACTGCAACTGATCAATCCATGTACCATATTCCTTTCTATAATTGTAGGTAAACTGAGTTCAGAACAAACCTGAATTTGCTGGATACCAGTTAGGCCCTTGCAGAAATCACTCAAGTGCTGATTGCAAGTTGGTCGCACATATGTCTGAAAACATGCTTCCAGCTGGCCAGTTACACTACTCACGATAACAGATGGAAACTCAATTATCTCTTGTGGGTGAGGATTTCTATCTTTATCGCAGGTCGCCTCAAAATCTATGACCACAAAATACTGAAAATCTTGAAATTGGAAATCATAGGGGTGACCTTGAGCAATCCTATTAAATGGAACATATTGAAACTGATTCTCCACGGGGAATTGGTAAAACTGGCTCTCAAAAGTGTTAATGTGGCACTGCTGCACCTTTTGAGAATCAAAATGGAAGGTTGACCATTTGCCAAAATCATGCTGGTAGGTTGGCTTGTTGTAAAAATCATTAGGTGGCTCAGGAAACTCGCAACCCAATGGGCGGTCTGGTTCAACATCCCCACCTTGGTGAGTGCTTATTTTATCTTTAAGCTCTGAAAAGCCATCTACAGAATTCCCATTACACTGCAGTTTGTAAGGGACTCCAGGGCTCTGGAGGCATTTTAAGGATGCCTCACAGTTCCTTTGCATAGTTTCTGCAATAAAATGGGAAGCAGCGAGCATGTTATTAGTGTGGCAATCATGGCTGTATGTACATATATAAATTGCACCACGAAGCCTAAATAACCAATGTGTTTTCTAGTTCAAGCAAATGTCATGGCTATGAAAGGAAATTCTACCTACGATTAGGATCCACAGAAAACTACAATTAAAACCCCATTAAGAGAAATATCAAAATTTATTTAGAAACACCATCATTTCTTTGCAAGCATGATCGTGTGGCCATCTTGGATGCTAAACAACACTTTAAAAACCAGGCTTTCATTTATGCTTCAGGGTCATCATTCAGTCCATTTTGGAGAGAGACTTTACAGGGCTTTGCAGCCACCAGCTCGGAATTGCCACCAAAACCCGCTCTCATTTACGCTTCAAGTTCGTCATTCAATCCAAGGTATTTAGTCACACCAACGGTGAATCGGTGCTTTATTTGAAAAGGTAAAAAAACCTAAAGTACAAGCTGCTCCTATAAGGCATCAGTCTTTTTCTTTTTAACAAGTAATAATTCTTCATTAATAAGTGCAAAATAAGCACACATAAAGTATACAAAGGAGACGCCTATCCAAAAGAAGATATAGATACAAGAAAGTCATGTAGATTTAGCGAATCTCTAGGTATGACCCAAGCCAAACCAATCCAACTAAAAGCGTCACTCCACATTGCATTTGCAGTCTAGCAATGAAGTAGAAGATGATCACCAAACTCCCCACTCCTCTTACACACAAAACACCAATCAATCATCCTGATGTGTTTCTCCCTTAAATTTTCCATTGTAAGAATCTCCCCTAAAGAGCACATCCGAGCAAAGAATGCAGCTCTCAAGGGAAGCATTGTCCTCCAAATATTCTCCCATAGAAATGGATTATTATTTTTTTTTTGATAAGTAGAAATGGATTAATATAAAGAACAATAAAGGTATTACAGAAGGAACGAACACTGAACATTCCTTCTTTTGATGGGGCCCAGAGAATCTTTTCCGCCTTCTCTTTGCAATCTAGCAAAATTCAACAAATTAAAAAGTCCACTAAACGCATCCACCTCCCAATCTTGAGCTGCTCTAATGAAGCATATATTCCATTGAATGGAATCAATATGAATCTCCAAATTGATTGTTGCTGAAGCATCCTTGTTACAAGAAACACTATAAACATTGGGGAAAACTTCCTTGAGGGCCCTGTCACCACACCATAGATGGAGCCAAAACTTGATTCTGGATCCATATTTCACCTCAAATATGATGTTTTTTTTTATAAAGAGTAATGATATACACACAACACATTGTACAACATATTGCACAACAATGTTATAAAATGAGGATATTTTTGTAAAATGATGTTACTTTTATAAGATGTTTTACAAAAATACCCCTCATTTAAAACATAGTTGTGTAAAGTGTTGTAAAAAATGTTCTTTGTAAATCATTTTCCTTTTATAAAATCCCCCCAATTTTTCCTTATATTCTTCCATAGCCCCACCCCATGAGGCCCTTGGACCTCATTAGAACACCAACAACCCCAGAGACATCCATATTTGAAATCTTCTACCACTTTCCATAAAGCCTCTCTGTCATTCTAGTAATGCCAGATTCATTTCCCCAATAATGCAAGATTAAACATTAGCATATTCCGAAACCTCAATCCACCCTCGAAGATCAGAGAACGCATCTTAGCCCAACTCACCAAATGATATTTCACCTCTTGCCCCCAAACCCCCCAAAAAAAAAATAATGGGGATTAGTCCCCCACAACAACATTAATTTTCCATAGAAGACCATTTGGAAAATCAAGGCTCCCTTGACGGCAACCTAAGGAAGAGACATGTTATGGTTATAAACTGTGTTGTATGTGCAAGAAGAGTGGGAATTGAGAATGTGTGGATCTTCTACTCCATTTCAAGGTGGCAAGGAAATTATGGAAAGCTGTTTCAGCCTCTATGGGCTTGGTTGGATGATGCCTATTACTAGATGTGATTATGCTATCTAATCTTTTCTTTGATCATTAATTAAAATTATCTTATTTATTTAGAAACTCACAACTATTTGAACTATTTAATATTACACCCACCTTGAAAATTTCCAAGTCACCACATATGCCTCATTTATAGCGATTGGGTTAGGGCTTAAGCTCAAATCTCACATTCTAAAAAAGAACTAATAAAGAAAAACTTGTTATCCCATAGCTTCCACATCTCAATTCAACACTTGAATATGTTTCTCAGAGTCCACTGCCATACATATTTAAGCAGCTAACTCGTAAATTTAAACCCAAAACTGACTTGAATTCTCTCATAGGGACTCAAAACTCAAGACTCAGATCACAACTATTTTCCACATTCCCCTCGCTAATTAAAATTCAAACAACGTCACTGAGAGTGAGAGATTCCTTTTATCAAACACAGACTAGTGATTCGTAATGAAATTCAAAAGAACATACAACCAAATAAAACAATTAAACAACATCGTAAAAGAATTAATTAAAACCGATCAAAAACACCACCATAACACTTTACAGAACCGACCTAGTAACCGTCAGATCAACAACCAAAATTAATTTTAAAAAATAAAAAAATAAATGCATACCTTTAGTTTCAAGGGCCATCATGATCTTGCGTAGAGGCGAGATCCACCGGAAAGTACATCAGATCTTACTCAATAAATACCCACCTACACAAATCCCACAAACAAAAATGGAAAGATAAACATCACCCGCATACGCACATATTGAATATAATACAAGCATACATATGGGTATGTAGAAATCAGAAGGGAGAAAAAAAAGAATGTGACAGCAAGAAAGAGGACCTGGTCTCTCCGGGGAGGTGAGAGGAAGAGAGCGAGAAAGATAAAATAAAACGGAGGGGATGAGCAGTTTCCTTCTGCAAATAAGGTCTTCTATTTTGTTGTTGTAGGGGAAAAAAAAAAAAAAAAAAATTCTATTTTGTTTTATTTTTAATTTCCTTAATTTTATGTACATAATACTAACCTAATATAAATACTTTCAGAGTCTAACTACTTATAATACTTTAATTAAAATAATAAAATTTGAATTAATTGTCACAAAAATAATAATAAAAAAATGATAAACTTGATTGCATCTCACTTTAAAAATACTCAATTTTTGCATCTATGTATGTTACACTTAAAAGTGTTGCAAATATAATTTCTTTTTTTTTATATATAGAAAATTTTATCATTAATTTATGCAAGATTTTGTCCAACTGATGCTTGAAACTCATATTTTCACGTTTTTAAAAGCATATTTTCACTTTTTTGTTTAAGACCATATTTCCACATATTTTGAGTATTTACCAAATCTCACAAAAAAATATTTAAAAGTTTTATTAGAGCTATCATTTAAACTTTGCATTGATAAAAAAAATTGAGAAGCGTTATAATTATAAAAAAAAATTATAAAAAAAGAATTTATAAATTGATGTAATTTTACTTGATAGGTTAGATTTACTGTATAATAAAAATAATTTTACAATTTAACGTACTATATTAAACTACGTTATTTTATGAATTTATTTTATAAAATTTTTTTATATCTAAAATATTATATAATGATAGACTTATTAATTCCTACCATCTATTTACTATTCTTTTTAGTTTTTTTATTATTATTTTTTACTTAATGATTAAGTAAGTGCTGAAGTTTTATATTTTTTAATTTTTTTCTTAATAATTAAAAATGTTAAGAAAATATTTAAAATAATAATAATAATAGTAAATAAAAGGTAATAAGCCTAATGTATATATATTATTTATTTCTGTGCAACACACAGATCTTTTATGTTTCTCGGCCCCACAAGGAAAGAAAGAATTGGGAGAAGATTGGGCCCCACGCAAGACAGAAAAACTCTACTTTGTTTTGAGACAACACGTGTCGTTTGTTTTGCTGACCTTTGGATTGGGTGATTTGGTTTTCAGTGTCCTAGGCAGTTTGTCAGTTATACGTGTTCCGGTCTTAATGGATATCAACGGTGGGACCTAATATATCCGCTCTTACGTAAATGCTACTCCTGATATCCTGGCCGTTATTTTTGTTTGAGACAATAGATGTATTAATTTTTTATATTATACTGGTGTTATTAAATTATTCAAAAATGAGTTATGCAATTTACTTAAATATATCTCGTGAGACTTTGAATAATTATTAAAATAAAAATAAAAAACATATTTTTTTGTTAATCGATGTGACAATCTTCAATATTACTGTTGAGTTTAACTAGTAAAGTTCCGTTTAGATACAGACACGATTTCATCTCATCTCATCATTATAATTTTTTTAAATTTTCAAAATATAATAAACAATTCGACTTTTCAAATCTCAAAACAATAATAATATTAACAAATAATATTCTAACAATATTTTATTCAACTTTTATCTAAAATCATCTCATCTCATCTCACTATCTAAACAAGACTTAAATAAGAAGACTTCCAAAAATATATAATTTATATATTATTTATGTACACTTATAGTGTATGGTAAGATAAAAGATTTATCAATGCATGGTAACTTTTGGGTAGAATTTATTATCCTTGAAGATCAATGAATCATGAATGTCACTTTGAATTATAACGTATATTTACATGGAGGAGATCCAACGACAACATATTTAGAGATAATACCAAAGTTTTAAATTTCATACCGTACCAGCCAGTACGGTTGAAATATACAATTTTTGTAGCGTAGCCGGTACAAAGAATGGTATAGTTTCGTACCGGTAAGAATTTCAGCCGTTTCGGTCCGTACCGGTCGATATTTCATCCTTTACTTTTTTTTTTTTTTTATTTCTTCAAACTACAAGCTTATTTTTTGACCCTCAATTCAGACCAGACTATTTATAATTTTTATATATATTTATATATAATTTATTCATATATAGATTATTATTTTAGAATATAATTTTAGAATATAATTTATTCATATATCTGAAACAGTACTGATATTTAAATATTTAGTTTTAAAGTCTAAACCGAAACAGTCACCAATACGATATAATACAACCCTTTATAATTTTTTTAAAATACAGAGACAAAATGTAAGACTGTGCCAACAATTTACGTAGAAAAAAAAACACCCTCTCAACCTTGATCGCTAATAAGTAGAGTTTGCACGAAGAGGACATAGGTGCTGAGATTGAGACCTGGAGAAAGTTTTTGTCAACAAAGGTGCGCAAGGCTGCCTTTGACTGACAATTAAAGTATGCTATTACTAATAATTATTTGATATATATATATATACACGTGTGTATGCATGCATGGTTAGAGCTAGACCACCACGATATTACACGATATTATAAATTGTAGAATCCATAAGTTTCTATGGTAGCAATCAACTTGGACATAGTTGAAATGACATTTTGTTTTTATAAGTATAGTTGAAATGACATTTTGTTTTTATAAGTATAGTTGAAATGACATTCATGTAGGGTTGATAATATTTAACACTAAATTTCGTGAACACAATAAGAAAAAATAGAGTTAGGGTTGTGTATAATATGATTTGGGTGAATTTGGGTCTACTCGAATATGACATGACATTAATCGAGTCAAATTCATATTGATTCATCAGTAGATTCATAAGTCAACCCATATGATCTAATTATATTTAAATATTTTTTTAAAAAAATATATCTGTATTGTATATATTTTACAGATATATTTTTAGATGAACTTAGAATGAATAGGTATGCGAAGTTAGACCTTTTGTATTTTGAAAAGAAAATCAATTTGACTATCTTGAATAATCTTTGGCAAGTATTATTTATAAGAAAATATATTTACAACCGTAAATTGTGTAACTGTCGCGTAATTTTTTTGAAAAATTGAATGAAATATGAGACCCATATGAAAAAAATTAATTTTTTAATAGTGAACTCCATTCATTTTCAAAGCGATTACGCGATATTTACGCACTTTACGGTTGTATGTAGAATTATTTTTTATTTATTCCCTTTGTAATTAAAGTTTAAGAAGGTTCATTAGAAATGACTGTTATTTTTTACTTTCTTACATAAATTCTTACATTTATAAAGGTAAAACAAACAGTGCTCAATTCAAAAAAAAAAAAATTCTCATTTTTTATATGGAAAATGATAAAAGATCCAAAGTTGTGTTGAGTGGCGGCCGCGGTGGAGAAAAAGGGCAACTTATCTTACCAACTTTCACGTTAAATATTATTTCTCTGACTAGTTATATTCCCGTACAAGCCAAAATGTGTAGCATCAGAAAGACTTATCTATTGAATTGTTGATTCAACCAGCCAGCCCCTGCCTGCTTTATGACTCTGAAGTTTGAACACTACAAAAGAACCAGTTTGAGATTTTACCTATCCAATCTCTTTCGTGCATGTTTCTTTCTGATGCTACCTCCATTACTGATGCCGGCCTGGGGTCTTCAATTTTCACCCCCAATTCCTGCCAAGAACTTTCTGTTATATACCTTTTGAGCTTCTAAAGGCCGTTCTTCAGCCATATTGATGAGACTTTTTTGCCTTACATTGGCTCCTCCGCATGCGTCCTCATCTTTTCGCATTATGCTTGCTTTTGTTTTCCTATGGCGTTTTGGCTCGTTGATCACCTTTATCGTTGGCGGAGGCAACGAGACGGACAGATTGGCCTTGCTGGACTTCAAGGCCAAGGTACATGACCCACTTGGCGTTTTGAGCTCCTGGAATGATAGCATTCACTTCTGCCGGTGGCAAGGGGTTTCATGCGGCCATCGGCAACATCAGAGGGTCACAAAGTTGGACCTTCAATCCCAAAATCTAGGGGGCTTCATATCACCACAAGTAGGAAACTTGAGTTTCCTCAAAGAACTAAACCTCCTAAACAACAGTTTTATTCATATAATCCCTCCAGAAGTCGGCCTTTTGCGCAGACTGCAAGTCTTGGAATTAGGCAAAAACAGTCTCAGCGGCCAAATTCCTAGCAATATATCCGTCTGCACCAACCTCATCTACATCGGAGTTCATTATAATCAGTTGGTTGGAGAAATCCCAGCAGAGCTTGCCTCCTTGTCCAAGCTTCGATGGTTTTATATTTACAATAATGAACTAACAGGAAGTATCCCATCTTCTCTCGGAAACTTATCATCTCTAGAAGCATTGGATGTTGTTTTTAATGAATTGGGTGGAAGTATTCCGGATTCTTTTGGCCAGCTAAAGAAATTAACATTTTTAAGTTTGGGTTCAAATAGGTTTTCTGGTACATTCCCTCAATCAATTTTTAATCTCTCTTCTATCACAGTCTTTGATGTAGGAGACAACAGAATACAAGGGAGTCTTCCATGGGACTTGGGCGTCACCTTACCCAATCTCAAAAGTTTTAACATTTTCGTCAATCAATTTACTGGATCTATCCCTGTTTCGATAGGTAATGCATCCTATCTGTATGACCTGAAAATGCAGTCAAATAAACTCACTGGGAAAGTCCCTTCTTTGGAAATGCTGTACAGACTTCAGAGGTTTGTCATTCACTCCAATCTTCTTGGAAATAGTGGAGGAAATGACTTGAGTTTTCTTTGCTCTCTAATGAATGCCACGGATCTCAGCATATTGGCTATAGGTTCCAATAAACTTGGCGGTGTGTTACCTAATTGCATTGGCAACTTCTCAACTACTCTTAGCAGATTGCTTCTACGACATAATAGAATATTTGGAAGCATTCCTAAAGGTATAGGAAATCTCATCAACTTGGAGACGCTGGAGATGGCCGAGAACACAATCTCAGGTAATATTCCCTCTGAGATCGGATATCTTGAGAAGTTAAGAATTTTGGATTTATCTGCAAACAATCACTCGGGAAACATTCCACCCTCTTTAGGAAACTTAACATTGCTGATGGAATTGTATTTAGGAGGGAATAATCTTCGTGGTCGAATCCCTCCAAGCCTAGCCAAGTGCCAAAATTTACTGTATTTGGTTCTTTCTAGGAACAAGCTCAGTGGTGTAATACCCCCACAAGTCATGGGTCTCTCATTCTCACCAATTGGTATGGACTTGTCTGAGAACCTATTTACAGGTATTCTCCCCATGGAAATAGGAAGCTTGAAAAATCTAGAAAGTTTAATTATTTCTGCAAATAAGTTATTCGGTGAAATCCCAGCAAGTCTTGGCAGCTGTGTAAAACTAGAAGTTCTTGCCATGAGAAAAAACTTCTTCCAGGGGTCCATTCCTTCATCATTTGAATCATTAAGGGGCATTGAACTTTTAGATCTTTCTAACAACAATTTGTCTGGAGAAATTCCAAATTTTTTGGAACATCTCAACTTCCTGCATATATTGGATCTCTCTTACAACCATTTTAGAGGGGAGGTGCCAACACGGGGTGTTTTCAGTAACGCAAGTGAAACTTCAGTTAAGGGAAATGGTGAGCTCTGTGGTGGCATAACTGAGTTTCAGCTTCCCATATGTAAACATGAAAAATCTAAGAAGAGACAGAAGTTGACCCTTACCTTGAAGTTGATAATCTCTATCCTTTCTGGACTTCTTGGAGTAACTTTGGTTCTGTTATGTCTACTTATTTCTTTAAGAAAGAAAAGAAAAGAAAATAGTCCAAAAAACTCAGAAAATTTGCTTTTGAATGTATCTTACCAAAGTCTCCTAAAAGCTACTGATGGGTTCTCCTCGGCTAATTTAATTGGTGTGGGTAGCTTTGGATCTGTGTATAAAGGAATTCTTGATCAGGGTACATCTACAATTGCTGTCAAGGTCCTCAACCTTTTGCGCCATGGAGCTTCAAAGAGTTTCATTGCTGAATGTGAGGCTTTGAGAAATATTAGGCATCGGAATCTTGTGAAGGTACTTACAGTTTGTTCAAGTGTTGACTATCAAGGTCATGATTTCCAGGCTTTGGTGTATGAGTTCATGGTAAACGGCAACCTAGATGAGTGGTTGCACCCAACCCCAAGAACAAACGAGGCTTCTAGAAAACAACAGAGTTTGAGTCTCCTTCAAAGGCTAGATATCGCCATTGATATTGCTAGTGCTATGGAATATCTTCACCATCATTGTGTTACACCGATCCTTCACTGTGATCTCAAACCAGGCAATGTTCTTCTCGATGAAGAAATGACTGCACACGTAGGTGACTTTGGCTTGGCAAGATTCCTTATTGATATCACTCAAGATTATTCAATTGATCAATCAAGCTCCATTGGAGTAAGAGGAACAGTGGGTTATGCTCCTCCAGGTGAGTATTTTCAATTTAGCTTGAAATAAATCAAGATTGAGCATTAGTATGTTCAGTTCGTGTTCTAAAATACTAGTTAGGATAGATCCCTGGTAGTTTAGAACACCAAATGACAAAGGCTTATCATTGGCCACAAATTACACCTACTTAAAAAGCAAAGGGAGGTTCACAGAAACATAGATGCAACCATAACAAAGGCATCGCAAGATACAGAAATGCATAACCAAGCCAGAACAATAACCAACCAATGCAAAGAAGCATGTAAATCCATCCATAACAGCAACCACCATACCAACTAGTATAAACAGATGACAAAAATCATGAAGATTGAGTTTTAACAAGGTCTTCTTCCCATCGAGCTACCAAGAAAAGAACAAGAAACAAACATTGTTGATACTGTTGATCTTGGTTTATATGTCATCATAGACTATATATACAACTGATCATAGATATTTGATGACTATACAACCAAACCACACTAAATTCTGGTATTTTCTTTTCTTAGATCTCATTTCTTTTCATTCCATCTCCAGTTCTTTAATTCTATTCCATGATCGTCCTGAAAGACGACCATTCCAAATTCCAAGATTATATTTTCGATTTTTTTTTTTTTTTTTAACTAGAAGTACAAAACAGTGATTAGAAAACAAAATATGTTGTGTATGAATGTACAGAGTACGGAATGGGAAATGAGGTGTCAACAAATGGAGATGTTTACAGTTATGGCATACTCTTGTTGGAGATGTTCACCGGAAAAAGGCCAACCGATGATATGTTCAAGGATGGCTTTTCGCTGCATGAATTTGTCAAGGCAGCTCTGCCTGAACGACTGGTTGATGTTGCTGATCCTGTTCTTCTTTGGGAAAGAGAAGATCACGGAGCGTCAAGATCGGATGATGCTCCCGACCAGAGTCAAATTACAAGTTCCAACATCCAAGAATGCTTGAGTTTGATACTTGGGGTCGGAGTAGCTTGCTCCATGGAACTTCCAAAAGAAAGGATGAATATCAAGGATGTCTTGGCCCAGTTGCATTCGATCCGAGAAAAAACTTCTTGGAATTGGTATACGCAGAGAGAAAGAACTAAAGGGTCGATTGATTAGCAATACCTTTTGCTTAGAAAAAAAGAATTTGTTGTTCTTTTCTATTGCCACTTATTTTCTTTTTTTTTTAAGTAGTTCAATTTCTTTAGAGAAATAGGGAGGGATTGCAATCCTAACACAAGAAGAAAGAAGTATGTAAGACGATATATTTGATCGGAAGAAAAAAGGAACAAATATGTGTAAATATGAGTATCATATTTATATTAATAAATGAGAAATGATATTTGCAGTCATAGATTGTACAAGCATTGTGTAATTATTTTTAAAAAAATGAATAAATACGAAAACAAATGAAAAAAAATTATTTTTTTAATAGTAAACCTCATTCTTTTTCAAAAAAATTGTGTGGCGCTTACACACTCAATGACTACTGTATGTAACATTACACAATTATATTTAGCACTACTTTTTGAAAATAGTGAGTAAATCTGGACCCAAAAAATGTACATAACGTGCACACTTTAAAATTGTATTTAACATTATTCTTAAAAACTTACTACTATCTTCTTACTTAATTTTCCTTGGATAGTAGATGTAAGCCTACATAAAAAGTAATAATTTAGTGACATAATTTTGAAACATATTTCACTAGAGTTTCCTTTATACTTATATTGATTTGATTTTTTTTATCTTAATTTTCGTAATTTTCTATCTTAGAATTCTATCATTTTTTATGAGATAATGTTATATACAGTCTTGGATTGTGCAGTCTCCACATATTTTATTTGAAAAATTGAGCCACAATTAAAAAATAATTTTTTATTTGGCCTCAAACTTACCTACTTATTTTAAAAGGAGATACTATACGAGAATTGTACATTTTAAAACAGTAAATATCATTTCTCTTTTTTATTACATTGATTGATGAGTAGTTCTACATACAACCATGAAATTTGCAACCGCAACGTAATCGCTTTAAAAAAGAGTGAGGTCCACTATTAAAAAATTAATTTTTTTCATGTAGGTCCCATGTTTTATTTTTATTTTTTTAAAGCGATTACACCGATTACACAATTTATGATTGCAAATATAATATAATTTATTTTAAATAATTTGATATATTTCAAATTAATTTATATTTAAGTAGTTGATGTGAAAATCAAATGCCATAAAAAACAATAAATAAGTCGATAAAAATTATTTTGATAAACGAAATGATAAATTGGGCCGAGCCGAAGCCCACACCATTTGCTTCAAATATACGCATAACCACGCCATCCATAGACCCCAAACTGAGAAGAGGGAAAGGAAAATCAATTAGCAGGAGTAAGAAGCTGCTCGTTTGACATCGATGGCGTCAGGAGGAGGGAACACGGTGGAGTGGCAAGTGCGGCCGCCGAACCCGAAGAACCCAATCGTATTCTTTGACATTACCATCGGTAACATCCCCGCCGGCCGCATCAAGATGGAGCTCTTCGCCGATATCGCTCCCAAAACCGCAGAAAATTTCAGGTCTTGCCACTTCTCCCTCACACTTTCCCTCTCTTATGGTCCTTTTGCTTAAATTTACTAAAATGAATTTACTTTGTATTTTTGTGTTACCCCGCAGGCAGTTCTGCACCGGCGAGTACAGGTAAAAATAGTGTAAATTTCACTCACCCTCCCTCTCTCTCTCTCTCTCTCTCTCTCTCTCTCTCTCTCTCTCTCTATCATATGCATGAACCTGGTTATTGAGTTTATAGTTTACTCATTTCAATTTCGGATTTTATATAAAATATTAGCTTAAGTGGGGCTAAATTGGCAGGAAAGCCGGGTTGCCTGTGGGTTACAAGGGATGCCAGTTCCATAGAGTGATTAAGGATTTCATGATTCAGGCTGGTGACTTCTTAAAGGTCAGTAGCACCCTCATTTGTTAAAAATGTAACAAGTCTACAACGTCCTATTATTTTTGTTAAAGATTTCGTATATTTCTGATGGTAAAATGGGTTACACTAAGTTTTTTGAGTAGTTGATCTGTTTCTCTCTTTACATCCTATATGGTGATACAATTACACTACCATGCACGAACACGAACACATTCGAAGCTGAGGAATCTCCGAAAGACAAAGGGAACCGGAGCTGAGAACAAGATTGAAAGCGCAATTTCTCATTTGAAGCGCGAGAATTGTCTGGTCAGTTGGTCAGGAAGAGAGGGGGCTGGTCTTTTAGAGAATTGGGTATTTCGTGACGTATGTCCAATAAAAGCCCTTCTTTCTTTTGAGTGAGGGATGCTCAAGTGTTGATTGAGAGACAGAGATAGAAAGGAGAGGAACTATTGATAGAGTCATACCAGCCACACTTTACTGACACACCTTTATTTGCTATCCTGTTATTATATAACAACACATCCACTGGACCAGTACAAGGATATTGCATTAAGACTCCTTTTGCTAGAACTAAGGTTTCAAAGCTGCTGGAGCAGTTCCTTAGGAAACTAGCGAGCCTGATAAAAGGCTTTTCATGCTGTAGCACTTATCCATCTACACCTGCACGCACAGACACCCCTGCACCTGTAATCCTTAAAAATTCTACTTCTACAATCATATATTATTTTATCACATGAATAATACTGAGACCTGTTTTATAGTCATGCAATTCTTTTTTTTTATCAGTATTTGCAATTCTTATTACTACAGTATTCTTTGCAGGGTGATGGTAGTGGATGTATTTCCATCTACGGACATAAGTTTGATGATGAAAATTTTGTTGCCAAACACACTGGTCCTGGTCTGTTATCAATGGTATGTGTCTGTCTTGTTGAAAATTATATGCCATGATAAACTATTGGCTGTGCCTTTCCTGTGTTCTTGGAGTGTTCATAATCTTAGCTGTAACTTATTATCTTTAGAGACTTGGGATAACATCTATGGCTTTCATCCTGGACTTGTATGAAAACAGCTTCCCAATACATTAATAAATAAACTGCACACTTGTAAGGACATAAACATATTTGTCGCTTTTGTTGGGACATTGATGATGCTGTCTGGAGAACTTCCTCTGAATTCTCTTATAATATCTACTTTATATAGCCTCTCATGCTAAACAGCTAAACTATACTATAATTTAAAATTGATTTAATTCATCGAATTTTGTGAGGCTTGTAAAGAATTCAGTAGACTTCATTATAACAGGATTAGAGGAGAGTTGGCTAATGGAAATAAGCTCTTACAGTTCGCTTATGTGTATGAGCTAATATCTTTACCAAACCTCATGTTCTTTCCATGAATTTAGTACAAAATTTTGTTATGATATAAGCATATTCAAGATGCTAAGAAGGATCATCTTTTTTCCTCCTCTTTCTGCAGGCAAATAGCGGACCAAATTCTAATGGTAGTCAGGTCATTCATCAACTTCATCTCTCTCTCTCTCTCTCTCTCTCACACACACACACACACACACACATGCACGCACGCACACAGGGACATCTTTTTGGGCCATAATATGATGTGCAGCAATAATTGTCCCCACTTCAGTTACCTGCCAAGTATGGGATGCATTTAGGTGGGTTGGGATGGGGAACTAGAAACCAGCCCTGCCCCCCGCTCAAGGGTTGGGTAGATCACCTTTACAAAATACAAATTATAGCATGCATGCCGGTATGGGTACTTCATAAAACGGGTGTTTGATATTATTTCAGTAAGATTATTTTATTGTCAGCCTTACCACTGAAGTTGCTAATTTTGTAGGTCCTCTACCCTAGTTGTTTAGTCTTAGAAAGGATATAACCGAATTGGAAGTCCTTCTATCCCTTGATCAAGTATCCTTTATCTCATGTTATATGTGTTGGTGCATGCTTATTTGGTAATATAAGCACACAATTTGAGTTTAAGCCTGTCGCCCCATTTCCCCTTCATTGATGTTCAAAGTAACAGGAGACTGACTTATGTTTAAACGAGTTCCGTTGAAGTTTTCCTAATTTTTTTCGCTGTTAACTGTTGTATTTTTGTGTTGATTAAAATTCTCATTTACTGCAGTTCTTTATCACTTGTGCAAAATGCGACTGGCTTGACAATAAGCACGTTGTATTCGGGGTATGCTCTAACTCTTGCTGAATTTTGCTGTACAATTTATTCATGAAAAATACCAAAATTGCACACAATAATTGAGTGTTCCCTATTGTTGGTTGGGTCAGTTTGACATGCTATTGAAGTGAATCAAGGTACTTGGCATCAGTATTAGGACTGATCTGATTTGAAAACTGGAATGATTTTAGTTAACCCAAGAACTAGACAAACACAACCCAAGATCTAGTGGTTCGGTTTACCCCGTTCAGATCTTCATGGAACGCTTATCAATTGCTTTCAAACTTTTAAATGATTTATCTTTTCTTTGTGTGTCGATAAGGTAGAGTCGTTATTTTCTGTTGTGATGGCCAAAACATTTTTTGTTGTATTTATTTATTTTTTCGCTGCTTTCCCAGATGGATAGTCTTTTTGGCATGTTATTTACTTTTCTCAATTTCTATGCAGAGGGTACTCGGAGATGGTCTTTTGGTTGTCAGGAAGATTGAGAATGTGGCTACGGGACCCAACAACCGGCCTAAGCTCGCATGTATTATTGCTGAGTGTGGGGAAATGTAAACTTAGTTGAGAAACATGCCTAACATAAATTATATCCACAACCCATAGAGAGCTGATTCTCCAAATCAAGTGAGACCATTATCAATAGTGATTTCCTTCAATTAGTGGAAAACATGTTATCATTCTCAATATCGCGTTTCTGCTAAATGGTTTTTTCTTCACTCAGCTATAAAAGTCTCAATCCTATTTGTTTGTGCAGATAGAATGTTTTTGTCTTTTGTCCTCAATGGGGGTTATTCTATTATCCAATGCTGGTTTTACATGAGTGGGATCTTGAAGAGGTGGCTTGGATAAAAGTCCCACATAACCATTTTTTTTTCCAATGAACTATTCTCTAGACTCCATGCACTTGAGATTGACCCTCCATGGCCACTGCATGGGGAGCCTGGGAGGATGGCTCCTCCCATCTTTGTCTAAAAATGGTTTTGCCTTTTTAGTTTAATTTATGGAAAATGATAAATTTGCAACTTTTTTGTAATTATTTTCCACCTCTACTTCGAATAGAGGGTTCTTATGTGAAATTGAGGCGATATGAAATGGTACAATGATATCGGTTGATTATAAAATAAGTTGTAAAATAATTATAAAAGAGTTAAAGAATAGATAAGATAAACTTCCATTCAACGCAAAACCCATTTTGGTGGCTATCACTTCTCAGTGGTATGGTGATGAAAACCCATGATCAGCAGCTGTTCTTGTATGATAGATCTCTTCAATTGTGATAACAGAAAGCAGCACCAGCAGTTTGTCACAGTCCAAGAACGAGAACAAGGCCTCAGTAATTGTATTTGATACTTAGGTTGTGTTTAGTGAGGTGATCTCAGATATTTTGTAAATAATAGTGAAAAAATAATGATAAAAAATTAAATAGTAGTAAAAAGTAAGTGAAAAATAATAAATAGTAGTGGAGTATTCTCATCTACTACCCAAACTAGCCTTTGAAGCTTTATACTTTGGTTGTAACATAAAAGTGTAAATTTTGGCGTTTCTTCTTCTTAAAGTGACCTCCTTGGATTGCGAGTAAGCAGATGTTATTCTATTCATTGTCGAAGAAGTTACAACAGATCTTCCTAGAATTCTAGTGAGAGTCCATTGCTGCTTCCTAATCTCAGTTAGTTTTCGAACCCTTACTCCTAGTAGGCATTTGAAGCATCCTCATTCTTTCACCCCAGGTGTTTTTTAAAGCTCAAAGAGTGTTTTTTTCCCTCTCTTTGATAAGTGCTTAGCTTATGGAATTTGGCTTTGGAAGGGAAATTCTCCAATACTTGGAAGACGGGGCCGCATTCCTTATAAGGGTATACAACAATCCGCTTTCCAACATACTACTTTGCTGTCCATAGTTTCTCATGCTGTGGAGAAATGACATCAATGGTGTTGGAGACATCTTATGTGGTATTGTTCTAGGAGTATGGATCTTTTCCTTGTGTTTTGAGAAATCTAGATACTGCCCACAGAAATTACAGGGACCTCGCTGGTTAAAATGGTCCCCGAATGACCGACTTCCCAAACATCTGAAGTTTCACCGTGGCACAGAGACATGAGTCATTCATGGTTTATGCACTCGAGAAGATGCCCTTGGCTTGATATGAAAAGCAAATTGGTACTTAACACAAGCTTGAAAGTTTCATGAAACTCTAACAAATATTATCTGAACTTTGCTGGTTCGACTGCTCCTCGGATAAAGTTCCAAGTGGGATTTTGAAGTTTCTTGAAGTTGAAAGTAATCCACCTTTTATAGTTTATGTACTAGAGTTGATAACTTTGACTGAATAATTTTATTCTGTGCTTGACTAGAAGGTGGGGCATGGAGCATGCTTGAATAAATTGCACATCTTTTCATATGGAGTCCATAGTTTTGATTGTTTTAATAACTTTAAACAATTTAGATAGTGCTTGCACAGTAGGAAATACATTGGTAAGATGTCTTGTAATAATTATGAATTGAAAAAGTCTCTCGTCCTTCAACCTCGTATATATAATAAAAATTACACAAAAGTAAATCTACAAACTGATATTATTTGATGTAGTACGTTAAATTGTAAAGTTACTTTTATTATAAAATAGATCTAACGAATCCCATAAAACCACGTCAGTTTATAAGTTTGTTTTTATGTAATCTTTTTGTATCTGTAACAGTTCTCTATAATAAATCGACAGGTGATTGATATGTTGCTCTTCAAGGGAATGGAAGAGCTGAATAACATTGTGGAACATGCAAAGCAGCGGCACCACATTATTGGGCAGTATGTGGTGTGGGTCGTCAAGGGCTTGTGCAGGACTTTCGTGAAATTTCTTTATGGTTGTAGCATTTCTCATTCTTGAAACTCTTTTTTGGCACAACTCAAAGTCATTGTAATTTAGACTCAATGATTACAAAGAATTATAACAGAAACACGAATATCCCAATTTTATTGAAACCAAATTGAGTACATCTAACACGCCAAATTGAGTCTCATCAATAGAAAGCAGTCAAACTGGTCATGGCTCAAGACTACTTCATACTCATTTTAAAATGCTCGGTTACATGGAATTAAACAATAACATTATTATTGACAACAAACCAGATACATGTAGCTCATCCGACCATACCATTTCTAGATGATATGATTGTGAACATGATGGACAACGGAACACTAATATCAATGATACGCTGGAGTTCTAAGACTACAACACAGGAAAATTCTAGAAAAGAAAAACTGTAATGATGCCCGAGTATCCCCAGTACTGGATCAGAGAGTCAATTTGTAGTGAGATTTTTCTTTTTTTTTTTTTCATTTTTCAGGATTCATAATTTTACCAGTCAGCGTTGGTGAAGCAGAAGGTGTTCATTCTCTTGGGCGGGCAAGCCAGAGGGAACTAAGAGCACGTAGCCGGGAGAAATAGTCATGTATTGCAAGGAGAGCACGGGCTGATTGGCGTGTTGTCAATATCCGGTGCATTTGTTGCAGCGTTTGTTGCCGGAGATTGTCAGCCTGATGACAATAACTCACCCAAGAAAAAAAGGAAGAAAAGAAAATACATGAAAAGGTTGGACAACAATAAATATATGTAGAAGTTTAATATAAGAGAAGATAGGTATTTTTCCTATGAAAAACATGAATAAACAGAAATTTGAAAAACTTCTAACTGCTCTAATTTCTAACATTCCCACGTCCAGTTTTTGGAGTGAAGTACATACAAAAAAAACTCATTGGTTTCTAGGCAATGACAGCCAACACTGTAGCACAGAAAAGAACTTACAAGATTCGGTCATGACAGAATTTCGAGTTTAAGCAGTAGGTAAGAAGGGAGAGAACGAAAACAAAAAGAAGAAGCAGAAAATACCTGGCGAATGAACCCCTCAAGGGTCCCTAGCTTCCCCATGGCCATTGCCATTTGTCCCATGTAGTTCGCGACGTTCCCAGATGAACCTGAGGAACCAAGAGACCCACTGGATAGTGTCTCAGACAGGGATTGTTGCAATGCCTCCATCCCTTGAGATAATGCATCTTCTGCCTGTTGCGAAGACTGCTGCAAGTTGGTAATGCCTACTAGTTGCTGCTCTGTTAGAGGCTCCAATTGACTCAGAAGAAGCTGCAACCAAAATCAGTAATTTCAATTATTTTAAGGGGGGGCAAAGCTTAAGTGGTTTGGAGGTGAGACACAACAAAACATCCATGAAATATGAGTTATTCTACAAGGAAGCCTTGCACCACACACCTCCACATGATTTGTCATTTTTGCCCTTCATTTAAACACACACATATTTAAGCATTAAGATAAAAGGAAAAAAATGAAAAATCACATGTTGTTAGGTAGAGGTGTGTGGTGTAAGGCTTCCATTTAGAATTTCTCGTGAAATATATACAAATAAAGTGACAAACAACATGAATAAAGCCCCTATTTTGGAAAATACAACAAAGATAATAAAGTGTATCTGAAAAACTAAAGATATCAAGACCAAGCCAACACTCCTGATACTGCTTAAAAGCTTAAATTATGGCCGTATAAAAGATGAACACATTCGATATAAAGAATCTTAAGCCATTACGTGCAGTTTCAGGCTTACATATAACTGTAGCATCAATTTTTTTTCTTATTTGGCAAAAAGTATCAATGGTTAAAGAGGCAGAATTCTGTAAACAACCAAACTGAATCCAAGAAATGCATAACTAATTGGTTGACATAAAACTTACACTAATTGATTCAAGATCATAACAGATAGAGCAGTTGAATTATAATAATTGTGAGGAGCATAAATGAAAATACACCAAGGTTTTTACCATTCCCTTTTCTGGGGTAAGATTACGATTACCATATTGACTTCTCCAATTCTGGTAAATGTTCCAGAACTAACCCTAATGAAAACCATCAAAACATCAAAATAACCTCACCTTCAAGAGCTCAGAAGATCGGAACCCACCAAGCCACAAGAAACACCTCTCAGCAGGAGTTTTCCACATGCCAGACAACAAATGGAAAACATCAGCCTTAGCTGCGATGCCCTTCTGCCTAAAAATCTCATCGTAGTGTGCCAAGATATTATCAACAATAATTCGTAGCTCTGTATCACTTGCGTGAGAATTGACTGCTGATCTCAGTTCATTAATTTGCCGATTTTGCTCTTCCAGCCACCGCCCATATTCTACATCAAATGCCATTGCCCCTGTAAAAGGACACAGCTAACTTGATAATCTCGTTCACATGATGAAACTTAACCAAGAGAAAGGGGATCATATTGGAAGACAGATACACTACATCATAGGCTCTGACTGCAAATGTGCACATAGACATATCTGGATTTAAAATCCATATTTTGACAATGCAACAGGTGGCAATGGTTATACATAACAAAATTAATCACCCAAGAAAGAATTTTTACATAGACTAATTAGAGACTAATGAAAGCAATGGAGGAGAGCTAAATGAAATTGCCAAGAATTCAAAAGATTTCAGGGGTGCTAATTCCCCCTCCCCTCTCCTCATGCCTCACCCAATTTTCTCTGTATTTATGAGCCCAAGAATTTCCAACATCGCCATAACACAATCTCATACTTGCAAGTTGCAATGTCGCAGCCAGCACCATCATCACAACTACATCGACCATAATCACCACAATTTCATGTCCAACAGTTGCCTACTACCTCTCCATTGCACATACACATCCAAACGTGATACACTAGAAGCCAACAAACACAACAAGCAATGCTTCATTGTGTTAGTGGGTGGGAGCTTGCACAGACTCTAAGTGGGGAAAAAATGGCACAAGAAGTACATTACCTCTAAAACAAAGAGGAAAGCAAGGACTATACCAGTATATTTTTCTCAACTAAGCACACGAATAAATCTAACAAACTTCTATGAAAATTTGCAACAAATGACTCTTATCCCACACATACTGAAAAGATAGTTCTATTTTAAGTGCATTCACAGAATACATCAACTAACATAAAAATTGTCAAATATATGAATAAAAAGAAAAGTCATCGGCTTAATGTCATTAAAAGTTTTAGTATCATTATAGAAGATAGCTAAGTTCCTGAATTTGTTGTTCCAACAAACTGGGGACTCTCACACAACCATCACGAACCAATCTAACTTAGTTCCAATGAAAAATTTGTAAACAGAACCACACACGAGGGGGAATAATCAAGTTGAAGAAAGGAATACCATTTCCACTCATTGAATGGGCTTGGTCTCCCGAGCTTGATATGAAAATTCCCTACAGGAAAGAAAAAAAGAAAAGAAAATGTAAGTCTTTTTTTCTTGTTTGGTTGGTAAGGCGAACCTAAGACTGACCACAACCCAACCTACCCCTTTACCAACTAATCCAAAGGTGGGGCCGAAAAGTTATCAAAAAGAAATGAACAAATACACAAGCTATCCACATCTATCAAGGAGATTAGTCACCACAAAATAAAGCCAAAACTAGGCAATCTGATCATGAAAAAAGATAACCCAGACTAACCTGCTGTCTTGCTCGTTGAAGCTCCTGCTCTAGTTGGGTCAGCTTCAAACGACTACTCTCCAGCTGTTGGACATATGCCTGCACCAGGATGGATGGATGCAATTTAATGAAGGGGACTCATAGAAACTAGTTGATACATGCAACAATTGTGCTTCATGGAAAAATGATAGGAACATGATTTACGTTTAGGTGGTAGGGGTAACAATCATAAAAAACTTGCAAGCATGTTGCACATAAAGGCTACTTCCAAGTTGCAAGTAACAAAACGTTACTTACTATAAATGAAGGTTATATTTGTCTCTCCTTACAGACTTGAGATGAATAGGATTTCCCAAATGCAATGACATTAGAGTTTGAGATCATATAATGTGTGTGTGTGTGTACACGCAAGCATGCATGTGCATCAATGAATATTAAGAAGCCCAAATTCCAGGAATAAACTGCAATCCGATAGGAAAAAAAACTGAGAAACAGCATGATTGTTTTGTGAACAAGAGATTTCACAATGATGTAAATGAACTAGGTCTTTATAAAGCTTGGAACTAATGAAACTACATGCTGGAAATTAACTGCCCAAAAAAGCAGTACAACTACACTGTATATAATCCCATACTTTTTTCCTCAATCGGCTTTTTCTTGCAGCCTCCCGATTTTGAGCAAGCCTGCGGAGAGTCTGTAAAGTGTAATCAATCAAAAGATCATGAATCCCTGCGTGAAACGGCACATATATAATCCATGTAAATAATTTAATTCATATGACCTTCTGATCTGATTTATCCTTTGATCTGTCACTGGAATCAGAAGCCACATTACCAAGAGATTGGCCATCAAACTGCAGAAAGTGAAATTAATTGTCAAAATGCCACCAATATAGATTATCATCAGCCGGATTTTCCAATAATTTCAAAAGAAGAATACTTCTGTTCATGAAACAGGAGCACAAAGAAGTATCTAAACTGGGAACCATAAACACTTGTGAAACATGATCCTTAATATTTGGTACCAGCCAATTAGAGCCCTATGCAGAATGTATAAGATAATGCAGTGAATTTTTCAAAGTGAAAAGGTAAAAAATAACATATCAAGAGAGGAGGTGAACAAAACATCACCCTCTGATTCTTGTCATCTGTATCCACATCTGTTGAGATATCAGTCCCGGGACTTGCATCAGCCATTGCAGGCTCTTCCCTGTTCTCTAGATGACCACTTGATATAGAAACCAGATTTGATGGTTGACCCTTTTCTAATGGCAACCTCTGACGCTCCACTTGGAAAGCAAATGGATTTATATCAAGTGAACTTGGTGACTGCTTTGGCCAAAAGAAAAACACATAGATAGAAGACATCAAAAAAAGGCTACTACAAGTGATCTAAATCACCAAATGAGAAAGTTTTCAACTTTAAGGGATAAAATATCTCGCCTTATCGGAAGTGCCAATATGACGGATATAGGATGCAACTGCTTGCCCACTTACTCTTGTCGAATGAATCACGGTATCTGTACTAACACATCATACAAGGTTCCTTCTCAGAAGAATGAGAGTGGAAGGGAGAGAGGGAGAAACTGATTGATAATTTTAATCATACTCAATCGGAATAAGGGACAATTTGAAATACAATCAAATCTACTCTAGGAATGCTCATGGCTATGCGAAACGTTAACCAGCCCTATATTAGTTGCAACTAGTATATCTTAGGATATCTTTTTCTTAGTTTTTTTTTTATAAGTAATAACTTTATTAATAACAAAGTAATAGGCATAGCCCGAGTACACAGGGAGTATACACAAGAAACACCTAATACATTCTAGAACTTAGAAAAACGAAGACAAGAACGCGTTTACATCCCCTCCCTTCAGTACAATAGCAGAGAACCAGCTAATTAGAGTGCTTATAAAGAACTTCCAAAATGCATCTCTATTGCGTTCCCGATCATTAAAGCACCGCTCATTTCTCTCCCACCAAATACACCACATAATACACAAAGGCAGCATTTTCCAAGCAGCTGCCACTTGGGGACAAGTATGCATTTGAAAATTAGTCCAGCATGTTAGGAAATCGACCACTGCTGCTGGCATAACCCAGCACAGCCCAACCTTTCCAAACACACCATCCCAAAGCACTTTAGCCATTTCACAATGAAGTAGTAGGTGGTTTGCTGATTCCGCTTCTTTCTTGCACATAAAGCACCAATCCACAACAATCATTCCACGCTTCCTCAGGTTGTCAATAGTCTGAATATTCCCTATTGCTGCTGTCCATACAAAAAAAGCCACCCTTGACGGAGCATGAGCCTTCCAAATCCTCTTCCAAGGAAAGCCAATATGGTGCTGATTAAGTATCACTTTATAATAAGACCGAACTGAAAACTTCTTGGAGGCTGTTTGATTCCAACAAAGTTGGTCCCTGCCCTGTCTTCTTAACACCACTGAATACAACTGTCTAAAAAATTCAGTAACCTCCTCTACTTCCCAATCCTGGACAGATCTGGAAAAGCCTACATCCCAAAGCACCACTCCATTGGAAGATACCATCACGTCAGAAACTGAAGCTTGCTTATTAGTTGCCAAACTGAAAACAGCCGGAAATGCTCGAAACAATTCAATATCCCCACACCAAACATCAGACCAAAATCTGATTTTTGAGCCATCACCAACCGAGAAGTTAACTTGTTTTAGGAAGCGACCCCAACCTTTCCTAATAAACTTCCATAGACTCACTCCATACGAATCCCTACTCTCCATGGTACACCATCCTCCCCAATCACTACCATACTTGCGATCAATCACCCCCCTCCACAATGCTTCCTCTTCCCCAGGATATCTCCATAGCCACTTTCCCAACAACGCCTTATTGAAACTACAAAGACTATGTATACCCAGACCTCCATCAGCAATCGGACGGCAGATTTTTTTCCAGCTTACTAAGGGAATTTTGATCTCCTCCCCCAAGCCTCCCCAAAGGAAATCTCTATATAATTTTTCAATACGATTGGCCACACCAACAGGTAAAGGGAATAAAGAAAGGAAGTAGGTAGGAATATTAGAGAGAGTACTCTTAATAAGAGTAATCCTACCCCCTTTAGATAAGTAAATCCTTTTCCAAGCTGCCAACTTCCTCTCTATCTTCTCGATCACTCCATCCCAAATGTGTTTGGCCTTAAAAGATGCCCCTAACGGTAATCCCAAGTATTTTATGGGCAGCAAAGTAACTTTACACCCCAGAAATTCAGCCAAGTGATGAATATTATGAACCTCTCCTACCGGTACCAATTCCGATTTACTTAAGTTCACTTTTAATCCCGAGATGGCTTGAAAACATAGCAGGACAGCCCTCAAAATTTGAATTTGTTCCCCAACAGCCTCACAAAAAATGAGAGTATCATCAGCGAAGAGCAAGTGTGATATAGTAGAGGGGCCACTAGGATTGGTTCCCACTGAAAATCCCGAAATAAATCCTTCTCCTACCACTGCCTCCACCATTCGACTCAAGGCTTCCATAACAATGTCAAACAAGAAGGGAGATAAGGGATCCCCCTGCCTCAAACCTCTAGAACTCGGAAAATATCCACAAGGCTGCCCATTAACAAGAATAGAAAAGCGAACTGTTGAAATACAGTGACTTATCCAGCCACACCACTTATCACCAAAACCGCATCTTCTAAGCATATACAAAAGAAAATTCCAATTTACATGATCATATGCTTTTTCCATGTCCAACTTACAAAGGACCCCCGGAGCCCCTTCCCGTATGCGGCTATCTACACATTCATTTGCAATCAACACCGAATCTATAATTTGTCGTCCTTTAACAAAAGCATTTTGAGAATTGGAAATGATCTTCCCCATCACTTTGCTCATTCTATTTGCTAACACCTTTGAAATAATCTTATAGACACTACTTACCAAGCTAATCGGGCGAAACTCCTTCAACTCCGAAGCACCCACTTTTTTTGGAATTAATGCAATAAAAGTGGCATTCAAACTCTTCTCAAACTTCTGAAACTCATAGAATTCCTGAAAAACTTTCATCACATCCTCCCGCACAAAGTCCCAACATTCCTGAAAAAATGCCATAGAAAAGCCATCCGGCCCGGGAGTTTTGTCTCTCCGCATTCCACACACCACCCGATGCACCTCACTCTCTTCGAACGGCCTTTCCAGCCAGCTTTTTGAAGAAGCATCCACCGCTGCAAAGTTCAATCCATCTATCTTAGGTCTCCAATCTTCCGTCTCACTAAGGAGGGAACTAAAATACTGCACAGCATGCTCTTGGATCTCAGCCGGTGATGTAAGGAGATTATTTTCAGCTCTTAGCATCTCGATAGCGTTGTTACGTCTATGAGAATTAGCCATTTTGTGGAAGAAGCTAGTACACTTATCCCCCTCTTTGAGCCAAAGAATTCTCGACTTTTGCCTCCATGATATTTCTTCCCTCAAAAGAACCCTCTCAAGTTCTATTTTTACTTCATTCAACCTAGTCAAACTCTCCTCACTATCCTCATCAGCTTCCAAAGATTGGAGCTCATCCCAAAGGGTTTTTTTCTGCTGCTCAACATTCCCAAAAACCTCCTTGTTCCAAGTCTTCAAATCAGCTTTTAAAGCTTTAAGTTTACAAGCCAAAACAAAGCTAGGAGTCCCCACAAACTGGTACAACATCCACCAATTTTTTACCATATCGACGAAGCCCTCCACTTCTAGCCACATATTCTCGAATTTAAAGTGCCGTTTGCCCTCATGAATACCCCCACACTCAAGAATAATGGGGAAATGATCAGATCCTATCCTTGGGAACCGTTTTTGGCACAACTTCGGATAATGAGCTTCCCACGACGATGAAACTAAAAATCTGTCTAGTCTTGAGCTGCCTCTAGAGTTGGACCACGTATGTTCACCCCCCACCAACGGCAAATCCAGCAATTCCAAGTCGAAAATCAACTGTGAGAAAGCCTCCATTGCTGCAGTTATTGAGGAAAGACCCGCCCTTTCACTTGGGAAACGAACAATGTTGAAATCCCCACAAATGCACCAAGGAAGATCCCACATAGAGTATAACCCTGAGACTTCATCCCACATCAGGATCCTATCCCGATCCCTATTGGGACCATAAACACTTGCTAATGCCCACGACCACCCATCTTCCACGTTCCTTAAAACACATGCCACCAAGTAATTTCCAATACACTCTTCTACCATCTTGACAACTCTACTATCCCACATGACTAAGACTCCACCAGAAGCACCTGAAGAGGCTAGATAAGACCAGCCTACAAATGAACCTCTCCACAAGCTACTAATAACATTTCTGTCCACATTAACTAATTTTGTTTCTTGAAGACAAACAACATCAATTTTCCAGCTATGAATAATAGACCTGATGCGAAGGCGTTTATTGACGTTATTGAGCCCCCTTACATTCCACGACATAATTTTAGGCTTCATTAACAGATATGGCATCCCTCCCCTTAAATCGGTTCCTCCCTGAGGTACCCTCCTTATTGTCGTAATTAATGGAACAATGTAATCTTCTCAACTCCCGCTTCTTTTTCATAGAAGACTGCTCTACCGTGGACTGACCAGCTTCAATAGCAACTAAAAGTGCCTTCAGTTGATCTTCATACCCCTCATAAAAGAGACCCACACAGCTTTGAATTTTCTCCACTTGTTTAAAGACCCAATCTGAGGTTTCCTCCGACACAATCTGAAGAGGAGTCATTTGTAATGGAGATGAACTATCCATCTCCTCCTCATAAACAGCTACTTCGAGTTCTGGCACCAAAACCATCCTAACTTGCTCTTCCAGCTCTTCTAAACAATTACCCCTCAGCTCTTTCAGACCTTCCAGCTCATTTTGTCGCTCACAAGCCTCGCCATATTCCCCAACCTCCCTCGTATGGGTGAACATCGACGTCAGAGCCTCACACTGTCCCTCAACATCCTCAACAATTTCCCCTGCCTCCCTTTCTATAGCATGGTGGACCACCTGAAGCTCCTCCGAAGCTTCCATTGTGCCTATCGGCATATTCTGTGCCAATAGTGGAAGGGTTTGTGCTGATATCGACTCCGAAACAAAATCTCGGTCTAGAACCGAGACTATCTTGCCTTTGCTCCCGAGAGAGACAACTTTACTCCTCACGATTGACTTCGGGATCTCCTTCTCTACTACCTTCGACTGAGTCTGTGTCGGAGCCAAGTCATTTGATTCAGATCTTACGTCAGAACTGCCTAGTTTTGCCCCTCCATGCTTAACAGCCTCTATTACAGGCGGTATTACTTCCAACGAAGCTACGAGAGCCTGCGTCGACACCGTCTGAGGCTTCGCCGACGTCAGAGGCCCTGACCCACCCACCTCTGAGTCCGCCCCGAACAACGGCTTCTTCCTCCACACCAGAGCTTTCGGTTGTTTGGGCATGGATCCGGAATTAGGTTTGGGCTAAGCCTTGTTTGCATCTTCAGACTCCAGTCCACTGCCCAGGCCCAAATTCGAACCCATAACACCTTTACCCAAAACGCACCGTATCATCCCATTGACTCTAACAGCCATCTCTTCCAAAGCTACATGCATATCCCGCAAATCCTTCAAAATATCCTTATGCCCATACTCGCCTCTGCCATCACCTTCCCGTCTCTGTGCACCTACCCCAACAGGAGCTTCCTCTTCTCTTTTCAAGCCTGCCGAAGCAGAGTTTCCCCCCTCTCGAGGTGTCTATAGAGCCTCCAAGTAAGACCGAGCTACTGTTGACGTCGAAGAAGGAAGATTTCTCCCCTTAACACCTTCGTTACGTACCTCCCTTATGACTGCTGCAAGCCTCCTCCACCCCATTCCTTCCCTTTCTCCAGGGATAAAGATGAATCTCCGACGCCCCTCTCCACTATATTCCACTAAGGCCAAGAAACAACCACGGGAATTGAAGCTCTTCTGTGCGATGTATCCCCTGTTACAATCTCTGTAAGCAGAATAAAACACCTTCCTTCCATGCTGAGAACATTCCTCCAAGGCCCTTAAAACCCAGCATGCTATATCCCAGCCCAACTTCAATGTTTGCGATCCTTTCCAACCCCTCTCCGTGATAAGCACTTCACTCCCCTCCCTCCTTATCTCAAACACCTTCGATTCAATAGCAATCCTTCTCATGACTAAGTTAAGCTCTTACAAGTTCTTACTCATCCAGACTTCCGACCCAAAGATGATCCAGAAGCAAGGACAGGACAAGACTACATTCTAATCACCACTGTAACTGCATGTTAATCACCACAAGAAAATACCAACACAGCAGCAAAACACAAGAAAACCAAGTGATAGGGTTTAGGTCCATCATTCCATCCTACACATAAATGCCCATCAAGTGATCCCTTTTAAATAAGATATCTTCGGTTGTAATTGAGCTATCAGACATGATATCTACAGTTATACTTGATATTTTAGATAAGGTATCTGAAGAAAAAAAGTGCCACTAAGAACACCACATACAGAACAGTTGTCATGGTGTTGCAGATGAAATGATACAACCAAGTAGGCTTGCTCCTAAACATGGGAGTTTGGTTACTAAATACTTACTTCCAGTCAGGTCAGCAGCATCCTCCAAGTGAAATCCAACTGATTGATCAATCCCCCCAAAATCAGAAATGCGAGAAGAATGTATTGAATTTCCCTTTGTGCAACTGAAAATTATTCTCCAAATTATAGCCACCCAAGTTGTACCCCAAAATGCTGTACTAATGTCATCGCGAGATGCTATAATCTCAAAATCCCTCCAGAACTATAACCCTAGAGAAATCCTTTTGATCTAACTACACAAATGGAAAGAAGATTTTTGAAAGAAAGCAAGCATTGGTCAATCAAAAGAGTTTTCCTTTTTACTTTCAGTTGGGTGGTTGCTCTAGGGAAAGTTTTGACCACGGATAACCTTAGAAAATGTGGTTTGCATATTGCTGGTTGGTGTGTCATGTGCAAGAAGGATGGTGAATCTGTAAATCATCTCTTTCTTCATTGTGAGGTGGCAAAGTCTTCATGGAATGAGTTTTGAGGGAAGGAAATGTGTAGCTGCCAGATGGAATATGATTCATTTGTGTTTAATGTGGTGTCTTTGGCTAGAAAGGAATGGGAGATGTTTTGAAGACAATGAGCGTTCTTTCGGTGAACTTCGGAAGTTTTTCTTTTCTACTTTGTGTTTGTGGGCTAGGATTTTTGTAAGGAATGACGATGATTATGTACTGAATCTGTACTAGTCTTTTTCCTGCTTCTAGAGTGTAGTAGGTATTTCCATTGTATCCTTCCTGTGTACTTGGGCTGTGCCTATTCTTGGTAATAAACTCTCTTACTCAATATTGAAAAATAATAATAATAATTGCACACACCAGACAATAAAACATGCAAATTTAGGGTGATGGTACTCCACGACCTACAATCATAGTAATTGTCGTAAAATGGTTTCCAGTCAAGCCAGCTAAACCGAAGCCAAGCCCAACAGATTTTATGTTAGGGAAACCTGTTACCCCAAAGTAATGGCAAAAAAAGTTTAGAAATCTGGACGCCCACCCTCAAAAACCTATGGTTAACAGGAATGGGAAAGTAAAGGAATGCTCAAGAGAAGATCTAAAATGAAACCTTTTTCAAAAGAAATAGGATGATTCAAGAAACAATATGGGAGAATAGCAGATTTAGGTTAAGAACTTATGCAGAATACGAAAACCAGTATCGAAATGCTTTGAATGATTAACTTATGCAGTATAAACATAAATCTTAAAATTTAGACTCGTGTTCTCTGTGATAATTTTGCTTCTAATTCATTCTGTAAAGTTTCTGTGAAAGCTCTCGAACAATTTCAGCTATTTGAAGACTAATCTGAGCTCAACTCAACAGTATCCAAATGCTCAAATCCTCAGAAATAAAATAAAAAATTAAACCCTCAAGTTGCACAGTAATTTGAGCAGGAAAAATCAGTACTCACTCGAATTACAGCGAAGTTTGAGCAGGAAATATCAGTACTAGCTCGAATTACAGCGAAGTTTGAACCAAACCCACCTGAGATTTTCACGATGATTCGATGGTTGGGGTCTGTGTATCATTGGGTTAAGTGAGAGAGGAAAATAGAGCAGCGACGTTTGGATAATTCCAATCTCAAGACGTCTTCTTTGGGGAAATCTTCCACTTACCGATGACTAATTATTTTTTATTTGCTTTCTTTCTTCTAATGCTTAGTGCTTTGACATGAATTTCTTTTTTCTTTTCTTTTTTTTCTAATGATTTCTAAATATTTTCACAGCGTTTTCTTCGCTGTTACTGTGTCAGAGTACTGACACGGTAAGAATACAGCCAATCTAAGTTACAGCTTACTGTCAGTAAGGGAGTTCTGCTCCTCTGCGGTTAGTTTCATAATCAACTACTGATGATGTTTCCTTCTCCAGATTTTCCCACACATACAATACCAGGTAGTTGATGCTTTGGCCCTGACAACAACAGTTAATAATATAACAGTAATACTGTTATATTTATAATTATTTTGTAATTTTAAAAATATTATTTAAAATTAAAATAAAATAATTTTAACATTTTTTACCACATAATATTATTCGTAAAATAATTTTATGTGTATCAATTATCATTTTTAAATTATTATTAAAAATAATTATGTGTCTAGGCATATATTTAAGTATAGAAAATTATATTTTGTAAAGAGTGAAATAAATAAATTTTATTTTGTTCCTCAAATTTTCACTCTTTACAAAAAATAATCTCCAAATTATTAAAGCTTTTACTAATTAATTAATCCTAATTCAGAATATATAAGCTGTAATCTTCTTAATTCCTCGTTAAATTGATATCATGTAAAGGATTAGATCATAACGTGGAGCCAATATATTGATGATCGATGGATATTTGACTCTCTTAATATTTTAATATTGAGATCAACTCTCTTAATATTTTAATATTAATATCATGTTTTTACAGATGAGATGAGATGAGTTGAGATTAAAGTTAAAAGTTAAATAAAATATTGTTATAATATATTTTTTTAATATTATTTTGTTTTGTAATCTGAAAAAATTGAATTGTTTATTTTATTTTGCGTGAAAATTTAAAAAAATTGTAATGATGAGATGAGATAAGTTGTGAAAACAAACGAGACATAAATGAGTTGAGATCAATTTAATATTGATGCAATGACTAGATATAGTATAAATAACTAATTTCATGGCAAAAAGTTCATGATATCATCATCTATGACCATTTTTTAAGCCAACGAAGTTATTAGAGAAAACTTGAAACTTAGACAAATTGATAAGATCATTTGCTTTTTCTTAAAGCTCAACCTCCTCCTAAGTAAAAGTGTGATGAAGAAAAACTATACATGAATCAATAGGATTTCTTCGGGGAGTTGGAGTCTTTAAGAGAAAGAAAATGACATTAGATGGGGGTATATTGCTTTTTATTTTTTATTTAAAAAAAAAGATTGATAAAAAGATAAGATATTATAGAAAAAAAAATTATCTTTTGTAAAAACAAAGTACTCTTGTCATTAAAATAACAAATACCTAATAGTATATACACATGTGCTATATATTATAAGGACAGTAGTTTGCCTAGTTGGGTGAAAACTTTCTTAACAGAAATTATATGGTTTTGTAAAAAAAATAAAAAAATGATTAATGAATAATTTAATGTATAAATAAAATAAATTTTAGCAAATATCTTTGGATAATTATTGGTTAGTAAAGTATAATAATTTCATGTTTGAATAGATTAGAAAATAATTAAACAGATTAGTTAAAAATATATCATAGTTTAATACAAATTTTGCCAATTGATCATTTTGCTAAATTTGTTTAATGTAAGTTTAACAAAAAGATTAGTTCAAAATACTGTATGGCTTGTGGAATAATTGATCATTTTGTAAGGGATCAATTAAGAGGAATTGAAACATTTTAATGATTTGCATAGTAAACATGTTTATAGGGAAGGAAATGGAGTATAGCTCATAGCGTGGCTCAATTTGCATGGAATGTAGTTGATATACAAATATGGTGGGACTATGTCCCAGCTTTTGTAAATCATGCTTTTTGGTTTGTCCCAGCTTTTGTAAATCATGCTTTTTGGTTTGATAAGTTTGCTATGTAACGTTTTCTTATGAATGGAAGTTTATTTGATTATCAAAAAAATAAAAAATTAAGAGGAATTGAAATTTGCCCACTTTGAAGAAAATATAAATAGAAAATTTGTTGTAAAACCAAAATATAATAACAAAAAAATATATTGAGAAATATGATTATTACATGTAATGGGCAATGGTAGAAGATAAACTTGCAGCTGTGAGAAGATAAAGGAACCTATTGGGTTATCTGTCACTCTACAATGAATAATAGAATTGAAAAATTATGTATAAAACCGATTGATAGACTGTTTAATAGACAGAAACTGAAATGTTGATATCAGCAAGTATTAATTCATATTCAATAAGATACTAATAAATGAGTAATACTACATACAGTCGTGGAATGCGCAAACGCCATGCAGTCGTAGAATGCGCAAACGACATACTTCTTTAATCATTAAGTAAAAATAAAAAAATAAAAAAGAAAAGTTTCGGGAGAAATCTTCGAGACCCATTTTCGAGATCCCAAACATTTCTCAATTAGATAGGATAGGAAAGTAAATATTTAAACTAATTAGAACTTGTTTCTAAAGTAGCAACTAAAACAGAATATCGTTAACACAAATCATAAATTCATATAAGTTTAGTGAACAAGTAAGATATGGCAATTTAAGTTATAGATTTTTTAGCCAACACTGGATCTCGTATAAATGTTTCATTAAGTTATGAAAACATAAGGGTGCACAAATTGGTGAAAATGGATATTAAGAGTTTATGTCGAAGTTTCATTGATGCAGCTGATGGTCGGACAAAGCGTTGAATTTCTTATGTTGTTGCTGTCGAAGATGGTCTACTTCCGCACTAAGGTGGATGATCCATTCTTTTTTTTTAAGCTTCTACTGCAATATTCTGGAGATATGGTAAACAACACAAGAACAAAACTTGTTATAACTCACTCAACCTAGGACACAAAATATTTAAGTTTCTCCTCCATGATTCACAAGCAACATACAACGAATCACAAAGAAACATGTCTCAATCAAGAAAGTTTCAAAATTAGAATTTTTTGTTGATTCTGAAAAAAGCTACCAACATGCATTGATTCACCTTGTTGTGGTTTTGGTGGAAATTTTCTGGACGAAAAAATCTGATTCATGATCTCTTTTGAGTTTGAATGCATTTATTACTTTTGATTTACTCGAAAAATAGTGAGCTCATTTGACAATATGGCTAAGGAGTTACTTGCAGGTGTATTTTTTGAGGTATTAAATGTGGGATTTTTTTCTTTTTATAAAAATCTATATATTGACAAACACTAACAAGATTTTCTCATAAATGTCTTTGTTCTAAACACCATAAAAGTAAAAGTTATCATAATGATTTCTATCTCTCCCAATTGACCATAGAAAATCTAGCTTTCTTCTCCACCAATCACAACCAACACACAGTGAACTACAAAGAAACGTGTGAGAATGAAGAAAGCTTCAAAACTGATATTTTTTGTTGTATCCAAAAACAGTGGTAAGATGCATTGGTCCTGGTAGTTGTAATTCTAATGGAAAGATTCTCATATAAAAAATCTAATTAATGATATTTTCGAAGTTTGTATGGATTAATTGCTTTTGATTTTTCTTACTACAAGTAAGACTTTTTGATATTCTGGTCTTATGAGATTTGAGAGTTACAGTTCTAATGGAAAAACTCTCATATAAAAAATGTGATGCCCTCAACCTCCACTTGGGATGAAATGGAGACTTAGAGCATCGAGACATGTAACATAAGGTTACATGCCCCCGTTCATAATAATTAATATGCAATACATCATAGTATGCAACTACCAGTATGCAATAATCGCGATGAAATAAGGGTGATTAGTTATAACTCATACTAGAATGAACTAAAACATCCCAATAGCATTAATAACCATCATAAGCTCAAACCAAATCATAGCATAAACTTAGCATACATAAGCATAAAAGTCTCCAAAACTAAATCAACCGCTTCATGTGTTCTAGAGCATGAATGACTAAGGCTATAAACATAAGGATCAAATCCAATCTCTTCTCGAGGTCTAGCTTCACCTCAATCAGTCAGATTCAGCGCTCCATCTTCCCCATCCTCTTCAAATTCTGACACAACTTCTATCATTCAGAGAGAAATAATAGTGTGTCTACAAGTGTGAGAATTACTTGAAATATCAGTAAATTAAACAACCAACTTGCACAGAGATAAAATATGCATGATTAATGATAAACATGAGATGTATGCAATGATATGCAAAAAAAAAAATTTGTATTTTTCTCTCATCCAGGTTCCTCAACATTTTCAAAAAATTTTATGCACTTTCTCTTTCAGAGAACATTTTCACTTTCTCATTTAAAAAATATAACATTCCGAAAAAGAACATTTCATACCCCATTACTTTAAAAAAATATAACATTTCATCGTTATTAAAGCTATCATTAACATATGTATGGTTCCCCATATGCACCGCGAGCACTTACTGGTGACCGTAGCACAACTTATGTTGACATTACGTCTTTGTCTGCAGACATCGTTTTCAATGCATTGGTAATATAACATAACATCATCATAACATCATAACATATATACTCAAGCATTAGGTGTCATAACATTTGACTTCGCTCCGGCGTTCTTTAAAAAGAACTCATTCGAAGCCCGTTAGCTGTTGTTCATCAACTCAAAGGTTACCACTCCATTCTTAAACACTGCAGAGTGAACAGAAGAGTTCCACTAGAATAATTCATCATCCTAACCTTTGGGGTCATGACAAAAATTATTTTCATGCTATACTTGAAAAATGTATTTCATGACATGTGCGTATGTATCAAACTTTCATGTAAAAATGACATTTATATGCAATATGCTAAAAATTGTGAAAATCTCACATGTCATGTAAACAAGTAATCAAATGATCAATGATGTATTATATGATGTTTCATGCTCAAAATAATATTTAATATGAATGTAGCGTTTACACAAGAATCATAAATAAATTATCTAATAGTAAATTAGAAGCTAACTTACAAACTTCTCGAGTTTGAAAAGTCATAGCGGCTGAAATCAAATTCATATTAAGTTAGGATTTGAACATCTAAGGAAGATGCTCATAATCAAAGGGTTTCAAAATTTTTTACAAAAATATCCCTAAACTCTCAAAAATTGTTAGTAAGGCCCTAAATTTTCACTATTTACAAACAAATATCAAATTTAACCAAACTTCATGGATTTCATATTTTTTGTATTAACCATCTATACTCTTAGAATTATAAAATTCAAAGTGGAACTATCTCAAACATACTCAACTCATGGCATGTACTCTAGTTGACGCCTAAGTGTACTTTCAACTATTGATCCCTATAAATGCATGCTTAAGCAACTTTCTTTAATAAAAAACAATCACTATAGTCCTTAATAACATGATAAAGGCTAAATCTTAGGTAAGCAAGTTCATCTCAACACATAATCATGGCTAAAAACCTTAATTTTCATTAATTATCTATTAATCAAGCATGATGCTCTTAGCCAGATCACTAAGGCATGCTTTCAAAATTCACCCAAAATATGTATTTTCATTCTTATCCCAATCATAAGATCTTCTAAATGCTCATTGATCAAGCCTAAGTGGAATAAATCAAACTAAATGCCTTAATCACAAACTTATTTAAAACCCATGCATATTTTGATGATCAAAACAAAATAGAATCAAAACCTATCATGGCATGCTTCTAACAAAAAATCAAACCTTTCATGATCATTCTAAGACATTAATAAAGCGTAGTAACATTTTCTAAACTCAACTAAAATTCACTCCAACACTTGAAAACAAGGCTTGACATGTAAACTAAGATGAAGGGTAAGAAAACTTACATTTTCTGTGGCCTTTCAAGCTTCCAAAACAACTTCACTCAAGAACTCTCAAGAACTTCACTTGGTTTCACTCTATTGCTCACTAAGGGGGAGAATGCTCTTAAGACTCAAGAGAAGGCTTGGAGGAGAGGTATGGAGAAATGAGGAAGTGAGGGAGGTACTTATAGGCTTCAAGAGGAGAGGGGGACGTTGGTTTTGACTCCAAGGAAGTGAATATGAGTGGTGGAGGTGGGAAGTGGAGTGTTGATTGCATTTTCCAAATTTGTCATGGCTTGGTCAGCTGAATAGTGACCTAAAGTGTCATCATTTCATCATGGCCAAGAGCTAGAAGAAGTCCATAGGTGCAGGGGTTACTTGATTCAGATTTTTGAAACAAGAATTCACAAGACAAGCAAGCCATAGCCAAAGGTTTTGGGGTTCCTTCAAAGCTGTCCAGATTTTGATCCCTCATTTGTCTCATCCTCTTGATCTGGTTTGTGGGCATAATTACCATCGTTGAGTGCCTTTCTCAGGTGGGTAAAGATGCATGAGTTGTGGTGTGGGTAGCGTGGCTCGGCCAAGGGTAGAAGGGTAGTTGAAACTCAACCAATTCGGTTCTCATCCAACTAGTCTTTTGAGTGCAATAGGTTTTAGTTTTTGGTTTGGTTTTTGAAACCAAATTTCATCTAAGATTTGGTCTGGGTTTAAAGGAGTTATATGAAGTGTTTAAAGACCATAATACCCTTGAGGAAAAGGCACAAAAGATTGGGTTTAAGGGTAAAACAGTCCATGCAAACAAAGGGCACACATGTGTGCCGATTGATGTAGTTTTGGAGTTTGATATGTCATTTTCTCTAATGACGTATGTTTATCTAGAGTCCTAGTATGATCTAAGAATGATGTAATTGAGTAATAAAATAATAAAATTTCTAATCAAAAGGTTAAAAAAGATTAAGAAAGAAAATTTAGTTTCAAAACATAGTTTAAAGATCACTAATATTGGGTAAGTTGATTAATAGTCTTAACCAATTTTAAAACTTAATTTAGGTACTTAGGATATGACATGGGCTTAATGAAACTCATGGTATCATGTATTGGGCTTTTAAATTGAAGAGTGAAATAGAAGCAAAACAAGGCTTTGGGTCTTGTGGGCTTAAAAGGGCCATGAGTGTGGGTTAATGGTTTAAGGGCTATTGGGTTTGAGTGAATGAGGGCCTTGTTTTCAGATGTTGAAGGATTAAAAGAGACCCCAAGATCTACAAAGATGGAGCTTGAAAGGCTTACCTTGACCTAATTGGGCCATGGGTCAAATATATGCCAAGCTTGACCCAAATGCCTTATGCCTTCCTCAAACTTGGGACAAGGCTATCCTACAAAGTCTTGCATTCATATGAGATTTGTTTTAGGGAATTTAAAGATTGGCCCATAATTGTCCTAAGGTTTTAAGGGCCTTAATAGAATTACTAATATGTTTGCTTCTCTAGTCCTTTATGCTTAATAAGTTAGGTCTAATACATTTACTCTTATTAAGTTAGGCCCAATGACCTTAGCGATGTACAACAAACCGGAGAACCAACCGGGACTGACTCAGACCGGCCGGCCGAGCTAGGAATTGGCTGAAACCGGTGAAGAACCAGTCGGCGTGCGGTACAAAATTGAGAAAACAGATATCGGCCGGTTCAGCGTCGGTTCGAACCTGGTTCAAACCGCTGAACCGGCCGACTAAAGAAATTAATTTTTTTTTTATATACTCTGCTCAAAACGACGTCGTTCTACTTAAGTTTAAGTGAAACGACATCGTTTAATACTATAGTTGTGTTTTAAACACAACTGAAACGACACCGTTTGGTAAACGTATTAAAACAAATAAGTAGAACGACGTCATTCGATTTAAACCAAACAGCGTCGTTCGATATCAATCCGTCTTCTTCCTCGCATCTTAGTTCTCATCCTCTCTCTCCTCTGCAACTCTCTCAGACGAAAATCGGTTTGAGAACCGACCATGAACCGCCACAGAAATGAAGCATCGACCGGCGTCGGCGTTTCTCCTCCCCATCGACCGGCTTCGGCCGGTTTTCTCCTCCAAAACTTAAGGGTCGGTCAGCGTCGGTTTTGCCCAAAAACCGCGTCGAAGGGGTCGGTTTTCACCCCTAAATGACCTTATGTCCTTTTTATTAGACATATTTTCTAGTATCCTCCAAAAAAGTCTTAAAACTTTATATCTATCAAATTGGGCCTAAGGCCTGTTTAACATCTTAACCTTAGCCCATTACATCCTTAGTGCATTAGGGCCCTAAAGTCTTATGTCCATCAAGTAGGGCCTAAAGTCTTATTACCTCTCTTAAGCCTTTATACTCAAAAAGCTTGGGCCCTTCATAAATCACTCTTTGGGCCTTCTCCAAATCCATCAAATATTCAAACCAAATTGCTTAGCCCATTAATGTAGCAACCAACCAATATGCCATGTGTCATTTCCTTATGGGCCTCTTGGCTTCTTATCCTCAAAATTAACAAAATACTAAAAATTCTCCAAAGTAATATTACTAACCAATCAAACTCCAAAATTTTCATTTTCCTCAAAAAATCAATATTGCACTAGAATTTTCTAATAAGTCTTCTAAACCCAAAGTATACGGCCTTTTTGCCAACTCAAGTATCTAAACTTGTTCTTATTCTAGAATAACTCAACTCCAAATTAACTAGAATTAAGGCTACTAAGGGCAAGGCCTAATGAGCTTTTTAGGTGGGGTGTTACAGAAAATCTAATTAATCATATTTTTCTAAGTTTGTACGCATTTATACAATTTGACTTTCTTATTGCTAGCAACACTTTACATTCTGATTTCATATAATTTTTCGAGTTTTATAATGGCACACACAAAAATAATGGGACGAAATGGCTATTCTTGGTTGTACATATTTTGTAGCTGATAACTGAAAAACTAGTTATGTTCTCCATCGATTGTCGATATTTGACATGCACAACAACTGTCATCTTATTTTCAGGGAATCATTAACCGAGTTGTTATGCAACAGTAGTTGAATTCGACATGGAGCAAACAACATGTATCTACTTAAATAAAACGAGTACTGGAAGGTCATGACAATATAGAGCATTTCTTAGTCTTACTCTTAAAAACTATGTTTTATAAGACAGTTTCTCTATCTAAGCACAACTTTTTTCATTGATACTTTTATACCATCATGCTTGTAATGCAATGAAAACATAATCAAGACCATTTCTTCTTTGTGGAAGAACGAAACAATTAAATCACTCATGAAAATTCAAAGAATCCATTCCTGCTTAGACTGCCTAGGTCGTACAAGAATGAAAAAGTGGAAGAGAAATCATATCTATAATATTAGCATTATCCATTACATTTGTTATCTTAAACAATTTTCCCATAAAAGATTCATCGTCAAATCACAATATAGCATTACATATATGATACCGATAATGACATTTCAATTTATGCAAAGCAATCTTGACACTATGTGTTCAACATAACACAACAAAATGATAAACAAATCAAAACACAATAGAACATCAACTTCCTGTAATTTTTTCCCAACAAGAATCACAAGAACAACAAAACAATGACCACAACCAATAGTACCACCATAAACAAACAAAATAAACACAATGTTCTCACACAAAAGAAAAGTAAAACATACCAAAAAGCAAATGAGGAGCAAACAAACGGCAGAAGGGAAAAGAAGTAATCACAGTCGGGATAAAAAAGGGAAAAAGCAAACATCAGGGATCATTAGAAATACTGAACAAACAGCATCAGAAGCTAATGAAAATGCCAATGAGTTACAGCACAAGTAGAACACCATAGGCATGTTTGCCTTGGGTGAACAATGACCAAGAATAAAATTAAAAGTTATTCAACCTACCATAACTAAGTTTGTGTTTCCAGTAATACAACACACACATGATATGCATGTGGGTGATCCTTTTTCGATAAATGCATCATAATTAATTTGGTTCATAAACTTTTTTTTCTCAAAAAAATCCACATGATTCAAGTCTTGAGGAAATACAACTAAGCAAAAAATTTTGTTTTTCAAAACATAAATAATAAAACATTTAATTTCCAGAAAAAAATACCCTTTGAAAAGCATACATAAAGACCATGAAAGATCACTGATTTCAAATCCTACAGCTAGATCAGACCCAAAAAATAAGAGAATAAGAAACATTCATAGAATACAAACAAAAACTAAAGAAAATTCCAAGTTCAATTTTTGCAAGAATGAACCAGAGCATTATGTGTGAGGGAAAAGGGAAAAAACAAACAATAGGAATAGATAGAAATGCAAAACAGCCAAGAAAAAGTAATGAAAATGCTAATGAATTACAACATAGATAGAACCCCATCAAGATGTTTACTTCCGATGAACAATGATTGTGAATTAAATAAAAAATTATTTAACCTACCATAACCAAGTTTGTGCTTCCAACAAGAGAACACACACATGATATGCATTTGGGTGAGCTTTTTTGAATAAATGCCTCAAAATTAGTTTGATTCAGAAACTTTTGTTAAAAAAAAAGAAATCCACATCAGTTAAGTCTTGAGAAAATAAAACCAATAAAAAAATTTCAGTATTTACAACATAAATAATAAAACATTTGATTTATAGACAAAAATACCCTTTGAACAAAAAACAAACTTGAACTCAATATTTTAGCATCGAGCACATTTCTATTTCTTTCTTTTGTCGTTTAAAACCCCAAGAAAAATGAGGGAGAGCGGAAGAGGGAAGATTAAAAAAAATGAGAGAGCTGACACACAAATAGAATAAAAAAAAATTAATCACTGACACAAGTAAAACCATTTCCTTCATATGGCTAAAAGATAATTATATCCCTAAACTACACGGAAACACATGTACTAACTTAATTAACAAAAGGCTAAAATTGGCGGGGCAAAAAATAAACGGATGAACAAATTGAACTGTTCATAAGCGATAGATGCTTTTTATCATAGAACAGATACTTGAAAAATATTTGAAATCATAGAACAAAAAATATGTCAGTTTATGAATTTTTTTTTTTGTGGAAGATCTTTGTACGTAGTTGTGTAGCACTTCTCTTTAAGATTTGAAATCATCTAATATTTATTAACACGATATTTCAAATTATCTTAACTTAAAATTATTAAAGTTATAGTCATTTAATACAATATCGGATGACGTGCATGATTTAGAAAGGAGTATAGTATAACTATGCTTCAAATATTGTACATGTTACAGACGTGATTTTTATGAACACAAAATCCTCGAAGAAATCTGTGCCAGCCGTAATTATATAATATTACAAGCCCGTCTAGCCACATATTTATATAGTCAAATGAAATGAATCTAATCCTAAGGTACGTGTACGTTGCCATTAATTAAGGATAAATTATATATAAAAACTCGTGTGTGTATATATATATATATATATTATACACATGATTGACTAAATTCATGATAAGAACAATCTTTCCTGTTTCCATGACTAAATATTATCTTCTTATGTAGTATCATGAATTATTATTATTAATTTATCCTTTTAATTAACGGTCCAACGCCAATCATTTTAGAAGCATCGATCGATCTTAATTGATAATGATATTCTAGACTCAAAACGCCTGCGTTCAACCCCGGGGGCTCATGAACGTACATGGAACCCACAAGAAATCCCCTTTTAACCTAACACTAGAAAAAAATACTTGACTTGACCGCCATGGTCGTGCTGTGCTGTCTTTCCAACATGCACGTATATCAAATTTTCTTGGTCATAGAAGGCTGCGCACGTGACCTATTAATCCTTCTAGCTATGTACCTAGCTAGCTTTGTTTCAGTGCACAGATGTCTCAATCCAACCTTAATTTAACCGTCTCAGATCAATCGGGAACCTAGCTTGCTATCTCAGATCGATTACGGGTCACCTAAGTATCTTTTCTTTATGGAATCTTCTGCTCATGCGCGCGCAACAATTTCCTCTTCCCTTCCACTTGGTTCATCAATCTTTCCTTTTCACCTATTTCTTCACATCTTATCCGCTTGCTTCCACGAAATCCTTTAGACGACCAAAAACCCTTATATATATAATATATAACGAGCAGTAATCTGAGAACCCATCAGAAAGTATAAGGTTGCATGCGTAGTACTTCACTTTGAGCTTAGATTTGTTTTAGCCATGGATGTACTTGGAGTTAACAACGTGATGAACAGCAAGAAGCAATCCAAACGAAGTAAAAAGCCTCTCAAAGTTGTTTACATATCGACCCCCATGAAAGTCCAGACCAGTGCCTCAAATTTCAGGGACCTTGTGCAGGAGCTTACTGGCAGGGATTCCGACACTGCTCGGTTTATGGAGCTTAGTGGTGATTATGCTGATGATCATGATCAAGAACCTCGTAATAATTGCTTGCCCGATCAACGACAACAACCGATCAGGACTACCCCTGATGATGTCGACGAGGCGGCTAAGTTTCCTGATCTTTCAATCATGTCTTTTACCGAGCTGCTGCAGCCGTATTCAGAGGCTTCATTCAATTCATTCTCTCATGAACATCTTCAGCTGGGCGTGCTCAGAAGCTTCAATCCAGTGTAGAAAATCTTGTATAAACTTTTTGGTTTCTAAGTTATGAGCTGTAGCTTACACTTGTGTATGTAACAAGTCATATAGTTGTTTATTTAGTATGAGTTTATGCTCTGGTGCTGCTTCATACTTGTATATATTTAATGAGAAGTTCAAAAGATTTTATAAAAATAAACTCGTAGATTAAGGTCTTAACTATTTATTTTTATAACCATTCACATTTCATCGTTATAACTTTATCAAATTTTCACACAAAATAAAATAAACAATTTAACTTTTTCAAATGACAAACAAAAATAATATTAAAAAAATATATTCTAACAATATTTTATTTAATTTTCAACTTATATCTCAACTCATCTCATAATTTCATCTGCGAAAACAAACAAGGCTATATCTTCACGTGATCCGTGTGATTTATTTTACAATATGACGTAACACATCAAGATAATTCAGTTTATAAATTTATTTTTGTAAAAAGATTTTATGGTTAAAGCATTTCTCATATTCGAAAACTTGTTATAATGGATGCGAGGTAAGATGATCTCTTTCTTCCAGTTACTTTCAGATTGAAAATTGGTTTTTGAAGCAGCTCATATGTATAAAGCTACCGAGACTAATTTTTCAATCGATTAAACAATAGATTAAGACCTGTTTGCCACCTTAATTCCTTCGCTAAAACCTTCATATCCACATGAGCAGAACGTGTTCATCTCATCCATTGATTCTGCAAGCCATCAAATGCATGTCTTAGCTAATTGTTACGGCCGCGCCATTGTTTCAAATAACAAGTCTCTGCCCGGTCTTTCAGCAAGTACCACAGCTTTGATCTCAAGTTAATCAACTTATGTTTTTTATTACTTTTGTATTCCTTTCTTCTTTTTGTGATGCGTTTAATACTGAGGACAGACGAAGAAGGCCAGAAGACTACTACATACACAACCTCAACTATATTTTTAGACTTGCAAAGGGTTAGATTAGAGTCTAGATCATGAACACGCGAGGAGCGCCCAATTTAGTGGCTGCGCGCGGCTACTCAACCGGCCGACCTGGGGCCGTGAGAAGAAGCACCTCTAGGAGTGGCTACAGGGAGAAGATCGGGGGTTGGAAAAATGTGGTGTGCGAGGATAGATGCTCGAGCTCATGTGCAAAATGGCTTTGCTCTTGTTAGTTCATTTTATTAATTAGTTCTGTTTATCAAAACTAATAATTGATACTTTTAATTATCAAATTATATTCTTGATTAAAACCTAATTGTGGGCTAATATCGTGAAGAGCCCATAAGAGATCTAGAAGCCCATTAAGGAGTGTTAAAATAAGCTAACCCAAATAAAAAAATCTAGGTCATATATAGAAGGCCTACTTTATATGTAGGTGTAACTGGTCCTGTTCGGTCTGGTTTTAGACATATTTTAGAAACGAACCGGTATATACTAGTTTTGAGATTTGAAGAACCGATACTGCACCGGTTACACTCTTAAACTGATACTTTTGGTTTTACCAGTTTCGGTCCGATTTGGTCCCATTTTTTTGATATATTATATAGTATATTATAATATATAATAAAATAGTTGTAAGGGATAAAATATAACGGGCCCATGGTATTTCTAGGCCCAGCCCAACATGAGGGAACTCATCAGGAGAGAAGAAAAAGAGAGGGAAGGAGGAGACAAAATGCTGAGAAAAGTGTTAGGGTGTCAGGAGGAAAAGAGAGGAGTGGACATAAATGAGGGGTGATGTGATATAAAGCAAATGGAAGTTACACAAAGCAAATGGGGCATGAGATAAAAGGCAAGGGCATATACAACTCCAGGAACTTTTGGCCAAGCTTCTCCTCGAAGGCTTCTTCAACCTCACGAAATGAGTTCCAATGATGATATCTCTTCTAGAAGACAAACCTTTGAGGTCTATTGTAAAGTGAGGATGAGAGATTATGAGAGACTATAAAACAAGCTTATTATAGTGGATTTTTCCCTCCCCGAACCCTTGTGGACATAGACTCAGTGCCAAAACACGTAAATTTGTGTCTCTCATTCTCTTTATTTTTGCCCTCCCCTTGCTGGCAAGACAAGCCCTGCGATGCGCTCGGGGGGAAAGGGAGGAGAATGAGTGTTTGGAAGTTGAGCTAGTGAAAGCCAAGCTCGCGCACAACAAGAGCTGGGAGCAAGTCAAGCAGCTTTGTCGGCGGCGGAAGACATTGAAAACTGAGCTTGACACGACAAGAGAGTAGGCCGAGTTGGCTCGCAATGATGTCCTAATGAGAAGCTCGGCTGAGGGGTCAGTTGATAAACTGACTACGAAGGCGGCGGCTCTTGAGGAATCGTTGAGCCAGTTGTAGGGGGAGAATGCTGACTTAAGGGGCCGTCGAGACTTTAAGGCTCAGCGGATTGAGCAGTTGGACAAAGATCGCAAGTCCCTTTTTAAAATGATGGGAAGATTCTTTGGCGGTTGGCCAGGCTGCTACCGACCAAGAGAAGAGGAGGGCCGACCAAATATCTGAAGAGTTAAAGGGAGCTGAGAGAAGGTTAGCCACCCAGAGGGTGGTCATTAAATATCTGCGGAGCGACCTGTCTTAAGTTCAGAAGATTGTTCCCCACTTAGAGGGGCAGCTGAGGTCGGCTTTGTTTGTCTGCGACCAGACTTGGTCATATGGATACATTGAAGGCCTCAAGAGGATGTGAGACCACATTCTAGAAAACCCTCAAGCAAACTCAAGAGCCCTCAAGGCACATTTAAGAGCCCTTGACCTGCATGACCTCCCTTTAGACCTTAACGCGCTGGAGCACGGCTGCACCCTGGGCAGAGACATGATTCCTAACGCCTTCCTTCCTGACTCTGATGCTCCTGATCCATATCCTAATGTGACTGAGCCAGACCCCAATACTCCTGAGCTGGATCCTGACGCTCCCATGCCTTAGTTTTTGTTTATGCTTCTCTGTTTATCAAGTTATGTACATTATCTCATTTTTCTTGTAAAGACCTCTGACCAAGTATCTTTAGACATCCTTGTGGCTATTTGCTCATGCTTTGTATACGTTTAACTATCAATAAGATTGTCTTTTTCCTTTGTTGCTTGGCCTTGGATGTTTGTTTCTTCCTTAATGTTCTTTTTCCTCTGTTTTTTCTTATGTCTATCTGGCAGACCTAATATGAGGGATAAGTCAGATCCATGAAGACACGATACTTGGCTCCCCTGATCCTTTCATCGGCCTCGTAGACTGAGGCAAGGGTTAAAGAAAGTCTGTGGAGACACGGTGACACCTGGGATCACAGCTATCTGGAGAGTTTGGAGAGAATGAGAGATCACATGCTCCTGAGTTCCCAAAGCAATTTTAGGGTACTGAAAGTGTAAGAACTTCCTCCAGACCCGGTGACATTGAAGCGCGTTGCCTTGATAGGGAAGGAGCTGATCCCAAGCACATTCTCAAACAACCCCACCAATGTCAACCCGCCGACTGACTACTTTTTCTTCTTGTATCGATGTATTTCTTTTTTCTTCTATTTGTAATGTATTTAGCAATAATATTAGTGGAGTTCCTTGTACATGCTTTTCTTTCTTCTTGGGTTCTTCTTTTTCTTCTTTGTTATCAGCTTTTCAGTTGCACGCTTCGGGTAGTGCACCGGGCGAGGAGTGTAGGCGTGATGCCACTTGTGTGACGAACAATCGCAAGTAATATTTATCTGTTATTACAATCATAAACTTGGGTTGTCTCGATTTGTTTCCATCAATTTGGGGGGCAGGGCTCCTCGTTAGCCTATACTGTGTAGTGGAGAGAACGGGCCCATATTCCGCGGGGAGAGAGACCGGGATGTCGTAGGCTAAGCCCTCTTCTTTGGTCTCCCTAGGGGGGTGTGAGTCTCCGCGTAGTTGAAGGGTTGTCTTGCTCTTTGCCATAAGTCAGGTAGGATATGTGTAATAATGCTAGAGAAACTAAACAAGTTAATATAACTCATCCGCAACTACGAGTATGAAGTTTGCAACCCTGGCTTCTCAATTGGTGGAGGAGGAGTTCGACGAGAATTCTGAGGTGCTCTTTGTTTGGTGTTCCGTCGTTGGAGATAGCATAATGTTGAGCAGTCGAAGGACTAAACTCACTCTCCATCGGGGGAGGGTCGAGATGCTTTAGGCTAAGCCCGATGAGGTAGTTTGCTGGACGACTGAGGAGCCGGTTCGCTCTTCGCTGTTAGGCGAGTTAAAGACGTCTAATATACCTTTGAAAAAAATAAATAAGCTAATATAACCTATCATTGATCTATGAGTGCAAAATTTACAAACCTAGGTTGTTTTGCTAGAGATGTGAGGCATTAGTCGCTTGGCATTCCGTTTGGTGGAGAAGGAGCATAGTGAAGAGTCCGAAGTGTTGCTCGTTTGGCATTCCATTGTTGGAGATGACGCCCCAGGAGTCATGTCGGGGAGTCCAAAGACTAAACCCGTTCTCTTCTGGGAGAGGGGTTAGGATGCCTTAGGCTAAGCCTGCCCTTTTGGTCCCCCCGAGGAGGTAATTTGCTGAACGACTGAGAAGCTGGTCTGCTCTTTGCCATAATGGGGATGAGGTAAGGTGTCGGGCAACCAAGAAGCTGGACCCACTCTCCCACGTGAGGGAGGTTGGGCTGCCTGCCTACCTATTAATCCTCTTGGAGAGGTAAGTTGTCGAGCAATTTGGGACTGGATCTACTCCCACCTATTAACATCACAAGAAATGTAAGTGTTGGGTCAGGCTGGTTCTGATCTCACTCTTTGTCATGGTGGAGGTTGGGGTAAGTTGCTGGGTAGCCGAGGGGTTGGACCCGCTCTCCATCGCGGGAGGGATGAGATGGCTTTAAGGCACATCTTGCCTTTTAGGGTCCCGCATGGAGTTAAGTTACCGGGCAGTTTGGGACTGAACTCGCTCCCGCTTGTTGACGCTCACAAGGAAGGTAAGTTTCAGACAGTCAAAGGCTGGCCTGCTCTCCACTACTGGAGGGATAAAACAGTCTTTGGACATAACTCATCCCTTTGGTACCTCGCGGGGAGGTAAGTGATGGATAGCTGAGCAACTAGTCCGCTCTTCACCGTGATGGGGGCAGGGTAAGTTGTTAGGCCGCCTGCACACCTATTAGCCCTCATGGAGAGGTACATAGTTGGACAGTTTGAGATTGGACCCGCTCCCGCTCCTACCCGTAGACATCACATGGAAGGTAAGTGTTGGGTCAAGTTGGTACTAATTCTACTCTTCATTGTGGCGGAGGTAAGGGTAAATTGTCGGGCAGTCGAATGGCTAGACCCGCTCTCCATCGAGGGGGAGACAAGATGGCCTTAAGGCGCATCTCGCCCTTTAGGGTCCCTTGGGGAGGTAAGTTACCGGGTAGTTTGGGACTGGACCCATTCCTGCCTGTTGACGCTCATGAGGAAGGTAAATGTCGGGGCAGCCGAGGGCTAATCCGCTCTCCACCTCGAGAGGGATAAAGCAACCTTAGGCGTAACTTATCTTTTTGGTGCCTCGCGGGGAGGTAAGTAGTCGTCAATAGAGATTTCGATGATGGAGATTACGTTGTTGGAGAAAGGAGTCGAGATAAATGAGACATATTTTATTCCTAAAAAGTCACACTTTCATTAATAGAATTTACACTATTGACGCGGAAATGTAAATTACAAGTCATAAAGTTTTCTAGCAATAAGACTTCTGTAGGTGCTTGGCGTTCTAGAGGTGTGACCATATGTATCCCGTCATCCTTTGGCTTCAATTTCTGCACGTAACACTCCCGCATCAGGATCTGTTCTCCTTGAATTTCTCTCACTCCCTGAGAGGTCGAGAACTTCATCTTCATGTGCTAGGTCAATGTCACCGGCCTTAGACTGTTGAGGGTGGGTCTGCTAATTATGGCGTTGTATGATGAAAGAGCCTTTACCACCAAGAAATCGACCATGATAGAAGCTGTAAAGGGGGCGCTGCCGCCAAGACGGACAGTGTGATGGTCTTGATTGGCTAGACCATTTCCCTAGAGAAACCTTTGAGCGGCATGAGTGCTAGTTGTAGCCGGGCAGTGTCTATCCCCATTCGGGTGAAGACTTCCCAGAAGAGGATGTCTGCGGAGCTGCCATTTTTGACAAGGATCCTCCTCGTGGTGAAGTTGGCGACTAGCATAGTCACCACTAGGCGACATCATGTGGATAGAGGACCCCCTCCTTCTTGTCTTCCCCAAAAGACATGACGGGGGCCAGTTTGTTTCTCCTGTACTTGGTGGGGTTGTACTCTGCTGAATATGCTTCTCGGTATCTCACTTGCCTGGCATGCGCCTTCCGACTGGATAAGGTTGCGCCCTCGACAGCTAATCCTCCTACGATGATTCTGATTTCCCCCAGCAGTAGCCCTTTTTGATATGGTGCGTGGGGGCGATCATGCTGGGGTCCCTGCGCAGCTACCCTTTGCCTCAGGTTCCCTTCCCTTTGTGGCCTTCTTACTCTCTTTGCACGTATTTTCCACGATCTCCTCCTCCATTCCCGCTCTGTAGGGTTCTGTGGTTACGATTGCCCAGCCTGCTCTTTTCCCTCTCTCAAGGAAAAGGCACTTCTGTGTTATGAGTGTTGGACTGATGGTAGGTACAATAGTGGCAACTAGTGCTCTTGTAATCATCTTCTTGGGTAGTCAGATCAAAATCACATGCCTCTTGTAGGGGCTTCTTCTCTCCTGTTGTCACGTGGTCCTTTCTTTGACTTCTCACAAGTCTTGCATTTGGTTGGTGCCTTCCCCTTCTTTGCTACCTGTTCCAATTCTTTCCTCATTGCTCGGTCAAGGACCAAAGTGTGTTTTCAGCGTTAATAAAGTTGTCGGCTTGATCCATGAACTCTCGCAATATGGCGTGAGTTCTTCTTGCCAATTCTGGCATGAACTGGGATTGGGGCCACACTCGTCCTAAAAGCATTGCTAAAGTTATCTTCTCGTCTTGGTCATCTGTAGTCATGCAGTCTTGTTGAACCTAGATAGGTATGTTTTCGGACTTTCGTCTTCCCCCTGCTTGGTGGTGAGGAGGTAGGCCGCGAAGCGTTTTCTTCTCCTTCTTGCCATAAACTGTGTTTGGAACAAGCGAGCCAACTCTCCAAAGTTGTCCATGGACTCAAGTGCCAAAAACCAAACCATACTCTCACTGGCCCTTTCAAGGTTAGCAGGAAAGTTTTGCAAGCTACATTTCGTGAGAAGCAGTGTAGGGTCATGTGAGCTCTGAAGGTTTCCAGATGTTCAAGGGGGTCTTTAGCCCTATCGTACATCTTCATGAGGGAACCCGAAACTTTGGTGGTAGGGGCACAACCATCACTTCCTCGCTGTAGGGTAGGCCTGTACTGGTGAGCAGTTGGTCTACTAATGACGATGTGCCCATCTTCCTCGTCATTTCTTCGTATTTCCCTTTGAGGTTACGTAGCTTGTCCTGCATGTTTTTTCTCCACGTCACCTCCTCCTCTGCGTTTCTAGACCCTACATGCTTGCTTTTGTTCGATTTTGCTTCGTTTTCAGGCTCGTTGGTGGCTACTTTGAACGTTTAATTCTCTTTTCGAAGGGTCTCCACTTCGGTAGTTAGTTTTTATACTAGTTGTTCCATTGCGGCAAGCTTTGCTTCCATGTTTATTGACGTTGCTTCTTCTTGCCCCCGAGTTGTCGCAAGAATACGAATGACACATGAAGTTTATAGAGATCTCACAGACGGCGCCACTGTTAACGTCTTGTTTTTTACGCCTTTGGGCCGAGTTCTAGCAACTTAGGTCTTGAGTCTTTCACCTGCATACTTAAGAAAACATGGAGAGTTGGGGGCATTGGTGGAAGCCGGGGAGTCTCCGATGCTAAAGTCAGTATATCTCCTTAGTAGTTCATGCGTGAGCTTAGATGAATCAAAGAGAGTTATTCGTACAAAGGGGTCAACTTTTATACTAGGTTTATGGTAGGACAACTCGTACCTGACTTTGAGGAGCCCATTCCCTTTCCACTGTTCGTGTAGTTAAAATCCTTTAATATGGCGTGGCTTCTGGGACAACGTCATTAATGCGGCATAGAGTTCGGGGAGTTGTGCCATTAATGTGGCGTGGCTTCTTGACTCACTTTATCCTGCGGGTGTTCCCTGTTAGGCCCATTCATGCTTACTGTTAGGAAATTAAGAGCTCTCCATATTTTTCGCCCATTAGAGTGGTATTAGGGCAGCGAATCCCATCTGTCCCTATCGTATGCTTTCCCTACGTGTGAGTTGCTTCGTGGGTGGGTTTGGCTAGTGGACCGAGTACTCTGCAGAGGTCCATTGACTCCTTTTAGAGGAGGGTCGTTGGGTCTGACAGGACTCTCTGACTTACTTCCTGAATGGTCCCTCGTGAGTTGCTATACAGGCCGATAGAAAGTATAACTCTCTAACAATAGTGATATAGGATTTTAAAATTTAATATTATATTAATTAGTAATTTATCATATAATACAAAATTATTTTATATATAATTATATATTATATATAAAAATTATATATAATATAAAAAATCATATAAAAATATTTTATACAATATAAAACATTAAAATATATATATATATAAACCGGTTCGGTTAACTAGAGCATTCATTCATTAATAAATAAGAAGAACAAACCAATTTATAAACTTTTATTTTTACACAACTAATTTTGAAAAAAAAATCCTGGTAATTTTACGAACATATTAATACTAGTAAGATAATTATATTGATGGTCTAATGACATATGATCCGGTTCTCTAAATAGAAAATAATTGTTCGAAACTCCCCACCCCCTTTATATAAAAAAAAAAAATTAATCCATAACTCTATGTTATAATTAATTAATGTAGTTATGTCATTTTATCACAATTAATTTCAGTTTTATACCTTTATTATTCATTTAAAATAAAGTAATAAAAAATTAAAATAATTGAAAATTTAACATTTTGAAGCATGTGAGAACTTGAGCACCAGAAGACGGTAAAATGTGTAACATGTCTCAGAAAATCCCTCACATCAACTCCTATACTCTCTCTCTCTCTCTAAAACCCTTCCTCTCTCTTGATTTCTCTTTGAAAGCTAAATTGATCCAATTTGCACTCATTTTTCTCATCAATTCATTAAATGATTTACCATTTCCATCACTCTTCACCTCAATTTCCTTTTTTTGAGTCCAGATTTTGATAAACAGGCTTTTGGATTTCATTCTGATTGGTTCAAAATTTTCCGGGAAAGTAAAGGGGGAGGGAGAAGATGAAGGTGCCATGCTGTTCTGTGTGCCACACGCGGTACAACGAGGAGGAGAGGGTCCCGCTCTTGCTACAATGCGGGCACGGGTTCTGCAAAGACTGCCTCTCGCAGATGTTTTCGGCGTCTCCCGACACGACGCTTCCGTGTCCTCGGTGTCGCCACGTGTCCGTAGTGGGGAATTCCGTTCAGGCGCTACGGAAAAACTACGCTGTCCTCTCGCTCTTGAGCTCGGACTCGAACCCATCGGCGGGGGCGAATTTTGACTGTGATTGCACAGACGATGAGGAAGATGGCGGCGGTGGAGATGGTGATGATGTGGACGGTGACGAGGAACGTCGGTGTAGCCGTGGGTCCCTCGCATCAAGCTCTTCGGGAGGATGCGGGCCGGTGATCGATGTCGGGGTGCACCAGGACCTGAAATTGGTGCAGCGGATAGGGGAAAGTAGGCGGGCCAGAGTGGAAATGTGGACAGCGGTTATTGGTGGCGGGGCTGGGCGGTGCCGGCACCGCGTGGCAGTTAAGAAGGTGGCGGTGCCGGAGGAGACCGATATGGATTGGGTGTTGGGCCAACTTGAGAACTTGAGGCGCGCTTCGATGTGGTGCCGAAATGTTTGTACGTTTCATGGATCAACGAGAATGGAAGGGAGCTTGTGTCTTTTGATGGACAGGTGTCGGGGGTCGGTTCAGTCCGAGATGCAGCGGAACGAGGGAAGGCTTACATTGGAGCAAATACTAAGGTTGTGTTTTTTTTAAATAATAAAAAGGTTTAATATTATTCCTTGGTGTAGATTATAAATAATTTTCTTAGCACAGGATGAGATTTTTCATATTGGTTTACGTGCTAATTGTGCATAATTTGGTTCAAAACGACTACTTGGTGCATTAAGTGAAGTCTCGTGGGTTGGTAGAAAGTGGGTACCGATCGAAAAAAGGATAGTGGGTGGTGATCAATTAGACTTACGGACTAGAGACTGAGTTTTGATATTGGACGAGTCCTGCTTTAGTTTAGATGATTCTATATGAATTAAATGGGAATTTCATAAATGGTAGTGGAAGAAACCGTGCACAGATTAAAAGTGTATTTTCTAATTGGAAAGTTATCTTCAATTTCTTTTTATTGGTAAAAAAGCTGTGGTATAGGCTATGGCTCGTTTCTATTAATATAATGTGGGGGTAGAAAAGTGAGGGAAATTTCTTAATTTAATTGTCTAGTATGGAGAAACATTGTTGGACAGGTAAAGTTTTTGATTGGTCAAAACGTCGAAAATGATTGGTGAGGATATTCCTTGTTACATGTTGGTAATTTAATTATTATTTATTTTTTTGGTATAGCAAAAGCAGCCTAAGCTTGAAAATTAAACTGAGGGTGCGTTTAGATGTTGAACTGAGTTGAGTTGAGATGATAAAATATTATTAGAATACTATTGTTTATTATTATTATTATTATTATTTTGAGATTTGAAAAAGTTGAATTATTTATTATATTTTGTGTTGGGATTTGAAAAAGTTGTAATGATGAGTTGAGATGAGTTTAGTTTTCAAACGAAGCCTGATTGAAATGACAAACTATCAATATTCCAAGCTCTCTTTAATAGAAGAGGATGTATTATGAGAACTTCACTAGTTTATGGAGGGGGGAAAATGGAGGGTGTGGAAACAGACATCATATGTGAGACTTATAGGACTACTATAGAAGACTGGAATAAGTGCTTTCATTGACAAATGTGAGATATGTAGTGGGTATTTGTCCCCTTTTGCTGAAGTTTTCAATGTATTTGGTTTCTTTCTATGTTCTTCTTTGTGAAATCTTAAGATATGAAATGATTATGCTTAGAAAAATGTTTATCCTTTCCTTTTCTGTAAGTGGATTTTTGTTTGAGTAGTAGTTTAAATTATGTTGCTGTAATTGAAGACCTAATTGAATTCCAGATGTTCTATCAAAATGTGTTAAAGTTTTGTTTATAGGTTTAGATTAGAGACAACCAAAAAGAGAAAAAGAAAAAGAGGTTTAGATTAGAGTTTATTGTCTGGCTATAACTCTAGTTGTGACATAGTTAGTGTTTGCCAATGGTAGGTATGGGGCTGACATTGCAAGAGGGGTGGCTGAACTCCATGCGGCAGGTGTGGTTTGTATGAATTTAAAACCATCTAATCTTCTTTTTGACACAAGTGGTCATGCAGTGGTTTCTGACTATGGACTTGCTGGAATTCTGAAAAAACCTTCCTGTCGGAAGGCTCGATCAGAGTGTGATTCCTCAAAAGTTCATTCTTGTATGGAGTGTACAATGCTTAGCCCACATTACGCAGCTCCAGAGGCATGGGAGCCAGTAAAGAAGTCATTAAATCTCTTCTGGGATGATGCAATAGGTATATCTGCAGAGTCTGATGCCTGGAGTTTTGGTTGTACATTGGTCGAAATGTGCACTGGTTCCATCCCGTATGTGAAGCATCATCTTCTTTATCTAAAAATTATTTTCTTCTCCTGCATATAGTTAATTGCTTAGTACAAGTTTTATGTTCTTTGTGCAGTTGGGCAGGTTTAAGTGCGGAGGAAATTTATCGAGCTGTTGTCAAGGCTAAAAAACTTCCTCCACAGTATGCAAGTGTAGTAGGTGTTGGGATACCTGGCGAATTGTGGAAAATGATTGGCGAATGCCTGCAGTTCAAGGCATCTAAAAGACCAACTTTCAATGCAATGTTAGCAACATTCCTACGTCATTTGAAGGAGATACCACGCAGCCCTCCAGAAAGCCCTGATAAGTAAGGAACTTGTGATTTTGGTTGTGACCTCTTCTCTCAAGTGGTTTTATTATTCCTTTAGTTGTCTAACATGGTCCTGGTTGGGGCTGTTTGAGATGTTGATTTTCTGCCATGCACATGTGGGCATGATTCTGAGAGAGATTAAGATGATTAGCCTGAAGTTTATGATTTTTTTAATTCTCTTAAATGAATTCTTTGTTTCTGACTGGGTACAGTGACTTCGCTAAATACTCCGGACCAAAATTGATGGAACCACCTCTTGTATCTGCTCCGGAAGGTTTACAAGATTTCTCCTTCCATTTGCATCGACTTGTGTCTGAAGGGGATGTGAGTGGTGTTAGGTTAGTCCACTTTGGTACATACCTGCCTGGGCTAGCCTTCTAGAATAAACTTGGCCTTTGTATGTTAATTCTCTTTATGCCATTTTTTCGTTGCCTATGCAGAGTTTTGCTTGGAAAGGCTGCATTGGGAAAAATTAAAAGCTCAACATCTTCATTATTACATGCTCAAAATGCTGATGGCCAAACTGCTCTCCACCTGGCTTGTAGACGTGGTAGCGCAGAACTTGTTGAGGCTATTTTAGAGTACAGAGAGGCAGATGTAGACATTTTGGATAAAGATGGGGATCCTCCACTTGTTTTTGCGTTAGCAGCTGGATCACCAGAATGTGTCCAAGCTCTCATTAAAAGAGGTGCCAATGTGAGATCTAGATTGAGGGAAGGCTTTGGTCCGTCTGTTGCTCATGTCTGTGCCTACCATGGTCAACCTGACTGCATGCGTGTAGGCCTTCAGTTAATTGGATGCATTATATAGTTCTTTCGTTCTCCTTCTTCCTGATCTTCAAATTTCTATTGTTTCACATGCATGTCAAATAATAACAGGAGCTGCTTCTGGCTGGTGCTGATCCTAATGCAGTGGATGATGAAGGGGAATCTGTACTGCACAGAGCTATTTGCAAGAAATATACAAACTGCGCTTTGGTCATAATGGAAAATGGAGGCAGTAGATCAATGGCTGTTTTGAATTCAAAAAGTTTGACGTGAGTATACTTTTTTTGCTCCATTTTTTTCCCCTCCAAGTTGAACAAATGAATGGTTGAAAGTAAAGATAAAAAGAATCAGTTTTCCTTTTTTCTTTTATTCATGGAGGAATATAGCTTGGTAAGGGAAAGTGCCTCAGCTACAAAAGAGCTAATGTGTGGTTAACATACAGAATATGGATCATGATCTATATTTATAGTGTAATGAAGCTATTGAAATAGAACTCAAAAGAATATTTGTGCTTGTCTTGTTCTCGACGGCCTTGATCCTCTCTTATGGAGGATGATAAAGATTTTACCACTTCGCGAGATATTTGAGTTCAACCTTTTTTATTTTTTTTGATAACCATGGGTGTCTAGGCCAGCTTGCGCGCACCTCGACTAATCCCATGGGGCCCTGAAGTTAACGACCAGGTAAACCTCCAGTGGCCCTAAGGGGACTCGAACTAGTGACCATTGGGGAGCAAACCCAAGGCCGGACCAGCTGAGCTACCCCTCAGGATTTTCAACCTGTTTTTCCTACTCCACTCTCCCACAAACCAATTTCATGCCTGGAGTGCTCAGTCAAGTTATGCTGGTGTTGTGAAGATGCCTTGATGCCCTTAGGCTAAGTTCCTTAGGGTGAATTTGAGCCTTCATGTATTGATGTTTTTTTCGTAAATTAATAATGTGGTTTCTTTTAATCTATAAAATATGTCATTCCAATCTTTTTTATTTCCTTTCACGAGTCATGTTTAGTGAAGAACAAAGTTTTCGGTGATGTTAATAGATGGTATTCGAACTGTTCCTTTTCTATTCATGGTAGCATTTCGTATAGAAGTTATTATATCAGCAATAGTCTTTACCCATGATAAACTAAAATTATTGTTGCCCCCGAATTTTGATATGATCAACATGTTTTTTTTTCTTTATATATTTTTTTTATGAATCGTTAAAGATATATGGGTGAGAAAAATCTACTAATTCATTTTATGTATTTTATTCATATTTTATTAAAATGCTATAACTAGATATTTTTTTTTATTGGCACCGTGTGTCTGGGACAGCATCCCGACTAATCCTGGGGGTGGACAGGCCCTCGGCAAGAACTTTATTATATTAGAGTCTCATCATATAGTTATAGGGACAACTGAAGTACCCAAATGATGTACTTATGGACCCCCTCAAATACAAGATGCTGTGTAGAGAATCCAGAAAGGCCAATGCAGTGTTACTGCCAATGGACATACAATGAAAAAGAAATCTCAGATACAAAAACATAAGCCTGTCTACAAAAAATTATTCCCTGTCAAAGTTCTGCCAATTTCTCTCATGCCACAAGGTCCACAAAAGACTCAATGATTAAATCCCAAACCTTACTTCTCCAATACCCCTTTAAATGCTTTCCTTGTGCAAGAAATCATTTATATTATTTCGTTCATATATATAATATCTCTCTTTTTACTGATAAAAAAAAAAATCATTTATATTTTTCTTCTGTAGAACAGGTGCTGTTTTTGTGTCCAATCAATTATTAGGGTTGGGATTTTCATGAGCTTATGACGATGAAAGGATTTTAAATGCTTTTAGGATTATGCTTATTTTTATTCTTAGTTGCATGATTAAAATCCATGAGGTTATTTCATATAGTTTGCTTTCTTTTGCATAAAATAAACCGAGTAATGCTCCTCTTCTGATGCCATTTTCATAATTTGAATTTCTGTGTGCAAATCTGCTGGCACGTAACATATTATTGGTCTTGATTATAAGTAACATTGTGTGTATAAGAGCAGCTGGGAATGATATTTATCTGTGTTACACGATTATTGATGTTTGCAGTTGAGACAAACCAGCATTGAACAATAAACTTCTTACCCATTTTTAAATTGTTTAGGTTTGAAATGATGGTACCTCAATTCACTTAGGTTTGTGTCTTTTTATATTTTTAAAATGAATTTACACCTAACATGGTCGGGGGATTCAGGTTTCTTGCATATCTAAGAAGACAGGTCATCATGAAAATTGAAGATGCTACCATATAATCTCTTAAGCAATGATCCGGTCTCAGATCTTCATACGGGGTTTGTAAAAAGCAGAATATGCTCTTGTTCTAGGAGAATCAATTGAATCTCAACCTTGAAAGTGCCTTGGCTAACTCTTTAAGTTGGCCTCATTCCATTCTTTGGATGCATGAGCCATTGGAACATATAAAAAAATTCCCACCGGATTGGAATGGGAATTTTAGCTGATGTCACTTTTTCACTAACGAGCAATATAAATTTTACCTCTAGTTCCTTCCTCTGAATCATGTGTTTATGATCATGGCTTTAACTTGTCAGAAAAAATGTGCATCATACCTTGAATTTCATTTGAATTGATGGAAAATCAGAGCAAAACAAGTAGTCACATTGGCTCTGTTTCTCAATTGCTACCTTCTGCAGCTGTTTTGGAAATTATTCTGGTCTCAAATTGCATCTGGTAGACGTTCTATGTTAAAGAGGACATCTCTCTGTGACCCTACTTTTAATGGACTTTCTTAAAATAGTTAGGTTTATTATTCTGGTGTCTTTAGGAGGCTGTTACAAGTTATCCACGTAAGCAGGGTTTTACTTGGGTATTTTTACAGCTGATGTTTCAAATTCATTCCCGCTAGCTCCTAAACTGGTATTTTTGTTTCGGAAATGGCACCGGTTGATCTATCTACTTTCCTATTAGGATTCAAACCAAGGCAAGATGTTTTAAGAGGTCTAGGTTGCAGATTAAATACTTAGTAGCACTGACATAGGTAGGTCTAACCTTTGCTTTAGCTTTAGAATTCTGAACAGGAATTCTAGAAGGTGTTTCCTCATTTGTTTTCGCAGATGAGATGAGTTGAGATAAAAGTTAAAAGTTGAATAAAATATTGTTAGAATATTTTTTTAATATATTTTTGTTTTGGGATTTGAAAAAGTTGAATTGTTTATTTTATTTTGTGTGGGAATTTGGAAAAATTGTAATAATTAGATGAGATGAGATGAGAATGGTTGTGAAAACAAACGAGGCCTTAATTTCAACATGGCGTTTGGATCGTTTTTCTTTCTTTGTAATTTGTAATGCTTTCACACTATTGCGAACTGGATAGTTGTATGAGATTAAATGTATTCTTACCTCAGAATTATGATTGTGCAATGATATGCTATGAATGTCACAGACCATTGCATTTGTGTGTGGCAACATGGAATGTGAATGTTGTCAGAAGGTGGGTGGAAGTCGCAACTGCAGAAGAGATTGCTGATGCAATTGATATACCAAGCCCAGTTGGCACTGCACTGTGTATGGCTGCTGCTGTAAAGAAAGATCATGAGACTGGTAACACTCAAATCCTAGAGTGTCTATTTAATGTTGATGATGAAAGTGTTTTGGATTGATGCAATTACTAACTGAAACTCTGCAAACTTCATTTAGGAAATCAATAAGCCATTTTTCATTTACAGCTAAAATTGGAGCCACTTTGCTTAAATATAGATTTGTTTTTATGCAATTACTGCTTATAACCGATTAAAAATATTAAATAATAAAATGAGACCTGCTTGAAAATAAAACTTTCTTTTCAATACCCTCTTCCATTGGCCAGCTTCTATAGATTTAATGGCCTTAGCTTTCATGATTGTCTTGTATATTTTTCATGGCAATTTTACCCTTTTCTTGCTTCTTATTTGGAGATTTCCTATATTTCAAGATCAATAAAGATAATTATATGCTAATAATTACTTGACAAGTCTCTCTCGTTTTATGAATGCGATGCTGTTGCATTAAAATTCTGCTGTTGTTGTGATTGTTTGTGTCGTTGCTTGTCCATAGTTACATTTTATGTTGAGATGGGGTCATGCAGAACTGTTCTTATTGATCACAAGACTTTTGTGATTAAGAGGGAAAACAAGATGTGGTGGAGAATCACGGAGAATAGTCGCCGTGTGGTGAAATACATCTCTATCGATCACGAAGCTCTGGTGTGGTTGGCTTCAATGGTGAGGGAATGTGTTGCCACAGCGGGATCCTCTGAGTTTCTTAGAACTCGTAGAAAAGGGAACCAGGTGCTCGTGGTGCAGAGGTGTCACAACTACTTTGGCAGATTCATCTCTTTATCGGAGTTCGGTCACGAGAAGAAGCGCGGTTTGATCGTGGTGCCGGAAGGGAGGAAGGGGGAGGGTTGGAGGAATTTCGGCAAAACCTTGAAGGAGCTCTTATCTCCATCCTCTGTTTCATGCGAGGAAAACAGAGATAAAGGTGGCATGGGTAGGATGAAACAGGCAGGGGCGTTGAAGGAGGTTGGAAGAGTAGGTGGTTCTCCATGGGTGCCTCCACCATTGACGACAGTGTATAAGTTGACTTCTCGGTCGTACAGAGAGGCACTCCAAGGTCAGATGGAGATGCCTCGAGCCGCGAAGCATGCATAGAGGGTAGGTCTGCCAGGTTCAGGCGGCTCTTCTATTTCAGCTGATGCGCAAAGTTGCGAGGGGGGTGGCAGGGACGTGGTGGGTTTGAATGAGGTAAGGGTGCTTCAGGTGTTGGCTGAAATGGAGCAACAAGTGGGTTTTCTGATGGATAATATACACTGGATAAAATGGTGCGTTAAGGGGAAGGGGGCTTTGCAGATGGGCTTGGGCTTGGGCTTGGGCTTGGGCCAAGGATTAGGGAGGGGGAGTATCAGTCTTACCGACCAGGCTGGGCTGTCAAAGGAAGCTGGGCTAGGCCAGGGATTAGGTCCAAAATGGGTCAGGATGGAAAAGTCTCAGGTTTCGCCCGATATATTGGCCCAAGGCCTTAGCCACTCTCCCACGGCGCCGGCATGTGACCTGCCATTCCCAGTCCCGGCACAGAAAGTTTCGCCTGTCGCCGACGATCATCTTGGTGGGTCGGTACCGTCACATCGGCGGGAGGAAACTGAGGATGGGGAGTTGATAGAAGAGCTTGACGGTGGGGTTGCTTTTGACGGGGAGATCAGGGAGCCTTCAACGCAGTCCAACCTTCCAGTGGTGAAGTACCTTCGAGGGAGCTTGTCCCGTGGATGGGAGACCAGTTTTTATTGGGTGGAATGGTCGATAGTGGCATCGGGAATACATCAGAGGTGCTGTTTGGTGAGTCGCAGTTGGCTCGCTCTTCGGGGGAAGTGGTGTCAAATGGCTTACAGAAGGGCGCTGAAAGAGGTGGTGGAGCTACAGGGGATGTGGGGTCAGACGGTTCTTCAAATGGCTTTCAAATGGTGGTTTATGAGAATGGGGGCGATAAGAACAAGTTCGGTAGTCCTACTACACTGTGCTATTCCACCAGTCCCTAAATCTTTGGATTGGGTGCTGAAAAAGGTGGCAAGAGTTACAGGGGTGTGTGGGGATTTCCTGTGAAGGCTTTGAAGAGCAATTTAAGGCCCTTTTAATTGCTATAGAAGAAGGTAGATCAACGACTTTGAAGCTAGCAGCCATAAAAGATAGAGAACTGAAAAGATTGATATGTTCTATTAATTATGATAACAAGGAGAGTAGTGTTGGGAGGGAAAGGTCGAAGGGGCGGGGGAGTTGTTTATCTTATTAAGCCTTGAATCTTATCGTGGAATGTCAGGGGATCAATGGTGTTAACAAGCGACTTCACATTTGATCCCTTCTCCGTAGTTGGAAAGTTGATATTGTTTGTCCTCAAAAGACTAAGTTGAGCCATGTTGATAGAAATATTATTCGAAATTTATGCGGTTGTTGTTTTGTGGGATGGAGTTATTTAGCTTCTCTGGGCGCTTTAGGAGGGGTGTTGTTGACGTGGGATATGAGAGTGGTGGAGTTGATAGAGGATTGCATTGGGAACTATTCAATGGTTGGTTAATTCAAGAATATTGAGGATGGGTGGAGGTGGGCTCTTGTGGGAGTGTATGGGCCTAATGCAGATCGAGAAAGGAGCTCTTTGTGTGGGGAACTGGTGGGTTTGTATTATTCATGGGAATTACCTTGGGTCGTGTGTGGGGACTTTAATGTTGTTCGCTTTCCTTGTGAGAGGGAGAGGGCTACTTCTTTGACAAGGGCGATGGAAGACTTCTCGGAGTTGATTTTTTATCTTAACTTGATTGATCTTCCTTTGGTTGGGGGGGGGGGGGGGGTTTCACGTGGTCTAATAGTAGAGGGGGGTCAAGGTTGGACAGATTTCTAGTTTCTTGGGAGACACATTATCCGGACCTAAGCTAGAAGAGATTGGCTCGGATATGGTCTGATCATTTTCCCATTTTGTTAGATTGTGGGGGCATTCATGGGGGTAGGCATTACTTCAAATTTGAGAATATGTAGTTACAAATGATTGGTTTTGAGGAGAGAGTGAGGGATTGGTGGGTTTCCTATTCCTTTCTTGGTAACCCTAGTTTTATTGTCGTTGGTAAACTTAAAGCCCTTAAGTTAGATTTAAAGAAGTGGAATATTGAGGTTTTTAGTCATACGGATGAGCAAAAAAGTCTTCTTTGGAATGTGTTGCATTCTCTAGAAGTTGGGGAGGTCAATGGGGAGTCCTCGTTGAGAAAGATTGAGGTGGTGTTTGAGTTAGAAAAAGTTTTGTTGATGGAAGAAATTTTCCATTTGAGGAAGCTGAAGTGCAGTAGGTGGTGAGTGGTATGTGCAAAGATAAAGCCCCGGGCCTGGATGGGCTATCTTTGGCTTTCTTTCAAGAGTGTTGGGACACAATGAAGGACGATGTGATGTGGGTTTTTCATGAGTTTCATCTTTGTCACAAGTTCGAGAAGTCTCTTAACGCTACTTTCATTGCCCTCATCCCGAAGATAGTGGGGGCCATTGAGTTGAAAGATTTCCATCGTATTAGTTTGGTAGGCGGGATTTATAAAATCATTTCGAAGGTGTTAGCAAATCGTATGAGTTTGGTGATGGATAAAATAATCTCCAAACCTCAAAACGCCTTCGTACGGGGTCGGCAAATTTTCGATTCAGTTTTGATAGCGAATGAGTGTTTGGACAGCCAGTTGAAGGATGGTATTCCAGGAGTCCTTTGCAAGTTGGACATGGAAAATGCCTATGACCACGTGTGCTGGGATTTTTTGCTATATATGTTGAGAAGAAGTGGTTTAAGAGATAGGTGGTGTGGTTGGATTAAACATTGTGTTTTGACCTCTCGGTTTTCTGTTTTAGTTAATGGCAAACCTTGTGGGTTTTTTCAGTGTTCGAGGGGTTTGAGACAAGGGGACCCGTTATCTCCTTTTCTCTTTGTTGTAGTAATGGAGGCTGTTGCATGGTGGAGGCTACTGAAGGGGAGGTTTTCTTGCTGGTTTTTCAGTGGGTAACATTAATAATGGGGCTTTATCCTCCCATTTATTGTTTGCGGATGACACTTTAATTTTCTGTGATGCTGAAAGCGGACAAATTCAAGCTTAAGGGCTGTGCTTTTGTGTTTTGAAGCTATTTCGGGACTCAAGGTGAACTTGGGCAAGTCAGAATTGGCCCCGGTAGGAGAGGTGGCGAATATCAACCTTCTAGCAGAATTGTTGGGATGCAAATTGGCTGCTCTTCCTATGAATATCTCGGACTCCCTTTGGGAGCCTCTTTCAAAGCAAAAAATATTTCCAATCTTCCTACGTACTTTCTTTTTTTATTTCCTTTACCGGTGGGGGTGGCTAATCGGATTGAAAAACTATTTAGAGCTTTTTTGTGGGGCTGCATGGGCGAGGAGAATAAATTTCATCTTGTGAGTTGGCAAAAAGTGTGTAGTCCGAAGGTGTTGGGAGGATTGGGGGTGCGCAACTTGTTCATTTTTAATAAAACTCTATTAGGAAAGTGGTTGTGGAGATTCCAAGTAGAAGGGATTTCGTTGTGGAGAATGGTCGTGGATTGGAAGTATGGTTGTGATTGGGGGGGTTGGTGTTCCAAGGAAGGTGGGGGACTTATGGTGTGAGCCTTTGGAAATTTATTAGAAAGGGGTGAAAGGTGTTTGCAACACATCAATTTTGAGGTTGGAGAGGGCACAAGAATTAGTTTCTGGTTTGATGAATGGTGTGGTGAGAGCTCTATTTTCTGTTTTTCCAGGTGTTTTCAGATTGGCTGAAAATCAGCAGGCCGCTGTCTCAGATGTGTTGTGTCGAGCCAATGGTACAGTGCATTGGAATTTGATATTTTCCAGAAATGCGCAGGATTGAGAAGTTGAGGAGATAGCAGGTTTTTTCAGCTTGCTTTATTCCAAGAAGATAGGAGGAAATGGGTGAGATAGAATGCTGTGGAAACATTCGGGGAGTAAAAAATTTTCTGTTAAATCTTTCTATAAGGTGCTGACAGACCATCAGCCCATTGTGTTTCCATGGAAGGGTATTTGGAGAGTTCTCGTGCCATCCAAAGTTGCATTTTTTACCTGGACTGCAGCTTTAGGAAAAAAGTTGCATTTTTTACCTGGACTGCAGCTTTAGAAAAGATTTTGATGGCTGGCAATTTAAGGAAACGTGGGATGATCGTAATGGAGTGGTGTTACATGTGTAAGAATAATGGTGTATCGATTGACCACCTTTTTCTGCATTGCGAGGTGGCAAGGGAGTTATGGGCTGGTATATTTAGTAGAGCTGGGTTGACTTGGGTTATGCCCAAGAGTGTGGTAGAACTCCTAGCATGTTGGAATAGGCATAATCATAGCTCTCAACTGGCAGCGATGTGGAGGATGGTTCCTTTGTGCTTATTGTGGTGTATATGGATGGAAAGAAATGAGAGGTGCTTCAACAACAAGGAGAGAGCTGTGGGGGAAATATGAAACTTTTTTGTATTTTCTTTGGTTCAATGGTTTTCTGCTATAGTTTTAAAGGGAGGGAATATTCATGAGTTTTTGCTTTCTTTTCAGCTTTCTAGAATGTAATTAGGTGTCTCTTTTGTATATTTCATATGTACATGGGCTTTGCCTAGTTTCATTCAATCAATAAAGTTTCTTACTTATAAAAAAAAAATATTTTTCATGGCAGCTGAATATGTTAAGGTTAGGAAGGTAGTTATGGTTGAACTGCTCCCTGCGACTCCCGTGTCTTGACAAATTGTCTAGAAAGAGTCTTTGCTATCAATTTGTTGAATGTGAACATTTTACTTCAAAATATTGTGAGCCAGTTTCCTGTTTTGTAAAGATTGTAGATTCCAGTCTTATATAAAAAAAAAAAGATTGTAGATTCCAGATATTAGTTCTACTGGTAAGACAGCCAAAAGAAAATGATCCTACTGGCAACTCATAGGGCTTATAGAGATCCTTTATTAAAAGAGACTCAATAACTCATACTAGTGTATGATGCAAACCCTTTTTTTTTTCATTGGTAAGCAATAATTTTATTGATGAGAATAATAGGCATAGCCCAAGTACACGGGATATATACAAGAGCGAAACTTGTGCATGATTATCTAGTGATACAAGAAATTCATGGAATAAAGAAAAAGAACATTCTAAACTCATCTGAAACTTCTTCTAATAAGTGGTAGTTATGCCTATTGCTTAGCCGTTCCTAGTTATGCCTAGTGCTACTGCTATTCTTTTAAATTTCTCCTTTTTCCCCACTTATTCTTTCATTAGTTGTTTTATTGTTCATTTTTTTCATAATAAATTTGTAAGGCTATCTCATCATATGCTTGTGAAGTTAACCTAGATTGTTTGCATATTATAGTATGTACCTTTCCTGTTCTTGATTTTTGCACTACTTCCGATTGGCTATATCGGTAATTGGAAATTTTATTCATTGAACTAACTTTCTTTTTGGGTTACTGATTTATTTTTTTACTGTGGTATTTGACTTCACATCATTGATTTCTTCTAATTGCTTGTGATGCTGCTTGTAGAGGGAAGAGAACTGGTGCAGATATTGCTTGCTGCTGGAGCAGATCCAACTGCCCAAGATGCTCAACATGGACGGACAGTTTTGCATACAGCTGCGATGGCTAATAATGCTGAGTTAGTCAAGGTACACAAAGTAGCTTCCCCACTACATCTTTTTTATTGTTGGTAACTAATGGTGTTTGTGTTTTTTTGCAAATGAACTTGGTAGTTTTTGTTTGTTTGTTTTTTATGTTCGGTTAATGTTCTGTTTATTTTTCAAATGATGAATAGATTATTCTTGATGCTGGGGTTGATGTGAACATCCGGAATGTGCACAATACAATTCCCCTTCATGTAGCTTTGGCCAGAGGGGCAAACACATGCATCGGATTGCTTCTATCTGCTGGGGCAAACTGTAATATGCAGGTTACTATTCAAACATTTATAATTTTATTAGTAGGTTCTGGATATGGCTTGAAATGATATGTCAGTCAATCTTTCACTTGAAGAGAAGTGGTATGCAATGCTTATATCATATATCAATGTGCAACATGCTCAGCTAATCTGTGATACTGTTTTGTGTGCTCAATCAAGAGAATGCTCCCCCATTCAGCTCTGATATTGATTTGCTTGGGATTCAAATTCATCTAGCATAGTACTCCACTGTCGCTGTTAATTATTAGAGATATAAATGTGATATAACAAATTAACTCAAATATAGGGAGCTATTTCATCCCTTCAAGCAGCCAGCCTCTTGTTGAAAAACTGAAAGTGATGTGCTGGTAAAATTCAGAGTCATATGGCTTTTCCCTATGGGAGTATGGCTTTTAGTTTTTGTATAACCAAACATGTGAGAAAGAAAAGGCTAAAAAGAATTGGTAAAGGCATGGAGACGAAGGTCAGGACTTTAGTTGGTTAGAGTTGCTACAATTCACCACCATCCTTGCAACTTTTGATTAGGTGACAGTTCCAATCTTCATTTCGGTCTGTACTTGTTTCACATTGCTGAGAATAAAGATGGAATTCTTCTTTTACTTATCTGAAAAAATGTATTATTGTTATTATTCGTGCATTTTTTTTTCCTTCTGGGAGGGAGGGGGAAAATTGGTACTAGTTTGTAAGAGAAATTGATGACTGGCAGTAGGAATTGGTGAGTTCTCTCTTTGATCTTGTACTGAAGAATAATAGAAAATGAGATCAAGATTCTTTTGGGGAGTTCTTATAAAAAAAGATTCTTTTGGGGATTGACCTTAGCAGTCAGAAGAAGTTCGGTGTTAACTTACTATAGGTCTATGAAAGGGAAGGGATGCCATGTAAGTCATATGATATAGTCATACTTAGGGCCTGTTTGGGGTTGCATTAAGAGTCTTAAGAAGTGCTTAAATAACCTTAAAAACTCTTTAATGAAAAAATTAGGTTGTTTGGGTGTTACATATTAAAGTACTTTTTAATCTCAAATAAGCTAAATAGTACGTTTGAGGAAAAATATCATTTTGATACTTTTCCTCATACATGCTTTTCCGAATAATGCAGAATGTAGTTCCAATTTTAAAAAAAACTGTCAATGGCCGAAAATATCCATACAACTTTCAAAGATATGGTCATAATCTTTAAAAAATCAAATGATCTTTTATGTCATTTCTATCTCAGAAAACACTTTTTTAATTTATTTCCAAACAAATGTAATATGTGTGAAAGTGCTTTAAATATACGGTTACCAAACAGTAAATGATTTTTTAATAATAGAACTTTTTTTTATAGGTAATCAAGAAGTTTTATTCATAAAAGTAGGCAAAGCCCAAGTACACAGAGAGTATACATGAGATTAATAGTAGAACTTATTACTTAAGTTATAAGCTATAAACCTTAAAACTATAAGCTATATTTCCCACCGCAATCCCAAACATGCTCCTATTGTCATTATGGTACTAGGGAACTTTCTTGATGGCTGAAAAGTACTTGGCCGAGGGAAATCAGTCTGAGATAATCTTGTGGTGTGATAATTAGGCAGAGAGTATATCACTGGACGTGTCTTGATGCTATTAGCAGCTTGTATGTATTTGTCTAATATGCCATCTTATATAAAATTGACTCTCTTATATACACTTTGTGTACATGAGCTGCGCCGCTTCGCATTTCAATAAAAAAGTATAAAAAAAGTGTGATTGTATAACATGTGCTGTGACATAACTTTAAAGAAAACAGAAAAAATATGCACCCTGCAACTTTCTCGATGAATTAATTGACTTAGGAAACAATCCCTCCATACCTCTCAGTTCCACTCATTCTGTTTTCATATGCCCTTTCTTTTGGCAATTACTATTATTAGTATTAGTTTTTAAAGCTTAGAGAGTCATCTTCTGCTGCTCATCCCAGAGAATCATTTTTCCATTTGGCTTAGATTGTTTCAATTCACTGGAGGTTTCTACAGAGTGCATGATCACTTTGTTTCCACCCCTCTTCTGGGTGCTTAAAAACAAAAATTTTTAATGAGTTATTCTACTCATTATCCTTACACCACACACCTTCTAAGAGAAAAAAACTAAAAAAGATAAAAAATAAGAGCAGGTGTGTGGTGTAGAGATGATGAGTAGAATTTTTCTTTTTTAATTTGGAAATCCACTTATGTACAATGTCTTTGTTTATCACTGTCAGGATGATGAAGGTGACAATGCTTTCCATATAGCAGCAGATGCAGCAAAAATGATACGCGAAAATCTTGTATGGCTCATTGTCATGCTTAGAAATCCTGATGCTGCTGTGGAAGTCAGAAACCATAGGCAAGTAACTGTTGGAGGCATTGCTTCTTCATGTGGCTTCACCCTCATTCTCCAGACATTCTTGTTCAACTTTATTTACTTGTGTAGTCTTAAAACTTAAGGTTTTTTAGATCTGTATGTTGATTGTAGAGATCCAACTATGTGATAGGATGCAGATTTCAGTTCTGCTACATCACTGAATTTGCTCTAGTTACTTACCCCCCCCCCCCCCCCCCCCTCCCCCCTCCCAAAAAATAAAAAAGAAAGAAAACAATTGAGGAATTTTTGCTTGGTGACAGTGGCAAGACATTACGGGACTTTTTGGAGACCCTTCCCCGGGAATGGATCTCTGAAGATCTGATGGAAGCACTTGTGATTAGGGGAGTTCGTCTGTCCCCTACCATGTGAGGAGAAGATATTCAATCATAGTTTTGTTTTGATATTGTTTGTATTTTTGTAGGCCAAACTTGTTTATGAACATTAAAATGACAATATTCTCAAACTTGTTTAGATTTGAAGTAGGAGACTGGGTGAAATATAGAAGAAGTATCACAACTCCTACATATGGGTGGCAAGATGCAAAACACAGCAGTGTGGGCTTTGTGCAGAGCGTCCCAGACAAGGACAATCTCATTGTGTCCTTTTGTTCTGGAGAGGCTCATGTTTTGGCCAGTGAAGTTATAAAAGTCATTCCATTAGACAGGGGACAGCATGTCCAGCTAAAACCTGATGTCAAAGAGCCCAGGTTTGATCCTGCTCAGTTGCAAATTTATAGTTTTTATGTTGAATTATTACAAATTTATTCTTTGTTGTTTCATGCTTTCGTTGGAAATTGTTTAATAGATACGAGCAAATTAACCTGTATGATTTTATCAAGAGAACGCTAATCTTTTTGCTGCCTTAACAGAACACAATTAATTTGCATTATGCTATAGTGTGTAATAGGCTTCTTTGGCTTATGAATAAAAATTCTTTATCACCTATCAAAGTAATAGGTTTCTTTGAAGTATTACTATGGTATTCTATCAGAAACCGATAGCTGGTGTTGTAATGATCAGGTTTGGTTGGCGTGGGCAGTCTCGTGACAGTATTGGTACCGTATTGTGTGTTGATGATGATGGGATATTGCGTGTTGGGTTTCCTGGAGCATCCAGAGGATGGAAAGCTGATCCTGCAGAAATGGAAAGAGTTGAAGAATTCAAGGTTGGGGACTGGGTTCGTATTCGCCCCACTCTTACAACAGCGAAGCATGGTTTAGGATCTGTAACACCAGGGAGCATTGGTATAGTGTATTGTATCAGACCAGACAGTAGCTTGTTGTTGGAACTTAGTTATCTTCCAAATCCATGGCATTGTGAACCAGAGGAGGTTGAGTCTGTTGCCCCATTCAGGGTAAGGGAGAAATGTTGGATTTTCCATTGTACCAATAATTAATACTTCTTCCCCCTTTGGTTCATTTTTTATATCTACATTTCCAAAGCTTGATATGTTTCTGATTTTACAGATTGGTGACCGGGTGTGTGTCAAGCGATCTGTTGCAGAACCTAGATATGCATGGGGTGGTGAGACACATCATAGTGTTGGAAGAATAAGTGAGATAGAGAATGATGGTCTCTTAAAAATTGAAATACCAAATCGACCAATACCCTGGCAGGCTGATCCTTCTGACATGGAAAAGGTGGAAGACTTTAAGGTAATATCTCACAGCTCATTATTATAATATGCATGGATTAAAATCTCCAAGATAGACATTAGTTGCTTTTTCCCCTGCATAAATTTCATTATTCCCGCCATGAACAGGTTGGGGATTGGGTTCGAGTGAAAGCTTCAGTATCCTCTCCAAAATATGGGTGGGAGGATATCACAAGGAACAGCATTGGGGTAATTCATAGCTTGGAGGAGGATGGTGATATGGGTGTTGCCTTCTGCTTCAGGAGCAAGCCTTTTCGTTGCTCTGTGACTGATGTGGAGAAGGTATCTCCTTTTGAAGTAGGACAAGAGATTCATATGATGCCATCTGTTACTCAGCCACGGCTTGGATGGTCAAATGAAACTCTTGCTACTGTTGGAAAAATAATGAGAATTGACATGGATGGTGCTTTGAATGTAAGCATGCTTATCTTTTAGCTCTGTACTTAGTTTTGTTGTGAGTAATACACGTCAATACCTTTCTCTGCTTATAGTGCTATCCAACTCTTTGCTTCTCTTGTATACGACCCATGTATTTGGGCTATGCATACTGTTCTTTGAATAAAATTTACATTTACCTATTAAAAAAATGCTCTCCAGTTCTATGTGATCATGTCTTGCCTATCAATGTTTAGGATTCTGGCAACATACTGAGAAAAAATCAACAGTGATTATTGTTTTAAAAATAATAGTTGTACTGTTCCTTTTAGCAAATGCATTGTGAAGTGCGATTTCTGTAGTTGTAGAAGCACAACGTTGTTCATATGCATGTGATGATAATTTCTTTTTAGGATTTTCCCTTGTATAAATTGCTGTACATCTCATAAGCAGCTTGGTTATGTTTATGCAGGTGAGAGTGGCTGGCCGACGAAGCTTGTGGAAAGTTTCTCCTGGAGACGCAGAAAGACTTTCTGGTTTTGAAGTGGGTGATTGGGTACGTTCAAAACCAAGCCTGGGAACTAGACCAAGTTATGACTGGAACAGTATTGGAAAAGAAAGTTTAGCAGTAGTGCATAGTGTACAAGAGACTGGTTATCTAGAGTTGGCATGCTGTTTCCGTAAGGGGAGGTGGATTACTCATTACACGGATGTTGAAAAGGTCCCGTGCTTTAAAGTTGGGCAGTATGTTCGGTTCCGGCCTGGAATGGTTGAGCCACGGTGGGGTTGGAGAGGGGCTCAGCCTGCTTCTCGAGGAATTATAACTAGTGTTCATGCTGATGGGGCAGTAAGGGTTGCAGTCTTTGGTTTGTCAGGGTTGTGGAGAGGAGATCCTGCGGATCTAGAGATAGAGCAAATGTTTGAAGTGGGAGAGTGGGTGAGTTTGAGAGTTAATGCAAGTAATTGGAAATCCATTGGACCAGGTAGTGTTGGTGTAGTGCAAGGGATCGGATATGAAGGAGATGAATGGTATGGAACCACTTATGTTGGGTTTTGTGGGGAGCAAGAAATGTGGGTGGGGTCTACTTCCCATCTCGAAAAAGCGGACAGGCTCATGGTTGGCCAAAAGGTTAGGGTTAAACTATCTGTCAAGCAGCCCAGATTTGGGTGGTCAGGCCACAGCCACGGAAGTGTTGGAACCATATCTGCTATTGACGCTGATGGAAAACTGAGAATATATACTCCAGCTGGCTCAAAGGCTTGGATGCTGGATCCATCAGAAGTAGAGCTGGTAGAAGAGCAAGAGCTTTGTATCGGAGACTGGGTTAGGGTTAGGGCATCGGTTTCAACCCCAACCTACCAATGGGGAGAGGCGAGTCATTCAAGCATTGGGGTGGTGCACCGGATGGAAGATGGGGAACTCTGGGTGGCATTTTGCTTCATTGAGAGGCTGTGGCTTTGCAAAGCTTCAGAGATGGAGAGGGTTAGGCCATTCAAAGTGGGGGACAAGGTGAGGATTAGAGAAGGGCTGGTGACCCCACGCTGGGGGTGGGGAATGGAGACCCATGCAAGTAAGGGACAAGTGGTTGGTGTAGATGCAAACGGGAAGTTAAGGATTAAGTTCCGATGGAGAGAAGGGAGGCCATGGATTGGAGATCCGGCTGATATTGTCCTTGATGAGAGCTCATTTGGCACAATGGGCAATTCATGATACCATCCTACCTTATGTTCCTTTCAGTTGTCTCATCACCCCTTTTGGATTTTTGGCCTCAGGTCATTTAGAGAAGTGGAAGCCATTACCACGCAGCATAACATGGAGTAACAACGGTATTTACATATTGCTAATAAACAGAAGAACAGAAGGGATGACCAGACAGAAAAGAGGGTGGGGAGTGGGGGGTGAATTGGGTTGTTTTTCTGTTAATCACAGGGTATTCAAAGGTGATGCAGAGGCAACCAAAGAGAAACGGTGCAGTAGGCCATTTGTATTTCATTGATGAGTTTGTAGTCGACAGGCTTTTGAGGTATATATACACATATATAATGGTTATTTATGTTGTACAAATCGAACTCTTTGATCCTGTCTCACTTGGTATGCGATATTACATTGTCTTTAAGGCAACCTTGTGCTAGCTGTCTTTGGGCTCTGCAGACGATCTTTTTTTTCCTTGGGCAAATTGAGTAGCTATAGTAGTAAGCTGCATATCAAAAGGCTCTATAAAAAGCCCAGTCTCAAATAAAGGTACCTCCAATACTGCATACTTCTTTTGAAGAAATAAATATTCTATTATTAAAAAATTAATTTTTTTTATATTAATTTAATATTTATTCATTTTTTTAAAAAGTACGGTATAATAAAAACAAACAGTATTTGCTGAATATCACAATAAAAAAAAAAAAAAAAAAACAAAAAAATGCAAGAGTAAAAAAACGCGGAGCAAAAAAATGAACGTAAAACGCAAAGTAAAAAAAACGCACAGTAAAAAAACGCACAGATAAAACGTACAACAAAAAAGCACAGTAAAAAACGCAAAAAATACGCACAAGAAAAACGGAAAAAACGCAAAAAAAAGCCACAGGAAAAACGAAAAAAAAAAGGCACAGAAAAAACGTACAATAAAAAGCTTACAGCAAAACGTACAGAAAAAACGCACAAAAGAAAAACGCAAAATAAAACGACAGCAAAAAAACGTACAGCAAGAAAACGACAGCGAAAAAACGCACAGTAAAAAACGCATAGTGAGAAAACGCAATAAACGCAAAAAATACACAAGAAAAACGAAAAAAAGGCACAGGAAAAACGAAAAGAATGCGTAGCGCTTATATAATCTATGACCGTATGTTATATTACTAAAAGAAAAAAATGCACTACTAAAAATGTACAGTAAAAATGCGTACAATGTAGTAAGAAAGTAGTAAAAAACATACGTATAGTAAAAAAGAGTACATATAGTATCTGCTGTATATCATAAAACTTGATAAAAACGTACAATATCTGCTAAAAAGGAGATAAGATCATAAATCGTGGAAAACATACAGTAAAAACCCTTGAATACTTTTTTATTTTTATTTTTAGGCTAACCCTTGAATACTTTGGTGAGTTGATCAGCATCAGATGAATACCCAGATCATAGTAAATCGATTTATTAGAGTATTTAATTACTTAATTAACCTCAAATATTAATATGCAGATGAGATGATGTTCTGATCAAACGTATCTGTTGAATATATGTTGGGAACATATATGCAAGCATTACCCAAAATTTTGGTTAAAAGACTTTCTCCGTTGTTAACCAAAATAATATCTCCGGAACAAGGTGCCTTCCTTCTGGGTCAAAGCATTTTTTAAAACATAATCTTGACTCAGGAGCTGATACATACCATTCACAAGCCTACTTTTGGTGGGAATGTAGTTATAAAGATTAACATGGCGAAGGTGTATGACAATGTTGATTGGGGTTTTTTCTTGAAAGTTTTGAGAGCGTTTGGCTTTTCGGAATTTTTTTGCTCTCTTATTAGGCAATGCTTCTCTTCTCCACGGTTCTCAGTAATTATGAATGGTATTCCTAAGGGTTTCTTTAAAGGCGGGAGAGTGTTGAGGCAATGGGATCCCATTTCACTGTATTTATTTATTCTAGTTGAAGAAATACTTACTAGAATGATTAAAAAATAGGTGGAGTTGGATAAGATTGTTCCGTTTTATCATCCAAGAGGTATCCCGATTGTTTCACACATGCTTTATGCGGCTGATGTGGTGTTATTTTCGAATGGGGGTAAGAGGTCTATACATTCTATTATGAATGTGCTAAAGGAATATGACAGCGGGTCTGGTCAAGTGGTGAATAAAAGAAAGTCTTCCATTTCCTTTTCCAAACATATCTCAACAACTCAATGGGGTTTATTGCTTTGAAATACTGGTTTCACGGAAGGGTCTTTCCCCTTTATATAATTGGGAATGCCTATAGTTTTTGGCAGGTTGTTGACCTCTCATTTTGAAACTTTGATTAATAAAATCCGTGTTCGGCTAGAGGGTTGGCAGGCTAGACTTCTTTCTAGTGGGGCTCGGTTATTGCTATTAAAACATGTCTTGCAAAATATTCCAGTTCACCCTCTATCTATCTTGAAGACCCCTAAGTCTGTTATTGAGAAAATGTCAAGGCTTATGAGCACCTTTTTTTGGGGAGTGAAGGATGGCAAAGCTAAGAAAAAATAGTGTGCATGGTTAGATCTCTGTAAACCGATTTCAGAAGGGGGTTTAGGGCTTCGTGATTTGCATGAAGTGCAGAGTTCACTCTACATGAAATTGGCTTGGAATTTATTGAATGGTTCTTCTCTATGGTCTCAATTTTTTCTTGTTAAATATGTTGGGAAAAAACATATTATAGTGATCAATCCTCACAAAGGAACAAATTTCTGGCAAATGATTTTGAAGCAACTTCCTCGAGTGCATGAAAATTCAAAGTGGAAAGTGCGTGATGGTAAAGTTTATTTTTGGCAAGATCGATGGTTTTGTGATGCACCTCTTTGTGACAATCAGTAGGTCACGGAGTTGCCGAATATGAAACTGGAGGAGTGCAAGTCTGGCAGGTCATGGAATGTGGAGCTATTCATTCAGCTTGTGGGGTATGAAAAAACAGAGGAGATGATTGAGCAGTTGGGAAGGATAAAACACAATACTGATTTGTTAATATGGCTACCGAATTTGGATGGAAAATTTTCGATTCGTAGTGCTTGGAATTGTATACGAACAAAAGGCCCGAATTTTCCATAGACGAAGTGGGTGTGGCACGCTGCTCTCCCAAAGAAAATTTCAGTAACCATGTGGAAGGCAATGCATGTTTGTTTACCTCTGGATGATCGAATTAGACGGGTAGGTATACCGCTAGTGTCTCGTTGTGATTGTTGTATATCTCGTGGCTATGAAGACCTTGATCATGTGTTTGCGTGTGGCGAGTTTGCTGACCAAATATGGCTTATTGCTTCTCAGGTATTGGCATGTCGTGTAAAGAAGGTAGAAACTGGATAGAAAGGGTTGAAAGTTGGCATTAACGTGCTCGGAAATCATCCAAATCTGGCCAGCTGCTGGGCATTTTACCTTACATTATAACATGGAGGCTATGGGGCCGAAGGTGCAAGGCGAGAATGAAGGGTGTAGAGGAATCAGAACAGTAGGTAGGGTCTTCTATTAAATTCTGGGTGGCAAGGGCTACGATTAAGTTGAAGGATGTTAGTTCTTCTTGTCGACAAGATGAGATGATTTTATGTGGTTTGAATTTGCCAATTGTGCCTGCAAGAGAGTTAACTGTTAAAACCATTCACTTAATGTGGATGGCTGTTCTTTTGGAAAAATCCTGGTGCATCAGGTGTCGGGGGAGGGGGGGTAATCTGAAATGTTAGAGGTGAACTGCTTAGTGCTTTTGTTGTATCAACTGGTCATCATTCCAATAATTATGCAGAGTTGATGAGGTTTTTACATAGTTTTAGGCATCTTAATGGGTTGGATTGTCCGAGAGTGGAAATTGAGATGGATTCTCTTCTTGTTATTAACTGGTTGAAGATGCAACGATGTAGTTTATGGTATATGAAGGACTATTGGGATGAGATTCAGCGTCGTTTAACTGGCCTTAATTTTTCTCTATCTCATGTTTATAGAGAAGTCAATGGAGTAGCCGATGGTCTAGCAAAACGGGGCACTCAAGGGTACATGGGTTCTTGGTCTTCATTGTCAGCTCTCCCTTCTCTCATTAGAGGGACCATTACATTGGACAAGGGAGGTTTTTCGAAATGTAGGAAGTAAGATTAGCAAGTTTGCTGGGTTGGGTTGTTTTAGTCTTTATATATTTGTTCATAGTTTGGTCCTGTCTACTGAAGTATGTTTGGATGTTACCACAGTTTTTTTTTCTTCCACCGTAAGTGAGGATGATTTATAATAAGGAAGCCTGTCTTCCAGTTCTTTTTTTTTTTTTTTTATAATAAAAAAAAGATAAAAATATTTCCTCACCCACAAAACCACCGTCCACGTATTGACTTCTAAACACATACATTATTGAGTAGAATGCACACAAATTCCAGCATCTATCAAAGGCAGCATCTCAGTCACATAAATTACAAAACTCGAATTTAGGCAAGTAAAGGATTATACCATTACCACCCCTAAAAACCAGGGCTCTCGAAATCTGTCTAGCGGCATAACAATGTTTTGCTCAATTCTTCACATCTCATCATCTATTATATCCCGCATCATCTGTATTGAATAAGCCCTTCAGTCTGGATTGCATCTTTATTTGGATCTGGACTGATAAAAAAAGTGTTGGCAGCCCTCGTACCTGAGACAAAAGGAGCTCAATGTATACAGAGAATTAACCATTGAGATTAGGACACAGCAATGGTACAGTATGTATACAATTCAATTAGCTGCACTCAGTAAGGCAAAAATGGTTACCTGCATGTCACGTGCAAATTCATACTCATTATCTGTATCAACCTTAACAATCAATGCATTGTTCTCATACTCCACAGCCACAGCAAGCTGTGACAAGACTCGAATGCAAGCATTATTCACCAGTTTGCAGATGCCAAATCAAATCATACTACAGTGAGGATTTCTCTTGAGAGCAACAATGTATTGGTTTAAAAAATGACCCATCAGCAACATAACGCGTTTGGATTATTTTGCAACAGAACAAAGCACAAAAAGACTCTCCCCCCTCCCCTCAAATCAAATTAAGCCATCAATCTGGAAAAGAGATTCTCGAAATGATGATGGAAATACGCACTAACCTCATGCTGACAGCATTACCGTCAACAAATGCTACTCCAAAATGGAAGATTATTTTGTTTTTTTCTGTTCAAGAGAATGCTTTCTAGGAAATAAATAGGCTAGCCACACCTCATTCATATCACATTAAGTACAATTCTAAAATTTCCAATAATGTAGCATATCATATCAACATCATAAGCCAATATGCCATACAACAAAGAAACTAGCAATGCTCCTCTCCAAGATTTTGTCATACATTGAAACTGTAACCCTTTTATTTGCATCAAATGTTTGATAATGAAGCATGAAATACTGTCAACTCTTCAAAATAAATTACAATAGAAAAAAATTTGAGTCATATTTTTTAGCAATGCAGCTGTCAAGGACAGAAGATTAAGACCTGCTTTAGATTTACACGACTTCAGAAAAATTTCTAAAATTGATATTCAATATGAGAAGCACAAGCAGGACAAGGGACATAGGTATGGGAAAACAAAAAATACTAACCCAAAAAAACATATAAAATTATATAAGGGGTAAGACGATCTTTTTTGTTGTGTTCCTAAATCTGTAGCGAATGTCTTTCCCGAAGTAATTGCATGTTACCAAAATATTTGATAGATATAGTTGGAGTTATATAGCATCTGTAAATGCAAGTCCAGAACTTAGCACTAGTGCTAAAGAATTTATGAATGTTAACAAATTAAAAATCAACCTCTCAATATCTAAAAACCACCTTGAGATATTGACATGACGTTTTAAACCTTCTTAGGAAGGCAGGACATCATCTTGGCTTTTAGCCATCCATCCTATAACATCTGCTATCCTTTTTCACAGCATCCCATCTCAAAGTTCATTAAACTAGAAAGGAAAAAGCCCATATGAAAAGGAATGCATAATATGAAGCCATTCTAAATAATTTAAGAGTGAAAATTAGAAACTGCAATCTTTACAAAATGAAGAGATATCCAAAACATTCCTTCACAATGATAACGAACAGCCATAGTACACAATTCTAAAAACTCTATCATCATCACCTCCATCAATTATCCTAGTTATCATTCATGCACCAAAAGTCAAGGATACAAACCAACTCATGGACACCTGAGGCACAACATTCTAAGTATTCAATCCCTGCTGAAAAACTAGTTCAGATTTATATAAAAAAAAATTAACTTAATGGCATTAAAATATCTTTTTTACACCCTCCAAGTCACATACAAACGGCCTGTAGTACCAATTTGAGAATCCACCAACAGCCATTTCCCACTGTTTAAAGACTGAAGTAGATCAGCCCATAAAAATGTCAAACCATCACCTAAGAATATCAAAAGCATCAATTCCTCAGAATCAAGCTACTAGTGGAGTAATGCAAATAGCCTCCTCCCCTCCCCCTTGAGGGTACAGTCTCTCTGGATTTTACAAAGTATTCTCCACCAAAAATATATGCATGAAGCCCCATGAAGATCGAGGGGAAAGGGGAAAATCTACACAGCAACTAATTTGAATGACCATTAACACTAGAACAGTTTAAGCAGTCAAGCATATGATCATTATAAATTGCACGCATAGCACTAGAGATACAACTAGAATTTCTTAAAAAAGCAATACTATTTCGAGTACTTGAGCCCTTAAAACACAGGGCCCACACCATGTTGCATAGAAATCAATAATAAGGGGTACATTTCGTTCTCCCTTTACCAGCTCCTGAACTTCCTCGGCAGACAATTTCGTCTGCTCACCCAAATAAAGAAACGTATACATTAAACTTGAAGCACAACTTGGATGCCAAGAGAAAACTGACTTTAAACTTCCAAAAGAATCTAATCTCAATAGTCGAAACCAAGAATTTATCTCTACAACTCTATAAATTCTCTATATTTTAACATTTTCTTAGTAAGCAAGATGAGCATTTAAGTTAAATCCAAACGAGAAAACAAACGAAAACTTAGTAGTTAAAAGGAGAAAAAAAAAAAGGAACAAAAACGCAAACAAATTATGATAAAAGTCAAATGGGGTTTTCTTTTATGGGAAATATACCACAAGATAGTCTTCTCTAACATACTTGCCATGAGGCGGTTGACAAAGCAATTTTCTTGGGAGTGTTGAGAGTGAGAAAGGTATGTTCTTGTCGTTGAGGTAATGGAAAAGAGTGAATTTTGATGGTGGGTTCTCAAGGCGGGGTGAGGAAGAGAAAAGTGAAGAGGTGATGGGTAATGCCATGAGAGGATGGGAGATATGGTGGTTGTGCTATGCTGTCGTGTGGATTGAGCTTTGCTACATAATTTCATCGCACTCTACGCTCTATATTTTTTTAAATTTTTTAAATTTTTAATATCTTTTAAATTTTTTTTGAGTTTATTTTTTTTTAAATTATTTCAAATTTTTTATTCATTATTCATATAATAAATATTTAATAAAAAATAATAATAAAAATTAAAAATAATGTAGAATGTGGAGTGTTAGGAGGTTATGAAGATTTTTTTATTTGGACAAGGTCAATGGCAGATACGTCTTTTGAAAAAATGTGGCGATTTTTTTATCCAATTTTTTTTTAGTTTTTTATTTATTTATTTAGTGATTAAGAAAATATTGTTTAATAATATTGTGATTTTTTTTCACATCTTTTTTTAACACTTTTACATATTTTAAAAAAAATAAAAAAATTCACAATATTATTAAATAATATTTTCTTAATCACTAAGTAAAAAAAAAAACTAAACAATTTAAAAAAATAAATCAGACAAAAAAATCGGGAGCCCAAAACGGTCTCCCTAACATTTTTCTTTATAAAATGAGTTTTTTAAATTTTTTCATAGTGAGTTCCAATTTTTTATAAAAGCTTGCACGAGACTTATAGATTTTTTATATGTTAGGAGGTTGTGAAGATTTTTTGATTTGGAAAATGGCAATGGCATATACGTCTTTTGAAAAAATGTGGCGATTTTTTTATCCAATTTTTTTTTTGTTTTTTTATTTATTTATTTAGTGATTAAGACAATATTGTTTAATAATATTGTGATTTTTTTTCACATCGTTTTTTAACACTTTTAAATATTTTTAAAAAAATAAAAAATTCACAATATTATTAAACAATATTTTCTTAATTACTAAGTAAAAAAAACTAAAAAAACCAATCGGGCAAAAAAAATCGGGAGCCCGTTTTATTGCTCTTTTTTTAGTTTTTTTTTACTTAATGATTAAGAAAATATTGTTTAATAATATTGTGATTTTTTTTTTAAAAAAAATTCACATCATTTTTTTAATACTTTTAAATATTTAAAAAAAAAATAAATCAGACAAAAAAATGGAGAGCCCAAAACGGTCTCCCTAGCATTTTTCTTTATAAAATGAGTTTTTTATATTTTTTCATAGTGAGTTCCAATTTTTTATAAAAGCTTACACGCGACTTATAGATTTTGTACTTGTATATATCATTTCCCTTTAGAAAAAGTGACAAAAAAACATAATGTTTGTTTGAGATTGCGGTGAGAAATATAACTTATAGTTTAATTAATAAGTTCTACTATTAAAAAGTTATTTACTATTTGACAACCATACGCTTAAAACACTTTTTTAGGTTCCGTTTGAATAGTGAGATGAGATTAGATGATTTTAGATGAAAGTAATATCATTAGAATATTATTTTTTAATATTATTATTGTTTTGAGATTTTTAATTGTTTATTATATTTTTGTGAAAATTTGGGAAAATTGTAATGATGAGATGAGATGAGATAAAACTGTTTATATATCCAAACGGGGCCTAAAAAAGTGTTTTCTGGTGTAGAAATTACAATTATTTGATTTTTTAAAATATTATGACTATATCCTTAAAAGTTTAAAAGTTGTAATTATTTGAAAGTTGTATGGGTATTTTTGCCCATTAACAGTCTTTTTAAAATTCAAATTACGTTTCACATTATCCAAAAAAACACATTTGAGGAAAAAAAATATACCTTTTAGCCTGATTTAATGACCCAATCTGATAAGAATTTGTTACGGTTTATTTTTATTTTATTTTTTTAAAGAATTTTCAATGAGACTTGGGCCATAGAGTACAAGGTTGAGCAGGGCTTGGGCCAAGCCGAAGCAAAAGTTTGCTCGACATTTGCACAACAGGTTGCTCGAGCAAAACTCAAATAGAGAGTTCGCTTGAGGCTCACTCGAGCAAATAACACAGTAATTGTGAAATTAGGATTTCCTTGTACAACCATATATATGTTTATTATAAACAATATGGTCGGTCTAGAACAATGTATTTGTTCCAAAGTGTACTTTGTCATTCATAATAATAAAATCATTTGCAGCTTCGTAGATATAAACACATTGTCATGTAATTGATTTTTTTTTTTATTTTACTTTATTTTCTTGCATTTTTTTTCTCAACATCAAAATGTTTTCCCCCAATGTTAACTGATAAGAATTGAAGCAAATTCTATGTTTTAGATATATTCGAAACATGAAAAGTAATTATTTTTAAATTTTTCTTAGTTAAGTCATTATTCCATAAAAACAGTTAATCATTTATTCATTGTCAACTAAAAATATTTAATTTATACAATTATTTAATTAATATAATTCATAGGGGTAAACTTTGATAGGGATAAACTATAATATGATGACGGGATAAAGTCGAAGGATGGGTTGGTGAATGATTGTTGATTGATTGAAAACAATTTAGAGGAGGAGGAGATTTGTGAGGAGATTGAAGGTGAAGCAAATCCGAAGACTGTGAGCGTGTGGATGGTTTGCTGGTGGATAATAATATGCTGGTTAAGGCTGGGGAAAGGGTTGAATCTTTTGTGAAATCGGTTCATGAAATAGGGGAGGCCAGCAGAAGGGAGGTTTCAATAGGTGATGATCTAGTGTGCATGCAAGTCGTTAATTTGTGTAGGGAGGATTTTGTCCGTGCTGATAGTGAGTGTGATTTCCAAGTTGCTGTGTTAAGGATGGAATTTGCTGATGCTTTATTGAGTTCTAGTGGACATGATGTTGAGCACTTGGAAATGGTAAATGAAACATTGGCTTTGGAGTGTTCGGTGCATGTGAGACTGGCGGCAACGTCCCTTGGGATAGCAATAGAATATTTATCAGAACAAGAGAATGAGGGGTCGTTGAAGCCATTTGCCAGTAAAAAGTTGTATGATTCGAACACTGAGGTGTAGGCTAGTTCTAAAAAAAATTCTAAAGAAAGGCCTTTGCAGGGATCTCGGCAGTCACTGCGGGTGTCCACCCACCCTTCCAAGGTTAATTTATGACTGATACAATTCTAGTGTGGAATGTGAGAGGGTTGGGTAGGTCACGAAAAAGGTTGAGAGAGTTGGTCTGGAGAAACAATTCTTTTTTGGCTGCTGTTTCGGAACCATTTACAAGTGTTGATCGTATGCCAAGATTAGCATCTTTGTTGAATCTTCCTTTGTTTTGCTTGAATGCGGACATGGGTGGTAAGCTTTGGTTGTTTTGGAAGGAGAATACGGTCTTTGATATTGTGAGTAAGATGGCTCAAATGATTATTGGGTGGTTTTTTTTCTTATTCGAAATCGAAAATTTTGGTGACTTTCATATATGCTAAGTGTAGCCAAGTGGAGCGTCGGGAGTTATGGCAATCTTTAGAGGATCTCAACGTCTGAAGTTGTCCGTGGCTGGCCACGAGCAATTTTAATATCATCAGGAATGATGACGAACATATTGGTGGACACTCGAGAGCCATTTCGGTGATGGATGAGTTTAATTATTGTTTAGAATTGTGTGGCCTTCTGGATCTTCCATGCACTGGGGGTCGAGTGTCTTGGTGTAACGGCCAGGAGGGATCTTCTCACAGCTAGACTAAATTGGACAGAGTTGTTAGCAACTATGGGTTCTCTAGTGTATTTCCGGAGGCTTGGTATGAGTACTTGCCAATAAAATTTTCGAATCATTGCCCGATGGTTCTTAAGTTACACAGGGATTTGTCGCGATATGGTCCTTTTTCTTTTAGATTTCAGAATATGTGGTGTGACCATGACTCTTTTAGAGAGTGTGTAGAGACTGTTTGGCATGCACCAGTACAGGATTCTGGCCTTCTAAAGCTAGCAGCCATGCTGAAAAAGTTGAAGGTGGCTTTGCGCACGTGGAATAAATCGGTGTTTGGCCGTGTAGAGGTTCATTTAAAGGAGTTAGAGGGCGGTTGGATGGGCTAGAGAGGTAGTTATAGGAAGATTTTTCTACAGAATTGGAGGCTGATTACTTGGCTACAAAGGTCGAGTTGGAAGCCTGGGAATACAGGGAAGAATTACGCCTAGCTCAAATTGCTAAGAAGGCTTGGATGGTTGATGGTGATCAAAACTCGAAATTCTTTCATGCTGTTGTAAACCAATGTAGAAAGACTAATTTTATTTCTTCTATGACTCTAGTGGATGGCACGGTCCTTAGCACTCCGGAACAGGTTCATCAAGGTGCAGTGTGCTATTTTTAGGATTTTCTTTCGGGGGCGGCGGCTCTTGAGGAAACCGATCTTTCATCACTCTTGGATAAGGTTATTGCGGATGATGATAATTTTTTTCTATGCAAGGCGCCCACGGAATTAGAGGTCAATGAGGTTTTAATGTCTATCCCGAAGCACAGTAGCCTCGGACCATACGATTTTGGTTTCGGTTTTTTTAGTAGTTGTTGGGAGTTGGTGAAGGTGGATGTGGTTGGGGCGGCAAAGGAGTTTTTCTCGAGGGTTCCCATGCCCTAGTTTTATACGTCGTCTTTCATTGTTCTTATTCCAAAGGTGCAAGAGCCAAAGAGTTTCGACAAATTTCGGCTAATTAGTTTATGTTTGGTTACTTATAAAATTTTCTCTAAGATCTTGGTTCGTAGATTGATGAAGTTTCTTCCGTCGATAATTTCACAAGAACAAGGCGCCTTTATGGAAAAAAGGAGTATCTTTGAGAATATTTCGTTGGTGCAGGAGATGGTCCATTCATTGAATAAAAAAACAAATGGTGGCAACCTTATGGTCAAGATGGACATGTCCAAAGCCTACGATCGGGTTGATTGGAATTTTATTTTACACGTTCTTGAGTGTTTCGGATTTTCTACTCAATTTCGCATTTTGGTGGGCAATTGTGTGTGCTCACAATGGTTCTCAATTATGATGAATGATTCTTATAAGGGTTATTTTCAGTCGACCAGGGGGCTTCGACAAGGAGATCCTCTATCTCCATATTTATTTATCATCATGGAGGAAGTGTTGTCACGGCTTCTAAGAAGGAATTTTGAGAGTGGTAGGATCAAGGCTTTTTCTCATCCCTCGGGGGCGCCTTTGATTTCCCACCTCCTCTATGCCGATGATCTTCTGATTTTTCTTAATGGGGGAAAGCGATCCTTGCAATGACTTATTGAGGTTTTAGGATGTTATGAGAGGTGGTCAGGTCAGTTGATAAACAAGGAAAAATCAACTTTGTTCTTCTCTGATCATATCACTAGGGGAAGGAGAGTCAACTTGAAGCGGTTATTGGGTTTTGTGGAGGGGAAGTTCCCGGTGGTTTATCTTGATTTTCCCCTTGTTGTCGGACGGCTTAAGGTTCGGGGTATGGAGCCTTTAGTGGCTAAAATCAAGAGCAAAGTGGCTGGATGGAAGTATAATTTGCTTTCGCAAGGGGGTCTTCTTACGCTCCTTCGACATGTACTCTCGAGTATGTCTATGCATCTTCTAGCTTTTCTTAATATTTCGAAAGCGGTGTATCACAAGATTAATTCCATTTTATCAACTTTCTTTTGGGGTGTTTTGGATGGTCATCGAAAGAGGAAATGGCATTCGTGGGGTCATTTGTGTAAACCAACAGGAGAAGAGGGTTTGAGTTTGCAGAATTCTTTAGAGGTTCAAAGGGCACTCCATATGAAGTTTGCGTGGCGTTTATTGTCTGGTGATAAACCTATGGAATAAGTTTTTTCGGGCCAAGTATGTCAAGAAGGGTCATGTGGCGTTAGCCAGTAACAATGGCTCTTGTTTTTGGAAATCTGTCATGGGGGTCTTGCCAGAGGTACTTGACAACGTGCGGCTGATGGTTAAGAAGGGTCGGGGGTCATTCTAGTATGATCGTTGGCTCTCTAGTGGACCGCTTAGTCTACATGCTAATTTGGATATTAATCCCGCTTTGTGTATCAAGGAATTAAGGGTTGATAAGTTGATAACAGATGGGAGAGAGATCAGTTGGTGGAGCAAATGGTTGCTGTCAAAACAGAGGAGATTTCACAGACTATTGCAACGGGTAGAAGTGGTAAGGATGTACTGGTATGGATGTCGAGTAAAGATGGAAAGTTCTCCTCAGCGTTCGCATGGGATCATATCATAGTCAAAGCCCCTCAAGCTCTTGAAATGACATGGATTTGGCATGGTTTGCTACCTAAGAGAGTATCAGTTTGTGTTTGGAAAGCCGAGTGTAATTGTTTGCCGGTGGATGAAAATATTCGTCGTGTAGGTATACCTCTTGCTTCCAAGTGTGACTGTTGTTCTTCAAGGCAATACGAATCGTGAGACCATGTGTTGAGTTTCAATGAGTTTGCAGGAAAATTTTGGGCACTTGTAGAGGTAGCGTTGGGGATTCCGATAATGCCTCATTCATGGTGGTCGAGGGTCTCTCAATGGTGGCCCTTTGAAAAAAGTCTTCTACACAAGGAACCTTACTTGGAATCCTACATTGCGTGATAACATGGAGGCTTTGGGTACGTAGATGTAAGGCACGAATGGAGAGTAGACAAGAGATTGTGGAAGGCGTTTGGCTAGTAGTAAAGGCATGGCTTAGAAACATTTCGGAATGTATGCAGAAAGGGGGTGAGGTTTCTAGTGTTGATATTGTAATTTTCGATGCTCTGGATGTCGGTTTTCCTCCGGTTGTTGCACGAAGACCTCAGCTGATCAAATGGAGGAGACTGATGGCAAGTAGAGTGAAATTAAAATTGTGATGGCCAGCGTTTAGCCGCGTTCTCGAAACATTTTTGTCATGGTACTAACAATGAAGCCGTGATAAGGGCCTTGACAGAAGGGGTGAAGCTATGCACGGATTTTGGTTTCACGCATGTTGAGATTGAATGTGATTCTAAAATTGTGGTAGATTGGGTACAAGCCAAACAATGTACGATTTAGTATTTGTGGGATTTTTGGGAAGAATTTCTCGTCGTAACTAATGAAAGTTCTTTCTCTATTTCTCACCAATTTAGAGAAGGAAATATGGTCGCCAATTTGTGGACACGGTATGGAAAGGGAGGGTGTAGTAGAAGGTATGATGCATATGAAATGCTTCCTAAGGAGTTGAAGGGAATCATGCGTTTGGAGAGGTTGGGTTTGCCGTATATTCGGAAATAGGCTGGGAGGGTCACGTTTGGCCTCTTTTGATTTTTTTTTTCTGTTTGTTTACTATTGGTGTGCATTGGGGTTTGTGTTGAGTTTTTTTATTCATTTGTTTACACGGTTTTTTTCCGTCATAAGTGAGGATTTTTTTCAATAAATTTCTGAAGTGCCACCCTCCTTCATGAAAAAAAAAAAATAGACAGAGAGATTTGATTTTTTTTAACATCTTGTAGGTTGGGTGACATGGTTTTTGATCTACTCTTATATCTTTTCGATAGGTATATGAAAACAACTACTCCCCTAATAATCAACTAATACACGAATTTGCATGTTGAATGCAAGTTTTGTTATTTTCTTTTGTTGCATATAAATGACTATTTGAAGAGAGACAGAGACACAGTATGATATGAACCTCGTAACATAAGGCTTCGTCTAGATCTTTGAATGAGCTCAGCTCATCTCAGTTGAGTTTTGTTTTAGACTTATTCCAACATCCAAGTACACAACTCTCAAATCGTTAAATATCACTCAACTCAAAATTTCTTTGCACGTGAGACCCGCAATCTTTTTCATCTTTCCATAAATACATATAAACTCATCTTAACATTCAAATACATCTAAACTCATATTAGATTGGCCTCACAAAATTCACTCCACCATCTCAGCTCATTACTATTTATAAAAAACTCAACTCAACATTCAAACGGAGCCTTATGTTGCTCATAGACAATATAGTCTTCAACAGTAATCATGACAGGGTCTATGTCTGTATATTATGTCTATATCTCTTTAAATTGCATACAATATTTGAGTTAAAAAAATGTTAAAGAAATACTAATCATTAATCATTGTTCTTATCCTTGTAGTGGATTAAAACATGAGACTTGATATGTAAGTTATGGTGCTTATCAGTCAATACTATGAAGCTATGACATATATATATATATACCTCAATTTCTGGGAAGAAACACTGCATTGCTTAGAGAAATGGAACAGTAGAATGAGGTAAAGACGTTACCTTACCTACCATGTGATTCTTTAACCATTTATCCTAATAGATAGTACAACTTAGATCACCTTCAAGACTTTCATCTCTGAAAAGCTCCCTTCTTTTGATTCCTTTTTCAGTGTTAATACATGTCAATAATCTATACATACATGATACTTGAATTCTCATCAACTTCTTCCAATTCTCAATGAAGAATCCACACCTTTGCCTATGCCTGCAAAGAGTCTAGCAATCTCCAACTGAGTATTAGCAAGAATCTCTGTTCTTTTGAGATCCATTTCTCCTCTCTTTGCCTCGGCCTCAACTCTCATCCTCTCTATTTCCCTCATCGTCTCCATCCTTCCTTGCTCTGACCTCACCACTACTTCTGCTAGCCATCGTATGCTTTCGGCTATCTCCATTTCCTCCTTCCTTCGCCTCTTCTTCTTTTCCATTTTCGTTTTCATCCTTTTGGACCTTGTCTTTTCCTTGTCACTATAAAGGGCAGGTGTGCTGCTATCTGTTTCCATACGGTTCTTGTCGGATACTTGGTCGGATAATTTGGTTCCTGCTTCATCTTCCTGTTAACATGAAAGATTATACTTCATTAAATTGACCAAATATCAGTTGAACATCAGTTCGATCTAATTAAGGATCCTTGGAAACTTGGTTTACTTCAGCTTTCTGCTAAGAGAATCCGTAAATTTTATTCATCAAAATAAAATTCCAGATTCAAAACAGCGCCGCATGTTTTAAGGCGATGATAGACTGCCAATTGTCTGAAAAAGATTACCAACAAGAAGATGGTGAATTTAAACTCCTGCAATTGAAAGATTCAAAGTCCTCAAAATTTCATGGGGTCCTATAAAAACAACAAACGATCTTAATTATGATAGTTAAGGCGCTCATGAAGTATAGGGATACTATCTAGGACTGGTCAAGTAAAGGGTACGAAGGGAGGGCCACGTAACATGGGAAACAACTAGAATTGATAAAATTGAAGGGAAAAAAAAAAAAAAAAATCTCTGACCTTGGCCACTCTGTGATCAATACCATTGGATCCATGCGAGTTTTGAGCTGCTCCAAGTTGTGGAGGTGGCGGTGGAGGTGGAGGTAGAGGTGGCGGTTGCACCGCTGCTGGGGATGGCTCTAGTAACATTAGAGGAGCATTTGGTGGAGGTGGATGAGGAGTAGGCGGCGGCGGCGGCGGCGGCGGCGGCAGTGGTGGAGGAGGAGGAGGAGCTTGTAAAGGTCCACTTCCACGCAGCAAAAGGTCAAGACGTGGGTATAGTGGCCAAGATGAGGCATCAGCAGTACTGGAAGACTCTGAACGGTACCTTTTCTTCATTGACTCGATCTTGTTCTTGCACTGAGTCTGTGTTTTGGGGGACTTGGTACAATTGGCACGCGATGAAACATGGCGTGCAACATCTTCCCAGTCGTGTCCCTTGAGCTTGGCTCGGTTTCGTAGAACCCATTTGGCTTCATAAGCTTCAAGAAGGGTTGAAACTGCTCCTTCACTCCACTCATCTCTTTTCAATCTATCATTGCTTGCAGCAGCAGCAGCAGCAAATGGTTTCCTAATTGGAGAGTCTTCCTTGGTGGTGGCGGTGGTATTATTGTTAGGGAGGAGAGATGGGATTTCTTGGTTAATTTCTTTGTCCATCTCTCCCCATGCTAAAACTTTTACCCCTGTTTAGCTGCTAACATGTACAAACCCCTCAAATAAAGTTTAAGAATAGAACTGCAAGAGAGAGAAAGGGAGAGATAGAGAAAGAGAGAGAACCACTAGCATTAGAGAAGAAAAGAAAAGAAATGGCAAAGTATAAGTGGCCACCTAAAGGAAGAGAGAGACAAGCAATATTAGAGAAAAGGGGAGGAAAGGTTATTAGGGTTAGTGGGCAACCAGGAAAAATGGTTCACTTTTGTCAAATGAATTAATGATGTTAAAATGGATCCTAACTTTTCTTTTTTTCACTTTTTGGGGGGGGTGGTGTTATGTGATTGTGAGCATGCTGGTTTTATTGTTGTGTGGTTGAGTTATTTTGGCTGTTAGCGTTGATATGAAGCCAACCAAGACATCCACTTGTGCCTATAAGGGGGGGTGGTGGGTCATTCACGTGGGTGTGTCACCCACTCTCCATCCCCATCACCCAATTCACTACCTCCACCTTCTCCTCCTCCACCAGCCAATGTGCTACCTTCACTCAACCTTAGCTAGCCCTTTTGATCTCTCTCTCTCTGAGCTTCGCTTTTTGCCTTTTTATGTGCCTTTTATGAAAGTTTTGGTGGATTGATCATTCATAACCACTGGAGCCAAATTCTAATGGCTCTCTAATAACATCCCATTGGCTCAGGGATTCATTTCTGCCTGCCCATTATGGTGGCCAATAGTAATATGCCGCATCAAGTGGTGAACAAATTACTGCATGCCTAGTCATTGATGAGGAGAAACTTTGCCTTTGGTTTGCCTTAATTAATTCCTCAATTACTAATCTCAGATGTCGCTCAAGAACGTGTGTGTATATATATATATTGTTGATGAATAATCTCACATTGCACGTGGACAAGTTGATTTTGAGCATGTTTATAAGGAATGAACAATCATATTTTATTGAACCGATTTTATGAGATGAGTTAGGCTCATGAATTTCTGATTAGTACAAGAGTATGCCACAGGACGAATGGGGGTCCACACTACTCACCTTATGACAAGGACCAATAAAAAATATTGGTCTGCATGTGAGGAAGGGTGTTGAGGAATAATCTCACATTGCCTGTGGATAAGGTCTTGGGCATGTTTATAAGGAATAAACAATCATTTCTTGTAGAACCGGTTTATGAGATGAGTTAGGCCAATAAATTTCTTCATATATATGATATAGTTGATTGGCCTCTTGTTTTCTATTTTTCATGCTAACCCTTTGGTTCAAGATCAACTGTCTTTAGCCATGGTGCGGAGACAAGAAGGCACCAGCTGGTAGAATTGGATTACCAATAAAAAATGGATATGGTAATTCGACTGCAAATTATAAGTTGCATGTTAAACTCGGCCAAAGTTTGAGATTAGGCTTTTGTTTGGCAAATAGGAAAATAGAAGATAATTATGGGAGCAACCGTACTGGGGAACACCTGAACCAGTTAATGGGGAAAAAAAATCTGTCCGAATTTAGTGGCCTCAAATGGGGAGGAGTAGACCTTGATCATCCATCAACTATACATATCTAAAAGTCCAAAAAATGCCATTTTAATCCGACCCATTTCAAAGCTCTCACCAAGTCGTGCTTTCCAATTAAAATTCTTTGTAAATTTTAATTTAGTACTGTATGTCTTTTGTTAATAAATAAAGCTTACCAAATTAGTGTGCAAATGATTCGCAAATCATGGAAGAATTTGAGATGCTCTTTAGTCTTTAAACTAGTAAGATTATTTTTTGGTCAGGTTCTTTCAACTGTGCAAGTATAAATTAAGAGAGACGAAATTTAAGATTACAGGATTTATTATGCATCAGTCATTATTCACTCTCACATCCCATACATATAGTTTTTTTTTAGGGTGTGGGGTATTTTTCATAAGATATAGGGTGCTTTTCATAGAATGTGGAGAGTGGAATGATGAATATTGACTGATGAGAAAAAAATTTCGTCTGATTACAGTAGAATGCTTTCTTGCTGGCTATATATTTCAGTTGATAGCGTTTGATTTAGTTTTTACTTCATGATTTAAAAGGGATTAAGTTCAACATGGGGCATGAATTTAGCTTTTACCAAAAGCTACCCATGATGAAATTTTGGTTGGAGTAGCTGCAAGATCATCTCATAGAGCACAAAACATGACAATCTAAGCATGCGTCAAAGCAATGGTGTTGTGTATGGCACTTCGGAAAATTTCAATTTTTAATAAAACAAAAACGAAAGGATTACAAACCTACAATCATTAAAAAGATTAAAAGCAAAAGTGCCATTGGCAAGCCTTTGAACGGTAGTTTGAAAAGTAGATTGATTGGCTTTTGAAGATATTGCCTAGATAGTCTAATTTAAACTCTAGTATTGTTAGGGAAAATGCTGACAAAAATCAGACCAAGTAATGATGAAAGATCAAGACTGCATTACTTGTGGCGAGAGCTTATATATATATAATGGGATAAATGTACAAAGGATAATAAAGAACCTTTTGCATTCGATCTCCAGGGAAGTTAAATCTTATTGATGGGTTATATATTATTATTATAATATAATTCAATATTACTTTAGAGGTTTATTAATGTTTCTGAGTTGGACCAACTTTTGCTAATCAGAAAGTTAATTAATTACATGCAAAGTGGCATCAGTACTCATCACCCAAATTATTAAATAACATATATATATATATATATATATATATAGGTCTCAGTCCCAACCTATTGAAAAAAGTAAAAGAGAATTAAATCCATTCAGAAATAGCAAATTTCTTAGTGGGTCAAAGGAACCAATGGTTCTAAAAAAATAAGTAAAGTTAGAAGTTATTCATTTGGAAAATTCAATGGTAGTTTAGAGGAGAATAAACTACCCATATATAATGGAGTTTGGTAAGGAAAGAGTTTTCTTTGTTGGTTTTGATTTTAGACCAGGTTCCTTTCTATTTCCTTCTATTTTATATGCCACCCACCTCTGCAAAACATTATATATTGGGAAAAAAAAAATTTTATCAATCACTATTCATTACCTCACACCTCACACCTCATACCTTATGAAAAACACCCCAAAACCTTATGAAAAAGCTATAGGTGTGGGGTGTGGGAGTGAATTAATAATGACTGATGCATAGAATTTCTCTTATATATTGTCTAGTATTAACTTTTGCTACCTTTTCCAATGACATGCATGCTTTATGACAATTTACATTAAGCAAATCATGTACAAAAACTTACATTACTACTGCAACTATAAGATGCATGCATGATTTGGGAAATTATAATCCAATTAAATTTGTATACATAATAAGACTATGTATATGGTAAATCCCTCAAAAGAAGATCTATATAACTTTTGAAGAATCACCCATTTCATTCATATCTCTACTATAATTTAAGTCACTTAAAATAGAAAAGATATATTTACAACTGTGAATTGTGCAACCGCTTTGAAAAAAATGAATAAAACATGAGACTCATATGAAAGAAATTAATTTTTTAACAGTGGACCTCACTCTTTTTCAAAGCGATTATGTGGTATTTACGCACTTTACAGTTGCATGTAGAATTACTCTTTAAAATATATCACATTAGCACTCGTGTAATTAACTTAGAATGAAAAAACTTAGAACGAAGAGTAGTAATACGCTCAAGTAATTATTATTATTATTATTATTTTATATAGTAATTGAGTTATCTGCAATGAAGTAATCCGAATAATGGGTGACTAATAGAATATTGGTAAATCTAATCCCACTAATTTAAGCTTTTAGTTAAGGTGTGATATGTTGATTAAATTAGTATCAAAGATGTTGTATGAGACACATGAAGATTCCTTAAAAGGTGTTAATGTTCGAGGGTCAGAAACTTTAGAACCGGATTGTCTTTGGAATAGACCTTATAAACTGTAGTGGGCTGATATTATAATGGACGGCTGGCATTGGTAATGAAATGATATATTGTAATGAGATGTTGGAATTGTGACTCTAGGCCCGTGAAATATTTAAGCATATCGATAGAATTAATTAAGCATACTTTTGTATAAGACTAACCTTAGTTACATTTTTAGCGTGTGCAAGTCTCTTGCATTTTTTTTAAAAGAAATAAGATCTACTACTAAAAAAATAATTTTTTCATATGAATAAAATCTATCTATTTTTTTAAAAGGAGTACGCGAAACTTGTACATCCTAAAACTGTAAATACCATTTTTCTTTGTATAAATAATGAATTTGTAATGGGGCATTCGAAAGTTTAATGGAAACTCAGTTGTCTTTTATCTTTATTCTTGGAGGTTTGATTACGTACCCTTGAATTGATAGGTCTTTTCAATTTTTATTTTTGTTTTCTTTCCAACCAAACACCTAATTCTTGGACCCATACTAATTGATATCAGAACATGCATTAATATGTCAAAATTTAATGCAAGAAAAAATATTCTCATCATTTACTATTTACTATCCCATACCCCACACCCTATGAAAAACATCCCTATACTTTATGGAAAAAAAAATAAAAATTGTAGGTGTGGGATGTGAGAGTGAATAGTAGCTCATGAGTAGAATTCCTCTTTAATGCAAACTCAGTTTTATTTGTCTTTATTCTTGGAGGTTTGATCACCCTCAAATTGATCCGTCTTTTCATTATATAAATTTCCATTTCTTCCATTTTCAACAAACACTTAATTACTCTTGGACCCATAGCAATTGATGTTAGAGTATGCGTTATGCCACGAGTTCAAAGTCATGGAGTGAGCAATGTGTAGGTTAGATTAAACTGTCAGGGTATAATTATATGAGTATACATGGTATTAATTAATCATTGATTGATAAAAAAAAAAAAATCATTGATACTAGTAGATGATGATCAGTACTAGAGCTGCAAACAAGAGAAAATGCACCTCAAACCATGTGAATGATCACATCCTCTTTCTTAATATATATCTAAAGGAATTTAACAATGAAAGCCGGCGCCGTAGCCTCAAATTTAAGAAACCGTTCATCACTTTTTTTCGATGAACAGATCATAAATCCTAGTACTGGTGGATATAATGAATACAAGGGTTGGAGGAAAGACCAACGATTACAAGATAAGGATAGATTTGGGAGGATCATGATGAGCCAGCTGAAAGGAGGATGGTCGGTCGATCGATCGATCGATTGGATAAGAAAGGTTTACGGCCGGAATGCAGTACTTATCAATTATCATGCTATATATGTAAAGGGCCAGGTTGACGAGGGTTTCGACTTTGATGATCTATACCAAACTGAAGAGGAAAGAAAAATCCGGTAATTAGGGTTCGATGTTCATCACTGATGATGAATCTTAATATAATATTATTGTGCATGCAATATTTAGGAAATGAATAGGAAAGAGGAGACATTATATATGCATGAGCAAAAAACACCAAGTTTGTTTGTATATATGACGATTAATTTGCACAACATGATGAGCAAAAACAATATTATACTCTGAGGATCAAGAAACTCATCATTAATTCTCCATTCATGATCTAAAGATAAACACGATGAAACCAAAACAATGGCTAATTTACATATATCTTAATGTACAGTTCTAATCGTAACATATCATACCAAATAAAAACACCAGATTTCATGAACTGTACTGTTGTTAATGATTCAACAAAGAATCAAACCGCTCGTCCCTCACCACACACCCGTTGCTCCCACCGTAGAGCACCCTCAGCAGCTCCACTGCCTTGCTCTTTCCCTTAGGTCTCCCATTCTCCGCGACATCGGCAATCCCCTCCACCACCAGTAGCCCCATCTCCCTTACCTCCCTCTCCACCCTCTCCCTTCCGCACCTCACTAAATTCAATAGCGCTGCCACCGCGTTCTCCTTCACCCTCATGCTCGACCCCGTCGCCACGTCCAACAAATCCATCAAAATCCCGGTACCCGAAGCCTTCCTAAACGCCTCCTCACTCTCCTCGCACCCCGCCACCTGCGCTATCACAGCCGTCGCGTCCTCTATGATCCCAGTAGCCGAGCCTTTCAGTACCAGAGAAAATAACGGTCCGACGCCACCCAGATCAACAACCGTCTTGCGGTTCAAAGGGTATAGCGAGATACCAAACAGGGCTTTGAGGGCGTCCTTGACGGATCTAACGGCGGAGCGGGACTGTTTTATCACGTCGATCAAGGAGTAGATAATATCGCGTTTGGATCCGATGATGGGGCGGTACTCGTCCTCGATTAGGAGGCTGTGGAGAGTTGCGGCGGAGGACTGGACCGCTGTGGGGGACGAGGAGGAGGCATGGTGTCGGAGCACGTGGGAGAGGGCGTCGAGGAGGCCGCGTGTTGACATGAGAGCGGCGCGGGAGGAGATGGAGAGGTTGAGGAGGGTGGCGGCGGCGTCATCCTGGGCAACGTGGGACGATGAGTAGAGGGTATCGGCTAGGTAAGGTATGGCTCCGGCTTCAGCGATGAGGGGGCGGGCGTTGGCGTCGAGCTTGGTCATGAGCCGGAGCTCGCTCAGGGCCTCTACTCTGGTCTGCTCCGACACCGAACTCAGCTTGGTAATCAGGTACCGTACCGTTCGGTGCTTCACCTCCATGTCTTTGTTTTTTTCACAAGAAAAAACCTTAATTATCTGAAAAATTCCTATGTTATCTGTTTAGCTCTTCCGTCGCTGTCTCTTGATCGCTCTATCTAAATAGTATTACGTACAGTTTGCAAGTGTGGAGACGAAAGAGAGCAGAATATGCGAGAGAAAGAATCGGCAGCTGGTTTTTCATTTTAAATGAAAGCATATCTACCTAATTAAGCTCAACCTAACTCTTCTGGACGACCACAATTCCTTTTATTATCCATTTGTATATCAATTATAGCAATACAGAATAGATAAATGAATCAAAATATTTTATAAAAATAAATTTATAATTAAAAAATAAATTTATAATTAAAAAATAATATTTATAATTGTAGAGTGCGTAAACGCTACACAATCGCTTTAAAAAATAAGTAGAAATGAGACCTACATAAAAAAAAATTATTTTTTAAATAATAAACATTTTTTTTTAAAACGAGTTTGCAAATTGTGCAACACATTTCACGACTGTAGTATTACTTTGACGTAATTTCATATAATTTATTAAATTTTTTTATAATGACAATAACTTTATAATTTTAGCTATTTGTGTATTTATTTTTATAAAATACATTAATATTTAAAGCATTCTCTTTTTTGTTAGGCATGGCGTACCCTTGATCTCTTCAATTTTTAATCTTATAGTTGTCTCTGTTCACGCGTACTACTCATGATTTAGGACATTTTAATAATTATATATATATATATAAACTCAATTAAAATATGTCATTATAATGAGTAAATCAGATAACAATTTCAAATGAATAAATTTCTCTTTATCGGCCATAGAGATATGAAACTATAAAAATGTGACTTTTACGCTCTCATGCATGCATTAATTTCAATCTGATCAGTCGTCAACATAAAGTCTTCAAGAAACGATGTTTTGGGGTCAGTTTCAAATTCATCGTATAATTAATAAAACAATATTTTTTCTGAAGCAATAAAAAAATATTATTGATCATTCACCGACGATCGAGGAATAAGCTCAATGCAGATCAGTCGAAAAGGGGGTAAAAAGAGTGGGTACACTCCATATTCCACATTTTTTTTTAATTTTTATTATTTTTTCTTTTATTAAATATTTATTATATAAATAATGAATAGAAAATTTAAAATAATTTAAAAAGAATAAACTCAAAAAAAAATTAAAAAAAATATTAAAAAATTTAAAATAATGTGGAGTGTAGAGTGTGGTGGGGGTTGTGTAGCAAAACCCAATTATATATTAAGCAAGAGATTAGGCAGACACATCTCTTATTCCGTGCTGTGTGTGCCGGCCCATGACTATCTACTGATCATTTTATTAAGTAAGATATGTCATATTTATTATTATTAAATAATTATTTAATAGATGCATCTTTATCATTCAACAATATGTCATATTTTATTTAATAGAATGAAAGTATATTGTATAGTATTACTCATATACAAAAGTGCGTGTAAAATGAAGCTGCCTCGTGAGTATGGCAGAGGGATGCTATTTTTGTACTAATATTATCCTTTCTTCTTTTGGAAGATTATATATAACGTATCATATACATCTTATTTGGTTTGTGTTGGTGTCTTAATTAAAAACAAATTAGACCAATAATTAACAAAAATAATACTATACAACGTTGTGTTTTTTCTTTATTTGCCGTTTTGTTTGAAGGAAATAAATAATTTTGCAAATTTTTGTAATTATTGGTTAGAAAACATGAATAATATCATAAAAACAAGGAATGATTGTAATTATACCATATAATTATACATCCTTTAACAGCTCATTAAACATTCTATACATATACATATATATATATATATATAAATTTCCCATCAACCACTATATTCACTATATCACACTTCATATTTTATGAAAAATATCTCACACCTATGAAAAGAAAGATGTGAAAATAAATAATGGTTATATGCATAAAATTTCTCATGTATTTATATATAAGAATTACTACAGATACAAAGAGATCACATAAAAATAAACTCACAAATTAATATGATTTTATGACCTCTGTTAAATTTATTTTATAATAAAAATAATTTTATGTGTCAGTTTGTAAATTTATTCAATAAGGATAGCAAAAGCAAAAGCTTGGAAGTCTAGCAAATATATCACCCGTGACATCGCACGTTATCTACCAAAGTAACCATCCACTTAAAATACAAAACATTGACCGCTACATAGAATGCGCGACACAACCAGCACAAAGCTACAGTATGATCACTTCAACATGGATAGAGTACGTACTAAACCAAGCCATAAACATGGATAGAGTATGATCACTTAAACAGTTAGAGATAAACCCAGAACGATTTGTACAAAGACAAATCTAAACAAATCTTACAAAAAAATAAAAAAAAAAGCACCAAAGAGCACAGCACACTCCACCGCTAATCACGCCCTGAGAGGCACAAGAACCCAACAAAATTAATTAATAAATTAGGTGCAGCGCTCACGGGAGACGCCAAGCCTCGAGTTGGGAATGTCGAAAAGCACACGGTGGTTCTGTTGTTGCATGTTGGCTATCACATTAAGCACCGAATTGACGTTGTCGGGTGCCGCTGCCATGGCCAAGCATGAGATGCTGCCCGCTGTGCTGTGGATCAAAAGGTTGTCTGCTGCGAGACTCATATTTAACCCTGGGAACATGAATGTTACTGTGGGCGCAACAATGGGGCCCGAGTAGCATGTGTCGAAGCCACCTAGAGATATCACGTTTGCGTTCTTGACTCGCCTCCGGAACTCGTTTCTCACCGCGACGTACGCCGGCTCGACAAGCCTGGTAAACACAGTACCTGCAGATTGCAGCAACAGATTTGAGTGTCCATGTCAAATTTTTTCGGCTCATACGTGCAAAAACAGGGAAGACAGGAAAGACACTTTGAAGGGAATCTTGATCTAAAATGATGCGCATGTGAAGTGGTAAAATCCTTTTTGTACTCATTTAAATCATGTGGTAAGTAAATCATGCACTAAATGAGTACAAAAGAACAACTGTTTGAGTATATAAAGAACATTACCAGAATCAATGACGGTCCCTGCCCCAGTTGTGGGATTGAACGCCAAAGCACTAGGTGGAATGTCGACGACTTTCCGTCCAACCCTTATTGCAACTAGTTTCACATAGTACAGTGAAGATCTTCTAGGGTTTTTGAGCAAGGGAGTGTACTTAATTCTTATCGGCTGCCCGACGGTCCCGAGCCTCAAAGACCCAGAGAAATTGGGGGACTTGAAGCTAGGCAAGCAGTATGAAAATGTAGATTTGTAGAGGTTGTAGGTCTGGGAAAGAAGTGAGAGTGGCCCTCGACCCAGACCCAAGAGTCCCTGTGGTGGCACCGAGCTGCCCGTAGTTTTCTGTATGCAACCGAAGGTGTAGTAAGGGATGGAGTCATCGGCTAGGGTGATGTTGTCCTGTGACAGGTTAGCCGCTATGGAGGAGCCGCCGTAGGTCAAGTTGAAACTACACGCACTGGCACTGCAAGTGGGTCTAGGTACCTGCAGAAATTATCAGCTTGACATGAGATTTTACTTATTATTCACGAGTGATGCATATGTTTTTTTATGTGTTTTTTTTTATAATTATTTTTATATAGATATTTTTAATAATTTTAAATATTTTAAAAAAATAAAATAAATTTATAATATTATTAAAAAATACTTCTTTAATTATGAAGTAAAAAAAATATTTAAAAATACTTCATAATTAAGGAAATATTTTTTAATAATAATATTTTTTTATTTATTTTTTAATATTTAAAATTATTAAAAATATCTATATAAAAATAATTATAAAAAAAAATACATAAAAAAATACATAATAGGACCGCTTAGAACCAGCGGTGACTCCGCGAGAGCCGGTGGCTCTATCATTTTCTTATTATTCACCCGTGAATTTTGGGTTGGTGACATCACACCCAAAGAAAAAAAGAAAAAGTGAAAAAAAAAGGAAAAAAAGGAAGTCCGAGGGACTTGACTCGTGGATTAGCTAAAAAAATCACATGGATCAATTATTAGAACTATATTTATTTAGATATCTAAATATGTTGGCCATCATCTTTTATGCATAGCAAAGGCTGACACAGCCAATGTGCACGTCCTTTTCGTAGTAAATGGACTGAAACTGGGCCCGCAATAATAATCTCCAATTGCGACTCGAGTCTCGAGGGATAAAACCAAAATCATGACAATGAACCTACCAAAACCTTGGACAAAATTAAGAGAAAAAGGCCTAGCACTATAATCTCCTGCTTCTTTTTTTAAGCAGCAATGTGATCTGTTTAATACTTTAATCTGCAGCATTCTAAGATTTTTCTTCTTTTTTAAGTGTGAATTAGTAAAAAAAACAGTGTACCTGCTTGCACTGAGGTGCTTGGCAACCGAGGGTCTTGAAACTAGTGGACTTGTCAGAGGCAAAAAATGCTGATGAGCACCCTAAACAGCCAGTGCAAGGTACCCAGGCAGCATCATTGCTGGTGTCCATGGCCAAGAGGAAGGTCTGGGCTGGTGTTCCAATCTTGGCCCTCACAATATACGTGGGGCTCTGTATAATCTGCCGGCCAGAGGCAATCGGCACGAAAGATTTCCTGCCGGCCACCAAGCTGGAAAAGTATTGGAGCCTGGCCTGGTCTTTGGCCTGCATTTGGAGCACACTCTCCTCCCATGACAGTGGCTCTGAGGACCTGAACGGGGAGCATGGGCTGGAAACGTGGAAGACTTGGAGGGTTGAGCCTTGGTCGGATATGTCACATTTTGGGTTGAGACCTTGGGTGAGGGAAATGCAGATAAGGAGGGCTAGTAAGAAGAGATGGGGTAGTAGAGAAAGGGTTCTCGTAGCCATGGCTGGTTTTGAGGGTGAGTTGAGCTTTGATATTGGTTTATTGTGGTCAAGAGAAAATGTGTACATATATATAGCTGCAAAAGCTCAGTGTTTATGGGCGTCGGTATGGGCATTGGTGTGCTTTTTGTGCTGATCCTTTTTTAATTTTTTTTTTTTTTTTTGTGGTGGGGATGGCTAGGTAGAAAAATGATAAATATTTTTTTTTTAATATTTTACACAATAATATTATAAAATAAAGGTTATTTTTGTACATTATTAAAATGTACTGTGTGATATCATTACGAATTCCTTATGCTTTGGTACAGTGGCCTCTGTCACCTTCAATCTAAATATTGAAATTTTATAAAAATAAATTTATAAATTAACATAATTTAACGTGATATATCAAATTATAAAATTATTTTTATTATAAAATAAATCTAATATATCATATGAATTTATGTCTATTTTTAAATTTATTTTTATGTTAGCTATTTCACTTCTAGATTTTTTGATTGATTGAGAGAGGTGGAGATTTGGGAATGATGTCAAATTAATATGCTACATGTACAGTATTTTTCAAATGTTTGAGGGAAATACAGAATAATTTGGGTTCTCAACAAATTTTCGGCTGTTTCCAACACTTCAACCAGTACTGCATGCCAAGTAATATAGTACAAAGGATTTCAGTTTTCTAGTGATTTTTTGGGGAAGTGAAGTGCGATCTTCTCATATCATTTGAAACAAGGAGTTTGGTGGATTGGTTAATAACTTAATTGTCATTTTATTCACGAAATGGACAGATTAGCATTAGCATTAGTCTTCATACAACAAAATCATGACTTTTTTAAGATGGTTTTAGATGAGTAAAATAAAATATTGTTAGAATATTATTTTTAATATTATTATTATTTTGAGATTTAAACAAATTAAATTATTTATTATATTTTGTGCGAAAATTTAAAAAAATTATAATAATGAGATGAAATGAGTAGATGTAAGTTTCCAATCTAAACCCGGGCTTAATCTATTTATAATTAGATCTAATAAGTGTGTGCGTTAGAATCGACAAACTCATATGACACGAACTTGATATTCTGATCTTATTGATCAATGTGTCCACTATCCAAGCAGGGTGGTCAGAAAGGAGAAAAGTGAGGATTGGCAATACTAGTGATGGCCCTTAAAACTGTTAAAAAATGATAGTGGCAATGAAAAGATTAGGTAAAATAATGTGTAGGACCGTTCTAAAAATAGTACTTAAATCATATGTAGATCTGATTTGTTCGAAAATCCGTTTATTTTGGCAATTGTTTAGACAGATCAAAGCATCGTTTGCTCTCACTCTTTTTCTCCACTAAAAGCTGAATAAGTGGACAAGGAAAAGGACAAATGATGTGCAATTTTAAGGATCTAGTTCTGCTATTGTTACTCAAGAGTATGATCTCTTACTGGTTTTCCCACAACTATTCAAGCTTTAAAGAAAATGGACAAGCAGAGAGGGAAAGCATATTCGGTTTTTCTCCTAGCTGTTTGCATTATGGGGGTTTTGTTTTTTTCCTCCCATTCACCTTTAAACATCTTTACATGCTAGGGATATGGAAAACAAAAACAAATTAAGCAGAAGCTAGTGTACTCAAGCTCAGCTCTGATTACAAGTGTCATGGCATGCACTCTCGCAGAAGTTGCTGGACCTTTGTCTATTAGTCATTGACATGGCAGTAAGTGGATCGATGAAGTTTGCATGTGACTTGAGTGCCGCAACAAAGTGTCCCTGTCCACCCCAAAACCTAATCTGACCCTACTCATGCAGAAGCAAAGACTTTAAGGTCTTGGATGTTGAGCTAATTTTTTAATAGTAGTGAGTTGAGATGATACAGTAAGTTTTGTAAGATTCACCTAAAATAAGTTTAGATGTGTTTGGATGTTAAATATGAATTTAAATGCATTTATGAAAAGTTGAAAAAAGTTGTGAGTCTCGTATATAAAGAAGTATTGAGTTGAAAAATATTGTAGATTCCAAGTATAAAGAGATTTTGAGTTGAATGATGTTTAATGATTTATGAGTTGTATATTTAAATGTTGGGTTAAGTTTAAATTTGAACTCATATGAGTCCATGTTTCAAACGAGGCCTAAAGTTCTGGTTTGACAGACTTTTCCAGATTCTCAATAGGCTACCCTTTTAGTATCAAAGCAAATCCCACTTGATCTTACATTAATAGGCTAAATTGGGTGATGGAGCTCGATCGGTTCTAGGTCAGACTGTGTTTGTCAGAGAAAAGGGAAAAGAATATGGTGAGAGTTTTAGGGTTCATGGATCTAGCAAAAGATTCGTGAAGATAGTGTGCGTAATTCATTGAAGGAAAGAGACCTAAAGAGGACAGATCGAGATCAACGTGACGATTGGGTTAAAAATAAAAACTTTTGCATGAAATTCATTGAAGGAAAGAGACACCTCGTTTGTTTTCACAATTCCTCTCATCTCATCTCATTTAATTATTATAATTTTTTTTAATTTTCATACAAAATAAAATAAACAATTAAACTTTTTCAATCTCAAAATAAAATTAATATTAAAAATATATATTCTAATAATATTTTATATTATTTTTAATTGTAATCTCAACTCATCTCATCTACAAAAACCGCTATTTGTTTGTCGCAGCTAATTTGTTTTACGCACAAAAGAAAATGGTTGACCAAAAAGGTCTGAAACGTCGGTCTAAAATATATATAGCACAAACTAGGCCTCAACATCAAATTTGTAATGCATGCAAAATATATAGTTCGATAAGCTACCAAGTAACCAATATTCAAAGTCCCCACGATTTCAACTTTAAAGTTTAAACATCTAATTGACACATTTAAGAATGCCTGGATATTGACTTCGACTCGGTCTGGTTCAGAAAGATATTCTAGAGACAACATATTTGCCATTTGGAGATTCAAACATAATTTAAATATAAAATTTTTAAATTAATTGTTATAATTTTTTCAAATTAATCATTGCAATTTTTTAAAATTTTTAAATAAAAAATAAAAAACAGTTCTAATTTTTTCAAATCTCAAATAAAAATAATATTATAAAACTATATTCTTACAATATTTTAACTTTATAATATTTTTTATTCAACTTTTTATCTCTTATTTTTCAAAATACAAAAAATACTCAACTCAAAATATCTCACTACTATTTACAAACTCTATTATTCACAAAATTTTTATCTCATCTCACTCCCCAAACTATCTTTCTAATTTTGTTAGAATTTCTATGAAACATTAAGGTGCGACGTGGTTTGAATAATGAGGTGAAATGAGATGAATTGAAATAAAAATTGAAAATTAAATAAAATATTGTTAGAATATTATTATTGTTTTGACATTTGAAAAAGTTGAATTATTTATTATATTTTGTGTGAGAATTTGAAAAAATTATAATGATATGATGAGATGAGATGAGATGAAATATTTTAAATGTATAAATGGGGCTACTCGCTTTTCTTCTTTCAAAAATGCACAAAACTTGCTCGTTCTCAAATTTTACATATTACATAGAATTTTTTAAGGTCTCGTTTGTTTTTATAGATAAGTTGAGATTAAAGTAGAAAGTTGAATAAAATATTGTTATAATATATTTTTTAATATTATTTTTATTTTAGGATTTGAAAAAATTGAATTGTTTATTTTATTTTGTGTGAGAATTTAGAAAAATTATAATGATGAGATAAGATGAGTTGAGAGAAGTTGTGAAAACAAACGAGACCTAAGGCTCGTTTGGATAGTCGGATGAGATGGTTTTAGATAATTTGAATAAAATATTATTTTTTAATATTATTATTGTTTTGAGATTTGAAAAAGTTGAATTGTTTATTATATTTTATATGATAATTTGAGAAGTTGTAATAATGAAATAAGATGAATTGTTTACGTATCCAAAGGTACTTAATTCGGTAGTGAAGTTGTTTAGTGGCAAAAAGGTGATTGTCTTTGATTAAAAAATCTCATTGTTATTCTTTTACCGACAGTGGTTGTGACTTGTGTGGCACTAATCAAGCACGCGAACTCTATCAACTTTTCATGAATTAATGTACAAATCAGGTACACGCATAGATGCAACTCATGATTTTTAAAGGAATACAAAGTAAAAAGGAGGATGCAATAATTCATTCATTTGCTGTTACCAGGCCCCCTTTTTCCCCTTTTCTTGAAAAAAATAAATAGTAATTATTTAATGTTTGTTTTGTTTTTTTGTGTTATAGCAAGGCAATCCACGACTATTTCAAGATCGAACCTGAAACAGAAACAATGAAGTGTGCAGAAGAAGCTTTAAATGCAAATGTACTAGAAAGCAGAACATAGAAAGCTTCCAAAAATAAAAATGGTAAAAAATTTCAAAAACATTGACAATAGCTCATGTATCTTTATATTTATTTTCATATTTATATAATATTTTTTTAAATTGGTTTATATTAGATTATGTATTTTTAAAATTTTACATAATTATGAATAATATTTCTTCAAATTATTCAGTCTCCAAATATTATTTTACTATTTTTTTTCTCTCTTCTACCCATTTCAAAAGCAGCTTTTAAAGTATGAAATTTGTATTAAGTTGATGATACGAAGTCTTTTTAACACACGTTAATATTTATTGATAAAATTGCTCATTTTAATATATGAAATTGATAATATTTAGATATATGGAATTTGTGTTTTTGAACATAAGTTAAATAATATAATTTATAGTCGATGTTAATTGTAAAATATATAAAAATAATAATTTAAGGGAAAAAAATATATTATTATTTAATTTAAAGATGGTTAATTCAATATGATAATTTTTTTTTATATACATATGTATATAAAAAAACCAATGATAGTGCTTAACTAGTATGCACGTCAAAAGTGGGAGTATAGCTTGGCGTCTGCCGACACAAAATGAAACCCATTTCTCAGAAGTGAAAAATGATGTAAAACAGCAGTAACCAGCAAAGTACCTGATGCTATATGTGGACACTATATTTAATACGGACCCATGTCTCAGAAGTGAAAATGATAGGAATTCCTGATACTTAAAATTCAGACAACGAAAGATAATCCCACAATAGTCCAAAAAACTGAAAAAAATAAGTGAAAATGGAAGAGGCTTTTTCTCTGTTTGTCCATTCTTCCCTGGCACCCTCTTTTCGATTCTGGACCTTATTTTTATCCTATATTCAGCCGACAGAAACTCGCAAGCTTCACTCATCTTGATGCCATCCTTCTTACAGACTTACGGTATGTGAAGGGTTTAGTTCATATGCTATCCATATTTATGTTCAATAGTACAAAAAGTTTATCCACTTTTTGACATAATTTCCAACTTGTTTTTTAAATATGCAAGTAGACATGTTAACATTTTGAAGATTAGGGCCAGAAAAAGGAGGTTAGGACTCAGTTTGTTTCTTTTTATAGTAACGTTACATACAGTCATGGAGAGTACAAGCGTCGTGCAATCGCTTTAAAAAAGAGTAGTGTCCACTATTATTATTATTATTATTTATGTGGATTCTGTATTTATTTATTTTTTTCAAAATAATTGTACGGTGTTTGCGCACTCATGACTGTAACTGTCATTTCTCTTCTTTTTTAAGTGGGAATATGAGATTTGCCTTGTACAAATTATACTGAATTGAACTAGACAGATTGGTATATATGAATATCTTATGCATTTGGCTTATTTCTTCTATTTCTCTAAGAGTTCCATTCTACCGTCTTTAGACCCACTAACATATAGGCCAAGGGTCTAACATAATTTCTTCAACATTTGGAGAATCGCAAGGGATAAGAAGCCCAGTTTGCAGCAATTACATTAGCCAATCACAGTACCATTTATGTTGACCATTCTCAGTCAATAGTCAATAATATGTGGTGTTTGCCCAAGATCCAAAGAAAAGCAGCAAAACGATCTTATCTTCTATTTATGGTGTTATATATCTTGTACCTGGGAACATCTAAGCTGAGGTTTCTGTACATAATCATTCTGGGGGCAGATCAAAATTTTCATTTTTCTCTCAAATTACAGTTCCATGGGCTAGCAAATGTCTACTGTGTATCCCAATTAGGAATGTTTGCAGTTGCTTCATTTACCATCTTAAAAAGGGTGACCTGCAGAACAAAAACGCATAGAGCAAAGATGGAGTCATAATTTCCTCTTTATATGCATGAAGCAACTTATAAATAGTCTTTGAAAAGAGAAATATATGAAGGTGAAAGGTGAAACTGAATTCTTTTTAGTGATAATATGGAAAATAAACTTGTTCAATACATCATGGTAACCATCTCAAACTTCCACATGCTGCCAACATAATAAACTGGATGCTATCATGGGAAGTCCAATTTCTAAGAGTATCAAATGCTATTTAATCCCTAGGGTGAAATCTACATGATGAGCATGTGCGTACATGCATCAACGAGTTCCAGCAATCTTTACCATATTGCATTACAGACCTTGTCCCAGTCGAGCACTCCACTATCGACAGCTACACAAACTGTAAGGTAGGCAATCCTCCTAATAGAATCTAGCCTGTGAAGGCCACCTTTTTTCCAATTTCTTTTTCCTGGGTACTGCCCTTTTTCCCATGGGTGGATTTAAATATGCTGGGATGCAGGTTTTGTTTCAGTCTCTATGATTTAGGAGAGTGACCACACTGATGCACTTTTAGAAAGCATAGGATAAAAAAGAGGGGAAAAGGGGAGTGGAAAGATTGCTTGGGGGGGGGATGTTGATGGCAATTTCCCCTAGTGGTGGGTCTCCCCCCTCTCCTACGGTTAAGGTAGGAAAATCATGACAAAAAGAGCAAAATAAAGGATACATGGAAAAATAAAAACCTATACAATGATCACAGTGTGTTCAAAAAGAGAGCAAACTCATATATAAACATAATTGCCACGCATGCTTGAGAAGCAAAACACACAAAAATGCAAAGTTTTGTAAGAGCTTCATCAGAAACATTTAAACATGGATGCAGATATAATGGAGCGACTAGGCCAGTGGCCCAGCACCATAGACTAAAAAATCTGCCACCTAGCAAGAAGCAATGGCTTCAAAAGTACATCAACATGGACATACCACGCTTTCAGGGACACCTGGAGGGGGCAAGAAGAGGTTTCTTGGTGGAGGTCCGCGTAGAAACAACCTCTTGTCAAATCGCCACTCTCCGATTTGCCCATATGTTAGCTCACCCTAAATATTAAGATGTATCAGATATAGCTTCTGAATAAACTGATATCTGTATCTGCTAATAACGATAGGTTCAAACTTGTAGCCTTGCAATTTAAGAGAAGAAAATGCCGGTTTTAAAAACTAATAGAATGAAAAGGTCCACATAAAGGAAGATTTACATAAGCAAACAGCCATACTTGGAATAGCAGCTTATCATAAATGAACGAAATGGGAGGAAATGATACCTTTAAGTTATAGTCACATCCATAAGTGTAATGAATGATAAATCTTTTTCCAATTCCCCAATCCCTCGGGGGCTGAAAAGGAGAAGACACAAGTGAAGGCTTCTAAGAAAAGCTTCAATATATGCATATATTAGTGTTGTTTCAGGGATTTTCTGAAAACCCAATTAAAACTCGAAATCAACTGTCATATGAAGAACTCAAAAAAGAGAGATACCTGCAGCATGAAGTCTTCCCGAAGAAAATGTTGCACGCCATGCAAAGCAGATGCTACAGCATAGCCATACCTAGGAGCAGAAGCATAATATGTAAGTCCAGATTGATATCAAACCTTCTGGCATGAACTTTTTTTCTTAAAATTGGCACCGGGTATCCGAGAACAGCGTCTTGACTAATCCTTCTGGCATGAACTTGCAAAATGAAGTCATTTTCTGTTGAACATGATGAGAAAATTAAATGATTTTCAACGCTTACATTTCTAAAACCCATCCAAAAGTTTTATCGGCCTCTGGGTCATATTTCATTCTCAAAGAGACATTCATCCATGTAGGAGCAATCTTCTCCAACAAATCCTGAACAAAAAGATAAATCAGTCCACAAATGAAAACTTTTTCACCCAACCCAAAAAAAAAAAAAAGAAATGAATCTTTAGATGAAAGGAAATGGTTAACAAAGAAAACAAACAATGCCAAGGCAAGAATAACATTGGGAAAACTAGTATTATTACATGATTACGTATCTTTAAGTAGTTCATCCGGTAACAAGAGTTTTACCTTCTTGATAATCACAGGAGAATTGCCAATCGGATCAATATTTTTCACAGGGCCTTTCTCCTCAGGATAGAACTTCCTTAGAATTTTCTCATGCTGATCGGGCTTAATGTAGAAAAATGGGAAGGCAGCAGGATGTCCCCCACGTGCCAAATTTGGCAGTGGCTTTATAAATATGTGATCAGGCTCTGCCATCAAAATGTATCTGCTCAATGGTAGTAGAACAAACAGCCTTTCAAATTTTATGAAGGTAAAACGCAACCCCATTTCAGATCCATAAACTTACAGCACTCACTCTTCCTCTACTGTAGCCTTTTCCAGCCATTGCACAAAGGCCCATGGTCTATTTAAAACAACGTATCCCTGAGACATGATTTGAAACTGGTGTCAAGAATGTATATGTTTAAGAATCACAGCCAGACATAAAATGATTACCTCCACATATCTATCAACAGATAAAGCTGAACAGAACATTTAACATTATGCTTGCCAATCAATAGTTTTGTAAGGACATAAGGAAACCAAAAGTATAGAGATGCAAGGTTTATGCTTCACATGTATATCTACCTTTAGTTGCTTTGGTGCTTGCAATTGTCATGGAAGTGGATGGAAAGCTTAAAAAGGCCAAGAAGGAATGGCTTGAACAAAATCCATTTTATAAATTGGCAAGATAAAAAGTTGTTAGACAAGTAGCGTGGTTAAAATCCACGTTACGTGAGCACATAGGACCAAGTAGCTTGGTTGAAATGTTTGAAGAGTTCGTTTGAATTAAGTTTCATGTGGTGACTAGTAAATCATTGAAGAAAGCGAGTAGCCGGGATTAGCTCTAAAATTGCAAGAGGCACTATACTTCGCTCTCATTTCACTAACTGCATTCCTGTATTCTTTTTCCAGCCATTCCTAATTAACTATAAAGTATGAAATTATTACGCACCCCCATACAAAAATCTTGCTGATGGAGCATATATGGTGCTAAAGATGTACGAAAGTAGTTAGCTCTTAAGATTATGCTTTACATAGTCAGGAGTTAGGCTAAGATTTTCCAACCAACAAAGCAGAGTAATTATGCAACAGAAGCACAAAATAAGCAGCTGAAAGCAAGAAATCTCACCCTATCCATACCAGCAGGAAGAGGATCAACCACAACAGTAGGAATCTCATCCATCAAGTTGTCGGGATTTCCTGAATGCAAAATCCGAGTGAATGCTCCCATCTCTGATCCCGGCAAGTTCTTCTGCTTCTTGTACCAATAGTACATAATGCGACACTGCCATTTGTTGTAAGGAGCATCTGTGGCTGTTACTGCAACATGGAAGAGGCACTTGACATTCCTCTGTTTCCTCATATTTTTGGGCATCTCAATGATGGGGTCAAATGATAATACACCATCGGAATTAACAGCTATCCATTTCCCCAAAGACCCATGGTGGAATATCATTGTTAACAAATTATACGTCGCAAAGAAAAACCCAAGAGCCAACATTATCAACAATATTGGCGAAGCCTGTCCCATGGTCTTCCTACCAATCATAGGTGGTTACAATCAATAAAAAGAAAAAAAGAAATCCCAAATGCTCATAAGAGAGTAAACTCCTATTCAAAACGGATTCCAAATGAAACCCCTTCCATTAAAATCTCCCTGCTCTCCAGCTGACAAAATGATGAAGCCACAGCAGTAAAGTTCTCCACACCCTGCACAAGTCTAGACATATGGGCAACTTACTTAAGCACATAGGACCAAGTGGCAAGTAGCATGGTTGAAATGTTTAAATGTTTATTTGAATCAAGTTACATGTGGAGTTACTCTAGAACTAGTGTATCATTCAAGAGCCAACATTATCAACAATAGTTCATTGCATAAATTCGCACAAATAAAAAAACTTAAAAAGAATTCATGAATTCTAAGTCAGATAAAAACTGAGAAGTCAAAGCATAGAGAAAAAAAGGGCAAATTCTGAAAACTCTGCCTAAAGGAACAAAAATGGGGACCCGGGAAAGCTGCAGAAATCACCAAACATGAACAAGCAAACGAAACCAAGAAACCTTAACGAGCGGTAATTCCAGGAGACTTTCAGTAGCATTGAATAAAAGTACGAGGCCCGAAGAAAACGATGATGTTCGATGTATTTATTTAATAGACATGGATGTTAGGGAGATAAAGAGAGCACCTTGACGTGTGCGCAGGGACAGAGAGATTCGAATAGATATATGATTTGGATGTAACAACTGATTGTGATTTGAAAAGGGACTATTCTTCGGATAGAGACCGTCCGCCCGCAATTCGTTTCTTCGGATAGAGGATCCCTCGCATTCATTGCGACTTGCGAGGGATCCGGAACCGTCTCGATCCTGTGATCGGAGTCTTCTTTTCTCTCCATATTATCGGCAGGGGAGGGGATTACCGACTTTTCAAACAAGGATGCAGTTGCAACGAGTCGTTTAGCGTCACGGAATTCTTACATTTTTACTTTTTAGAAAAAAGAATTAATAGACTTAAAAGAAAATTACTTAATAAACCTAAATAATTTGATGTAATTTATCTGTAATCTCTCTTTCGTATAAGTTGATTTACCATATCACTTAGTTTCTAAGTTTTCTATTTTCCTAATTTTATTTTTTAATTACGTTATTTATTAATTTTTTAATGGCTTTTAGTCGACTGTACTAAATTGGAATTCATTTATTTAGATTTTGATATTTTTCCATTTTCATCACTTTAAATTTTTGGATATTATTTAACATTTTCAAGTATTAAATTAGAGTGATAGAAACTAGTTTTTGGTGAGTGGGGATATTTTCTATGATGCCTTTAAGCTTTATTTTGTATTAAATTATATAATGAGGTTGCTAAATTTGTATCCTTTAATTAAATAGGATAATTATAATAGGAAGGATTCAAAATGAAATTCTTTTAAACGATTATATAAAAAATGAGAAAAGATATTTGCAACTGTGAATTGTGCAACCGCCGCGTAATCGTTTTGAAAAAAATAAATAAAACATGATACCTGCATGAAAAAAAAAATAATTTTTAATAGTGGATCTCACTCTTTTTCAAAGCGATTACGTGATGGTTGCACACTTCACTGTTTTATGTAGAATTACTCATAAAAAAATATTATGGTCTAAGGCTTTTGATATAAGAAATACAATATTTTGATTTATTTTAAAAATAATAATTATCAAGTCGGTGTATAGAACACGTAATAAAATATTTTTATGTCAGAATTTGATTTAGAATATATATTTTAAAATTTAAATTTTATAAATTAAATTTTATCATTTAAATAAATTAAATAATATATCTAATATACCGATTTAAGAATACAATACTTTTTTTTATATAATTTTGGAAAAGATTCCTTTGATAAGAACAGACAATTTCAGAAATTATTAAATAAATGTTTATTCAAAAGAGAATTATAATTGGCTGAAGATTGCATGTATTAATTATAATTTGTTTGTAATTAAATGCGGCGGAAGCTTTATACATTCGTCCAAGAACTCCGGCACAAAGTTCCAGACAGATCCAATATATAATGTGTGCAGCGCTACCTTCGCTGCTCATAGTCACGTGCTCGTTGAATGGGCTGTCTCCGACCATGCGGGGAACGCGGTCATAATTCAGTGCCTGTGTTCTTAAAAAGAGTTCCCTACAGCCACCGAAAAGTGTCCGAATTTGAGTTCTGAATAGTGTATTTTATTTTATTTTTTTTATGTATTTTGTTAATCATTATAAATATTTTAAAAAATAAAAATTCACAACATCATTAAAAAATATTTTCTTAATCATTAAGTAAAAAAAAAAACACAAATTTAGGTTTCGAATTCGGGACCAAAAGTATTTGTCTTAAAAATTGTTTTTAACGGTCTAATTTTTTTTCTTAGAAATGACAAAATATTCAATCAAAATTATATAAAAATAAATTATAAATTAATTTGATATTTTATATTATAAAATTATTTTTATTATAAAATAGATTTAATTGATTATATAAAACTCACGTCAATTTGTTGATTTATGCACTTCTTAAAAAAATGATACATCAATATGTTTAATAAATTTATAAAAAATAATTTAAGCATCTAAAAAAAAGTTAAAAATATAACTATATGTTTTTAAAAACTATCATAACTAACCTTTAAAACTTTTAGATTCATATTTATTAAATAATAAATAATCTTTTAATTATAGAATTTTATAGTAAGAGAAATACTATTTAAAATACGTTCAAACCCGCAAACCACTATCATTTTCCTAACAAATATCAACCTTTAATTACATGTTTAGAATTACAGTGAGAAATATATCTTATAATTTTATGACTTATAATTTATAATTTAAGTAATAAATTTTATTATTAAAAACTTATTTATTATTTAATAGCTATATGTTTAACGCATTTTATAAAATGTTACATTTGTTTGTAAACAAATTAAAAAAATATTTTATAAGGTAGAAATGAGGATTATTTGATTTTTTAAAGATTATTTGATTTTTTAAAAATATAATTATTTTAAAGGTGTATGTAAATTTTTGCCGATTAACATTATTTTAAAATTTTAAATTAGAAAAGTAAATATTTTTTCTCAAACATAATTTCTAATTTATTTAAAATTAATACATAATATCCAAACAATCAATTTTTTCTATTAAAAAAAATTTAAGAATATTTAAATATTTTTTAATACTCTAGCAACCATGCCAAACATCCCTACAAGTTTACAACTACTGCTACGAAAAACCGAAACTTTCTTACTTCTATCCGAAACAACCAGTCAAACCCCCCAATCCCAATCCCAAACTGCCAGTCAAACTGTCAAACCCAATCCCACTTACCCACATTCCATTACTGAATGCACAAGTCTCTGCTCGCTTCTTTGCTGCATTCCCAAGTCTCTGTCTCTCTGTCTCTGTCTCTCTCTCTCTCACACACACAAACACAGGCGCGCAGAGCTAGAGAAATGGAAGCAGCAAAACCGCTAATTAGAGTGGCTGCTCTATGCGGGTCTCTTCGTAAAGGCTCCTACAACCAAGGCCTCCTTCGATCAGGTGCTTATTTCTTCTGCTCTCGCCCTGCTTGCCATTCTTTTGGGTTTTTTGTTTTGGTATTTGGGTTTTGATTGGTGGTGCATGATTGGCTTCGTAGCAATCGAGCTAAGCAAGGAAATCAACGGCCTGCACGTAGAGTCCGTAGACATAGCGCCGCTGCCGATGCTCAACACCGACTTGGAAGTTGACGGAACATACCCCTCGGCCGTGGAAGCATTCCGCCAGAAGATAAAGGCAGCGGATAGCTTCCTCTTCGCCTCGCCCGAGTACAACTTCTCCGTCACCGGTACACTTTTTTTTTTTTCAAGTTTCACCGTTTTTGCGTTTTTCTTGTGAGAAAAACGATCATGCATTCTTGTAGAATACATTAGTTCAAATGTAAAGCATTCGCTTTGCTGTTTATTTGTTGCAGAAAAAAAAAACACTCGAATAGCTAAAAACTTGAGAACCATATCATCTGAGTTCCATTACTACTGTCCCACTCATACATCATATACTATACTTTTTTTATTTTTTAAAAAAATTATTGATTTTATGCCTGATTTGTTTTCAGAAAACATCTCATCTCATCATTACAACATTTCTAATTTCCAATACAAAATAAAATAAACAATTCAATTTTTTTAAATCTCAAAACAAAAATAATATTAAAAAATATATTCTAACAATATTTTATTCAACTTTTTAACTTTAATCTAATCTCATCTCATCTTATCTTATCTACGAAAACAAACGCATGTTATTCCATTATCCCTACACTACATATTTGATGAAAGAAAAAATTAAAAAATTATATATTTTGTGTAGTGTATATTAGTAGAAATTTTTATTTTAAATAATGTAAATTTCGCATTCCATTTTAAAAATAGATCCGATAAATTATTAAAAATATAATTTTTCTCGCATAAATTTTAAATTTTTGTACTTTTTTAAAGGAACAGTACTCGAGACATCCTAGAACTTCAAATATAATTTATCCTTTTAAAATACATTGTCATATGATAGAGCCCAACCGCCCAAGGATAAGGCCACTTAAGCCATTGTGCCTAATGCCTCACCCTATACAAGGACTTTAAAAATAAGAGTTAAATGTATTTATGTTTTTTTAGAAAAATTCAAAAATCATTACGTTAAATAAGAACTTAAATAAAGCCTCATTTTAAATATTTTCTCATGTGTGCAAGTCTGATACTAAATTTTATATTCAATACAATGAATTATTTGCACTTTTAAATAATTTTTTCTCAAACTTTGCAAAGTTGACACACAAATTTATAAGGAGGCCTCATTTCAAATTATTGTATTAAATATCAATTCAAAATTATTATTTAAGAATTTTAAATAAAGCCTTATGTTCTCTAAATTTTTTTTAAAAAAAATATTTAATATAATGATGTATATTTCATTTTATTATAAATAAAAAAAAATCATTTTAAATTTTACCTTAGGCCTCTATTTGTATTAGCGGCTGGCCATATCATGACCTCCTTTGTAGATCTATATTTATAAACTGTTATGCTGAACAGAGTTGATCTGTAATTTCCTTTCTCTGATCTGCTGTATACTTCGAGTAAACTGCAATAAATGCAATACTCAAATTTGAAATACAAAAAAAGGGTTTGAAAAATCTCAATACAATTGGCATTTGAATATTTTAAGTATATATATACAGGAGTTGCTGAATTATATAGTGCAAGAGCTAAAATTAAAAACTTTTTGAAATAATGAGTTTCAAGTTGATTTTATTTTCTGGAAAAGTTTCTGTGAATTCTTTCCCAGTACTTTCCGAGAAACCCTTCCTGCTGATATTCCTTGATGTCCTTAATAGAGCCAAGATGGTAGGAAATGTTTTATCCTTTGGCCTTGATTACTCTTGTGGAAAGTTCAGTTTTTGTTCTCTCAGCTCACAGTTCTATGCATGTCACTAAGTAGTTTTATACATATCATATGTTTGTTTGTCTATGGGCATCCCTAAACCTGTGAGTTTTCTTCTACCATAGCAATTGTTAGGATTTCAAACTCTGGCACTATTACACAAGGAGAAATACTTTACCAACAAATGAATTTCATAAAAATAAACTCATAAACTGACGTGACTTGATGTGGTAGTGGTACGTCAGGTTGTAAAGTTACTTTTGTCGTAAAATAGATCTAACGGATTACATGAATTCACATCAATTTGTGAGTTTACTTTTGTGAAATCCATTTGTGACTATAGCACTTCTTATTCGGTGGCATAGTAGGATCTGCTACTTTTAGGAAACAGTGGGGGAAAAAAAGTGAAGAATGGGGTGGGGAATTCAATATCACAATCTATGACAGAAACTGATACAATTAGTTCGATTGTTTTAGTCAACATTTTAGGATTTTTGCATTTCCAAATATCCGGTACTGCTTGTGACTTGTGCTTTGATTTGGTAATGGTTTTCTCTCCCCCACTGTACCAGCACCTCTGAAGAATGCAATTGACTGGGCATCTAGACCACCAAATATTTGGGCTGATAAAACAGCTGCAATTGTAAGTGCTGGAGGCGGTTTTGGTGGGGGACGGTCACAATATCACCTTCGCCAGACTGGAGTTTTTGTTGATCTTCATTTCATCAACAAACCTGAGTTTTTCTTGAATGCATTCCAACCTCCTGCAAAGTTTGACAGCGATGGAAACTTGATCGATGCATCAGCCAAGGAGACTTTGAAGGAAGTTCTTATATCCTTGCGGGAATATACACTGCGCCTTCAAGGTAAGAACTGAAATAATGTGTGATTCAGTATGTTGTACGGTGCTGCCATTACAGCTTACTGATCGGTAGTTGACTTCCAGATTATTTGTTTTCTCAGCTATTGACACAAGGATTGGTTTTCTCTTATATTATGCTCCCTTTAGAAGTGCAGTACTGAGCAATAATAAATCAACTTGCCCTCATGTTCCTTTTGCTTGTCATGTTCTAATAGAATGTTTTCGTTTCTATTTTTTAAGTATTTATGCTAGCTTTGTTTCCCTCTACTTTGTTCAAGGGTGGTTAAAAACCAGTACCAACTGGTGCTTATATAACTAGAGAGAAACAGAAGAGCAAGGGGGTGGAAGTGAGGTGGGTTTTTTCCACTGTCAACAAGACAACAAGCTTAACATGCCCAGGGCCGGGATATGGGAAGGATGATGAATCCCATCCTTTGGTACGAGGTGGTCCGTTGGAAAATAGTTTAATCGGTCACGGGTTCAACTATTTTACTAATCTCTTTGATTGATCATAAAACTTGACTTGGGTAATAAAACTGTGAATATCTGCGCCGATAAGAGGTTGCAATTTGCAATTCACTTTGGCGTTAATAAACGATTAACTTAAACCCATACCGGTCATGATCCAATGACCTATAGTCTTCTCAAATCCTTCTCGGTTCAAATGAGAGATGGACACAACAATATTGCTGTTTGAAATATTAAACGGGTAATAATAAATATCGTAGGATTTATTTCTATGTTTGTCTCATGACATCGTCAAATTAAGACAAAAACTTCAAAAATGTTTTTTTCTCGTAATCTGCATCTATCAGAATTAGGACTACTATCCGCACCTTACGAGGTCGGATTGCCCACTTTCCGTACCCCAACTCCAAATGGGCGGAAGGTGGGGTTTCCCTCCCGAACCTGCCCCCACATAGTGGGGACGAGGTCCCCTATTCTAGTGTCAGGGTAAGGGGCGGACCTCTAGCCGTCCGCCAATGTTTTAATTTTCGTTTCAGCAAACATTCTAGTTTAAATACTAGAATGGAATATTTCGTTACTAGTACGTTCTGGTATACCGTTTCGAAATTAACTATATATATAAATTAAGAAATAATAGAATAAATATATGTATATTAAAAATATTAAGTTTTTAATAAATATTATAAAATCTATTGACAATTTATTATTATTTAAAATTTTTGTAAAAACTTAAGTGGTTAATAAATATTATAAGATTTGTTTTACTTGTCATTGAACATCTCTAATCTAAGCATGAAAGATAATGTAAGTGAGTCAAAAATCGAGTTATTTATTTATTTATTTTATTTTCAGGGGTCACAGCAGGCAATTTTAGTTCCAAAGGGTTAATATGAAAAAAAATATTATTGGTAAACACTAAAATATTTAGGAAAAGGAAAAAGGAAATTTAAAGGTAGTTGACCGGTGAAAATTACAATATAAACAATAAGAGTGATGTGAAAAGGCTGTTGACAAAGACTCTGAAGACGTACTCTCAGACCTTAGCCTCGGATTTCAGGAACGACAAAGAGACAAAGAATAAAGGCCAACAATTTGAAAATAAAGTTACTGTTTTTATTTTTTTGGCTCCCAGTGTCAAAGGAATCTTCGCAACAAAATTTAAACATTGAGATAAGATGAGATTAAATAAAAAATTTGTGAATAATAATAAAATAATATATGAATAGTAATAAACTAATTTAAGTTAAGATATTTTATTAGATTTTAGAAAAAGAGAAAAAAAAATTGAATAAAAAAATTATAAAGTTAAAATATAGTTAGAATATAATTTTTTTAATATAATTTTTGTTTTGAGATTTGAAAAAATTAAATTATTTTTGTGTGTTTTATTTAACAATTTGAAAAAATTATAATAAGGGAAATTCTTAGGACAGATCGAGCTGGTATTAGGCAAATAACAGTCTGCCAATCACATAGAGACACGTAAGCCTTCCACCACAATTATCCTGAAGCAACACTACACCAGAAAATGGTAAGCTCTTCTATACGATTTCAGCCCCTTATCCCTCACACCCAAAGGAATCCCCAACTGATTTCAACCTGAAGGAATCGCACCCGAAGGAACTCCCAGCTGCGTCGACGGAACTCCCAACGAATCGCACCCCTTCGTAGAAGCTCAACCCGAAGGAACTCCCCCACGAATTGCACCTGAAAGCTCAACCCATCAACATCGGCGTCAACCCCCCTTCGTCGAAGCTCAACCCCCCCTTCGCATCAGCGATAACCATTTCTGGTATGCCCTTTGACCAACCCTAAATTGAATGTAAATTACTTGTGTAAACTGTTTGGACTCTTTGGGATCGATAGATCATCAAGACTTACTTGGTCTGTTGGAATATTAATTATTGGTTGCATTTTATGGTGTAAGAAATGTTGTTTTTGCATCTCTCCTCATCTGTTTAGAAACGCTTCCATTTTAGGTGTTTGATAAAAGTTATGCAAGAGAGGGGCGGTGCGAGAAAGAGAGGAGCGGTGCGAGGAAGAAAGCGTCGGACTGAGGGCGGTGCAAAGGGATGCAGCGAAGAAGAGAGGGGCGGGCGGTGCAAATGAGAAGGCAAATAGCATACGTACGACCGTGATTCTCTGTGCTGGAGCGTATTTGTCTTGCAGTATATTTTTTTACGTGGAGTTAACTAAATAAAAGGCTGCTTTTGTGGGTTTTTCAGCCCGACTGTTGGTAAGCGTTTCCCTTATAATCATTATATAAGAAAAATTAAAAATGATAAAATATTTATATTTAAGTAATATTTAGATGATGAGATAAAGACGATCATTCGAGACATTCTCAACGTCTAAACAGGCCTAAATAAAGCATTAAATGCCATTCATCAAACGAACACCTCATCCATTTTCTCTGCAGCTCCACTTTGGCTGTCTTTATATACCAAGCTCCTATCCTTCGTAATCAGAGACATACAGCCGCAGACAGAGAATGGCATCAGTGTTACCAGCAACACCATCGACAATTAACGTTGCGGCTTTATGTGGGTCTCTTCGTAAAGGCTCCTACAACCGAGGCCTCATTCGTTCCGGTACTCCCATCTCTCGCTGTGCTTCGCAGCATTCGTTTCTTTCTTTTTCTTTTTGGACTCGCTGCAATTTGATGGAGTCTGTGTGGTTTGTTGCACAGCAATGGAGCTAAGCAAGGGAATCAACGGCCTGAAGATAGAGTACATAGACATAGCGCCTCTGCCGATGCTCAACACCGACTTGGAAGGCGACGGAACGTTCCCGGCGGCCGTTGAAGCTTTCCGCCAGAAGATAAAAGAGGCCGACAGCTTTCTCTTCGCCTCACCCGAGTACAACTACTCCGTCACCGGTACTCCTTTCTTTTGTGGGTTTCGCTATTTTCGCAATATATTAGGATCTGCTTGTTTGAGTTAAATATTTCTTGTAAATAAATATTTCCTCTTTTTGTGTGTTTGATGAAATAAAAATTGTTGAAGAAAAGAAAGAATTTTGGGGAAGAAAAATGTAAACGGACCAAAGAACGCGTTTCTTGTGATAAAAAGTTGTGGTGAAGACTACTACTTGCTAGCATGCATGCTTGTTTGTGTCTGAGAAAGAGCAAGACAGATATTGTGAACTATTCTTAGTTAATGAAGCACTTTCCTAAGCATCGGCTATTGTTTCTTTGATATGCTGCAATATAAGTACAATGCAATCCTTTGCATATTGTTTTCTGTTGCTTATTTCAAATGATTCAAGAGTTACTGAAGTTTGTTCTTTTGTTCCTAGAATTGAGACATCCCTATGGTTATGAAATTTTCTTTTACCATAATGGTTTGAGTCAACTCTTAAGAATTTTACAATGTGGGAAAATTTAAAGAAAAAGTCCACATGGTTTTGAATCGTATCCTTATAATGCATTCTCAGATTTTAAAAATATTGACTAAATAAAATCTGAGAAGATGTCAGATGAAGTTCTTAAATCAAACTTTCCAGAATCAATGGATTATATGTCTTCAGCATTGACAAAGCCACAAAGGGCACAAATTGTTCAGAATCGCTAATGTGTTAAGTTGTTTTAATCATCATATTTGGATTCTGAATTGAAAGGGTCCGATGCTTGTGATTAATGCTTTGTTTTGCCAACTCTGTCTCTCCCCTGCCTTAACAGCACCGCTGAAGAATGCAATTGACTGGGCCTCTAGACCACCAAATGTCTGGGCTGATAAAGCAGGTGCAATTGTAAGTGCTGGAGGAGGTTTTGGCGGGGGACGGTCACAATATCATCTTCGGCAGATTGGAGTTTATCTCGATCTTCATTTCATCAACAAACCTGAATTTTTCTTGAACGTATTCCAATCTCCTGCAAAGTTCGATGGTGATGGCAACTTGATAGATGAATCGGCCAAGGAGCAGTTGAAGCAAGTTCTAATATCCTTGCTGGCATTTAGCGAGCGCCTCAGTCATGATTGCTGAAATAGCACATGATTCTCAGCTGAAACATAATGTCTGTTTCAGTATATACTTTGCTGGCATTACAAGTTATCTGATACTTTATTTCAAGACCGCAAGTTGTTGGACTTGCTTTCTTATTAGTTTTTGTAAAATTGAAGTTGGGAATCAGACATCAACTTGATCTCATGATTATATACTGTTTTTTTCCTATAAAGATTTGTACTGGCTTGGTTTCTGTTCATTTTATTCAAGGGTGATGAGAGATCTGTTTTGTAGTAAATGGTACCTCTTCCCATTCGAGCAGAAGTGGTATTATGTTCAGGAGTTGTGTCTTTACAAGGAGAATGAAGAAGCAGCAGCAAAGGGGTTCAATCTAAAGCTTTAGCAGTGTTGCATTTTGAAATGCAAACTGATACATATTGGTTCCTAATGTTTAATTCTATTGCAAGGTATAGATGGGTTTTATTTTTGTAAGAAGAGGACGGAATCCAATTTTATTTATGTTCTCACTTATGACAGAGGAATACCGTGGTAAGAACTAATAAGATATAGAAGGGTGATTTAAATATTTACCTCATTATTGCTCAGGATTCAGTGATGATTACTCACCTATATGGAACCAGAAGCCAATACACAGACACAAACCCGGCAAAGGGTAAAACTCGGGATAGCAGTAGCATCTCCAATTATGAATTTAGCCATAATCTAGCACCACGTAAGAAATTGCATAGAAAATTGGATTCATTCTCTATTTTTTCAATTCATATTATATTTTTATTGGGTTTTTCCAGAAATTAGCCATAGGCTCTTTTTGCTGGTTGGGGAAAAAAAAAGTGTGATGAATAAAATCTGGCCGGACTAGAAGCCCAAAACTATGACCCAATATTATTGAAGCCTTTCTCCTACTCTGCTTTATACATATATTTCCATTAACCATGGGTTATTGAGATGACCAAACAAGAGTGGTCTTAGATTGGGCTCCGCTCTACAGAGCCCAAAGTTAATGGGCCTCGTGAGAGATTCGGTAAGAGCTGATTTTTTACCAACAATATAAAGACAAGCTTTCGTGTGTGATGTGATTCCTCTTTTTTTTTTCTTTTTTTTATTAACTTATTATTTGCATTTTCCACCACTATTATTGTTATTATTTACCATAGTTGTTTTTTTTTTTTTTGTTATTATCTATTATAAAGAATTGTATTTGCAAGCGGTGGTGGAAGATATATTCTCGGCACAGCTAACAAAATTAAATTTGAATTTCATGAAAGACGGGTCCTCCACATTGTCCACTATTATTGTTATTCTTTACCATAGTTGTTATTGTAGCTTAAGGCTGCATTTGAATGTTGAGTTAAGTTGAATTTTGTATGAATAATAGTGAGTTGAGTAGTTAGAGTGAGTTATATGGGGCCTATCTAAAATGAATTTAAATGTATTTGGATGTTAAGATGAGTTTAATACTATTGATGAGAAATCAAAAAAAGGTTGTAGGTTCCACGTATAAAGATGTGTTGAGTTGAAAAAAGTTGTGGGTTTTACATGTAAGGAGGTTTTGAGTTGAGATGAGTTTAGTAATTTGAGAGTTGAGTGTTTTGATGTTAGACTCAGTTTAAAATTAGACTGGACTGAGTTGATCTCGAGTGAGTCTAGCAACAAAACAAGGCCTTAACATTTTTTCATGGTTTTACTTATAAAATGAAGAAAAAATAGTTTCATCAACCATTGTTCACTATCTTACACTTCACACTCCGTAAAAAATTTTCTCCTACTCAATGAAAAATATATTTACACCTTATAAAAAAAATTATAAGTATAAGATGTGAAATTGAATAATGAATGATAGGTTAAATTCTTTATATTAAAATAAATTTATAATCTGACGTTGATTTCAAATGATTTGTTATATTTATTTTTTAATAAAAATAATTTTAAAATCTGACACGCCATTAAACTTTCTGAATTTGCTTTTTTTTAATCTTTATGGCTAAAATATTGATTAATAATACACAGAAAAAAGCGATATCTGTGCGTTTTGAATTTGTATGTAGATTTTTTTGTTTGTTGTGAACGGAGGGTTGAGATTATGACAGGGTGGATTGGCAGTGTGTATTGGCTGGCGTGCGTATAGATTAGATCGGTGTCAGCCAAATTCTTTTCCTGATATATTCTCTTTTGGACTGAGAAGTGCCGCAAAATATTGGGAAAGAAGATTGATATATGAGTAGAAAAAATCTTCTTCATACTCTACTATTTATCACACACTTTACACACTTGGTATATTTGAGTTTAAAAAAAAAAAAAAAAATTTAGTGCATGGTGTGTGGAGAATGTAGGTAAATATATAGAATTGCTCATATGAGTATTGCTACGCTCACCCCTACCGGCTACCGCTGCAGCTACTGTTAGTTATAGAGTTTTATTTATTTTTTATCTTTTCATGTATATATTTTTAATACTTTTAAATATTTTTAAAAAAATTAAAAAAATATATATCTAATATTATTAAAAAATATTTTCTTAATCACTAAATAAAAAAAATTTAAAAAACAAAAAATTGAGTGGTAAAATGAAGAGAGAAGAGTAGTATTATCCTTGATATATACAATTTTTAAATTTATAAATGACTTTTTATAAAATAAAATATCACTATAAAAAAGAGACAGATTTATCAATTTTTTGTAAGATTTCTTTTTTTTATATATAAAATTAGAAAATTAAAAAATTAAATTTATAAATTAACACGTAACATTTTATCTCTCCAATGCAATAACAAGAGTAATTAACAAATTTTAAGAGTACTTAAACGAGCTGATATAAGACTGTCGTCAAGCATTAATTAAAGATAAATATTATGTATAAGTTATCATAGAGTATGGAAGTATTTTTTTATAAAGAATAAATATAGATAGAAGTTCCTATTGAGAGCATCTATTTTGCACGGATAATGTAACATCATCTATACCACACATCTCCCCAACTGAGTGTTGGAAACAATCAACTAGAAGCAGTCACGCAATGAGCGTAAAATGTGTACTGCTATAGTAGCTTCTCTCTAGAATTACTCTTTTATAAAATATAGAATGTGTAGTGATATTTTTTATCAAAAGAAATGATTTGTACAAACTCCAAATAAACAAGTCCCATATAAGCCCTTATAAAAAAGTGAACTCACCTTAAAAAAATATAAAAAAAACTATTATTTATTAATAAGACTCATTATTTTATAAAAAATTTATCTTATTTATTTGAGATTTGTATCTGACCTTATTTTTTTTATAAAATATAGAATGTGTAGGGTTCAATAGTCAATAATACACAGAATTTTTTTAATTAAACAAATCCGCAACATTCTAATTCCAGAACTGGAAATAGCCTCGAGCTCATGATCAAGCTTGGAAATCTACATCTTTGAAATGCCTGGTGAGTCACTACTACGTATATGGGAGTGGACTCCAACGGCCACAGACACGAAATCCTCGTTGAAAAGTAAATTTCTTTTTTTTTTTTTGTGCTTTTTTTTAAATTATTTTTTTAAACACTTTAAATATTTAAAAAAAATATAAAATAATCACAAATTCATTTAAAAATACTCAATTAATCAGGAAATAAAAAATATTAAAAAAAATAAAATAAAATTGGGTAGACTGTAGGAATAGTATTTTCCTAGAAAAAAGCTACAGCTAGTTTCCATGGGAGTAGCAGCAGCTAGTTTTGACCGAAATAAAGTTTCAGGTCGTAGTGCAGGCCGGGGTGTGTGTACCTTTGATGCCTCTGAAGCATGGTGTTACTTACAGACAGGCCGATTTGCAAGGTGATTGATGGACTTTTCGGCAGGGTAATAACGCTGCTAACGCCGCCTAGGGTCTGCGCAAAACCGTACGTATTGCTTTGTGGAAGACGAAAAGGTGGTGGTGCATTGATATAACTAGAGCAGCCTAGATATCTGAGTCTCATCGTAATCATTTTGGTAAAGATCAAAGAGAGAAAGAGAGAGATCAGATCGGTACTACTGTACAAAGTGAACTGCTTACCAAATCTCTCTTTTCAAACTTACAAATCTTCATAATCCCCAGCTTCACCAATGGCTATTACCGTACGGAGATAAAATACATTTTTATTTTCTTTTCTCTTTTTCTCATCAAAGTATTACTTAATATTTCACAAATTAATTTAACTTATTAACGTAATTTAATTTGACTTTATGTAAATCTATGGATCATATGAGATTGCATGTGTATTAATATATGAGAAAGTCATTGTAATTTTCTCGATTTCTTTTTCTATCTTAGTCTGGTATTGATTGATTTTTTTTTTCCCTTTTTGAAGAAGTTGTTATTTGATATTCATATTTCCTAGCATGGTATAACTAATTGGTATTCTATTCTCATTAACCTTTGTAAAAAAAAAAAAAGGAGTTATCAGGATTAGGGTTTTTCACCATAGTCTAACTATCACATCTATAATGTTAAGGGCTCATTTGGATACTAAGAATATCTTATATTATCTGTGAATAGTAATAAAATAGTTTGAATTAAAATGTTTTATTGAATTTTGGAAAATGAAAAAGAAAAGTTGAATAAAAATATTATAAATTTAAAAATTGTTTGAATATAATTTTTATTTTAAATTTTGAAAAAGTTTAGAAAATTTTGAAAAATTGTAATGATTGGGTGATGATTAGATGAAAAAATTGAATATTTGAAATTAAAAATATTTCGTGTTTGAGTGATATTTGGAAATAAAATATTTGAGAATATTTAAGAACAGTTGTGTATCCAAATGGGCTCCAAGACTGCTGCTTTTAAATGTGTAATGCTTAGAGCACTCCCAATTGACCTTTTATAATACATTTTTTTTTTCAAATATAAATAAATGCTATCAAAAGTGCCCTCCATTGGATCTTTTATTTTTAAGATATTTTTACATCCTGCTACAGTAAACCTCTAGATGTAAAGAATATTGTTCATCATTGTAAACATTTTAAATTAATTTATCTTCCCTCCTCTTGCTAAGTTATCCATTTCTTCAACTCTCTTTATTCACATAATATAATTATTGAGAATGAATATTCTCATAATATATTTTGAGAATATTTTTATTATATAATCTCTTCTTTTTATTTTTTGAATTAATTTATATTTTGATTTAGCTTATAAATTTGGATCAATTTAAAATATGACATTGTATATGGAGAAATATTGCAAATATCAAAATATATGAGAATATCATTAGTAGTTAGAGAAAATATTTGAAATGAATAAAAAAAATTAAAAAGTATAATATTTAAATGATATGAAAATAAATAAATAAACTGATGTATGGTATATTGTAAAAGTCAATATGTAAAGGGAAATGCTATATCTCCCGCTGGGAGCTCCTGCTTGGAGCTCCCGCTGGAGATTAGCTTATTTTTTGTGTTTTTTTTTTTTAAGTTATTTTTTATATAGATATTTTTAATAATTTTAAATATTTTTAAAAAATAAAAAAATTTAAAATATTATTAAAAAATATTTTCTTAATCATGAAGTAATATAAAAAACCATAAATTTTTTTTTTATTTTACTTCGTGATTAAGAAAGTATTTTTAATGATTTTTTTTTGTACTTTCTAATTAAGAAAGTATTTTTAATGATGTTCTAAATTTATTTTATTTTTTTAAAAATATTTTTTATAATTTTTTATTTTACTTCATGATGAAGAAAATATTTTTTAATATATATTTTTTTTACTTTCTGATTAAGAAAATATTTTCTGAATGATGTTTCAAATTTATTTTATTTTTTTAAAATATTTTAAAATAATAAAAGATCTATATAAAAAATTACTTAAACAAAACACATATAAAATAACACTACACCCCAGCGGGAGCCCCCAGCGGGGGCTGTAGCATCACCCATATGTAAAATAAAAAAAGTGGGTTTTGGTGATATATTTTAAATGATAGGATGAATAATCTATTGAGAGTGCTCTAAGAGGACTAAGGGCAGGTTTGGGGTGGGATGAGATACAAAATTATCATCTCATTCCATCTCATCATTACACCTTTTTCAAATCTCCATACAAAATATAATAAACAATTCAATTTTTTCAAATCTCAATTCACATTTTTCAAATCCAAATACAATAATAATACTAAAACACAATATTTTAAACTTTAAAACAAAACACAAAATTCTCATCTCACCCCATAGAGATTGGGCTAAGCCCACGACCATGAGAGCCCGTGGATTAAAAGCCAGGGGCCCACAAAACAATAATTAGAGGTCAATAGCCATCGCTCTCCAAAGCAGAATTCAAATCCACACATCACCAATCACTAATCAATGACATAACGAGCAATATAATCTCTCGTGTGATATACTTACAATGCTTGCTTGGGTATTAAATTCCTCCAGAGTAACAATTGACTGAGAACCCTAAAACTCCGCAATTTAACAGGGTCAGAGGAAATCTTGCCATGAGATGAGCTCCTTTTATCATGTGGCCAACCCATATAAATAGAGGTCAAATGACATGTTTGAGGTAACTTCTGAACTCCATACGCTGAAAAATGCTCACTAAAATACATACTTGCATAGGCACCAGAGGTGTCCCTAGGCTTTAGCCTCTTGCACTCTCTGATTGCAAGTTATTGGAAACTGTTAGTGACTATGAAACACATCCACAACAATGCCGTTACAAGTTTAGAGTGTATAAATCATGCACAAATCATATAAAAAAAGTGGGACTGACTAAATAAAATTGAATTTTTTTATATGATCTTATTTTTTTAAAGAATTTGCACGAAACTTGCAAACCTAGGCTTCTACAAATAATTTTTAATTTTTGCCTTTCAAAATCACAGCACAGTATGCACTTCAGCAAGATAGAGGCTTTTATATTGGCTTGCTTGATTAATAGCTGAATCGAAAGACTTGGCCTATGCAAATTAATGTCACCTCCTACTGATCATTCTACTTGTCAAAGTCCAGTGCCATGCAGGAACAGTACCATTTAGCAAGCAAGCAATTGCCTAGCAATTATCCACAAGATCGTTCGTTCAAACAAGGGCTTTTAGTACTCGAACCAACCCCAAGTGTGGAGCCATATGCATGCATCCACACGTCATTTCTGCTGTAGATATATATATATCCTTAATTTCTGCGCCTACTCATAAAGCAGATCTTATAATTTCTTGCCCATGATCTTGCAAGATTCTCACATGCACATGGGCTTTATGACTCGTTTTAATACAACGCACGTACGTGCCACCATCGACACAGCCAAGTCACACTTGTTTCAAACCCTACGGGCCTACACACACGCAGAACCAACATTTTAAGAAAGAAAAACTCTATTGATTACCATCTTTACACACCATATATTAAAAGAGAATTCAATAAGTTTAAAAAAAATAAAATAATTTTTTTTTTTAAATATTAAAAAAAATACGGTGTGTGGTGTATATGAATGATGAGTAGTAAAACTCTTTTGATAAACTGAAAAAAATATCCAAAACCTTTACATTTTTATAAAAATATAAAAACTCAAAGAGTGATCATGATTCAATCATTTTCCTCGTCTAAACCTTATAAAACTCATTATATTAATTTATAGTTTTTACGAGTCCTCAAATATTGGAGCTGATCATCTCATGAGTGTTATTAATTATCACATTATCGACGTATATTTGAATTCAATAGTACTACTCCATAATTATCAATAGAGATAAAAAAAAAGCCCGAGCTTAGGCTAAAACCCCGGAAAAGGTCGCTGTTTTTAGAGACAGTAGGTACAACAAGATCCAATCCACCAAAATGTCGGGACCCATTTATTGGGATAAGTAATATTTTTTAAAATGTTTAGGCGATATCATTTAATTTGAAAGATAAATTTTAAATTTTAAATATTACAAATTAAATTTTACCATTTAAGTAATTATGTAGATGATATCACACTGGCTTAAGAATAGAATAACTGATAAATATATATCGGAAAAAATAGAGATGACATTAATTAGGTGTAATCGTGTTTTAATACTTAGGTATACAGTGTTAATTTCCTTATTTGATGTAGATTTGCGCCTCTTCATATTGTATTATCATGAACCTTTAAGTTCTTTGTTGAATGGCATGCTAGCTGGCTAGCTCTCTCACGACCAGGTGTGTGCATTGTGCCTGCAAAATTAGAGGAGACAAAAGACTTGTTTTGTCTTTGACTGCCGCAACCCAAGATAGGAAACCATCCTACAACATGGTGGGCAGACAACTCGTGTGTGTATCCTATTCATCACTAGCAATTGTCAACATTGATGTTGACAATAACTCCATTGTCCAACCCCACATCTCTCTCTCTACCCAAAATTAATTATTTAATTAAGCTATTGGGTCCTAACTATCTATATATTGGCTCAGACCTACAACAAACACCATTTAAGAATTCATTAATTTTAGAGTAATTCTATATACAATTGTGAAGTGCGTAAATGTCGCGTAATCGCTTTGAAAAAGAGTGAGATCTATTATTAAAAAATTAATTTTTTTCATGTGGATCCCATGTTTTATTCACTTTTTTCAAAACGATTACGCGGCAGTTGCACAATTCATGATTGTAAATATATTTTCTCTTAAATTTAAGAATTCATTTATGGGTCCCTACCATACCCATCGAAAAGTGTGGTTTTGAGGATTGACACGCGTTTTATATTACAACCTCAGAAGGACGTATCTGATCCATACCATAGATGTTGATGAATAATGCAACCCCAACATGAGCCCATTTTTTTTTTTCTTCTCGAGAAAATAAAAATTGCAAAAGATATTTACAAAACATCCGCAAAACATGCAAGGAAAGAGCCAACCTGATCTCTGGTTTATATATCCATCTATCATCTATGGAGGGAGGAAATCAAGTTCCTAGATAGACTTTGACCATAGTCCCTTCCGAGTTTTAAGAGATATTATGGGGAACAGTCAGAAGCCGTACCATCCCCAAAAGAATTTTTTTTTTTTTTAATTTTCAACCCAGCACGTTAGGTGTGCTGGGGCTTAAGAAGAATTTTTCGAGTTTTAATTAGCAGCAAGTGCAGATTCAATTGCTCTTATTTTTCTGCAATATTTTCAAGTAGTGAGAGCTCACACTCAAAGATGGAGAGATGCACATGATGTTCACCGAGCAATGCTATACAACTTTATCAACTTCCACATATTATATTTTGTTTAAGTTTTTCAATATTTTTAAATTTTTTTAAAGTTTATTTTTTTAAACTAATTCAATTTTTCTATTCATTATTTATATATTAAATATTTGATAAAAAAAATAAAAATGAAAAAAATTGTGAGGTGTAAAAGTTATGTGAATAGTAAGAAGTTGTAATTTTTCAATGTTGACCTAGGGCAGAAGTTAACAAATCCAGAATACAGGAAATGAGGGAATAGTTTAGTCAAACGATACTGATATTAACAACGGATGATGCTGCAGCTCCCTGTAACATGTGTTTATATGTGTTTTTTTTTTTAAAGTTGTTTTTTATATAAATTTTTTTAATATCTTTTAATATTTTTAAAAAATAAAATAAATTTAGAATATCATTAAAAACATTTTCTTAATCAAAAAATTAAAAAAAAATTATTAAAATTTTATTTCGTGATTAAGAAAGTATTGTTTAATAATATTATAATTTTTTATTTTTTAAAAATATTTAAAATCATTAAAAAAATTTATATAAAAAAAGACTAAAAAATACACCAAATAATACACAATAGAGAGCTCCCGCTGGGGCTCCGGAGCTCTAGCATTTTCCATTAAGAAATCTAGAAGTTAAGAGAGATCTGCTTTATTCTGATCCATCATAATCATGCCTTAATCAGTGCCTCGTCTGTAAAAGTGAATGCTTTGTTTGCATCCGGCCAAGAACATCCTTTTGTGGGAGAGTGGGTATTTAGGATTGAGGTTTGACCTCGTCTGTAGAATACTAGGCTGGACGTTTGGGAATTTGGGACCATTAAGATGCATCTTACAGTTGGCGCATACCCTTAAAAACGGATCAATTTTCACTTCTGTCCTATGTTCATGCATTTCTTTTTCCTTTTGTCATTGTGTTTCTGCCATCTGCTGTCCTATCCTAATTAGTAATTACATCATTTCACCTCTGATCTTGCTAAGCTCGAAGAACTCCCTTTTGTGCTCGGAGAAAATTATGTGTGACTGCTAAGGTTCAGCAGAATCAACACTCTAAAGTCTAAAAAAGTATGCAGAATTTTTTACAGTTTATTTACAAATTCTCACAGGGTGTTGGAAGAATGTAGAATCGAGTGCAAACGCGAGGGCAGCATTGCTGAATCGACGTTGGAAAACAAAAAGGTAGAAAAAGCAAACAATCTGGTGTTAGTAAAACGAAGTATTGCTAAAATTAGCTGGTGCTTAGTCTATTTATGACACTAAAAATGGCACATCATCGCCACGACCACCATTTCTCTCCTCCCTCCAACTGTTTGGTCTGATAGTAGTTCAAGGAGACAAATCCGGAATTAAAGATAAATGTGTTGAATCTCTTATTGAAACCCAACTAGACAAAGAAAGAGAAAAATAATTAAAAAAAAAAAATAGAACGAAAGAAAGAAGAAAAGAGAAAAAACACCAGGGACAAAGAAAAAGGCAGCCATTGGCATCAACTACTTTTTTGCTTTTGCCATCAACTTACTGCCTCTAGATTTGTTTTTTGTCAAATCTGAAACATCGAGCTCATTAGACCAACCCAGAAACATAAAAAGCACGAAAAGCACAAAACAACGCCAAATCCACATCAAACGAAAACAACGAAGTTTTTATTTTTGTTTTCGTTTCTGTCATTTTCTCCGGTCCCTCCATTCTGCTTCTGGAGATAACAAATCACGAGAGGGAGGGAAAGAGTTTCATTTGGGTATTGATGGATGAACCCAAAGAAACAAGAACAATGTAGCGGGGAGAGGAAGAAAGAGAGATGGAGTGAGGCAGATATGAGCAAAGAAAAAGTTGGCATTGCAAAGGTCTGGGAAGCAACAGTACGAAAATCACAAGCTATTGCCAAGAAGAAAACAACCATGTCCGTAGCACATGCCGACGACGACGAACCTAGTCCAGGCCAAGTCTACCACGCCGAGAAAGTCCTCGTCAATGGCGATTTTTACACTGGACAATGGATGGACAACTTACCACATGGCCACGGCAAGTACTTTTGGACAGATGGTTGCATGTACGTTGGTGAATGGCAAGGCGGAAAGACCATGGGCAAGGGCAAGTTCAGCTGGCCCTCTGGGGCCACCTATGACGGTGAGTTCAAGAATGGATATATGGATGGCAGAGGGACTTACAAGGGTTCTTCTGGGGATAAATTTAGAGGTCATTGGGTGATGAACATGAAGCATGGACAAGGAACTAAGAGCTTCGCCAATGGAGATCACTATGAGGGTGAATGGAGGCGTGGATTGCAGGATGGAAAAGGGAAGTATCTATGGAAGAATGGGAACCATTATATTGGGCAGTGGAGGAATGGACTAATGAATGGGAATGGGACGATGGTTTGGAGCAATGGAAATAGGTATGATGGGTTTTGGGAAGATGGCTTTCCCGAAGGGAATGGGACTTTTAGGTGGGCAGATGGGGGCTTATATTTGGGGGTGTGGAGCAAGAATGGCAAAGATCAGAATGGTACTTATTATCCGCCCGGGAATTCAGATGGGAATTTGGATTGGGATCCTCAGGAGGTTTTTGCTGTGGCTTTGAATGATATTAAAACTTGTGCCGAGGAAAAAGTGTTGATTTTTCCTTCTCAGAAGATGTTGAATTGGCCCGGGGTTGAGGGGGAGTTCTTTCGGAAGCAGCCTATACAGAGGAAAGGGAATGATGGGAGTGTGAGGCCTAAGTGGATGTCAATGGATGGGAGGGTGAGTAATTATAACTGGGAGAATGATGAGGATAGTGATTTCAATGGAGTTGGGGGATTGGGAAATCCTCAGCTTGACGAAACGGTTAAGAAAGGGAACGGATCGACGCCGTTGAGAATAAAGTCACTGAAGAGACAGGGGGTGACCATATCGAAAGGGCATAAGAACTATGGGCTCATGCTCAATCTGCAGCTGGGGATAAGGTATTAATGATTTGTTGGCTGTTCCATCCTTTATTTTTCTTCCCCTCGCAATTTTGGTTCAAGTTTTTTCTGTCGTTGGTACGAATTTTAGTTTTTTCCCCATGTTTTCTTTAATTCTGATCATGGATTCTGGATTTTCTCCTTTTCATTGCTGCGAAACAGATTTTAAAATCTTTTGGATGTTTCACACATTCTTTTTTCTGTTGCAAAATTTCTATAATATGCTTTTCTGTAACCTGAACTATTTCATTGATCTTTTAATTTCCTAGATTCTGGCTTACAGCAGCCTTCCACTTTATTTTGTTTAAAAGATTTTGCAGTAGGCTGTATTGCATTTCTATGTTCTGAAGAAATGATCTGAACTTTGTAGCTCAATAGGGAACTTGGAACGCTGTTAAGAAGGGATGAATGGATATGCAGGGACAGCGATGATAAAATATGAATTTTAATGAGAACATGGCTCGTAATAGATTAATATTAATATGGTTAGATGAGAAATTTGCAAGCTTTGCTATCTGGTCTTCGTCCAACTATTTGAAGTATCTAATTTTACATACTCGTGAGATCAATGTGGCATAGAAGAAAAAGGAAGGCCAAAGTTGTTTCTGTACTTCTTTTTCTTGTCATTTTGGGGTAACTAAGAAAATATTAGAAAATCTGGGAATATTTAATATCTGGAAAATCTGTTGATATTATATGTTCTTTAACGTTTGTAATGCATGAAAATAGACAATATTGTCAACTCTACTTCTTAGAAGCAAGTTTCTTAATCTCTATCCGGAGTTATAATCTCCACTACACAACATAACTGATTCTTTGTGCCATAGCACAGACATTCTGTTGGAAGGCCTGCTCCAAAGACAACCCTTGATTTGAAGGCTTCTGCTTTTGATCCCAGGGAAAAAGTGTGGACGAGATTTCCACCAGAAGGATCCAAGCACACACCCCCTCACCAATCTTGTGACTTCAAATGGAAGGACTACTGCCCAGTGGTTTTCAGGTCAGACCTAAAAGGATTAATTTCTTTATTTGTAGTCTTTTTTGGTCAATACTATGTTTGGCTCTCTTAGAAAGTGGATTCTCAGATACGTTTTCATATGATTTATGCAATTATTACATATGGGTATATGGGGCACAAAAATTTTGTTGTTTTGCGTATACACTATTGTTTACTCTCCCGGACAACAGCTGAAGTTTTTGTTTGAAAGTCATTTCATTGAAAGCAGACTCTGTTACCATGACTCATTCATTTCACCTGATGCATTGCTTCAGTCATGATAACTAAAGATTATGATACTCACATGCCTGTTGTAAGTTGGATTGGAAAGTTGAAACATACAGGGCCTGTGGTCCGTTGTATTCTTATTTTCAGGACTCTCAGGAAATTGTTCAAGGTGGATACGGCAGATTACATGATCTCTATTTGTGGGAATGAGGCCCTTAGGGAGCTCTCATCCCCCGGAAAAAGTGGAAGCTTTTTTTACTTGACCAATGATGACCGGTACATGATAAAAACCATGAAGAAGGCAGAAGTAAAAGTGAGCAACTTTTCTGCTTCCTGCACCTGAATTTGAGATAAAAAACTCGGCACTTCAGATTCTGATTGAATATTATTGCAAGCCCAGCAGCAAATTTTAGTCTGTGAAAACTTTCCAAACTATATATGAACTTACATTGATTTTTTCCAAATTATTGCTGAATTCTGCTGTTGCCGACATTTATCTTATATTTTTCCAATTACCACATATTCTGGATACGAGATCTCCTGTGTGGAAATAGAAGCCATCATAAATTGCCGACATGGTTACAGGTGCTCCTACGGATGCTCCCAGCCTACTACAAGCATCTCCGTGCCTTCGAGAACACCCTAGTCACGAAGTTTTATGGTCTTCATTGTGTCAAACTGACTGGAGCTAATCAGAAGAAGGTAATCTCAAGGTGTATAGAACTTCTCATATGCAATTGAAAAGAAGAAAAAATATACCGGTGCACTATTTTTTTTTATTCATGCATTTCAGGTTCGGTTCGTCATAATGGGGAATCTGTTCTGCACTGACTATGCAATTCACAGGCGGTTTGACTTGAAAGGTTCCTCCCATGGTCGCACAACCGTTAAACCTGCGGCAGAAATTGATCCAACAATAACCCTTAAGGACCTTGATCTCAATTATATATTCAGGTTGCAGAAAGTTTGGTTCCAAGAGTTCTGCAGGTCGATTCTATTCTGATTACCTTTTCTCATTATTCTTTTCCATTTCTCTTGACTCGTATTTAGAACAGGGTAGGATTTGGGAGGTCCCCTGGAGTCAAACTGTGATTTCCTTCCACCCTCCAGCATGATATTCAATCAACGAGTTAAACTTGGTTTGTTTCAGATGAGAAATCAGATACTGCAGGAACTTGCTTTGCATAGAAAATGGGAACCAGTTCTGCATATGCCCCTTTCCCAATTTTTTATAGGCATCCTCACAAGAAACACAAAATTCATTACACCTATGCAATTGCTTGAACTTGAATTTTATTTTGGAGACATTGTTCTTCAAGTCAATTAATTTGCAATCATGAATTTTGAAATTTTCATATTGCGTTCTTCTACCATGCACGTAAATGGAACACATTGGACTTCTAAACATAAGTCAGATGTTCCTGAAATACAATTTTCTTTTCTTCTGAAATTTTCAGATAGTTGAGTTATTGGTTTTTAAGTTTTTGCATCTCACTGTTCTGTGCTGTTACCTGTGTTTGCGGACAAAAGCATCTTTGCAAGCTCACTTTTTGAACAAAAATATAACTGAAGCTGCTTATAAGCTTGAGCCAAATGTTGCTTGACAATGGATATGAGCAGTAAGATCTGAACATTCTTTAGAACCTGTAAAAGAAAAGGAAAAAAAATAACAGAGAGATCTGAAATTCTTAGAAGATTTTGAGGTGGACAGTAATAATGACTATATCAGCAAGTTTGTATTTATAGCTCTCAAGTCAAAAGAAAGAAAATCTGTTAAATTGCAGATGGATGCTTATGATGCCAGTAATTCCACATGTTAAGGAAAATCCATGGCATCTTATGGAAGTACCGATTGCAATTCATTTATACCACTCTTAAATAATTTCAATTCATTGTTGTACTAAATTCTCTCAACACCCTTAACTGTTATCAGTTCTTATATATGCCTCTTATGTTGACTGTCCTATATATCCCTCCTGATGGAACACTTTCTGAAAATGGTAATTCTGCCTCTGTGAGAGTTGTCCTCTTCACTCTTTTCTACTAGATTCATGAACCTGTATACTTTTGTGTGTATGCGCCATCCTGAAATGAAAGTTAAATGTGAGAAGCTTTTGGAAAGCTTTCGGAAGTGATGTACGGTTTATGTTCTATTTTTTGTTTCTCTTTGTAAGCTAAAGTGTACCTTCATGCAGGCAAGTGAACAAGGACTGTGAATTTCTCGAACAGGAGAGGATTATGGACTACAGTCTATTGGTTGGTCTTCACTTCCGAGAGACTTTGAGTAAGGATTCCCTCGCGCCTAGGAGCCGCCCCTCTGGAGGTCAGATCACCCTCCAACTGGTTATGTCCTATTGGTATTACTTTCTGGTTTCGAAGTTTTGGCATGAATTCTTACTGAAAAGATGAGCTTATAGTACAGGACATGGAGTTCCTGAAAATGATGATGCTCCTTGCCTGTCCACTGCAGACGTGGACCAGCTTCTTTTTGATCCTGCTCGGTACGTAAAATTCATGAATATTGTCCATTGTCCACTAGGGACATTCTTGAAGAAATCCTAACTCCTAATCTACACACAAATTATCCACTAGGGATTCAATTTACCATGATATTTCAACTCCACCGCATTCCCTGATTTGAGCTTACATTAAATTTATTCCTTTGCCCAAGAATCCATAGGAAATTCCACATTTACCAATTTTCTCTGTAATTGTGTGCTGCAGTAGGGCGCCTGTTAAATTAGGTACAAATATGCCAGCACGGGCTGAACAGACAGTAAGGACTGACTTTGAAACTCAGCTAGTTGGAGAACTGACTGGAGAGTTATATGACATTACCCTTTACTTCGGTATAATTGACATACTACAAGACTATGATATTACCAAAAAGCTCGAGCACGCATACAAATCATTCCAATTTGATGCAACTTCAATCTCTGCTGTTGATCCAAAGCAATACTCAAAACGCTTTCGTGATTTCATCTTCAGAATTTTTGTAGAAGACACTTGAAGGTATAGGCTATTCATATTTCCAACTTTCAGCTGGTGGCCACTCATGTGAAATGACTTCACTCAACAGCAAAAGGTTATTATTTGGCCATTGACATGATCTTTGGAGGAGGCTGTTTTCTGGCTGCCAGACATGCATGCTCTGTGAATCCCATCTTGCATCTTTCCCCTAATCGTCTTCTTTAAATATAGCTACGAAGCAGCGCGATATGTTATAGTAAAGTTTTAGATGAAAGTTGTAATTAGAGCTCTTCAGCCTCCTCCAATTGTAAATGAAGTGAAAAGCGAATCTATACTGGAATTGATCATTTTTGTATCCAATTTTTCCAGAAAGTGAGGATTCTCTAGGAATTGGGCATTGAATAATGTGTACAGGAGTTCCAATAGTCATTTATGTACAAAGATTTAGGAGGTCCATATTCTGTAATGTTATTCTTGAATCTCACCAAGTTGATCATCTCCATATTTTTTTCTATTGTTGTTTCTCTTCTTCCTCTATTTTCCCCCACTTGTTGAGGTCACATATTAGATATATCTAACATCAAAGGGTTGAAAATTGAAAAGAATATTGTTGCTGATAGCTTGAAAGGGATTGAAGAGTTTAGGTGGGGGGATAATGGGGTAGCACTCTTGAGGCTAAATGCAACCAGAGACCATTTTTTTTAAAGTTTCGGTAACTCTATTATAAAAACCTCGTACTCACGTTCTTGGAATTACATCTCATTGCATGTTATTTTGGTCATATGCTTGTGATGCCATGTTAGCATATATCTACATGTGTGTATTTAACAAACTGATTTACATTATACATTATTCTCATTGCATATATTAGCCCAATCAACCTTCTCCGACCAGACTTCCGATCCGATCCGAACCAACACAACATGTCAGTTTCTGCTTCTTTGTCGGAAGTCCTTGTAGCCTTCCCAGGACTGTCTGATAAGAAGTTTTTGGATAAGTTGTGTAAAGTTTGTCTTTTTTCATTTTTCAACGGCAACATGTTAATTTGATATGTCGTGAAAGATTCAAAGGAAAGCCATAGAATTTGGTTGCAGGAAAAGGACTGTCACTTGAACAAGAACCAAGAGCATAACTGGAAAACAATATGTCCAAGGCTGACTGCAACAAAAGACCCGAGTGTTCTCCACGTCCAAGACTGTCATAATCCGTGTCCAACTACCAAAGAGCATGCAGGAAACAGATAGACCCCCCTGTGTTTTCCGGGTAAAAGTGTCTTTAAATCAAATGGCATAACATTGGCGTGTAAATTTTGTGGTCAATTATTGAGGTAACTACGTGATATAGCATCCTCGTTGGCTCTGGCAACCAACACTTTTATTCCAAATTTGCTTAATATCATCATGATTCACCCTTCATTGGAAGAGGCAAAGTCAAATAGAAATGACTTTCATCTGGTTTGGTTACCAAACAATCTCATCTCATTTCATTTTATTATTACAATTTTTTTAAATTTTCACACAAAATATAATAAACAATTCAATTTTTTTCAAATCTCAAAACAAAAATAATATTATAACAATATTTTATTCAACTTTCAATAAAATATTTCATCTTAACTGTGTAACCAAACGATGTAGAACTTGTCTCTAGTCATAAATTAAAAACTATTATTTTCTTTCTTCATATAAAATCATAATGTTGCTACCTAACCTATTTTCATCTTTTTGTATCCATCCATAACTAAATCAGAAAATATAAATATCACCTTATTGTACACAGCAGCCGCCGCACACTCAATGCATTGAGTGAAAAAAAATATATATATATACATACATGGTGTGCTGCGGCTTCCGGCTGTTGCATAGCACAGCTCTAACTAAATAGCTTGGCCCCAAACTCCTCTCTTCGTTTTCTTTGTCACGCACACCACAAAATTTACTTGCACTTACGTCGACAACATCTTTCCCATTTTTTCTCCATTTCCTCTGTCTCACCTACATCCTTACCCGTACAACACCTTGAACAATACATTTCGGTGTTGTTCATGTTTCATATCCTCCATTGCCGGCGCCGCTGCACATCCTCCATTGCTGTCACCAAAAATTTCCATGCGTCCCTCACCGTCCCACCTCTTCAACATGTTGAATCAAGGGTAAACTCAAGCTCCAATTTTCATTTTTTTGGATCTTTTCAAATAAATAAAAGGAATTAGGAAAATGATAGCATTTAACTTTGAAAGATCCTTTTCACTCGAATTAACTTTGAGAACTGTAATAACTTTTAATTTGCCTCGTTGCCAAGAAATGAAAAATTTTACACTGAATGAAGCATTTAGGACAAATTTTCCATTGGAAAACTATACAGACAGTCATCATGAAACCCCAATATAACCTGTTGTGTTATTGTGTTAGAGTCGAAGAGTCTATCTTGTGTATAGAAGACAATTTAGAATACCCGCTTTTGATGTTTTCAACTTTTCCAGAAAGCCAAAGCCTACACATGAGGATCTCATCCATCACCTGTCATATGAAAAATAAATTATAGTTGTTCGTGAAGTCACGTGATTTTTGTCTCAACAATGAAGGACTAAAGTGTTGATGTGGTAAAAATCGCTCAATAGGCCGGAAGGGGAGAAAAAGTCATTCTCAGCCCACTAGGGCAAAGAGTTATTCCCAGCCTACTAGGGCAACTTGGGCCTCGTTTGGTATTGTTTGGAGCCCCCGGCAGTGTTCCAGGGCAGCTGTACGGCGGTGGTGCATACGTCTATGGCGGTGAATGAAAAATAAGTGTAGATAAAGTGAAGAGAGATGACACTAAGATTTATATGGTTCGGCACTAGGCCTATGTCCACAGGGGTTTGGGGAGGAGAAATCCACTATAATATTTTTGTTTACAGTCTCTCATGGTCTCTCATATCTCACTGTACAATGGTGATGCTGAATATAAATTTACCGGAGAAGAGGCCTTCGCTGGAGCTCCCCTATTCTGATGTTGAAGGAGATGACTGTTGAGGAAGAAGAAGAACTGAAGACCTCGAAGAAGAAGAACCTCCCCCTCTATTTATCTGATTGCCTTTTCTCGCGTGCGCCCCCTGCAGGTAAGACCTAGCTTTTGCGTATCTGACCGCGCCCCATTGACAGGCCCCTGCACCTACCTTACCTCCTGACCCCCCTGACACCCACGTTACCTCCTGACAACCCCACACCCCCCATTACCTCCTGACTCTTAATCCAGGTGGGCTAGGCCTGGTGGCTGAGCTCATATTGGCTTCTTTATTTTTTTTCTCCCCTCACATAAAATATTAGCATAGACCATTCTGTTGTGAATATTTCACCAGAGTCACATTAGTATATTCTAGAAGATGACATATTCTTTTTATTATTTTCTATTTGTAACAGAAAGATTCTCTTGTCGTGTGCATAAAGTGATACTTACTCATGCAATACAATGATATAGAATTCTGGAAATGTGTCTCTCTAACATGGTATCAGAGCTGCTCGACTAGCAGTCTCCTTGATCCATGGCTACGCACACGTCTCCTTCCCTTTCTTAACCAAATCCCTCCATTATTTCCTCCTTCTCCCATGCTGTTACTATCAAGCTAACAACAAATAATTTTCTTCTATGGAAAGTTCAAATCTCAGCATACCTTAGAGAACAAGATCTCTATTGTTATGTTGATGGCACACTTCCATATCCTCCTCAATTTCTACCTGCTGTTTCCGATAGTCCACCGAAATCAAATCTGGATTTTCTCTCTTGGACATGAATTGATCAACTGGTTCTTAGTGTCCTCTTTTCATCTCTTTCCGAATCGGTTATTGGACATGTGCTCTCTGCTGTTACAACAAGAGAATTGTGGCTTTCTCTAGCCTCCATGTTTGCCTCTCATTCACAAGCCAAGGAATTTCAGATTACTAACCTCTCTTACGGAGATCAATCTATATCTGATTACTTTGGGAAGGTTAAGTCACTTGCTGATATATTAGTTGCTACTGGGAACCCTTTCCCAAACAAGGAATTTGTTACCTATTTGCTTACTGGCTTAGGTTCAGCCAATGAGTCCTTCGCGACCTCTGTTACTACTAGATCCGAACCACTTTCTTCCCATGAACTCTATCAGCTACTACTTATACATGAGAGCTGTATAACTCACTCTTCCAAAAATATTTTTGAACCCTCTATTAATTACAGTGCTAATGGAGGAAGAGATCAACGCGGAAGAACTTTTTCTCGTGGTGGCAGACAAGACCGAGGTAGAGGTCAATCTAATGGCCATGGTGGCAGATACACTCCCACTTTCTCATGAACTTTTCAACAAACACATGGTAGCCCTCAACCCACATGCTAAGTATGCAATAAATCTGGGCATGTTACCCTCCAGTGTTGGCACTGTTTTGATCATTTATACCGAAATGATGCACCCAGATCTTTCTCAGCCAACTATACCACACCCAACTCCTTCACTGACACCTCTTAGTACCCTAACTCAGCTGTTACTCATCATATCACCAACAACCTGAGCAACTTGAATTTATCATTTGAACAGTACAGTGGTAGTGAGGCAATTCACGTTGGAGATGGAGCATGCCTATCTATTCAACATCTCAATGACTCTACTCTCTCCTCAAACTCCTCATTTTTTTTACATAATTTACTTCATGTACCAAATATCACCAAAAATCTTGTTTCGGTACTTCAAATCTGTAATGACAGTTCATCTTTTTTTGAATTTCACTCTACCCATTTCTCTGTGAAGGACAATCGGACCAAGAACATCCTCCTCACAGGACCAACTTGTAATAGGCTTTACGCGTTTCCTTCCTCTAATCCTATCTCCTCGTCGCCGTCAGCACATCTCGGTGAACATACCTTTTTCTCTCAGTGGCATCGCCGATTGGGTCACTTGTCTCTTGCCACTATCTCACAAATACTACTGACAACCGTTTGAGTTTTTCTTCAAATAAAGCTTCCTTTATATGTTTAGAGTGCTCTTTGGCCAATAATCACCAATCGCCTTTCATTTCTAGTCAGGCCGTGTATACAAAGCCCTTAGAGTTAGTTAGTGCAGATCTTTAGGTCCCAGCCCCTGTAATTTCCAAAAATGGCTATAGATATTATATATCATTTGTGGATCATTTTACTCGATTCTCTCGGCTTTTTCCTCAAAACTTAAAGATGTGTTCTCAATTTTCTCTACTTTTTTACCATATATTGAGTGTCTGTTTAATACCAAATTGATAGTCTTCAAACTAATGGAGGAGAAGAATTTACACCTCTTACTCCTTTATGTCACAAACTTGGTATTACTTACAAATTTTTGTGTCCCCATACACATAAACAAAACAGAATTGTTGAATGCAAGCATCGATACATTGTCGAAACTGGGCTTGCCCTCCTAGCCCATGCATCTCTCCCAACAAATTTTGGACCGAAGCTTTTGAAACCGTTGTTTATTTAATTAATCTCCTTCCTTTTAAAATTATAAAAAATAAATTGCCTTATTCTCTTGTCTACAATTGTGAACCCAATTACAATTTTATCAAAGTTTTTAGTTGTGAATGTTGGCCTAACCTAAGATCCTACAATAAACACAAGCTTCTTCCTTCGTCCATCTCTTGACTGTTTTTGGGCTACAACCCAGTCCACAAGGGTTACAAATGTTTGGACTTACAGTCCAATTGGCTCTACATCTCAAGAGATGTCCTCTTTAATGAGGTCTCCTTTCCTTTTCACATACCAAAGCCCAATAACACCTCCATACATTCTTCATCTCAAACGACCCATCTTCCTTTATTTTCTCCCTTGATACTCGACCCAAGCCTAGGTCCAATCCATCCTTTAATCTCATCAAGCCCTACCCTCTCAATTAGTCTAACCCTAATCCCTCTTCTCCTGAAAGTTCTCGATCTCCTGCTCCCAACTCTTCTCCCAAACCCCCTCCCTCTATCACGCATCAATCCATTCCTTCTCCAACTCTTCTTCATCCTCCACGATCTCCCATCATAACCCGTAGTCAGACTCATTCATCTCGGCCTTGAGTTTCTATAGATGGCACTATTCCCTATCCACAACAGCACTGCCTCCTCACCACGAGCATTGTTACAGATGAGCCTTCAAGTTTTTCGATTGTCTCAAAGTTTCCTGAATGGCATGAGGCCATGAGAAAAGAGCACACTGCTCTCCTTCATAATAACACATGGAGTTTAATATCCCATCATCCATCTTTTAATATACTTGGTTGTCATTGGGTATATCATACAAAATTGCACTTTGATGGATCCTTTGAGTGTAGAAGAGCCAGGTTGGTAGCCAAGAGCTATCACCAACAACCTGGCCTTGACTACAATGGGACGTTTAGTCCTGTAGTAAAACCATCCACTATCGATTGGTTATTTCTATTGCTGTTAGTTCTAGCTGGCCCCTGCACCAATTGGATATCTAAAATGCCTTCTTGCATGGAGAATTATCTGACACAGTTTGTATGCAACAGGCACAAGGGTTTATTGACCCGAAAGTTCCAAATTATGTGTACAAACTGCACAAGGCCATCTATGGCCTCAAACAAGCATTGAGGGCCTCGTTTGCTCAATTAACCTTTTGGTTGCATGGGTATGGCTTTTCTGCTTCACAATCAGATCCCTCTCTATTTATTTTGTATATTGGTGATCTGCATATGTTTGTTTTGATTTATGTTGATGACATGGTTATAACTTCCTCAAAGCCTAGGGCTATTGATACTTTTATCCATGATTTGGGCATGGCTTTTCCTGTTAAAGATCTTGGTCGTTTGTCCTATTTTCTTGGTCTTGAAATTGACTATTCCGAATCTGGATTATTTTTGTCTCAACGCAAATATATCAAAGATTTGCTAACTCGAAGCAATATGTTACATGCCAAACCAATGACCTCTCTAATGGTAGCTTCACTCAAACTTTCTCAGTTTGATTCTCCTTCATTTGAAGACAGTACACTCTTCAGGAGTATTGTTGGTGAGTTAAAATATTTGTCCTTTACAAGACCTGACATATCTTTTGTAGTGGATAAAGTATATCAATTTATGCACTGTCCTAAGCTCTCCCATTGGTCTGCTGTTAAAAGGATACTACGGTATCTTAAGTCCACAATCAATTATGGTTTGGTCTTTAAATTCTCATCATCTTTTACTCTTCAAACTTATTTGGATGCAGATTGGGCTGGCTACCCAGATGATAGACGATCGACTAGTGGTTTCTGTGTGTTCTGTGTGTTCTTAGGTAATCATCTTATATCATGGAGTTCCAAAAAGTAAAAGATAGTGGCCAAATCAAGCACAGAAGCTGAATATAAAGCTCTTGCCTCCACAGCTGCTGAGTTAATTTGGCTCCAAACCATGCTTCGTGAGTTATGAATTTTCTTACCCAAGCCCCCTATCTTGTGGTGTGACAATATTGGGGTTACTTCTACCACTCAAGAACCAAACACATAGACAGTGACTACCATTTTGTAAGAGATAGAGTTGTTGCCAAGACCCGGAATGTCTCATTCTGTAGCTCAAAGGATTAGATTACTTATGTATTTACAAAACCACTAGTCTCATACAAGTTCTCTAGTTTTCGTTTGAGTCTCATTATTGATGGCACCCCACTGGACTTGAGGGGGTGTATTAGCATAGACCATTCTGTTGTAAATATTTCACCAGAGTCACATTAGTATATTCTAGAAGATAACTTATTCTTTTTATTATTTTATATTTATAACAGAAAGATTCCATTATCGTGTGTATAAAATGATACTTACCCATGCAATACAATAATATAGAATTCTGGACATGTGCCTCTCTAACATAAAGGAGCGACATTTTGCGAAAAGAATGGATTATCAGTCCTAATATAATACAATTGCAACATATTAAGACTGATTTTGGGCTAAGACAACAAAAACAACTTATAGGGTTACAGCTATCGGGTGTCTGAGGCCTTACTACTGAGCAATCTTCAGTTGGCAGAACCTGGATGCGCATTTGATGGAGACACAATTGAAGAAGACTTCCCATTCCTTCCTCCACTACTACTTTCCAATTGCATAACACCTTGATCATAGAGAAACCCTTTGAACAGATGGCCGCTTATACTCACTGTAGCCTGGTAGACACATTCCGCTTCACCTTTACCAACTGTAGTGACTACTCTGTGACACCTGAATACCGCCTTTGCGTGGACTTGGCGCGGTAAGGAATGCTTAAAACTTGCATCTGTGGTTTAACAAAACCCAAGTTAGTCAAATGCCTCAATTTCCTAAATCAGCCACCAAGAAACGCGGATCATTGAGAAAGAGAGAAACTCTAAATATATAGTTCTACAAAACCAAGTTAAAGCTTGCAACTTTTTGTTCAATAAAACCAAATCAGTTGTCTCTCAATTTCATTATCCAATCATTTTCAGACTCAAAATCTATAACTCTTAAAACCCAAGTTATATGCAGCATTCCATCATCACAGAGCTTTGTAACAAGAGGGAGGGAGGGAGAGAGAGAACCTTGGTGGCTAGAGCTAATACCAGTACTCCTTTGAGTGGTAGGATTACATGTTGAAGCATGAGATATGGTAATATTAGGAGGTAACACCTCAATTCTTGGCCTTTTAACTCCAGAAGACGACCCAGAAGAACCATCACCCTCGTCACCACCCACCACCGACACCCCCCGCTCTCGCCGCCGAGCTGCCGGTACCCAAGTGCTCCTCACGTGTGTAGCACAATCATAACCACGGCTCTTACAGCAAGTCCTACACATCCTATAACTACAATCCTTCTTAGCCTTGTTCCCACAGTCCCTGCAAACCCTCATACCACTCTCAATACTCGTTACCAATAGCTCAGAACAACCATTTACAAAGTTGTTTGAGAAACTCAGTTCTTGGCCTCTCTCTACACTCCAATAATTGGGGTTATTCGAGTTTGGGGCTGTGATGCAGGGAGTGGTAGTTAAAAGCGGGAAAATACCGAAGCCTAAACCAAGGGCGGCTGAGGAAGGTATAGAAAGATTAGAGTGGTGATCAGCGGAAATGTATTGGTTTTGTTGGTGCATAGAAGTGGTTGGAGCAATAAGAACAAGGTCTCCGAGGCCCAACATGGCCATATGCAAACTGGTTGTGATAGACAAATTAGATTATTGGTGAATGTGACTGAAAATACTTGATCCGAATTTTTCAAACGAACACCAAAAAAGTGGGGGAGGAGGGGACTTCAAAGCTAAAGAAGAATTGTTTACAATTAGGAATCAGAATGTGATCTGAGATGCGAGTGCTCTTGATGTATTTATCTTTGAGAAACCGAACTACTTAATGCAGAGAGAGAGAGAGAGAGAGAGGAATTATTATAGAGGCTTTGATGGTGAGGCTGCTGCAACTGCTAGGAGTACTACTCTCTCCAAGCTGCTAGGAGTACTACTCTGATCCACAGAAGTTTCAACCTTTTCAAAACAAAATGATATAAGAACAACTATAGAAATTATTATTTTATTTACTATGAACTGCTGCAATTATAGAAATTTGAAGCATGGCTTGGCTTGGTAGAAGAATAATTTATATAGTTTAAGAGTGTCTAAGTTTAACGCATTCTTTACAAAAATTAGAAATTTTTTTTGAGAAATATATGAAAAAACAAACTTTTCTTAGTAGATTTCAATTTTTTTAAAGAGATTACACGAAATTTGAACATTAAAATTGTATATAACTTTTTTTTTTTTACACTATTTTATAGATCAGATTACCGTTACGCAATCTTCCAGCTAATTTATTTCTGCCAAAGGTTCTCAGTAATTTATTAATTAATCAGTAATTTATTAATTTGAATTATTGTTTCTAGTAAATGTGAGACTTTACTACGTACGGTATTTGGTTAATGAGTATGAATAGACCAACGTAGTCATGTACTTCTTCATATATTTGTTTTTCATATATTTTTTTTTCTTTTTCAGTGAGCAAAAAAATGTGAAAAGATTTTCTTATTAACTCTCCACAATATTTGTCTCAAAAGTTAAATTGATAAAAAGAAAAAAAAATTTAATTATTTATATTCTTAATATATACCTTCCCTCCTCTATGTGGGCCAAATTCATTCTTAATATAAGTAATGTCAATATTTAAGTTTAAAATTTCATGCAAAATCATTATTTATTTAAAAACTTATATTCATAATTTTATAATTAACATTACCAACCAACCAAACATTATAAGTTATTAAGTTTTCGTGCATGATCAGGCCCTATATATTGTATAGAATAATGCTACTCTCATCAATAGTGGTCACCGAGAGTGGTCACCGATTTTTTTTAACTTAATTAATGAGTTGGTGTTATTTTTTTTCTTTTTTTAAAATGTTTAATTTTTTTTTTTAAAAAAAAAAAATACATATTTGGTGGCCACTCTCGGTGGATGTAGCATAATATTGTATTATTATACACTAGCATTGCCTTGCCCTAAAGACTATAGCTGCCCTATACATCTCATTGAACCAGTTAAACACTTTAGCCAACCGGTTTGATGTTGACCTTCGCCAAAACAACCATACTGCCCACAATATTATTAAGTTTAGTTGACATTTTTGCAAATTTAGACATATATTATGAAAACATGATCTTTTACTGTCATTAAAAAACATTAATATTATGTTTTTTTTTTTAATATACAGATTTATAATTTGAAAAAAATATCCTTATATCATGCATGGCTACGATGAGATATAGTGTTATATATTCTCATATAAATTGGACTAAGGAAAAGGGTTCTTTTATTACTTTTAACTCCTTTTCCGGCTGTATAGGATATGATACTTCTGCATGGGTTGGCGTTCAAAGAAGATAGCATGCATTGATGCCTTTCCATGTTTGATCATTTATGGTTGTGGGTTTTTTCTTGGGAGGTAATAGTGTTATTCTCATTTAAATTGAACCAAGGAAAAATGGTTCTTTAACTTCTTTTCGTGGCTCATGTCTAGGATAGGATACTTCTGGGTTGGCGTTCGAAGAAGATAGCATGATGCATTGATGCCTTCCCATGTTTGATCATTTATGGTTGTGGGCATTTTTTTTTTTTTAAAGGAGGTAACAGTGTTATTCTCATTTAAATTGGACTAAGAAAAAATGGTTTTTAACTTCTTTTCTGACCGTATAGGATAGGATACCTCAAAGGTAAATTGTATGGAGAAAAGAGTAGGACTTTCCTAAATTTGCTTAGTTTGGTTCCTTAACTCCTCTCAACTCATCATTACAATTTTTTTAAATTTCAACACAAAATATAATAAATAATTTAATTTTTTAAAATCTCAAAATAATAATAATATTAAAAAATAATATTCTAACAATATTTTATCATCTCAACTCAACTCAACTCAGTTCAACATCTAAACGCAAGTTAAAGTCTCCAGTTTAAGGTTAGTGTCCCATTAGTCAGTCTACATGTCCATAGGAATTAGGATATAGCCTAGGTTAGGCATCTAAATGGGTTTGGTTTTATATTTTATTTTTAATTTATTTGGGGCCTATTGGATTAAGTATTTATTATTACCCTAATATTAATTGCATTGATAATTTTGCACAAGGAGGCAGTTTTTGTTGTTTTAGCTTTTAACTTGTACTATTTTTTTTTAATTGATAGATAAAATAATTCTTATAATTTAGCTTAGCTTGGACAACCCCCTACTACCTCCTTGGAGGGAGGGGGTGGTAGTGGACCCTGCACCGCCCCTTGCATTGCGGTGTAGGGGGTCCCCTGACTTCCCCTCCAACCATGCTTAGGTGGGGAGTGGCAGCCTCTCTCTCTTCAATTTTTTTTTTAAATATTTTATTTATTTTCAAAATTTATTATTTTTTATTTTTCAAATGTTTTTTGACATTTTTATTTTTGTGTATTATTTCATCAGCTTTTCAAAGAAATAATAAAAAAATAAAATAAAATAGATCTGTTTTTTTAAGTACCTTAACTCAGGTTTACCAGTTTTACCGGAAACAACTCTGATCAAATTAGGATCAAGCTGTGTTATTACCATGTATTTGATTCTGTTGCTCTATTTATAGTTGTATTTATTGTTCCCACAATCTAACTTTGTAGGCTGTGAGAGACCTCCAGACAAGTGCTGAATGTTTAGGTTCGGTGACTCTTTTAGATTTAGAGTTGGAAATTATTTGTTTTGGGGTGCATTTAAGTACTAGGAATGTCTAATATTAGGGTTGAGCCCTACCTGTGAAGGTGAAGGTGGTGTGCTTCACTGATGGCCCACTTTCATAGGGTTTCTTCATTATTAATTAATAACTCTCGAGTTTGATGTTCCAAGGATAAGGAGTTTGGACTTCATGAGAAGATCACCTTTCAACATCTTTGAACCTTAAGTAATAAAGTCTTGTGTTGTTTGTGTCCAGGGGTTGTGTTTTTGCTAGACATATAGAGTTTACTTTTTTTTTTTTTTTTAGAAAATAGACATCATTTCATTTCATAAGGAAGTTACATCTGTGACTCAAGTTACAAGTCAAACTAACTTCTGTTATAAGCTTCTCTGTACACAAATATCTTTGCGACGGACATTGTCTGAACTCTCAAAAGAGAGTACCAATCTCTGTATAAAACAGAGGTAAAACCAACCCACATCCACACTCCATCCTCCAATGGAAGAGAAGTAAACACTACACCCATCCTCCAAACCAGAGGAGGGAGGAACCAACACTGCTATGAACATAAGTCCAATCAGAAATAAAAAAACCCAACAAACAAACACCAACAAAACACACCGATCAGAAATACAGAAAGTTCACATTAATATCACAATTGAAGATACAAGATGAGGTGCGTTTCTCCGAAAAAAAAAAAAAAAACTAGGCGTCAATTCTTGTTGTATCTTGAAAATCGACAACCGGAGTGTACCTGTGCGACGATTCATGTGGACTAGAAGTGGCCGGAAAGCAATGAATCAGTCCTTTTCCAACCTAAGGATACGCCTGTAGCCCAGCAACATACGTTGCCTCAACAGATGCAGACCCTTCTGCTGCGAAGTCATCCCACGAATCAGTAGATAGTATGACAAAATCTGCGAGTTTCCCAGGAGATAAAGATCCCAACTCCTTGTCAAGAAAGCATGCACGAGCAGCTGAAATTGTGTACCTGCCACACCGTAATAGCGTAAGATTTTCATGTCAAAACATGATTAGTAATGCTAGATATAAGGCGGGGCGTGCAAGTCTCATGTAGTCCCTTTGAAATATATGAAAAAGGACACTGATCAGCTGAAAAAAAAACAAAAAAACTAAACTAAAACAACAAAACACACATCAACAAACAAGTATTGTATATCATGAAGAAGCTGAAAATATTCGAAGGATCAGATATTTCAATATTGCTTACGCCTTTAATGCATCATTCAGTGTAAGGCACTCTGATGGAATCCAAGCATCATTCCAAGCAGGAGGTATTCTCTTCATAGCTGTTCTGACCCCACCTAAAGGATTCATATCTGCAACCTGAAACAACGGCACTGACCTAATTATTTAGGGCGTAATTCACTTATTACTTTGTAATTTAAGAAAAATTTTAGAGTACGTTAAGCATAATATCCATTAATTTGAATGGGTGTCATAATACTTACAGGCCAGTCAGAACCAAATGCCAACTGCACATTGCTGGCTAAAAGTGACCGAAACAGATAAGATCCATTTTGAGCCCTGTCTATACCAAGTTTTCTTGTAGCAGAATCAGCATCATCTAATAAGTGGTCTGGCTGTTCAAAATTTGCAATCATCAAATCAAATTCATTAGAAGTGGAAAAGAATATTGTAGGATATCAGTAATATGGTCAAGAGGTGATCTATTATGTCGAACAGTTCTGATTTGAGCAGCAAAAAGCCACAGTGAAGTGTGGAAAAATGGCAGAGAGGAATTGATCTACTTGAGATGATTCCATCCAGGAATGTAAGACTGAAAATATAAAAAAGGTACAGATATCATACTATAAAGGGGCATGACACAATATCTGGCAACGACTAAATTTTGGGACAATGATAAGCCTTTAAAATCAAAGGAAGCTTCTTGTTTCTTTCTGTTTTCTATATTTTGCCCTCTAAAGACTTGTAAGATACTTGCATGCACTTTGAACTGTCTGCATATCTGATAAAACCAAATTTAAGCACAAGAGCAACTAAAAGAAGGAACTACACATTCCAATAACTAAACTCACCAAGATATACAGAACGTTGTTAAATGTGCACCTTAATCCAGAAATTTTAACGCAAACAAAAAATAGCAAGCACTCGCAGTAATAAGAAATAAACAAGAGAGCCTAAATGACAGTTGAAACAAGAGACCTGTACTGAAGCAACAATCCCTAGTCGACCAAATCGAGCAGTAGCCCCAGGTGCCAAATGCTGGGCATGCTCAATCTGAAAGTATTGTTTCATTTGTGGAAAAAAATAATTGTCAAAAGGAACTTCATTTTAGTATTTGCAACAAAACATATTTGAAATTGTTGATAATTCTCATGTCTTAAGCCATAAAACTTACCCTAAATCTTCGATCCCTCATTCCATTTGTAGAAACGACTAACTCATGCATATCCAGGATCAAGTCGTTTGCCCTATCACCTATAGCATGAATAGCAACCTGAAAGAAACTGAAGGTAAAGCCAATTACTAAAAAAACATATATGGTGGTTTTTGCAAGACTAGGGAAGACCTGTAGGCCTGATTTATCTGATGATAGAGTCATGTTGAAAAGAGTTTCGATTGCTGTCACTTGCAGGCCATAATTGTGAGGCTCATCAACATACGGCTACACCATAGAAGAGCACATCTTAGATAAATAACTTAGTGTATAAGCGACAAAAAAATCAATTCATATAAAATTCGTAACTGATACAGATGAAGTGGCTTAAAGTCACCTAACTTAGCTTGTCTGGTCAGTAACAAGCCATGCCCAACATTCGTTTTAGTTTGATATCCAGGACAACTAGCTAAGATAACTAAAAGCTACAAGCCATGCTCAATATCCCTTAAGTTCTGTCTCCCAAGCTCAGGATTTTCAAGAGCCCCCTTCCCAAATTAATACAAAACATATGGAAGTAAATTCACTTTTTTATATGTGATAAAACTTTTTATTAATCAACACAAAAGGCGTGTCCAAGTACACATGGAAGTGGAAATCATAAATGGACTTGCAATAAATAAAGGTCTATGAATGCCAACACATTTCTGTTCTCACCTCATAAAACAGTGCGCTATTAGAACCTAAAGACCCATCAGCAAAAGCCTTTACACCACCCAAGTAAATCCACTGGCTTATGACGCGGCCCATTTTTCCAATTAGATCCTAAGTGGGAATTAGAAAACTTAGTGAGAAACAGTACAAATAATAATTTTGAAGTAACAATTACATTAGGAAGATAAAGGAGGAAAAATCTCACAAGGATCATGTTGCCTTTTTTTTTATAATTTTTTAAGGATCATGTTTCTTGTGAACAACAAAACAATAATATTTTCTTTCACTAGATCCAACTGATCAAGTAACAAAATAGAATTTTCTAACTTTTAATAACCAAAGCAGCAACACCACAACATCCACGGTAGAATTAATGGAAAAACGAAAGCACACACACAGCACATGAACCATTAGAAAATAAATATAATGCTAAAACATAATAAAAGTTTTTCCCTCATAACATCAGATAGGGTGAATCTTTTGGCAGAAGAGCCACTTTGACACCTCTTGGAAATCACTGTCACCCACAATAATTTGAAATAGAGTCCAAAGTTTTGAACTTGATTAATCCACAACCATGTATGCTAATGACATTGGCATAAACAGAGCTAAACCAGAGGGGAAAAGTATATTTGTGTTTTGAAACTGTTCCTGATGCCTGTTTTCTAGCTCATTTGTATAAAGAGCACATTATACCAGTTTGTCAGCCATGCACGCAAAACGTAGGAAACTATTATTAAGTAATGAACCACTTCTTCCAACCAGCAATGATACGAAAGTCATACAAGAAGACGTGTCCATGTTTCCAATGGGAAAAATAAGCAAACCCTGATCATCATCTTCCCAGTAGCATCAGCCCATTGATATACATCTGTAAGAGTTATAAAAAAGGAAAAAGCGCATGACAGTTAAAAGGTATTATCATCATGATATACTATTGCATATGAAAACATCCCTGGAATATTAATTGTTACAATATAGAATTAGACCAGCTTACAAATTCTGGAACCATACATTGAGAAAAGAGAATGAGAAAAAACTGCAGAGACTGGCTGGTTTCTATATTACTACTTCAAAAAGAAAAGTACAATATTGCCCTTATATTCTAACACATAATTATCTTGTCATGACTAAATTAAATTCATCAATCGATTAAAGGGAGCATTTGGTTGTCCCATGGATTTTAATCTTTTTTTTATGGTTCTTTTTATTATCACTTTATTTTCTCTGACTCCAATTTATCAATTTATGGATCTTAATCTATTGAATGCTTCATTTCATGGTATTTTTTTTAACGATTATTCAAAATAAAGCGATTTAAAAATTGCATGACATTCTATAAAAATTTTGGTAATTTTGACTTTGACTCCATTTTTATCGTATGAGTCCAAGAGATTCTAACTGAGACCTGCAAAATCTTCCCAAGAAAGCTCCGGTGACACCCCAGGCAAATATCTCCCAAAATCAACTACTGTTGTCACACCCCTCATCAAGGCAATATTGCTTGCTCTACGGAAAGCTTCCCTCCTTTCATTTACAGAGACCTCGGGAATCCAAGGTAGGAGAAGTTCACTAGCAGAATCAATCAGCAATCCAGTAGGCTCTGTATGACAATTAAATACACAACACAAGTTATTTATTGTAGCAGTATCAACATATTTAAACATGTAAAAATCTTGAGATCGACTGAAGTAACATACATCATTAAGCCATAAGTCGACACATTGCATTTATAAGACCTTTATCCTTATTAGTTTTTTTTTTATAAGTAAGACCTTTATCCTTATTAGTTGCGTGGCACATATAAGACTTGAGTGTAGAATCCATAAATATGGGAACTTCATCTACTATCAGATTAACTGAAGCAGAAGAAATCAAACAAGGGAGAATTTAGTGGCAAAGGAACATGCAACACTAATTGGTGCACAACATCAGGGGTTGGCCATTTATTCAACTACCATAATTATTTGAGTGGCATAAGTAGCAGTCTAGATTAAAACATTAAAGGAAGGAAACAAAATAAGGGAGCTTCAAGAGACTTAAAACTTGATATGTAAGAGAAAACTTGAGGTTATAGCCAACATGCCAATTCAATAAACCAGAAGCTTTGAGCAGTTCAGAAGCATCTCTACTCAATTGAATGATATCTGATATTACCTCCACCTGCAGTTCTCATAATAGTTCCACCTTCAGGATCTTCTGATAGATTACTAATTCCAGACAACTTTAGTGCCACTGAATTAGCCAAGCCCATATGACCATCCATCCTTGACAACCAAACCTGTGTATAAAGATACTTTAAGTAGGTCCACATCACTCTGGTGGATAGTTTGCATCCTAGATGCCAAAACAAATGAAGTCACTGCTTACAGGATTGTAAGGTGTAATATGATCGACCCAAGACGCCACTGGAAACTCTCCTCCCCATAGATCATTATTCCATCCACCGCCCAAAATCCAAGAACCTTCTTTTGCATCTGAAATTTTTGGTCAAGCATTAACATTTGGAAAAGCTGCATGAGCTTGAAAAGGCATAAGAAAAATAAATTAATCAACAACCCTCTTCAATCATCACTAGTTAGAAAATCTAATAAAATTACATGCTTATGTCATAATACTATATACTCATTAGTCAAAACTCCAGAAATCTTAAGCATGGGGAATATTACTCATCGCTGCTTCCTTGACCCTTCTCACAAACTCATCTTGCTGATTTACACCCCGCAGGTCCACCCGCATGATCTGTTTTTCACTCATGAAATTTCAGCTTAACATAAAGATTTGGATCCTATTTAGAAATAAAGATCATATTACAAAAGAAACTAAAATCTTGGGATAAACATGGCAGAAAATTTTATAAGTAGCAGCCCAAATACCAATGGAGGCAGGGGAAGAAACAAAAAAAAAAAAAAAAAAGGAAAAAAAGTCATCTTTTGAGACTGCTATTTCTGATCTAATAACATCTCTTCAAGTCAAAAGACATGACAGAAATTCTGCTTCCTAATGCCCTCAGGAAGGATATAATAAATTAAAGTCCCATAGATGTTTGTGTGTAACTTAACTATACCAAAAAAAAAAAAAAAAGATGTTTGTGTGTAACATAGTAGTAGTGGCAATGGTATTGATTGGTTATAGAGGCAAGGCATATATTATTGTCCATTAGGAGTTTAAACTTAAAGCCAGAGTTGTCTGCTAATGCAAAATATGGAGTGCCTGACAGTATTTTAACTATAAACCAAGTCTATCATACACACCTAGTCACATGAACGATAGATACATCAACAATCTGGCTTATTCACACACATGTGCGCACGCCATACACACAACTATCAAAATAAAAATGGTTTTTGCATATCATCTAAAGATAATTTTGATTTAGCAAAAGTGGTATTCATCCTATAATTAGTTCTCTAGCTGAAAACTCAGATTCATCGGAAGTAATACAAACTCTAATTATAGAAAGTCTCTTCTTGGTCCATTCATCACAGAAATGTTAGGGGGGAAAGGACAAATATAGCATATAAATTGGAAGCAGAATCAATTCAGAGGTTGAGGCTTCTGCTAAACCTGGAGTCCACCAAAAATCAAGTGCACATGGGAATCTACAAATCCAGGAACCACAACTTTTCCTCCGAGATGCAAGTGTTTAGTCCCATATCCTGCCACTTCCTGTATTGATATAATTAGTGATGAGACTAGATACTCGTATAACCTACAAGTACCAATCTAGGAATCGATTTTATGAGACAACTAACGGTTACATCAATATAAATAAGTAGATAGCATAATAAGCTGTGCACCAAAATGAAAAACAAAAAAGAGACTGGGAGACTGCCCAGCATGGGCCACCCCTAAATCTCATCAAACACAAAAAAATGGTTCACAAAAATCTCAAGGATTTAGTGAGATTTTTTTTTAAGTTTATATGAAATTCTTTTAATTTTTGAGTTTTTTTATGGAAAACTAACTAATTGATTAGATAAACTAACTGGTTTGTAAATATTAGTGGAATAGTAGTGATCTGTTTGTGAATAGTAATGAATTGTTTGTAAATTAGTGGAATATTAGTAGTGAAGTAGTCTGGGAAATTTATGGTCCCAAACATACCCCGAAATGTCTGGATAAAATTTTAATTTTTTTATACTTCTTGTGTATTTGGGCTATGCCTATTCTTATTTATACTATCGTTTACCTATCAAAATTTTTTTTTTAAATGTGAACATATAACATACACCTTTTCTACTCTTTCAAACACAATCTCCACCTCAATCATATTATCTAACCGTCTTATTTTAAAAAATGTGAACAAATAAATTATCATCACTAAGTTCTCCAAAATCAAGAATAAACTAATTTCGAAGTGCTTCTAGCTTCTTCAAAACACAAGACATGAACATGCATTTACATCTTCACATGTGCTTGACCAATAGTTATATGATGCTGATAATGGAGGACCTCAACGAAGGAATAGTTGCCAATGCGAAGAATCCTGCCGTTTCGAACCGCCATGGAGTCGGCAAAAGGGAGAGAGTCATCGCTCGTGAATATCACCGCATTCCTCAACACCAAGTCCGCAACCGGAGATGACGGCGACGGTATCCACCATGCTCTAAATACGACGGCCAAGACAATGGCGATTGAGGCCCAGACGAGTGCGTACAGTCTCATGGAACTCGACTTTGAGAGTGTCGCAGAGTGAGATCTTTCTCTGTGTATATCATCCGAAGTGGAGATAAGCTAGCCTACCATAAATTTTATTTTCGGTAATTTATAATATTTTTTAAAAGAACATTAAAATATTTTCTTATGATTATTCATTCCACTCGTCTTCGTCATAATTTTTAGGTTGAGTTAAGTTTTTTTTTTTTTTTTTTTTTTTTAAATTTTTATGAATAATAATAAATTGAGAGGATGAAATGAGTTTTATGGAATCATTTAAGATGAGTTTAAATGTGTTTAGATATTAAAATTAATTTAGATATATTTAAATGTTAAGATGGATTTAGATGTATTTATGAGAAATTGAAAAAAGTTATGAGTTTCGCGTGTAAAAATATATTAAGTTGAAAAAAGTTGTGAGTCTCACATATAAATATATCTTAAGTTGATATAAATTTAGTAATTTAAGAACCGGATATTTAGACGTTATACCCAACTTAAAAAAATGAGTAATTCTACATACAACCGTGAAGTGTGCAACTGCTGCCGCGTAATCGTTTTGAAAAAAAGTAGAGTCTACTATTAAAAAAATAATTTTTTTTATGTGAGTCTCATATTTTATTTACTTTTTTCAAATGGATTACGTGGCGGTTGCACAATTCACGATTGTAAATATGTTTTCTAAAAAAAATTAGACTTTTAATTTCAAGTTTCAAACGGAACCTAATCAAATCAATTGATGTGATTTATTTTAAATAATTTTTATATAATAATTAAATAAAAATTCACTATAATATCTTAATGATTATATCCCTTAAGAAGGAAAATAAAAGGTTATACAGCTCATAAGTCCCATAGTAATGGAGCAACCCAATTTGCACAGGCCAAACGATCCAGCCTGAAGATCGTACATATTCGTTCAAATTGAACATATGTTTGCAAGAAAATAATTATTTATTATTTATTTTTATAATTCTCAACGCGACATCAAATAAATGAGAGATAGGTAGAAAATAAAAAAATAAATTTCTAATCATTTGGATTCATATTAAGCAAGCCTAGTTTGCAAGGTTTGGATGCAAGAAATTCGCTAAGCTGTAGGTGGTGGGTGGAGACCCTAGGGTCCAATCTACCCCCCAACTCTCCCTACCCGAGGGTGGAGCCAGCAGCCACCTGTCCGGGAGGCCAGTAGCACCCTAGAAAGAGGACGGAACCCATCTTCAGATTCCGTTTGGATAGTTGAGAACACTCCATTATTATTTATTATTTTATTATTACTTTTTATCTAATTTTTTTTATTTTTTATTAATATTTATTAATATTTAATATTTTATCATTATTTTTTCACAATTATTTATAGAATATATGAAATCACATCACTACCCAAACAGAATGAGATCACCACACTACCCAAATTGAACTTTCCCAATCTAATTTTAAGTTAAGTCTAACATTTAAATACTTAACTTTTAAATTATTAAATTTATCTAAACTCAAAACCTCTTTATACGTAAGACTCACAACTTTTTTCAACTCTCCATAAATACATCTAAACTCATTTTAACATATAAACATATTTAAACTCATTTTAAATAAACTTCACAACACTTACTACTCTAACAGTTAGGTTTGGGTACTAAGAGTACTTCAAGTACTCTAAGAATATCTTACTACTATTTATTATTTTATTATTATTTTTTACATACTTTTTACTTCTATTCATTACTATTCAATATTCTATAATTATTATTCACAGAATACCTGAAGCACTCTCACAACTTTTTAGTTCTAGGGTTGCGACCCGACCCGACCCGAAAAGCTCCATTAAAGGCGCTAATATAAACCGACTTGACCTAAACAAAAGCAAACCGGGTCGAACCCGTATGATCCGACCTTTAAAAACAAGGTCGTTTTCATGCTTCCATAAACGAAAACCAATTCAATTAGGGAAACAAAAAAATGAAAACCGATTCAATGATTACAAACCACGGGAGAGGAAGAGAAAGAAGGGGTCTTGGGATCGAAGGAGAAGATCTCGAGCTGAGGTGAGGCATCCCCAAGCCTCGACCTGCCCAACACCAGCAGCCACAACGGCGACAACAAATCTGCAAACGACGGCGTTTAGCTCGAGCAAAGTTACACTGAAGGCAGAGAACCAGATCTGTAAACAGCATGCTGAATTTGATCAGGGGGAGACCCGCCTTTGTGGAAGAATTTTTCTTGGTATCTCTAATTAGTTTCTTTTCTTTCTCTCAATTCATCTCTAGTTTTCGTCTCGCAAATTTTCTATATGGTGAGCTTGCATGTGAGCTATGTGGGCAGCTAGTGGTTTGGGTTTGAGGAATCAAAGGTCCTAAATAATGATATTTGTTTAAACTTGAGAGGAGAAACAATGCTAGAAAAATATAGACGGAACACATTCTAAATGGTTTTTTCTCTATGGCGTTTTAATGGAGTCTTCGCCATGAGAGAAAAGGTTTTTAATGCAAAAAAGAAAGAAATTGGAAGATATCAGTATAAAGCGTGCAAAGGCAATGGAGAGGGGAGAGAGAGAGAGAGAGAGAGTGTAAAAGGTGAAGGATGAATCTGAACCTTCAGAACTTGTGCTTCTCTAGACATACTAACGACTAGAAATGATGAAGCTTTACTAGAGATGTAAAGTTGGTGTCAGAGCCAATAAAAAAAAGTTGTTGGAATCACTCGTGCGCATTAACTTCCGTGGCAAGTTTTAAATTTATAGTCGGTGGAATTAACACCCGAAGAACAAATCCGACATTAGACGGGTGGAGAACTGATTTGTAATGACCCGTCATATTATCGGACGGATCCGATTGAATAAATCGGGCCAATCGGTTCGTCGGCCCATGTGCACAGGCCTACTTTTTACTACTATTCACCTTTGTTTGTTGCAAAAGAATACCGGATATAAACCAGAATAGCTTGGTGGGTACAAAATATATGACAAAAGGACCAAAATCAAGGCATAAAAACAAAACTAGCAAGACAAAACAATCCATTACAAAACAAAATTATCAGATGAGCAATAATGGAAGAATATAAACAAAGAAAACGTAGCAAGCAACAGGAACATAATCAGCCACTAAATTGACCTCCCTCGTCACATGTCCATATAAGATCCTGTCACAAATGTCCCTCATCGCACAGGGCACATACTAGGCCCCTTTCCACTAAATGGTCACTACTTGTGAATGGGACTCAAGTTGTATCACTATCAAGTGAAACTTCATACAGAGTTACAAGACATCTAAAATAGTTCCTACCTCTGCCATGCTATTAGTACATTATTCACCACATTGTGAAGTAATAAAACCTGTTACAGAATTTATATCAGCATCACAACACACCCGGATTTCCCATCAACATTTAAGTATGACTGTCCAAATGGTCGACCGAGTCCATTTTGGAAATTGAATGGTTCGCATTATGACTTCACAATCCAGTGCGCTCGAATGTTTCAACCCACACAGCTTTCTCATCCATAAATTCTAATAATTGGTGGAATTACAGTAGCTTCAAATTGGTGTAGTGCCCTCTGGATATTAACATCACGAGTCACCTTGACATGGATCCCACATTAGCCACGAGAAAATCCTCTGATTACCTGTTCTCACGTAGCAGCTTTGAGTAGAAAATGTACTGACACGTAATTCCAAACCCACATTTTCTGACCAAATTTAAGAGTTGATGATAAGATTTCCCCACAATCATATTGATGCATCTAAGTCCAATCAGTTAAGATGAATTGTGTATGTCAAGATTTTTGCCATGACACCAGAGTCATATGTATGCTCACCTCTGCTTGATGTACTGTAATCGCAGCTCTTAGATCTTCTAAATGCTGTAAATGAAAAGTTTTCAATACGATTAATCAAACAAAATGGAAAAAAAATATAATATTGGGAAATTATAAATGAAAAAGAAATGAGAAAGTAAGTATAAGGAGAAAGTGACAGGAATATATGGATAATCGTAAAAGCTAGCTGAATATGTCTTTGCCTCCCTTCATTCAGTCACCTGTTGTGAATGTACTTTTTTCACAAGGACTTATTCACCTGTTTTAGATGTATATCTTCGATTCTCCTTTATTGAAGAAGCAATGGCAAAGACAAAAGAATGGCGCAACAGAGATGCACAAGTCTTCAAGAGAGGTGAACAATTGAACTGCCTATGCAAATGGTTGGGAAAACAAATTGTCAAAAAGAGAAATAAGCATATCAGATCAAACAGAACAATAACCGAGTGGAAAAGTATTATGAGAGATTGATAAAAAAATATACAATAGAGATGGTTGAAAATTGTTCAAGTACCTGATGTAGTAGGCTCATAACTTATTAGGACAGAAAGCAGGGATGTCAGGAATCAAGCGGGTCCTTTTCTTTGCCTATTTCCTTTCTCCAGTGTTTTGACCTGCATCCCCTCGTCTCCCAGAATATATGAAAAAGAGACGAGAGAAATATATATATATATATATATAGGTACCTAGCCGTATAAAGCTGAAATACATCTGTCTTTGCCACCATACATCTGCTGGGCAGTTTAGTTAGTAAGAGATTGTTCAAGGCCGGTCATGTACAAAGTGCTCAGATCTCCTCGATCCCAAATCTTTGATCATAATATTATGGGCGGAACTGATGGGTACCAAAGAAAGAGTTGCCAAAGTGAGCAAAACAATTGGCAATGGTAAAACAGAACAGTCAGTAAATGGTTAAAAGTCGGGGGGCTCTTACCAATGAATTCGTTGGGGACGCGAGTAACCTTGCGCCATTCCTTTCCTGTTGGCCCTTGCAAGCGTTCTCTCACCACAGGACAGTCTCCTAAATTTAATATGTCAAGGGAGGCAGGCAAGCCCTCTTCTGGCATGTACTTGAGGTTGGGGCAGCCACTGAGCTCCAGTTGTTGAAGAGAAGTGAGGTGTTGAAACCCCTCATTGTCCAAACATTTCAAATGTGTAAATTCATAGATTCCAAGATGTGTTAGACTGGAGGGCAGCAACCCCATCCCTGGAAAAGACTCCGCATCTTCTGTTTCGCCATCGATTTTCAAAGATACAAGAGATGAAAGTTTTTGCAAACTCCATCCCATCCGGCTATCATTGAGTTTGTTACATTTGCGGATCGTAATTTCCTTCAGGTTGGAAGGCAATCCCCCTTCAAGAAATGACTCAACTTCTGTACAATCTAGTATCTCCAAAGACTGAAGAGACGGAAGTAGCAGGTGCATCTTATCCGGCATTGACCTCGGACTCTTAAAACCTCCTATGGAAAACTTTGTAAGGGCAGGGGCACGCAATCCTCCTTTCGGAAAAGATACAAAATTAGGACAATTATGGATTTTAATTTGTGATATCACTGAATCGCGTCCGTGTTGCTCAAGAGATTCCAGATTCATACACCCGTAAATTTCGATACTCTTCAGCTTTGGGAATAGGTCTAATGGAAAGAATGTGAGAGAATCACATGAAGCTGTCAAGGACAATTCACTGAGAGATGAATATTGCCGGTGCATGGGGAGCTCCAACTTCTTACATTCATTGATCAAAAGCATTTTCAATGCAGAGAGTGAATCACCCCTAGGAAGGGAAATAAGTGAGAGGCCATGATTAATTATTAACGCATGGAGACAGCTGTTGAGGTCTGTTATTCCATCATGTTCATGCTATTCTGAGACTGCAAGAGATTCCAAATCCTTACACCCCATTATATCCAGGCGGGTAAGTTTTGGGAACAAGTCTATGGGGAGCGAAGACTCGAGGTGTGAACATTCGCTAATCTCAAGTTTGACTAACGAAGGAAGATGTACAGGCAACCTTCCTCTCAGCTTGTGGCACATCACAATATATAGCTTTTCAAGTCGAGGAAAAGCTCCACCTTCATCTAAAACAAGGAGAAATTTCTCACCCTTCAAATTCTCCTTTAGTTTAACTTGAAGCCTATCCAAATCTTCAATATTACAATCTTGTGAAGTTACTGCCTCCATAATTGATTTCATTACTTTGGGTATGACAAATTCTTCTGAAACACAAAACCATGTTTTCAGATCGAAATGCTCATTCATTCTGTTGTCATTATATACAAGTTTGGGAAGGGTGGTCTTGCCAATTCCCCCCATGCCGATAATGGCAATCACACCCTTCTCATTTTTCCTTGTATCATCTGTGAGCAATGAGTTAATTATTGTCTCTGTATCGTCATCCCTAACAACAATACTAGATTCTTCAACCAAGGAAGTTGTCGGCAATCTTTCTGATTGCTTCCCTCCTACTCCTTGTAGACCCATATAATCCTTTTGTTTTGCTAGATCTTCTAGTCTATCAATTACCTCTTTAATCTTTGGCTCTATCCGATGGACAAAAGGATTAAGGAAAGTTCTAGAGATGCAGTTTCGTACCTTTCCTATAGTGATTAGAAATTCAGCATCCAACTTGCATCGCAAGGCTCTGGTAGCAATCTCATCCATGATGTCCTCCACACTGTAGAGAGCATCTTTCAACTCATCAATCCATTCTTTCACAATAGGTTTTGTAAGTTGCTTTTCCTCCGCATCTTCAAGCACTGCATTCACAGAAAGTACTGCTGTTTTCAATTTTCTTAAGAGTCCTTCAGTGAGCTTTCTTCCTTGGAGGAAGTCAACAACCTCACAAGATGCCAGTCTGTCAAATACCACTCGGAGGATAGCAGAGAGAAAATGTCACTCCCAGCTCAGCCATTGCTTTTTTCTCTGGAATGAAGGAAATCGATGGAAGCTGGTTGTTGCAAACAGCAAAGCAAAATCAGGTTGGAAGCTGTGTTTTGCTTTTACATACACTGACTGAATAGCAAGCCAATGGCTATATTGATTGTACATGAAGGAGCCTACAAGGTTATAAAAGCTGAGCAAAAGCTTTGCTTTAGAATATAGGCATCTGCTAGTGACCCTATCTTTAACATTATAAACCGAAAGAGTAATGCTACCGTGCCCCTAATTTATATAACTCATTTTGGCCCTTGATGTGGCACCACAGTTTGGTGCCACGGGGCTTATTAAAAAAAATTAAAAACACAAACATAAAAGGGTAAAGTGAATCTAGGATTTTAATTTTCATCTTTTTATGTTTTCGGACACTATTTTTGTTTTGAATTTGAATTGTTTTAATTTTTTTAATAAGTTACGTGCCACCACATTGTAATGCCACATCAAAAGGACAAAGTGAGTGGTATAAATTAGGATCATAATAGCATTACTCTAAATCGAAAACAAAAAAACTCTATTGCCTCTCTCTCTAAAAGAGTCAAACTCCAACTAGAGGGCGAGCCTCTCCTTCATCTCTAAAAGTTGAGCAAAGGCTTTGCTTCAGAATATAGGCATCTACCAGTGATATTGTAACACCCCAATGGAAGGCCCAAACCACATGGCCTATACTCCAAAAGGACCAGTCAATGATACAATTGGAGCCCCATTGAAACCTTATAAAGAGCAAGAACTTCTCCTTCCCAAACAATGTGGGATCCCATACACCACCTACCTTTATCCATATCATATGGAGTATCATAATCTATCCCCCTTAAATTCCCGACGTCCTCGTCGGGCCTGTCCATTATAGGTGGCACGGCTCAAATCCCACATTTCTGGTTAGGATAGGCTCTGATACCATTTGTAACGCTTCAATGGAAGGCCCAAACCACATAGCCTATACTCCAAAAGGACTAGTCAATGATACAATTAGAGCCCCATTGAAACCTTATAAAGAGCAAGAACTTCTCCTTCCCAAGCAATGTGAGATCCCATACACCACCTACCCTTATCCGTATCATATGGGGTATCACAGATATTTATTCCAACTGAACAAGATTCTCTTGGTTTTTATTGAGTGCATGATTGAATTGTTCTTTATAAGCTGGACGTGGTATTTATTCTCACAGGAGAAGATTATCTTGCTTTTTATTGTAAGTCATTGGAATTGTTCTTTTTCTTTTTTTATTGAAATTGTTCCTTTCAATGGGGACGCCATATTTGTTCTCACAAACAAGATTATGAGATTATCTTGCTTTTTATCAAGGGATTGGAAGAATAATTCTATTTTAAGGCTTTTATCACACACCATCCACATGTCATAGTTTGTAGGATTCAAATTTATCTTCCAAATCAAATTATGCCCTGTGAATGGTGTGTGGTTTAACAGAAAAGCTACTTACAACCGGCCTTGCGCAACCTTATGCAACTGGCGCTCCTTTTGATGAGAACTTACCCCAAACAGACTTCACGTGAATTATTCTAAGATTCGAAACGTGCGAAAAAGAAGATCGTCCCTCAACTCCTCTGTAAGCCCAACACTTCCACCTGTTCACCTCTGCACAGCGCAACTCCACGCTGCCGCCAAAGCCATGAGCGGCCCCATGCAGTGCACCCAACTCCACAACCGTGCACCTGCATCCACATGAAGCCGAGAACCACTCAAAGCACCGCACGTCCTCTCGGTGTTAACCAACACCACCACCGTTTGAATCTGCGCAGCCCAAGCCACTGCCAAATGCTACACTGCTCCACACACGGCAGCACCACCACTCTATATTGTTTCTGCAATTGGCAAGATAGGTTTGTGTCCCTTTCTTCCTATAATGGCACCATTCAAACTTATTTAGGAGTTAATTGGTTTAACTTTCTACTTTTCAGAGGGTTCTCCGGAATTTCCATGGGTGGTTTCAAGCGCCAGTCGTAGCGCTATCGGTGGTTCTTGACCTCTTTTCCTGAGTGTGATTTGGGATTTGCTTCTAATTCTTTAGAGTGCCCACTTGATGGAGAGTGACATCATAGAAATCTGCCACATGTTAGAGCCCAGATTGTGGATGAAATTACTTATATCTGGTTGGTACAAAAGGGTTGTCGACATAAATATCTTGGCAAGAAAGTACTATTATATGCACACATCATACAGAAGGTATTGGGGGTATTGTGGCATTAAGTTATGGAGTTTGGGTCAATTAAAATGTCTACTGCAGCACGACGACCCCAAATAAGCGAAAAGAAACAAACGAACAAAAAAAAAACGAAAAGCAGCCGAAGTTCTGCAGAGAATCGGAAGACTGTATCTTGTTACACGTAACCTTGACTATCAGGCGCTTCATGTCCTCGACAAAAGCTCGGGTAGGATCCATGGCGCTGGGTCGAGTAAGAATGCGGCGGGCGACTTAAAGAAGAGCTACCATGCACCAAGAGAGGCGCGATGGACTTTGGTTTTTCGTAGTGATTGCTTAATATACGAAAACTAGAAGCCGTGAAGGAGTTGACTTGGAGACTTTTTCGCACGTTTCGAATCTTAGAATAATTCACGTGAAGTCTGTTTGGAGGTAATTTCTCATCAAAAGGAGCGCCGGTTGCATAAGGTTGCACAAGGCCGGTTGTAAATAGCTTTTCTCGTGGTTTAAAGGCCTTCATATAGCACTACTCTCAAAAAATAAATTTACGTGAAATCTTTCTTCTTCTTCTTCTTTTCTTAAAACACAAAATCCCTTCAAACTACTATCTGAGTTGCAAGCATTACTTTTTTAAAAAACAAAAATAAAAAAGAGACTGGAAGACTGCCCAGCATGGGCCACCCCTAAATCTCATCGAACACAACCAATTAATGGTTCACAAAATATGGAGAATGTCGAAAATTCTCGGGGAAAAAAAAGGTGTGAGAAGTTTATGTGAAATTCTTTTAATTGTTGTGTTTTTTTAATGGAAAACTAACTAATTGATTAGATAAAATATTTTTTTAACCGTTTAAGAGATGTTTGGATGAAAGTTTAATTTAAAAAATAAAATAAAATATTTAAAAAATGTTAACATATAAGATACCCAGATACCCTTTTCTACTATTTCAAACACAATCTCCACCTGGATCATATTCTCTAAGGGAGCTTTGGATTCAAAACTATTTTGATATGTGGTTTGGATTTAAAACTCATTCCAACTCATCTCATCTTCTCTCATTTAGGCCCCATTTAGTTGTTGAACTCTACTGAGATCAACTCAGTTCAATATAATTTTAAATTGAGTTTAACATCCAAACACCTAACTCTCAAATTACTAAACTCATCTTAACTCAAAACCTCTTTACCTGTGAGACTCACAACCTTTTTCAATTCAACACCTCTTTACACGCAAGACCCACAACCTTTTTCAAATTATCATAAATATATCTAAATTCATTTTAACATCCAAACACATAACTTATCTTAAGTAGACCCCACAAAACTTACTCCACCATCTCAACTCACTACAATTCATAAATAATTCAACTCATCTAAACTCAGCTCAACATCCAAACGCAACTTAATCATTACAACTTTCACAAACTTTCATACAAAATACAACAAACAATTAAACTTTTATAAATTTCAAAATAAAAATAATATTAAAAAATAATATTCTAACAACACTTTATTTAACTTCCATCCTTATATAAAATTCTTATTCTCACTATCCAATGGATCTTCTTTTAACCTTTTCAATAAATTATCACCAAAATCAAGAATAAACTAATTACAAAATGCTTCTATCTTCTTCAAAACACAAGACATGAACAAGCATTTACATCTTCGCATGTGCTTGAAAAATAGTCATATGATACTGATAATGGAGGACCTTAACGAAGGAATAGTACCTGCCAATGCGGAGAATCCTGCCGTTTCGAACCGCCACGGCGTCGGCGAAAGGGAGAGAATCATCGCTCGTTAATATCACCACATTTGTCAACACCAAGTCCGCAACCGGAGATGACGGCGACGTTATCCACCATGCTCTAAATACGACGGCCAAGATGACGGCAATTGAGGCCAGACGAGTGCGTAAAGCCTCGTGGAAATCGACTTTGAGCGCGTCGCAGTGTGAGATTATCTTCCAACTGGAGCTAAGCTAGCCTAGCTACTATATTGAGCAGGTATCATATGGGGACGCGTCCACCATAAAAAATTGTAATTAATTTTTTTTTTTGGGATTTTTATAATATTTTCTTAAAGAAAATTAAAATAATTTCACATTATTATTCATTCTAATCGTCTTCGTAAATCGTAATTCTTAATTAAATCCATGTGATTTATTTTAAATATTTGTAATATAATTATTAAATAAAATCACTTATATCTATATAATATCTTAATGATATAGATATAAGATTATAATATCTCAATGATTACATGCATTAAAAAAAAATATATACAAAATTCAATCTACAAAGTGAGGTAATTTGATGTGATTTCTTAAATTTATTTTAACTTTATTATAAAATTAATTTTACAATCAAACATAACACATTAAGTTATATCATTTTATAAATTTATTTTTATATAATCTTTTTATATAATTGAAATATTTCCATATCCCTTAGAAATTAAAAGGTTATACAGCTAAGAAGTCCCATAGTAATGGCTAAACCCAAAATGCATAGGCCAAACTATCCAGCTGAAGATCGGACATTTGGGTTTATTTATAGCTAATTATCATTTTTTTTTTAATTTCCTGGCGCAACATCAAATAAATGAGAGATAAGTAGAAAATAAAAATAAATAAATCTCCAGTCTTTTGGGTTCATGCCTCATGGCAGCAATCTGAGTTTGCAAGGTTTGGATTACCATACGGGGCCGTCGACTGTAAAACAACGATGCTTTAATAAATTCTCCCCAAAACGTCATCGTTTTATTTAGAAAACATAACATAAAATAAAACGACATCGTTTTATTAAAAATAATTGAGATTTTAAATATAATTATATATATATATCTAGGCCGGGCTGGCCTGGGCCGGACCAAAACCCCCTAATACCTAGATGCGTGTGGACATCTGCCCACATGCCCCCCATCTGCAGATGTGGTCCCTCCCTGACCAGGCAGTGGCTGAACGAGGTGCTTGCTCAGCTAAGAACCTCGAGAGGACTTGCTTCGCGAAGAGATTAGCTGATTGTGTCTTCAACCTTTGAAGATCCAGCCCATTTACCTAACAGAAAACAAAAGCAGTTCACATGGAAAATGGATTAGAAAAGAGAAAATGTATCAATCAATTAAGGCATTGTGTCGAAACTAATATAAAGACTAGTGGGCCTCTCTGTCCAGTGATGTTTTCTTCAGGATCATAGGCCCATATACTCATGTGAGGCCCATAATAAGATCATTATCATTTAATATCCAGGACTCCTGGGCTGTAACAAGTAAAATAGATAATAATTATCAGCCCATTACTTCGAACTACAAGGTAGCCGGTTAGCAGGTTTGGAAAGTGAGATGAAAATTTTGTGTTTTATTTTAGTATTTAAAATATTATGTTTTAATATTACTATTGTTTTGGAATTTGAAAAAAGTGTATTGAGATTTGAAAAAGTTGAATTGTTTATTATATTTTATATGGAGATTTGAAAAAAGTGTAATGATGAGATGAGATGAGAATTTTGTGTTTTGTCTTGTGCCCAAAACCTTCCCTAAACTTAGGGCTTGTTTGAGACTTGAGATGAGACACAAAATAATTTTTCATTTAATCTCATTTCATTTTATTTCATCTTATCTTATTTTCAAACATAATTTAAATACAAAATTTTCAAATTAATTATTATAACTTTTTCAAATTAATCATTACAACTTTTTCAAACTTTCAAATAAAAAATAAAAAACAATTCCAACCCTTTTAAATTTTCAAACAAAAATAATATTATAAAACTATATTCTTACAATATTTTAACTTTATAATATTTTTTCTTCAACTTTTTATCTCTCATTTCCCAAAACTAAAAAAATACTTAACTCAAACTATCTAACTACTATTCATAAAACTCTTATCTCATCTTACTCTCCAAACTAGCCCTAAACTAGTTTCAGGGAATTCAACGACATAATTCATATATTTTTGCCGGTGTTTTGGGACGAAAAACTTGAGCCGAAAGAATATTTTTGATGTAATGTCTATATATGTGAATCTCACAGCTAGCCACCTTTTTGTTAATGAGTTATTCTATTCTCAACCACCACGAAAATGTTGATTTTTTCACGTGAATTTTATATTAATTTATTCTATTTTTTTAAAAAAAGAGTGTGTGCGGAGGCTAAGAAATGCTTCGAGCAGTTTGAAAATTAATGTAGCGATCATTGATCCAATATAAATCCGGAATTGGGGTGAGGTCTTTTTTGTTACATTGGAGGGGACAGTTTTGGATGGGATTTGAATGTTTATAAGCAAGTAGTTCATAATAGTCATAATTTGAATTGTGAAAATAGAAAGAAATAATTCATGTTACCCTAGACTTGACATCACTAGTCACTGTGGTCAGTAGTACTACTACACATGATATAATATATAATATACTTCTCCAGCATTCCAATTATATATATATATATATATATATATATAGGTTTCAATGAATGCACGTCAATATTGAGATCATTGATAGTCATGATCATTAATTTTATCAGTTTCATGTAATTTATGCTTTTAATTTTAGGGAGTAAATATAATTTTTAGTTTCGTAGTAAGATACAGGGTACTGAAGCGCTGGTCGAAGTCTGCAGTCCCTAAACGCAATGATCTCGACACGTACGTACGTAGCAGATCTTAAGTACGCTAAAGATAGTACGTACTTGGTTTTGATAATCTTAGCAAGCTATATAAATATATATATATATATATATATATATATATATTTATATATATTATGTCTCCTTATACTTAAAAGCGTCTATCGCCTAATGAACAGTATTCTTATTTTACGCTTTCCTTATTCGTCCCTCTCTATATTTTCACAGTAATACTCTTCACAAAATCACCACAAAATCAGTACAACAACATATCACAAAATCACCATAAAAATCATTACAAAATCACCACAACAGATCACAAAAACACCACACAAAATAATCACAAAATCACTGCAACAGAGCATGGGTAATCACCGGAGGAAGGGGAGCTCGATGGTGGTGGTGCGGTGGCGTGGGACAACGTAAGGCGACGATATGGTGGAGAAACCGTGTGAGACCCATTCGGGAGAGGGAGTTGCAGGGAGATGAGGGCTGTCGTGGGGGCTTTGACGGTGGCTTGGATCCATGGGGGTGGTCGCCGGAGGAAAATGAGCTTGATGGTGGTGGTGTGGGGATGGCGTACGATGGCGCTATGGTAGAGAAAACGTGTGAGATCCATTTGGCAAATGGAGTTTCGGGGAGAATAGGGCTGCTGTGGGGGCTTCGATAGTGGTTTGGGTCCATGGGAGTGGACGTCGGCGTGAGAGGGAGCTGCTGGTGGCCGACGGTGGCTGGGTTGCTTGGAGAGGAAGAATCGGCTAAATGGGGCCTGCGCACGACTAAGAAGGGGGAGGGAGAGAGAGAGAGAGAGAGAGAGAGAGAGAGAGAGAGAGAGAGAGAGAGAGAGAGAGAGAGAGAGAGAGAGAGAAATGGGGGTTGGGCTGCGAACGGCTAAGGGCTGAAAGGAAAATGGATTGGGCTAACCAGACAAATGTGAATCACTGAAATCCAAAATTAATTAAAACAAAAATAAAAATATTTAATCATACATATTATGAAGCCGAAACCAGACACATAATTGGTGACCCAGGCTTGAGTTCAATATGGCATTTCAGATGAACTTTGAATAGATAAATATTTTTGCATAATTGGGTTTTAGATAGAAAGAAGAGTGTGTTATTGCTTTCAATTAGCATATCATATACACAAACAGCCAAAGAAAGCAAATGAGTGCTTGACTATGCAAATGAGAAGGAATTATTTTATTACACAACATAAAAATAGAGAAAAATTATTCATCTGATTCAAGTACTGGGAAACTGTGGGAGTGAAGAAATGTGAATGCATGAAACAACAATAAGCATGCTGGTTTTGCAATGAAAATGTGTCTTTGGCATATTAAAAATGAGTCATACTAGGCTGCTGCCCAACAATGACTGCTGATCGTGCCGTCTAACACAAATTTGTATTTGTATTTTTTTCTTCTTTTTTTTTCATATTTTTTTAATATATATTTAAATATTTTTAAAAAATAGAAAAAAAAATACATCAATACATTAAAAACCACTTCCTCAATCATAGTAAAAAAAATTTAAATACATGAACAGTCAAAATAAGAGGACAAACTCATGCAGCATAGTATTTTCCATTAAAAATACATGTAGTACACCATGTAACTGTAAGTTGCAACTTAAATGAGCTATATATATTATCCTCATTTACCTGAGTTTTTTTCTTGTACAATAGATGTTTATTTTTTTGAACAATTTATTTTATAGTAATACAGAACAACGTGCCTCGCATCATATAGCTCTACTGTTGGTGTGTGTATATATATATAGGAAAAATATTTGGGAAAGCCTATAGCCGCTGCACACCCATGTATCGAGTGTTGGGAAAAAAAAAAAAAAGCATTACGTGAGGTGTGCTGTGGCGGTAGGCTGGTGCCCAGCATTTCTCATATATATATATATCTTTGTATTTGACTTTTTGGATGCGATATAATTAAGAAAAAAAGGTAGCTAGGCTGCTGCATGCCGCTCTTAGCTAGGTGCAGGATGCCTGCATGGAATGATCGATCTAGGTCGTGTTGATTGCATGATGAGTAGATCAACATGCAGCAAAAACTTGCGATCGAGGGTGCAAGCTGAAAGCCATGATATCGGCCAATAACCTCCATATATTATATCCATATATAGTACTGTAGTCGGTTCAAAACACACTATTGCCGGCATGGGCGCATGCACCTGATCATCAGTGGGCTGCAGCTTTCTCAGCATGCAGCCCTCCTAGACAACTGATCTGCTCCTCTGGACAGTGATGAACATATTCAAGGTACGTAATACGTATATCTAATGTTAATATGTTTATTTCGATCAAACTGTCGATTCTTTTCATCTAAGAAAGATATTTTATTACAAGTGATCATAAGTATCTTTTACTTCAGGCTATATATATATATATATATATATATATATATATAGAGAGAGAGAGAGAGAGAGAGAGTAGAAACTCCTAATCTTATTTCCCCCTCAACATGTTATAATTTCGCAGTAATCCTCTTCGACACCGTCCATGAGCAGCTAGCTTGTTAATAATTATTGAACATGACCAATTTGGATGCCAGTTTTATCAAGGAGCTAGAGCTTCTGGCAGACAGGAAGGGGAATGCATAGATCATCATCATCATCTATCACTGGGAAGGTACGTAATTTGTTTGTAACCCCACAATGTGGATGCAGATGGACCCTTTTGAATGTTGCTTTGATTGATTGATATATTTAAGTGCTTTGAGGACTTATAATGGAGCAGAAAATGTAGTAAAGAGCTTCTACATGTGCGCGCAGTGCAATAATTCTGGTCATCATGTGCATGTGAAGCAGTCGAAACTAAGAAACAGTGTACCTTTTGCTTGGCGGGTGAGGGGAAGATAGATAAAACTTTTAAGTACTATATATAACTAAGAACGTCAGTACTCATCAAACCTCAAAATAGTATTTGTTCTGCCTATTTTCTTATGAGAAATTCTATTTGCAGTCCCTACTTGGGGACTGCATGTGCAGGCCCCTTATTAAATGAGAAAAAACATCATTTTAGGAGAGATAGTTTTGTAATTTTAAAAAAATTTAAAGATAAAATTACCTAGGCTTGCATTGCAATCCCCAAATGGGGACTGTATCTAGCATTGCTCTTTTCTTATAATGTTTTTTCTTTTCATTTCAGGTCTTTAATTACTATACATCACACCCTTATCACACTTTCATCTCATTATGTAAGATACATGTGTCATATTTATCATCATTAAATGATTATTTATTAGATAATTTTTTATCATTCAATAGTGATCATAAATGTGTCACATATTAGATAGTTGAATGAATGTAGAATGAGATCAGTACTGTGATGTGTGTATATATATATATATATATATATATATATATATATAATATACATGAAATTAATGCAATCATGAAAAGCTTTAATTCTGGACTAAGTAGTACTTTCGCTATTCCAAATTATATATTTGATTTTGTTATTTTTATATATTAATGGGAGGTTTGGTTGGGAATATATATAAATTATTGTGTCACGCTGATGTCTGCTCAAACCATTTTATATAAGAGTCGTACTAGAGTCACTGCTCCCAGCCTACCGTTAGTTATATGATTTTATTTTATTTTATTTTTTACTTTTTCATACATCTACTTTTTAATACTATTAAAGATTTTAAAAAAATTATAATATTATTAAAAAAATATTTTCTTAATCACTAAATAAAAAAAATAAAAAAATCAAAATGACAAAGTTATTAAGCGATAAAATAAAGAGAGAAGATTAGTATTATCCTTTATATAATTAGCTACATTTATAATAATTTATTTATTCATGTAGGGTCCAGCATTACTTTTTACCTAGTTCATGAGTTTTATAATTAACCAATTAGAGTACTAAGAGTTTGAGTACCTTTTTTAGTGTGGCAGTGTGGGCCATCTTGACCTCATAATTTCAAAGATATATATATATTCTGAGTAGTGTTATATGTACTTATATTTTTACTTATATTTTTACTTACAAGACTAATTTTATTAATTTTCTTTTAAAATTAAAATTTTAAATTTTAAATCTCATGATTTTTAACGTATCAATAACTAAAATATAGATAAGTAAGTTTTTTGTAAGTTTTTGTTAAGTACATAATTTAGCATTTTCCATATATTTTACACGGGTACAAAATCATTGAATCATTGAAACATAGAACATTAAATAATATTCTTTGGAACTATGACATGATACATCAGTACTTAACAAGATGCTTTTTAAAAAAAATAAAAAAAATAAACTAATTAATTAATCAATTTGCTCATTTTATGACACCAAGATCATACCATGCAAATACGCGCGATTTTTGAAGTTCCTAACTTCCTATATATATGTCCTGCATTGTTTAAGTACAAATATATTAATCAGTTGATGATGTGTACCTATATACATAAAAAGAAATGTTTTAGTAACAAGATTCTATAAAAGTAAGTTTAAAAACTGTCGTGACTTAATGTGGTATACTTTAGATTGTAAAATTATGTACTCTTATTATAAAGTAGATCTACTATATATATCATATGAAATTATATATGTTAATTTGTGGGTTTATTTTGGTGAGATCTTTTTGTAGTTATCGCACTTGATCTCATATATAAATAAATCTTGTGCACCCTAATCTCTTTTTGCAAGCCAATTTTCAAGGATGAATAATTCTACCTAAATATTTGTATTCATAGTTTTAATGAACTCTATCTTCTACATGAGATCTTCAATTACATGATATATAAATATAATTTTGACGTACGTATTTTATTCGATTTATTAAAGTAGCTAGTAATGAGAGGAAACTATAATTAGTCACACTCATTGAATATTTAGTGTGGCTTCCTCTCTTCGCAAAAGCTAATTGGGGAATGTTTTGTAGTGGAATTGAATATTTGTGTGTTTGATTTTTTGGGGTTGAGTGGACGGATCGATCTTCTTTTATGTTTGCGGCAATATTCCTTAAGGCTTCGTTTGGATCCTTGAATGAGCTCAACTCATCTCAGTTGGGTTCTGTTTTAGATCTATCCTAACATCCAAATACGCAACTCCCAAATCACTCAACTTCAATCAACTCAAAATCTCTTTACACGTGATCAGACCCATAATTTTTTTCAACTCAACACATTTTTTTTTTTCACGTGGGACCCACAACTTTTTTCAATTTCCTATAAATACACTCATTTTAACATTCAAACACATCTTAGTGGGCCCTATAAATCTCACTACACAATCTCAACTCATTATTATTCATAAAGAACTCAACTTATCTCAATTTAACGGAACATTATCCAAACCGATATCCCTCAAATCGTGTTAATTCCAACTTCTCTAAAAGTCAAACATAAAGACATTATATATTAAAGGAACGTCGTCGGTAAAACTTAAAAAGCACAAAAAAGAAGAAGCATGTTTTAGTGGGATTTGCAATGCTGAATGATAATGAAGTAGATGGCAGGTAGTCTTCAAATTAATTGATTCTTTATTAGTTTTTTTGGCTGTCGGCAGATCCACAAATTAATTAGCAATATTTATCGAGGTTTAAAAATCTAATCTTTTAAGTTTCAAACTAAATTAAATACCCAATTAATAAGTTAATTAATTAATCCATGCATGCATGGCAACAATGATCAACATTGCATGTCTCGTGTATTTTTATATCCAAAAACTTACAACTAATTTATGGAACGTTTTTAGGCCTTTATGTGTAACTTGCAAGAAACGTTCTTACTTTAATTATATGTTTCCTCAAATGTCTTGACGCCGGCCGGCCTAATGATAAATTATATATACTAGTACTATACTGCGGCATGCATGAATTAATGGATCATGGATGTCTTAGGTTCAAATATATATATATATATATATATATATATATATATATATTACGCTTTGCATTGGAAAAACGAGACATTCAAGAAATAGTTATTCTATTATTAATTAAGTTGGAGTCATGTAAAGCATACCATACCCATCATCTAAATGATAATATTTGATTTGTAAAATTCAGATTTTAAAATTTATCTTCCAAATAAAAATATTATACCATCATGTAAGCATTTTACTAGATGTAGTATTGCTTATTTAATTTACCAAATGAGAATTAGTTTGGAGGACAGAAACAAACTCTTTAACTTTTTTTTTTTTTATTTATTTAAAAAAAAAATTTTGTAGTTCATATTATGATCATCACGCATGATCTCCAATATAATATTTTAATAATTGATGATATGTATAATGAATTAATCACTATTTCATTTTTTGTTCAATATCCTATCTACCCCTAAAAAAGTTGTCTCATGAAACACATCACTTTTAGGGCTTGTTTGGTTGTTAGACTGCACTCAGCTCAACTGAGTTCGGTTCAGATTTAAATCTCTTCTAATATCCAAACATCCAACTCTCAAATCATTAAACTCATCTCAACTCAAAACCTCTTTATACGTGGGACCCACAATCTTTTTCAACTCAACACCTCTTTACACTTGGGACCCACAACCTTTTTTAACTTTCCATAAATACATCTAAACTCATTTTAGATAGGCCCCACAGAATTCACTTTACCATCTCAACTCATTATTATTCATAGAGAACTCAATTCAGCTCAACATCCAAACGCAGCTTTAATATAAACATATTTGAAATTAAAGTAATTTTAAAAATAATTATGATTTAATAATCATGTATCTCCACTTCTGAAATAGAAACATGCATAAAAACATAAAAAATAATATTCATCAAAACTGAAAAAAGAAAGAAAGAACTCCACACATTTTATTCGAAACATTTTCAATGGACTCCTCTAGTTTTAAGCCATAATAATAAATATAATTATTTTTTTGCATCATTCTCACAATATTTGCAAAAGAATGTAAGGATTCATATCTAATTTTCTTTTCACAATATTTCAACAAAAAATTAAGGATCCATTAATAATCCAAGTGATCTAAAAGCTGCTTTGCTTTTTTGGATTTACAACTTTTAATGCACTTACGTGTGTTTTGATAAATATGAAAAACATAAATGCTGGACCTATATAGAAATTTTAAAAATAATCTTATAAATTTACGTTACTTGTTTTCTTTTTTGGCAGTATAATTGACGTTACTAATTAGTATATATATTCGATTATAAAAACATTTTTTTCTTGTAAAGCAAACGTAACGCATACTTTAAGCTCAGTGAACGAACAGAGTGAGAGGGCCAGAAAGTTTCATCCCTATATATATATATACATGTGTGCCCATTACCCAAAGGTCTCGAATGCGAAATTTCTTGCATCAGTTTTCCATACATGGATAGCTCTGTAGCACTGGAGTTGATTGGAAATGGTGCCAAAGAGGCAAATATCAAAGTCTCCACACAGCGAAGATCAGCCTCCAGGGGTGGCTGGAATGCTGCCATTTTCATCATCTGTAACCGGCCTTGATCTCTTTGATTATCTTCTTCTTCTTCTTTCTTTTTCTCATGATCATTTCCTTAAAGATTGATCCCCTTTTCTGTCTTATTTGTCTGTTTGCAGTCGTCGAGGTAGCTGAGCGATTTGCTTTCTACGGCATCTCCGGCAACCTCATCACCTACCTCACGAAAGAACTCCATCAGCCCACAGCCACCGCAGTTAAGAATGTCAACACCTGGATTGGCGTCTCAACACTCTTCCCCGTGCTCGGAGCCTTCATCGCGGACTCCTTTATGGGTCGCTTCAAAACCATCCTAATCTCCTCTGTCACTTTTCTCTTGGTAATTTTTAACTTCATCATCACCAATATCTTCCCACCACCCACTTCATTTTAAAAGTACCGCATGCAACTTGCTAGGATCCTGTAAATGTTCATGGCTTTTTATGCGCGCCGCAGGGGACGGTTCTATTGACTTTATCGGTCTCGGTGATCCCTTTGCATTGTCGTGAAGCATTGTTTTTTACAGCCCTTTACATACTCTCCGTCGGCGAAGGCGGGCACAAGCCATGCGTGCAAACCTTTGCGGCCGACCAGTTTTACGAGGACTCGCCGGAGAAGAGAAAGGAAAAGAGCTCGTTTTTCAACTGGTGGTATTTGGGGATAGTCGCTGCCGGCACTGCCGCCTCACTGCTGCTAATCTATCTGCAGGTAATGGGTAACGTAAAAATTAATCAAATTCTCCGATGGATCATGAGAAGTTTCATCTTTTGTTTTGACAATATCTTAATTGATTTCCTTCAACTACTTAGAACAGATTATACTTAATATATATATATATATATATATATATATATATATATATATATATATATATATCTATCATAAACTAATTAACCTCTGCCGACGAATAAGCAACCGGCAATGAAAAGAGAAGATCTATTTCGCCCATACAGCAGACATGATAAAGTAATTCTTTTTGAGTGTAAAACTTAACTGATGTGACATAACTTCCAAAATATCAATTTCAGAATAATTGATGGGTGTAGTTGTACTGTGTAGATGATTAATGAACATTACTTTATCATGCTAAAGCATATTGCATCAGCTTCTACTACATTCTATAGTTGATCTTATTTTCAGAAAAGGCAGAAGAAGTAAATCATTTCAAGACTGAATTAACCCAAAATGTCAAGATCTTCATTATAATGCATGTTGTACATGATGTACAGGACAATATTGGGTGGACTTTAGGGTTTGGAGTGTTGGTAGCTGTTTTGGGAGTGGCACTGGCAATATTCATGCTAGGAATCAAGAGGTACCGGAAGGAGCTGGGTCCCGTGGGGAGCCCATTCACCAGGGTGGTGCAAGTGTTTGTGGCGGCTACTCGAAAGTGGCGCGTGAAAAGGACTTCATGTGATGGTTGGGATCATGTGTTCTACAACCAAACATGTGGGACTCACTTGGATGGTGATCAGCAATATAACACGCGAATTATCGCTCCGACTAATCAATTTAGGTACTAATGAGTCAATACCTTTCCTAGTATTAGTGGAGTACTTAATTGTCGAAAGCAAATCAAATTTTATCATATAATTAATTTTACGGAGTTCTGTTACATACAGTAATTTTTATGTATTTTTTACGCATTCCATTGATGTGATTGGTCAAAACTATTATTTTATATTAAAAAAAATGACATAATCAATCACATTTGTAGAGTGTGTAAAAAATAAGTAAAAGTGACTACATAAATATTGCGAAGAACATAACATGAGTACCCTCTGCATAAGTTAGTTTACGAGTAAAAGGACTCAATAAATTATGTAGACTTGTTTCTTTATTTTGCACTAAATGAATTCATGTATATATAGTTGATCATAGGCTTGGGTTGACTAGACCCGGCCGATCGAGCCTGACCCAAGTTGATACATGTAAAGTCATGATTTTTCTCTTTCAATTGGGTAAGACGTTTATCACAAGACATGCTAGGCAGATCATTAAAGAAAGAAGAAACATGAGTTAGAGAGAGAAAAATTAAGGCATAAAGCTTGTTGATAAAGTCATTCCGTTTTGATGTATAATATCTCTTTAGGGAGCTGGATCCATGACTTGAAGAGATCCTTGAAAGTTTTTGCGAGTACAGATATAGAGACAGATGGAATGATGTGAAAAAAGCAGTGTCGGGATATTGATCTAGCTAATAACAACATATATATATATATATATATATATATATATGTAGATTAGCACACAATAATTCAAGTGCAATATGTACGTATCTCATGACTTCGATCTTTTTCATGTACAATAATTCAAGTGTCAGCTCATGTACTACTGTCTCTAAGCTAGCTAGCTAGCTATTCTTTTTTTCAAGTGATTCCTAATTACTTGTCCCAGCTGCTTTACTGCTTAAGCTTAAAATAAGAGGAAGATAGGCGTGAACTCTATAAATTATATATATTAATTGAAGAATCTCTTCACGTATAATGTGTTATTTTTTTTTTAATTTTAAATCCTAAAATTTCGATTATGATTTTAGATCAGATTCAAATTGATCTATACAAATAACAATCACTCATGATCGGTAATAATTTGTGATAATATCTATATTATTATTATTATTGTTGTTATATATTTTAATATCTATCCTTCTAAATTTCTCAAGAGTAAACACTATAATATTTATCTGATCTCTACCACTTAAAACCTTATATTGCATTATTTTTCTGATCATTTTTTTAATTTTCCAAAGTTTATGATGATTTATACGATCACTATTTGAAAATTGCAGGTTTTTGGACAAGGCAACAATCATAGACAACATCGATGCATCCAGCAAAACCCTAAATCCTTGGAGGCTATGCTCCGTAGACCAAGTTGAAGATGTAAAGCTCGTGCTCCGCCTCATCCCCATATGGTTCAGCTGCATAGTTTTCCACGTAGTCCAAACCCAAATCCACACCTACTTCGTCAAGCAAGGCAGTACGATGATCCGGTCGATCGGAATATCCCACTTTCAGATTCCTCCGGCATCACTTCAGGGCCTCACCGGCATCACAATCCTAATCGTCGTTCCGATCTATGAGCGAGTTTTCGTCCCAATCGCCAGAAAATTTACGGGACACCCATCGGGCATTACTGTGCTACAAAGGATAGGAGTTGGCCTATTTCTATCCATTCTCAACATGGTCGTGGCTGCTCTAGTGGAAGCCGAAAGGGTCAGCACTGCCAAAGAAAATAGCATTTTGGATAACCCGAAAGCAACAGTACCAATGGCGATCTGGTGGTTGCTCCCACAGTACGTCATCTGTGGTTTTTCCGATGCATTCACCGTCGTCGGCCTCCAAGAACTGTTCTACGATGAAATGCCGGAGGCAATGAGAAGCATGGGAGCAGCAGCTTACATTAGTTTGATTGGAGTTGGAAGCTTTATTACCAATGTTATCATATCTGTTGTGCAGGCAATCAGCTCAAGGTATGGCGAAAAATGGCTTGGCGACAATCTGAATCGAGCACACCTTGATTATTTCTACTGGGTGTTGGCAGGGTTGAGCGCTTTGAGTCTCTGTGTTTTTTTATGGAATGCCATGCGCTTTGTCTATAAAGATGTTGACGGGGGGAAAAATAACGTACCAATGGGCCCCAAGTTGAGAACGGAGGGCCATGTTTGATGTGTTTGACAGATGGTACGTAGGGTTAATTTACATAGAAAAGCAAGCCATATTGCAGATCGAGTAGGATAAAGTGTTTGATATATGGCAATAATCAATGGTTGTTTTTGATATGATGGTAGATTTATATATATATATATATATATATATATATATATGTTTGTGTTTGAATGCTTATAGCCCTAAAAAACACCAAAGAAAACTTGGAAAATTAACTATTAATTAATTGACATTGCTGGTGTATATATATAATATTTATAAGTGCAAACGCCCCTCAATTACCTTAAACACTAATTTAGATAGGAATTATACCATATATATATATATATATATAGAGAGAGAGAGAGAGAGAGAGAGAGAGAGAAAAGGAGATATCACATAATTGGTCTCATGATCATTAATAGTGCAATCAGCTGCTTTTATTTGCATATTTTCTACACCGGGCAGCTTACTAAATTGGCCCGATACTAGTTCTAGATTCTATAGATGAAACAATTGGAAAATACTTATAAAAAAGAAGAAGAAGATGAAACAATTGGAATAATGGCGCCTGTGAAGAGTATTAATGTATATATAATATGTATAATGGGTATCGAGTTAGACATGCAATGTTAGAGTGATGCAATGTTCGGTATAAACTCTAAAGAGATAAATTTCGTGTAGACTTTTTTGTAAAAATGTGGATTCCACTTAAAAAGGATAGGTTTTTTTTTTTACACTTTTTATGGTGTGAACCATTTTTTTTTACAATAAGACTATGCGAGATTTGTCTATTTAAAATTTGTACATACTGTTACACTTCTATCTTTGCCCATGTACACAAGCAGATATTCATGAATGGTATCGATATTTACTGCTAAATGTGTGGTCATTATTTATTGAGTAATACTAGCTACAAGACTCAAATATTAAATAATTATTTTTTTAATATTATTTTTTTTAGAAGGGATCTATTTTTTTTTATAAAGATTTGTATGAGACTTGTCTATTTGAAATTTATATAAACTATTTCTCTTATTTTTTTAGCTTCCAAGTCACCAAATTAACAATCGACACCATATTTTTTTAGTAAATAAATAGCGCTAGCGCGCATTCATGATTCTCATAGGAGAATTTAACATTATTCAAGAGATCCTTTTATTAATTTATTTCTTATAAGGTAGAACAGTACTACAATATTATTAGTACTTCTGGGGATCGATGGAGCGTACTTTTTCATGTACGCTGAGGATCAGTTTCATTTTGTTTAATCATGAAATTCATGATCTGATCATGAGCTGCTGCTGCAGGAGGGAGGCAAAAACAAATGTTGAGTACGCATTGGCACTGTGATGGACCACGACTACAATCATCAACAGTCTTGCATCGAGAATTTACATTAATCCTTGCAGCTTCCACTTCTGAGTACTGCAAATTACCTGCAATATGCAGATAGCTAGCATGTGTGAATTAATATTGCGTGCATGCATGCAAGTCATGTGTATGTGTACGCGGTATGTACGTACGTAATATATGTTTGGAAATCAAGAAAATTACAAAGATCATGGAAATTAAGATCGATCGTGATCAGAAGCTGGATTCTTACATGACCATATAAGCAATAGTGAAATCATGAACAGAGCTAAGTAGTTGAAGGAACATTTCTCCATCCCTTGATCCTTTTTTTTCTTCTGTATAATATGGAGTGCTGTGATTATGAGTGAGATGATCTCCAGAGTTTTTCTTTTGTATATATAGGACTTTAAAGCATGATCTGATTAATTGTGCAGAATCCTCCAAATTTGGCAATAATATGATCGTAACATTAATTAGTTGAGATTTTAGAATTATATAATTAATGTAGAAAAATGATAAATACACGTCAGTTTTCACATGAATATATTACACAACCATATTTTAAAACAAATGGTATTTTGGTAAGATACCTTATAAAAGTAACGCCACTTTACAAAAATACTGATCTCATTTTAAAATATGCTTTGTGAAACATGTTGTGTGGATATCATTACTTCTTCTCCAACGTAATCGAAGATAAGATCAGAACTAAAGTTTCTAAACCTAAATGGAAAAAAAAAAGAAGGTTTTTGATAGAACTGATCAATAAGTGACTAAGCATGATCTATCAAGAGCAGGAAGAAATCTCCTGCAATTAATTACTATCTGAATTTTAGTGTCTAAATTAAGACACATGATGTTTGTCACGTAATATTTTTATTGTCTGGATTGCCTGGAGATTATAAGTGCTATAATTAATGTCACGTCACTCACGTCATGTATATATATCTTTTTAAACTAATTAGATCTTAAAATTCAAAATATTTTTTGAGAAAAACAACCCTTACTTCGTACATCATGTATAGCCCCTAATTGGCACTCGCTCATGATCATGGGCCACCAAATTTCCTAATAAATCATGCAGGCCGGAATGTAGTTGGTACTGGGAGGACGTGGCTTCCCTGTAGGGGAAGGTGGCAACCGAGTCACCATATATATCCATATGAGGATTTATGATAATCCCTAAATAAAATAATTTTTACTTAAATTTATCAATTAATCAGTATTTACTATTTCATAACAGATCAAGTACTAATTCGTGAATAAATTAAATAAAAATTAAACTAAAATATTGACATGACTAGCTAGATCACAAAATCTGTTAGATCTAGTACGATCTGATATATGGCAATAAATGATATCAATTTTGTGAATCAGGTTACACTCAGTACTCGATTGGTACAAGTAGAGAGATACAATTAGCTGCAGTTGAGGATGTGTGTAGAGATCTCGCAACACAATAGTTTCTATTTTTTATTTATATATTTTTTGTTATAGTTATAGACAGTATATACGGTGTTTTGATAATTTACTTTAGTTGTAAATTAAATATTTTATCTTTTCTGGAGTAATTATTGATTTATATTATGTATTGTATGGTTGATAATATTTATTTAATTAATAATTTTATTTAACATAAAAGAAATCATTAAAATATTTTTAAATTAATTACATAAAATTAAATAATGAATTTGTATATATGATATATATATAATTTTTTATATTTTGAGTTTCATACCGATATTAATATTATATCTTCGAATGTATAAATGTGGTACTTAAATATGTTCAAACTAAATATATTTCGTTCAAACGGTTTAGAAACCTTCCCGCCAGGTTTTGCTACCAAATATTTTCCGTTCGAATACAAAAAATTATCGTTTGAACGGCTGTAAATTTTTCCCGCCATAATAAATTACTTTCCCGCCAAGATTTAATTGTTCGAACGTATTTTTTTTTCCGTTCGAACGTATTTTTTTTTTCGTTTGAACCGAAAAAACTTTTTGAGACGATTTAATTCGTCACAGAAAATACTGTTTGAACGGTTATTTTACTGTTCGAACGATTTTGTAAAGTCATCAATTAAATTTCGTCCCAAAAAATGACTTTTAGGGATGAAATTTTGTTCGTCCCTAAATAATTTCGTCCCAAAAGCTCAAATTTGTTGTAGTGAAATTAAAACTTCTTTAAGCATCATCAAGTGACAAACTATATCAAGGAACAAAAAGGGGTCTATGCAGCAGGAGGAGCTAGCACGTTGGTTCGGGATGGGTACTATACACTACCCTACACTCCATACCCTATAAAAAATATCCCCACATTCTATGAAAAAAAAAACTATAGGTGTGAGATGCTGGAGTGAATAGTGGCTGATGAGTTAGTAATTTAATTTGTTGGAAGTACAGATTTTAAGAATGATTTATATTTCATCTTCTTTATTCGATCCTTTGAAACATTATTTGATTGATTTACAAATCATGTCATCATCCATGCATAATTGGTCTCATGATCATCATTAATAGTGCAATCAGCTGCTTTTATTTGCATATTTTCTGCATTGGGCAGCTTACTAAATTGGCCCAGTACTAGTTATACATTCAATAGATGAAACAATTGGAATAATGGTGCCTGTGAAGAGTATTAATGTATATAAAATATGTATAATGGGTATCGAGTTAGACATGCAATATTAGAGCGATGCAATGTTAGGTATAAGCTCTAAAGAGATAAATTTCGTGTAGAATATTTTATAAAAAAGTGGATTCTACTTAAAATGGATAGGTTTTTTTCTTTTACACTTTTTATGGTATGATCCATTTTTGTTAACAATAAGATTATGCGAGATTTGTCTATTTAAAATTTGTACATATTGTTACTCAATATTATCATGCACTCGATCGGAAGTACTTCTATATCTGCCCATACACAAGCAGATATTCATGAATTAATAGTATCGATATTTACTGCAAAATGTGTAGTCATTATTTATTGAGTAATACTAGGTACAAGACTCAAATAGACAACTAGTCCTATAAAAAAGTGGGTCTCACTAATAAAAAGTAATTTTTTTAATATTTTTTTTATGAGAGGTCTACTTTTTTATAAAGATTTATATGAGACTTGTCTATTTAAAATTTGTATAAATTATTTCTCTTATTTCTTTAGCTTCCAAGTCACCAAACAATCGACACCACCTTTTTTTAATAAATGAATAGCGCTAGCGCGCATTCATTATTCTCATAGGAGAATTTAACATGCACACACAGAAAAATAAAAAACAAAAAAATTATTTGTAGATTTATTTTTGTATAATTTTTTCATGGCTAAAATATTTATATATATATATATATATAAATTCTTTTCGAAGTAGCCAGCAATATTCCAATTAAGAAGAACGACGATCCTTTTATTTCTTATAAGGTAGGCTAGTACGTACTACAATATTATTAGTACTTCTGGGGATCGACGGAGCGTACATTTTCATGTACGCTGAGGATCAGTTTCATTTTGTTTAATCATGAAATTCATGATCTGATTATGAGCTGCTGCAGGAGGGTGGCAAACACAAATGTTGAGTACGCATTGGCACTGTGATGGATCATCACTACAATCATCAACAGTCTTGCATCGGAAATTTACATTCCTTGCTTCCACTTCTGAGTACTGCAAATTACCTGCAATATGCGCATGCAGTTAGCTAGCATGTGTGAATTAATATTGTGTGCATGCATGCAAGTCATGTGTATGTGTACGTATGTACGTACGTAATATATATATGTTTGGAAATCAAGAAAATTACAAATATTATGGAAATTAAGATCGTGATCAGAAGCTGGATTCTTACATGACCATATAAGCAATAGTGAAATCATGAACAGAGCTAAGTAGTTGAAGGAACATTTCTCCATCTCTCGATCCTTTTTTTTCTTCTGTACGTATATGGAGCGCTGTGATTATGAGTGGGATGATCTCCGGAGTTTTTGATTTGTATATATAGGACTTTAAAGCATGATCTGATTAATTGTGCAGAATCCACCAGATTTGGCAATAATATCGTAATATTAATTAGTTGAGATTTTATACTTATATAATTAAGGTAGAAAAATGATAAATACACATCATTTTTCACATGAATATATTACACAACCATATTTTGAAACGAATGGTATTTTGGTAAGATACCTTATAAAAGTAACGTTACTTTACAAAAATACTGATCGATCGTATTTTAAAATATGCGTTATAAAATGTGATGTGTGGATATCATTACTTATTCTCCGACATAATCGAATAGAAAAAAGTTTCTAAACCAAAATGGAAAAGAAAAAAAAAATAGTTTTTGATAGAACTGATCAATAAGTGACTAAGCATGATCTATCAAGAGTAGGAAGAAATCTCCTACAATTAATTACTATATGAATAATATTTTTATTGTCTGGATGGCCTCGAGATTATAAATGCTATAATTAATGTCACCTCATGTATATATATATATATATATAATATATATATATATATATATATCTTTTTAAACTTAGGTCTTAAAATTCAAAATATTTTTTTGAGAAAAACAACTCTTGCTTCGTACATGTATAGCCCCTAATTGGAACTTGCTCACGATCATGGGCCACCAAATTTCCTAATAAATCATGCAGGGAATGTAGTTGGTACTGAGAGGACGTGGTTTCCCAGTAGGGGAAGGTGGCAAACCGAGTCACCATATATATCCATCTAGGGATTTATGATAATCCCTAAATAAAATAATTTTTATTTAAATTTATCAATTAATCAGTATTTATTATTTCGTTACAGATCATGTACTAATTCGTGAATAAATTTAATAAAAATTAAACTAAAATATTGATATGACTAGCTAGATCACAAAATCCGTTAGATCTAGTACGATCTGATATATCGCAACAAATGACATCAATTTTGTGAATCAGGTCACGCTCAGTACTCGACTGGCACAAGTGGAGAGACAATTAGCTGCAGTTGAGGATGTGTGTAGAGACCTCGCAACACAATAGTTTTTATTTTATTTATATTTTTTTTTTGTTATAGTTATGGACAATATATATGGTGTTTTGATAATTTGCTTTAGTTGTAAATTAAATATTTTTTCTTTTTTAGAGTAATTATTGATTTATATTATGTGTTGTATGGTTGATAATATTTATTTAACTAATAATTTTATTTAAAATAAAAGAAATCATTAAAATATTTTTAAATTAATTACATAAAATTAATTAATGAATTTGTATATATGATATATATATATATATTTTTTATATTTTTAATTTCGTACTGAGATTAATATTATACCTTCGAATGTATAAATGTGGTGCTTAAATATGTTCAAACTAAATATATTCCGTTCAAACGGTTTAGAAACCTTCCCACCAGGTTTTGCCACCAAATATTTTCCGTTCGAACACAAAACATTATCGTTCGATCAGTTGTGAACTTTTCCTGCCATAATAAATTACTTCCCCCCAAGATTTTACTATTCGAACGGAAAAAAATATTTTGAGACGATTTAATTCGTCACAGAAATACTGTTTGAACGGTTATTTTACCGTTTGAGTTATTTTTTAAAGTCATCAATTAAATTTCGTCCCAAAAAATGACTTTTAGGGATGAGATTTTGTTCATCCCTAAATAATTTCGTCCCAAAAGCTCAAATTTGTTGTGAAATTAAAACTACTTCTTTAAGCATCATCAAGTGACAAACAATATGAAGGAACAAAAAGGGGTCCATGCAGTAGGAGGAGCCAGCACGTTGGTTCGGGATGCTGGAGTGAATAGAGGTTGATGAGTTAGTAATTTAATTTGTTGGAAGTACAGATTTCAAGAATGATTTATTTTTCATCTTCTTTATTCGATCCTTTGAAACATTATTTGATTGATTTTTAACAAATCATGTCATCATGCATGCATGACATATCATCACATGCATGATTGAGTTACCTAAAGAAACAAATCTGCATGAGTGAGGCAAAAGGACCAATACTTATGCAGTCTGAAAAAAAGTCCACCGGCCCGGAGATTTGTAAGAAGCTAGCCATGCATAATCATGTTGATCATACACGTACGTGCATGGCCAGCTTCTAACTTCAATGAGGAGAAACAAAAAAACTATGATGAAGAGATTATATCACTAAAATAGTTTTTACGGTATATATATTTATTGAATATTTAACGGCATTTTAAGAATTTGTTATCGAAAAGGTTTCGTAAAGAAATTTATTTTATATGTTTTTCTCGTTCTAGACCTTAGATTTTTTTTAAAAAATATGGTCATCATTTTTTTTTCATCATCACATGATAAGACATGGATTAGATGATAAATTCACGAGTGAAATATAATAAATAGTCTTCAATCATTTAATGACACATTATAGAATGATGGACTGGAGGATGATGAGAATTGAGATAATGAGTAGAATTACTCGTTGTCTTGATCCTTATTAGAAGGGTCAGATGATGGAATATAATGAGGAAGTGCCATTAAAAAGAAAAAAGAAAAGAATTAAAAGCACATTCTTTAATTGTTCGCCAATTCAAAAATCAACCTCGAAGATCTGGGAGATTCTGGACGAAATCTCTCCGATCCTATAAAGATGTTGGGGGGGGGGGGGGGGGGGGGGGGGGGGGGGGCGAATAACGTACCAATGGGCAACAAGTTGAGACTGGAGGGCCATGTTTGATGTGTTTGACAGATGGTACGTAGGGTTAATTTACATAGAAAAGCAAGCCATATTGCAGATCGAGTAGGGTAAAGTGTTTGATATATAGCAATAATCAATGGTTGTTTTTGATATATCTTTATATTATATAAGTGGCTATTTAATGCCATCTAACTAAAATTCTTGTTTTCTATTAACTTTCTGTTAAATCAACATTATCAACGTTAAGCTATTGCTGCAGCTTTAGCGGCAGATATTTTCTTATCCTTTGGTCAATTTTCAGCTTTTCACATATTTATCCATTGAGTATTAAGTTATTCTGAGTTTATTATTTCTCTCTTTATGTTTTGATGTCAACCCACCACTTTCATACTTTTTCGATGTATACTTTTTATCTAGGTTTATTATTTTTATGCTTTATATTTTGTCAGATGTGTCAGTCATTTTTATGTTTTTGCTGTCTACTTTTTCTATTCTGCAAGTTTATAGGTAATTGTACTAGTTTAAAAACAAAGCTGCCAAAAAAAAAAAAAACATCTACAGGTTGCAGGTTGAATCATAGGCGATTGTGCCTGTAGAAGAAGGAACAAAAATACAGGGAAAAAAGAAAGAAAGTAAAACATTAAAAAAATGTAAGCTATATGTTTTTTCTCTGGGTTCATTACTTTTATGCTTTATATTATGCCATATGTGTCAGTCATTTTTATGTTTTCGTTGTCTTATTTTTTCTGTTCTGCAAGTTTACAGGCATTGTACCGGTTTAAAAAAAAAAGCTGCCAAAAAAAAAAAAAAAAGCTTATGCAGGTTGAGTCATAGGCAATTGTGCCTGTAGAAGAAGGAAAAAAAAAAAAAAAGGAAAGAAAAAAGAAAGTAAAACATTAAAAAAATGTAAAAAAAAAAAAGAAGATCAAAACAAAATCTAAAAAAAAAAGATAAAAAATCAGAGTTTTTGTATCAGAAGCTGCCAAAAAACAAAACTGCCAAAAAAAAGATGTCCAATCACTGCACTATATATGAAACCACTTAAAGAAGAAATCTAGTTATATAGGAACCAAATGCACAATTTTTTTTAAACCAAATGGGACATTCACTGCACTATACAAGAAATGAAGAGAGGAGATATCCAGATCTATAGGGAACCAAGTACACAATTTTTTTTATACCAAATCAGACAGATAAACCAAAAGAGAAAAAAAAAAAGCAGAAAAAAAAAATTAAAATCAAAGTATGCTTGTGTCAGTACAATTTTTTTAATTTACTACTTTTGCTCTTCTGACCATTCATCAGACATCAGTTCAGACATCAATTTATCAGACTTTCTCCTCTTTTGTCCTCTTGTTCAATCTGTCACATCACTGCTCTGTACATCAAACCAGGAAAAGAGAAAAGGTAAAAGTCTCATGTAGTGTTTTCGTTGTTTGCTCTGGATATTTTCAAGAAAGAAACAAAAGAAATATGCATGTTAATAAAAAATAATACCCATTTTCCCATATCTGGTATTGGTTTTGCAGTATTTTGATTAGTTTTTCAGTGGTCTGATGAGAGACGAAGAGAGTTAGGAGACATTACACGTTAAAAGATAATATATTGTGTTCATTTTTAGTGTTCATATTTAAGAGAGTCTTTCATCTTGTGTTCTTTGTTTACTTCTGGATATAGTCTCTCATCCCAGGTGATTCTCTGGAAAACCTTTAATCTGTTTTTTACTTCTCCTCTCTCGTTCCAAGTGATTTTTAATGTTTAATAAGATTTTTACTAATAATTCTGTTTCAGCTTCTTTTCCAATTCTTGTAAGGTGTTCTTAGATGAGATTTTCCAAAACTACTTTCTGATTATGATTATCTTGAGTGCATGTTATTTAGTGTAGTAATTTTTTACTTCTTTTTTTCCCGTTGATTTTTACTTCTCATCTCTTTTCTACTGGTTTATAATGTTTACTGTTCATTTTTACAAGTGATTACTTTTTCTTTTCCAGTTCTTCTAAAAAGCTGGGATTTTCTGTTGTTTAACCACCATGAGTGCATGATTGTTTAGTGTAATATTTTCTGATGATTGTTTAGTATAGTGTTTTCTGACTTTTTTTTTTCCGGTTGATTGATTAATTATTGCTTAGTATTATCTGTGAGTTATTTTTAGTGGTTTGTTTTCAGATCTTGTTGGTTGAGAACTTTTAGAACTGGACGTTTCTGCTTCTTATCTTTGTGAGTGTATGTTTATTTCATCACGTAGTTTGTTATAACATTTATTTTTTCAATTTTTTAAACTATTTTTTATTCTATTTTATATTATTTTTCTGGCTTGGTTGATTCTGTGTTTAACAACACTACTGTGTTCAAAACAGAATATATAATATATATGAAGTTCTAAATGGAAAGTGTTCTGCAAGTATTTAAAAGAAGTATTTAAAAGAATCTTGTGTTGTTATAGATGCATATTCTTAAAATAGTAGCTTGCCAGTTAAATAAAGAAAAAGAAAAGGCATCCATAAGAACACAAGATGATCAAAATCAACAATAAACATTAAAAACCACTAAACAACTAGCGAAAAAAAAAACAGCAATAACATTTAAATAAATAAAAATATTTTTTGACTTCCTTTTTTTTATTCGTTGCCAGATATGTCACATAACTATAACATGTAAAAAAAACAAAAGCTGCCCATCATCCAACTTCAAATCCATACAAATTTTAAGCGAAACAGGCCAACTCTCAAAGCAAACAACCCAACCCTGTTTGCTCGGCGATTTTTATATACATGCTTTTCTTTGATGATTTTTAAAAATTAGGAAATAATTACTTAATGCTAAACCCAAGTCAAATTTCTATGTATATATATGTCAGACAGAAATGTCACACAACAATAACATGTAAAAAAAAAAAACTACAGATCATCCAACTTCAGATCCATACAAATTTTAAATGAAACAAGCCAACCCTCAAAGCAAATAGCCAAAACTTGTTTGCTGGGCGATTTTTATATACATGCTTTTGTTAGATGATTTTCAAAAATTTAGAAAATAATTACTCAATGCTAAACCCAAGTCAAATTTCTATGTATAGATATGTCAGACAGATATGTCACACAACAATAACATGTAAAAAAAAAAACTGCACATCATTCAACTTCATATTCATACAAATTTTACATGAAACAGGCCCACAAAGCAAACAGTCTAAACCTGTTTGCTGGGCGATTTTTATATACATGCTTTTCTTGGATTATTTTAAAAAATTAGAAAATAATTACTTAATGTTAAACCCAAGTCAAATTTCTATGTATAGGCTTATGTATAACCCACCAAAGAAAATTATTTCCAAGTCCTATTAGTTTTTAGCTAATGAGAAAGAAGCATTACTCTGTTTTCAATAAAATCCTTGAGTTCTAATGGAAAAATAAAAAACTAAAATCCTAAAGAAATGAACGAAAAACAATTGGTACCATACAAAGGCCTGCAAACCAGAATCTTGAAACTTCCTACAATCATACAAACCAGAAAAGCAATTGATCTGATTTTTTCATTTTTTTTTTATAACTAAAAGCCTAAAAACAGAAGGGTACAAAATATACATATTCCACAATACATACTCAAAACTCGAAAACAATATATAGATTGAATGAAAAAATTAGAGTCATGTACAAACCTCAAAGCAACTGAACTGCAAACCAGAAACTCGAACCTTCCTGCAAGAAACACACCAATAAACCAGATCAATTAAATTGAAAAATAATAACACAACAACGCGGTAACATGTAAAAATAAAATAAAACTCCTATTTCAAAATCGACTGAGACAGAAGAGTTCAAAAAAATCTAAAAAGAAACATGCACCAAGAAAAGAAACACAAAGTAACATAGAAGGGAAAAAAAATCACAAAATAAACATGCACCGAAGAGGGGGCTCATTGTGGGGTGCGGCAAGGAGAAGAAATGAGGAAATAGAGAAAATAAGAGAAAGAAGAAATAAAGAAAAGAACTTTAGGGTTTTAACAAATGGAAACACGATAAGAAAGGAAAATAAAAAACTATTCCAACTGATATGCATATTATATAGACAAATAATAATAATAAAAAAAATATACTCAGATCCAAACCAAAAGATAATCGAGAAATAGAAAGGAAAGAAACAAACAACCAAGAAGAGATTCAAATCATTCGCTATCTGAACGAGTCCGATATGCAAGAGATCTACAAGAACTTCAAAACCAAGACAAACATTTCGCAAAAGCCCATATGTTTGGATTGAAAAAAAAATGTAAACACATATATAATCAACATTATTGTCGGATATGGACTCAAACAAAAACGAAAACCCATATCTAATCTAAACCCAGATTCACAAATCAAATGGATATGGACTCAAACAAAAACGAAAACCCAGATCTAATCTATCAATATCTACCTTTAAAAAGTGAAAGATGCTCACATGGATATGGACTCAAACAAAAATGTAAACCCAGATCTGAGAGAAGCTGCACTGTGAGAGAGTGAGTGATGGGTTTCATTGAGGGATGCTAGGGTTTTCGGGGAAAGAGTGAGAGAAAGAAAGAGAAGATAGAGAGAGGCAAAGTTGGGTTTTCGGGTTGAGGGGAAGTTGGATTTCCGTAGTGTTTTTCAGGAAAGAAAGAACCTACACAGATGGATAAAAGTGCAGAGCTCAAGTTGAGAGAGAGAAGGATATATCGTAGGCAATCGACGTTGAGAGAAAGAGATGGTCGAGTGGCGAGCAGCGAACGACGATCCTTGCAGTGACGGCTAAGATTTCTAATTTTCAGAAGTTACAACTTGAGAGGTAGAGAGACAGTTCTATATCGAGTGCCAAGCGAAAAATCAAAGAAAAACGCTAGGAGCCCGTTTTGGGCTCCTTTTTTTTTTGCGGTTTTTTTTATTTAGTGATTAAGAAAATATTTTTTAATAATATTGTGAATTTTTTTATTTTTAAAAAAATATTTAAAATTTTTTAAAAAAATCATGTGGAAAAAAAAACCAAAAAATCATTAAAATTCTTTTTTTTACATCATTTTTTTAACACTTTTAAATATTTTTAGAGAACAAAATTTCACAATATTATTAAACAATATTTTCTTAATCACTAAGTAAAAAAAAATAATAATAATAATAAACCCAAATGGGCAAAAAAATCGGGTGCCCAAAACAAGGTCCCTAGCATTTCTCAAAATCAAAAGTTGAAATGAGAGGAGAGGAGCAGAAGATCAAATTGAAAGGTCATCGGCGTGAGCAAAACGTACGCATTTTAAAATATTAACAATGGTTTCGAAAGAGAAACCAGTTACGAATATCAGGTCTGAAAATCGGATCCGAGCGGGTACAATATTTTCTACCCCTGGATTTAATCTGGGCGGATAACTCGGATTTCCGAGTTTTGGACTGGACCGAAAAATTTTCTTTGCAGAAACATTTGCCATATATAGAAAATCTTGTAGCAGAAGTTTTGCTGAATGAATGGATGATTGAACTTTTAGTATACCCCAATCGATTCAACCAACAGCAACACAAGAATTTCAACGTCGTTTCTATTGATGCAGTACAAGATGACACAAAATGATGCATCATAGTAAAAATATCAAATGACTCATATTTTAAACTGATATTTTTATTGGTTTTGTATTAAACTTATCGGAGACAACTTTGCTAAAACTATCGATATTATAAATATGTGTTGGATTATGTTATATTCTAAACTAATGTTTTATAAATATCGATGTTTCACCGAACTAGGCAAACGTGCTTTGCACGTTGTTCCGACCTAGTATATATATATATATATATATTTATGTTTGTGTTTGAATGCTTATAGCCCTAAAAAACACCAAAGAAAACTTGGAGAAATTAACTATTAATTAATTAACATTGCTGGTGCATATATATAATATTTATAAGTGCAAACGCCCCTCAATTACCTTGAACACTAATTTAGATAGGAATTATACCATATATATATATATATATATATATATTGAAAAGGAGATATCACATAATTGGTCTCACGATCATTAATAGTGCAATCAGCTGCTTTTATTTGCATATTTTCTACATCGGGCAGCTTACTAAATTGGCCAGATACTAGTTCTACATTCAATAGATGAAACAATTGGGAAATACTTAGAAAAAAAATGAAACAATTGGAATAATGGCGCCTGTGAAGAGTATTAATGTATATAAAATATGTATAATGGGTATCGAGTTAGACATGCAATATTAGAGTGATGTATAATATTAGGTATAATATTATATAATGATGAGAGGATGATGCAATGTTAGGTATAATATTAGGTATAAGACTCAAATAGACAATTAATCCAGTACATGCAAATTTTTTGTAAAAAAGTGGGTCCCATTAATAAAAAATGATTTTTGTAATATTAATTTTTTTAAGAGGAATCCACCTTTTTCAAAAAATTTGTACGAGACTTATCTATTTGATGAAATTTGTATAAATGATTTCTCTTATTTCTTTAGCTTCCAAGTCACCAAACAATCTACACCACATTTTTTTAGTAAATGAATAGCGCTAGCGCACATTCATTATTCTCGTAGGAGAATTTAACATGCACACACAGAAAAATAAAAAACAAAAAATTCATTTGTAGATTTATTTTTGTATAATTCTTTCGTAGCTAAAGTATTTATATATATATATATTTAAATTCTTTTCGAAGGAGCCAGCAATATTCCAATTAAGAAGAACGATCAAGAGATCCTTTTATTAATTTATTTCTTACAAGGTAGACCAGTACTACAATTTTATTAGTACTTATGGGGATCGACGGAGCGTACTTTTTCATGTACGTTGAGGATCAGTTTCATTTTGTTTAATCATGAAATTCATGATCTGATCATGAGCTGCTGCTGTTGCTGCTGCAGGAGGAGGGTGGCAAAAACAAAGGTTGATTATGCATTGGCACTGTGATGGATCATCACTACAATCATCAACAGTCTTGCATCGGAAATTTACATTCCTTGCTTCCACTTCTGAGTACTGCAAACTACCTGCAATATGCGCATGCAGCTAGCATTTGTGAATTAATATTGTGTGCATGCATGCAAGTCATGTATGTGTACGTACGTACGTAATATGTGTTTGGAAATCAAGAAAATTACAAAGATTATGGAAATTAAGATCGTGATCAGAAGCTGGATTCTTACATGACCATATAAGCAATAATGAAATCATGAACAGAGCTAAGTAGTTGAAGGAACATTTCTCCATCCCTCGATCCTTTTTTTTCTTCTGTATATGGAGCTAGCGCTGTGATTATGAGTGGGATGATCTCTAGAGTTTTTCATTTGTATATATAGGACTTTAAAGCATGATTTGATTAATTGTGCAGAATCCCCCAAATATGGCAATAATATCGTAATATTAATTAGTTGAGATTTTATAATTATATAATTAAGGTAGAAAAATAATAAATACACATCACTTTTCACATGAACATATTACACAACCATATTTTAAAACAAATGGTATTTTGGTAAGATACCTTATAAAAGTAACATCACTTTACAAAAATACTGATGATTTCATTTTAAAATATGCATTGTGAATATGTTGTGTGGATATCATTACTTATTCTTCGACATAATCGAAGAGAAGATCAGAACTAAAGTTTCTAAACCAAAATGGAAAAAAAAAAGTTTTTGATAGAACTGATCAATAAGTGACTAAGCATGATCTATATATCAAGAGCAAGAAATCTCCTGCAATTAATTACTATCTGAATTTTAGTGTCTAAATTAAGACACATAGCCCCTAATTGGAACTTGCTCATGATTATGGGCCACCAAATTTCCTAATAGGAAAAATCTTATTGCAAACAAGTTTGTGCACCAATTCGTGCACCAATATTGATATGTAATACATATGTTTAACGAAACGATGTGAATTAAAGATAAATAAAAATAATTTTTATGATATAGGAGATTTTCTTCTTCTCTCAAAAAAATTTTTTCTATTTTTTTTAAATAAAAAAAATCATTGGTACGCGATGTGGTGCACGGACTCGCTTGTATCTAGCAAAACCCTTCCTAATAAATCATGCAGGGAATGTAGTTTGTACTAGGAGGACGTGGTTTCCCAGTAGGATTAGGTGGCAACCGAGTCACCATTTATATCCATATATGGGGATTTGTGATAATCCCTAAATAAAATAATTTTTATTTAAATTTATCAATTAATCAGTTTTACTATTTCATTACAGATCAAGTACTAATTCGCAAAAAAATTTAATAAAAATTAAATTAAAATATTGATATGACTAGCTAGATCACAAAATATGTTAGATCTAAGTACGATATGATATATCGTACCAAACGACATCAATTTTGTGAACATTATTTTATGAGAATTTTATTAATTTAATATTTCTTGTTTCGTTAATAAATAGTAGAAAATAAATTTGGAACATATTTAGATGGATTAATGAACCAAATTATTCTTTAAGCATCATCAAGTGACAAACAATATCAAGGAACAAAAAGGGGTCCATACAGCAGGAGGGGCCAGCACGTTGGTTCGGGGATGGATACTATTCACTACTTTACACTCCACAACCTATAAAAGTACTTTCATATCTTATGAAAAAAAAATTATAGGTGTGAGATGTTTGAATAAATAATGGTTGATGTCTGATGAGTTAGTAATTTAATTTGTTGGAAGCACAGATTTCAAGAATGATTTATTTTTCATTTTCTTTATTCGATCCTTTGAAACATTTGATTGATTTTTAACAAATCATGTCATCATGCATGCATGACATATCATCACATGCATGATTGAGTTACCTAAAGAAACAAATCTGCATGAGTGAGGCAAAAGGACCAATACTTATGCAGTCTGAAAAAAGTCCACCTGTTGATCATACAATTACTCGTACGTGCATGGCCAACTTCTAACTTCAATGAGAAACAAAAAAACTACGATGAAGAGATCGTATCACTAAAATAGTTTTTACGGTATATATATTTATTGAATATTTAATGTCATTCTAAGAGGTTACGCGCGTAAATAAATTTATTTTATATGTTTTTCTCGTTCTAGATCTTAGATTTTTAAAAAAAGTTATCATCTTTTTTTTCATCATCCCATGACGTGGCATGCATTAGATGATAGTTTCACGAGTGAAATATAATAAATAGTCTCCAATAATCTAATGTCATATCATAAAATGATGGGAGGACGATGAGAATTGAGATAATAAGTAGCATTACTCATTGCCTTAATCCTTATTAGAAGGGTCAGATGGATGGAATATAACGAAGAAGTGCCATTAAAAAGAAAAAAGAAAAGAATTAAAAGCACCTTCTTTGCTTGTTCGCCAATTCAAAAATCAACATCGAAGATCCGGGAGATTCTGGACGAAATCTGTCGGATCTTTCTTTCCAAACTGTCAGATTTTCCCGAGATTTCCATCTCTTTCTGACCACCTCATGTGTTCCCATTTAAAAGTCATACGCTCTTTGCTCTATTCTTACATCTCCTCGTGGTAATTCTGTTCACCTTCTTATTCTATTTCTTTTGTTGGTTCTTCTCTTTCTTCTGATATATGTGAGCCACAAGTATGGCTGCAGAGGCACAGTTCCATGTTCTGGCTGTAGATGATAGTCTCATTGACCGAAAGTTGATTGAGAGGATCCTCAAAACCTCTTCTTATCAAGGTAATTTGTCTTCCATTTCTTTATTCTTTTGTGTATTGAGAAGGTATGTATTTCTTGTACTGAATTATGATCAGGATACAACTAAAAGACCTTTTTTTTTTTTTGTTCTTGGGTCCATCATTAATGGTGAAGTTTTTTTATGTTGGTTTTATTGGATCATGATTGTTTATTCTTTCTGCGTATGTTTCTTCTTTAGTTACTGCAGTGGATTCTGGTAGCAAGGCTTTAGAATTTCTCGGTATTCATGAAGATGAAGAGAATGAAGCAAGCATTCCCTCTGTTTCTCCAAATGACGATGATGATGATCATCATCATCAGGTATATGATATTCAGACTAAATGTGTTTGTGCTTTCTCTGTGATTGTAAATTTATCATTCACCAACTGGTATCTTTTTTCTATGCTCATCCAGGATGTGGACATCAGTTTGATCATCACAGACTATTGCATGCCGGAAATGACAGGCTACGATCTCCTTAGAAAGATCAAGGTTAGCCTTTTTTACCACAAATTTGACCTGTTACTCGTTACTCTTTCTTATTTTTGAGGCAAAAACCTGTTAGGATTTTGTTTGACTTGCAGGAATCTAAATCTCTTAAAGACATACCAGTTGTAATCATGTCCTCAGATAATATCCCATCAAGGATTAACAGGTAAAGGAAATTGAGGATTTTTTTCCCAGTTTAGTTCACACAACTTCATTTGATTTTAAATTTACAAATGGACATTGTTTGATCCAAATTTTTAGTCTGACAAGGTTAAATGTTTGGTCAGATGCTTGGAAGAAGGAGCAGAGGAGTTCTTTCTGAAACCAGTTCAAGTATCTGATGTGAATAAGCTTAAATCCCATTTGTTAAAGGGTAAAGCCAAGGAATCACAACCCAACATTAACAAGAGAAATATCATGGAAGAAAGGTCCTCACCTGACAGAACAATAACAAATTATGGTGGATTGGAAAAGGTCTAAACAGCACTGGATGATCGATATAGTAGCAGAACACAGTCCTCTCCCCCTCTTTCTACCTTATTATTTTGATTTGTTCCATGATTGATTTAAGATGCTCAACAGAAACACTGATGCGTGAAGATGGAAAAAGTGCTACATTTTCATATTTGAAAATTTTTTCTCATAAGCTACTATTCACCACCCCACCCTATGAAAAACATCCTACACCCTATGAAAAAGCTATAAATGTGGAGTGTAAGAGTAAATAATGACTGATAGATAACATTCCATTTTCGTATTTATGATTCTCTCTCTTTGGTAACTGGAAGCTTAGAATTTTGAGCATAGTAGGGGCTCAATTGTAAATTAGCATAAGATTATTTCAATTTTGTTGTCTTCTTTACAGAATATCACTTTTTCTTCCTTAATTGCACATGGATCCAGCTAAATGTTTGATTTCCCACAGTACAATAACCAGAGTGTAGCAAAACCAGATGAAAAAGCTCTCAGCCAGCTGAAAATTCTATTGACAAACAAATTACAATGAATCTTTGGCTCAACAAAATCCATCTCATTCAACGATCAAAATCAAAGAATAATAATGACAATAATAGAAGGAAAAAAAGGGCACGGGAGGATTTAACACTGGTACAAGTTTTCCAAAGAGTGTTCTTTGTCTTCTGGCATAGATGGCAACGCTTGCATTGCTATAGTTTGCAACAAGAATGGCCTATGGAGGTGTTTGGGCATGCGGTGGTGGACCAGGAGGCATGCTAGATTGACTGCCCGACTGCAAAAAGGGAGTACAACATATTAGCTTCCAGTAGAGTAATCTACAAGCGGGCCCACAAGCCCAATCACAGGAAACTCTTGAAATAGGACCACACAACTTTCAGATAAACATCAGTGCACATTCCAACAAATGACACATCCATTATGAATGTTGACCAGCAAACCACTGTGATACTAAACAGGTGGGTGGGTGGGTTTAAGATCTGATTTAAGGACCTAACCCAACAAAACCCCATCATTTTAGAGCCCATGTTTTCCTTTTTTCTTTAGGGAAGTTCCGAAAATGACTTATCAAAGTAGTAGGGCAGGAGGTGGTGATCAACATAGCAAACAAAACAAGCAGTGCCAGACAGCCACAGGGTGGCAGCCTCGCAAAATGTAAACATGAAAATGAAAGATCCTTCCCAAAGAAAGTGAAAACGTGAGATCTCATTGTAGCTTTTGTTAATGCATCATTGGTTCCCATCACTATTGCCTACTCTAGGTTCCCATTTTCACTCCACGTACCACAAAAATCAACATCTTCACTTTGGAAGACACCACATAGATAATTTTGGTCGGCCAAGCAACAAAAAAAAGTTGATGTCTCTTCATTTATGAATAAAAAGTGCAATTTGGCAAGAGATTCATGAAACAAAAACAGCTACAATAAACTAGTAAATTTGATGGTGCTGAAAGTTGCGACTTCTTTTCAAGTATACTTATCATAAGCAGTTTACAAAAACAACAAAACCAGCTATCCTACCTGGTAGGGATTATAACCTGGCATCATTGACATTTGTCCAGCTTGTGGCCGGTTAAATATCCCACCCCGAGGATACATCTGGGGCCCACCTGCATTTGATGGGGCCTGCATATTTGTCAAGCCATTCTGAAAACTTCCTACCTGTGAAGGTGGTCCACTCGAAGGTAAAGATCCTGAGTGCATGGGGTTCATACCCATAAAATGGCCTTGCCGCAATGGAGGAATCTGATTCATTGTGCCTTGCATTCCCTGAAGTAAGAAATTATGGCTTTAGGTACAACAATAGAAATTCCAACATGAGAATAAACAAAGCAAGCAGCATTCCTGAAACTAGCCTTTCATGAAAAATTATTGCATACAATATCAATTAGAAGTGCACAAGAGTATTTTACATCTAGATGATAAGGGAGATTCATGTTGATGAGTATGACAGTAAAAATACCTAAAGACAACCCATTGAAAGCATAACTTTCTTCCAAAGCTACGGGTCAAATCCAATTACAAAATTAAAATTTGATTTTGTCATACTTAAAAAGCATGTAATAATTCAATGGCACACCACATGGTATCACCACACATCCTCGAAAATAATATGTTGCAGATGAGCCTCAGGGGATACACCTCTAAAAGAAAAGGAAAAAAAAAATAAAACAGAATCACTAGAATACAATTAATTTGCCAATAGAACAAGCCATCCCTTTCACGGTTTGCATTAGAGGTGAAGGGGAAAGGTGTACCGCAATTACTAAGCAATGCATGTAGAGTAACAAATAAACTAGTTTTCTTGCTTTTCTGTCTTTTTCCCCTTTTGAAAGCAAAAACTTCTTTAGAAGTGGGCAAGCTACACTCGAAGCCTAGTTTCAAAAGAAAAAAAAAAAAGTAAAAATGTGCACAAAATCATACCACTGGACCAGGCAATTGATGTAAGCCAGGCCCTGATGATGGCATTGGCATCGATCCTGGCATTGAAGATGGGATTGATGAAGGCATACCAAGTGGGACCATTTGGGGTGGAGGGCGAGATAAATGGGGATGTGGAAGTAAAGGTAAATGAGATGGAGGCTGTAGCTGTGACATGTTTGGAGGTGGCATAGGCAAAGGCGACATTTGCTGTGGGAGTGTCTGATGTTGTTGGTGGTGGTGGTGTGGTGGGATCTGCTGCAGCTGTTGTTGATATGATTGCTGCTGGTTGGCAGCAAGAAGGGAGGGATGTGGACCAGGAGGGAGAGGAGGAGCCCCTAAAGGCATTGAAACAGGAAGAGGCTGCTTTTGCTCTCCCTGAGCTGATGCATCAAGAGATTGAATGGATAATGGCATTGCAACTCCAACACCAGGAATAGTTCCTTCATTTCGAGTCAACCCAGGAGCAAATGATCCTGGAGTTGTTGGCCCTTCAGGTGCTGGGAAATTACCAGTCATGCGACCACCAAAAACAGGGTTTTGCTCACCATAACCTGATACAGATGGAAATAGTTAAGATGATGAAAGATGTCTCTTCAAGTTTAAGTATATCTACCCCAATCATGAACTTGCAGAAAATTTATAACACCTAAAGAAACTGTCTCAGTGCACATTAAAAACAGAAAATCAAATCCTCCATCAAGTCATGGCAATTAAAGGTGTTGACTGTCAATGGGACCACACAATCCCAGAAGTAAGATTTGGTAATTTGTTTCCAGTAATAAATTTTATTAAAAAGGACAGATTTAGTATATCGAGTCCTTTACAACCTTGGTTCTGACCCATGCTAAATTTATCACGAGCAGTATCCCCTGGCCTATTTTTGCACCAGAACTTTGTCGTGTGATCATTGCTACCACTGCAGAAGAAACCATGTATGTTTAGTAAGTGATAGGGCAGCCATAGCTTAATGACACCTGCAGCTGGATGACATATTCATTCACTAATAGTGGTAAATAACATATCAAAAACAACATTCTGATGGTTTCTACTAAGAATTGATGTAACATGAGGCATTCAATAGAGCTCCTCTTGATCTAACTTCTATCAAAACTGCTTAACATGTGAATTGATATCATGAAAAACATTAAAAAAATTACTGCTAGTTCCACAAAAAGCATCATGGGACATCTCTATAGCCTGTCCACTCAAGGCCAGAAAAATAGTTTAGTACATGCTATAGCCAACAAGGCATTTTCTAGTTTCTACTCAAGTTTCTTTCAACAGTTGGTTTATTTGAAAAGTCATTTAAAGAAGAGAGCAATAAAGCAATGTGGTGGTTAAAAAAATAGAGCAATGTGGTCATGCCCAAAAATCTTAGGCCATCTCCAGTACATAAAATTGTATTTAAAGATGCAGCACACCATATATTAAACATAAAGCCTAGTTGAATGGTTTTAAAGCAATAGAAACTTTATGTGCACATATTATATTCTTTCTCGAGCAGGGACTCTTCTGGTCCAGTTGTTCTCTTTTTCATCAGGAACCATTGTCCTTAGTTAACTATAATTATGGTTTTGCAAAACTTGGCAGGTTCTCTAATTCTCTTTCTCCATCAATGAAATAAAATAATTAAACGGTGCTCTATATTCACATGCATCATAGAACTCTGTTCTGACAGTCAAAAGTTGGGAAAATAGGAGACAAGGTCACTGAATAGATTATTCATTAGTTAAAATATATAAATGAGGATTACGTAAACAAGGTCTGCATTCACCTGCAAAGAAGATATCCAATAGGATGCCATGCAAGGTCCCACACAGCATTATCATGCGCATTAGGAATTTCTACCTGAGGCGTTTCATGCCTGTGCATCAGAAATAGTCAGAAACATAGAATATTATTAGGTGCCATCACTTGTCTATTTCTTGTCATGCAAAAATGTGTCATAATAAAGGAAAGCCAAGGCCTTCATTCGCTCCATGTGGATAGTTACTACTTCAATATTTGTGTATCAAATGTGATTACGAACTTAACATTGATTGGAGCAGATATTCGCAAAATTTTTAAATTTTCACATCAAGATATTTGCGATATGTAACTATTATGTTTTTAAATGTCTTTATATTTTCCGGTTGTCATAACTATTACATAATAGCGAATCAAAGCAATTGTATATGTATTTCTATTCGTATAATTTTGTGCATCCATGTTTTCTGTTTTCTCTCTCTCTCTCTTCTGTCTCTCTGTGCAAAAATGTCAGATATGCTCCCAATTGTCTCTCGTAGGATAGATATACTCATTTGAATCCTAGAACAGATCTGCATTTCAGCAATCTTACTTTAAGACCAAAAACCGTTTTTCATTAACATAGAAAAAGAAGAATAAATCAAGTACAGAGGGGTGTGTACCGAGGTTTCTCCTAATGGCGACATCCTAAAACTGAAAAGAACAAACATACTTTAAACAAATGCAAATACACAGTTATATCCTATTCTTCTCTTGCTTTGTTGAATAAAAATATGAACAGAATTCTGAGTAAATAAGTTTTTTAAAATGGATTACTGATTACCAGTTATATATAAATACCACTCAAAGTGATAATTTTTACAGAGTAGCATCGCTGCAAACATCTCTCAAATTCTACCTCCAATAAATAACATTACCATGCAATTTAAACTAGGTTACTGAATAGCAATAGCTTTCCCTAGCCATCTCTTTCTCCATAAAATATGTTCCATGCACTGAATGCTATGGAAGAATGTAAGAGGAACAATAAATTTATGAAATAAAAAATAAAATGGGTCTGAATTAAAAGACTTTACCCCACAAGCCAATGGAAAATGGACCCATCGAAACTCCCACTGACAAAGTATTCTTCATGGAATGGGTGCCAAGCCAGCGCTAACAATTGAAAACAATAATGTAGTATAAGTTTCATTCTCTTACAAATCTCACTAAATAGCTTTATCTTATAAAACAAGAGACATTGGTCTAACACTACTGCTAATAGAAAAAAAATCACTAACATAACAACAGTCCACTACTCAAATAAGAACTCAAAATTAATCAGAATGATTTGCATTGGGAGAAGGCTGTCACTGACCAGTCACATCTTTCCAATGTCCACGAAAAGACTCAAGCTCTTTCATAGCCCTAATGTCATAAAGCTGCAAATGCAAGATGAAACAAAATGAAGATCAAACACACACACACAGAGGAAAAGTGACAAAAAAAGGAAGATAGCTATCACCAATTTTTTTTTATAATTAATAGTTAATATATAGAGTCCTTATCAACTTACTTGCCAATTTTTTATTTTTTTATTTATAAGTGACTTGCCAATTTTTAAAGGAGAAAAGTGTCACACACCTTGATGATTTGATCCTTTGAAGCAGTTAGCACCCAGTTACCATTTTGGTTCCATTTCACGGAGAGCACCATGTTTTTGTGGCCATGGCTGCAAATAAGACAATGAGTCCTCGAAAGAATTCAACTAACAAGCTAGACTGCAGATTTAACTATGAAGGAATTGAACTAACAATGAGCAAAGCTCTCTTCCTGTTTTGGCATCCCAAAGTTTCACAAGGTTGTCCTTCCCACCTAGAAAACAACCAATCAAGCAACAATAAGTATTGCAATTACAAATTAAAAATTCAAATAAAGTTCACAAAAGAACGGTCGTAAACACCTGAAACTAGAAGAGATTTTGTAGGGTGCCAGTCAACACTCTTCACATCCCAACCATGGCCTGCCTGAGTTCAAACCCACCACAGAGAAAGCTCTAAGGTTACATCATGAACATATAACTCATATACAACACATACATACACAAACAAAGCCTATTTATGGATTCCCTTCAGATTGTAAAAATCTTGATCAAGAAACAATTTTACATGCAAGAACGGGTAAAATCACACAGCTAACCTAAAGAATTAGAGGACAAATTTGCTAGAAGATAAGCGAACCAGCATTCCCAGAAAATTGGTAATTGTAAGTGTGAACCCCAAGATACTAATAAACATTCCGGAAATCATAACTTTCAAGGATGTGAAAAGAAAAATGTTCAATTAGAATAATTCAAAGTGGAAAAATAAATACAGAGGAAAACAAAAAACAAAAACAAAAAACAAAATTGCAATCTACACAATCTTTAACTACAAGAAGTTTTTTCTTTAACTACAAGAAGTCATTCACACTAATGATTTTATTGAATTGTCTTGACTTGAGTAATCATTTCCTAAGTGCTAAGAAAGGTGGAAACCAAGCAACCAACCTGAAATTCCGGTCTGAAATCAATTACCAGCTCCCCCCCCCCCCCCCCCCCACCACCCAAGTTTTTTTTTTTTTTTTATAATTAATAAGAATTTTATTATCACGAATATGCATAGCCCATGTACACAAGAAGCATACAAAGGAAATACCTACTAAACTCTAGAAAACAGGAAAACTAAAACAGAAACAGATTCAGTACATTCTCATCATTCCTTGCAAAGATCTTAGGCCACAAACTCAAAGTAGAAAATAAAAAGTTTCGAAGATCTTCAAAAGAGCACTCCTTGTCTTCAAAACATCTCCAATTTCTTTCCAGCCAAAAAAAGAAAGAAAGTTCTAAGACATGTACATCAAGTTTCAAACTTCATTATCAAGCTTTATTTATTCAACATATCGAATGTATTTTACAAAGAACTATATATTAAGAAACTTAAAAAAGGAAACATCAAAAAGCCTTATGAATTAGTTTAAACAGAGCAAAAAAAGCATGCTGCATGCCATTGCACATCTTCGGTGGGAGATAAAATCTGATTCAATTGCACATCAGAAATCAGTAATATGTTCTTGGAGCAAAAAACCACCAAAACTAAGCAAAACGAGCCTCTTCTAATTCTGCTGAGCATTCGAAGCACATTACCAGACAATGAACGCTCTTCTTGGCATCGTGCAAAGTCCCAAATTTTAACAGTAGTATCATCTGAGCAGGAGCAGAACTTCAGGTCTGTCCTACAGAAGCTGTGCAAATAGAAATAAATGGTCAATAAGTATATGTTTCTTGGAAAATACTCAACTATAAACTATATTAAATACCTTAAGTCCCTGACCGATTCTTTATGAGCAGACTTATTGGCCTTGACATTATTCATGTTGTTCTGCCAGTACCTATGAGTTCCCCCGAAATAACCAATATATTAGTAAATTAGCATGAAGTTTTGTTTCCAGACAACAAATACCATATACATAAATACATACATACATACATATATATATATATAAACATAAGTTATGCAGCTGAACATCACTACAAATTCTATCAAGAAAAATATTTACTTTATCGAGCCACCATCATCACCAGAGACCATCCAGTTGTCATTGTGACTCCATATCATAGATCTGATTGCTTGATCATGGGCCTAGACAGTTGAAATATCACAAAATTGAGAAAAAGAGTGAACATGCAACTAGACGAAATTATATTCTTTTTTTATAAGTTTATCATTATTATAAGTGAATCCTGACTCAATATGAACACACTTCAATTCATTGTGTAAATATATTATTTAATGTGGTGCCACGTGCGTCGGTTATAAATAATTTAAAAGCACAAATAATTTTGTGCCAACTGATTGAAATTATATTCTTGTTTACCTGAAGAATCATTTCGAAATTAAATGACTGTCCATTCCAAAGAGTGAATTCCCCACTTTGAGAGCCTGTGATTAATCGCCTCCCTGTAGGAGTCCACTTTAGAAGAGGTAAAAAATATAGATTAGGATTATAATAACTCATGCGTAGAATCCCCAAGAGATAACAAAACTTAACAAAGGAAAGAAAATGCTCCATTTATTTATTCAAGTATCTAAAAGACTAAAAACCATCTAGAAGAGAAAAAAAAATAGTAATAAAGATTGAAAGAAAAAAGGTCCAGAAAAACTTCAGAAGAAACTTCTGTACACACGAGGTAAACAAGAGATTGTCCTAAAGAATTACAATCTATCATTGATGTAGTCTCAAAAAAGCAACAAAAGAAGGATACAGAAACTTCGACAACGGCAACAGAACATTCATCCTAAGGATAAAAGAAAGCTAATTTTGGTTTCAATTACAGATTTATCAGCACTTTCAAAAGTATTGTTCCTTTCCCTTAAAATAGTCCACATAAGGCCAAATGGAGCTCCTTTACCAAACAAACTTTGCCAAAAAAGTATATATTACCAAATATCAACTCCCTTAATGAACCAAGGTAGGATTTTCTTAGGTACATGAAAATAAATATTATTAAAAAAAACAGGGTTCAACCACAGTACACTGGGAGTGTATAAGAAATCCACCTAACTAGCATAAGGAAAAGGCTCCAAAATTCCTGAAAAGTAGAAATTAAAAAAAAAAGTTCTGCTTTTTGCACCACTAGCCAACGATGAGGAAGCACGACTTGAGATCCACCACTGACTTTTGATTTGGAGGGAAAGTTAGGATTATAAAGGAAAAAACACACACACACATTAAGAAGAAACACTTAGTTAAGACAAAAGTTCTAGAGTAAAATATAATTTGGGGGAAACTGGTTTTAGTCTAGCTTACCAAAACCCGGTTAATTGAACAACGGTTTTTGTTCAACGAGGTATGCACAAATTTTGCAGTAAAGCTTGTAGATGGATTATCCGAATAGGCAATTGTTGGCAACATCTGCACCAAGGATTAACATAACGTAAAGAATTTAACTATATAAGGAAAATATGCAAGTTCAAGATAATGCACCATCATACTTCTAGTAAACCATGTTTTTCCATATTACAATAAAAAGATAATATCGATAGACTACGGCAGCTGACTGACATCAATTGCAGCTGCTGGGGTAGGTTGCAATGTTGTCCTATCCCTTGAATCTCGCTGCCACATACGAATCTGCACAGTAGTGTATAGGAAAATTAGTGTTACTCAAATCCCAATAGGAAATCATAAAACAACAAGACACATGATGCCTCCGTCCCTTGACTGAAATCCTAAGGCCTCGTTTGTTTTTTGAGATGAGATGAAAGTTGAAAGTTGAATAAAATATTGTTAGAATATTTTTTTTTAATATTATTTTAGTTTTGGAATTTGAAAATGTTGAATTGGGATTTGAAAATTTTGAATTGCTTATTATATTTTGTGTTAAAATTTGAGAAAGTTATAATGATTAGATAAGATGAGATGAGATAAGTTGAAATAAACTGTGAAAACAAACAAGGTCGAAGAGTCTGAGAAGAATGAAAGACTAGGATATACAAAGTTACTTAAATGTAACAGGGCGTGATATATAAACCATACAGGTCCGTTTAAAAGCATGTGGATAGAATAGATTGGAACCACGCGTCTTAGGATCTCAGAAAAAACCATAAAACAGATTCGGTAAATTTCATTTCTGTCTTGTGTGCTTGGGCTATGCCTTCTGAGTTCTTCAATAAAGTTTTTTGTTAACTGATAAAGAAAAACTTACGATGACAAGTTATGACCATAACATAGACAGTCCGTTGATGATCAGGAAAATTAGAGGAATATTTAACCGAAGTGTGAGAATTTCAAAAATATGCACACATGACACTGCTATCCCCGACAAACTTGAAACTTTACCTGCATATAACGCACAACAGTGCTAGTATAATCAACTGCCCTCCTTTGGGTAAGCTTTCTCATCCTCTTTGCAGCAAAACTATCACCGTGAGCTGCAACAAGCATTTACTACTCATTACAAAGAGAACCACTTGACTAATACATATTTTGTCACAAAATTAAATTGGTATGAATTTTTTTAAACAAAGAACTTCAGTTTAACACCGTGATACTGCGTTAGCGTACAAACGATAGGGTACAGGAAGTTATTGTTATGCATTTCTCTCGCACACACCTTGAGACTCATTTAGTTTACGGGATATGATGCTCATCCCACAGAAAAACCGGATTTGCTTTAAATAAGTTTCTTTGAGGCCTCATAGCTAATATTCCAAAAGTTAGTCTCTAAGAATTAAGGACAACGAGGTCAATTCCAACGTCCCAAACTCTAATTTTTAGTATTTAATCCTCGAAACCTGAGGTCAGTTGCAATATCCCTACCATTAAAGTTCTCTCCAATTGCGTTCACATTTCACCTTAAAATGACGTGTTTATCCCAGAGTTCAGAGTAATCAAACACAACAACAACAAAAACAATGAATTTCAAAATGGAAAAATATGGTGACTGAAACCCTAACCATCGTAAGGAGGAGGTGCTTGGGCGGAGGGGTGGTGATAATCTGGGGCAAGAGTACTGGAAGACGCAGAGGGCTGCCTCATCATTGGCGGCGGGGGTGGGCCCCGGTGAAAGTCCCCGCCTTGCTGCTGATGATACTGCTGTTGCTGTTGAGGATCACCACCGTACATCATCTTTCCGACGAATTAAACCCTAAAACTAAGAAACAAAGAGAGAGAGACCCTTGCCCTTGGGCGGAACAGACTGGATAAAAACCCTAAACCCCAATTTTGCTCAGTGGAGAAATGACCGAAGAAGCGGGAAAAAGAAAAAAGGCGACTTTTTTGCCCTATTGACCAGAAAAGTGTTATCCGTATATTTTTTATTTATAAATAAAAAAGACATCTTTAATAACGACACAGAATTCACTATAACGGCAGCATGCCAGCAACGAAACATAGCATACAGTTCCAGAGGCTGCGGATCGAGGAAACGACTCGAACCGGGTGGTTGATCTAACCCCTCCATCCACTCCCACTCTACCTGTGTCTTCACCTACCTTCCGTCATTGCTGCCTCCGCCGCCGCTCAACCACGCCAATACGGTACCATCAATAAAACCCAACTTTTTTTTTTAACGCCTAAAACACATAACAGGCTGGAATGAAAGAAAAATCCATTTCCGGCCCCTTTGAGATTGTTCTGGACCTCGATTAGTGTTGTGTGGAGCCTCCGGCGGAGGTCCGGCAGCTGTACGGTGTCTATGCGTCCATCCATAGCGATAAACAATGAATGAATGCAAAGAAAATAAATAAAGGGAGATATAAAGATTTACATGGTTTGTCACTAGGCTTATGTCTATGGGAGTTCGAGGAGAAGAGAATCCACTATAATATGTTTGTTTACAATCTATCATGGTCTCTCGTCCTCACTGTATAATGGAGATCTGAGTTATATCCTCCAGTTTTCATCTTCTCGCTAAAGTCTCTATGGTGAGGTTAAAGAAGGTGAACTCTCCCAAAAAGCCTGGCCAAAAGTCCCTGAAGTCGTCTAGTTTTTTTCCTTTTATCTTTTGTCCTTGTTTTACGTCCCTTCACCCCTCCTTTATGTCATTTCCCCTTTACTTTATGTTACTTTCCCTTTTTCCCCAATTGGGAAGATGGTTTGAGTTAACAAAAGAAGCATTAGACGATGACCATGCTGAATTGCATGTTGGCCGATTATCTCCCAGGAGTTCCCTGAAGGTGGTGGATGAAGCTCTGGAATTTGAGCTTGCTTGTTTGGTAGATCGAGGGATACTTTGTGAGGATGGGGTTGGTGAGGACAAGGTTTTTTCTCAATACCAAGTCATCTCTGATGTAGAACCAGAGGAGGAGTTGAATGAGCTGACAATCAAATGTTTTGATTCGGACTTGGATATGAATGTACCTTTGAAGAGGTTATGGGGGTAAGGAAAGAAAAATCTATTGTTGTTTTAAAGAGGAGGACTCGCTCCAAAAAATTTCTTTAATTATGATGAATATACTTACGTGGAATATTAGGGGGATTCTCTCGTCGAAGAGTAGACTTTGGCGCAGTTTGAATAAAAACCGCCCGTCTGTGGTGGCTCTTTTAGAGCCTCTTCTTGGTGCTAATAAATATAGTAGGTGGGCAAGGTGGATGAAACCACCTTACTTTTGTAATAATGTTGCGGTTGGAGGAAAAATATGGTTATTCTGGGAGGAGGGCTTTGATTTTGAGTTGGTATCAATGTCGGATTAGGCGTTGCATGGTTGGTTTGTTTATGGGAGTATGCGAGTTCTGGTGACTTGTTTATGCGAGCTATTTTCAGAGGAAGCGTATGGAGCTTTGGAATTTTTTAAGTGGTCAAGATGCAAGTAGATGGTCGTGGTTCATAGGGGGGATTTTAATATAATTTGGAGTCATGATGAAAAAGTGGGTAGCCTTATGCGGGCGTTTCGTGCAAAAGCTGATTTCAACTCTTGTATTCAAGAGTGTGGTTTGGTTGATCTTCCTTGTGAGGGGCAGCGATCGTCTTGGTGTAATGGAAGGTTAGGGGATCGACGGATTTGGGCATGGCTGGATAAAGTCTTGGTGAACACGGAATTTTTGAATTTGTTTGGCGATGCGCGCGTTGTGTATCTTCCGAGAACTTCTTCGGATCATTGTCTGATGCTTGTATCTTTGCTTCGTGAGAGGAGGTGGGGGGGCAAGACCTTTCAGATTCCAGCGTATGTGGGGTACTCATGAGTGCTTTCTTCCGTTGGTGAAGGAAGTGTGGAGTGAGATGGTGGAGGGGCGTCCAATGGTGTGAGTTAGTAAGAAATTAAAATTATTGAAAGAGGCCTTGAAAAAATGGAATATAGATACTTTTGGCAGAGTTGAAGTGGAATTAAAAAGTATTGAAGATTGTATCTTTTTGTTCGAGCAGTCGGTTAGTTCAGATTACACTCAGGAACATGAATTTGAATTATTAAAGTGCAAACAACGCCATTTGCAGTGGCTTCACCGTGAGGAAATGTTAGGGTGCCAAAAGTCGCATGTTAAATGGTTAACGGAAGGTGATTTTAATACGACTTTCTTCCATGCAGTGATGAGAGTTAAAAAGAAGAACAAGCTGGTAGACCGAATGATGCTTGAAAATGGGTAGTGTTGGAGTCATTGGAGGAGGACCATAATGGAGCGGTTGGTCTTTTTGAGGATCTCCTTACCATGACTAGTGTTGAATTTGATGAGTCGTCTTTGAGTTTGTTGTTGCCGTCGGTTTCGGATCAGGAAAATGAGAGTTTGTGTGCACCGCCATCAATGTAAGAATTAAAAGCGGCACGTTGGTCTATTCCGCCAGATAGTAGCCCGGGACCAGATTGTTTTTCAACTAGTTTTTTCATCCTTGCTTGGGATATTGTTAATCAGGATCTTTTGGACATGGCGAGAGATTTTTTTGAGGGGAAGCCTTTGTCAACATTTTTTGGTGCTACGAATTTAGTACTAATTCCAAAGGTGGATATGCCGATGGGCTTTGGGCAGTTTTGCCCCATTAGTTTATGTTCGGTGGCCCACAAAATCATGGCAAAAATTATGGTTTTTAGATAGGCACTGATTCTTGGACGTATTATCTCTCCGAAGCAGGCATCGTTCATTCGTGGGAGGAGTATCTTTGATAATATGGCTCTTGCTCAGGAATTGGTTCACGACATTAATCGAAAGACTAGGGGAGGTAACGTAATGTGAAGGTTGGAGATTTTTAATGGAAGTGTGAAGGTTGGGTTTTTCGGATAAGTGGCGATCTCTTATTTTTAATTATATTTCTTCTCCATTTTATTCTGTCATGTTGAATGGATGTACTAGAGGTTTTTTAAGCCTTCTCATGGTCTTCGTCAAGGAGATCATTTATCACTTTATTTGTTTATTTTGTCGGAGGGGCTGCTTTCTCGAATGCTGCACAAAGAATTTCAATTGGGGAGGATTAAGTCTTTTAATCCGAGTAGGGAAACTATGATTAGCCATTTGTTGTATGCTGATGATATCTTGATTTTTGCTAATGGTGGAAAGGTCTCTATTTGAGAACTTATGGAGGTGATCCATAATTATGAGCATATGTCTGGACAGCTCGTTAGTCCTAACAAGTCTTCTATGTTTTTCTCTTCGAATATCTCTTTTGAAAGGAAATTAGAGCTGAAGCGTTTATATGGTTTTGAAGAGGGTTCTTGGCCTTGTAATTACTTGGGGATTCCATTGCATGTGGGGAGAGTGAAGTTACGTATGTATGATCATTTGTTGGCTAAAGTTCAGATGAAGTTAGCAGGTTGGAAGAGTAAGATTTTATCTTTTGGGAGTAAGCTTATTCTCATTAAGCATGTTCTAAATAGTATGCCCATCCATATGCTCTCAGTGTTGAATCTGCCAAAAGGAGTGCTATCAAGTCTTAAAGTGATTTTTTCCAGTTTTTTATGGGGTTCTAACATGGAAAAAAAGAAGCGGAAATGGATATATTGGCACAATATTTGTTTGACAGTGGAAAAAGGTGACTTGGTATTCGATATCTATCTAAGGTCCAAAGTTCATTGTTAATGAAGTTCGCATGAAAATTAATTATTGGTGGATCGCTATGGTCGAATTTTTCTCCACAAAATATGTGGGTAATGCTCACATTGCTATGGTTATGTCTTCGTTGAGAGGTTCTCGATTCTAGAAAGGTCTCATGCAGGTAATGCCTACTGTGTTAAGGAATTCGAGACGGTTGGTTCGGAGTGGAAAATTGAATTTTTGGTACGACAATTGGTTGGGGGATGGCCCGATTGCGGATGAGCAAATGGTGGTGGGTGATGCTGGATTGCAGGTGCGATCTGTGGTTGATGGAGCTGGATGGAATTTTGGATTGTTGAGAACGCTAGTTGACGGAAACTTGGTAGGGAAGATTTCTCCGTTTCGCTTTCGTTTGCATGAGGGGGATGATGTTTGCGTCTGGAAGCATTCGGTGGATGGGGCATTCACCACGAAATCGGCTCGGTAGCTTATTAGACAACACGGTAATTTATGTCCATGGCGGAGGTGGCTTTGGCAAGATCATGTGCCGAAGAAAATGACTTTTATTTGTTGGAGAGCCCGACGGAAGGCATTACCTGTGGATGATACGATCAAACAGCTTGGTATTCCGATTGTTTCGAAGTCAATTGTTGTGTTGCTCCCCAAGTTGAGACTTTGGATCATGTGCTCTGCGATGGGGAGGGGGCGAGGAAGGTTTGGAATTTCTTTGCGGGAGTTTCTGGGGTTCGGTTGCCACAGGTTCGTGGCTGGATGGTGCTTAATGTATGGTGGTGTCGTGCTTCTTGTTCATCTCAAGTTGGTTGGATGCGTGGGATCATTTACATTATTATTTCCTGGGCTCTTTGGAGAGCTCGTTGTGCAGCTCGAATGGAAGACATAAAATATGATTGGAGGGCCATAAATCGTGCAGTGAAATTTTTTTTAATGGAGATATCTAGTACCTTGCGACATTTTAGGAAAATGGGTCCTAATGATTTATTGGTGCTTCAAGAGCTAAATTGCCAAGTTGTTCCGGTTTGTGCGAAGCTACCAAGGTTGATTGTGTGGCATCCGCTTGAAGTGGGGTTGGTTAAGCTTAATGTGGATGGTGGATCTTGTGGAAACCCGGGTGCTTCAGGTAGGGGAGGAATTATTCGTGATTCGTAGGGACGTGTTCTTGCAAGATTTGCTCATTTTTATGGTCAAGCAACAAGCACAATTGCGGAGTGTCGAGCCTTACTTGATGGGTTGCGGTTGTGTCATATGATTGGGTTGAGAGATATATGATTGGGTTGAGAGATTTATTGGTGTAGTCGGATTCGAGTGTAGTGGTGGGATGGCTAACTTCGGGAGTTTGTAAGTATTGGTTTTTATGGGATTTTTGGGAGGAAGTGCTGGAGCTTATTTGCACGCTTAATGTCCAGTTTCGGCATTTTTTTAGATAAGCTAATATGGTTGCGGATTTTTTGGCGAAAGAGGGCACTAAAGAAAGATCTTTAGATTTTATTGGTGACGGTCTTGTGCAAGGAAGGATTCGGGGTCTTGTTCGTTTGGATTGATTGGGTTTCTTTATATTCGACGTTGATGTATTTTTCTGTTGTTTGCTTTCAAGAGACTTTACCGTTGTAACCATGGTTGTTCCTCCGCCTTAGTGAGGGTCTTTTTAATAATAGTTGGCCTAGACCTCGTTTTTCTAAAAATAAAAAATAACAAAAAATAAACCCCTCGTTTGAATTATATGTCTATGGCAGAATCAAATCCAAACGAACAAAATGTTGAATTCAATTGTGCTGGTCTCTAGTTGGGGAGGGATGGTTACGTTTATAATTTTCGGTTTTGTCCTAGATTATTAAGTTGCAATAAATGACTATTATCTATTGCTAATTTGCTTTAGGATCCTATGCTTGAGTTGTCAGACTGTGTCTTGATTCCTAAATTGTAAAAGCATTTTAAAGTTGGCATGCTTAAATTATATACTAGCACTACCTCGATTCTCACCATTTATCTCCTCCCTTTTTTCAAATTCATGGAGGCGTGGCTGAGAGATATGAGCTTGCTAGATATAACCACTGAGTTGAACTTTTCTGTTTCTCTTTCTGTGATCGTTGGCATGCACCCTTGGAAAGCTGTATTATGGTATAACATTACCAGTGTCTTCCATTCCCCTTGATGAGAAACGAATCCCCCCTCCATACTTTTTTCTCTTATGAAAATGAAGACAATCTGCCCCACCACTCACATCTTTTCCATTTAACTTGCCCCAGAATAGTCCTGAAAGTGGCATATAATACCAAAGAAGAGGAGAGGATCTTGACAGCAATGGCAGCATCTGCAAAAACCCTGGCCATTGCTAAATGTTTAGATGGAGATTGGACAGTTGTTTTACCCCGTCGTGGAAGACAGAGGAAACACTTGCCAAGAATTAGATCTGTGGAACAGCAACAATCATGGGCTCCAACTGATCTTGAAACTGATCCTATCAGAACATCTAAATTAATGCAGAAGATGCAAATCTGCATTAAGAAAATTGAGAGCTCTCCATTCTACCATATTTTACTGGATCAAATCCAAACTCCAGAAATCTTGCACTGCTTACATGGGGTCCTAGGCTCAGAGTCGAAGATGCAAATGGTGATATACGGCATAGGCAGCATCGAATCATATGAAGCCCCTCGATTGCAGCTTAGCCTTGCAATCTTGATGAAGAAAAAGTTAAGTTGGATTGGAGATATTGAGGTTTTCGACCCTATTCTTTCTGCTACAGAATCTCAGGTATTGGAAGCTCTAGGTTGTTCTGTTCTATCAGTAAATGAGCAAGGACATCGACGTGCTTGTAAGCCAACAATATTCTTTATGCCACACTGTGAGGCAGAGTTGTATGACAATCTATTGCATGCAAATTGGGGAGTGGAGCTATTGAATAAGGTAGTCTTGTTTGGAAATAGCTTTGAGACGTATGAGCAGCATGTTTCAGAGTTCAAGCACTCAGCTGTTGTTGATTCAGCAAGGCATATCTTGGCTATTCGTCCATTTACAAAGGAGTTTAAAATCAAGACAGTTTCAGATGATTATTTTGGTGCTTTCCATGATTCAAGTTGGCATTTTTTCAGCCCTGTCCTTGAGACAGGGCTGCAGTTCATCAAAATTTGATGAAAAATATCCCAGTGGTTTCAGTTATTGGTCGATGATTGAAGCATTTACATACATATATATATATATATATACAAAATTTCTCTTGAATGGGTTGTTTGTTGCAGTTGCTTGGTTTGGGGACCTAAACAACCCAAGATTTAAGTCTGGATGGCAGCAACTACCTCTCTTTAAAACACCTATTACCATTATGTAATATTATTGTTGCCATCTTTCTTCGCAAGGGAAGTGTATATTTTTCACCCCCTTCTGCTTATACATTTCACATGATATTATTGATGACCTTCTTATTGTCTTATTGATGTTTGTATGGCTGAAAATCTGGAATTTATATTCTGAAAGACTTGCTCTTGCTGAGTGAGTGGGATGTGTGAGTCGGTGAGCGGGCTTTGGATTGGTTGTTACTTTTTGGAGGATTTTTGATTTGCCATATATAATTCAACTCCTATAATATGGAGTTGACATCAAATTATATGAATCCTCATACTCTTTATTTAAAAAGGGTAGCAAAACTATATAGGAACAAATGTATGAACATGAACAAAAGCACATCTAAATACATGCACTCGTGTGCAATCAACCATGATGGATATTCAGGAGCACAAAAAGGTTTTAAGCAGACTAATCTCGTTTAATAAATGATCATGTGGCAACATGCACTTCATTATGCAATGCCCAAAGTGCCACAACTGCACAGCATCTAAAACTATATATTTCCATTCCTTGATAATTAGAGAGACACTTTCCCGGGAATAAAATAGAATTTAAACAAGGGCTAAAACCGAAATTTTATGCTTCATCAAAATGGCAGATTCAACCACAGAGTCATATCTACAACATTTATACATTCTTCACATATCCATCCTCAGAAAAAAAATCTAATAGCAACAAAACAAGACTGGTTTGTTCCTTCCTTGAATCTTGAATCTTGAATCTTGTGCCACTAATACAAAATAACATTAAAAAACAAAATAATTGGGTATCAAATAGACCCATTTTGATTACAATACATCATTCAACAACATTTGCAAACCCTTTCAGTAAATAGTACAACTAAAATATTTACAATCCCAAATAGGAGAGAGACCCTTTTCCCCTCAACATGAAAAATACACTCAAATACACACCCAAAACCAATTTTGCACTTTGAAATAACATACATTATTATCCAAAATGCTATTCAAAGAGAATGATTTGAACATCATCAATTCTCCCCAACCTATGACCAAGTTTTTTTCTTCATCCAAAATAAAATTTTGGAGTCCAAAAACTTATCAATTATCAAACACTAAATATCACTGATTCTCCAGTATAGCAGTTATTTATCAACAACAACAATTTGCATCTAAAAATGCCAAATTCAGCAACAGCAATACGGGCACCGAACCAAGCCGTTCTCGTTGCACTCCAGACACCTCTTGACTCTATCTTCATCCTCGTCAAATACCTTTCTACTACCATTGCAATTAGCGCAGGGCGCGAACCTCACGTCCCCGCAGCTCTCGCAGACAAACCCGGGTTTCTGAACCGGAAACCCTTTTAGAATTTTCGCCAATTCCCCAACTTCGAAGAGCTGCTTGATCACCTCAGCGCCTCCCAAGTAATTCCCTCTCACAAACACCTGTGGCAGGGTCACATTCTTCTCTCCCAACACACTCTGCAACTCTTTTCGATATGCCGAGTCCATGGATACGTCCCGCTCATCGACCCACACCCGAAACCCCCGTAATATCATCCTCACCGCATAGCAGTCCTCGTAGGTCCTCCGAACTCCGCGTAAACTCGTGAAGTACACAACGATTCGGTCCTCAGTGCCCGGTAAACGAATCGCGGAGCTACCGGGCACCGAACCGATCGATTTTGTTGCGGGTTTGAGCTTGCTGGGCAGCAATTGGGATTGCGGTTGCGATTGGGGCTGTGATTCCTCGCCGTTTGTCGAGGATTCGAAGAAACTGCGGAGCTGCTTGACCTTACCTTTGATGGCATTGCCGGCGGACCGGACCGATTCGATGGAATTGTAGAGTTTCAGGAACGAACCGGAGCCGCTCCGGTCAAGACTTAGAGCGGCCTGGAGGTAGGGTTTCTGAGGGGAAACAGTGGAGGTCGGGTTGCTCAAGGTAATGGAGCGATTGAAGAACGATGAGGATTTGGATTTGACCGAGAATTCCGCGTGATTCTTAAATTCCGCCATCGAGAAACGTAACAAATTTAACAAAAAATTGTGGCTTTTTTCTTGAAATTTATTTTCTGGGGAAGGTTCTCCCTCGGGTTACGAAATCAAGGAGACGTTTGGATGGTTGAAATTAGGTCCGAAACCCAGAAAAATGAAGGCTTCCCGGAGAACAAACTTGGGCGAAGAAGAATACGGGAGGGGAGGGTGGATCTGCACCGTTGAAACAACGATCGGAAGGCAGTGGGTTGATCGAGATAATCCGATGAAACTGGCGCTGAAGGTGGGGGATTACGTCAGGGGCGTCTATAGTCGCGGAGGAAGGGAGAAGAGGAGGAGCTGAATTCAAAAAGGGAGCTGCTTTTTGGAGACGGAAGAGAATAGACGTAGCTTCAAAGGTAACAACTTTAGTGTTATTAATTTATTGTAAATAATAAAATATGTGAGGGTGGGCCAACAACCCACTGTTTCTTCTTTAATACAAATTAAATACGCTGTTAAAATTTAAAATTATATGACAGACAATTTAAATTATTTTGTCTGTCATATAATTTTAAATTTAATGTGTCGTTCTTTTTTATAAAATTTTTTTATTTTTTTTATTATAATTTTTTTTAAAATTTTCACATAAAATAAAATAAATAATTTAATTTTTTTAAAATTTCAAAATAAAAATATTATTAAAAAAATATATTCTAATAATATTTTATTCAATTTTTAACTTTCATTTCAACTCATCTCATCTTATAATTTTTTTAAATTTCTACAATAAAATAAACAATTCAACTTTTTTAAATTCTAAAATAAAAATAATATTAAAAAAATATATTTGAACAATATTTTATTTAATTTTTAACTTTTATCTCAACTTATCTCATTTGTAAAAACAAACGAGACTTAAGGTGGGTCAGAGAATGTTAATAATCTTAAAAAATAAAAATAAAAATAAAAATTTTTACCTACGGTTGAGATACACATTATTGCAGTTAAAACTTCCCCAACTGAAAACTAACCCCAAAGATTCGTTGGTTGTTTGTCACCCTATCTTCTTCTAAAGCAAAAATGCAACCTTTATTTAAGACATCCTCATAATTCTGGTCTAAGCTTGTTGCAATGGTTGCCCAAGGGTTCGTTGTTAGCATAGATTATTCTTTATCTTTGGTCTTTCTGTTTATTTGTTTACTTGTTTACCGTATATAAATTGATTTGTGTAATTTCTACGTATATCCTTTAAAAAAAAATAATCCATTTAAATAAATTTACTTTTTTATAATCGAGTCGTACTTTTTTACAATAAGTTATACTTTGTTTTTTAAAGAACTTGTACGAGATTTGTATATCATGAATTTATATATAACACTATTCTTTGCGTATTTATCATTTCTTCTCAAGCTGCGACGGTTTTCTGAATTTAATGTTTTCATAGAGTTGCAGAAACTGAAAGTTGATATCGAGTCTCCCGGGTGCATGACACAAGACATTGACAAAAGTACTGAAGAGCATCAGAGCTTTTTCCATTCCATATTCGAATTTTAGTCTTGTTCCATTATGTAAAGATGTAGGAAAATGCCCTGGCTTGAGACTTTGCAAGTGCTTGAAACGTTTTATCTATGAAGATCTCTTCTGGGTAATCGTTTTATTTCCTTTATTTTTTGTTCTTGTTGTTTTGGAGGTTGGGAGTATTTGCAAGTACTCAAATCCTATTTCTTTTGAAGTAGGAATTTTGAAGTAGGAATTGTCTGCATTGATATGGAGCCAATCATGACCTTAGATATAAGTTAATCCATGATTATGGAGTTTACAGATTCTGGATTGCTTTACTTTTTGCACGTTGATTTGAATACTCTATCCCCCATTAGTGGAATATATTCATCATAATTCTGTGTATGGAAACACTAAAAAATCTGTCTCATTGATTTTTAAGACAATCTCAAGTCCACTGCCTAGTGAAATTCAGAACCTGGTTACAAGAATGAAATACATGTATCTTCGATTCAAGTCGACTGGATAATATCGAAATACAGTCTCTGCTAAGAATGACAAAACTGAAGTGGGAAGGTAGAGCTTTATGCATAATCTCCAAATCTTTTTGAAAAATAGTTGCACAGCCCTATATGTTTACATCCCATATAACTCACCTTTTCAGGCCTTTCAGCTTGGTAGTTAAGAGGAATTGGTTAGAATTTGTGTATTGAGAAGAATCGATGTTTTGCCCTTAAAACATACGAGGATAAACTTGACTGGGCTATGGTGTATTCATTAACTTCTAATTATGCCTGCTATTGAGTAAGAGGAACACACTCAAGCTCAATCTCCAGCACGCCTCTCTCAACCTTCTGCAGTCTCAGACTGATTTCCTGTCTGACCCTCCCATCTTCTAGGTTGATGACACTATCTTTTACCAGGGTGTTATCCTTGCTTGCCAACCACTTCCCAAGCTGCATTGACTCATTGATCATGGAGTTCTCATAGGCTTTGGCAGCAACAACGAGGGGTTGAATGTCAATTTCGGCCTCACCCATGAAATCGTCATTCTTGAATGTATCTTTGTCATAGACAAGCTGAATAAAATCATTCAAAAGAAAAAAAGGTATTAACAAAAGCTGGAGGTTTTACATTTCATGCCAGTGTCACCTCCCAAGACAAGCATGCAGATGGAATAAGTAACACATGTTCTATCCAGGAAAGGATCAATTGGTCTCATATGGAAGGAGTGACTTTGGAAATAAATGACAGCCAAAAACTCTGACCAATATTTGCATAAGAATCGTCCCCATGGGATGGTCCAATTTTTGTTCATATGCCATTTTTCAAATGATTTCACACCATAAAATTCAACATACCACTTTTAGAGGAGGAATGTTTTCTGGAATTGACAGCATCAGGCTTTCATTCCACACTGGATTCAGGTTACTCTTGATGACACGTGTCTTTACTGACTGCAATAGATATATTTGGAGGAGTTATATTATAAACACAGAGGTATCTATTTCTTAGTTAAAGAAAATAGTAAAAATGTCGAGGAGAAGAGGCTCACTTGATGACCAAGCGCAAGGATGACATAGGGGTCACTAGTCATAACATCCCGGATAGCTAGATTGGTGCCTCTAACCACATTGACCTTTATCAATCCAATGAATTCAACCATGCCTACCTATAAAGAGTACATTTAAAGAAATAAGATTCAGTACCCATATCAAGCCAAAATTTGAATTTGGATAACATATTTTAATGCCTTTTCTTTCAATCAAGTTGTTTAATATAAAATAAATTCTGGTTCCCATTTCATTTTCCAAAGTAGACAAGAACAAATGAAAACTTACATCATGGAGGGAATATAAAGTTTTAATATCATTATTACTCAGATCCATGTATGTGTAATTCCAGATGCCTTTGAATGCTAGAACTTTCTATTCACAATTTTTCTAAAGGGCCTAAATGTTTGTCCATTCTCATTGCAAAGAAAAACCACAAATTTATGTGTATTTGCATGTACCCGGGATCAATTCAAAACGTATCTCAGAAATATGGGAATTGTCGTATCTCTTCAAAGGAGTGTTTTGGGGTTTAGAAAAAATCAACCAAAAATTCTCCAACCATAAGAATGAAAAGAAAATGAAATTTCCAGTCACATATTATATTTCCACAGCCAGATGCAAAGACAAGTTCATCCAATCACCAAGTACCTGATAAGAAATGCATTAACCAAATAAAGAAGTCATTACCAATAAGTTGCTCTTCTTAGAGGCCTTGTACTCATTGTCTTTTCTTCCCCAGTTGCTGCAAAATGCCTGGCCAATACGATTTCTAGTTGTTTGTTTCTCATATTGTTTCTTATCTTGGGCAGAGTAAGTGCTCAAAGAACTGCTTGGGGTTGATGAGCTCCTTTTATGAGATGGTGAGAAGGGGCAGGACATCGAATCATCAGAATTCAGAAATTCTAGCTGCTCATATTTTCTCCTGAGTATTCAGGAACATCTTGGATTTAGATAGGGATATGCTTCATTCACAAGTATGATAAGTACTGTAATTCATTACCTAATAAAATTAACCCGGTCCTCAATAGAGGACTCTGGTTTTGGTTTCTTAAGTTTATCTGGAATGCAAGCTTCATACTTCCTGTTAACTTCAGAATTTCCACCCAGAATTTCCAAAGCCTCAACTTGTTCATCTGTCCATTCGTCTAGCTTCATTGACAGAACCTGACACAGTTGCACATGAAATGAGAACATCCAATTCCAGACATCATCAGAGGGGTGGGGCAAGAGAGTATGGCAGCAATAGTTGCAATAAAGCCTGTTATTTGGGTGGTGATTCCTGCTTGTTACATCTATATCAGCACTCTCTCTCTCTCTCTCTCTCTCTCTCTCTCTCTCTCTCTCTCTCTCTAGTTCCATGAACTAAGATCCATATTCAATAAAATTCAAAAGTCTCAAAGTGGACAGATGATGCCAAAGCAAAGTTATGTGATCTCTAACTAGGGAATTCTGTTTTAGAAGACTGTGTCAAGGAACATATTTGGGTACCATGGAACCATACCTTTGAAATATGCACACCAAGGCTTCTATGTACACCGGAACACTTGATACAAATAAATACTCCGAGACTTAAGGATCTGACATCGACCAGATATAATTAGGATGCAAGCAAATATGAGCTATTGATTTGCCAAAAATAAACTTCAATGAACATCATGAGACTCGGGAGTTTCCCTTCTCCATTAATCATTGAGAAATCATAAGATCTGTATGCTGAATGATAGCATCATTGAAATAAGATCATGCAATAATGATTTCATCTTTAATCATAACAATAACAGCAGTACTTCAGAGAGAGAGAGAGAGGATTCCTTTCCAATAAGAAGAAGATAAAAGATTCAGTGGCAATGAAATAGAAAAAAATAAAACATGTGAAGCAAAAGCTATATTTATTTTCAGAGGAGTTAACTGTCCTGGGAACCCTTTCACTAGACACACCTCTTACCCGAGCCATCCACTTCTATGATTTGCCGAATATGTTGAAGATAGTGCTTAACAACTGGGATGGAGTGCATGCCATTCCTCTCGAATGACATGCATAACCTACTTAGGAACATTCAAGGGAGCCATTAGCTCGGCTTCAGGTTTATATTCCAGCTGAAACGCACAAAAAAGTGGTGGTTTTGCCAGATGTACTTAATTTTCAAGCTTGACCTAGAACTTACTATGTTTACATGTGGGAAGAGGAGTCTAACAATTGATGGGGTGAGGCAGAACACCAAAGGTTTAGTTTTTAAGAGTGAAAAAGAGGGGGATTATGATCAAACTCATTGGTGACTGTGGCCTCCATGGAAGACCAAATTTTGAAGCTCGGATTGCTACCAGAAGTGAAGCATTCTAGATTAGACGTATACAAGGAATTAGGAAATAAATAAATCCTGTTTAACCTGATATGATAACTTACACCCATTTTGGATCAGGAGATCCACAATCTGCACAGAACATATTGCTGGATTGATGTGAAAGACTCTCCAACCTTTGTTGAGGACCTGATTAATAAAAACTATAAGTCTATGAAGTCATGCAAGGTTACATGAGCTTTATCAAGCAGTTCATTCACAAGATTTCATATGAGGTATCATGTCCTTTAAATACTGAGATTTGCATACCTATAATCTTAAACGTCACAAAATTGAAGTACTTTACAGAGAGTGCACACGACAAGGCAAGCATTTACCAGCATTTTTGGCCGGAAATTCTTGAGAGAATGAAAAAAATCATTCAGCGAAAGGAAAAAATCAGATTTCAGAGCAAATATATGGCATGAAAATCACCTATTTTGATACATATAATTTCCCTATGAGCAAGACCTGTGATCTAAAGTATTATATGAAATTGATAGCCAGCATTCATGCATAGGACATCAATTTACATGTGCATATAAATGAAGTTCACTTTAGCCTAGGAACCCAGAGTTTGGTAAACATCCAGCGAGAGAATAGTTTTCTAGCTCTCTTGTGAGAAACTAAGGAGCTTTAATAACTCAACACACTTTTTTTTAAGTAATAACTTGACACACTTCATAGTGGTAATATAGTAACTTTAGTCACTAATTAACCTTTTATTTTTTCTGGGAACTGATCAGATGATATGTTTATAATTCCTTAAATAAGCCTTTGTTTCTTGTTTCTTGTTTCTTGTTTCTTTTCAATTGCTAATTGACATTCATAAAAAGGTTGAAAAGTTGGTTCAAGGAGTTTTAAACAAGAAATTTAAACATTAAGTGTCAACACACCGGAATATGACATTCGATCGCTTTGTAAACTCCAATTTGGTGTATCTGAACATAGGAGATCATATAAGCTTGACATTGAACCTACATGGAACATTTTTAAATCATATAATCAGAACATCATTAAAAAAATCACGTTTGGCAAGAAGAATGTACAATTACATCATGTGCTTCTTCTCCAAAAGAGAGCTATGTCTGATATCAAAAGAGGATAATGCTATTGACAATTGAATAGCATCAAGCAATCATGAAATGATACAATAAGCTTGAAGATCTAAAGAATGAGCAAAAACCAAAGAAGCTTACTAGTACATTGATAAGCACACCTTCCCAGAAGATGAAAAAAATAGATTGAAATGACTCTTTGCTTTTACTTGGGTATAATATGTAGCACACAAGTGATCACCTTACTCAACAGCAGATACTTGAGCTTGAGAAAACAGATTTAAACTATCGAAACGCCTAAACTTCAAAATGAAAGAGCAACTATGGTTAATGCATATAAAAATCACTTCAAATGGACAAAACACTAAGGATTGGTCTTATAAAAAAACCATTAATATGGATATAGAAACCGGAACAATAACAAGCCAGCGCCATTTATCCTGACAAACAGTTGAAAAGATGAGATTATGAGGGCTGTTTGTAATTTTAGCACAGAGTGCCAGGCAACTGTTATTGCTACAACACATGATCCCCAAATCCAACATACCAGGCTCACCTTGGCCAAGAGTTATCCAATGGAAGAGCACCATTGAACCAACATGCACAAGCAAATTTAGAATATTACAATACTTGACCACACGATCAAGTTTCTTAGAAACATTCTTATGGTTAACCTAAATACTCCAAAATGAGGCATCCCTGAGCACTTTTAAGGCCAAAAAACTTAAGCAGGCTCGTTCAGCCCATGTCTCATGAGCCGCCTGTGTACACAAAAGGCACACAGCTTTTGTTCCTGATCTGTTTGTGCCCTCCTATGTATCAGCTCATGAGGCATATTTCTTCATGTGAGTCCAATCTTTAAAGGGGAAAATCACAAACTAAGAAAAAAAAAAAAAAGATTATATGCTTTGCTTCTTTTTTTTATGTGGTATTTAAACAAATTTTTATTTTTTAACCAGAGTTCGCTTTTCTATATATGACTTTGCAATGGATTCTTCCTCCAGATGATTTTACATAACGCGCAAAGATTCATGTTTCGCTATTGCAAAAGTAAATTTCCGGACACAAAATTCTGAAAATATTTTCATACGTTAAAAAAAAAAAACCTGAAACATTGTCGGGATCACAATTCTTCCGCCGTGTAGACATCTCCATTCCTCCAATTTCCGCTACACAAATCACGAAAACTGCTATCTGAGAACAGCCATTTTATCATTTCCTTTGCTGCATCCAAATTTAGCAGCTGTCCAGGACAAATGCAATTCAAAAACTTTATATGGAAAAATCACAACATATAAAACAGAAAAAGAAAGGAGTATATATATCTCTTACAAACAGAAACACTCGATTGCTAAATAATCTGAATGAAAACGAGGGTTCTTATGATCAGCTTCTTTCCTTTCCTGCATGAAACAAAAAGGGTATTCCAAAGAAAAGCCAAAAATCAAACATGTAGGTGAGAAATATATATATGCCAGTGTTCAAAATTAACGAAAAAGTGTTAGACGAAATGGATAAACAAACTCCAAAAAGGAACATGCGTTTATAACTTTCTTGCCTGCATGTCGTAATTGGATGTTGGAAAGACAAGACAAGAAAGAAAATATTCAGGAAAATCAGAAGAGATCCATACGAGGAATCTGCTGCATTGGTTTTTTTTTTCCTTATATTTTCACGTTATTTTTTTTTTACCAAAAAAAAAAAAAAAAAACTTATTTTCGTAATAATAATAGAATGCGAATGCCACCAAAGAAAATGTGGGAGAATCGTTGGGGAATGAACTAGTCCTGCTGGTTGATTCTTTAACGAGCGGCGGGCGCATACATGTTCAGTTAGAACAAGTCCCACGTGCCCCTTCGCGCGTACCTTCTAGACGTAGACACCCAATAAATGAATAAATTATAATCGTCTGTATATAATTAATATATATAATTATATGTCTTATTTTTTTGTTGTATAAATCGTAAAATCACTTAATTATCTACAAATTATTATTCTCTTTTATGAATATTTCATTTTTCATCTTTCCATGTTTAATTTTGTATTTTTTTTATTCATAAACTATCCTCAAACAATCTAATTTATCCTCTGATTTTCAATTTTAATTTTGATTATTTTCAATATGGACTTCAAAAATCTTACAAATTAGAATTTAATAATGCTAAGAAAATTGTAAAAAAATATAGAAAATGAAATAGATTAGGACAAGTTTCAAAACTTTGTTTTCATTCTTTAATTCAAAATTCAAAATTTTCTTTAAAAAATAAGAAATATTAGGATAGGGTAAAAGGGAGGGGTTGGGTAATGGCGCGTGAGAGTGATTGGATAAGGCTGCCAATATATTTTTATTTATTTATGGTGCAGGTTGCTACGTGCGCGTGAGAGTGCTCGGTATAAGTCATACATATTTATGGTAACCGGGCCGGGTCAATCTAATTGGATCAAATGGATAGTTTGTTTTCATAATTACTCTCAACTCATCTTATCTAATTATTATAATTTTTTCAAATTCTCATATAAAATAAAATAAACAATTCAAAATTTTTAAATCTCAAAACAAAAATAATATTAAAAAATATATTCTAATAATATTTTATTTAATTTTTAATTTTAATTTCAACTCCTCATCTTATTTGTAGAAATAAATTTTAATTTTAACTTTATTCAACTTTCGATCAACCCTGGAGTCTTGCGTGATTCATTCTTTTTTATTCTCAATATTCTTTTCTTCTTTAATGAAAAATGAGTGATTTTAAATAAATCCAAACAATAAAAATAAAAATAAACATTTTGAGAAATGTTAGCGCTACAAAAAATATATATATATATATATATAAATAAATTTACAAACTGACATAACTTCATATGATACATTAGATCTACTTTACAATAAATATAACTTTATCATCTAACGTTCCAAATAAGTTATCAGTTTGTAAATTTATTTTTATAAGTTTTCTTTATGCCTAAAACATTTCATTTCCCATTACATGTATTTTCTTTCTTTCCTTTTTTTTACTTTAGATATATGACATTTTGGATTGTCTAAAAATAGATATTTTTTTCCTAAATTAAAACCCCATGTTTTCTGTAAATTTAATATGAAATTTCTCAAATTTCAACTCATTTTCTTTTCTATCCAGCAACATCAATTACCTGGTCTAAAGCTTTTTCACAAGACAATTTGAGTGTCACATTTTCAGACAGACAAAATAAGCTTTAACAAACCATAGAATATTTTTCGGGAACCAATTATATCGGTCTAAAAAATCTGAATTTGTACCCCATTTGAACCAGGCAAATGCGCCATGAGCCTGATAGTATGATATAGGACTGTACAGAAAATTGCAAAACCGGTCAAGACCGACTTAGACCAACCGCCGGAGCTCGGAACCAGCTGAAACCGGCAGGGAACCGGTCGGTCGTCGGTGATAAATCATCAAAACCGGCGTCGGCCGGTTCGGTCGCGGTTTGAACCAACCAAAAACTGAAAAACCGGCCGACGCCGTATATATATATTTTTTAAAATATATTCATTTATTAAACGACGCCGTTTCACTTAAATAAGTTAAACGACATCGTTTTCATCTTAAAGTTTGAAAAAATAAATAAAGGGAACGGCGCCATTTGGCATAATGTCGCCGTTCCAACTAGGGCATATTGTCCCCGAGCTGGCCCCAGGTCCATTTCTTTCCGCCTCCCTCTCTCAGACTCTCATTCCATCATTTCTAGTGACTCAGTCCGTGAGTCCATTTCGACGATTTCGACAATCGGCTCTACGTGACTCAGTCCGTGACGCCACATCGCCGTCCACGACTCCAGCCACTCACGGCTCACCGACGCCCAAAGGTCCACCGTCCAGCAGCGGCGAAACTTCCTCCGGCAAACCATAGGGAACCCGAGAGCCTCCATTCCATTGTTGTTTTTAGGTATGATTTTGTTTTTTATTTATTTATTTATAAGTATTTTGTGAGATTTGATTTAGAACCCGAGGATCAATTTTTGGATTAGAATTTTTGTTTTATGATTTGGTATTTCAATCTAGGGTTAGGGATTGTGTTTGCTTTGTTTGAGATGATTGAAATAGTGAATATCATTTTGATGAAGAATTTTGATTGATTCTCGTCGGCAGTGTGCATTGCCATTCACGGATTGGATGTAATTTTGTTGAAAAAAAAATAATTTGTGATGTTTATTGAAAGTAAAATTTATGATGTGTTTATGTTATAAATAATTTGTGATGTTTATTGAAAGTAAAATAATTTGTGAGATTTATGAGCGATCTAAAATGTAGATTAGAATCTTAGATTTGTGATGTTTGCCACGTTGCAAACTAGCTGCTGTGTAATTAACAATTGTGGTGATTTTTTGTTCTTTCTTGTTTTTACATGTTAGATGGATTCTTCGTCAAGTCCAATTGATCTTGATTCGAACTCCCAAATACCAAAACCCCCGACTTCAAGTGCCCCTAATAGTAGTAATTGTCCACTTCCTAAGAAACGGAAGGGGAATGATCCGTCAATTGTTTGGGATCATTTTACAAAAGTTGAGGGTTGTTCCGTAGATGATCCTAAGGCCAAGTGCAATTATTGTGGCAAGATATACGCTTGCCACTCGAAGAGGAACGGAACTTCAACTATGCAAAATCATCTACCTTCATGTCCCAAAAATCCTCATAAGCGTGGGCCTTTAGATAAATACCAAACAACATTGGCAAGTGAGGTATCCTCAGAGGGGTTTGGAGAGAGTGATAATTCTTTAAGAAATCTTGTAACTCATAAATATAGTGAGGAGGCTATGAGGATGGCGCTTGCGGAGATGGTAATTCTCGATGAATTACCATTTAGAATTGTTGAAGGGCAAGGATTTAAGAAGATGGTTTGGTTGCTTGAACCTAGATTTAAAGTGCCATGTCGAGTGACGGTTGTAAGAGATTGTATGAAACTATTTACATCTGAAAAAGCCAAACTTAAAAAGTTATTCAAAGATGGGGAAATGAGGATTTCATTAACTACCGATACGAGGACATCGGTACAAAATCTTAATTATATGTGTCTAACTGCCCATTTCATTGATAGTTATTAGAAATTACAGAAGAAAATTATAAATTTTTGTTTAATCCCTAATCATCGAGGGTACTTGATCCTTTTTGGAGTTCCTTGGCTCCAAGAACTGTTGAGGCACTTATTTGTACTCAGAATTGGTTGCGACATCCGTCAACGCCAATTGATATTCGAGACTCCATGGATAATGTTGAGAGCTTTGTAGTAGAATCTGGTAATGTATTTTTAACTTTTTCTCATTCAATTCCATATTCATTTATTTTTATTATTTAATTTAATTTGTTTTCATTATCCTAATTTATTAATATTGATAATTTGATTATTTGGTGTTTTCTTATAGAGTTAGGAGCATCATACATCACAACTATTGATGATTGAAGAGTCGAAGACTGCAGACTGAAGAATGAAGATTTTTTGGGTTTTATTAAAAAACAATTGTTATTTGTTGCTTAAGACAATTTAATTTTGTTTGTAATGTGTATTAAACATCTAGTGGAGTTTTATTTATTTATCTAGTAATTAATAATTTAGTATGATAATAAGACTATAAAATATAAGTAGTATATATGTAGTAGTTACTAGTTAATAGTTATTAGTTACTAATAATATATGCATGGCATGATTAAAATTAAAAAGAAATTGATTAAATTAATTAATTTTAAAAATTCTGCAAAAAAAAAAATCTTTGTATTAGATGATTTTGAATAACAAAATGAGCTCAAAAAGAGGTTGAATTGGGTCTTAAAATGGCCCAAACAGTGCCAAAACCGGCCCAAACACAGTGGCCCAAACCGGCCCAAACCCGACAAACCGACTGTGAACCGGCCGGTAACTGAACCGGTCAGTTTTCATACCCTGATTCGGTCGATTTCGGCCGGTTTTGAGGCTCTAACAAAACAAACCGAACCGACCGGTCGGTTTGTCAGCCCTAGTATGATAGCACATGACCCAGTTTCTCCAAATGGAAAACCTGGGTTCGAAATCACCAACCCCTTAATCAAAAAAATAAAACCGGGCAAATGCATTTGGCAGGCTTCCAGATGTAGCACAACATCCTTAAATGAAAGACCAAAGCTCCAAGTAAAAGGTTCCAATTTCCAAACATAAAGAAAGAAAACTTAAATACACGGTCATGCATCCATTTCGATTCATGCCAAATCTGTTTCTTGCGTTCCTTGAAAAATAATAGCAACCCATTTGTAAGAAACTATGATTGTCATTGGAAATTTCATCTTTGGTTCTCAGTATTGCCCCATCGGCATCAATATTTTCACGCGAAGGAAACAAGTGTAAATAGTTTAAATTGTTGTTCTTCTCGTTCAAATTTCACAGATACAGAAGAAGTTTACCAATCTGATACCGCATTAAGCCTCTAACATGGTTTATATAAGTAATACAGACAAGAGGAGATTCAACGATTGCACGTACAAAAAGGCTTGCAAACATGTTATCAAGCAGAAGAAAAATGTGGCATTGCACCCAAAGATTTCATTCGAGTATGATTTTTATTCATCCATTGATTCAGAAACGATACAACCAGAAGTAAACCAGGGGACCAGACCTATATAGAATCTTAGGTGCATTTGGCCAAGTATGCATCCCACCCTTGTAGGCGGTATTCCCGGGCTGCCTCTGCTGGGTTTGCCGCCTTTATGATTCCACGGCCCACAATTATTATGTCACTACCTCTATCATAGATGACCTGGAAGTGGAAGATGATTTTTCTCAGTCATGAAAGCTGCAACAATTCATCATCACAACAGAGAGAAATGCAACTCAAAAGTGCACAGAAGAGTGGTCATCAAATACAAGCCCATAGGAAGAATAAATCTGAGGGATTGTCATCCAATAATTTCCTCTTTGCTAATAATTCCAGAAATTGGAGCCCATTGAATGAAATTGCAAGAAGTCACGTTATTTTACACTTGACTCTTTACCTTTTGCCAAACAAAGAAAGAAAGAGAAAAAGTATCCCAACATGAGAGAACAAGAGAACACCAGATGGAACTTACAGAATATGGAGTGTTGTATTGCTGGCCAAGTGCATCACCACCTGTTACCATTTGGACTCCAGGTGTGGCCTGAATGAATGCTGGATTTATAGGTGCCCCTGGCCATGATGCTGGGTTAACCGAGATGAAGCCAACCACAAAATCAGAGTGATCCTCTGCAATTTTTATTGCTGCTGCTGTATAGTCTCCCTTGGCGAGGTTACCAGCTGAGCTCATTTCCGCAAGCAACAACAGGCCTCGACCACGAGGCAAACCCTAAGTACAGTCCATAGAGTGGTTGAAATTAGAGTAGGATTCTTTTGAGGCCTTCCAATGGTCCAGCTACCAAGTAAAAGAAATATTAAAGCTATAAATCAGTTCCAAAAGTCAAACAGTAAAAAAGATTAGTTGAAACCTTCAACTTCAGTCCATCAACAATTCCAGGACCAGAAATTATGTGAGCATTGACTATATCAGCCCAATCCAATATATGAAAGATACCTCTAGAATAAAAAAGGGGAAGCTGTCAGGCAAAGACAAAGATATAACAGAAATGTAATTAAAAAAAAAAAATCAAGTGGAGGGAAGCTCACTCACCCTTCATACTGCATTGTCACCGTGTTACCAATGTCTGCAAACTTACGGTCTTCAAAGATCAAGAAATTATATTTATCAGCAATCTACAACAGAATAAACAAGTGAGTTCAATAAAATATACAGCAAATTCAACTAAAGAATGCTCATAAGAGCCACATGATATAAGACATGTTAATGTTCTCAAAAGCAAAAGTACCGTTAAAATATTAACAAAACCACCATCTCTCACCAAGTTTAGACATCGATGATGAAAACAACAACTAACTTGGTTTCCAATTTAGAAAGAGAAAAATGTAATCACTTTATCAAATTAACATGAAAAAGAAGTAAAAAAGAAAGAAAAACAATTAAGGAGGTCAACATTCTTGAGCCATTTTAATATGCTGATCCATTTCTTCCCAATTAATAAGGCTTTGCAACAATGACCGACGTTTTGTAATTGTACCTTAACCCCATAAAATAAAGAAAGATCCATTCAACTTCCTTGGGAAGTTCAAACGCACAATAAAGTAAACTATCCTTCAAACATCAAGTAACCCTGCTACATTATGCAGAATATTTGATGTCAAACACCAACAAGCTTGTTAATGTCTAAATGTCCACACATCAAGTAACATTTCTTCTTTGGTCCGACAACCCAATTAAACTTAATCTTGACGGCACATTTCATAAGACCAAATATCTGAAACAAACAACAAAAATTCGTCAAAGTAGAAAACAGAAGGAGATGAGCAAGTCATACGGAGCGAAGTTTAGAACCAAAATCTGGTGTGAAGTCGGGCAATATATCCACATGGGTTTTCAACATGCATATCTCCTGGCCAACCTGCATTAATATTTCAACAGAACAGCTGATGAAGAGGCATACAAGAAATGTAAAGAGTACAAAATAAACACTATCTTTGACTTTCTCTCTCGCCTGACGAGATCCAATAAATGAATAGGGGCCAGTTTTTTCAGGCCCAACCCAACTTCTTACTGACCGAAAGTCCAAGGCTACCTAGCAGCCCACGTGTGTCGGAGAAGATGCATCATCAATGAATCCATCATCTAGTAAATACGACAAAAACCCAAAAAAGTTTTTCTTCCTAGTTCCTAGGATAATACCAATTCTTGTACATCTACTTGCCCAGAAAATTTTTAGATTTTTTTCCAGAAACTAACCGAGGGGTCTTTTTTTCCCCATACCTTCTCGGCCAAGTCCAGCAACTCCTTGGCGGTCCCAACATCGGCAGCCAAACAGAGATTGCTCTCCTTCTCCACCATCACTTCAAACAGCCTCTTCCCCGTGGGATTCTTGGCCAGCTTGGCCCTCTCTCCAAACCCCAAAGCCTTAACACTGACTGGCTTCGGCTTCGGCACCGCCACCATCCTATTCTCCTCCAAGAATCTCAACACCAAGCCCTCCATCTCCTCCTCCACCTTCCCCTTCTCCCTCAGAATCCTCACCATCTCCGTCAGCTTGATCATCGCGTGGAGCTTAATCCCCTTCGCCTCGAGGTTCTCCCTCCCCCCCTGCTCGCGGTCGATCAAAACGACGGCGTCCTGGACCTTAAGCCCGGCGGCGCGCAAGGGTTCGGCGGTCTCGAGGACGGAGGCGCCGCTGGTGACGAGGTCCTCAATGATGAGGCAGGTCTGGTCCTTGGAGAAGACTCCCTCGATGGACTTAGCGGTGCCGTAGTCCTTAACCTCCTTGCGGCGCATGAGCATGGGAACATTGTGGGATACGGAGACGCAGGTGGCGATGGGGAGGGCGGTGTAGGGGACGCCGCATACGACGTCGTAGTGGGTGGAGGGAGGGAGGGAGGAGATTAGGGTTTGGGAGATTTGGGAAAGGAGGGTTGGGTAGGAGACGATGAGGCGGAGGTCGATGTAGATCGGGGAGAGGATGCCGGACTTAAGCTTGAAGTTGCCGAACTTGACGGCAGATATCTCGTGAAGTTGAAGGACTAAGGACTCCATGGACGGCGAAGATGACATTCTCAGAGAATCTTTTTGCGTTTGTTTCTGGCTCTATGTCCGTACGTGTGTGGGGGGTTTTGAACTTTTGTGAGACTGGAGTTTCACAACTCACTTCTGTGGAACGTGAAACGAATAAATATCGATAGAAGTTTTTATTGAAAGCATCAATTTTGTATATAGGATGTGATATTATTTAGGTTATATATTTTTCTAAGTGAGTGTTAGGAACAATCAACTAGAATGACTCATATAATGAGTTTAAAATGTATACTGTTATAATGATTTCTCTCTAATATTAATCAAGTGGAAACACAATTGGGAAGGCATAATAGAGAGAGCATCGCACCCGTTCATACTTTCCTACTGGGTCCAATTTTATTAATAAATATATTCATCATCTTTTTTTTTTTTGTTATTTTTTTTTCATCCTCTTATTATTTTATAATGTGACATTAGATGATAGATTGATAAATAAAATATAATAAATATTCTCTAATTATCTAATGTCACATCATAAAATAATAAGAAAATAATAAAAATTGAGATGATGAGTAGACTTACTCATTTATTATTGTCACACAAGAACACACACTACTTTTATTATTTATTTATGAGTAATTATTTTTACAAGTCTCAAATAGATAAGTTTCGTGCGATCTCTTTATGAAATTATGGCACTCACAATGAAAAAATATTAAAAAATCTATTCTTTATCAGTAGGACTTACTTTTTACAAAGAATCTGCATGAAGTTTTGTCTATTTGAGATTTGTATCTGGCATTACTCATTATTTATTAATGTAAAGATTAATTTTTCAAGCTACTTTACAGAAGGGCTTATCTCTAAATAGTATAATTATCATTATGTTTAAGAGTGAGGCTACTATGTTCCTCAAAGAAGTCCACTTATTTTGACCGCTAGGCCATTTCGACTTTTTATTTTCTTTCACTTTTTTATACATATTTTTTTATCATTTAAAAATATTTAAAAAAAAAAACTATCAATACATTAATAGTCACTTCCTTGACTATTAAGTAAAAATAAAAATAAAAATACATGAGGTGTCAAAATGAGTAGACAAGTTGAATGGGCAAAGTAGCATTTTCTTAGGAACTTACTAGGTACAAGCGGTTTGGCGCACCAAACCACGTATCAACACTCACATAGTTTTCTATTATTATTAAAAAATAAAATAAAATAAAATTTGAGAGAAGAATAAGGTCTTCTGTCTTACGAAAATAATTTTCATCTTCAATTCGCATTGTTTCATTAAACGAATGCCTTACATTTAATATTGGTACGCAGTTTAATGCACGAAATCACTTGTAATAAGACTTTTCCTTTTTCTTATGTTCAAATCTTCCACTCCTATATAAAATAAATTGTAAAAATAAATCTTCTCCTCCCCCTTTCTCCCTCTTTCTCCCCTCTCCCCGTGCCTGCCATGGTGATCAAGGACCACCTCCCCGTGAGTTTGTCGTGCACATTTTGTGTACTGTGTTGTGGTCGACAACCGTCGTCCATTGGCTGGGGTGGTGGGTCAAGACGCAGGCATCACCGACGAGGGAAAGGGAAGGAAAAGGCACGGGGAGAGAGGGAGGAAAAAAAAATAAGAAGAAGAAGAGACGTGGCATACTAGTAATGCGTCACATTAATGTATATAATCTCTTTATGAGATAATTCACTTGTGTCTCTAGCAACCTCTTTATTTTAACATATGAGTTTGCACATGACAACCAATTTTTTTGAAGGAGCAAGATAAATATTAAAAAAGAAAAAGAATAAAAAAAGACAGCACACACGGTGGCAGCTTTAGGTCCCTAGGCTCTTACATTTCCTAGCAGCAATCCAGGTGAAAGGAATGGAGGGTACTTTATCGGCTAGTGCCAGAGCTCCCTCCTCAACCCTTCGCATTCTTTGAGCTAATCCACAGACAAAGTCCTGGGCTTCTCGTCCTTCACTCGACAGTCCACGTAGTTTCTCCACATTCCATTTTGCAACCAAATGTTGGAGGATTTGTCTATAGTCTCTTGTGTGTAGACTCCAATCCGAGAGGCAACATTAGCAAAGTGAAAAAATAGGTTGTCGTGTTCACCATCATACATTAAGCGGGCTGGCATTGATATTTTCCTCCTCATCATGTCGGCAAAGGCCACAACTATTTCATCTAAATCAAGCTCGAAAAGTTTCTCAACTACTTTGGTATAAGCAATTTCGTGGCGCTTCTCGTCTGAGGCAATTGTGCCACATATTTGGGCAAGTATTGGGTCCCCATGCTTCATGGCAAGCTTGGCTGTGTTACCATGGGAGATAAATGTTGCTCTTTCTTGGAACGATGTGTAGATGGCTGAAAGGTAGGGATTTTCCCCTAGACCGGCATCCTATACAAGATTATAAACATTAACAGTTTATGGATTAGAACTCATTTTTAAGAGACATATATAGACGATATAGACAACTAAAATTAAAGCTCAAAAAGTATGTTAAAAATCATGTTATGTTGCATGTCTCATCAGTACCATTTCCGACCCAAGCAGATATTGTGTTGTCTTCTCAATCTGTCTCATGTCCACTCGTCCGGAAAGGAAGAGGTACTTGTTCAAAAGATCACCATGCCTATTTTCTTCAGCAGTCCATCCCCTTGCCCATATTGCCCAAGGTGTGTTGTCTACGCCTTTTACATTGTGAAAAATTTCTGTGCCATTGATTTTTGCTCGGTAAGTTGGAAGGGCTTCTTCTGTGATCATATTGCCGACTAAGACAATCAAGTACTCATCCGGAATGTCCTTTGTTCGTTTCCTCAATTCATTGATTTGCTCTAAAAATCCATCTAAGGTAGGATCTGGCAAAAAGTCCTGTGGTTGCCAAGATTTGTTGACAGGTTTTAGGAGAGTTACGATGTTATTTCTAGCCCATCCTTCCATGGACTTGAATATTTCAATCTTTTCTGGTGGCATGGTGCGGGCTAAGATAACACTTGCTTGGCTAGGAGAGCTTGGAGAATCTTTGTCCCGCCTAGAATGAAGCCATGCATGATAGAGAAAATTCAAGTTCATGTTAAATATAGTAGGATAAAAAATTTCTTAAGTATGCATGTCATGCATCAGTTAATCATTATCATCTTATCATTATAAAGAAATGATACTTGCAATCCTATAAGAGTACTGCTAGAGCCAGCGGTGGCTCTAGCATGTGTTTTTTTATGTGTTTTTTTTACAGTTATTTTTTATAGAAATTTTTTTAATACTTTTAAATATTTTTAAAAAATAAAATAAATTTATAATATTATTTAAAAACACTTCCTTAATCATGAAGTAAAAAAAATTATTAAAAAATACTTCCTTAATCACGAAGTAAAATAAAAAAATAATTTTTTTTTACTTCATGATCAAGAAATTATTTTTTAATAATATTATAATTTTTTTAAATATTTAAAATTATTAAAAAATCTATATAAAAATAACTGTAAAAAAAACACATTAAAAAACACATGATAGAGCCAGCGGTGACTCCCAGCGAGCGGTGGCTCTATCATTTTCCATCCTATAATATGCAAGCCTCGAATACTCTCTTTAAAAAAAGTGAAAAAATTATAGACTCGTATGAAAAAATCAATTTTTAACGATGGATGTCACTAGTTTTCAAATAAATTGTGCGAGACTTACATACTTCTTAGAACTATATCTAACATTACTCCATTATATAGTATCAAATTATTAAAAGAAAACTAAAGAATGATAAATAATTTTTTTAATAATTTGATACTACTTTATTAGATGATGATAAAAGATAACAATTAAGAGGACTATGAATATCGCTTCTCGCCAACAATACTTCGCAAGAAGGACTCACCTAAATCTGGAGTGAGGGTAGATGTCATAGAAAACTTGGGAGATCTCTGAGCACTCATAGGTGGAAATGCATGTAAAACTAGGGATTGAAAGGTGAAGCGATTGAGTTTTACATCCATGTCTGCTTTTCTCTTAATTTTTGCTTCAGCTTCTGAGCACTGAAGAACATTAATGAAGATCATCATGGAACTGTAAGTGCTTGAATGTAAAGGAATCAGGAAAAATTAAGTAAATATTTCTACAAGCAGATGAAATAAATCCAGAAAATGGAAAACAAGAGGCATGCGCATGCATATCAACATGATGAGATTCAACCATGCAAGTCTACATTTATCAAAAGGTTCATCCATGTTTAACTCTAGCTGTTGATGATCCAACAAATGTTCTATGTTTCCTTGAGAAAGAAAAAAAAAATCCAATCATACATACCTTAATTAACTTCTGATCTTCTGGATATGCTTCATGAGCATTTGCTTTTTATAAGCCATACGGGGGAACTGTAGATTACACCATCAAAATAACCCGTGTACGTACTAGTGTACTACGTTAGGCCGGCTTAATTATTAGAATTTTTCTTCACCTTTCTAAAAAAGGAAAAACGATAGGGTACTATTCTTTTATTATTTTTTTATATTTAAACTTTTTTTAATTTTTAATTTTATTTAATAATTAAGGAAGTGACTATTAATAAAATTATATATTTTTTTAATTTTTTTAATGATTAAAAATGTTAAAAAATATTTAAAATAAAATAATAATAAAATAAATACATTATAAATAATAAATGAATGGTTGATGGATAGTGTTGCTTCTCAAAAAAAAAAAATATGAATAACTTACAAATCATTATTTTCTTATAATAAATATTCTTCTCTGTCTTTTTCCACACAAACGTCAATATGATATTAAATGATAATAAATATATACTCAGACGAGTAGACAACACTGCAATCGATATTTTAACCATTGTACTTGTATGCCGACGATCATGTGCCTGCAAGGATTTGGACGTTGTGACATGTAGAACCATGCGATTCGAATCACTCGGAATAGAATGGATAATTAAAACAATGATAAATCATATTTTATAACCATATATTCTATTAAATTCTCCTCAAAATCAATAATCCCACAAATTTTATAACCACAAACTCTACCAAATTCTCTTCAAAACTAATAATCCCACAAATTTCATAAACACAAACTCTACTAAATTCTCCTCAAAACTAAAAACTCCACAAATTTTATAACCACAAATTTCATAACTACAAATTCCACCAAATTCTCCTCAAGAAAAACGGTTGGATAGCAATAAGAGAAACAGATTAAAAAAAAAATCTGTGTGATAGCATCATCAAATTCTCGGCAGCCAAACAGTCAACACAGCCAACCACATACACAGACAGAAACCCACCGCAGAGTATCCTCAAAAAGTCATAATCGCAAACCACAAACAATCGATCAACAAAATTGGTTGGACAACAATAAGAGAAACATATTTATAAAAAAAAAAAATCCGTGTGAAATTGCTCATCACTTTCTAGGCAACCAAACAGTGAACACAACCAAAAACCCAACGCAGATTATCCTAAAAAATCCAAAATCCCAAGCCTAAATGAATGGATCAATCAAGAAAAACGGTTGGTACGTTTCACAATGAGAGAAATAGAGTAATTAAAAAAACAGAAATAATGCATCATCACTTTTTCAGCAGCCAAACACTCAAGACAGTCAAAATAATACAAAGAAATCAATGGCAACGCAAGAAAAAATGAGAAGCGGTTTCCTCAAACAAAGCCCAAAATCATAAATCTAAACGAGAGTGAAAAAAAATGCAAATCAGTGAACGCATTGCAAGCTTGCTCGGCAGCCAAACAACGAAGACATTGCCAACGCAGAGAGAGAGTTGAAGACCTTTTTTCGCATACTTACCTTGATCATGACGTCGGGAGGAAGAAAAATGGGAAAATAGAAACAGATAATGAGAGAGATATTCCAAGAAAAATACAAGAAAATAAGGGAAGAGAGAAACGATTTTGATTTTGAAGAAACCGAAATCAAACTTACAAAAATTACCGATGAAGAGGGGCTGCAATCGTTGGTCTTGCGAGGGAGGGGCGAACCAAGAGAGAAGAAGACGAGGGACGAATGCTCTGGAAAACACCCTATATCATATGAAAAATACCTCTACACCTTATGAAAAAGTTATAAGTGTGGAGTGTAAGAATAAATATAGTAACTAATACATAATAAATCTCATCTCCTGTCTATCATATAGAAATTAACAAAAAATGTAACAATCATTTCAACCTATATATATCTCATTTTGAAATTAACTTTAAGTACAAAATTATTTATGGTTGGTTTGGACATTTTGAATAGGTTTATTCATCCGAATTGAGTTTTTTTGGGCTTGATCTAGAATCCGGATAATCGAGTTCTGGTTACGGGTTTCAATCCGGAACAAACCCGAGCTAGTACTCACCTAGAAAAATCCGGATAAACTCAATCCAGATACCGAGTTTTAAACTTGAAATCCGATTTTTTTATTCTCTCTCTCGGTTTCTTATATTTTTACAATCTGATGAGCTCACATGCATATTCTTTTGCCATTGTTATTGGAACAATATGTGCAGGGATGTATTTTCTCCGTTAGTATGACTCTCGCACGGGAGCATTATCCCGTTCTCACCGCCATCGAAGTACCAGAAGGCAAAAATCCCCCATTACAACTGTGCAGTACATGCTAATTCCCTGCAATCAAATGAAAAGAAAAATCTCTGTTGATTCTTGCTGATATTGTGATTTTGTTGTAACATGTAGTTGCTGGAAGTGAGGATTCGAATGTATACTTCTATGATTTAACTCGGCCGACGAATTCATGTGTAAACAAGCTACATGAGGTCCATCTTATTTTCCATTAATTGGTTTTAATCATAAACTGCATCTATCAATCTGGTTTCAGCCTGACCCAACTACCGTGACTGCAGGGTCATCTCTTTCCTGTTATATGTTGTTTGCAAGGTAATACGTGCTTTTCATATAAACGGTATAATATTATTTTATAAATAATATTATTTTTAAAAATTAAATAAATAGATTTTAAATGTTGTATCAACATTTTTTTCATGAAAAATATTCTAACATGTAGGTTTTGATTATAAAAGGTACAAACCAGAACCCGGATTCTGAGTTTTTAAAAATCTGTTTTCATTCGGGTTCCTGTCTCGTTTTGAAATCCGGTCATCCGGGTATACCTGGCTTCCCGGCTAGAAGCTAGATGAATAGTCTAATTAATATTTTCGGATGGTAAATTAATGGTGGTACATCATTGTCATTGTCATGTATTTCTACAAGAAAAGCTAGCCTTGCAACATGCATTCATGCATAATGCATTGCTTCGAGAAGAACCAAACGGCTCAACAACTCCCACCATATGATCATCTTGGAATCGTATGCATGCATGGCTGCATGCAAGCGGACGTTAATGCCCATATTTCTTGCCCACTTTTGTGCATTCATGCGGTGAGTATTCAATTAACCAGCTGCATGCATGCCTCAACCGTATCATGAAGTACTTCAATGCAACTAACATGACCAATTAAACCTTGAGTGCACATCATGTATTAATCTATCCTTTTAATTAGGCGAATCCTCTTAACAAGATTTTGTTGACTTATAATGAGGCAATACCAACAATTCCAACATTATATCCTACTGTCCATCTAAGATTTGGATTCTTTAGGTTTTTTAATTCGAATCTTAGGGTTCCAGATGAGAGATAAATACATAAAGTGGATTTCACAACATTTAGAATTATCTGATATTATAAGAGAATCTGAATCCATATAAAAAACGCAATGAAATGAGAACTCTTTTTAAACTTAATAAAAATCTCACTTATTTATCCAACTTTAGTGAATAAGATTTTATAGGCTATGAAATTACCCAAGTACCCATGCATGTATTGTAATACAAGGTTATACCAATTCAATCAATAAATTAGTTAGTTGCTAATAATACCATAATTTGATTATCAATCAAAAACATAAAGCAAATAAATTGTGTAACACCAAACTTGGTTACGAAGGAAAACCCTTTGAAGAACTATTCAAAGGTAAAACTCTACAGGGCATTCAAACTAAAAAAAAAATCAATTTTATTCATTTGAAAATCATGTACAAGTAAATTTTATTCAAAGGCAATTGTGCCACATATCTAGGCAGGTATTGGGTCCCCATGCTTCATGGCAAGCTTGGCTTGTGTTACCATGGGAGATAAATGTTGCTCTTTCTTGAAACGATGTGTAGATGGCTGAAAGGTAGGGATCTTCCCCTATCATTATAAAGAAATGATACTTGCAATCCTATAATATGCAAAAATTGCACCCTCCATTTTAAAAAAGTAAATAAATTATAGACTCGCATGAAAAAAATCAATTTTTAATGGTAGATGCCACTAGTTTTCAAATAGATTGCATGTGTGCGGGACTTGCATACTTTCTAGAACTATATCTACTATTACTCTTCCATTATATAGTATCAAATTATTAAAAGAAAACTAAAGAATGATGAATAATTTTTTAATAATTTGATACTACTTTATTAGATGATGATAAAAGATAACAATTAAGATCATGACGATGAATATCATTTCTCGCCAACAATACTTTGCAGGACTTACCTAGATCTGGAGCGTAGGTTAGAAGACATAGAAAACTTGGGAGATCTCTTAGCACTCATAGGTGGAAGAGCATGTGAAAGTACTTGGGATTGAAAGGTGAAGCAATTCATCAGTTTTACATCCATGTGATCTTCTCTCTTAATTTATGATAGCTTCAGCTTCTGAGCACTGAAGAACAATGAAGATCATCATGGAACTGTAAGTGCTTGAATGTAAAGGAATCAGGAAAAGTAAATATTTGTACAAACAAATGAAATAAATCCAGAAAATGGAAAACAAGATGCATGCATGCATATCAACATGAGATTCAACCATGCAAGTCTACATTTATCAAAAGGTTCATCCATGTTTAACTCTCATGTCGATAACATTTGATGATCCAACAAATGTTCTCTATGTTTCCATAAAAGAATCCAATCGTACATACCTTAACTACTCTTTGGGATATGCTTCATGCGCATTTGCACTAACCTGACTTATTTTATAAGCCATTCGGTGGCCATCAAAATAACCCTTCTACGCGGCTTAGAATTAATCAATGTAATTTGCCTTCAATTTATAAGTCGGTTAGATAGCAAACCTACTAAATTACTTATTATATACAAGTATATTGATTTGAAAGATAAATTTTAAAATTTAAATCTTATAAATTAAATCTTACCATTTAAGTAATATTGATCGTGTAATATTCTACACTCTGCTTGAGAATAAAATAACTTTATTTTTATTTAAATACAAAAATAAATAAATCAATCAATCAATCAATATAACTTATAAATTAAATCATTGGTTAAAATAAGAAAATCAATTGTTATAATTTAGGCGATTCCTTTGAATTTTTTTATTCTAACCTCAGAACGTACGCTTTATCATCTCTTTATATAATTAAACATGTCGTAATTTTCTTTTAGAGTAATATTAAATGTAGTTATAGGATGTACAAACTCTGTATGTTATCTCTTAAAAAAAGTGAAATCGATCATTAACAAATAAAGTTTTTCAAATGGATTCCACATCTTTACACTTTTTAAAAATAAATACGCGTAATTAGTTATAAATCATTTTTTTCTTATTATAAATATTCTGTCTTTTTCCATACAAATAACAATAGAAAATATTAGTGGAGCCCCTCACAAATTTACTACTCAATCTTATAGCTCATGTATTTTAATTTTTTTAATTAATTTATTTTTAATAGTATATGTTTTAGTTGTTCCCCATCTCACTTAAAATCTGCTATCTATTAGTAAACTAACGTCAGATTTTCGTTTATTTGTTACCTTCACTAATAATCTTTTTACTGTTCAGAATCGCAAAACAGGAAGGGTGGTGGCAATCGATAAAAGAGATGGTGGTCTATATGTGCTGGAGTGCGGAAATCCCGCTTTTCTTTCCGTCCTTAGAAATAAATCCTTACATGCTTCATATGATTTATGGCACGCACGACTTGGACATATAAATCATTCTGTTATTTCTTTACTCAATCAAAAGTGCATCGTTTTCTTGCATCGTTGTTGCCTATTTCATCGCTTTGTTCTACTTGTCAACTTGCTAAGAGTTATTGTTTGCCTTATTCTCATAATGAAAATAAATACTCTCATGGTCTGGATCTTATTCATTGCAATATTTGGGGCCCTTCTCCTGTTAAATCAAATTTGGATTTTTCCTATTACGTTTTATTTATTGATAATTATTCTATTTTCACTTGGCTTTATCCTATGAAATTGAAATCTGATTTCTATGACATTTTTATTCAATTTCAAAAATTTGTGGAGAATCAATATTCAACTGAAATAAAAAAAATTTCAAAGTGATAGGGGTGTTGAATTCACTAGGAATCGCTTTCAAGCTCATCTACGTAAGTCAAGTATTCACCGTCAAATCTCTTGCCCATACACTCCCACTCAAAATGGACGTGTTGAAGTGCGCTTGATCTCAACCTCTATTTGACTTTTTTCGCTCCAAGCTCAGCATCTATTCTAACCCAACGCTTAGCTTGCAGGGGGAGTTGAGGATTCTCGGATATCCTCACCTAAATTAGGTGCTTCCCATATGTGTAAAGTTTGACCCTTGATTCTAGAAGATTGCTCATCTATTTTTGTACATATTTTCCATTTTGGTTGTAATTACCATATATGTATATATTCCTTGTATACACTATGTACGATTCTATAAATAGAAAATATTCACCACCCTCAAAGGTGGTGGTTTACAAAATATTCTCAGTATCAAATTATTAAAAGAAAATAAGCATGATATATAATTTTTTAATAATTTGATAATACTTTATTAGATGATGATAAAAGATAACAACTAAGAGGACGATGAATATCACTTTCTCGTCAACAATACTTCGCAAGAAGGACTTACCTAGGTCTAGAGTGTAGGGTAGAAGTCATAGAAAACTTGGGAGATCTCTGAGCACTCATAGGTGGAAGAGCATGTAAAACTAGGGATTGAAAGGTGAAGCAATTGAGTTTTACATCCATGTCTTCTCTCTGACCTTGTTTGTTTTGGAAAAACATCTCATCTCATCTAATCATTACAACTTTCCCAACTTCCAATACAAAATAAAATAAACAATTTAACTTTTTCAAATCCCAAAATAAAAATAATATTAAAAAATATATTCTAACAATATTTTATTCAACTTTTTAACTTTAATCTCAACTCATCTCATCTCATCTTCGAAAACAAACGAACCCTTAATCTATGCTTCAGCTTCTGAGCACTGAAGAACATTAATGAAGATCATCATGGAACTGTAAATGTTTTTTTAAAGGAATCAGGAAAAATTAAGTAAATATTTCTACAAGTAGATGAAATATCGGTCTATGATAAGTAAAAGATAAGTTAATGTTCATGTTATTTACGTATGTATTTATGAGTATACATGTTTTTTAAGAAACCTTATATTTATTATGTTTACTATATGATGTATTACTTATTGAGTATTTAAAGCTTTTTTTGTATATTATATTTTAACCCACCACAGGTGATGACATTTAAAAGAATGAGACTGTAGTACAGGGCTTGACCCAGGGAGGCAGAGGCCCAGATAGTTATATCATATTCAGTTTATAACTTCAGATTTAAATAAATTATTTTGATAAGCACATAAGATTTTAATATTTTTTTAAACAGTGATTTCGTAGACTCTATTTTGAATTTTAAGTATTTCTTAAATTTTTTTTTTTATTTATAGAATCTTTCACATCTGGTGCATCATTAAAAGAAAAGCTTTTAGTCAACTTTAACTCCCCGAAAATTTTAAAAATGTATTTATTGGAGAGCGGGGTGTTACATATATGCTTAAACCCTAGAATCACAGAGAAAAAATGAGTAATACATGGAAAATTTTGAAGAAAATTATTTACAAGAAACAATACATTACCCCTTCCGCAGATCTGAGGGCTTCACATCGGTGGATTGAGGGCTTCGCGTCGGTGGACTGGGTGGTGAGAAGCTGAGTGTGTTGAACTCACGGAGAAGAAGAAGAAATCTTAGAAAAGATTTCACTTTTAGTGAACCTGGTCTCGCACATGAAGTGTGGTGTGTGCATCCAACAACCAATCGGCTGATACCAAGATTTTTCCATATTTTAATGATGGAAAAATTCTTCTAATCAGCCACTATTCACCAACCCACACCTCATATCCTATGAAAAACACCTCTATACCATATGAAAAATACCTCACACATTATGAAAAAGCTATAGGTATGAGGTGTGAAGTGTGAGAGTGAATAATGGATGTTGCATCGTAAATCTTGTTTCTTTATGAAAAATTAATGATTTGTACAAGTCTAAAATAGACAAGCCTCACGTAGTCTCTTTATGAAAAAGTGGACCTCACAATGAAAAAGTGTTAAAAAATCTAATCTTTATCAATGAGATCCACTTTTATACAAAGGGTCTGTGTGAGACTTTGTCTATTTGAAACTTGTATATAGTATTACTCATTATTTATTAATGTAAAGAGTAATTTGCTGATCTACTTTATAGAAGGTCTTATCTCTAAATAATATCATTATGTTCAAATCATCCACTCCTTTATAAAATAAATTGTACAAATAATTTTATTCTTTAGTCAATTTTGAGTACACCATTTATATCACTTAAAATAGAATTATTTGTTACTAATATTGCAATTTGAATGTCTTTATATCATACACTAGTCACATGACATAATTTGATTTATAAGATTTAAATTTTAGAATCCTACAAATCAAATTATGTTACATGAATGTTATGTGTGATGTAAAGGCTTTCAAATAGAATTATTCATCACTTAAATAATAAAATTTTATATGTAAGATTTAAATTTTAAAATTTAAAATTTAAATCAAATTATATCATGTAAGCACTTTACTAGGTATGTTCTACACACCATGATACCAATTTGAGAATTTTTAAATATATTTTCAATTATTTATTCTTAAATTAACAAATAATTTATTTATTATTTGAATGGGGTTTTTATTCTATTTTGAATGATTCTTTGGAATTGGGCTAATAAATGTTAATATGATAAGCCCAATGTAATTGGACTATAAAATACAGATTAATATTGTGTGGATTTACTCGTTATGAATAGTGATGGATCGAATTAAAGCCTTTTATTTTAACATATGAGTTTGCACAAGACCACCATTTTTTTTTAAAGGAACCAGCTGATAAATATTAAAAAAGAAAGGGAAAAAAGAAAGAAAGACAGCACACGCGGTGGCAGCTTTAGGCCCCTAAGCTCTTACATTTGCCTAGCAGCAATCCAGGTGAAAGGAATGGAGGGTGCTTTATCGGCCAGTGCCAGAACTCTCTCCTCAACCCTTTGCATTCTTTGAGCTAATCCACAGACAAAGTCTTGAGCTTCTCGTCCTTCACTCGATAGTCCACTTAGCTTCTCCACATTCCATTTTGAAACCAAATGTTGGAGGATTTCTCTGTAGTCTCTTGCTGTGTAGACTCCAATCCGAGAGGCAACATTAGCAAAGTGAGAAAATAGGTTGTCGTGTTCACCATCATACATTAAGTGGGCTGGCATTGATATTTTCCTCCTCATCATGTCGGCAAAGGCCACAACTGTTTCATCTGGATCAAGCTCGAAAAGTTTCTCAACCATTTTGGTATAAGCAATTTCGTGGCGCTTCTCGTCTGAGGCAATTGTGCCACATATCTGGGCAAGTATTGGATCCCCATGCTTCTTGGCAAGCCTGGCTGTGTTACCATGGGAGATAAATGTTGCTCTTTCTTGGAACGATGTGTAGATTGTGAAAAGGTAGGGATTTTCCCTTAGACCGGCATCCTATATATAGAAGATTATAAACATTAACAGTTTATAGATTAGAACTCCTTTTTAAGAGACATATATAGACGATATAGACAAGTAAAATTAAAACTCAAAAAGTATGTTAAAAATTATGTTATGTTGCATGTCTCATCAGTACCATTCCCGACCCAAGCAGATATTGTGTTGTCTTCTCGATCTGTCTCATGTCCACTCGTCCGGAAAGGAAGAGGTACTTGTTCAAAAGATCACCATGCCTATTTTCTTCAGCAGTCCATCCCCTTGCCCATATTGCCCAAGGTGTGTTGTCTACGCCTGTTACATCGTGAAAAATTTGTGTGCCATTCATTTTTGCTTGGTAAGTTGGAAGGGCTTCTTCTGTGATCATATCGCCAGCTAAGACAATCAAGTACTCGTCCGGAATGTCCTTTGTTCGTTTCCTCAATTCATTGATTTGCTCTAAAAATCCATCTGAGGTAGGATCTGGCAAAAAGTCCTGTGGTTGCCAAGATTTGTTCACAGGTTTTAGGAGAGTTACGATATTATTTCTAGCCCATCCTTCCATGGACTTGAATATTTCAATCTTCTCTGGTGGCATGGTGCGGGCTAAGATAACACTTGCTTGGCTAGGAGAGCTTGTAGAATCTTTGTCCCACCTAGAGTGAAGCCATCCATGATGGAGAAAATTCAAGTTCATGTTGAAAATAGTTGGATAATTTCTTAAGTATGCATGTCATGCATCAACTAATCATTATCATCTTATCATTATAAAGAAATGATACTTACAATCCTATAATATGCAAGGCTCCAACACTCCCTTTAAAAAAAGTAAAAAAACTGTAAACTCGCATGAAAAAATCAATTTTTAATAGTGGATGTCATTAGTTTTCAAATAAATTGTGCGAGACTTACATACTTTCTAAAATTGTATCTAACATTACTCTTTCATTATATAATATCGAATTATTAAAAGAAAACTAAAGAATGATAAATAATTTTTCATAATTTTATATACTTTATTAGATGACGATAAAAGATAATAATTAAGAGGATAATGAATATCACTTTCTCAGAAGGACTCACCTAGTTCTGGAGTGTACTGTAGAAGTCATAGAAAACTTGGAAGATCTCTGAGCACTCATAGGTGGAAGAGAATGTGAAACTAGGGATTGAAAGGTCATGAAGCAATTGAGTTTTACATCCATGTCTTCTTCTCTCTTAATTTATGCTTAAGCTTCTGAGCACCGAAGAACATTAATGAAGATCATCATAGAACTGTAAATGCTTGAATGTAAAGGAATCAGAAAACATCAAGTAAATATTTTTACAAGCAGATGAAATATATCGAAAAAATGGAAAACAAAGATGCATGCTGCATGCATATCAACATGAGATTCAACCATGCAAGTCTACATTTATCAAAAGGTTTATCCATGTTTAACGCTTAGTATAAATGGAAAATCATCTGTCGATAACATGATTTGATGATCCAACAAATGTTATATGTTTCCTTAAAAAAAAATCCAATCATACATACCTTAACTACTGATCTTTGGGATATGCTTCATGCGCATTTGCTCTGACTTGACTTATTTGTTCTTATAATAAATATTCTCTGTCCTTTTCCACACAAAAGTCAGTACGATATTAAATGATAATAAATATATACTCAGTGGAGTAGGCAGCACAGCAATCGATATGTTATCCATTGTACTTGTATTCCCGCGATGTGCCAAGAAAAATTTGATTGTGGGAAAAAACTACCAAACCGTGCAAATGTTACCAGTCGGTGAATTTTTTTTTTTTTTTTTTACTTAACGTTTAAGAAAGTAACTTTTAATGTATTAATGTATTTTTTTAAATTTTTTAAAAATATTTAAAAATAATAAAAAATTAAAAAATCTATATAAAAAAATAACTTATGTAGGGATTTTCTCCTATCATTATAAAGAAATGATACTTGCAATCCTATAATATGCAAAAATCGCACCCTCCATTTTAAAAAAGTAAATAAATTATAGACTCGCATGAAAAAAATCAATTTTTAATGGTAGATGCCACTAGTTTTCAAATAGATTGCATGTGTGCGGGACTTGCATACTTTCTAGAACTATATCTACTATTACTCTTCCATTATATAGTATTAAATTATTAAAAGAAAACTAAAGAATGATAAATAATTTTTTAATAATTGATACTACTTTATTAGATGATGATAAAAGATAACAATTAAGATCAGGACGGTGAATATCATTTCTCGCCAACAATATTACTTCGCAAGAAGGACTCACCTAGATCTGGAGCGTAGGTTAGAAGACATAGAAAACTTGGGAGATCTCTGAGCACTCATAGGTGGAAGAGCATGTGAAAGAACTTGGGATTGAAAGGTGAAGCAATTCATCAGTTTTACATCCATGTGATCTTCTCTCTTAATTTATGCTAGCTTCAGCTTCTGAGCACTGAAGAACAATGAAGATCATTATGGAACTGTAAGTGCTTGAATGTAAAGGAATCAGGAAAAATTAAGTAAATATTTGTACAAACAGATGAAATAAATCCAGAAAATGGAAAACAAGATGCATGCATGCATATCAACATGAGATTCAACCATGCAAGTCTACATTTATCAAAAGGTTCATCCATGTTTAACTGTCATGTCGATACGTACATTTGATGATCCAACAAATGTTCTCTATGTTTCCATAAAAAAAATCCAATCGTACATACCTTAACTACTCTTTGGGATATGCTTCATGCGCATTTGCTCTAACTTTGACTTATTTATAAGCCATTCGGGGGCCATCAAAATAACCCTTCTCTACGCGGCTTAGAATTAATCAATGTAATTTGTCTTCAATTTATAACTCGGATAGATAGCAAACCTACTAAATTACTTATATACACGTATATTGATTTGAAAGATAAATTTTAAAATTTAAATCTTACAAATTAAATCTTACCATTTAAATAATATTGATCGTGTAATATTCTACACTCTGCTTGAGAATAAAATAACATTATTTTTATTTAAATACAAAAATAAATAAATAAATCGATCAATATAACTTATAAATTAAATCATTGGTTAAAATAAGAAAATCAATTGTTATAATTTAGGCGATTCTTTTGAATTTTTTTATTCTAACCTCAGAACGTACGCTTTATCATCTCTTTATATAATTAAACATGTCGTAATTTTCTTTTAGAGTAATATTAAATGTAGTTATAGGATGTACAAACTCTGTATGTTATCTCTTAAAAAAAAGTGAAATCGACCATTAAAAAATAAAATTTTTCAAATGGATTCCACATCTTTACACTTTTTAAAAATAAATACGCGTAATTAGTTATAAATCATTTTTTTCTTATTATAAATATTCTGTCCTTTTCCATACAAACAACAATAGAAAATATTAGTGAAACTCCTCACAAATTTACTACTCAATCTTATCGCTTATGTATTTTAATTTTTTTATTTTTATTTAATATTTAAATAAGTAACTATTAATAAAATTGTATTTTTTTTTCTTAATAATTAAGAATATTAAAAAAAATACTTTAAAAATAAAGTTTATAACTAGCTATTTTCTTATAATAAATATTCTCTGTCCTTTTCCACACAAAAGTCAATATGATATTAAATGATAATAAATATATACTCAGTGGAGTAGGCAACGCACCAATCGATATGTTATCCATTGTACTTGTATGCCCACGATGTGCCTACAAGGATTTGGTTGTGACATTGAGAACCATACAATTCGAATCACTCGAATTAATTCTCCTATCTATCGTATCGAAATTAATAAAAAATGTAAAACTTTTTGAAATTAATTTTGAAGTACAATTATTTAAGGTTGGTTTGGACATTTTGAATAGACTTGTTCATCTGAGCTGAGTTTTTTTGGATCAGGTCCCGAATTCAGATAATCGAGTTCCAGTTACGTATATGCAATTATTTCCAAGCCTACTATCAAACGAATCTGCCCTTGGATTTGATTATCAATAATACCACAATTTGATTATCAATAAAAAAACATAAAATAAATAAATTACATAACACTAAACTTGGTTACAAAGGGAAACCTTTTGAAGAATTCTTCAAAGGTTAAACCCTACAGGACAGCCAAATCCAAAAAAATCAATTTTATTTATTTGAAAATCATGTATAAGTAAATCTCAATTATAAAATCTTTGTTAATTGACTCTCTTACTTGACCCGATAAACTTCCGCAATAGCAGCCAAAATCTCTGATGATTTTCAAATATTGACTTTTCTACTGGAACTCTAGTAGCTGAGCTCGATCAGTCAATCTCCAACATGGAGCACGATCACACTCGAAGAGAGAGAGAGAAAGAACACTAGAAAATTCTCACACTAAAATACTTGGACCACTCTCCAAATGTTTCCAAGTCCAGAATTAATCCAAAGGGTTCATCTAGTTGATATCCTCATCATAAATAATCTGGTTAGAGTTTTAATTATAGTAGAACTCTGTTGACAGAATGAGTCTATTAGGAGTTTAAGTCACAGGAGAATTCTACTGACGGAAGGACTTTGGTGCGAAAAACTCTGCTGATGTAGCTGCTAACACCTAGTGTGAAGTCTTCTCAGCAAATGTAGTTTCCATTCAAACTCTTCACAGGATAATTCCAGACTCATTGGAATTCGGATGCCTACTCTCTTGACTTATCTAAAATATTATATAATAACTTCTAGATACACTTCAAATGTATATAGATAAAATAAAATATTTTATATTCATCCAACTTACAAAATATCAAATAATCTTTATATATTTAGTCACCTAGTCCTAATCAAAATCTTGTATTTACAGGCTAGATGGAGAAACTTTCCTTATTTATTCAACTTTTCGTTTAAACTAATGTGTGAAGACTCACAAAAAGGCATTATCATCATTATCAACCTATCTATTAATAATTTGCTTGGGTCTTCAAATTTGAAACCCATATATATTTTCATATTAATTAATAAGCATGCATGGCCCAGCTATATGTTTTTTATTAGTGGACTTTGTTGTCATTATTTATGCTTAATTGGTGGCATGAACCTTTTTTTTATATGTAATTTATATAATGATGAAGTCTTACTTTGAAATCACATGGAGACCCAGGTAAAAGGATAGATTTTAAATTAATTTATATATTAATTACACTGTAAGAAAAGCGCTTATCTGTGACCAATTATATGCTACGAAAATGAATATTTCTGATCAAAATGAGTCAATTATCATCACAAATAATTCGTTATAAATACTCATTTTTCTTGTAGTATTGTACACAAGATATGAGGTTGAACCATCATTGATCATAACTAAAAGATAATTAAGGTTTTTCTTGAGGTTATTATGCATTAATTGATATTAAGTAGAAAGAGGTTACTTACAAGGCAATTTGGTCCTTAATTAGATTACAAGATCACTACGCACATGCTCTCTTTACACGCGTATAAAATTAGCAGTGCTATTCTATATTTTAAATCTTGCATGTTAGCTCTAATCACGATTACAAGTATCCATAAGGATGACAAAATATAATATAAAAACTGAAAAACATTTCTCCTCCCATATTTACACACACAAGTTAATGTTATTATTATTATTTTAATGCTTGCGATCTCCTACTTCATTTTGTTATTTGATTTTCCTTATTTCAATTTGAGTACAAGCGCATTTAACAAAATTAATTAATAAAATAAAAAACTATCTCAAGGGATGTGAGCAAACCAATCAAGGGAGAGAAGTCGTAAACAATACAAATTAAAATAGCTTTGTTAGGAATGATATTTTTTTGTTATCTTCTTTTACATTTTAGAAAGAAAATAAAGAAGTTTTTAGAAAGTAAATAATACATTGTAAGTGTATATTTACAACAAAATAAATTTACAAATTGATATATTCATATCTAATTTCTCATACTTTTCAATTGTATTTAAATAAATCTAACTTGTATGTGCAAAAATCGTAAAAGTATTTACATATCCACATGACTTTCTTACATGTACATCGCTTTTATTTTAAAAAAAAATATATAAAAAAAAATATTGGAAAATCACGTGGATATGTAAGTTTTTTTATATGTTTTTTATACATACAGTTAGCATTTTTTTTTAAAAAAAAATTGCATTCCAATAAATAACCATGAAAAATGCTTGTTGTTGATGCAAAAAATTGCACAATAGGCCAAAAGGAGAAATAGTAATTTTCGGCTCACTATGACGATCTAGGTCTCGTAGGTGTGATCTAGAGCCCCTGACGGTGATCCAGTGTCGTTGTATGGTATTGGTGCATACATCCATAACAGTTAATAGAAAATAAATACTGAAAATATAAAAGAGAAGAAGACACAAATTTACATGATTTAACATAAAATCTAAGTCCATCGAAATTTTGGAGAGGAAATATTCACTATAATAAACTTATTTATACTCTTTCATAGTCTTTCATCCTCACTATACAATAGATATCAGAGGTTTATCTTCTAATATAGAGATCGTCTTTGGAGTTCTTCCCTTCGCTTGAAAAGCCAAAGTTGAGATTTTAGGAATTTATTTTTATTTTCAATTGAATGATACGTTGTTTCTATTTTAGAATTTTATTTTTATTTTCAATCAAACTTATTAATGTGAAACATTTTAAACGACACATGAATATATATAATTAAAAATGATAAAATTTAAAATCAACGAGATTTCAATTGAATGCCAGTTATTGAGATTTTAGGATATGAGAAAAGATACTTACAATCGTGAATTGTGTAACCGTCGCGTAATCGCTTTGAAAAAAATAAATAAAACATGAGACCCACATGAAAATAATTAATTTTTTAATAGTGAACCCCACTTTTTTTCAAAGCGATTACGCGACGGTTACGCATTTCACGGTTGTATGTAAAATTACTTTTAGGATATTTTATACGATGGGACACCTTATTGACCCCATTATCTATATAGTGGTCATTAATTTCTTTTTGGCCCTTGAATATCGTGGCTCTTTTCTCTCCCAAACTCAGAACAGAGATTGCTTGCTCTGTCTTTGTAGTCAAGTGAATTAGAAGGGTAATTATCCAGAGATGTGGAACCAACACCGCTGCAAGAATCAATCAAAATGCCAACCAATAATGATTGCCAAGAACCATTCTAATTTCAATTGCTCAGCTCGTGCATCCAAAGCTGTTTAAACACCGATAGATGTATTCACCCATGCGTGAACACAAAAGGAAAAATTACCATTGCCAGACTATAATTCATTTACAAATAGGTAAGTATTGTATATTATAGATAAGAAGTATGCATTCCCATTTCCATTCCCACTCATGTATTTACTGCATGGACAAGCAAAGAGAGTTTGCCTCCTAAATTCAAAAAAAATACATGACGAGATGACTCATTACTACAGGCTAAATATATAAGGGGAAAGAAGATATAATCACTGCTCTTTCCAAATCCTACCAGTCACCCTAAGCTTTAATTCCTTCCGGTCTCCCCCGGAGAAGAAGAGAGCCATGTTGCGTTGGATGATGAGACCATCAAAACTGTCACGAACCTTCCGATGGCTGTCTCTAATGCTTCTAGGTACCCCTTGCCAAATCATCTTCCTGCCATTTCCACCAACCTCTAAGCTGTAGCTGTAGTTCTTCGCCTCATCATCATCACCCATAAACCGCAAGAATGCTATGTAAACTGGAGCCATCCCAAGCTGAAAAGCTTCAAAATGCAGACAAAAGTACTGACCAAAACAACTGAAGACCTAGAAATTAACCAAGAAACCCGATTATCAGTTACAAATACTTACCCAAAGTTCATAGTAAATGCAAGGATTAACTGAGCTAGGGATAAATATGCCATGACATATTTTTAAGTGCATCTGTTGTCACACATCCTGATATGGAGAAACTATTATGCCTAGTCTCTTTAGGCAAAAGAACAGAAGAAACTTGGATGGGCCTCACTAAAATTCTGTATTTAAGTTAACACCTATAAGTATGTGGCATGTGCATTTTTTAACATAAAGCTCATAACTTAAAAGATTTCCCGTTCCTAACAATAGGAGGTGTCCAAAGAACTAACATACAAAGTGATCCAGCTTTAGCGGAAACCACATAACAAGGCCTTCACTGACGGGATACCCAATTTCTGTATCTACATTGACTGGTGGATATAGTTGCACGAGAGGAGCACGTTACCTCCTCTACTAAAGGGTAACACTATACCGTCAGCATATAGAAAATGAGACAAGAACAAAGCAACACTATACCGTCAGCATCCATGTGGCATTTTCAACCTCCTGTGGATTTGATTTGACATAGCGATGGTTGAAAGTGCTGCCACTGTGCATGTCAACTTTATGATCATCTTTCAAGTGGGCCACCAGAGAAGGAATATCACCAATGACAGTGCATTCTGATCCAGCATAGGGACAATTGTAGGGTCTATAGATGCATTGAGATTCATGTTTAAGTTTGCTGTAATATGGGTATATACCCATGCACCCAAAACTCTGATATTTACATGGAAGTTCCAGAGAAGCAGCAACCTTCTCCAACGCAAGACATCTTATATTGCCAAGTTCATGCCTGCAAGTAGGACACCGGTTGTGCACCCTGGGTTTGCAACCAGAACACAATGTGTGACCATTTGAACACTGCAACAAGGGAAAATACGGATAAATTAAAACTGGAATTTCATAACTAGCCACAACTAACAACTAGTGCAAAGGAGAACACCGTTAAATATTTTTCTGATAAGGAAAAAAAATTAATTGCAATTTAACCACTGTTAAAAGTGAAACGTGTTAACTACAGAAGTTCAGTAATAAAGTCCCTCTATTAAGGTGGATAGACTGATAAAAATTACATGAACAAAAATGATTACAACTATGCAATTTAACCATTCTTTATACGAACACCAACAAACCTGATGGATAGGAGGGTACATGGCATTTAAGCACACAGGGCACTCCAACAGCTCACGGACACTGCTAGAAACTGCCACATTAGGTTTTAGAGAATTTGAAGCAGTATCATTCACACTTTCACCAACATCCATCATGTCTTCACTTTGAGGAGGATCAATAACCTCAGGCTTGCTCCGCATGTCATCAAAAAAAGGATTCGCAGATGCCATTATAGAATTGAAGTGGATTACGCTAGATGCAAAACCTGGGTAGATAAATATATAAAAGAACATCAAATTAATGAATCATGATTTGTTCCAAATGAAATCTTCAAAAACATCTTAATTAATACAGTGATCGGTCAAAATGTTTCAATTAACACTTGAACAGATTAAAAAGAAATAGATTGAAAGGAAAAGAAAAAGGGAAAAATACTTTATCTATTTTCTTTCGCGTTTTTCAAAGCAGCACACTCAAATTCAAATCTCAAAATTACAATGTCACGGAGTCTGAGGTCTCAATATCAAAATGAACAAGAATTACTGTAGAAGCGATTTTTAACAATGCTAATGCCTTAAAAATCAATTTGCCAGAAACCCCACAACAATAGGAACAAATTACATAAATCAGTGTCGATTCCAGTAAAACCCTAACATCGAAGTCGATCAAACTATGAAAGCCTATCAGCTAAGAAACACAAACGTAATCGGAGATTTTTCGAATCTCTCAACACAAACAACAAAACTCTATAATTCTTGGAAGTATGTATACCACCAGAAACTGATTGATGATATCAATAAAATAGAAACCAGGAAAGTATCACTCAATGACAAAAAAAAAAACCCTAGCATTCGCACGCACACGTTCAAAGTCAAAATAAGTCGACCACAGATCTAGAACATTTCTGAAATTAGGATCCTCAGGATGGGAAGCTTAGCGGAAATGACAGGAAAATGGCACCGAAATAATTCGAAAAAATAAAAACAAAAAAATGTTCTAGAATGAGAAAGCGAGAGGAATCTACAAAAAAAAAAAAAAAAAAAAAAGCAAGAGGAAATTACCTACAAGCTGAGATTGAACCAAAAACGCATGGCTGAGAGCACAGAACAATGAATGAGAGAGGGAACAGTTTGGTGGGTGGTCGGCTGCTGGCTATGAAGAAATGTACAGTGTATAAGTAATTAAAGAGAAGAAGTGCGCGTCCGATAATTTCAAATTAAAGCCGTTGAGAGAGAGAGAGCGGAGCTGAGAGCCTGAGAGTGAGTGGTAGGAGAGAGAAATTTCTCGAGAAAATACAAAAAGCAAAGGTTTAAAAGGGTTGGGGCCCCATTTGGGCTCCACAGTCCGCAGAAATGGCAGTAAATTCCAATATTTATCCAGTCATATTCGACAAATTTGAGATGGAAACAAATCATTTACAGAAAAAAAAAAAATTCCTCTAATGCCAAATAGTAATTAATCTTTAATTAATTAGATCATTTCCGATTTCCGGATGATGTAATATTTTTAATTGGATAAGGACACCTTTATGGTCACTTTATTATTGTTTTACTATCTAATTATTTATTTATTTATTTGAATATAGATTAAAAATTTCATGATATATTTTCTTATATAATTTAAAAGAAAATAAATTTAATCAATCAATTATAAGTTAATTTTTTATAAAATTAAATTTATTTTAAATTAAATTATATGATTATGTTGATTGGTTAATTAAATTTATTTTTTTATAAATTATATAAAAAATTCTTATTCTGAAATTTTTAATCTAGATTTAAATTATAAAAAGAAAAAACATGAGTAAATAGAAAGTAGTAATAAATAAGGGGTAAGAGTATTATTATCTTTTTTATTTATTTATGAAGTGTCCTTTTTGTAAATCCGAATCTGAGACAAAGTAACCAGAATGAGAATCCGAAACGAGGGAGAACTAGGGGTGATGGACGGTTGGTCCGGACCAAGATTGAGGCCGGTCGATCTTGGTCTATGTTTTAAAGGATTTAAAAGTTTCAGTCCAGTCCTGATTTAGGGTTTTTCTATCCTGGACGGGATCGAGTGAAAAATAAAAATAAAAAATATATTTTATATAGATTATTTATATAATAAATGTACAATTTATTATGTAATTTTATCTAACCTATCACTATTAACAATATAAAATTTTAAATATGTTATTAATACTTATTAATTTTCTATCAATTAACTAATATATAATATCATTTAGCTAATTATATAGTAATTATATAAATTAATAATGTAATTTTCATCTAATTTATTATCATTGATCATATAAAATATTTTTTTATTGAGTTAGTTACATAATCCATATTAATAAGTCACTTAATTTTAATTTAGTATTAAATAAAGATTTTTTATTAATTGATTTTTTTCTTAGAAAGAAGAAAAATAAAAAATAATTAGGCCAGACTGGACGGTCCGGTATGAGTGTTTGGTCTAGTCCGGTCTAGAAAAATGATGGTCCATCACCAGACCGGATCGAACCGAACTGGACCGTTTGATTTGCTTAAGGAGAACCTGACGATCTGTGGCCTTTAAAAAAAAAAAAAAATTCTATTCATAATCTTTACACATCACATATTATATTTTTTTTCTTTTTTTTTTTAATTTTTTTTCAAATACGTGATATATGAATGATGAGTATAAGAATTCAATAAGTTTAAAAATAATAAAATAAAAAAATTGAAAAAATTATAAAAATAAAAAAAATGTAATATGTATTGCGTAAGATGATAAGCAGCAGTAAAGCTCCAAAAACATGGGCAAACGAAGCCCAAACTCAAAAGGAGCTCGCGTTGGCAGAAGAATCGCAGGTGATGCTGTGAGCATCGAAGCTCTCTGAAACCACCAACTCCTAATCAACAGCTCTTTCTCGAGCGCAAGTTCGTGCTCGCGTCAGCAAAACTCTCACGCACTCGCATGCTTCTTCGATCTCAGCTGTAAGGGATTCACATGAATTATCTTTATCAGTAATTCTATCTAATTTGTGCTTGCTGTTCCAGAGTTTTGGTCAGGCTGATAGTATCGTATATATTTCTTTTCGAAATCCTATTCTGTTTGGTTGCGGGGAAATCATGGGAACTCAATGACACTGAAGGTGCTGCTTGGGTCCTAGTTTATATTCTTTAGCTTTCAATTACATGGAAAGGGATCTTTCATAAAAGCTTTAACGCAAGGACTGATTTTAGACTCAAGTTGGTCTGCGTTCGGGTTCCATGTATTCAAGAGTTCTTCAATTAGCATTTTTATTAATATTATTATACATTTTCTTCGTAACCGAACAGTGGAGTGGTGGCGAAATGGTTTTTGCGATATGTTCTGGTGAGAATCTGTCGGATATTTGATAGTTGGCAGTTCTTTTGAAGTTCATTCAAATTATGCTTCGGTCTGTTCTTTTGTACTGTTTTGTTTCTGAGAAGACACCGGAAATTTGAAAGAAAATTAAACTTGCTGAGCTTGTTAGGATGATTCTGCTCAACTCAGCTAAGCTGTAAAAGTTGCCCCATGCATAGTTTTGTGGACGAGGAGACATTTCAGATTTGAAATATTTTATTTCGGTTGTTTTTCTCTACATTTTCATATTATCGGAATTGGTTACCATTGACTGTGATTCATATATGCCACAATTTAGGTGAGCTTTGGTGATAATCATGCCGGATGTGCAGGCCCTTGTGAATGATTTCCTTAATAAGCTTAAGAAACGGTAAAATCTTCAGCACTGTTTATGTTGCTGCTCTGATGATATGAGTTTTTCTTTCTTACTCTCTCTCCTGTTTTGGTATCTTGTGATGGCAGTAAAATTGAGGGCTCGCGGGCAACGGCAAGGCAGACGGCTGAAATGCTTCGGTTGGTGATTTCACAGCAGCGAAGTCCCTACACAAACCAGGCTGGCACTTTGATTGATGCTGTAAGGGCGGTTGGAGAGCAGCTGATTGCTGCAAATCCTCTTGGTACGCATTTGGATTAATTTTTAAAATCATGACGACTAGAAATCCTGCATTAGTGTATGTTATCGAGGGTCTTCTTTTAATGAAGGTCTCCTGTCAAAGTGACATTAGAATTTTAATTCAACCACAGGTTTTTGATTAGGCACCCTTCAAATTGGCTATATAGTATTAGCTTACAGGATTTTTTTGTTATTTTTATCTCTGTCAACATGAGATTATCCTTGTTTGCATTTTTTTTTCCTTTTATTATGCCTTTTCTTATAATAGGGCCATAAGTCTCATGTTTCATGTCTGAAAAATTTGTAAAGGAAGTTAAGATTGGTAATTTGAATACCCAATGCTGTGGTAGACAACTTTCTAGCAGTGCTGTTGATATGGGCTTAGTTTTCTTACAATTACTTATTGCAAGCATGACTAGTGAGGTTTTCTCTTTAACGTGTCATTTAAATTGACATACTTGGGCTGCATATCTTAGCATGACTCTTCAGCATTGTTGATGTATATCATATAAACACAACCATGAAATCATGGAGGATGGCTTGCAATTTCAAGGTTTTACCTTTTTACAAGTAAACAAGGTTTACTTGTATGAAGTGGTAGTGCTGAAAACTTTATTGATCATAGGAATAGGCAAACAAAACTTTTTTTTTTAATTGGTAAACAAAACTTTATTGATCATAGGAATACGCAAGAGCCCAAGTGTACAGGACATATACATTGTATGAAGTATTAAGACTTATTTGCTGTTTGCCTATAATAAGATGTTATCTATATCATTGCAGAGCTTGCTGTCGGTAATATTGTGAGGCATATTCTGCATATTATTAGGGAGGAGGATCTCTCTCTCACAACAGCTGCTATGGCTGGTTTGGGCTTATCGGCTGTTAGTGATGATGAAGATGACACTGATCAAGATAATCATCCAGTTCTATCAGGTGCTGCTCTTGCTGCTGCTGCAAGAAGCACATTACGTCCACCTTCCTTGCAAACCCTTCTCGAGGATGTGCCTGACTCAGCAGCTATTCCTCACACTTCTTCATCTGGGGGTGATTCTGAAGGAAAAAGCAAATGTGAGCCCTGTGATGTAATTCATTTCAATCATTATTATAACACTGTTATCTTCATCATCATCATCATCATCATCATATTTTTATCACGCTTGTCCTTCATTGCTTGTATCACTACATATTATCTATTACCTATATAAAAGCTGAAGCAATGGCTTCACAAAATGTATCACTACATATTATCTATTACCTATATAAAAGCTGAAGCAATGTCTTCACAAAATAATAAGCCATATCATCAACCATTGTCATTAATTTTATTATTTATTTATTCATTTGTATTACAAACCTTTCGGTTTCTCAACTTTTCGCTCCTTTTGCTGGAAAAAAACATTTCCTCTCTTGTGATATAAACTCTTCGGTTTCTCAACCTTTCCTCTACTCACTTATTAAACGAACCTTCCTCTCATTTTCAGACAATTGAAAAAAAAAAACCCTTAAGTTTCCACCTCAGGTGCCTGGCTAAATAGTACTAGCAATTTAGTTATTCTGGCCCGCGCATTGCGTGGATTTACGACTAGTTCTTTTAATTACTCAACCTGCAATGTTCATTTAGATTTTACCTTTATGGTATCTATATTCTTGAAGGTAAATGTGGCTAGTTGTGATTGGAAATCGGTCAATGAAAGAAATTGGTTTCTTGCAGTGATGCTTTCTTTCAACGGAAGTGGTAGTGCTGAAAGTCGGAGCACTGTTTCCATTATAAATCTCAAAATGATGAGTTTTTGTTCTTTATAAATTATTTTCCTTGGCAGCTGCTGATAGAAGTTCAAGAACTTGGAAGCTGAAGCATGATGTCATTGAAGCAGTTAATGAACTCATTCAAGATATTGCCACTTGTCATGAACAGATTGCCGAGCAAGCAGTAGAGCACATTCATCAAAAGTAATGTTTCCTTGAACTAATACAATTAAATTTGTCGTGCCTCTAAATTTTTTCCATTTTTCTCAACAAGTAAGCTCTAGCTCAAATAGCACAGTTTGTCTAATTGAATGACTCATGCAACAGCTATTTTGTGGATCAACATTGCTGTTTGATTGTTATCATAATCTATATTCTTCTTCTACTTGGTACGCCTGACATATTTGTAGAGCACTCTTACACCTCCATGAAGTTATGCCTTTTTTATTTTCTCCCATCTGCTAATATAGACTTATGAACACCAGCCTGTGTGAAATTTCGTTTTCTATGGTTTTAACTTCTAGATTTTTTTCGTCATTCTGTAACATTTCTTGCATTTTTTTTTTTACTTAAAAATTTCATTTTCTTCAGTGAGGTAATATTAACTTTAGGAAGTTCAAGAACGGTATTGGAATTTCTTTGCGCTGCAAAGGAGAAACAAAGATCATTTCGGGTGTTTGTTGCAGAGGGTGCACCAAGGTTTGTGCAAGTGGGCTATCTTTGTTTGCAAGGCATTGAAATTATGTTTCGCGGGTGTAATTTTGACCCTCTCTTTTAATTCCACTTGCTTTGTTTGCAATTAGGTATCAGGGACATCTTCTCGCAAAAGAATTGGTCACAAGAGGATTACAAACCACCCTAATTACTGATTCTGCAGTCTTTGCCATGATTTCTAGGGTGAACATGGTATTTTAATGATCTTAAGCTTTTCTTTTCTAAATTTTTTTCCTCCTTGGGAAATGGATTTCCTGGACTGACTCTTAGTTTCACGTGGGAATTCCTTAAGGTTATAGTTGGAGCACATGCTGTCATGGCCAATGGTGGGGTTATAGCACCGGTTGGGTTGAATATGGTTGCACTTGCAGCTCAAAGGCATGCAGTCCCTTTTGTTGTACTTGCTGGTAGTCACAAGGTAATTAAGCACAACAACAGCTTTTTTTTATAAATATTTTAGAGCACAATAGCAGCTCCACTTGCCCTTTAGGTTTTAATGAAAGATAAGCAAAACAGGTCTCGTTAAGTACCATTCCTAAATTTCTTGTTCTTTTCTTGTGCTTGATACTGTGTTTACTGGTCTTGCCCTTTGGAATTTGGATGTATAAATGGAATTTTTTTTTTAATTTTTTATAATGAAAGTGAAATATACTACTTCTGAATTATGATACAAAGTTTAAGCCCTTTATCATCTAACTTGAGTATTTAAGATTTACTTTTTATTACGGTTTTGTTTTAGAAATAAAAATGTCTCAGAACCGTTAGTTGACTGTACTTCCAGAATAGTAATAATCTTCATAAAAAGGAAATAATAATACGGAATTTATGAAAGGAAAAAGATGTGTTGCAGCCCACATCCTCAACACTGGTGAGAAGAAAAAAAAAAAAAAATTCTGAAGGTGTGCTGGGGATGTAGGCTGCTCTCCAGCATTCCTCTTTATGAAATAACTAACATCATTCTCTGCAGAACCTAATTATTGCAAGTCAAAGGATATTTAACTATGAACCCAAATATCATCTTTCTTGCTCATTAATTAACCTGAAAGACAAAAGTCGTGAGCAATGATATATTCTTCTGGAATCAACTTATTTTAGTTGCCTATATATTTATCCGGTCAATTCTATGCCAATGTCTATAGAGTGATCATTAGCTGTTTAACTTTGTTTTGCATGTTTGGATCAAAGCACGGATCTGAGTTGTGAGTAAACAGAGTAATTAATGACTGAAATATAGTTGCCTAAACATTAGCTTGTAATGCAGAAGCATAAAAAATTCTGTGATTGATTTGGTTAACATGTAACTCGATGGTCAATGAGTACTCAAAGGCTTGTTTTGCATGAGTTCCTGACATGCTAATATTAGCAAGTGGAAACCTCTAAAATTGTATCTCATTTCTTGAAACTGTTGTTATTGTTTGTAGTCCCGTGATTACTCATGGTACTTTTGGGAAATGCTGTTTTGTCCACTTGACAGTTGTGCCCACTGTATCCACACAATCCTGCGGTCTTGTTAAATGAGCTGAGATCCCCTTCTGAGCTGCTGGATTTTGGAGAATTCTCAGATTGCATGGATTTTGGAAGTGGCACTTCTTCCCTACTTCATGTGGTCAATCCGACATTTGATTACGTGCCACCAAAACTCGTTAGCCTGTTTATTACTGACACGTAAGTTCATCTGAATTTGAGGACTCCCCGTACCATAAAAAACAAAGCACCCGGAAAACCCATAAAAAGAGGGAAGAGAGAAATAAAGCGCTGACATCCGCTACATGAGTTTATGGCTTAAATGACAAGCCGAAGAAACTTTGAATGCTTTATAAAATATCGTACAAGAAAAGATTCACTGGAATTATTATCTATTCTGGCATTCAGCAAAAAGACACCTTCTTCACTCTATTATGAATGTTTTCTAATGTCTTTGTTCTGATGCATGGATGTCCCTTTTAGCTAATATTTTAATGATTTCATATTCTTTCTATTGCTGTAACTGTGACAATTTGTAAATTACTCTTTACTTCCCTTCACAGAGGAGGGCACAATCCATCATACATGTATCGCTTCATTGCTGATTATTACTCTGCTGATGATTTGGTGGTACAACAAAGGCCTACAGGGAATTGAGTTTAGCTCCCACTATTTTTGTCATTTGTTGGGTAGGTGTTTAATTTTTAATCACATCTAGTAAATAGCTGTGCCTGGATTCTACTGTGAAATTGTAGTTTATTGTTAATGAAGGAAAAGCTTCAACTTTGAAATTGGAAATTCCAGTACAAGAGAATAAGTGAATATCTATATATGTTTCTTTTAGCACTTGACATGGCAACTGTATCTAGTGGCTGATATATACATTAAAAGTGCAACTTTCATCATAATGGCATGGGATCTTATTGCATTCGATGTTGACATTACTGGAGGTACAATTACCATAAAAGAAACTGAGAAATGATCATGCATCTTAATTTTCTGTTGTACTTTACTGACCTTACAAAGCTGATGTTTAGAAGTATGAGAAGATAAATCTGTGAATAGTAGTGAAATAATTTGTAAATAGTTCTAAAATGGTTTGAGTTATGATATTTTATGAAATTTTGGAAAAAGAGAAAAAATTGAATAAAAATATTATAAAGTTAAAATATTGTTAGAATATAATTTCTTAATATTATATTTGTTTTAGTATTTAAAAAAGTTGAATTGTTTTTTATATTTTGTTTGAAAGTTTGAGAAAATTGTAATGATTAGTTTGAAATTGTTTGTGTTTGAGTAATGTTTGGAAAGGAAATGAGATAAAGATTAGACGACTATAAAATGAGACGAAATGGGATGCGATGACATTACCAAATATCCTGATGCACTTAATCTAACAGAATCGTCTTAACTTCTCATATTGACATGCTGGCATGCTTTGAAGAGTTCCTCCTTGACCATTTGCATCTGCTGCTTTCTGAATCATTATTGTCATGATTGGTAATTAATTATTGACTGGCATTTCCCATGTTCAAGTTTCAGGTTGTTCAGAAAACTAGTGTGAGAAGAACTGGGCAGGGGGAAATGAAATTTGGATTGGATTGTGCGAAATGCAGAGAATATATTAATGCTTGGAAGAGACTGGGAAAAGTTGCAGTTCCAATGTAGGGGAATGAGAATGAATATGCTATAAAAGATCATGAAACAAAGGGGGAAATGGAATAGCCCTTTTCCTGGTTTGTGAAGAGCCACCATACTGATTCGTTATTTCTTGAAAACAGTTTGCCTTATTTCCAACCTCCCTTGAGGAAACCAGGGGAACCACAAGATGGGAATCATTTGGAGGCTAAAATAGGATTTGATAAATGATAATAATCGATGCTCTATATCTATAGCCAGAACAAGCGAGCTGTCCGAGCATAAAATGACACGAGCCCACTGCAATTTTCCAGGTCCTCCCACTTGTCGAAAGACTCAAAGCAGCCCTGGCGCCACCTTCAATGCGAGCTTGAGAAACAAAGAGACTACTCCATCACTATGGCTCTTTAATGAGGAAAGAAGTGTTCACTACTCACTTTTTTCAAAAAAAATATATATCTTACAACTTGAAAAATATGTACTGAAATGAAAAAACCTAAAAAGAAGAAAATAAACTTTGATAAAGAGAAAAATATGAAGCATTCAAAACGTTAAAAAATAACAAAAAACTTAAACAAAAAGGTAAAAAATATCTTAAAACATAAAACAAGTGTACTAAAATGAAAATAAAGAATAAAAATTAAAATAAAAGAAACAAAAAAAAGGCTAAAAAGAAGAAAAGAAAACTTGAAAAGAAAAAAAAATATATATAAAGCATCAAGGAAGGCTGACGGTCGCCAACGACCCCCTTGAATCAGGCCGCCGGGTGGCCCTCCCCCCTCGTATCTTGTGAATCAGACGACCACGTCGACATAACCAACGATTATGAATAATCAAAATAAAGGAAAAAAAAAAGAGAAATTAAATGAAAAGAAAATGGTGATGGTGAAAATTGAAAACCAAGAAACGAATCGTTTATAATTTAATATTTATACCCCCAGTCAGGCAGACGGCAGCGAGTGTACGTCATCTTGAGCACCGGGAACATCACTCCCTCCTGAGTCCTGCCTAAAGCGCTCTACCAAACATGAACACACGGAGACAAAATGGGTGACACAAATGGCGGGAGAGGGAGGTGCTTGACGAGCTATATCTGCGGATCAAGGGAGCGTGGAGACTGAGAGTTACAGGTATTACCTCGCTCTCCGTACGGATTTGGACTTTTGAGATGCTGACTGCTGAGTGAGCGAGGCTTCGACGTCCCCTACTCCGACCTCCCGAACGGAGGACAATGAAAGAGAAAAATGGCGAAGTAAATCTTCGACCTTTTCTCCTTTTTCTTCTTCTTCTCGTCTTCGTAGATTTCCTTTATCACGTTTCGTCCCTTGGAATAAAGAATTTAAATAAATAATAATATTAAAAAATAATATTCTAATAACTTTATCTAAAATCTTATCATATCACTGTCCAAACCGTATCAAAGAAGCAAAATGGGTCAAAAGAGAGATTTTCGTTTAGATATTGTCTGCTTAAAGTTGCTTCCGTTGATGGGGAATTAGAATGAAGATATGATTAAAAGGCTCCCTCGTTTCTTTTCGCAAATCAGATTAAATGAGTTAAGATGAAAAGATATTAAAGTTAAAAATTGAATAAAATATTATTAAAATATATATTTTTAATATTATTTTTATTTTAAAATTTGAAAAAATTAAATTATTTATTTTATTTTATATAAAAATTTGAAAATTTTATAATAATTAAATGAGATGAATTGAGAAGAATTATGAAAATAAACAAAGAATTGCGAGGCTAGTGCAACAATATGCTAAGCTGCTGCTTGGGTGTTGAACAAAAGGAATTATTGAGCCTAGCTCCTTGAGGAACTAGGAACTTGATTTGCCAGTTGCATTATCCATGTAAGTGCATATTGTTAGCATTATTTATATTAATGGACCTACATAGATTAGGAATTTCACATTGTATAATTGTCTAATATAAAGTTTAGATAATGTTTGTAAGGTCAAATAAATGTGATTAATAAAGTGACATAACTAGGCCAACACATCTCTTGAAGCCCATGATTTTGGTCAGTTCATGAGCATAGAGTGGTACGGGTCCAATTCATGTGTAGAGATCCATTAAGGACCCATGTAATTCTATTATTTTACGATGGGCAAAACTGAAATTATGGGTGTTATATATATATATGTGGTTATGTCCCCACTCCAGGTTTACTTTTTACTTTACACATCTCATCATTGTGAGTTTTTCCTAAAGAGTGAATATTAGACGTGAAAGATCATACCGTTGCGTTCTTCAAGATCATACCGCTGCGTTCTTCCATCCAATGGCTACAGCTACGCACTTTTATTATGTTTAATATTATCTTCATTGTTAATTCACATTTTAGCTTTAAATGATTGAGATCAAATTGTGGTACACATATTTAACACACTATTCTTAATTGCTTTCCAGCTCTCTCGGATGCTAGAATCTGATGCAATTGCACAGTATTATGGGCTAGACAAGGGACAAAGTGATAAAACTTACAGTGGTGGAGTTGTTGATTTCCCTGAAACTTTCAGCAAGTCGTCAGTGCGGGAGGTAACGCACACTTCTAATGGAAGCATCACATAGCACAAACAGACAGTGCACCATTTCATAATAAAGTACGTGAAATTTAATTCAGAGCTAGTTAGGTTCGCCCTTCCATTCAACAGACAATATTACATGTTCAGTCACGCATATGATAATCATCACCGTGGGTTTTATAAGGATGCAGACCGGTTAAACTTTGGAGAGAACATAGACTAACTAGTTTGTACATACAACTTGATAGAAATTCAGTATGCTGACAATGAAAGATGACAGTGCCGTTATCAGTAAATCCGTATAAATTATGTCTGGAACACATATCAATAGGCATGGAAGACGTAAAGGTAGGAATTATCCTCACGAAAATATCTCCATTCATTTGGAGGCTTCAACCTCCATAGCTCCACCATCTGCAGGCTCAATGTTTGAAGCATTCTCTGAAGTGTTTGTGCAAGGGCTGTTCTTGAGCTGATGGGGCTCAGACAATGTGCAAGGATTCTTAGCTCCTTGGTGAGGAAAGTTTTGTTTACTTTTTGTACACTCCGGCAAGCAGCCTATCGACAAGTTTACTGAGCCTGGTACTTTGTGTTCGCATGGAAGCTTTGCAGACATAGGTGACTCAGCTCTATCAGGAAGCTTTCCTGGTGATTCCAGAGGGCTATGAAAGAGCAAATGAGCCAGGGTTCGGTCTATGGGATTGGTCACCGTTTCCACGTCAGGCATCCCTGAATACCTGCAATACCATATATAAGTTCAACCGAGGAAAGCAATAATAAGTTGGGAATCTAAAACGAGAAGGATGTAGCTGCACCATATGACTCAAATATAATTTTGATGCTCTCAAGGCATCCAACCCAAAAGGAAGCAGATGAATCATGAAAGTGGGGCAAAAACTGAACAGTTTCTCATTCAACTGGCATTAAATACATCCAGCAACGTTAAGTTACCATCCGCCGCCTCTGTGTCACTGTCAGTTATCTACTTTATAATATAAATCTGTAAGTCACTTATCTAGTTTCAACAATATTTTCCAACGGATAATCATGATAATCAAATTTAACTATTTCCGTGTAAGTAAAAGAAAAGTAGTTTATCCAAATTTCCAGTTTAAAGATCATTGATCATGATAACTATCTAGGGGTTGGCTCAAACGGTAAGTGCCTTGGTCTTAGGAGTATGCTCTTTCCAGATCTAAAGTTCAAATTCTTAGAAAAATAAAATTCCCTAAAGTTCTTACCTGAACTTGAAGCCCAACATCATTATTGTTGCCCATATAAATATTTTGAGCAGTAATAAATTTTGTAAGACTCATTTATATGTCTATCTCTTTCTCACTTGAGGCTCTTAAGTCCAAGCAAGAACTTGAGGGGACCTTGATCCACACTTGAGTATAAACAGTTTCTAGGAGCCACATCCCATGATCCGTGAAAGACATGTTGCGTTTACATGGTCTCAAGGTTCCTTGTCGTAAGAAAAAAAAACTGTACTTGGTGTACTAACCTGTTACCACTATTGGTTGCATCTTTTGCAATGACTTTATCTTCATCCCTGCTACTTTTGTTATTACTGCTTGCATCGCTAGCATAATGCCTTTGCATTGCACTTTCAGCCAACCGGAACAAGCTATCCCGTATACAAAGTCTTAATTTCACGTCCAACTGCAGCAAAACATTGGTATCATAAGTTTTTAGCTAGTCCAACTTAGTCTAGGAGGGAACTAATTCAACCACAAGTCAACCTTACCTTTGAAATAGTATCCTGAAGCTTGGAAAGTATTCTGTCCACCGAATAATCAACTGCCGCATAGACTGTATTGGAATCATCTTGTTCAACAGGTGAGTTTGGATTCATAGTAGTGCTTATATCTTCTACTTCAAGATCAGCTTCCTCAAAGTGCTGAGTTTGGCTTTCATGGAGACACCTTTGAGTGATGGAATTATTAGTATTAGGGACTTGATGACTGAATTGTTGCTGTTGTTTCTGAATGGCAAGCATGGCCTGAATCTGCTGCCACCTCCTCAGTTTTTCAATTTTTTCCTGAGGTGTCATGGTCAGAGGTTTCACATGGGTGTTCACTGACTTGCTCACAGGATTTGCACACCCGTTAGTACCATCATAACCAGAAAGTAAAGGTTGGTGCTTCTGCTCAGTTGGCTGACTGAGAACATGCACAGGCATGGCAGGATATGGATTCATGATATTCCCATATGCTGATGGAGCCACAAATGGATTGGCAACATGCCCGTACTGCAATGACTCATCCCCTGGAAGCTGCCTCTGTTGTCTGAGCATCGAAGAGGGAGGAGAGTGAAGCATGGAGGGAGCCAATTGGCTCTCAAATTTTCTGGATGGGTTTCTCGAGGGAGACAAGGTATAATACAAATGTGATAATGTCTTCCCCTCATTTTTTCCTGACTTTCTCCGACGTTTCAACAATTTTGTTTGCCTAGAACCCTGTTTATATGAAGAAGAAACTAGAATGATAAGTAGTAGACATAGTGTGGGAAAAGTGCTGCAGACCTTTAAGTCATCCCGACATATAATGGAATGTGCAGGCCCATCAAAGAAGAACACAAAGATGCAATTTAAAACATGAACTTTATACATTAGCAGTACAACTGCCGGAGAAGGAAAGATCTAGAGACTACGAGTTAAACTGCATCAAAAGTTCAATAAATCATATAGGATATTATATTTTCACAAACAAGCGCAAGTTTTTTTGCCCCCCGGTTAAGTATAAGCATAAGGTTCAATAAATCATAGAGGCATTAGTTTCAAAAAACTATAAGCCCTGTACACTCTCCAAGTGTAAAGCCCCAAGTGCATTCTTTCTGGAACAATTGAGGGCACTCTTGCGCCAGGAATCCCTAAGATACAGTAAACAGGGTCATTAGACATGGGGGAATCAACATATCAGACTGCAGCAGGGTTAGCCATTCCGATCTCTTTGCATTTCTAATGGATTCTGGCATGTAAGGAGCCTAGAGAGCATACCCAAAGCTACCCCAATCCAAAGTTGCACTTTTTCTAAGCATTTGGTTCCTCCACACTGGCTTGCAAATAGAAGAATTCTCTAATAAAATGAGCATCGTTTCTTTACTGTCGGTTGGTATTATTTTCTGGACCACCCTATTAGATGTATTTGAAAGTGTTACCTTATCTGTAAATTCATTGGTGTTCACAACATTTTCAGCAGCTAGGCGAGAGGTTGCTGCAGAGGTTTTCTCCACCATGTCCATATCTCTCTGCAAGATGGGGAAAAAAAACTAATGTGATTTCTGTGGTCCACTTGTTTAAGTGGAAAGCATTTCGCACTGCAGATTAATTTTTAATACCCGCTCCTTCACCGTGGGCTTCCTTTTATTTCCAGCATACTCCATGGAATCTGATATAGCATGTGCATTCTGCGTATTATGCAGTGCGGCATCTTCAAATTTCACGCGGCCAAAGGGCAATGACTGGTCATCATGTATCAAACATCTTGATTTAATTTCCAATTGCTCAGATGTGTTTCTTAGTTCTCCTGACTCCAAACTTGTTGAGTCCACAGATATTGGGAAAGTTTTTACCGGGCTGTTCGCTACATCCTTCGAAGAAGACCATCGAGCATCAGCATTACCAATACTTGAATGGCCAAATATTGGGTCATCATTGCTGCAAAATCATTACTTGTGAGGATATTGAGTCAGATGGGTACCAGGGTATATAAGAGAAGAAAGAAAGAAAATAAATAAATAAATCAAAGGGAAAACGTATTAAAGAAAAGGAAAGGATGGAAAGAGTCTTTTTACAGTTAAACCAAGCTGACAACACTCTTCAATCTAAAATTTTTGTCGATCAGTTGCTCCTTAAGCTTAAGACACGATGTTACAAACTCCAACAAACAGAAACAGCAGTTAAAAAATTGGGGAAAATAAATTTCTGCGTATGTAAGGCCTCGTTTGTTTTTACAGATGAGATGAGATGAATTGAGATAAAAGTTGGAAATTGAATAAAATATTGTTAGAATATATATTTTTAATATTATTTTTGTTTTGGAATTTGAAAAAGTTGAATTGTTTATTTTATTTTGTGTAGGAATTTGAAAGAATTGTAATGATTAAATGAGATGAGATGAAAAGTTTTGTGAAAGTAAACGAGACCTTAAAATTTTGAAAGGAAAGGAGAAGAAAATGAATTTTTTTATTTATTAAGCTTTATTATCGTGTGGATACCAAGATTATGTATCAGAATGCTGTCAAGGTGATGCTTCATTACCGTTACAGGTCTAATATGAGTGTGTGAGATATAGCCATCTTCAATTACCTGAAGATTCGATCAAAATCATCAAAGCTTCCAATGTTAGCCCATTCATAGTCAACAAAATCACCTTGCTCTCTATCTTCATGGGTATTTTGAAAAGTTTCAGCATCGTTATCAAGTCGAGTTGAATCTGCTTTCAAACAAACCAAGTTAGAAATAAATAAATCAAAATAACTGTCACTTCAACTGCTCAGGGTACACACATACATCCATGCACCTATAGTTTTTTCTGATAAGTGAAAACATGCACTATACAAACGCACTTTACTTGAATAATAAACAATTTTAGCACCTCTTGATGATTTATATTTGCTAATATCAGTTAGGTTGTTAGATGATTCAGTACCCATGGAATCCTGATCAGTTTTGGCAGCATTGGACAAAGACAAGTCAGGCCAGGAGGCTGCGACGAATACTGAAGCATCATTGGCATTGGTGTCAAGGTTAGAACCACTCTCCAGCTTTCTTCCATGCAAATCAATTGTTGCCCCAGCAGTCCTCTGCTCAGTAGGCTTGATGTCAGCAGCTCGTTGGTTGCAGTCCTTTTTGTCACGAAAGTCTTTGCTTGCCTCAGGATAAGGTACAATGTGGTCACCACTCTCGCCACCCTCACCCCATATTATAGCAAGCTGAAATTATAAGTGCTTTTAAGCATCACTATGAAATAACAATGTCATCTAACGAGATAAAACATCTGTGAGCAGTTGATAGAATATGTGTCTAACGAATCAATAAAACTTATGCAACCTTGTAAAACTTGGTGGTATATTTTGCAAGAAAAAAAAAAAAAAAAAAAGCATGCAATGCTTAACCAGAGGGGAAAAAAAAAAAGAAAAAAAGCATGCAACAAAACCAATGCTTAACCAGAGGATAAATGCACAATAGTTTACAACCAGCGAAGTAGAAGCTGATGATAGTATATACCCTTTTTTTTAATAAGTGCTGATGATAGTATGTTCTAAACGACTTCCATGACAAACATAACTGCAACTCCATTGTGCCAAATGGGACTGTAGCTAGAAAGAGGAACCCTTACTGCAGCTAATGCCATTACTTTTAACTTTTAAGCTTGCATGTGACATGGCAAATTCAACTTTTAAGTATGAAATCCATTTTCTAATGGCCTATTTCTCAATTAGAAATGTATTTGCAATATACGCGCGACATAATTATCACAAATTGACATACAATATCAAGCATCTATTATATGATAGTAACATCTTTCACTTTTGGTGTCTATCAGCAGATAATTTCTTTAGCGCATTCTCATAGCAGTGTAAGGTTTTGTTTGCTGTGGCATACCATGACCCTTTAACCTGTCTAGAGTTCATTAACTGTGATAAAACTTCTTTTTTTGATAGGTAAGATTAAGGGCTCGTTTGAGCATAGAGATGAGACACAAAAGTTTCAAGATTCTCAAAACTTCTTATAATTTCATTCCAAATATCACTCAAACATAAAACACTTTTCAATTTTAAGTCTTCAACTTTTTCATCTAATCATTACCTAATTATTATCCAAACACAAAAACCAATACAACTTTTACAAACTTCAAAACAAAAATTATATTCAAACAATTTTTGAACTTTATAATATTTTTATTCAAAATTTTTTCTCTCATTTTCCAAAACCAAATAAAACATCTCAATTCAAAATATTTTACTACTATTCACAGAATTTTGAGATACTCCAAGTGTCCAAACGAGCCCCAAGTGTGGTAAAACTCTATGAAGTTCTTTCCTTCCGCAAAAAGATGTTACCAACATGAATTGAATAATAATCTATCCTCAGCAAATCCCACATTCAGGCCATAATTTGACACAATAGGAAGCAGCCACCCTGATCATTCAACTGAAAACGGTACGACTAAACAACCCAAGTCTCCCCCTTTGGGAGATAGAATCAGCAACTATTCCTCATCACTGCGAAACCAAAAGGATCTGGAAATTCAAAGTGCAGCAAGTTAATCCATGCGACACAAATTTCCATTAATATGGCATAACCAGGGTTAATCAACTCATCTTTCTCTTTACAGGAGAACCCATAAAATCTACATTCTGATGAAGGTGCTATATGATGCCAAGCCTCTATGTTAACAAGCTGTACACTTCACTGACAAGTGACCAGCTCCATTTTGGTCTCATCTTTTCCATATTACTGTCTAAATCTTGACAAACACTTTACTTTAATCTTCCAGTTAAATCATAGAATACCAAAGCTATGACTCCCCTTAGAGCAGTAGTCCATAGTGGAAGTTTTTTTTTTTTTTTTTTTGTTAACTAATAAGATTTTGCATATCAGAATAGCACTTCCAAAAATTCTATTTGCCCAGTCCAGTCCCGTCCATGTTCCTTCATGTCACTTTCTTTCACTCCATCAAAGAACTATCGCCTGCACCACACAAACTAACTTCAACTCCTATTTTTCACATTGAAGTACTATTTGAATCTAAAACAAACTCGTGAATACTTTTAGACTCGAGTGAAATTGAGATTCTATTTCCAAGAGAGAGAACAATTCCACTTCAAGTCTTTCACGATTCCCTATTCTTTTGAAACATGTCCCACATTCAGCCTGTTCAACGAAAACTACCACCTAAGAGGGCACTTAAGTTTAAATTACAACTACATATAGAATAGAATTTGAACATGAAATAAACCCATTGGGTTTTCCTTGGGCTGTTGCTAATTTTTAGCAGTGGTAAGGAAGAATTCAAAAATAGGGAAATTTTTTCGATTAATTTCCTAATTGTTCAAGCAAACGGTGAGCTTTTTGATAAAGCATCAAGACATGTTTTATAGCCTTGACCAAATAGATTACAGCATTCTGTTACCAAATCTATTGTTCTCAGACATTTCCACAAAAAATCTACATATAGAAAAAAAAAAATCCTTCCACAACTTGAGCAGAACAATCTAAACATACCCAGAAAGCAAGTTTACATCTTCAAGCTCAAATTCTCACACAGAAAATCATCTTACATCCACATCACCAAACTATTAATTTCCAAACTTCAATCATACCGGCGAATAGAATAACATAATTGAAAAACAAATCGAGGAAAATTGAGAAATTGGGTTACCTCTTCGTCGTTCCAATCAAACATCTCTGAAAAACCGGGAATAAATCTCTACGCAGAAACGCAAATCATAGCCACGCACGTAGATTGACTCGCACATTTGCCAAATTCCCCGGGAAAGAAGAAGCTTACAGAGAGAGCATCAAACTCCCAGAGACCAAAAACAACATGCAAAGAGGTTGTCTTTGTAACTTCTATTGCTGATGTTGTTGTTGTTCAAGTTGAAAGGGCAAGCTCAGATCCCACGGAGTAAAGCGGAGTTTCGCAGAGTTGGAAAGCACGTGACGTCAAGTGGGGTTTGTGGCGGAGTTGGGGGGGGGGGAGGAAGAGTTGGGGAGCGGGTTGAGCGACACGTGTACCGGCGTATCTGAACTTGTGGCCAGGAGAGAACGATCTAATGCTGGAACGTGATTGGCCGGAGCAAGATTTGAATTTTCATTTGGGTTTGGATTCATTTTGGGTGGGTGGATCTAGTTCGTGATGGAGGTCGTTTTGTAGGTCGCTTTCAGTTGGGCCTCCGTGGGCCTGGTACTTGCTGTTGCGTTTCTCTCTTCTTTCTTTTTTTTTTTTCAATTTTTATTTTTCCTCTTTGGGGGCGACAAAAAGGCTATTTTTAGGATTTATTAGTTAGGTGGGCCCAATGAGAAAGATTTAAAATCGTGAAAATATTTCATCTCATCATTATAATTTTTTTAAATTTTTATATAAAATATAATAAATAATTCTCAACTTAGGGTTGGTTTGTTCTCAAGGATAAAATTCAAAACTTTGAAAATTTTGAAAATTTTTCATCTCATCATTACAACTTTTTCAAATCACTAAAACAAACCAGCCTTATATGCACGATTATTTTGAGGTAGTTATAATTAGAAATTTCGTTTGATAAATAATGTTTTATTGGTCATGCTGGATATGGGATAAGTCATAACTCATATGTATGGGCAGTAAAGAAAGTTTGAAAGGCAAACAAAACTAAACGACTCCACTGGGGATCGAACCCAGAATCTCTGGTTCCGTAGACCAGCGCCTTATCCATTGGGCCATGGAGTCCTTTGATGAAGGTTTCTCCCACGAACATGTTATCAAACTTCACCATTCGGAGCTCTCCGGGGTTAAATTATTATTATTATTATTATTTGTTATTTCTTTAAATTAAGATTTCTTCTTGGGTGAAGTGCAGAATCAATTGGTGTTGAAAGTTTTCTATAATTAAAAATGCTAACTGTATTTAATAAAAATTTTAAACAAAAATTGATTTCTCCACGTGTCATATGCTAAAAATTATGAGATTTTGAATTTTGAAAAAAAAAATTATACAGTAAAATTGGATCTCATTAAAGTAAAATTTTCAAAGAATATGTATGGTTGATAAGTAAATTGTCTAACATTTAAGAATACAAAACCCAACAGAAATAGGGAACTATTCAAATCCCTAAAACAAAGGCCAATGGATGAATGAATAAAATGCATAAACAAATAGGAAAGATTGGATACAGATGCACAATAATTAGATTATATTAATACAGCACTAAGTCAGACACATATAAGTCAGAACATATCATAGTCTCATACAAGTTTAGCAAAGAAAGTAATATGAGAATTCAAATGATAGTTTTTTCTGCACCGGGGGAATATATCATGCTAATTTCCTGTTAAACCCTCGTTTAAATAGTGAGATGAGATGAGATGGTTTTAGATAAAAATTAAAATTTAAATAAAATATTGTTAGAATATTATTTTTTAATATTATTATTGTTTTGAAATTTGAAAAGGTTGAATTGGTATTTAAAAAAATTGAATTATTTATTGTATTTTATGTGATAATTTAAAAAAATTGTAATGATGAGATGAGTTAAGATAATTTCTCAATCCAAACGAGAGCATAAGTCATCAAAACGGTGGTTAAGTAGTTTAGGGGTGATGCGTATTTGCAGGTCATGTTGTTTCTTTGTTTCACGGGATGGAATGGAAAATAACATGGTACAGGTTGGGAATGGAAAAAGGTTGTTGGGACCGAGGGAGTATGTGTATAACCTGAGTGGTTTGGATTTAGAGATGAATTGAGATGGTTTATGAATAGTAGAATAAAAGTTGAATTACTTATTATATTTTGTGTGAAAATTTGAGAAAGTTATTTTGGAATTTGAAAAAAGTTGAATTGTTTATTATATTTTGTGTAAGAATGTAAGAAAATTGTAATGATAAGATGAGATGAACTGAGATGAATTGATGTGAGTTTTGAATTCAAATGAAGCCCTTGAGTGTTCTATTGTTGCACAAATACAATGTACCCCCAAGCAAAAATCAGAACACTTGTACAATATGTGCCCATCTTTAGTCAGGAGATGCTGTAAATTTTAGTTTGACGCCATCCAATAAAATGTTGAGAGCTCAATTTCATGAACTCCTTTAAAAATTACGAGAACCCAATCATTCACAAACAAGGGTATGAAAAATGCAAAATATCCCCCTTGTCCATGAGTTTCAACCAAGAAATTCAAACGACAAGATGAAAATTCATGCACATTTAAACAATAATATGAAATAATTTTATAATCTGACAAATCACATCAAGACACATCAGTTTATATGATTACTTTTATATAATCACTTTGTGGTTAGAATATTTCTCTTACAGTTAACTTCTCATACACTCACTATCCTCAGGAAGTGTTCTCGAGTTAGAAATTTAAAACACTCTGCTGGGGGTTAAGCATTAAAGAAGTTTTAACATGAATAATTTTACAACTAACTAATTATTTGTGTTAAATTTCTTCAAACAAAACTCCACAGGAAATTACTAACACAAGGCCAAACAAATTAAATATTTAGTTAATTAGTTAAATTCAACTGTACACAAGGTCAAACAAATTAGTTAAATTAGTTTAACCTTTTAACTAACACAAGGTCAAACAAATTACTAACTAAATTTTCATAGAAAATTCCATAGGAATTAGTTAGTTGTAAAATTTCTTCAAAGAAAATTCTACAGGAAATTATTCGTGTTAAATTTCTTGATGCCTCACACCAAATCTCTCCAAAAAGAGCCCCATTTAACACTCACTGCTCTCAGTAATGAACATGAGCATGTAAATAAACAATTCAATTACAGCATACTCTCAACAAGGTAGATGTGGACAGCAAAATTTCATTCAATTTTCAATCAATACCAGAAAACTCAAAAAGAAATAAAATCATACAGCACTTTGTTTTTGGTTTGGTCTAGTAACACTGTCAGATTTGATTAAACACTGATCTGAGTGCTAAACAATTTTCACTCTTCAACGTACTTGAGCTATTGAAATTTCAAGAACTTGTTTTTGTAAGCAACTTGTAGCAAGAGGTTACCACCAATAACTGCACTTGAGCATAACAAATCATAAATCAAGATAATAAAAAATTTGGAGAGGCCACTGTGTTGCAATAACACCCTCTCTCCTTCTCCTCCATATTTTTTAGGAGAGCATGTTCATCTCTTCCATTTTCTAGTGGCCTGAATTGCAAACTTGTCAACATAGAAGGGAATGATATATTGAATGAAATATGTAAAGCAAAGAGGTTGTAACACTCTCTAAAATATGGAAGAGGTCACCACATATTTAGAAAGTGGACGAGATAACTTAAAGAATGAAAGAAGTTCTAGGTCATTGTTGAGGCAATACTCAACTCATTCAGGGTTTTAACCCTCTCTTGCTCACTGCCATTGTCTCTTCGACCCTTGTATTTTAATACGTATTTTCAATATACGAAAAGCAAAACAATTATAACAGTTGGATGCTCTAAATATGAAACTGTGTTAATAGATCTAGCTTTTGTTTTTAACCAAATGAAAGTGGCCACTCACTATGTCTATGAGCAACATTGCAATATGAACAATGTATGAAGTAGTAACACAAACTTGCTAGCTTTGCAAGATGAGAACAAAAGAGAGCTGTTAGAGGAGTTTGCTCATCAAGTTTGACGACCATGGTGCACCAGCTGCTAAAGCGCTAGCCTGAAAAAAGAACATGATCAAACAGACATTCCAGATGATGATATGTCCTATGATACCGATAGGTTCTTGCAAAGTATACCCATGAAGTTTATGTCACATTTTAATTTAATACCTCTCAATGTATTTTATGAGCTGCACTGGCATAGTAATGAAGAGAACTTACTACCTGAGGAATGTCCACAACCTTATTCATACTGAACAATTTACCACCATTAATTGTTCCCAAGGTAGCTTGTTCCTCTGCATTTTCCTCAATCAAATCAACAAATTTCATCAATATCCTCCCTTTCTCCTACAACAATTAAGATAAAGAAAAACAATAATCAGTCTCGTTTGTTGTTTTCACAATTCCTCTCAACTCATCTCATCTAATCATTACAATTTTTTCAAATTCTCACACAAAATAAAATAAACAATTTAGCTTTTTCAAATTTCAAAACATAAATAATATTAAAAATATCTATTCTAATAATATTTTATTCAACTTTTAACTTTAATCTTAACTCATCTCATCTCATCTACAAAAACAAACGAGGCTTTCACTTCTTGATAAATTGTTTTACCATGATTAAACCATTCTTGAACAATATTGTTTAACTTAGAGGATGGAACATGTACATACAAAACCATGCAAGTGTGGTCATGGACCGTGGGCAAAAGCCTGACGTTCAGCCTTAACTACTAATTCAACATCTTCTCTGTCACGTTTTGCAATCTATCTTGGCTATCACCTCTCCATTTCTTGGATCGATTGTCTCAAACATTTTTCCTGTTTCAATGGTGAGAAAGTTAAAAAAGTGGCTGTCAACGTTACCTCGGCCTAGGGGTGCAAATGGCCTGGTCCGGCGATGGACCGAATATTCCATAGGGACTGGATCCGGTCCGGTCCGTCCATTGGGTTTGGCCTTTTTAAAAAAAATCAATTAATAAAAAAAATTTATTTAAAATACTAAATTAAATTAAGTGACTTATTAATGTAGATTATGTAACAAACTCAATAAAAAAAATATTTTATATGGTCAATGATAATAAATTAGATGAAAATTATATTATTAATTTATATAATTACTATATAATTAACTAATTGATATTATATATTAGTTAATTCATAGAATATTAACAAGTGTTAATAACATATTTAAAATTTTATATTGTTAATAGTGATAGGCTAGATGAATATATATATAAAATATTGTTAATTTATAGAATATTAACAAGTATTAATAACATATTTAAACTTTATATTGTTAATTGTACAATTATTATATAAATATATATAAAATATTTTTTATTTTTTTTATTCGGTCGGTCCGATCCGGTCCAACTGGTCGGTCCGATCGATTTCTCCGGTCTGGACCAGCTGTTTTACACCCCTACCTCGACCACAACAAAATGAGAAAATGGTAAATTGTCACCTATTAATTGTAAAAAGAAACAAAAATTACCATACATGGAAAGAATATATATGACTTGGCTTTTTCCTAATCTTATCTCCACTATAGTACAATGTATTTCACTAAAACTTTTTAATTGCTCTGTTCTAGTAAGCACAAAAAATACATGCTTACTTGGATACTCTGTTTCTTATTTCGAGGTAATTAAGATTACACAAATTATCCAAAAAAATGAAATGGGAGGGAGATAGGATATCTGGAAACATGATAAAAGGGTAATGCTACGACCATCGTTCTCCCTTACCCTTTTTACTTCCCGCTTGACGTGTCATGTATTTTTTTTTTTTCATTTTTGCTTCCTTTTTTTCCTTCCCACATCGTCTTCCCCCATTTTATTTAGTCTTCACCATTCCAGTTCACTCTCTGCATTTTTTTTCTTTCATTTTTATTTCCCTTTTTTCTTCCTTCCTATTTCTTCTTCCCCTCCAACCCATTTCTTCCCTCCAATCCATTATAGATTCGCTCTCTTTTGATTTCATCTCTCTGCATTTTTTTTTCCACTACAAGGCCTACTCGATTGAAGCATAATGATTTCTTGATAACAGAATACATATTTGAATAATTTGAAATTAAAAACCTCACTTATGTTATGTTTCAGCATTTTGTCAGCAACTATGCAAGAATCAAGAAAATTTACTTACTACATACAAATCAAAGGCATGCTGCAGTTGGTGTCTATTGTTTTGGAGAATCCATCAAAGGGATCAAAGTCATGAAATACAAGTAGGAGATATTACCAGAAAAATGTTCAGTTAGTTCATTCTTGAGAAGTATTCAAGTACACCACCACCTTCAATTGGGTTTTCAAATTGGTCCAAAACCCAGAAACCCAAAAGAAAAATACCAAGCTTTCTGATGCGATCTCAAACAATTCACCGAATTGGGTTGAGATTTATGAAGGGTTTGGCGTGTAGGGCTTTGCTGCAAACTCAGTATTGGAATTAATGCTCCTATGAAACCAACTTTATTAAAAATACAAGGGTCAGATTCTGGGGGTATCAGAAATGGATTCTTTGAACGACCTCGACTTTAACTACATTTTTGGGAGAGAGGGAAGAAACAAGGAAGAAAGGGAAAAGCTACTTCACGTTTTTGGAAGAGAGATTTTTTCAGAGGGGCTGCTTCCAATGTTTTGAATACCATACCGGACATCGTACCGGACATCGTACCGGTCAAGGCACTGGAACGAAATATTTCGATACCAGTACCGTTTTGGGATAGCGTTTCGGGATAACGTTTCGGGATAGTCAATATATAAATAAATTATATATATAAATATATATAAAAATTATATTCCAAAATAATAGTCTATATATAAATAAATTATATATAAATACATATATATATAAATTATAAATAGTCTAATCTGAATTAGGGGTTAAAAATAAGTTTGTAGTTTGCAAAAAACCGAAAAAAAAAAACACACACACACAGGCCGAAATATCGGCCGGTACCGGCCGAAATATAGGCCGGTACAGGCCGAAATTTAGTCCGGTATGGCCGGTACCGGCCGGTACGACTGGTATTTTAGCCGGTACGGTACAGATATAGTACCTGTACCGGCCGGACGGTCGAAACGAAAAATTTCGACCGTACAGACCGGTACGGTACGGGATTTAAAACAGTGGCTGCTTCACGTTTTTGAGAGGGAGGTTGAAGAAGGAGATATTTTTTAATCTATTAAATCTTTTCTCATAGGCTGCCACTTCAAGCGGGATGGATGAAGCAGGATGTTGAAGCGGTGGGCGTAGCTTTATCCATAATAAAAACATGTAGCACTAGGTGCAATAAGGGATCTGAGACCGAGTCGTGAGTACGATACTAGAGGCCTTTGAAGGGAATTTTTTTTTTTTTGGATTCTATCCTCGGCACAAAAATTGCTCTTGAAAGGGATGACCAACTCCACTATCCCTTGAAAATGTCGAGAATGCCCAAATCCAGAACACACTGAATGGAAAATACAGACGTACTGTTCGAATGGTTGGTCAACCTCAAATTTGAGAGTGAGAACGAAGACGAACATGCTTGATAAACCAAGAACACAAATTTTTTTCTCCCAAATTTGTCTCTGGTTTGCCCTACAGAAACCTATCCCTCCCATCAGCAGCCGACCAAGCCATCACCGCACAACGCACCATACCCACAACGCATAGGCAACAAGAACAAAGAAGAACAACCGACAAATACACCACGAGAGAGAAATCTTTTCTTCGCCTTTCTGTCCTCACATTCGAAATCCCTGCGATCGATGGATAGAAGCAGGACCGAGGACTTTGGCCTCCATCCCTCGCATCAACTAGTGAAAACATCCCCTCACCCTGACAACGTCACACCACGAAACTGTAGAACGAACCGGATGTGTAGAAGCCAACAAAGAAAAATCAAATAAACTACGCAAGCAAATGAGAAACACAAAAAACCGAGCTCATATTCGATCAGCAAGGGACGGCATCACACCACAGGACCAAACACAAAACAAAGCACACTGGGGTACAACCGTAATAACATTCAGTCACGCAAGGGCATAAGCAGAGCTCATATTAGAGATATCGACTTTTAAGATAATATATATATATATATATATTTTGGATGGAATATCATTTGTGATATTTTCTCCACAGGATATTAAGGGTTGTGGGAATGGAGATTTGGAGTCTCTTCTGGAAATGGTAATTTGGTGCATTGACTCCCCAGAGAAACATTTTGTAGAGGTAAATTCTTTTCTTCTTACCAAGGAATTTATATTGTTTCTTATCCGACTTGCCATAACAGATCATACAATGGAAAAGTAGAAGCTTTTCTTCTCAAGTAGACCATTTTACTTCTCTGGAACCTGGTTGTATTTACTTTCTACGCAATCACCAAGCTTTTATTTTGAATATAGCTATTGAAGTCGAACATGATCTTTGAACTTCCTAAATGTTGATCAGAAATGGTGTACAAATTAAAAATGCTCGTCTTTGTAGCTGTAACCAGTGTCAACCTTATATATATTAACACAATGAAGAAAGTCTTAACTGTTTTCGAATTAGCAGTTATCTTTAATGCCATTCTTCTCTGTTGCTTGAAACGTCACCAGGTAATCAGACAATCGATTATTGGGGTTGGGACAGAGATGAGTATTCTTTAACAAGAGAAATGAAAATCAGAGGGGAGTATTACAACATGTACAATAGCCAGCCTTGACAAGGCAGTTATTGGTGACACATCAGGAGACTACAAAAACTTCTTGATGACTTTGCTTGGATCAAAAATATAAATCATTCTACTAGCTAGCTAGAAGTTCATCTTTACGCAAGAAGTTCTCGGATGGAGTTTGTTTGGATAGTGAGATTAGAGGAGATGATTTTAGATGAAAGTTGAAAGTTGAATAAAATATTTTTAGAATATTATTTTTTTAATATTATTATTATTTTAAAATTTGAAAAAATTGAATTGAGATTTGAAAAAGTTAAATTGTTTATTATATTTTGTATGTAAATTTATGAAAATTATAATAATAAGATGAGATGAAATGAATTGAGAGTGTTTCTCAATCCAAAAAATACCCTAATCTTGGATTCAAAAGTGAACTATTTTAATAACCCTTCACGAGGATTCAAAAATTATATTTTTTATTCATATTTCTTCTCAGTGAATATTGAATGATACGTTATTTGTCAACTTCTTAGCATTAAGAATAATGTCTTCTCAATTTGTTCTCTCATTTTGACTGTTCATACATTTAATTTTTTTTTCTTCATGGTTAAAGAAGTGATTATTAGTGTATTTGTATTTTTTTTATTTTTTAAAAATATTTAAATATGTTTAAAAAATATTTTTTAAAAAAATATTAAAAGTGCAATTTGCACCAAGTGGCACATAGAGTGAGCACATTAGTGTATTTGTATTTTTTTTATTTTTTAAAAATATTTAAAGATGTTTAAAAAATATTTTTTAAAAAAATATGAAAAGTGCAATTTGCACCAAATGGCACATAGAGTGAGCACCTGTAGGCTGTAGAGGTAGCACTCTCATTCATTTGCAAAATCCGTATCCAACCGTTAGGAACAAGCAAACACATCTCATTGTGACTGATTTTGAAATAGAGGAGAACTGGGATCCTTTCTGCTTTCAGCGAGAAGAACTGTGCCGTGTGCAAAATTCAAAAAAAGGACAAAAATCTGCCATTAAAAGAGAATCTGGATTAGGAAGAACAACTGAGAAGTTTTTTTTTTAGGAAGAATAAATAAAGAAGAGGAAGAAGAAGAAAGGATTTACTTGGCGTAGATTTAGATCCGTGACAAGAACAATCCCAATCCCTCAATAAGAGCAAGATCAGATCTTATTCGATGAGAATAAATATTGCGTCTCCATGAAAAGAAGTATTCTAATTCTTTAAGAAAACCCCATTAAGAAGGCAATTAAGAAACAGAGCAAGGAATAAAGACTTCCTTTTTAAAGCAATAAGATGCCTATATTCTTTGCTTTGCTTTCACTCTGTACCCTCTTTCGTGTATGATCAATATAACCACTCACATTGTTCTTTCGCTTGATCTTGCTTTGCTGTTTGCAAAAAAACCTTCCTTCATTTCCCTTGATTTCTTTCATTCCAAAGAAGCAAACATGGCCGAGGTGGGACTGGCATTTCTCTCTGCCGTCCTTGGAGTGGTCTTCGATAAAATGGTATCTCCCGAAGTTGTTGACTTTATGCAGGGAAGAAAGTTAACCGAAGGACTCCTGAGGAAATTGAAGACAGCGGTGTTGTCCGTGAATGCAGTGCTCGAAGATGCAGAGGAAAAGCAACTTACGAAGCCTTTTGTGAGAGATTGGATTGATGAGCTGAAAGATACTCTTTATGACGCAGAGGACATCTTGGATGAGATTGCTACCAAAGCCTTGCGACGCAAGTTGGATGCTGAATTCCAAACCACTGCAGGAAAGGTTAGAAACTCCATCTCTGCTTTCCTTAATCCTTTTATCCATCGCCTAGAGCCAAAGATTCAAGACGTACTTGATAGACTAGAACATCTAGCAAAACAAAAGGATTTTATGGGACTACAAGTTGGACTTGGAGGAAAACAATATCCAGAAAGGTTGACCACTTCTTATGTCAGAGAGTCCGACACTTCTGGTAGTGGTAGGGATGAGGATAAGAAAAAAGTAATTGACTTATTGCTCTCGTCTGATGCGAGTGGCAATGAAATGTGGGTGATTGCCATCGTTGGCATGGGGGGAATCGGCAAGACTACCCTTGCTCAACTGGTATACAACGAAAGTAGGGTGGAACAAAATTTCAACCTTAAAATATGGTTTTGTGTTTCAGAAGAATTTGATGAGCTCAAGATAATGAAATCAATTATAGATCAGGCTGCAACTTCGTCAGCATGTGACACTAAGGATCCAGAGAAGCTTCGAGATACTGTAAAGAAGAATTTGAACGGGAATAAATTTCTTCTTGTTTTGGATGATGTTTGGAGTGATAAACCCATTCATCAGGAGTTCTTAAGTCAACTCTTGCACTATGGGACTCGAGGAAGTAAGATCCTTGTCACCACAAGGAATGAAAGCGTTGCATCGGCCATGCACGCTATTCGACATCATCTAGAGCTATTACCAAAGGATGATTGTTGGTCACTTTTTGAAAAGCATGCATTTCGTAATGGTAGCTCTAACGCAGATCCAAAGATAAAAGAAATAGGTACAAAAATTGTGGAAAAATGCAAAGGTCTACCTTTAGCAATCAAAGCCATTGGCGATCTCTTGTGGTCTGAATCAAATGTCGAGAGATGGACGAATATATTGAAGAGCAATTTATGGGATCTTCCCATGGAGGGGACAAACATTCTTCCAGCTTTGATGTTAAGTTATAAGTATCTTCCCTCATATTTAAAAAGATGCTTTGCTTATTGTTCGATATTCCCAAAAGATTATATTTTTGAGAAAGATCAATTAGTTTTGTTATGGATGGCGGAAGGCTTCTTGCAACAATCCGAAATAGAAACTATGGAAGAATTTGGCAATCGTTGCTTCGATGCTCTTGTATCAAGATCATTATTTCAACAATCAAGTCATGAAACTAACTCATGTTTTGTAATGCATGATCTTGTCAACGACTTGGCAAATTTTGTAACTGGGCAATTTGGCACTGATAGTGAAAAAAAAATTGTGAAGATGACTCGCTATGTATCGTATTCGGGTCAGAGTTACGGCCAGGATAATGAAGGTGATCTTTTAAAGGCCAAACAATTGCGCACTTTCCTTGCATTAAACAATTGCGGGTGGTATAGGGAAAACAAAATGCCAAGGACAATATTGTGCTTAAGAGTTCTCTCCCTAGGCAACATAGGCTTAGGGATTACTAAGTTGCCTGATTCAATTGTCGAGATGAAATATCTACGTTATTTGAATGTTTCTTGGGGACAATTTAACAGATTGCCCGATTCCATATGTAATTTGTGCAATTTGCAAACGTTGAAGTTATCAGGGTGTAGTAAGTTGGATAGATTGCCAAGAGATATGTGGAAACTCATTAATTTGCGTCATCTTGAAATTGATCATACTCCCAAATTAGAGGAGGAGATGCCGATAAAAATGGGTAGATTAAATTGTCTCCAGACGTTGTCAAAATTCATCGTCAGCAAACATGACAGTGCTAGTGGGTCTAGCATTGTAGAATTGGGAAAACTAAATCTTCGGGGAAAGCTTTTAATTGAAAATCTCCAAAATATTAGATCAGCCAAAGATGCCTTGGAAAGCTTGAAGGGTAAGGCTTACCTAGAGGAGTTGGAGTTAAAATGGAATGCTCCAATTGGTATTTCGGAAAGTCAAGGAGGCGTACTTGAAAATCTGCAGCCGCATCAAAACTTGAAAAGTCTCTCCATCAGGCACTACAGCGGGAAAGGTTTTCCTGATTGGATAGGAGGGCTTACTTCATTGTCTGAGTTGGAATTAATTAATTGCAAATATTGTAGTGTCTTGCCTCCCCTTGGGCAGCTACCTTCTCTTAACCAACTCTACATTGATGGGTTGGATGAAGTTGTTACTGTGGGTCCAGAATTTTATGGAAATAGTAGTAATTCTAAAATGAAGCCATTTGGAAGTTTGAAATTTCTGAGGTTGATGAATATGTCAAATTGGAAAAACTGGCTTCATTTTGATGATCATCTTCCTTCGTTAGACCAACTTGAGATCAGCGATTGTCAACATCTCGAGGGTTCGCTCTCCATAGACTCTTTCCCAGTACTTACCAGTATGAAAATAACTAGGTGTGATAATTTGGAATCTGTTGCACTTGCAAAACAAGATGAACATGATGATGATGGTTTACTCTCAAAATTGAAAATACTTCTGATCTATGATTGTAAGAAGTGTGAGCTCCCCATGCACAGGCAATATTCATCCCTTGAAGTATTGTACTTGAAGGATTGTTGTGATTCCCTGACGTCATTTCCATTAGACCTATTCCCAAATCTGAAGAGTTTTCGAATCGAAGGGTGCAGGAATTTGCAATCTCTAGAACAACATGGAGGTGATTTAGTGATATCAAAAATAGGAATATGGAGATGTCCTAAATTTGTATCTTTTCCAAAAGGAGGATTGCGTGCCCCTAACCTTGCACTGTTTTCTCTCAAAGATTGCGAGAGCTTGAGGTTAATGCCGGATAAAATGCACATATTGCTTCCGTCTCTTCGTTATTTGGAGTTGGTAAATTGTCCAGAAGTTGAGTCGTTTCCAGAAGAGGGATTGCCTTCCAATCTGAAGAAAATCAAGATCTTGACATGTAAGAAACTCATTGCAAACCCGTGGAAGGAAACACTCCCCCGCATTGAAGGGTTGAAAATCGGCAGCGACAAATCAGAAGATCATGTGGAGTCATTTCCCGGGGAGTTGTTGCTGCCCACCACTCTGACCTATCTTTGTATCGAATCAATTGGAAATTTGAAATCATTGGACAAGGAGGGGTTTCAACACCTCACCTCCCTTGTACAATTGGACATCATCGACTGTCCAAAGCTCAGGTACATGCCAGAAGAGGGCTTTCCTGCCTGCCTTCGTTTTTTGCAGATAGGGAACTGTGATCGTGTGTTGAAGGAAGAGTTGAAAGGTAAAAAAGGAAAAGAATGGCTCAAGGTGGCTCGCGTCCCCATCATAATGATTGATGGCAGATTCATTCAAGCAGATAATGATGAATGGTTGTCGTCAGGTGAGAGCCCCATGCAACCTCAAAGCTTTTAATTGAAGTTATAAAATGAAAATTTCTTAAACAATAATAAAAGTAAAAAGTAAATGAAATATGATTTGGCATTATATATAATGTGAGCATTGGGAATTGTTTTGCTGATAATGAATTATATCCATCGATCCATCTCAGCTCATTTATTTTCCATACATATATATATATACATTTTCTCGGTGTTGTCAAATTAATTCTCTTTCTTTCTTTTCTAATTGTCTCATTAATTCTTTTCATTCACAGAATGGGCAAGGTGGTATGAATATGATGATGATTTCAAGTTCGAAGAACTCCTCCCCTACGAATATATTAAAAAACAAGTTTATAACGGTAGGTACAACTTATCGTAAATAGCATTTGGTAGCTGTTTTTGCAATCTATAGAATTAATATTATCTGATATATGTTATCATAGAATCCATAAATGTTAATATATTTACTAATTTGAATCTGATTGGAATAATTAATTCTTGATTTTTAAACTATATACGTATAATTTGAATCTGTATGTATTGATAATTGAATTGTTATTATTTAGGGTACAATCGATTTGATCCCTGAGAAGTGAAGATATTTGCTTAAATCTTGTGTGCGCGAGCGCCATAAGCAATCATGTTTTCCGATCCGTGAAGGGAATTGGTTTGGCAGATGGTTTGGGAAATTTCGGAGCTGTGGATGTGATAAATACTAGTTTAAACACTAGTTTTATACTTTTCTATTATGATAAATAGTTGGAAATAAGTATTGTATGGATTAATTTTTAAGAATATATATATATATATATACTAGGACATGATCAACGTGCAAAGCACGTTTGCCTAGTTGCGTAAAATTATTATTTTTTAAAAAATAATATACATTTCATAAATAAATAAAATTGATTTCAATTAATAATTTATGGCAAAAAGGAGAAAATTGTGAATTCTAGCAAATATTTGAGCGTAATGATAGTTAAGTAGAGTACAATAATTACATGCTTGCATAAATTAGAAGATAAAAACATTAGTTCAATACATATTTATAACATCGATAGTTTTAACAAAATTTTCTGTGATAAATTTAATACAAATCCAATAAAAATATTAATTTAAAATATGATTCATTTGATATTAATTTATGTTCTAATTATTTGTCCTTTGGAAACAATATTTCAATTTTGTTTAGAGAAAAGACTCGGCACTAACTGACTCATTTTCTTCATATATATATATATATATATATATATATATATATCTAGCTCTATCTCTCTTGAAAGCCCTTTGTTTGACCTCCATGTTTTTCATAGGCAAATGTTCATTTCCTATGCATATGCATGGCATGCTTTATCTTGCTTTCTGTTGTTCTTGGAGTATTCATCAGTTAATTTCACTTTCCATGAATTGGATGCTAAAAGAGTTATGTGGGGAGAATGCATTTGAACTGATGAGTCTTACGCGGGTGGTGTTCTACTACAGACACGGTTGGGAAAGAAAACTACTGCAATTTAAAGCATGCACCACTTCGTTTATTTGCGTATTGAGATTTCTGACATTTATAGGCACCCAAGCAGAGTATGGGAAAGTGTATAAACACATATATCAGGCTGTTTCTTAGAACAGGAAATACCAATGCATTTGTAGGTAAACACAAATATCATTCTGCGAAACAAAAAATCACTAACCAACAAAAATTCTTGAGATAGCTTACGACACCTTCACACCCGAAGATTAGGAAGTATGCACACTACCATCCCAATATTGTCGAATGAGAATAAAAATTAAAAATAAATTTTATAAAGTGCCTCTTCCACCCCTGTTGTAAAATGCTCAACATTAATATTGTCAAGAATTGAGGAAGTTGATAAAAAAGAAAATCTCGAAGAAGAAAATGAAAATGAAAAACATTAAAGAATTGATCACATTCATTTACTCTTCCCCAAATAATGAACCAAACACCACACCCCCAAATCCCAACCTATTTAATTTGTTAATAATAACAGTATTTCGCCAGACATTAAAAAATTTTATATGCTACATCTTATATGTATACGCCTCCTCTTGTGACTATCAATACACAACCCTCACCACATCCAAAATTGGTGACGCTAGACAGACTCTGACCAAGAGAGAGAAAAAAAAACTCTCATCCATGTAAAAGTAGCCTGAAACTGAAATCATATGGCATTTACTTGTACTAATTGTGATGAGGGTTCTCTTCCTCTTCTCTCAAGACATTTGACTGCTTCGCTACGAAGTTCATCCGGTAGTTGCAGGCAGACCCAATCCAGCAATGACCCCAAATCCTTAGCATAGTCAAGTATATACCAATCTAGTACCTTGGGGATAATTTATTTATTTGTCTTGGTAAAGCCGACTGCTGCCTGAAAGTAGTCCCTCCTTACATCTTCCAACTCTTCTTCCACTTGAGATGCTATGTACGCCCTCGCCTTCATTCATAAGTCATTGATTTGACCCATTCTCATGGTTAAGTAATGGTGCAGAACTCCTCTGGTACTGTTTCTTTCACAAAAGTTATCGTGGAGACTGTGAGATCCTCTTGTACCATTTTTTTCTTTATAGTAATTGATGCAATAGTTGCAAGTGTGTGCAGTTACTATATTCCATACAAGCTGGGAAGTAGTATTATGCTAAACTAATTATAAGATAGCACTTTTGCAAGGGATGGAAGTAGCAACATAAGATTCATAAGAAAGACAATCACCAAATATATAAAATAATTAAACTCAATATAAAAAAAATTATGACAAGTATTTATATAAAAAAAAAAAATCTTGAAAAAGCAAGCTGAGCAATGACAGATATATATATATATATATATATATATATATATATGTATACACACTACTACACATTATTCCTATAATACTAAAAATTTTAACTTCTTGAAGTCTGAAGTAAACTATGACACCGTGACAAAAATAGAAATGGCAGATCTTACCTTCATTTGATTGACTCAGTTAACAATATCATATTTCCTCTGCTTCTTATTATCTATGAGAACCTCATAAGCAACTTGAATCTTAATAAATCTAGGCTCAGCCATTTCCCCCTCCTCAAGAGTCCATTTATCGTCATAGACTTCAAACAGGAAGATAACTGGATCAATATAGTGCCCAAGACAGGGGGCTGCCAACTTTCAAGCAAACACCAATACACAACAGCTAATAGGACCTAAGCTTCAAAGAACAATCATGCTACATCCATAATACAATGACAAAAGAAACCCAGGTATAATGCATATGGAACTTCCGATTAAGTGAAATCATGATAAAGGACAAACCATCTGGATGATAAAATTTGGCCAAGCGCCTATAAGTGAACTTTATATATTCTTCATCAGCATCAGGTAGAATTTGTCAACCACTCATAAACATAATAATAGAATAGACAAGACAAAAGGTGTAAATATTACCTAACAACAGGTGAACTCATATAAAGAGCACATTCACAAACTTTTCATCATATGTTGAACCTATACAACTATACTTCTTAAACGGATGGAACTTAGTTTCATTGAGTTTTTGCAATAATGTTATCCATCCATGTCATCAATTATTCAAAATCTGATGATATAATAAGACATCTGAATTTCAGCCACTAATACATGCATATATATATATATATATATTTATATATCAAATCCATAAAAGATGTCATCACCTACGATCACGATCAGGAAACTTATAACAGAGTAACAGACTATTCCTTCAAACTCCATTTCTCTATAATGAACGGAAGGAAGCACAATTAGTGCATTAAGATTTCATTTTTCTTGTCCTCTTTCAAATAAAAACCTTATCACATCTCTGAAAAGAACCCACCATATTGATAAGGTGGGGCTGTGTGTAGATATTCATAAACATGCATTCAAATCAATATCAAATATGTATATATCTGTTATTTAAATATATGGGTATTAATTATTATTGTTATTTGATATCCAACGAAGCTCACTGAGTATATAAATAAAGCGTCGTTGTCTGTATAATTTCATCAATAGAATCTGTAAACAAATTGATTATACTTGTAGGGTACTTGTCCAATTGAAAATCAACCTTAAGAATAGTCTGTGAACCCATGAATTATACTCTCATGGTCCAAAATATTAAAAAAAAAAAACTTGGGACTTCCCCCACAAATTAAGAATATCACCAGGATTGAATACAAACTTACAGCAAGAGAAGAACAGCTTCCACAGAAGAGTGCAAATGTAACCAAGGGTTCAGACCATTCAAATCCAAATATGCTGCGTGCTTTCATCTCATCATTTTTTGCAGCTCTTGTGCATGTCTGTAGAAGAATGAAAAATAGGTAATTTCAATCCTGCCAGACACAAAAAAATGAAATTCAACCAGGAATCATACAAATTAAGTTGAGAAAATGACTCACAAATTTCAAATGAAAAGTATGTCTTAAAATGAAGTGTTCGATTGTTATTGCATTCAGCAAGTGTCCCCCCACAAAGGGTCAAGCGGTGCAATTAATTGTGAATGAACCAGCAAAACTGCAAACCATTTATTTGCATAGTTTGTCCGTATAGTTAAAACAAAATGACCAAACGGTGCAATGAATGCAAAACATGAAGAGGCATACGAAAAATCGAAAAGAAACCAAAGAGGAAATATCAAAATGAATAAAAAAACAGAGTAAATTTCATCAAGAAATTATGATCATTGCCCGATCTGCTTTGCTCTTAAACATTAAAAAGATATGAAAACTAAATGAGTGTATAGATGATAAATTTACTCACGGAGATAAGAAATCAGAATCAATAAAGGAAATGAACACGATCAAGAACTTCAATAGATAGTCGCATCCTTAACATTTAGTTTGGTTCCCGATAAAATCGAGACAAAAAATTCCATCAAGTAGAAAAACAAACGGAATGATTGCTCTAAGTTCAAATCGAGTGCTACTTGGCTCGACTTTCCAATAAGATTGTAAAGACGTTACCGCAAAATATAACAAGATCTTCACAACACAATAACCAATCATGAACAAGCCATCAATAAGACATAATCAGAAAAAATCTAGAAAATGAAATATATATATATATATATATATAATAATAAGAAAAACAAAACTTGTTCTAGAAAACAAATACCTAGTTCCCTTCCGTCACTGCCTCCAAACGATGACCAAATCTTCACTTTCTGCAGATCTCAGTCCCAAACCAGAAATAGAAAAAAAAGTTAACCAAGCGGAAGGAAAAAAAAAAAAAAACTCCACCTTTCCCGTGAAGAACCGTGTTCTTCGTTGGCTGACCTAGGCTGCAGTTTTCTTCATTTTCTTTGAGACCAAACACGAGAAACGTCTGTAGAGAAGAGATTTGAGAGACATGGCTGAAGAATCGTGAGGACAGAGTGAGTTTGAGGATGGTCGAGGGTGAGAGAGAGTAGCTTTGGGGGAATATACGGAGGATTGAGAAAGATCGAGAGCGTGGGAGGGGGAGAAACTTCGAGATAATAGACATTCCGTTTGATAGCCGTTAAAATAAGACTTTCCGCTCCGTTAAAACAAGAATTTCCGTCTATAGCCGTCTGATAGGCACTTATTATATATAGAGATATGTTTTTGCAAGATATTTGGTTTTGGGATTTATATAACCCTCAAAGTTCTTCATTCATTGTAAATGGTATTCCACCGTCATAAGTGATGGTTATCAATAAAATTAGGGTATCGTCTTTCTAATGGAACAAAAAGAAAAAGAAAAATCAAACTTATAATTGGCCTCAATTTTGACATTAGATTTTGTTATTTAGTTACGATAATACTTATTTTTCTATATAGCTACTGCTTTGTAATGGTGTTAATTATTTTAGAATGGTTATAATTTTAGAAGGCTTTTAATTTTTAGGATTTATGTAATCTCTTTTTATTATCATTTATATATAGCACATTTATATATAGCATTCCTCTGTAGCAAATAAAAAATCTCAATAAAATTTCTTTTATAATATCTATTGTGGTTCTACACTAAAAGAGGTTATAGCCTCATGAATAGCGGATTTTGTTTGTGTTTACACTATGCATAATATTACATTTTTATCATCTAATTCATCGTTAACAATATAATTGAAATTTTATTATTATAATATTAATTAGAATATCATATTAATAATGAACTTACAAAAAATCTAAATTGAAAAGATTGTTGTTGATTGAACTTTTGGAACAACTTAAGATTTTATTATATTTTCTCTTTGATTAATTAAAAATAATTGTATTTTTTCGTATATAATATTATTTAAAAAGAATAACAATTATCTTCATATTATTTTTCATAGTAATTCATAAAAATATATCATAGTCATTGGATTAATAATATTTTTATTTTACAAAATGTAATTATTATTTTTAGGTTCTAATTTATGCAGCAATTTATAATTGGTCTTTAATTCATCATATTCACTATTTCATCTTATGTGGTAACACATTTCATATTAATCTATTTGTAATGCATTTTTAAATTATTATTAAAATAATTAATAACACTTTTTATCTTTTAAAAAATTATTTTGGTAAGAACATGCTTTTATTTCTAAGATCTGAAAAGAATAATAATATTATATTTAAATTCGAAAATAAAAATATTGTCTTTAAATTTGAAGAATAAAATTTCATTATTATACGATATTGTTTAAAAATAAAAAATTTCTTCCTATTACTTCTCATAAAAATAAATCAAATAACACTTTTTAAACTAATATTGTTTTTTTTTTTTTTTTAAAAATATTATACTTTTTCAAAATTAAAATGAATAGCCTATTTTTACATTTTATCATTCCAATAACAATTGTATCTAGGAGTTTTCTATAAAATTTAAAAAATATTATTTTATCTTTTTCATTAATAAGAACATTATTATTATTATATTTAATTGATCTTATAACGAGTGAAGCAATACATGTCCTATTATGATTTTAATATAATGAGTTTTAAACATTTGATTTGTTATGTGTTTAATAATTTTATATTTTCTGTTTCTTTCATTTTCTTAAGTATATATAATTATAAGAGATGTTCAATAATTTTACATTTTTTCTTTCCTTCATTTTCTTAAGTATAATTATAAGAGAACTATTATAAACACAAAGAATATATACAAAAGTAAACCTGCAAACTTACGTGGTTTTATGAGATCTGTTAGATCTATTTTATAATAAAAATAATTTTATTATTTGATGCATCACATCATGCCACGTTAGCTTTAGGTTTATTTTTGTGTAATTCATTTGTGTCTAAAGTATTTTCCTAATTACAATCACTTGTAAAATTTGTTTAATAGATTTATGATTATCTTTATATTTATCATAATACATCTTAAAATTCTTACTTACCACATTAAAAATGTTGTAACACTTTCAAGAGGAAATAAGTACATTGTAAGTCAGCTCTTACTTGTATATTTATAATAAATTTGTCATTGGAATCACGATATCGTTTAAACATAATTGAGGGCGTCCAAAATTCTAAAAATCGAAGCTTGGAATGGATGGTCCAAAACCTCCAGAGTCGAGACTGATTATTCCAACGGTTCTTATTCAATTCAACCATAGCAAGAGATAAACAGATATAACAACACATGAAGGAAGATATACTATACCCTTGAGTTTGTCCATTCAATTTGATTGTTCATGTATTTTTTAAAAATTATTTTTGCTTAATGATTAATGAAGTGGTAATTTTCTTAAAAAAAATTAAAGATGTTAAGAAAATATTTAAAATAATAAAAATACAAATTTGTACTAGGGGCAAGGCGAACGGTCAAAGCTTGGCGGCATAATAGCAACACCAAAACTAGAATAATGTTTTATACAATCTTAAGCTCGCGTACTCATTTTAAAAAATGTGATTAGTCTAGAAAAAGAATACATTTTTCATAAATCTCGAATGGGTTATGCTATATGGATCCCACATCATATGTATTTTAAGTTTTTTATTTATTTTTTATGCTAAATCAATTGAATTGTACTACTCATCATCTATACACTACATATTTATTATGGAAAAAGGAAAAAGATTAAAAAAAGATGTGTAATACTGTGTGGTGTAAGGCTGTGTTTGGTTATTGAATCCAACTCAACTTATCTCAAACTAATTATTTATGAGATTCACTACTTTTTCAATTCTCCATAAAAAGTTAAATTCATCTCAACCTACTTCATACATTTCAACCTAAAGACTTAAGAGAACTGCTAAAAACACGAAGAGATTATACAAAAGTAAACCTATAAACTGACGTGGCTTCACGAGATCCGTTAGATCTACTTTACAATAAAAATAACTTTATAATTGATGTACCACATCAAGCCACGTTAGTTTGTGAATTTATTTTTGTGTAATTTTTGTGTGGCTAAAGTATTTATCAAAACTTAAACTCATTTTAACCTAAAAAAATTAAATCCATTTTAATAAGATTCACAAAATATTACTATTCATAACTCATCTCAACGTCCAAGTTATTCTTCTCCATTTGGAAGAGGCTAGGGGACGGACGTGTGAATAGAAAGAATTTACACCCTCTAATAATACGTTGACACCTATGTTTAGAAAGAAAACTAGAACTGTGTCCAGGTAAATAGAGCCCATTCTAGCAGGTACAAGCTCTAATATTTTTCCTTAGTTTTTAGAATCAAGTATTGAAATTCTCATTTGAGTACGTAGAATTAATTGAATGAATGAATGAAGGTTAAAAAAAAAAAACAAAAAAAAACAAAAAAAAAAAACAAAAACAAAAACAAAAACAAAAACAAAAACAAAAACAAAACAAAACAAAACAAAGAGAGGGACTGAGGGGTGAGAGAAAGTGAACTTCGACCGGCCACTTGAGGAGAGAGAGAGCAAACATTTGGTGTTGGCGAAAGAGGGAGAGAGGGGATAAAGAGAGAACGTTGGGGTGAGGGATTGCATGAGCAATACTTACATGAGAGCATTTCTATTTTTTTTCTCTTGAAATGCATATGTGTAAATATATTATTAGTGTTCGTTCAAACCAAGGTCGACATACTACTCGAGCCAATGTTCTAAAGACATGTTCGCTTGCCGTCGTGACTCCACTCGAGCGATACTTTGTTTGAGTAATGGACCTAATTTTCCTATCTAACTTTCCACCTAAACCATATACGATCCATGAATGGAAAGAAAGAGAATAAGAAAGAAGAGAGAGAGAGTGAGAGAGCCGAATATCCTTACAGAGACTATTCACAAATATGTGTGTTTAATACACAGTAAATAATACTGAGATCCTGGAGAGCCAATTTAATACCCATGAGCTCTTGAATAGCCAATTTTGTCTTGAATATCTTGTTATATTTCTTTAATTTTACAACAATATCCTTTAATTATTCTGAAATATTTTAAAGATCATTTTCCTGAAGTCTTCACTTTCAAGATACGTAGGCACAAAAACCAACGTACATTGATATTTAATTATCACTTAAGTTTTTTTTTTTTTTTAAATGTATCACTTAAGTTGAACATAAACGCTTTGATATTAAGGTTTATTGGTTCGTTTGTTTTCAGAGATGAGATGAGATGTTAAAGTTAAAAAGTTGAATAAAATATTGTTAGAATATATTTTTTAATATTATTGTTATTTTGAGATTTAAAAAAGTTGAATTGTTTATTTTATTTTGTGTGGGAATTTGGGAAAGTTGTAATGATGAGGTGAGATGAGATGAGATGAGATGTTTTTGGAAAATTAGTAATATAATTATTATCAAGTATTCTTAGATATATTTAGATATTTTATCCATAAATATCATTTAAATATAAAATATTTTTAATTTTAGATCTTTAACTGTTCATCTAATTATTATAACTTTCACAAACTCTCAAACAAAATATAAAAATAATACAATTTTTTAAAATTTTAAGATAAAAATAATATTAAAATAATTTTTAACTTTATAATATTTTTATTCAACTTCTATATTTCAATTAACACTTTTTATTTTATTTTATTTTATTTTGTACAAATTAATTATTTTCTTGATGGTAGGCCATCAGATCAGGACAAGCAACTATGAATAGGGGAATTGCAACTTCTGGCTGGCTGCTCTGTAGCGATTGATTAACAATATGAACAGCTGTCATCTTGAAGCAAATATAATTTTTTTCTGAAATATATGATGAATGATGGGTCTTTCGACTCTTTCCTTCATTTACCACAATGGGATTATATGTATGATGTGTGTTGACATTCAATCCACAATTAGAATCCAAAGCTCTTTCCCTTCTTTGGAGCGTTATTTGATAAAATGGCCATCAACTGTTTTCTCAGCCCTTATTAATATGAGTACAAATGTTTCAACAATATGCCATGATTCATTGAGATGAACGGTTTTTATTTTTTATTTTTTGGTCATCTTTTCAGATGTAGTTACTCTCTGCAATATGATAAAGTAATTTGTAATCAGTTTTTTTGAAATTCATTTTCTGGTTAACTAATCTTGTTAAAGTAAATTGTAGTTTACTATGAAGTATGAAGTCACTTGCAACATTGTTACCTAATAGTTATAGGGAAGAAAGGAGGGCCCGTTGTGGTCGCTGATATTAATATTGTGATACTTGCAGCCGTGAGTGTGCAAGCACCGTGCAGTCGCTTTGAAAAAAGTGAATAAATATGAGACTCACATGAAAATAAATTAATTTTTTAATAGTGGACCCTATTCTTTTTCAAAGCGACTGCACAACATTTACGTATTCTACGACTGTATGTAGTATTACTCATATTTAATTAATGTTATGAAAGATTGGGTTGAGATAAAAAAATTTGTGGAAGAGGTTCATCTATGTCAGACACTTTTGACTCTTCGTTCGCTTGGCACCACAAGGATGATTTCCTTTATGAGGTATTTAGCAACCTTTTGAATTGTGAGATAAATGAGGTAGAGATGGTTTTAAATAAAAATTAAAAATTAAATAAAATATTATTAAAATATTAATTTTTAATATTATTATTATTTTGAGATTTGAAAAAATTGAATTTAGATTTAAAAAAATTGAATTGTTTATTATATTTTGTATAAAAATTTAAAATAATTATAATGATAAGATAAGATAAATTGAAATATTTCTCAATTCAAATGAGACTTGTAATAAGGGCCATGCATGCATTAAACGGTGAATGGTGGTAAAATGTTTTTATAGATTGCCATCTCTCTCATTTTCAAAGGTAATGTCCACAAGTTCCGATTTTTTTTTGGTGGTAGGCCATCTGATCAGGACAAGCATTTTGAAAAAGTAGGATAAGCGTCTTACATCCAAGCAATGATTCTTTTTCTGAAATTATCAGGCATTGCATAAAACATTATTGATGGGTCTTTCCTTCAGTGAAATGTTATGATATGCAAAGCTCACCACCAATCAATAAATGATCAGATGACCAGAGCATGTGCTAACTAAAAATTTCATGCATTTTTTTAGTTCTCTTATAAATTTTGAAAAAAACATTATTCACAACATTATGGGCTGCATTCACATGCACCATACAACAGCTGCATATATATATCCACAAATGCAAAAAGTGGCTTTTCTTGTCATTTCACAGGGGTTGTGATCATAATTATCAACGTACAATGTCTTTAAAAACGGAGTAGTACTCTTCTGTAACTCCTCATTCAAAACGCACTAGTCTTCTAGTTCGCCCACAACAAAGCTCCTGATCAAGTTAAGGGCTCATAAAGAGGCGTTGAGATGGTGGGAGAAACGGCAAAGAGTGGTCATGTTGCTAGTGGTGATCATCGGATCCTGGCAATTCTTCTGGTGATGATTTTGCTGCACAAAGGCCATTGTGGAGCGAGTGTTGCTGCTGCTGATGCTTCAATATTCCAGGACAACGTCAGCTACCTTAACTACCAAGGCCACATTATTGACATGGACGAACCACACCTGTGGTTTGATTCTGAGATAAGCAGAATGCTCGCAGCACATTCTCGATACACTAATGGCGTTTTTAAAAAACCGCAAGTATCCAACTGTGGCAGGGGTAAAAAGTACTCTTCGTGCGAGCCCCTGAAATCTCAAAGTCGCAGGAGAGGAGAAACGCACTGTGACTACTACAAACGCAATTGCTAGACCTGAATTAAGTGTAGGATATAATATGCGTTCTATTTCTTTAAATTTTCTATTAGTTTTTGCTTTTCCTTTACTGAGCATTTTTGCTCAAATATTGTAAGTTTGCACAAAAACAATCTATAAATTGATGTGCTTGATGTGATTTGTCATATTATAAAATTATTTTTATTATAAAATAAATTTAACGAATTAGATAGAACACGTCTATGAGATTGTTTTTATATAATTCTTTTGCGGACGTAGCAATAGTGATTAGTTTAATCTTTATTATTCCTGCTATTTATTGTGAAATTGGCATTGAATGAATCCAATTGCAAGTCGGCAATTAATATTACTAACTAGCTAGCTAGCATATATGGGGGAACTTTTTTATCGCACAAATTAATTGATGAATGTGAGGAATCACTTGCATGCTCATTCACCCTCGGTCCTGTCCCAGGAGAAGTTACTGATCCAAGGTACTGCCGACTTGCAAATTTCTAGTCCCTGTGGAGCTGCGCAGTGCGCACTGCTAATTCTTCAATCCACCGTTACTTGAACGTTAAAAACTTAAAAAGTAAAAGTTGTGAAATATCATTTGGCATTCGGCACTGCTATGGCTCCCGAATTTAAAATCCATTTTGTGTCCCGAATAGACTTTTTATTTTTTTTGTTTTTTTGTTTTATGTATTTTTTTAATCATCATAAACATTTTTTTAAAAAATAAAAAAATCATAACATCATTAAAAAATATTTTTTTAATCATTCAAAAAAAAAAAAAAAAATTCGGGACACACTTTGACCAAAGCATTTCCCTTTGGCATTATAATGTGTTGATGTGACCATTGGGAATTGTTTTGCTCATGACTTAAATGTTAACTCTTTCTTTTGAATCATAATCAATGCCTTTTTTTTATTGCCGATCTAATTCCCGTTTGTTAAACAATGGAAAACTTCAAAAACCGGTGCTGTTTTTCGTGTGTTTATATTTATATATATATATATTAGGTGAAAGCAACGTGTAATGCACGTTTGCTTAATTTATATTTAATTTTTTTGTTAAGAATTATTTTTTTTATTGATAATGACATAATGTTTTAGGTTAATTAAATAACGATGTAATGTCTATATAATTTATAAATAATTACACGCTGCAATATATTATAAAAAAAGAGTATTAATAGAAGTTTTAACATGATCCTATAAATAAACATCACAAGCAAAATAGATCATTGCATACTAAAATATTTATCTCTACAGTATTTCTGGAATATGCAGGAAAAAACAGAAAAAAAGGTGGTGCAGCCGGTAAGACCAAATGTGCATTATTTTGAAATTAAACTTGGGAGGGAAAACATTTTTGTACTTTCTCTAAACAAAATTGAAATATTGTTTCCAAGTAACAAATAATTAGAACATAAATTATTTGTGGAAATATCAAAGGATTCATATTTTGAACTAATGTTTTTATTGAATTTGTATTAATCTTATCCCAGACAATTTTGTTAAAACATTACGCTCAAATATTTGCTAGAAGAAAATACATTTTTTTTAAGAACTAATTTTTTATTAATAAGGACGTAATGTTTTTGGTTAATATAATAACGATGTAATGTTCATGTAATTTATAAATAATTACACGCTTTGATATATTATAAAATAAGAGCATTAATAGAAGCTATAATATGGTCCTATAATTGGTAGATGTTCCTACAAAAAAAATTTTGAATAGCTTTTTAATTATTTATCCACAACGCTTTTTAATTTATTATTTATATATTAAATGAGGGTGAGGGCATGATTGGGCACTTCAAAGGCCTTGTTTGTATTCAGAACTCACTTCAATTCATCTCATCTTATTATTACAATATTTTTAAATTCATATACAAAATATAATAAACAATTCATTTTTTTTCAAAGGGATTAGTCATAACCAGGGGAGGCACATTTGGCTTGAATATTAGGAAATCAGGCTTGAATATTACAAAATATTACATTTGGCTTGAATATTACAAAATATAATTTATGCAGAACGCATATTAATTACCAACTAAGTTTTGTGAAGAGTGGGCGGACCACTGAGGGTACCGTCCCTCTCAGTTGAGTTTGGTATAAATCCACAGCTTTGTCAATGGGGGAAGAACTCAGCTCTCCCCAGTCCCCACCTCATTGAAAATCATGGCTATTCTAAGTGGCAGGATGATGTGTTAGCATTAGTATCGGTCTATGTGTCATTCAAGCAAAACTTCCATATTAGCTTATTATTAATTTTTTTTTAAAATTAATTTTTTTATATATATTTTACAATTAGCATCCACTACATACATTTGACATTAATAATACAAATACAATAATAAAAAATATAATTTTTTTATATATTATATTAGAAATATAATAAAATGAAAAAAATATATATAATATATTATAATAATAAAATGAATGTGCAGGTGAAGGTTTGTTGTGTTGTTGAAGGAGGGAGAAGAGGAAATGATTGTGAGAGAGAGAGTGGGAGGAGAGAGAAATAATGATTAAAATATGTTTTGTGGAGTGAATAGTAGCTTTTCAAATTTAGATAAGTGATGTTCATAACTAGCTAAATATATGGATATACATAAGTCAATGTAAATGAATTTAGGCTCATATTATGCAAATATGATTTTGCATATGCATATGCATATGCATAAACCAATGTGGATGCTCAATACCGAAAAGAATACGTATTGGCTATCAACAACACTCTCTTGTTGACTCAAGTCTTACCATGTGAAGAAATGAAAAATTATTCTCATCAACCACTATTCACTATCCCACACGCCACACCTTATGAAAAACACTCATGCACCCTATGAAAAACGAAAAAATATTTGCTGCAGCCTACATCCTCAACACACCAGTGTTGAGTTGAAGAAAAAAAAAAATATATTTCTGAAGAGTGTGTTGCGGATGTAGGCTGCTGCCCAGCATTCCTCATGAAAAACATCCTCACACTCTATGAAAAGTTATAAATGTGGGGTGTGTGATGTGAACAGCGACTGATTTGTAACAAACTGAAAAACCCGTGAAGAAATAGGTGCACTTGAAGGACATGTCATTCCATTTTTAGCCTGGATACTTTATTTATCCTTACTATTATTATTGTTGTTGTTGTTATTAGTATTATTACTATTATTTTTGCCTGGAACTTTTAACTTTTGGATAAGTCTAAGGGTGGAAGTTGGAGCATGTTGTAGTCAACAAATTGGACTTGGAGACTGAAAGTGCTGTTTATATATCTTTTATGTTTTAAGTATTGGAGTATACATATACAGTGTTAATGGGGATGGTGACATAGACCCATCGCAGATAAAAACATCAGCTCATTGAAAACAAGAAATGGCTTTGTTAACCATGAACCACTAATAGGACTGGAAGGTGGGATTAGGTAGCTAAGTTGGGGGATGATCAAGACTTGCCTCGCCACAATTATAGGAATTAAACAAATCGAATCCTGAATGTTTTAACACAACAATGCCATTATACGCTAATCCAGATTGAAACTCGCAAGAAAGATTCTTCCATCTGCGGGAGGAGTGCACATAATGGCTGTTTGGGGACAGTCTATTTAGCCAGCCTGATTCATATGGGGAAAAACGCTGCGTACTGAATGACGACAGTCTTCTTAATTCAACTAAACTCCCCGTTTCACTTTTCTTCTCATATGGTGCGCCTCATCAGGACCCTCCACACGGCGTCGTTTCTTGTTCAAGAACTTCAACTACTTCACTTCTTCGAACTCAACTCAGATCACTTCCCTTCTTCTACGACTGCACTGCTTTGTTCTTCTAGTGTTTCCCTTGCCGCCGTTGGATCTCTATCACCATCTCTCTCTCTCTCTCTCTCTCTCTCTCTCTCTCAAACCCTAACTCAAATTCTAAGCCGACATCTCCGTTGTTCGTCACAGAGAAAATCGTCGGTATGGTTCTCTCTCTCTCGCTGTTATTTTGAATCGGGTTCTGTGGTTTGGTTCTAATTGTTGCATGTTTCGCTCTTTTGAATCTTTTTGTCTTTTGGTGGTTGAATCTTGCCTTTGCTTTCTGATTAGTGAGATTTTGCATATTATGTTTTGTGGGGTTTTGTTTGATTTCGTATTTTCTGGGATTTTTTGAAGATTTGCTATCCATTTTACAAATCGGTTTGCTTGATTTCTGGGTATGATGATAAATGATTTTCCGGGTGTTGGTCTTATTGATTGTTTGAGAAGGTTTGTATGGATCCTCACTTCTCGTGTATAGTTTGCCCTAGCTTAAATTAGAAATGCATAATATTTCCTATTCCAAAATTTCCATAATAATTAGAGTGAAAATATGGCACTGTTGGTTTACTGAGTATGCTTGGAGTCTCTCTTTTATTTCTCTTGCAGGACTGAAAGTGGCATGAGCTTTGGATGGTTCATCTTTAATGCAGTAAACTTCTTGCATTTCTTCCTTAGTTTCTCTATTCATTTTGAGGATTGAAAGATATTTAATTTCTGCTCACTGGTCCACATTGGCTTCAAAGGAAAATCTTTCACAAATGTTCTTTTCAAAGGGATTAGTCATAACCAGGGGAGGCATCACAGCAACAAAATAGCTTTGGTGGAGAAAATATTAAATATATGCCATTGGCTTGTATTTTGTTCTTGCATTTATTTTCTCTACATTATTTATATTTATTTTCTTCTAAAAATTTGAATTGGCGATAAAGTTTTTTTTAAAAAATGAAAATCTAAAAAAAAAGGTAACACAAAAGAACTATAGAAAGATATTTAAAAAAGGCTATGTAAAAAATTGTAAAACATCTGAACATGAAAGGCCGAGAAAAAACCCACAATCATGAATTTTTCACTTGTTTAAAAAAAATAAATAAACATAAAGACTATAAAAAGAAGTCTTTTTAAAAGAGTTAAAAATATTTTTAAAAAAATAAAAAAATCAGGTATAAGACCTGCTGGATATATATCCTGGTTATAATCCGGCCCAAATTCAGATATCTGCCTGTTTTTAGACAAGATTAACCCGGGCGAATACCCGCTCACTTTTAAAAATCCGATCCGGATGGCACAGCCCTAAATTCTCAACGTCCAAGTTATTCTTATCCTAATATTTATTTACGCATTACAGAAGCACGAGTATATACGCTGTCTCCTGAATCAGATATTGAAAAAAGTGAAGGAAAAAAAAAACTCTCCCAGATGATCATTTCTGCTGCCAAATTTGGTGGTGAGTCTTCACTTCCAGGCCAAAGGTAACCAATAAGACATCTTTTTACCTTTCTCTTCTACTTCATTCCATGCGATTTACCATTTTGTCTAAAACGTTATGCTTTTTTCTGGGTACATTTGATTTTCAGCTCCATGTTATCTCTTGTTTTGTTCAATTTCTGACTGAAGCTTTTGGCTTTACCGTCAAACCAATTGTGGTTTCATCTCTGTCTGTAGTTTTAGATCTTGATTTATACTTGATTGAATGGCGGAATACTATTTTTCGAAGTTCTTCCTTTTTTTTGTAATATGAGAATTAAATCTCCATTTTGATTTCATATTGGCCGGCTGTACGATTTTTTTTTAGTTTGTAAATTGAAGAGCGATCATGTCAACTGATGAACAACTCTCTCTCTCTCTCTCTCTCTCCCTCCCCTTTTTCTTGTTCCTAATGCTTGAGGTTAGGCAAAATTACGAATCGTCGAAATGCTTAATTTTGTAGCTGAATGTTTTGGGAGTTGAATAAATCTAGATTCTTTATGACTTTGTATGGGAAAATCTATATTCTTTAAATTTACACATGTTTTACAGTGGTTGATCTTTTGGTGTGAACTGTTGTTTTATATTGCCTCTACTTGTTCAATTGGTAGCGAGAAAAGGAATTGCTTCCAAATTCTTTGACAGCATATTTGTTCAATTGTATTCAGCAATTCCCTTTGCGTCTAATTCTGAAAGATCTTCAACATGTAATCACCAGTTATAATACCAACTACCATGGCCTTGTCACAAACTTAACTTTTAGTATTTGATTTGTCCAACTAAATGATATCCTAAATATGAACGATCTACCCATCTCAGAAAACCAATTTCCCTAGGAAAGCCACTCTTGTTTTCCGAAATCAAGTGAGTGCAGTAAATTCTCAAAAACAAATTGCTTCATTTCAATAATAATGTTTTTGTTTTTCACTTTACAAGGGGTGAGAGGATTCTGAGTCTTAACTCAGAGAGGAAGCTCCATCAGTGGTCTTAATAGTTAATCTCTTAATAGATTCTAGCATATTGCATTAGATTCCTTGTAGGATATAATACCTTCATTGTGTTTTCCCCCCCAGATTATTGGGGAAAGTGGCATTGATTACAGGAGGAGCCACTGGTATTGGAGAGAGCATTGCGCGCCTATTCCACAAACATGGTGCAAAAGTTTGTATAGTTGACTTACAGGACAACCTTGGCCAGCATGTCTGTGATACCCTTGGTGGTGAACCAAACTCTTGTTATTTCAATTGTGATGTCGCCAAAGAAGATGATGTTTGCCGTGCAGTTGACTTCACTGTCAGTAGATTTGGTACACTTGACATCATGGTCAATAATGCTGGTTTGTCAGGTTCACCGTGTCCCGATATCCGCAGTGCAGACATATTGGAGTTTGAGAAGTTATTTGATGTAAACGTGAAGGGAGTCTTCCTTGGAATGAAACATGCAGCTCGGATTATGATCCCATTGAAGAAGGGCTCTATAGTTTCTCTGTGCAGTGTTGCAAGTGCCATAGGGGGGCTCGGTCCACATGCCTACACAGGGTCCAAGCATGCTGTTTTAGGGCTCACAAAGAATGTTGCAGCTGAGCTTGGACTACATGGGATACGTGTCAACTGTGTTTCTCCTTATGCTGTTCTAACAGGCTTGGCTTTAGCTCACTTGCCGGAGGAGGAGAGAACTGAGGATGCCATGGCAGGTTTTCGTGATTTTACTGGGAGGAATGCTAACCTGCAGGGTGTAGAATTGACCACTGATGATGTGGCTAATGCTGTGCTATTCTTAGCAAGCGATGAAGCAAGGTATGTAAGCGGAGCTAATCTCATGGTTGATGGGGGCTTCACATGCTCAAATCACTCACTTCGGGTGTTTAGATGAAATGACATTCAAGAGGCTCATGCCCTGCTTTGGTGTTAGTTGGAGAGTCGTGTTAACTGTGGTCTTTTTGGTGGGCAGAGGGCTGTAGAGTAGAATGGGTTGAGTTGGGTAAGTTCATGATAGAATGTAGGTTTTTGTTTTATCATGTTTATAAGTTGCACCTGGATCAAATGATCTTCACTGATTAAGCAAGTCTTATGAATTCTGAAAGATATAAGATAGTTCTTTCTAAATTTTCTGTTAACAACAGGTATGTACAAAGAGGTGATAACAAAGCAATTTTTGTTTTCTTTTCAAATTTAGCTAAAACAGTTAAAGTGAAACAATCATAATATATTAGTGTTTATGAATATTTTTTTTTTAGAATCATTGAAACCTTTTGTCAATCATTTGGGCTTTGCTAATGAGCATTTCTACGTAGTTACTCCCAAAATCATGATCCCAAATGATGAAATAATGGAGTAGCTAGAAAACTTTTGGGAATGCTGCATAAATGGAAGCCATCTATCTAATCTCTACAATCATGCTTATTAATCTGAGCATTAAAAGTCGGTGATGATTGATAAAGTTTCCCAGATTTCTACAGAAATGTACAATCCGGATCATTCTTCACATAGCAGTTGAACAATCTCATTTACCAAATCCTTGAATTTTGGGATTTGTGTCCTAAATCCAAGCACAAAAATGCCAATAACCGTGTCTCAAGAAGCAGTGTGTTTTAAATCAAGGCGTTTATTTCTTATTTATTGTTTTTTTTTTTTCTTTTCTAAAGCCAAATGCATTTTTCGTTCTATTCTTATTTCTCACTGAACTTTGAAAAAAAAAATTGCTGTACAATTTGATTTTCTGTGCTCTACGAATTTATGGGTGTAGAAGGCCTTTTCCCAAATTTCTTGTCTATTTTCTTACAGAAGACTTTAACATTACCCACTTGTAATTAGTGGATGGGCTGAAAGTTTGTAATTCTATTTTTTACATTACCCACTTGTATGTTCTCATAAGTCATAATTGTGATTATAAAATTCGTACCAATTCAACTACTGAAGTGTATATATATTGCTGCTTAGTATTTTTATTTTATAAGATTATTGTACTTAATTTATCAAGAAGGGGACTGCATTTAGCGGTTTAATGTCGTCCAATAAGCGGACTGAAAATATTATCGTTCAACAGTTAAAAAGAAAGACATTCTGGTTCTATGTGAATGTGTATTTTACTGTTAAGTTTGTAAAAATAGTAAGGAGAGTTGAAGTATCAGCAGCATGTTTACTTCTAGCACATGGTATAACGATCCCAATGACTTGGAAATCAACGTATCTTTTTGGTTCATTTCATCCTATAAGCGGATGAGAGCATTATAATCAAATTAAATAATTACATTTTATTTTTTTCATTCTAGATTAATGGATTCCAGAGTCCAGAGTCCAGACCCTTCATCATGTGGAACTTGAAGAGCATAAAGAAAAAAAAATGGAACTTGAAGAGATTTGTAGTCATTAACGTATTGCCAATATGATCAATAGAAATAACTACATGGAGCATGCATTACATGGTGAATGGTGGTAAAATGTTTAATTTACATGGATTGCCATATTCTCTCATTTTTAAAGGAAATATCCACGAGGTTTCTCTTTGTTTTGGTGGTAGGCCATCTCATCAGGATAAACATGATTCAATCCATAAACAAAATTCAAAGCTCACCACCAATCAATCAATGATCAAATGACCTTTGCCACATAAAAGATTCTCTCTTTTCAATTTCTAAAGAGAGGGAAAAGCAAACTGGACAAAAGAATAACAAAACAAAAATAGAAAAGCTCGAAAACGAAATTTCTTTGCATCTATGTTTGATTTCATGTCATGACTTATGTTTTTGAATAATAAACTTCATCCATGTTTCATAACCAAACATGGCCAAATCTTTGGGCACATGGGAAGCAAAATATAACTTGCAACCTGGTTTTGCTCTGCTTCATACATTATTTACCTTCCTTCTTTTTCCTTTGATTTCTTTCATTCTAAAGAAAAAAATGTGGCTGAGGTGGGGGTGAAGTAAAATAACAAAAGATAGAAAAATACTGAAAGAGAGTGTTATCTGTCCATTTATTTATTCAAAGGTCGTCTTCACTGTGAAGTTGAATGGATGACCACATTGATCAGTTGTCCCAAAAGGAATCAAACTAAGCTTTCTTGACTATTCTTTGCCAAATTCTTTCGGCCAATTAGAAAACATGATATGGCTGAGGGTTGGAGTTGCATTGCTCTTTGCCTCCCTTAATTAATTGCAGCGTTGTTATTTGACAAAATGGCATCTCACGAGGGAGTTCTTTCATTCACTTCTTGCAAGAAATGGTGAATGCTGGTAAAATGTTTTTATGGATTGCCATCTTTCTTTTTTAAAGGCAATGTCCACGAAGTTTCCTTTCTTTTGTTGTAGGCCATCTGATCTGGACAGACACTTTGAAAAAGTAGGATAATTGCAACTTCTGGCTGGCTACTCTGCATCAAGACATTAATTTCTTGCCCACCGGACTTTGTGGTCCACTTAGCACCACAAGGGATGATTTCCTTTGAGATATTTAATAAGGGGACCATGCATGCATGCATTAAATGGTGAATGCTGGTAAAATGTTTTTGTCTTTCTTTTTTAAAGGCAATGTCCACGAAGTTTCCCTTTCTTTTGGTTGTAGGCCATCTGATCAGGACAAACATTTTGAAAAAGTAGGATAATTGCAACTTCTGGCTGGCTACTCTGCATCAAGACATGATAGAATTGAAAACGTCTTACATGAATCATTGTCATCTCTCTTTTTCTGAAATTATCAACTGTGCATAAACATTATTGATGGGTCTTTCCTTAAGTGAAATCATCAAAGCTAACCACCAGTCAATAAATGATCAAATGACCAAAGAATGTGCCAACTCACAGATAAAATAATAAAAGATAAAGAAACAAGAGATTATTTTATTTTTTACACCTCTTTATAAAATACAGAAAGAGACTGGTTCACTCCATCGACAGCAGGATATTCAATGAAATTCAAAGTAAAAATTAAAATAAAATTAAGTTTGTAAGTTATTTCTTCCTTCTGATCTATATATAATGATATATGGATTTTGTGGACATTTTGAAAAGTCGAAAAGAAAAACTTAATAATTATTTCATTTTTTTTATTTCATTTTTTGGTCTAAATAATTGCCCATTTTCTTAATCCCCAAAATTTTTTTTGCCCAAGTCGAATGTGTTTTAGTTTTAAGAATGACTAATGATATATACAAACTCAAAATATATAAGCTTCCCGAATGTCTTTTATAAAATAATAGACCTTATCATAAACAATGTAAAAAAATCACTTTTTATGGTAATATTTTCATTTTTTTTCTGGTAATGTTTATAATTAAATGAAAAAATCATTGTTCATTTCTATTAGAGTAATTCTACATACAACCGTGAAGTGCGTAATCGTCGCGTAATCGCTTTGAAAAAGAGTGGGTCCACTATTAAAAAATTAATTTTTTTCATGTGGGTCTCATGGTTTATTTATTTTTTTCAAAGCGATTACGCAGCGATTACACTATTCACGGTTGTAAGTATATTTTCTCTTTCTATTATATTGCATTTCACTAAGTTGTGTGCAAAAGTAATGGTTTTTAAAGGTTTAAACATCATATCCTTTAAATTATTCTCAAATATTTGAAAGATCCTTTTCCTAAAGTCTTCACTTTCAAAGATACATAGGCACAAAAACCAACATTGATAATTTAAGCCGAACTTAAACACTTTCACGTTAGCGTCCGTTTGATATTACAATTGCTATAAAGTATTTTTAAATATTTTTAGATATTTTATTCTCGAAATTTCACTACAAAATATTTTTTATTTTTTCATTTAATTGAAAGTGTTTGAAATATTAGCCACGTTCACTCCATCGACAGCAGGATATTCAATGAAATTCAAAGTAAAAATTAAAATAAAATAAAATAAAACAATAAGAGGAGAGTAGAATAAAACGAGACACGCAAACAAGGCATGCTTTCCTCGAATTTGTCGAGTCCACAAAATTTCTTTGAATCCTGTATGATTTGTCCACGCAAATATGTTGAAGAACAGTAAGTTAGACACTGACTTGACAAAATCCTGATTTTAATAAATAATTTAGAAACCAACCAAGCTAAAGTCATCTTGGTATAGTTAAAAGAATTGCTAAAACAAAAACCAAATACATTCTACAATCTATATAATTATAAATTTAACCTACAAGATTGCTAAAAGAAACAATCTATTGTAAATTCTTTTTTATTTGTCTCATAAAATAAGTTTGATCCTATTGAGTTGTTTTTGTCCTACTCGTTATTTTATAGATTTTGTGTTTGTAAATGCAACATTTTGGCTAGGACTAGGTGACTAGATGGATAAAGATTATTTGATGTTTTTGTAAGTTGGATGAATGTAAAGACCTTGATTTTATCTATAAACATTTGTAGTATATCTAAAAGTTATTAGATAAGTCAAGAATGTATGTATCCGAATGATAAGGAGTCTGAACTTATCCTGTAAAGAATTTGAATGGAAACTACATCTGCGGATGAGACTTAGTGCCAGGTGTCAACAGATGCGTCAGCAGAGTCATTCCATCAGCATAGTCCTATTGCAGATCAAATTCCTACCAGACTCATTCGTTCAGCAGAGTCTTACTGCAGATCAAATAATGATCGGAATATTTATAATTGGGATTCCGATTGGAAGATTAATTTTTTGATGATTATTCTTAGAAGTTGGAAGAGTGATCCAAGTGCTTGAGCGTGAGAAAATGAAGAGAATTTTCTAGTTCCTTGTTACTCATTCTCTCATTGAGTGCGTGCTTACTCCATGTTAGAGATTGACTGATCGAGTTTAGCCGCTAGAGTTCTAGTAGAGAAGTTAATATTTGAAAATCGTCAGAGATTTTGACTGCTACTGAGGTAAAGACAAATGGGTCATTTGTCGGGTTATGTAAGAGAGTCAATTAGCAAGAAATTTTGTAATTAAGAATTACTTGTAACTAAACTTCAAATAATAAAATTGATTTTTCTGGACTTAATTGTCTCGTAGGGTTTTACTTTTGAGGAGTTTTTCAAAAGCTTTTCCTTTGTAAACAAATTTAGTGTAACACACTTTTTTTACTCTATGTATTTGATTGATTACCAAATTATTTCATTATTGATCACTAACTAATTTGTTGAGTAAATTGGTAGCACGTGATAATACAATATAAGAGTACTTGGATAATTTTAGTGTTTATGATCTTGATCGTTTAATTAGCTTATACATATTCAGATTTCTTCCTTCTCTATAATGATATATGGATTTTTTGGAGATTTTGAAAAGTCGAAAAAAAATCTCGTCTGTATAAGTAAATATTCGATAAAATTCGATTGGGCTAAGTCTCTTTAAGGCCCACTCATTTATGTTTGAGTTGACTCGTTAGCTCGACTCAATTAAAGATCATTCATATATTGATAAATATATACATACACCAATATATATATATATGTTCATGTACATATATATGTATTAGCTAATAATATAAATATAACACTTTTATAATTGAATATATAATATGTAATCTAATTAGTTATGCTTATATATTGAATAGATATTTTATAATTTATAAAGTAATTAGTCGATAAGATTTAATAATTTCATATACTAGTATATAAGAACTATATATAAAATAAATATATGATATCATAATATGTGTATGTATTAATAATTTATGTAGAACATATAATTTATTGTTATTATGGATAAATATCAATTAGTTGATATTAATTATTTATAAAACTTATCAAAAAAAAATGTATTTATAAATTTATAAAATTTTATAATTTAATAGAAGTTGTACTTGCTAGTTGTACAAATTCAATATTAATTTTTTTTTATCTAATTTATTAATTATTAAATTTTATTCAAAAAATAAACAACTCGCGCCGAGCTTGAGTTGGAAGTTTGACTTATTGAGTCAAGTTTGAACACAGATTAAATAAAATTTTTGAGCTCGAGCTTGAATTTTTTGAGTCGAGTCGAGCTCTGCAAGTTAAAGACCAGCTCAACTCGGCTCGATTACAGCCCTACAAGAGATTACAAAAACTTCTTGATGGCTTTGCTTGGATTTGAAGAGATTTGTACACTCGGTTAACATATTGCCAATATGATCAATAAAAATAATAACGGGCGCAAGCATTACATGGTGAATGGCTGTAAAATGTTTTTCTTGGATTTCCATCTCTCATTTTCGATGGAAATATCTTGCCTTCCTTGGAGCTAGCGTTATTTGACAAAATGACAGACATCTCGCAAGGCCATTGATTTATTGCACGGATGAAAATTTGTTAGCCCAAGAATCATTGAAAATCTTAAAAAAAAAAAAAAAAAAAAAAAACCTGCAACAAATTCTTGTTAAACCGGGCCATGATTGATTTTGGCCATCAAACTATTTTATCGGCATCGTGCAAAAGTTACAACAATATGCCATGAATATGATTCATTGACATTAATGGTTTTGAAGAGAAACAGTAGAAGATGGTTGGGGGAGCTCATTATTGAAGAAAGAAAATGGCATCTGAGCAGCAAATTCGGCAGATACGGTCCTCACCAACCATCTTAAAACTTATCTTTTTACTCTTAAATAACTTTGGCTCGATTGCCCTTTCATTTGGTTGATTTTTTCGAAATCTATAGATACTCTGTAGGTTATTTGTTTCTTTAATTCTTGAGGAATATAGAAATATTATATAATATTATATAGATGTTAATATTTTTGTCGTCAAAACTTTCACTAAATAAACATTTAGGTCCCATATGGTTTTACATATAATCTCGTCTTATCTCATCTCATTTCATTTCATATCAACATAAAAAAAATCAAATATTGCAAATACTTTTCAAGTTCAAATTTTCAATTTTTTTATCTAATCGTTACTGAATCATTAAACCAAACTTTTAACAAAATATAAAAACACAATAACTAGCTCTGTGATACACACCCCCACGTTTTCTGAAGATTCTGATTTCCTACGCATTACTTATACTGCCGATTAAAACCATACTCTGCACAAAACTTCTAACACCTTCCGCACCACTTAAACCCAACATCCTAGCTCTTACGCCTTAGTGATGGAAGACCCCACTTATCCACTCTGATCAAATCCCGAGCAAAGGATGGAGCTCACTCATGACTTTCCATTCAACTTCACCTTCTCTTGGCTGCCATGACAATGTTTTAAATTTTGTACCGTACCAATCAATACGGTCGAAATTTTCCGTACCAGCCTTTGGGTTGGTATAGATACTCCATATTTTAAATTTATTTTATTTTTTAAAATATAGAAAAATGTTAAAAAATTTATATAAAAAATAATTTAAAAAAACACTTGAAAGAAGAATGCTAACCCAGAGGGAGCCCAGGGCTGTAGCATTGTCCTTTCTTTTATAGATTGCCATCTCTCCCATTTGCGAAGGCAATGTCCATGAAGTTTCGTGATAGACATCTGATCAGAGTGACAGAGTGTGCTACTCTGACAAGTTAGAATAGCTGTTATCTCCGATGAATAATTCTTTCTTCAAAATTATAAACATTCCATAAATATTATGAAAAATGTTATTACGTTGTCTTATTTTATTTTTTCATTTTGAGTGTTTATTTTTTTAAAAAAAATTATTTGTTTAATAGTTAAAGAATGACTATTAATTGTATTGGTATTTTTATTTTTCTTAACATGTTTAAAAAATATTTAAAATAAAAAAAATAGAAAATTACAAATTGGAGCAAATTGAAAAGTGACATTAATTTTTATTTTTTTTGAAAAACAGAAGTGACAGTAATTTTATTTTTGAAAATCAAAAGTGAGTAATATTATTATTAGAGCGATATTAAGTACAAATTTTAAATAGATAATCCTTGTATAAGTCTTTTATAAAAATGTAAATTTTATTAATAAAAAATATTTGTTTTATAATTTTTAAAATAGAGTCTATTTTTTTACAAAAATTTATATAAAATCTATTTAATATTTATACGAATCATTTCTCTTCAAACATTATTGATGGGTCTTTCCCTCAGTGAAATGACCAGAGCATGTGCACCCACTGACAGAATAAATAATAGAAGGCCGAGAAATATGGCGTATCAGGAGTGATTTAAATTTAGAGATGAATTGATATAATTTATAAATAGTTGAATAAAAATTAAAATATTTATTATATTTTATATAAAAATTTAAAAATATTATTTTAATATTTGAAAAAGTTGAATTATTTATTATATTTTATATAAAAATTTGAAAATATTATTTTAATATTTGAAAAAGTTGAATTATTTATTATATTTTATATAAAAATTTAAAAAAATTATAATAATGAGATGAGATAAATTTTGAATGCAAATGAATATAAGAGTGTTTGAAATATTGAATGCGTTCACGACGGGATATATGAAATTCAAAGTAGATATAAAATTAATAAAATAAATTAAAACATTGAGAGGAGAGTAGATTAAACGAGAGACGCAAACAAGTTACAACTTACAAGGGCGTGCTGATTAGGAAAAAAAAGGTTACAAGGGCGTGCTTTCCTCGAATTTGTCAAATACACAAAAACGAGACACGCAAATATTAAAAAACAAAAAGTAAGTTAGAGTTGATGTCTTTGGATGGAAATTTTTAATTTTAAATAAAAGTTTAAAATATTATTTTTATTTTATAATTTAAAAAATTAATTAATTATTATGTTTTATATAAAAATTTAAAAAAATTATAATAATAAAATGAGATGAGATGAGAATTTTATATTTCTTATTTACCAAACATTGATAATGATTTATGTATTTTTATATTATTTTTATATTTAGGTAATATCTCTTTAAATTAATCTATATTAAATTATATATTTTTAAAATTTTATATAACTATAAATAATATTTTAAGGAAATATTATTGCACTATGCAGAGAGTCAATCCACAAACAAAATCGAAAATTCATGAGCAATTAATAAATGATCAATGATGAGAGCAAGTGCCAACTGACAGATAAAAAGCACAAAAGCATTTTCCCATAATGTTTTCTACCACTATGGTATTTTCTCAGTGTAATTTTGGGCTGCGTTCACATTCACCATGCAATAGGCATATATATATATATATATATATATATATATATATATATATATATATATATCCACAAATGCAAAAAGTGGTTTTTCTTGTCATTTCACAGGGGTTGTGATCATAATTGTCATGTGTTCCAATTCCATAACTACATTTTATAATTTATAAAGTAATTAGTCGATAAGATTTAATAATTTCATATATTAGTATATAGAAATTATATATAAAATAGATATATGTTATCATATTATGTGTATATAGTAATAATTTATGTAGACATACAATTTATTGTTATTATGGATAAATATCAATTAGTTGATATTAATTATTTATAAAACTTATAAAAAAAATTATTTATAATATCTTATAATTCAATAGAAGTTATACTTGTTAGTTGTACAAATTTAATATTAATTTTTTTTTTTATTTTTTTAATCTAATTTATTAATTATTAAATTTTATTCAAAAAATAAAAAATATATAACTTGAGCCGAGCTCGAGCTCGAGCTTAAAGTTTGACTTATCAAGTCGAATTCAAACAAAGATTAAATAAAAATTTTGAGCTTGAACTTGAATTTTTTGAGTCGAGTCGAGTTCGGCAAGCCAAAGACCGACTAAGCTCGGCTCAATTACAGCCCTACATGAGACTACAAAAACTTCTTGATGGCCTTGCTTTGGGTTTGAAGAGATTTGTACACTCATAAAAACAGTTTGATATGATTCGTCAAATTATAAAATTATTTTTATTGTAAAATAGATTTAACGGATTAGTTAAAATTATGTCAATTTATGAGATTATTTTTATATAATTATTTTATAGACTTAGCAATACTCATTAATTTAATCTTTCTTATTCCTGCTATTTATTGGCATTGAATGAATCATGTTATAATCCAATTGCAAGTCAACCATTAATATTACTAACTAGTTAGCTAGCATATATGGGGGAACTTTTTTATCCCACAAATTAATGGAATTTAGACAACACTAACCAGGCAGATGTTTGATGAATGCGAGGAGGAGATGATTCTCTCGTGGAGAAATACTTTTTAATCAATTAATTGAATCGATGATTTGTATCGACTTTCTTTTTTATAACTGTTAAATAAGTGAATGTTATTAAATTTATATATTTTTTTTAAATTTCTTTATATGTTAGATTTAAATTTTTTTTTAATTTAATATCATTTTATACGTGAAATTTATAATTTTTTTTAACTTTTTATAAACACATTTAACTCTTTTCAAATAACATACAAAACTAACTGTCTTTTTCAACTTAACCCTGTTGCCCATCGCCTCGATATTGTTAGTTATCTAATAAATAATTTCAATTAACCAAGATATAATTAATAGCTTTCCACCTGTTTTTACTCTTGTTCTTGCACCAACCTTCCTTCATTTCCCTTGATTCCTTTCATTTCAAAGAATAAAACATGGCCGAGGTGGGTGTGGCATTTGTCTTTGCCATCCTTGGAGTGGTCTGCGATAAAATGGCTTCTCCATGGGACGTTGATTTCATTCGAAGACGAAAATCAACCGACGCGGCCTGGCCTTGTTTGTTTTTTAAAAACATCACAACTCATCTCATCTCACCTTATCATTACAACTTTCATAAATTTTTACATAAAATAAAATAAATAATTCAACTTTTTCAAATCCTAAAATAACAATAATATTAAAAAATATATTCTAACAATATTTTATTTAATATTTTTAATTTTATTATTATTATTATTATTTTTTAATATTTTAAAATATTTTTTAAAAAATTATAATATTATTAAAAAATACATAATTATTAAATAAAAAAATTAAAAAAAAAATAGAGCGAAAGCTACGGGCGTTAACCCCAGACATATACATTTCCCTTGACAAAATGACAGACATCTCGCAACGTCATTGTCTTCTTGCAGGAAAGAAAATTTGTGCCAACTGACAAATAAAAGGACAAAAGCAAAAGCCAAAGTTCACGGGCAAATTGCAATCACTAAATGACCGGAGCATGTGCCAACTGATAGATAAAAGGAGTAAAATAAAAGAAAAAAATAATCAATAAAGGGTAGTGATAAAATTATTATTTTATTACTATCTATTTATTTTTTATAATTTATTTTAAATTTTAAATTTTTTCTTATTATTTTTAAATATTTTTTTAACATTTTTAACCATTAAAAAAAATAAAAAATATATATAATTTTATTAATAGTCTATTCTTAAACTATTAAATAAAATTAAAAATTAAAAAAAAATCAATACATAAGTAGTAGGATTATGATAATCTTATCATTTTATATCAATAAAAGAAAATATTATTCTTACTTTAATTCTTACGGCTAATTTTTATTGCGGTGTTTTTTATTTAATGGTTAAGTAAATATTTTTTTAATAATATTATGAATTTTTTTATTTTTTAAAATATTTTAAAATGTGTTAAAAAAATACATGTAAAAAAAAAACTCATTCCAAAATCACTAAATTTCGTTTAGTTACTAAATATCTGTCAACTCATCTCAATTCATTATTATAATTTTTTCAAATTTCAAAACAAAATATAATAAATAATTTAATTTTTTTAAATTTTTAAATAATAATAATATTATTAAAAATTAATATTTTAACAATATTTTATCACTTCAATTCAACTCAACTTAACTTAATTCAATATCTTAAATATAACTTAAGATTCGTTTAAAAGTTAAATCTATTTTAACTTATTATTATAATTTTTTTAAAATTTTAATATAAAATATAACAAAAAATTTAATTTTTTTAAATTTTAAAATAATAATAATAATTCATCATTTTAATCCAATCCAATCCCATCCAATCCAATTCAATTCAATTCAATTCAATGCAGACTAATAAAGCTCGCGGAAGTTCCAACGGTGACAGTAGCACCGCTCGTTAATAAATAAATGATCCGAGCATGCGCGAAGTGACCGATAAAAAGAAGAAAAGGAAAAAGCAATCCATCAATAAATGATAAGAGCATGTGCCAACTGACAGATAAAAGGACAAAGTAAAAAGTAAAAAGAAGAACAAAACAAAAGTGGAAAAGCAAAGCAGTCATGAGGTGTAAAGTTGATTGGTTGCACATTATGTCATGAGTGTGCACTGCTGCTCATGTTATAATGGGGTCCCCCAAAGGAATCGAAATTAAAGTACTAAAGAGACTCATGTTTGAAATATTGGCTGCATCAAGACAGGGTAGCTGTTTTTGTCCTACTTGATTGTTATTTTATAAAGTTTGTGTTTCTATTTATCTCGTGTTTAGTTATCTAAACACATATCCAGATTTCTTCCTTCTGATCTATACATAATGATATATGGATTTTGTGGACATTTTGAAAAGTCCAAAAGAAAAACTAAATAATAATTTCATTTTTTTTATTTCATTTTTTGGTCTAAATAATTGCCCATTTTCTTAATCCCCAAAATATTGAGAAGCAAAATATAGCTTGCAACTTGGTTTTTTCCTGCTCATTACATTATTAACCTTCATTCCTTTCTTTTTCCTTTGATTTCTTTCGTTCTAAAGAAGAGAGGAAAACATTGCTGAGGTGGCAGTACAGGTAAAATTATAAAAAATCGAGAAACAAGGGATTATTTTCTCACCTCCATAAATATCGCCAACCTTTTTTGTAATTAGTTCCAAATTAAAGAAGAAAGAAAGACATCTTATTTACCATCTTAACAGAAAAACAAGGTAAATATTTTCTTTGTGAGCTGCCATATGAGAAAAGGTTAATGGAATCAAGCAGTACTGATAAAAGGATTTTCTTATCTTCACATGAATATGACAGACTACCTTAATTAAACCGCGTCATCAGCCATTTCCCTATTTAATTTTATTATACTAAGATATTTCATTTTCTCACACGAACTCTCTCAGAAATTCAATCAATGACCAATCAGTCAATGACCCATGACCACAGCATGTGCCACATACATTTCTCCTATTTAATTTTATTACAGTAATAATTTTCTTGCAACCTGAACTTGCTTTGCTGTTTGCAAACTTCCTTCATTTCCCTTGATTTCTCTCATTCCGAAGAAGAAAAACATGGCTGAGGTGGGCTTGGCATTTCTCTCTGCTTCACTCAGCGTGTTGTTTGACAGAATGGCATCTCCAGAGGTGGTTGACTTCATGCAAGGAAGAAAACTAACTGTAAGACTCTCAAGGAAATTGAAGACAGCAATGCTGTCTGTGAATGTTGTGCTTGCAGACGCGGAAGAAAAGCAACTTACGAATCCTTTGGTGAAAGACTGGGTTGACCAGTTGAAGGATGTTCTCTTCGACGCGGAGGACATCTTCGATGAGATTGCTACTGAAGCCTTGCAAAGAAAGCTGGACGCTGAATCTAATACCACTGCAGAAAAGGTACTAGGCTGCATCTCTAATACTTTCCTTGATACTTTTGTCAATGAAGTAGAGCCAAAAATAGAAGAGGTACTTGATAGACTAGAAGATCTAGTAAAAGCAAAGGATTTTATGGGTCTACAAGCTGTAGGAGTTGGGGGAAAACAATATCCAGATCAAAGGCTGTCCACTTCTTACGTCTCAGACACTTTTGGTAGGGATGAGGACAAGAAAAAAGTAATTGACTTATTGCTCTCGTCTGATGCGAGAGGAAATGAAATGTTCGTGATTGCCATCGTTGGCATGGGGGGAATCGGCAAGACTACCCTTGCTCAAATGGCATACAATGACAGTCGGGTGCAACAACATTTCAACCTTAAAATATGGTTTTGTGTTTCAGAAGAATTTGATGTGCCCAAGGTTGAGAAATCAATTATAGATCAGGCTGAAACTTCGTCAGCTCGTTCTACCGAGGATCCAGAGCAGCTTCAAGTTACACTAAAGAAGAGTTTGATGGGGAAGAAATTTCTCCTTGTTTTGGATGATGTTTGGAGTGAGAAACCCATTCATCGGGAGTTCCTAGGCCAGCTCTTGCAATATGGGGCTCGAGGAAGTACGATCCTTGTCACCACAAGGAATGGTAGCGTTGCATTGGCCATGCACGCTATTGAAACTCATCATCTAAAGCTGTTACCAAAGGATGATTGCTGGTCACTTTTTGAAAAGCATGCATTTCGCAATGGTAGCTCTGACGCAGATCCAAAGATAAAAGAAATAGGTACTCAAATTGTGGAAAAGTGCAAAGGTCTACCTTTAGCAATCAAAGCGATTGGCAATCTCTTGTGGTCTGAATCAAATGTCAAGAGATGGACGAATATATTGAAGAGCAATTTATGGGATCTTCCCATGGAGGGGACATACATTCTTCCGGCTTTGAGGTTAAGTTATAAGTATCTCCCCTCATATTTAAAAAGATGCTTTGCTTATTGTTCGATATTTCCAAAAGATCATATTTTTAAGAAAGATGAATTAGTGTTGTTATGGATGGCGGAAGGTTTCTTGCAACAATCCGAAATAGAAACTATGGAAGAAATTGGCAATCATTACTTCGATACTCTTGTATCGAGATCATTATTTCAACAATCAAGTCGCGAAACTAACTCAGGTTTTGTAATGCATGATCTTGTCAACGACTTGGCAAAATCCGTGGCTGGGCAATTTGGCACAGATAGTTTAAAAAAAATTGTGAAGATGACTCGCTATGTATCGTATTTCGGTGAAAGTTTGGGTACGATGCAGGATATTGAAGCTGATCTTTTAAAGGCCAAACAATTGCGCACTTTCCTTGAATTACCTTTTTCAATAGTACAATATTGGGAAAACAAAATGCCAAGGACAATATTGTGCTTAAGAGTTCTCTCCCTACGCAGAATACTTACGTTGCCTGATTCAATTGGCGAGATGAAATATCTACGTTATTTGGATGTTTCTTGGGGACAATTTAACAGATTGCCCGATTCCATATGTAATTTGTGCAATTTGCAAACGTTGAAGTTATCATGGTGTAGCAAGTTGGATAGATTGCCAAGAGATATGTGGAAACTCATTCATTTGCGTCATCTTGAAATTGATGACACTCACAAATTAAAGGAGGAGATGCCGATAAAAATGGGTAGATTAAATTGTCTCCAGACGTTGTCAAAATTCATCGTCAGCAAACATGACAGTGCTAGTGGGTCTAGCATTGGAGAATTGGGAAAACTAAAAAATCTTCGGGGAAATCTTGTAATTCAAAAGCTCCAAAATGTTAGATCAGCCGATGATGCATTGGATGCAAGCTTGAAGACGAAGGGTTCCCTCGAGGAGTTGGCGTTACTATGGGATATTCCTCTAGAAGAAGAACTTGGTATTTCGGAAAGTCAAAGAGGCGTACTTGAAAATCTGCAGCCCCATGAAAACTTGAAAAATCTCTCCATCGAGCACTACAGCGGGAAAGGTTTTCCTGATTGGATAGGAGGGCTTACTTCATTGTCTAAGTTGGAATTATTTGATTGCAAATATTGTAGTGTCTTGCCACCCCTTGGGCACCTACCTTTTCTTAATCAACTCGAGATTAAGGGGCTGCATGGAGTTGTTACTGTGGGTCCAGAATTTTATGGAAATAGTAGTAATTCTAAAATGAAGCCATTTGGAAGTTTGAAATTTCTGATGTTGAGGAATATGTCAAATTTGAAAAACTGGCTTCATTCTGGTGTACATCTTCCTTCGTTAGACCAACTAGAGATCATCAATTGTCAACATCTCGAGGGTTCGCTCTCCATAGACTCTTTCCCAGTACTTACCAGTATGAAAATAATTAGGTGTGATAATTTGGAATCTGTTGCACTTGCAAAACATGATGAACATGATGGTTTACTCTCAAAATTGAAAATACTTCTGATCTATGATTGTAAGAAGTGTGAGCTCCCCATGCACAGGCAATATTCATCCCTTGAAGTATTGTACTTGAAGGATTGTTGTGATTCCCTGACGTCATTTCCATTAGACCTATTCCCAAATCTGAAGAGTTTTCAAATCGAAGGGTGCAGGAATTTGCAATCTCTAGAACAACATGGAGGTGATTTAGTGATATCAAAAATAGGAATATGGAGATGTCCTAAATTTGTATCTTTTCCAAAAGGAGGATTGCGGGCCCCTAACCTTGCACTGTTTTCTCTCAAAGATTGCGAGAGCTTGAGGTTAATGCCGGATAAAATGCACATATTGCTTCCGTCTTTTCGTTATTTGGAGTTGGTAAATTGTCCAGAAGTTGAGTCGTTTCCAGAAGAGGGATTGCCTTCCAATCTGAAGAAAATCAAGATCTTGACATGTAAGAAACTCATTGCAAACCCGTGGAAGGAAACACTCCCCCGCATTGAATGGTTGAGAATCGGCAGCGACGAATTAGAAGAACATGTGGAGTCATTTCCTGGGGAGTTGTTGCTGCCCACCACTCTGACCTATCTTTGTATCGAATCAATTGGAAATTTGAAATCATTGGACAAGGAGGGGTTTCAACACCTCACCTCCCTTGTACAATTGTGGATTTGTGACTGTCGAAAGCTCAGGTACATGCCAGAAGAGGGCTTTCCTGCCTCCCTTCGTTTTTTGCAGATAAGGAACTGTGATCGTGTGTTGAAGGAAGAGTTGAAAGGTAGAGAAGGAAACGAATGGCTCAAGGTGGCTCGCGTCCCCAACATAATGATTGATGGTAAAGACATTCAAGGACATTATGATGAATGGTGGTCGTCAGGTGAGAGCCCCATGCAAGCTCAAAGCTTTTAATTGAAGTTATAAAATGAAAATTTCTTAAACAATAATAAAAGTAAAAAGTAAATGAAATATGATTTGGCATTATATATAATGTGAGCATTGGGAATTGTTTTGCTGATAATGAATTATATCCATCGATCCATCTCAGCTCATTATACATTTTCTCCGTGTTGTCAAATTAATTCTCTTTCTTTCTTTTCTAATTGTCTCATTAATTCTTTTCATTCACAGAATATTGGACAAGTCGGTTTAATGATGAATGCTGGAATACAGGTGAGAGCCCCATGCAAGCTCAAAGCTTTTAATTGAAGTTATAAAATGAAATTTTCTTAAACAATAATAAAAGTAAAAAGTAAATGAAATATGATTAGGCATTATATATAATGTGAGCATTGGGAATTGTTTTGCTGATAATGAATTATATCCATCGATCCATCTCAGCTCATTTATTTTCCATACATATATATATATACATTTTCTCGGTGTTGTCAAATTAATTCTCTTTCTTTCTTTTCTAATTGTCTCATTAATTCTTTTCATTCACAGAATGGGCAAGGTGGTATGAATATGATGATGATTTCAAGTTCGAAGAACTCCTCCCCTACAAATTATATTAAAAAACAAGTTTATAACGGTACGTACAACTTATCGTAAATAGCATTTGGTAGCTGTTTTTGCAATCTATAGAATTAATATTATCTGATATATGTTATCATAGAATCCATAAATGTTAATATATTTACCAAATTGAAATTGCACCATAAACTATTAAAATTGGCAATTATTTACATCATAAAGAACTAAAACCTGACAATTTGTACTACTCTCAGCACTGAACATATATATTGCCTATATATATGATCAATATGTTTATCAACTACGTACGTATACGTATTTGAACTATATAAAATCATAATTAGTGATTGGAATAATTAATTCTTGATTTTTAAACTATATACGTATTTGAATCTGTATTGATAATTGAATTGTTTTTATTTAGGGTACAGTCGATTTGATCCCTGATCAGAAGTGAAGATATTTGCTTAAATCTTGTGTGCTGGAGCGCTAGAAGCAACCTCCTACGTACCTAATTGCCACACACATTTCTATATGCATTTCCGATCCCTGAAGGGAATGGTTTGGCAGATGGTTAATTTGGGAGCTAGCTGTGGATGTGAGACCACCTTTTGTGGACGTGGCATGGCTTTAAGTTGTGGACGTGTGACTAGAAATTAATTATATGATGCTAAGTTTGTTTATGCTTTTTCTTGTCATATATACGGCTCATGGGACAAACATTATTGCTCAACATTCTGGTTTGAATATGGTTTGGATAGTGAATTGAGATGAAATGAAAGTTAAAAGTTGAATAAAATATTGTTAGAATATTATTTTTTTAATATTATTATTTTTTTAGAATTTGAAAAAGATTAATTGTTTATTATATTTTATGTGAAAATTTGTGAAAATTATAATGATTAAATAAGATAGGTTAAGATTGTTTTTCAATCGAAGCTGAGCTTTATGGGAAAGAAAAAAAAATCAAGCTTATTATTGGCCTCAATTTTGACATTAGATTTTGTGATTTAGTTAAGATAATACTTATTTCTCTATATAGCTACTGCTTTGTAATGGTGTTAATTATTTTAGAATGGTTATAATTTTAGAAGGCTTTAATTTTTAGGATTTATTTAATCCCCTTTCTATTTTTATTGTTTATGGCTCTCCTGTCGCAAATAAAGAATATCAATAAAATTTCTTTTATAATATCTATTGTATTTCTACCCTAAAAGAGGTTATAGACTCCTTAATAGTGGATTTTGTTTAATAAGATTAACAAAATATTAATATTCACAACTCATCTCAATGTACAAGTTATTCCGAAGGGGAGAGGCTAGGGGTCGGATGTGTGAATAGAAGGAATTTATACCTTCTAATAATACGTTGACACCTCTGCATTTAAAGGGAGAGAAAAATAGAACTGACAAAAATTCTACTTGTACACGGGAGGGGTACCCTCGCGTACGCGGGTGTCCACGTGGGATTATTAAAACGGTGTGGTTTTAATAATCCCTTCCTTCTTTTTTCCGTTTGGCTCCCAGAAATAGCACATAAAGGCCTTTTGAAATTAGACTCTGGTCGATCATGAAATAAGGCTCCCAGTTCACTTGAACGTGAGTTTCACCTCAGCAAGAAGACCATGGAACCCCAACAAAGATGATTCACGCAGGGTGGTCATATTCTTCTGCTCAAACACATGACTGCCCCACCGACGTCATGGAAGACGAAACACAAAAGGAGGTATGTGCACGTTCGTAAGAACCTATTCTTTGGATGAAAAACAGACGTTATGTGACGGAGGCTCACTGAGAGGAGTTTCGACGGGCTGGATGGATGGGGTGGTTGCGACAGCAAGGTGAGTGGCTGAGCACTAGTAAGAGAGAGAGGGAGAGAGAGAGACTGAGAGAAAATGGAGAGAACGACTTGACGTGGCTTACAGGGAGAGACATGGTAGACCTGGAGCTGCGTGGAGTGACCGTCGAAGTTTTCTTTGCCGATGGTAACAACGTGGAGGACCTAGCACCGAGAGGTGTCTCCGAACGAGGTGAACCCAGGGCTGTAGATGCTCTGTTTTCGGTGTGAAAAAATAGGGTTCTTCACAACATTAAACATTATCATAGCAAATTGTAAATTTTTTTATTTTAAAGATAGATTTAAAGTGCCATATCAAATTACGGGAGTTTTAGTTAAATTTGTTAAATTAGCACATCTCACTTAGTCTTAGCAACTTACTTTATCATAGCAAACAAAAAGGAAGAAGGAGAAAGGAAAAACATGTTGCTAAATTGCATAGGGTAACTACATGTGAAAAGATGTCCAAAAAAAAAAAAAAAGGCATTCAAAACCATTAATGTCAATGAATCATGGCATATTATGGTAATGTCCACTTTTTTATCAAAGTCTTGCACAATGTTTGTGTATATAAGACTTATACCTTATATTACTCTTTAAAAATTACTGTAACACCACTACCCAGTCTTCTTTCAATTAATATATCCCAACAGGGGCGAAAAACCAGAACAAATAATTAAAAAAACATTCGTAATTAAATGAAAAAATCATTGTTCATTTCTGTTATTATATTGTACTTCACTAAGTTGTGTGCAAAAGTAATGGTTTTTAAAGGTTTAAACATCATATCCTTTAAATTATTCTCAAATATTTTAAAGATCCTTTTTATGAAGTCTTCACTTTTAAAGATACATAGGCACAAAAACCAACTTTGATAATTATCACTTAAGCCGAACATAAACACTTTCACGTTAGCGTCCGTTTGGTATTACAATTGCTATCAATATTTTTAGATATTTATTCTTGAAATATCACTCAACTATAAAATATTTTTAATTTTTAATTTTTTTTTAATAATTACAACTTTCATAAACTCTCAAATAAAATATAAAAAATAATACTACTCTTTAAATTTTAAAATAAAAATAATGATTAAAAATAATAATATTCAAATAACTTATTGCCCATAACCAACTAAAACCTGACACTAAGTTAACCTATTGCCCATATGAGCAATAGAAATAATAATTTATGGATTGCCATATTTCTTTTTCAAAGCAATGTCCACCAAGTTTTCCTTTCTTTCAGTGGTTGGACAAAGCATTTTGAAAAATCAATTATGAGTAGGATAATTGCAACTTCTTGCTGGTTACTCTGTATCAAGACTTACAGTCCTTTTGTCACCACTTTACTATTTTTAATATATATATTTTTTTATTTTCTTTTAAATATTTTTTTACTATCTTTAATAAAAAAATTTAGAAAAAATATATAATTTCACTATGATCCTATTGAGTTAGTTGTTTTCGTCCTACTCGATTGTTATTTTATAAAGTTTGTGTTTCTCTTTATCTCGAGTTTAATTATCATATACATATCCAGATTTCTTCCTTCTCTATATATAATGATATATGGGTTTTGAGCAAAATTTGAAAAGTCGAAAAGAAAAACTAAATAATAATTTCATATATATAAAAAATATATTTAGATAAAAATGTTGTGGAGGATGTTCATATGAGGTAAAGACACTTTGGACTGTCCTTTCTTTCCCTCCGGACTTTGATACCCACTTAAGAGCATTTTCATTGATTTAGTCAAAGTTTAATAAAAGTTAAATTTTAGTTAATATGTGCCAAAAAATCATCATATTAGTCAAACATTAAAATATTCAATTCTCACTTCTCTCACAAAATATATAGGTATTTTTTATAATTAAGAAATTTGGTTCGATTTATTATTATTAAATATAAAATGTGATAAAAATAAATAAATTAGTTAATATTAATATTTAATAAATTTGATAAATATTAATATTACTATTAATTTAATTAGAATATAATAATAATTATTATTATTTAATGTTAATTTAATATTTAATAAATGTAATAAATATTGAAGTGTAGATATATTGCTGCTTAGTATTTTTATTTTATCAGATTATTGTACTTAATTTATGAAGAAGGGGGCCGCATTAAGCGGTTTAATGTCGTCCAATAAGCGGACTGATAGATTATCATTCAACAGTTAAAAGGAAAGACATTCTGGTTCTATGTGAATGTCTCTTTTACTGTTAAGTTAGTAAAAACAGTAAGGAGAGTTGAAGTATCAGCAGCATGTTTCCTTCCAGCACTTGGTATAACCATCCCAATTACACAAACTTGGAAATCAACATATCTTTTTGGTTCATCTCATCCTATACTTGGATGAGAGCATTATAATCAAATTAAATAATTACATTTTCTTTATTATCAACAATTTAAAATTTTGAAATATATTCTAAACATCGTACCTATGTTTAGTGTTTATAGAGGAGATAGAAGAGTTTCTTAATTATTAGAGTCACCCATATGAAAGGGTTTTTTTTTTTTTTTTTAAGAGAAGTGTTAATTGATGAAGTGCATGTCAAAAGACAATAAAAGAGAAAGGACACCAAAATCAAATCCTTTGCCTTATTTTCTGCTTGCTTTTGAAATGCAAAGTCTATAAATTTCATGTGCACTTGTGGATGCATTAAGCTTGGAAATCAACGTATCTTTTTGGTTCATCTCATCCTATACGTGGTGGATGTTTGATTATAATTTTATCTTTTTGATTCCAGAGTCCAGACCCTTCATCATGTGGAACTTGAAGAGCATACAGAAAAAAAAAATATGGAACTGATTTGTACACTCATTAACATATTGCCAATATGATCAATAGAAATAACAACAGGGGGCAATGCATTACATGGCGAATGGTGGTAAACTGTTTACTTTACATGGATTGTCATATTCTCTCATTTTCAAAGGAAATATCCACGAGATTTCTCTTTGTTTTCGAGGTAGGCCATCTCATCAGGATAAGCATGATTCAATCCGTAAACAGAATTCAAAGCTCACCGCCAATCAATCAATGATCAAATGACCTTTGCCACATAAAAGATTATCTCTTTTTATTTTCTAAAAAGAGGGAAAAGCAAAATGGACAAAAGAATAACGAAACAAAAATATTAAAGCACGAAAATGAAATTTCTTTGCATCCATGTTTGATTTGTCATGACTTGTGTTTTTGAATAATAAACTTCATCCATGTTTCATAACCAAACATGGCCTAATCTTTGGGCACATGGGAAGCAAAAACATCAATTGCAAAAGATAGCTTGCAACCTGATTTTTTTGAAATCTATTGATATTGATATTGGACTCTGTTGATTATTTGTTTCTTTAATTCTTGAGGAATATAGAAATATTATGTGATGTTATCACATAGTCAGTCCATAGATGTTAACATTTGTGTTGCCAAAAGCTCTCAAAACTTTCATAAATAAACATTTAGGTTTCGTTTGGTTTTACAGATGGTCTCATCTCATCTCATATCAATATTTAAAAACTATCAAATGCAAATATTTTTCAAGTTTAAATTTACAGATTTTTTATCTAATCATTATCGAATCATTACAACTTTTTCAAACTTTAAATAAAATACAAAAAATAATTCAAATTTTTTAAATTTCAAAACAAAAATTATATTCTAATAATATTTTAACTTTATAATATTTGTATTCAACTTTTTCTTTTTTATTTTCTAAAATATCATAAAACATCTTAATTTGCATTTGCGAGGTGCTACTACTTTTCTTTAAATTGCACTATAAACTATTAAAATTTACAATTTACATCATAACCAACTAAAACATGACAATTTGTACACTCAGCTAACCTATTGCCCATATAAGCAATAGAAATAATAATTTATGGATTGCCATCTTTCTTTTTCAAAGGCAATGTCTACGAAGTTTCCCTTTCTTTTCGTAGTAGGCCATCTGATCAGGACAGGCATTTTGAAAGAGCAACTATGAGTAGGATAATTGCAACTTCTGGCTGGCTACTCTGCATCAAGACGGTAGAATTGAAAGTCTTTGAAATATTAGCCACGTTCACTCCAACGACAGCAGGATATTCAATGAAATTCAAAGTAAAAATTAAAATAAAATTAAGTTTGTAAGCTATTTCTTCCTTCTCTATATATAATGATATATGGATTTTGTGGACATTTTGAAAAGTCGAAAACAAAAACTAAATAATAATTTCATTTTTTTTATTTCATTTTTTGGTCTAAATAATTGCCCATTTTCTTAATCCCCAAAATTTTTTTTGCCCAAGTCGAATGTGTTTTAGTTTTAAGAATGACTAATGATATATACAAACTCAAAATATATAAGCTTCCCGAAAGTCTTTTATAAAATAATAGACCTTATCATAAACAATGTAAAAAAATCACTTTTTATGGTAATGTCCATTTTTTTTCTGGTTCTATGTAAAAACAGCAAGGAGAGTTGAAGTATCAGCTGTATGTTTACTTCCAGCACATGGTATAACGATCCCAATGACACAAGCTTGGTAATCAACGTATCTTTTTGGTTCATCTCATCCTATGCGTGGATGAGAGCATTCTAATCAAATTAAATAATTACATTTTATTTTTTTCATTCTAGATTAATGGATTCCAGAGAGTCCAGACCCTTCATCATGTGGAACTTGAAGAGCATAGAGAAAAATAAATTATGGAACTTGAAGAGATTTGTACACTCATTAACATATTGCCAATCTCATCAATAGAAATAACAACGGGGGCCAATGCATTAAATGGTGAATGGTGGTAAAATGTTTAATTTACATGGATTGCCATATTCTCTCATTTTCAAAGGAAATATCCACAAGGTTTCCCTTTGCTTTGGTGGTAGGCCATCTCATCAGGATAAGCATGATTCAATCCACAAACAGAACTCAAAGCTCACCACCAATCAATCAATGATCAAATAATCTTTGCCACATAAAAGATTATCTCTTTTCATTTCCTAAAGAGAGGGAATAGAAAATTGGACAAAAATAGAACAAAACAAAAATATTAAAGCACGAAAATGAAATTTCTTCGCATCCATATTTGATTTGTCATGACTTGTGTTTTTGAATAATAAACTTCATCCATGTTTCATAATCAAACATGGCCTAATCTTTGGGCACATGGGAAGCAAAATACAGCTTGCAACTTGGTTTTGCTCTGCTTCTTACATTATTAACCTTCCTTCCTTCTTTTTCCTTTGATTTCTTTCATTCTAAAGAAAAAAACATGGGGCTGAGGTGGGAGTGGAAGTAAAATAACAGAAAAAATAAGAGATTATTTTCTCCCCCTCCATAAATATTGAAAGAGAGTGTTATCTATTTATTTATTTATTCAAAGGTCATCTTCACTGTGCAGTTGAATGGATGCACATTATTTCATGGGTGTGAAGTGCAGCCCACCTCTAATGACCACATTGATCAGTTGTCCCAAAAGGAATGAAACCAGGCTTTCTTGACTATTCTTTGCCAATGTCTACCTCACAGATCGAGTGGTACTTATCTAATTAACATTTTTTTGTTTTTATTTATGAGCTCATGTATTCCAATTTCCCTAATTATTTTCTCCTCAAATTTTAGGGGTGTAAAGAAAAATCGAAAAATTTTAGGGGTGTAACAAATTTAACTAACACTCCCGTAATTTGATATGGCATTTTAAATCTATCTTTAAAATAAATAAAAAAATTACAATTTGCTATGATAATGTTTAATGTTGTGAAAGATTGGGTTGAGATAAAAAATTTGTGGAGGAGGTTCATCTAAGTCAGACACTTTTGACTCTTCGATCCACAAGGGGACCGTGCATGCATGCATTAAATGGTGAATGCTGGTAAAATGTTTTTATCTTTCTTTTTCAAAGGCAATGTCTACGAAGTTTCCCTTTCTTTTGGTAGTAGGCCATCTGATCAGGACAGGCATTTTGAAAGAGCAACTATGAGTAGGATAATTGCAACTTCTGGCTGGCTGGCTACTCTGCATCAAGACAGGGTAGAATTGAAAGTGTTTGAAATATTAGCCACGTTCACTCCATCGACAGCAGGATATTCAATGAAATTCAAAGTAAAAATTAAAATAAAATAAAATAAAACAATAAGAGGAGAGTAGAATAAAACGAGACACGCAAACAAGGCATGCTTTCCTCGAATTTGTCGAGTACACAAAATTTCTTTGAATCCTGTATGATTTGTCCACGCAAATATGTTAAAGAACAGTAAGACACTGGCTTGACAAAATCCTGATTTTAATAAATAATTTAGAAACCAACCAAGCTAAAGTCATCTTGGTATAGTTAAAAGAATTGCTAAAAACAAAAACCAAATACATTCTACAATCTATATAATTATAAATTTAACCTACAAGATTGCTAAAAGAAACAATCTATTGTAAATTCTTTTTTATTTGTCTCATAAAATAAGTTTGATCCTATTGAGTTGTTTTTGTCCTACTCGTTATTTTATATATTTTGTGTTTGTAAATGCAACATTTTGGTTAGGACTAGGTGACTAGATGGATAAAGATTATTTGATGTTTTTGTAAGTTGGATGAATGTAAAGCACCTTGATTTTATCTATAAACATTTGTAGTGTATCTAAAAGTTATTAGATAATGTTTTAGATAAGTCAAGAATGTATGTATCCGAATGATAAGGAGTATGAACTTATCCTGTAAAGAATTTGAATGGAAACTACATCTGCGGAGGAGACTTAGTGCCAGGTGTCAACAGATGCGTCAGCAGAGCCATTCCATCAGCATAGTCCTATTGCAGATCAAATTCCTACCAGACTCATTCGTTCAGCAGAGTCTTGCTGCAGATCAAATACCGATCGGAATATTTATAATTGGGATTCTGACCGGAAGATTAATTTTTTTATGATTATTCTTAGAAGTTGGAAGAGTGATCCAAGTGCTTGAGTGTGAGAAAATGAAGAGAATTTTCTAGTTCCTTGTTACTCATTCACTCATTGAGTGCGTGCTTACTCCATATTGGAGATTGACTGATCGAGTTTAGCCGCTAGAGTTCCAGTAGAGAAGTCAATATTTGAAGATCGTCAGAGATTTTGGCTGCTACTGAGGTAAAGACAAATGGGTCATTTGTCGGGTCATGTAAGAGAGTCAATTAGCAAGAAATTTTGTAATTGAGAATTACTTTTAACTAAACTTCAAATAATAAAATTGATTTTTCTGGACTTAGTTGTCCCGTAGGGTTTTTCTTTTGAGGAGTTTTTCAAAAGCTTTTCCTTTGTAAACAAATTTAGTGTAACACACTTTTTTTACTCTATGGATTTGATTGATTACCAAATTATTTTATTATTGATCACTAACTAATTTGTTGAGTGAATTGATAGCACGTGATAGTATAATATAGGAGTACTTGGATAATTTTAGTGTTTATGATCTTGATCGTTTAATTAGCTTATACATATTCAGATTTCTTCCTTCTCTATAATGATATATGGATTTTTTGGACATTTTGAAAAGTAAAAAAAAAATCTCATCTGTATAAGTAAATATTCGATAAAATTCGATTGGGCTAAGTCTCTTTAAGGCCCGCTCATTTATGTTTGAGTTGACTCATTAGCTCGACTCAATTAAAGATCATTCATATATTGATAAATATATACATACACCAATATATATATATATGTTCATGTACATATATATGTATTAGCTAATAATATAAATATAACACTTTTATAATTGAATATATAATATGTAATCTAATGAGTTATGCTTATATATTGAATAGATATTTTATAATTTATAAAGTAATTAGTCGATAAGATTTAATAATTTCATATACTAGTATATAAGAACTATATATAAAATAGATATATGATATCATAATATGTGTATGTATTAATAATTTATGTAGAACATATAATTTATTGTTATTATGGATAAATATCAATTTTTATCTAATTTATTAATTATTAAATTAAATGAAGATCTTGCTACTTGCTAGTTGCTTGGATTTGAAGAGATTTGTACACTCGGTTAACATATTGCCAATATGATCAATAAAAATAATAACGGGCGCAAGCATTACATGGTGAATGGCTGTAAAATGTTTTTCTTGGATTTCCATCTCTCATTTTCGATGGAAATATCTTGCCTTCCTTGGAGCTAGCGTTATTTGACAAAATGACAGACATCTCGCAAGGCCATTGATTTATTGCACGGATGAAAATTTGTTAGCCCAAGTATCATTGAAAATCTTAAAAAAATAAAAAAAAAAACCAGCAACAAATTCTTGTAGAAGATGATTCATATGCCATGAATATGATTCATTGACATTAATGGTTTTGAAGAGAAACAGTAGAAGATGGTTGGGGGAGCTCATTATTGAAGAAAGAAAATGGCATCTGAGCAGCAAATTCGGCAGATACGGTCCTCACCAACCATCTTAAAACTTATCTTTTTACTCTTAAATAACTTTGGCTCGATTGCCCTTTCATTTGGTTGATTTTTTCGAAATCTATAGATACTCTGTAGGTTATTTGTTTCTTTAATTCTTGAGGAATATAGAAATATTATATAATATTATATAGATGTTAATATTTTTGTCGTCAAAAGCTCTCAAAACTTTCACTAAATAAACATTTAGGTCCCATATGGTTTTACATATAATCTCGTCTTATCTCATCTCATTTCATTTCATATCAACATAAAAAAAAATCAAATATTGCAAATACTTTTCAAGTTCAAATTTTCAATTTTTTTATCTAATCGTTACTGAATCATTAAACCAAACTTTTAACAAAATATAAAAAATAATTTAACTTTATCAAATTTTGAAGATAAAAATAATATTAAAATATTATTATATTCTAACAATATTTTAATTTTATAATATCTTTATTCAATTTTTTTTCCTCTTATTTTCTAAAAGCTTATAAAATATCTTAAATTATTTCATTAGTATTTATAAATTTATCATTTCATCTTATTTTATTTGTATAACCAAACGGGATCATATTTTATTTTATGAAGTCACTTGCAATATTGTTACTAATAGTGATATGTCCTCAAATATTTATTTTGAAATATTTAAAGTCACTTCCAAGTTTACCCTTTTTTTTTTTTTTTTTTTCGTGGTAGGCCGTCTAATCAAATATTTTGAAAAAGCAATTATGAGTAGGATAATTGTAACTTCTATTACCATATGAGCAATAGAAATAATAATTTATGGATTGTCATCTTTCTTTTACAAAGGCAATGTCCACGAAGTTTCCTTTCTTCGGTGGTAGTAGGACAAGCATTTTGTTTTGAAAAAGCAACTATATATAAAGTAGGATAATTGTAATTTTGGCTGGCTACTCTGCATCACCACTTTACTATTTTTAATATATTTATTTTTTATTTTCTATTAAATAATTGTTTAATATCTTTAATCATTTAAAATTTTTTTAAAAATATATAATTTCATTCTTTCTTAATTATTAAGTAAAAAAAATTAAAAATTAAAAAAAATAGTCAAAAAATAGTAGAAGAGTGGTAGGCCATCAAGTCACAAAGGGAACCATTTATAAACGGGATTAAAATATTTTAATAGTATATATGTGGATAATGTCAGGTCATTGAATACCTATAAAGCGATCATTATTCGAATTGAAAACGTCTTACATGAACAGTTGTCATCTCTCTTTTTCTAAAGAATAATGCTAGGCCCCGCTGGGAGCTACCGCTGGAGGGAGCTACCGCTGGAGGCTCTGTATGTTTTTATATGTTTTTTTTTTATATATATATATATATTTTAATAATTTTAAATATTTTAAAAAAATAAAAAATTTATTAAATTATTAAAAAAAAATTTTAATCACGAAATAAAAAATATTATTTTTAATATTTTTTATTTTATTTTGTGATTAAGAAAGTATTTTTTAATATTTTTTTTTTGGTTAAGAAAATATTTTTTAATGATGTTTTAAATTTATTTTATTTGTTTACAATATTTAAAAGTATTAAAAACATCTATATAAAAAATAACTTAAAGTACATGAAAAAATACTATATTAGAGCCAGTGGGAGCTCCTAGCAAGAGCCCCAACGGTGGCTCTAACATCATCTTTTATAAAAAAATTCATAATATTATTAAATAATATTTTCTTAATCAATAAGTAAAATAATAAATATTTTTTATAATTTTTATTTTATTTCGTGATTAAGGAAGTATTTTTTAATAATTTTTTTTAATTTTTTGATTAAGAAAGTATTTTTAATGATATTCTAAATTTATTTTATTTTTTAAAAATATTTAAAAATATTAAAAATATCTATATAAAAAACTACTTGAAAAAAAAAAACAGCGGGAGCCCAGCGGGAGCTGTATCACTATCCTTTTCTGAAATTATCAGCCGTGCATAAACATTATTAAGTGAAATCATCGAAGCTAAACCACCAGTAAATAAATGATCAAACGACAGAACATGTGCCAACCGACAGATAAGAGACAAAGAAACAAGGGATTATTACTAAAGAGTCATGTTTGAAATATTGGCTGCGTTCACTCCATCGACACCGGATATTCATAGCCCCAACTCCATTTGGCCTCTCGGATAAGAAGCAATAATTCTTCTTATTTTCAAATATCGCTAATTTTTTATAATGTTTAGTTTTGTTTAGATAAGGATTTTGTGGAGGATGGATGTTCATCAAGTAAACAAACTTTTGACTGTCCTTTATTTCCCTCCGGATCGACTTTGAGGCCCACTTTTTTTTTTATTAAAGAGTCGGAAGTCATATATCTAATAGTGATCCCGTCCCAATATTATTAATAGCCTTCACTTATAACGGATGAATACCGTAGTAACAAAACCGATACTTGAAATTTATAAAAAACACTAACACCATCCCTTGTATCCAATCATAACAAAAGAAAACCAAATCAACAAAACTACTAAAACCAACCTATACAAAATCATCTAAAAACAAACCAATAAAAACAAAACAAAAAACCTAGACCTACCTATGAAAGCAAAACCCAAAAAAAAAAAAAAAAACACAATAACTAGCTCTGTGATACACACCCCCACGTTTTCTGAAGATTCTGATTTCCTAGGCGTTACTTATACTGCCGATTAAAACCATACTCTGCACAAAACTTCTAACACCTTCCGCACCACTTAAACCCAACATCCTAGCTCTTACGCCTTAGTGATAGAATACCCCACTTATCCACTCTGATCAAACCCCGAGCAAAGGATGGAGCTCACTCATGACTTTCCATTCAACTTCACCTTCTCTTGGCCGCCATGACAATGTTTTAAATTTTGTACCGTACCAATCAATACGGTCGAAATTTTCCGTACCAGCCTTTGGGTTGGTATAGATACTCCATATTTTAAATTTATTTTATTTTTTAAAATATAGAAAAATGTTAAAAAATTTATATAAAAAATAATTTAAAAAAACACTTGAAAGAAGAATGCTAACCCAGAGGGAGCCCAGGGCTGTAGCATTGTCCTTTCTTTTATAGATTGCCATCTCTCCCATTTGCGAAGGCAATGTCCATGAAGTTTCGTGATAGACATCTGATCAGAGTGACAGAGTGTGCTACTCTGACAAGTTAGAATAGCTGTCATCTCCGATGAATAATTCTTTCTTCAAAATTATAAACATTCCATAAATATTATGAAAAATGTTATTACGTTGTCTTATTTTATTTTTTCATTTTGAGTGTTTATTTTTTTTAAAAAAATTATTTGTTTAATAGTTAAAGAATGACTATTAATTGTATTGGTATTTTTATTTTTCTTAACATGTTTAAAAAATATTTAAAATAAAAAAAATAGAAAATTACAAATTGGAGCAAATTGAAAAGTGACATTAATTTTTATTTTTTTTGAAAAACAGAAGTGACAGTAATTTTATTTTTGAAAATCAAAAGTGAGTAATATTATTATTAGAGCGATATTAAGTACAAATTTTAAATAGATAATCCTTGTATAAGTCTTTTATAAAAATGTAAATTTTATTAATAAAAAATATTTGTTTTATAATTTTTAAAATAGAGTCTATTTTTTTACAAAAATTTATATAAAATCTATTTAATATTTATACGAATCATTTCTCTTCAAACATTATTGATGGGTCTTTCCCTCAGTGAAATGACCAGAGCATGTGCACCCACTGACAGAATAAATAATAGAAGGCCGAGAAATATGGCGTATCAGGAGTGATTTAAATTTAGAGATGAATTGATATAATTTATAAATAGTTGAATAAAAATTAAAATATTTATTATATTTTATATAAAAATTTGAAAATATTATTTTAATATTTAAAAAAGTTGAATTATTTATTATATTTTATATAAAAATTTAAAAAAATTATAATAATGAGATGAGATAAATTTTGAATGCAAATGAAGATATAGTGTTTGAAATATTGAATGCGTTCACGACGGGATATATGAAATTCAAAGTAGATATAAAATTAATAAAATAAATTAAAACATTGAGAGGAGAGTAGATTAAACGAGAGACGCGAACAAGTTACAACTTACAAGGGCGTGCTGATTAGGATAAAAAAGGTTACAAGGGCATGCTTTCCTCGAATTTGTCAAATACACAAAAACGAGACACGCAAATATTAAAAAACAAAAAGTAAGTTAGAGTTGATGTCTTTGGATGGAAATTTTTAATTTTAAATAAAAGTTTAAAATATTATTTTTATTTTATAATTTAAAAAATTAATTAATTATTATGTTTTATATAAAAATTTAAAAAAATTATAATAATAAAATGAGATGAGATGAGAATTTTATATTTCTTATTTAACAAAAATTGATAATGATTTATGTATCTTTATATTCATTTTTATATTTACGTAATATATCTTTAAATTAATCTATATTAAATTATATATTTTTAAAATTTTATATAACTATAAAAAATATTTTAAGGAAATATTATTGCACTATGCAGAGAGTCAATCCACAAACAAAATCGAAAATTCATGAGCAATTAATAAATGATCAATGATGAGAGCAAGTGCCAACTGACAGATAAAAAGCACAAAAGCATTTTCCCATAATGTTTTCTACCACTATGGTATTTTCTCAGTGTAATTTTGGGCTGCGTTCACATTCACCATACAATAGGCATATATATATATATATATCCACAAATGCAAAAAGTGGTTTTTCTTGTCATTTCACAGGGGTTGTGATCATAATTATCAACGTATAATGACTTTAAAAACGGAGTAGTGGCAGGGGTCAAAGCTACTCTTCGCGCGAGCCCCTAAAACACTCTATCAGAACATGTGCCAAGTGACAGATAAAAAGACAAAAAAAAAAAAAGCCATCAATAAATGATAAGAGCATGTGCCAACTGACAGATAAAAGGACAAAGTAAAAAGTAAAAAGAAGAACAAAACAAAAGTAGAAAAGCAGTCATGAGGTGTAAAGTTGATTGGTTGCACATTATGTCATGAGTGTGCACTGCAGCTCATGTTATAATGGGGTCCCCCAAAGGAATCGAAATTAAAGTACTAAAGAGACTCATGTTTGAAATATTGGCTGCATCAAGACAGGGTAGCTGTTTTTGTCCTACTTGATTGTTATTTTATAAAGTTTGTGTTTCTCTTTATCTCGTGTTTAGTTATCTAAACACCTATATATAATGATATATGGATTTTGTGGACATTTTGAAAAGTCGAAAAGAAAAACTAAATAATAATTTCATTTTTTTTATTTCATTTTATTTGTCTAAATAATTGCCCATTTTCTTAATCCCCAAAATATTGAGAAGCAAAATATAGCTTGCAACTTGGTTTTTTCCTGCTCATTACATTATTAACCTTCATTCGTTTCTTTTTCCTTTGATTTCTTTCGTTCTAAAGAAGAAAGGAAAACATTGCTGAGGTGGCAGTACAGGTAAAATTATAAAAAATCGAGAAACAAGGGATTATTTTCTCCCCTCCATAAATATCGCCAACCTTTTTTGTAATTAGTTCCAAATTAAAGAAGAAAGAAAGACATCTTATTTACCATCTTAACAGAAAAAACAAGGTAAATGTTTTCTTTGTGAGCTGCCATATGAGAAAAGGTTAATGGAATCAAGCAGTACTGATAAAAGGATTTTCTTATCTTCACATGAATATGACAGACTACCTTAATTAATTAAACCGCGTCATCAGCCATTTCCCTATTTAATTTTATTATACTAAGATATTTCATTTTCTCACACGAACTCTCTCAGAAATTCAATCAATGACCAATCAGTCAATGACCCATGACCACAGCATGTGCCACTCACATTTCTCCTATTTAATTTTATTACAGTAATAATTTTCATGCAACCTGAGCTTGATTCGCTGTTTGCAAACTTCCTTCATTTCCCTTGATTTCTCTCATTCCGAAGAAGAAAAACATGGCTGATCAGGTGGGCTTGGCATTTCTCTCTGCTTCACTCAGCGTGTTGTTTGACAGAATGGCATCTCCAGAGGTGGTTGACTTCATGCAGGGAAGAAAACTAACTGTAAGACTCTCAAGGAAATTGAAGACAGCAATGCGGTCTGTGAATGTTGTGCTTGCAGACGCGGAAGAAAAGCAACTTACGAATCCTTTGGTGAAAGACTGGGTTGACGAGTTGAAGGATGTTCTCTTCGACGCGGAGGACATCTTGGATGAGATTGCTACTGAAGCCTTGCAAAGAAAGCTGGACGCTGAATCTAATACCACTGCAGAAAAGGTACTAGGCTGCATCTCTAATACTTTCCTTGATACTTTTGTCAATGAAGTAGAGCCAAAAATAGAAGAGGTACTTGATAGACTAGAAGATCTAGTAAAAGCAAAGGATTTTATGGGTCTACAAGCTGTAGGAGTTGGGGGAAAACAATATCCAGATCAAAGGCTGTCCACTTCTTACGTCTCAGACACTTTTGGTAGGGATGAGGACAAGAAAAAAGTAATTGACTTATTGCTCTCGTCTGATGCGAGAGGAAATGAAATGTTCGTGATTGCCATCGTTGGCATGGGGGGAATCGGCAAGACTACCCTTGCTCAAATGGCATACAATGACAGTCGGGTGCAACAACATTTCAACCTTAAAATATGGTTTTGTGTTTCAGAAGAATTTGATGTGCCCAAGGTTGAGAAATCAATTATAGATCAGGCTGAAACTTCGTCAGCTCGTTCTACCGAGGATCCAGAGCAGCTTCAAGTTACACTAAAGAAGAGTTTGATGGGGAAGAAATTTCTCCTTGTTTTGGATGATGTTTGGAGTGAGAAACCCATTCATCGGGAGTTCCTAGGCCAGCTCTTGCAATATGGGGCTCGAGGAAGTACGATCCTTGTCACCACAAGGAATGGTAGCGTTGCATTGGCCATGCACGCTATTGAAACTCATCATCTAAAGCTGTTACCAAAGGATGATTGCTGGTCACTTTTTGAAAAGCATGCATTTCGCAATGGTAGCTCTGACGCAGATCCAAAGATAAAAGAAATAGGTACTCAAATTGTGGAAAAGTGCAAAGGTCTACCTTTAGCAATCAAAGCGATTGGCAATCTCTTGTGGTCTGAATCAAATGTCAAGAGATGGACGAATATATTGAAGAGCAATTTATGGGATCTTCCCATGGAGGGGACATACATTCTTCCGGCTTTGAGGTTAAGTTATAAGTATCTCCCCTCATATTTAAAAAGATGCTTTGCTTATTGTTCGATATTTCCAAAAGATCATATTTTTAAGAAAGATGAATTAGTGTTGTTATGGATGGCGGAAGGTTTCTTGCAACAATCCGAAATAGAAACTATGGAAGAAATTGGCAATCATTACTTCGATGTTCTGGTATCAAGATCATTATTTCAACAATCAAGTCGCGAAACTAACTCAGGTTTTGTAATGCATGATCTTGTCAACGACTTGGCAAAATCTGTGGCTGGGCAATTTGGCACAGATAGTTTAAAAAAAATTGTGAAGATGACTCGCTATGTATCGTATTTCGGTGAAAGTTTGGGTACGATGCAGGATATTGAAGCTGATCTTTTAAAGGCCAAACAATTGCGCACTTTACTTACATTAAGATTTTCAGGAGTATATTTTTGGGAAAACAAAATGCCAAGGACAATATTGTGCTTAAGAGTTCTCTCCATTGGCGAGATTACTAAGTTGCCTGATTCAATTGGCGAGATGAAATATCTACGTTATTTGGATGTTTCTTTTGGACGTTTTAATAGGTTGCCCGATTCCATATGTAATTTGTGCAATTTGCAAACGTTGAAGTTATCATGGTGTAGTGTGTTGGATAGATTGCCAAGAGATATGTGGAAACTCATTCATTTGCGTCATCTTGAAATTGATTACACTCCCGAATTAAAGGAGGAGATGCCGATAAAAATGGGTAGATTAAATTGTCTCCAGACGTTGTCAAAATTCATCGTCAGCAAACATGACAGTGCTAGTGGGTCTAGCATTGGAGAATTGGGAAAACTAAAAAATCTTCGGGGAAGTCTTGTAATTGAAAACCTCCAAAATGTTAGATCAGCCGATGATGCATTGGATGCAAGCTTGAAGACGAAGGGTTCCCTCGAGGAGTTGGCGTTACTATGGGATATTCCTCTAGAAGAAGAACTTGGTATTTCGGAAAGTCAAAGAGGCGTACTTGAAAATCTGCAGCCCCATAAAAACTTGAAAAGTCTCACCATCAAGCTCTACAGCGGGAAATGTTTTCCTGATTGGATAGGAGGGCTTACTTCATTGTCTAAGTTGGAATTATTTGATTGCAAATATTGTAGTGCCTTGCCACCACTTGGGCACCTACCTTTTCTTGAGAAACTCTACATTGTTGGGCTGGATGAAGTTGTTACTGTGGGTCCAGAATTTTATGGAAATAGTAGTAATTCTAAAATGAAGCCATTTGGAAGTTTGAAATTTCTGAGGTTGATGAATATGTCAAATTGGAAAAACTGGCTTCATTTTGATGATCATCTTCCTTCGTTAGACCAACTTGAGATCAGCGATTGTCAACATCTCGAGGGTTCGCTCTCCATAGACTCTTTCCCAGTACTTACCAGTATGAAAATAACTAGGTGTGATAATTTGGAATCTGTTGCACTTGCAAAACAAGATGAACATGATGGTTTACTCTCAAAATTGAAAATACTTCTGATCTATGATTGTAAGAAGTGTGAGCTCCCCATGCACAGGCAATATTCATCCCTTGAAGTATTGTACTTGAAGGATTGTTGTGATTCCCTGACGTCATTTCCATTAGACCTATTCCCAAATCTGAAGAGTTTTCGAATCGAAGGGTGCAGGAATTTGCAATCTCTAGAACAACATGGAGGTGATTTAGTGATATCAAAAATAGGAATATGGAGATGTCCTAAATTTGTATCTTTTCCAAAAGGAGGATTGCGTGCCCCTAACCTTGCACTGTTTTCTCTCAAAGATTGCGAGAGCTTGAGGTTAATGCCGGATAAAATGCACATATTGCTTCCGTCTCTTCGTTATTTGGAGTTGGTAAATTGTCCAGAAGTTGAGTCGTTTCCAGAAGAGGGATTGCCTTCCAATCTGAAGAAAATCAAGATCTTGACATGTAAGAAACTCATTGCAAACCCTCTCAAGGTGGCTCAAGGTGGCTCGCGTCCCCAACATAATGATTGATGGTATAGTCATTCAAGGAGATTATGATGAATGGTGGAATACAGGTGAGAGCCCCATGCAAGCTCAAAGCTTTTAATTGAAGTTATAAAATGAAATTTTCTTAAACAATAATAAAAGTAAAAAGTAAATGAAATATGATTTGGCATTATATATAATGTGAGCATTGGGAATTGTTTTGCTGATAATGAATTATATCCATCGATCCCTCTCAGCTCATTTATTTTCCGTACATATATATAGATATATATACATTTTCTCCTGTGTTGTCAAATTAATTCTCTTTCTTTCTTTTCTAATTGTCTCATTAATTCTTTTCATTCACAGAATGGGCAGGTACGTATAAATATGAGGATGATTTAGAGTTCGAACAACTCCTCCCCTACGAACAACTCCTCTCCTACAAATATTATTAACAAGTTTATAACGGTAGGTACAACTTATCGTAAATAGCATTTGGTAGCTGTTTTTGCAATCTATAGAATTAATATTATCTGATATATGCTATCATAGAATCCATAAATGTTAATTTCCATTTCTACATGCATTTCCAGATCCGTGAAGGGAATGGTTTGGCAGATGGTTTGGGAAATTTGGGTGCTAGCTGTGGATGTGAGACCGCCTTTGTGGACGTGGCATGGCTTTAAGTTGTGGACGTGTGATTAGAAATTAATTATATGATGCTAAGTTTGTTTATGCTTTTTCTTTGCTTTTGTGTAATTTCTTTTTGTGTAAAATATTTTCTTACATCTTTGTTTATGATTATCTTTATATTTATCATATTTGTTTCTCTAATTGATATACATCTTAAAATTCATCCTTACCACATTAAAAATATTGTAACACTTTCAACCAGAAATAAACCTTAACGAGACTGATTATTTCGACGGTTCTTATTCAATTCAACCTTAACGAGACATCTTTCTACCTTTCTGTTCTACTTCATTGCATGCGATTTACCATTTTGTCTAAAACGTTTTGCTTTTTTCTAGGTACAATTGATTTTCAACTCCTTGTTATCTCTTGTTTTGTTCAATTTCTGTCTGAAGCTTTTGGCCTTACCATCAAACCAATTGTGGCTTCATCTCTGTCCGTAGTTTTAGATCTTTATTTATACTTGATTGAATGGCGGAATACTATTTTTTGAAGTTCTTCCTTCTTTTTGTAATATGAGAATTAAATCTCGATTTTGATTTCATATTGGCCGGCTGTACGATTTTTTTTTTTTAGTTTGTAAATTGAAGAGCAATCATGTCAACTGATGCACAACTCTCTCTCTCTCTCTCTCTCCCATTTTTCTTGTAGCTGAATGTTTAATTACGAATCATCGAAATGCTTAATTTTGTAGCTGAATGTTTTTTGAGTTGAATAAATCTCGATTTTTTACGACTTTGTATTGGAGAATCTATATTCTTTAAATTTACACATGTTTTATGGTGGTTGATGCTTTGGTGTGAACTGTTGTTTTATATTGCTTCTACTTGTTCAACTCGTAGCGAGAAATGGAATTGCTTCCAATTTCTTTGACAGCATATTTGTTCAACTGTATTCAGCAATTCCCTTTGAGTCTAATTCTGAAAGATCTTCGACAAGTAGTCAACAATTATAATACAAACTTAACTTTTAGTATTTGATTTCTCCAACTGAAATGTGGTTAATTTATTATTATGGTATCATATGCAAACTTTAGAATTAATCGTGGAGACATATTCTTTACTTGCCGTGAACTGGTTTAACAAACTTCTATAAAGGAAGCTGCTGCGAGGAATGTAAAGTGTAGGCACGCAAGGTGTTTGAAGAAAAGCTCAAGTGAGCCACAGGTATATTGATACGGGTTCTTCGAGGGACCCAACCTCCTTACTGAATTCAACTTAAGCAATTTCCAGATGCCCCTACGTTCTTCACAGACCAACAAACTTCCAGGTTTGATAATTTGACACGTGCAAAATAAAAGCTACCTCACTGCCCACTAACGTAAAACCTCACAGACACTAAACGCACAGTTTTTGGTTTTTTAAGTCGCAAAACGCTGTGCTTTACAAACACTACTAATTATTTTTATAATTGAAAAACGCTGCGTACTGAATAACAACAGTCTTCCTAATTCAACTAAACTCCCCGTTTCACTTTTCTTCTCATACGGTGCGCTTCATCATGACCCTCCACACGGCGTCGTTTCTTGTTCAAGCCTTTCAACTACTTCACTTCTTCGAACTCAACTCAGATCACTTCCCTTCTTCTGCGTCTGCACTGCTTTGTTCTTCTAGTGTTTCCCTTGCCGCCGTTGGATCTCTATCACCATCTCTCTCTCTCTGACTCTCACACTCAAACCCTAACTCAAATTCTGAGCCGACATCTCCGTTGTTCGTCACAGAGAAAATCGCCGGTATGGTTCTCTCTCTCTCTGTTATTTTGAATCGGGTTCTGTGGTTTGGTTCTGATTGGTGCATGTTTCGCCCTTTTGAGTCTTTTTATCTTTTGGTGGTTGAATCTTGCCTTTGCTTGCTGATTAGTGAGATTTTGCATATTATGTTTTGTGGGGTTTTGTTTGATTTCGTATTTTCTGGGATTTTTTGAAGATTTGCTATCCATTTTACAAATCGGTTTGCTTGATTTCTGGGTATGATGATAAATGATTTTCCGGGTGTTGGTCTTATTGATTGTTTGCGAAGGTTTGTATGGATCCTCACTTCTCGTGTATAGTTTGCCCTAGCTTAAATTAGAAATGCATAATATTTCCTATTCCAAAATTTCCATAATAATTAGAGTGAAAATATGGCACTGTTGGTTTACTGAGTATGCTTGAAGTCTCTCTTTTATTTCTCTTGCAGGACTGAAAGTGGCATGAGCTTTGGATGGTTCATCTTTAATGCAGTAAACTTCTTGCATTTCTTCCTTAGTTTCTCTATTCATTTTGAGGATTGAAAGATATTTAATTTCTGCTCACTGGTCCACATTGGCTTCAAAGGAAAATCTTTCACAAATGTTCTTTTCAAAGGGATTAGTCATAACCAGGGGAGGCATCACAGCAACAAAATAGCTTTGGTGGAGAAAATATTAAATATATGCCATTGGCTTGTATTTTGTTCTTGCATTTATTTTCTCTACATTATTTATATTTATTTTCTTCTAAAAATTTGAATTGGCGATAAAGTTTTTTTTAAAAAATGAAAATCTAAAAAAAAAGGTAACACAAAAGAACTATAGAAAGATATTTAAAAAAGGCTATGTAAAAAATTGTAAAACATCTGTACATGAAAGGCCGAGAAAAAACCCACAATCATGAATTTTTCACTTGTTTAAAAAAAATAAATAAACATAAAGACTATAAAAAGAAGTCTTTTTAAAAGAGTTAAAAATATTTTTAAAAAAATAAAAAAATCAGGTATAAGACCTGCTGGATATATATCCCGGTTATAATCCGGCCCAAATTCAGATATCTGCCTGTTTTTAGACAAGATTAACCCGGGCGAATACCCGCTCACTTTTAAAAATCCGATCCGGGTGCACAGCCCTAAATTCTCAACGTCCAAGTTATTCTTATCCTAATATTTATTTACGCATTACAGAAGCATGAGTATATACGCTCTCCCCTGAATCAGTTATTGTAAAAAGTGAAGGAAAAAAAAACACTCCCAAATGATCATGTCTGCTGCCAAATTTGGTGGCGAGTCTTCACTTCCAGGCCAAAGGTAACCAATAAGACATCTTTCTTCCTTTCTCTTCTACTTCATTCCATGCGATTTACCATTTTGTCTCAAACATTCTGCTTTTTTCTGGGTACAATTGATTTTCATCTCCATGTTATCTCTTGTTTTGTTCAATTTCTGACTGAAGGTTTTGGCTTTACCGTCAAACCAATTGTGGTTTCATCTCAGTCTGTAGTTTTAGATCTTGATTTATACTTGATTGAATGGCGGAATACTATTTTTTGAAGTTCTTCCTTCTTTTTGTAATATGAGAATTAAATCTCGATTTTGATTTCATATTGGCCGGCTGTACGATTTTTTTTTTTAGTTTGTAAATTGAAGAGCGATCATGTCAACTGATGAACAACTCTCTCTCTCTCTCTCTCTCCCTCCCCTTTTTCTTGTTCCTAATGCTTGAGGTTAGGCAAAATTACGAATCGTCGAAATGCTTAATTTTGTAGCTGAATGTTTTGCGAGTTGAATAAATCTAGATTCTTTATGACTTTGTATGGGAGAATCTATATTCTTTAAATTTACACATGTTTTACAGTGGTTGATCTTTTGGTGTGAACTGTTGTTTTATATTGCCTCTACTTGTTCAAGTGGTAGCGAGAAAAGGAATTGCTTCCAAATTTTTGACAGCATATTTGTTCAATTGTATTCAGCAATGCCCTTTGCGTCTTTCTGAAAGATCTTCAACATGTAGTCACCAGTTATAATACCAACTACCATGGCCTTGTCACAAACTTAACTTTTAGTATTTGATTTGACCAACTAAATGATATCCTAAATATGAACGATCTACCCATCTCAGAAAACCAATTTCCCTAGGAAAGCCACTCTTGTTTTCCGAAATCAAGTGAGTGCAGTAAATTCTCAAAAACAAATTGCTTCATTTCAATAATAATGTTTTTGTTTTTCACTTTACAAGGGGTGAGAGGATTCTGAGTCTTAACTCAGAGAGGAAGCTCCATCAGTGGTCTTAATAGTTAATCTCTTAATAGATTCTAACATATTGCATTAGATTCCTTGTAGGATATAATACCTTCATTGTGTTTTCCCCCCCAGATTATTGGGGAAAGTGGCATTGATTACAGGAGGAGCCACTGGTATTGGAGAGAGCATTGCGCGCGTATTCCACAAACATGGTGCAAAAGTTTGTATAGTTGACTTACAGGACAACCTTGGCCAGCATGTCTGTGATACCCTTGGTGGTGAACCAAACTCTTGTTATTTCCATTGTGATGTCGCCAAAGAAGATGATGTTTGCCGTGCAGTTGACTTCACTGTCAGTAGATTTGGTACACTTGACATCATGGTCAATAATGCTGGTTTGTCAGGTTCACCGTGTCCCGATATCCGCAGTGCAGACATATCGGAGTTTGAGAAGTTATTTGATGTAAACGTGAAGGGAGTCTTCCTTGGAATGAAACATGCAGCTCGGATTATGATCCCATTGAAGAAGGGCTCTATAGTTTCTCTGTGCAGTGTTGCAAGTGCCATAGGGGGGCTCGGTCCACATGCCTACACAGGGTCCAAGCATGCTGTTTTAGGGCTCACAAAGAATGTTGCAGCTGAGCTTGGACTACATGGGATACGTGTCAACTGTGTTTCTCCTTATGCTGTTCTAACAGGCTTGGCTTTAGCTCACTTGCCGGAGGAGGAGAGAACTGAGGATGCCATGGCAGGTTTTCGTGATTTTACTGGGAGGAATGCTAACCTGCAGGGTGTAGAATTGACCACTGATGATGTGGCTAATGCTGTGCTATTCTTAGCAAGCGATGAAGCAAGGTATGTAAGCGGAGCTAATCTCATGGTTGATGGGGGCTTCACATGCTCAAATCACTCACTTCGGGTGTTTAGATGAAATGACATTCAAGAGGCTCATGCCCTGCTTTGGTGTTAGTTGGAGAGTCGTGTTAACTGTGGTCTTTTTGGTGGGCAGAGGGCTGTAGAGTAGAATGGGTTGAGTTGGGTAAGTTCATGATAGAATGTAGGTTTTTGTTTTATCATGTTTATAAGTTGCACCTGGATCAAATGATCTTCACTGATTAAGCAAGTCTTATGAATTCTGAAAGATATAAGATAGTTCTTTCTAAATTTTCTGTTAACAACAGGCATGTACAAAGAGGTGATAACAAAGCAATTTTTGTTTTCTTTTCAAATTTAGCTAAAACAGTTAAAGTGAAACAATCATAATATATTAGTGTTTATGAATATTTTTTTTTTAGAATCATTGAAACCTTTTGTCAATCATTTGGGCTTTGCTAATGAGCATTTCTACTTAGTTACTCCCAAAATCATGATCCCAAATGATGAAATAATGGAGTAGCTAGAAAACTTTTGGGAATGCTGCATAAATGGAAGCCATCTATCTAATCTCTACAATCATGCTCATTAATCTGAGCATTAAAAGTCGGTGATGATTGATAAAGTTTCCCAGATTTCTACAGAAATGTACAATCCGGATCATTCTTCACATAGCAGTTGAACAATCTCATTTACCAAATCCTTGAATTTTGGGATTTGTGTCCTAAATCCAAGCACAAAAATGCCAATAACCGTGTCTCAAGAAGCAGTGTGTTTTAAATCAAGGCGTTTATTTCTTATTTATTGTTTGTTTTTTCTTTTCTAAAGCCAAATGCATTTTTCGTTCTATTCTTATTTCTCACTGAACTTTGAAAAAAAAAATTGCTGTACAATTTGATTTTCTGTGCTCTACGAATTTATGGGTGTAGAAGGCCTTTTCCCAAATTTCTTGTCTATTTTCTTACAGAAGACTTTAACATTACCCACTTGTAATTAGTGGATGGGCTGAAAGTTTGTAATTCTATTTTTTACATTACCCACTTGTATGTTCTCATAAGTCATAATTGTGATTATAAAATTCGTACCAATTCAACTACTGAAGTGTATATATATTGCTGCTTAGTATTTTTATTTTATAAGATTATTGTACTTAATTTATCAAGAAGGGGACTGCATTTAGCGGTTTAATGTCGTCCAATAAGCGGACTGAAAATATTATCGTTCAACAGTTAAAAAGAAAGACATTCTGGTTCTATGTGAATGTGTATTTTACTGTTAAGTTTGTAAAAATAGTAAGGAGAGTTGAAGTATCAGCAGCATGTTTACTTCTAGCACATGGTATAACGATCCCAATGACTTGGAAATCAAAGTATCTTTTTGGTTCATTTCATCCTATAAGCGGATGAGAGCATTATAATCAAATTAAATAATTACATTTTATTTTTTTCATTCTAGATTAATGGATTCCAGAGTCCAGAGTCCAGACCCTTCATCATGTGGAACTTGAAGAGCATAAAGAAAAAAAAATGGAACTTGAAGAGATTTGTAGTCATTAACGTATTGCCAATATGATCAATAGAAATAACTACATGGAGCATGCATTACATGGTGAATGGTGGTAAAATGTTTAATTTACATGGATTGCCATATTCTCTCATTTTTAAAGGAAATATCCACGAGGTTTCTCTTTGTTTTGGTGGTAGGCCATCTCATCAGGATAAACATGATTCAATCCATAAACAAAATTCAAAGCTCACCACCAATCAATCAATGATCAAATGACCTTTGCCACATAAAAGATTCTCTCTTTTCAATTTCTAAAGAGAGGGAAAAGCAAACTGGACAAAAGAATAACAAAACAAAAATAGAAAAGCTCGAAAACGAAATTTCTTTGCATCTATGTTTGATTTCATGTCATGACTTATGTTTTTGAATAATAAACTTCATCCATGTTTCATAACCAAACATGGCCAAATCTTTGGGCACATGGGAAGCAAAATATAACTTGCAACCTGGTTTTGCTCTGCTTCATACATTATTTACCTTCCTTCCTTCTTTTTCCTTTGATTTCTTTCATTCTAAAGAAAAAAATGTGGCTGAGGTGGGGGTGAAGTAAAATAACAAAAGATAGAAAAATACTGAAAGAGAGTGTTATCTGTCCATTTATTTATTCAAAGGTCGTCTTCACTGTGAAGTTGAATGGATGACCACATTGATCAGTTGTCCCAAAAGGAATCAAACTAAGCTTTCTTGACTATTCTTTGCCAAATTCTTTCGGCCAATTAGAAAACATGATATGGCTGAGGGTTGGAGTTGCATTGCTCTTTGCCTCCCTTAATTAATTGCAGCGTTGTTATTTGACAAAATGGCATCTCACGAGGGAGTTCTTTCATTCACTTCTTGCAAGAAATGGTGAATGCTGGTAAAATGTTTTTATGGATTGCCATCTTTCTTTTTTAAAGGCAATGTCCACGAAGTTTCCTTTCTTTTGTTGTAGGCCATCTGATCAGGACAAACACTTTGAAAAAGTAGGATAATTGCAACTTCTGGCTGGCTACTCTGCATCAAGACATGATAGAATTGAAAACGTCTTTACATGAATCATTGTCATCTCTCTTTTTCTGAAATTATCAACTGTGCGTAAACATTATTGATGGGTCTTTCCGTAAGTGAAATCATCAAAGCTAACCACCAGTCAATAAATGATCAAATGACCAAAGCATGTGCCTGCCAACTGACAGATAAAATAATAAAAGATAAAGAAACAAGAGATTATTTTATTTTTTACCCCTCTTTATAAAATACTGAAAGAGAGTGATTCACTCCATCGACTGCGGTCTTGACTAAAGTGGCGGTCTTGACTACCATTCAGATAATGATGTTTTTTTTTGAACAGAGCAGCCATGATCAGAGCATGCATGATATGCCAACTAACAAACACAAAAATAAAATTATCAAAGTGTCGACAAATCAGTCTTCGCTTATCTTATAATAATGGAGTTTTTAAATGTGGAGCTTTAATTTCTTGCCCACAGCCACGATCTGTCTTCATTTATTTATTTATTTATGTCTTCATCATCTACAGCTGTATTCCACTTGCCTAATTCTTCTCTCCTCATCGATGACATTGGATTAATATTTCATCTGTTGGCTGCAGAGTCAAACGAAATATCCAAACAGGTTTCCTTTGTTTTGGTGGTAGTAACCTTTGGGGCACATGAGAAGCAAAATATAGCTTGCAACTTGGTTTTTTCCTGCTCATTACATTATTAACCTTCATTCCTTTCTTTTTCCTTTGATTTCTTTCGTTCTAAAGAAGAGAGGAAAACATTGCTGAGGTGGCAGTACAGGTAAAATTATAAAAAATCGAGAAACAAGGGATTATTTTCTCCCCTCCATAAATATCGCCAACCTTTTTTGTAATTAGTTCCAAATTAAAGAAGAAAGAAAGACATCTTATTTACCATCTTAACAGAAAAACAAGGTAAATATTTTCTTTGTGAGCTGCCATATGAGAAAAGGTTAATGGAATCAAGCAGTACTGATAAAAGGATTTTCTTATCTTCACATGAATATGACAGACTACCTTAATTAATTAAACCGCGTCATCAGCCATTTCCCTATTTAATTTTATTATACTAAAATATTTTAATTTCTCACACGAACTCTCTTAGAAATTCAATCAAAGACCAATCAGTCAATGACCCATGACCACAGCATGTGCCACTCACATTTCTCCTATTTAATTTTATTACAGTAATAATTTTCATGCAACCTGAGCTTGATTCGCTGTTTGCAAACTTCCTTCATTTCCCTTGATTTCTCTCATTCCGAAGAAGAAAAACATGGCTGAGGTGGGCTTGGCATTTCTCTCTGCTTCACTCAGCGTGTTGTTTGACAGAATGGCATCTCCAGAGGTGGTTGACTTCATGCAAGGAAGAAAACTAACTGTAAGACTCTCAAGGAAATTGAAGACAGCAATGCTGTCTGTGAATGTTGTGCTTGCAGACGCGGAAGAAAAGCAACTTACGAATCCTTTGGTGAAAGACTGGGTTGACGAGTTGAAGGATGTTCTCTTCGACGCGGAGGACATCTTCGATGAGATTGCTACTGAAGCCTTGCAAAGAAAGCTGGACGCTGAATCTAATACCACTGCAGAAAAGGTACTAGGCTGCATCTCTAATACTTTCCTTGATACTTTTGTCAATGAAGTAGAGCCAAAAATAGAAGAGGTACTTGATAGACTAGAAGATCTAGTAAAAGCAAAGGATTTTATGGGTCTACAAGCTGTAGGAGTTGGGGGAAAACAATATCCAGATCAAAGGCTGTCCACTTCTTACGTCTCAGACACTTTTGGTAGGGATGAGGACAAGAAAAAAGTAATTGACTTATTGCTCTCGTCTGATGCGAGAGGAAATGAAATGTTCGTGATTGCCATCGTTGGCATGGGGGGAATCGGCAAGACTACCCTTGCTCAAATGGCATACAATGACAGTCGGGTGCAACAACATTTCAACCTTAAAATATGGTTTTGTGTTTCAGAAGAATTTGATGTGCCCAAGGTTGAGAAATCAATTATAGATCAGGCTGAAACTTCGTCAGCTCGTTCTACCGAGGATCCAGAGCAGCTTCAAGTTACACTAAAGAAGAGTTTGATGGGGAAGAAATTTCTCCTTGTTTTGGATGATGTTTGGAGTGAGAAACCCATTCATCGGGAGTTCCTAGGCCAGCTCTTGCAATATGGGGCTCGAGGAAGTACGATCCTTGTCACCACAAGGAATGGTAGCGTTGCATTGGCCATGCACGCTATTGAAACTCATCATCTAAAGCTGTTACCAAATGATGATTGCTGGTCACTTTTTGAAAAGCATGCATTTCGCAATGGTAGCTCTGACGCAGATCCAAAGATAAAAGAAATAGGTACTCAAATTGTGGAAAAGTGCAAAGGTCTACCTTTAGCAATCAAAGCCATTGGCGATCTCTTGTGGTCTGAATCAGATCCTGACGAGAGATATTGGAGGAATATATTGAAGAGCAATTTATGGGATCTTCCCATGGAGGGGACATACATTCTTCCGGCTTTGAGGTTAAGTTATAAGTATCTCCCCTCATATTTAAAAAGATGCTTTGCTTATTGTTCGATATTTCCAAAAGATCATAATTTTAAGAAAGATAAATTAGTGTTGTTATGGATGGCGGAAGGTTTCTTGCAACAATCCGAAATAGAAACTATGGAAGAAATTGGCAATCATTACTTCGATACTCTTGTATCGAGATCATTATTTCAACAATCAAGTCGCGAAACTAACTCAGGTTTTGTAATGCATGATCTTGTCAACGACTTGGCAAAATCCGTGGCTGGGCAATTTGGCACAGATAGTTTAAAAAAAATTGTGAAGATGACTCGCTATGTATCGTATTTCGGTGAAAGTTTGGGTACGATGCAGGATATTGAAGCTGATCTTTTAAAGGCCAAACAATTGCGCACTTTCCTTGCATTAAATTTTTCAAAAGTAGGGTATTGGGAAAACAAAATGCAATGGACAATATTGTGCTTAAGAGTTCTCTCCGTACGCTGCATAGGCTTTGAGATTACCAAGTTGCCTGATTCAATTGGCGAGATGAAATATCTACGTTATTTGGATGTTTCTTTTGGACAATTTAACAGATTGCCTGATTCCATATGTAATTTGTGCAATTTGCAAACGTTGAAGTTATCATATTGTCAGGACTTGGATAGATTGCCAAGAGATATGTGGAAACTCATTAATTTACGTCATCTTGAAATTGATAAAACTCCCAAATTAAAGGAGGAGATGCCGATAAAAATGGGCAGATTAAATTGTCTCCAGACGTTGTCAAAATTCATTGTGAGCAAACATGACAGTGGGAGTGGGTCTAGCATTGGAGAATTGGGAAAACTAAAAAATCTTCGGGGAAATCTTGTAATTCAAAAGCTCCAAAATGTTAGATCAGCCGATGATGCTTTGGATGCAAGCTTGAAGGATAAGGTTTACCTCGAGCAGTTGGCGTTAGAATGGGATATTCCTCTAGAAGAAGAACTTGGTATTTCGGAAAGTCAAAGAGGCGTACTTGAAAATCTGCAGCCCCATAAAAACTTGAAAAGTCTCACCATCAAGCACTACAGCGGGAAATGTTTTCCTGATTGGATAGGAGGGCTTACTTCATTGTCTAAGTTGGAATTATTTGATTGCAAATATTGTAGTGCCTTGCCACCCCTTGGGCACCTACCTTTTCTTAATCAACTCGAGATTAAGGGGCTGCATGGAGTTGTTACTGTGGGTCCAGAATTTTATGGAAATAGTAGTAATTCTAAAATGAAGCCATTTGGAAGTTTGAAATTTCTGACGTTGAGGAATATGTCTAATTGGAAAAACTGGCTTCATTTTGATGATCATCTTCCTTCGTTAGACCAACTTGAGATCATGGATTGTCAACATCTCGAGGGTTCGCTCTCCATAGACTCTTTCCCAGTACTTACCAGTATGAAAATAATTAGGTGTGATGATTTGGAATCTGTTGCACTTGCAAAACAAGACGAACATGATGGTTTACTCTCAAAATTGAAAATACTTCTGATCTATGATTGTAAGAAGTGTGAGCTCCCCATGCACAGGCAATATTCATCCCTTGAAGTATTGTACTCGAATCGATGGGTGCAGGAATTTGCAATCTCTAAAACAACATGGAGGCCGTGATTTAGAGATATCAAAAATAGGAATTTGGAGATGTCCTAAATTTGTATCTTTTCCAAAAGGAGGATTGCGTGCCCCTAACCTTGCACTGTTTTCTCTCAAAAATTGTGAGATCTTGAGGTTAATGCCGGATAAAATGCACATATTGCTTCCGTCTCTTCGTTATTTGGAGTTGGTAAATTGTCCAGAAGTTGAGTCGTTTCCAGAAGAGGGATTGCCTTCCAATCTGAAGAAAATCAAGATCTTGACATGTAAGAAACTCATTGCAAACTTGTGGAAGGAAACACTCCCCCGCATTGAAGGGTTGAGAATCGGCAGCGACAAATCAGAAGATCATGTGGAGTCATTTCCCGGGGAGTTGTTGCTGCCCACCACTCTGACCTATCTTTGTATCGAATCAATTGGAAATTTGAAATCATTGGACAAGGAGGGGTTTCAACACCTCACCTCCCTTGTACAATTGGACATCATCGACTGTCCAAAGCTCAGGTACATGCCAGAAGAGGGCTTTCCTGCCTGCCTTCGTTTTTTGCAGATAGAGAACTGTGATCGTGTGTTGAAGGAAGAGTTGAAAGGTAAAAAAGGAAAAGAATGGCTCAAGGTGGCTCGCGTCCCCATCATAATGATTGATGGCAGATTCATTCAAGGAGATTATGATGAATGGTGGTGGGCAGGTGAGAGCCCCATGCAACCTCAAAGCTTTTAATTGAAGTTATAAAATGAAATTTTCTTAAACAATAATAAAAGTAAAAAGTAAATGAAATATGATTTGGCATTATATATAATGTGAGCATTGGGAATTGTTTTGCTGATAATGAATTATATCCATCGATCCATCTCAGCTCATTTATTGTCCATACATATATATATATACATTTTCTCGGTGTTGTCAAATTAATTCTCTTTCTTTCTTTTCTAATTGTCTCATTAATTCTTTTCATTCACAGAATGGGCAAGGTGGTATGAATATGATGATGATTTCAAGTTCGAAGAACTCCTCCCCTACGAATATATTAAAAAACAAGTTTATAACGGTAGGTACAACTTATCGTAAATAGCATTTGGTAGCTGTTTTTGCAATCTATAGAATTAATATTATCTGATATATGTTATCATAGAATCCATAAATGTTAATATATTTACTAAATTGCACCATAAACTATTAAAATTGGCAATTATTTACATCATAAAGAACTAAAACCTTACAATTTGTACTACTCTCAGCACTTAACATATATTAACATTATTGCCTTCCATTTCTATATGCATTTCCAGATCCGTGAAGGGAATGGTTTGGCAGATGGTTTGGGAAATTTGGGAGCTAGCTGTGGATGTGAGACCACCTTTGTGGACGTGGCATGGCTTTAAGTTGTGGACGTGTGACTAGAAATTAATTATATGATGCTAAGTTTGTTTATGCTTTTTCTTGTCATATATATGGCTCATGGGACAAACATTTTTGCTCAACATTCTGGTTTGAATATGGTTTGGATAGTGAATTGAAATGAAATAAAAGTTAAAAGTTGAATAAAATATTATTATAATATTATTTTTTTAGAATTTGAAAAAGATTAATTGTTTATTATATTTTATGTGAAAATTTGTGAAAATTATAATGATTAAATAAGATAGGTTGAGACTGTTTTTCAATCGAAACTGAGCTTTATGGGAAAGAAAAAAAAATCAAGCTTATCATTGGCCTCAATTTTGACATTAGATTTTGTGATTTAGTTAAGATAATACTTATTTTTCTCTATATAGCTACTGTTTTGTAATGGTGTTAATTATTTTAGAATGGTTATAATTTTAGAAGGCTTTAATTTTTAGGATTTATTTAATCCTTTTTTTTTTTTAATCGTTTATGGCTCTCCTCTGTCGCAAATAAAGAATATCAATAAAATTTCTTTTATAATATCTATTGTATTTCTACACTAAAAGAGGTTATAGACTCATGAATAGTGGATTTTGTTTAATAAGATTAACAAAATATTAATATTCACAACTCATCTCAATGTACAAGTTATTCAGAAGGGGAGAGACTAGGGGTCGGATGTGTAAATAGAAGGAATTTATACCTTCTAATAATACGTTAACACCTCTGCATTTAAAGAGAGAGAAAAATAGAACTGACAAAAATTCTACTTATACACGAGAGGGGTACCCTGCGTACCCAGGAGTCCATGTGGGATTATTAAAACGGTGCGGTTTTAATAATCCCTTTCGTCTTTCTTCCGTTTGGCTCCCAGAAATAGCACAGAACAGCCTTTTGAAATTAGACTCTGGTCGATCATGAAATAAGGCTCCCAGTTCACTTGAACGCGAGTTTTACCTCAGCAAGAAGACCATGGAACCCCAACGAAGACGATTCACGCAGGGTGGTCATATTCTTCTGCTCAAACACACGACTGCCCCACCAACGTCATGAAAGACGAAACACAAAGGGAGGTTTGTGCATGTTCGTAAGAACCTATTATTTGGATGAAGAATAGACGCTATGTGACGGCGGCTCACTGAGAGGAGTTTCGACGGGCTGGATGGATGGGGTGGTTGCGACGGCAAGGTGAGTGGTTGAGCACTGGTAAGAGAGAGAGACTGAGAGAAAAGGGAGAGAACGGCTTGACGTGGCTTACCGGGAGGGACATGGCAGACCTAGAGTTGCGTGGAGTGACCGTCGAAGTTTTCTGTGCCGGTGGTAACAACTTGGAGGACCTAGCACCGAGAGGTGTCTCCGAACGAGGTGAACCCAGGGCTGCAGATGCTCTGTTTTCGGTGTGAAAAAACTGGGTTCTTCACGTCCCAAGACTTATCGGTGGCTGGGCATGGAGGTGCAGGGCAGCGTGGTGGCAGCTGTCGATGTTGCACGGTGGCTTTATGGCTGAGGAAAACGACGACCCTGATGCTGCGCTTGCGCTCGCTGGAGAGAACCCGGAGGCACTGGTTGTGAAACACGTGTTTCTCCATGGCATGGCCTCGGCTGAGTTGTAGCGGTAGTGGGATTGTCCAACGGTGGTGCAATGGCTTAGCTATGGAGGAGCAGTTGTGTATGGTGGTTCAGGAGTTCATGGTGAAGATGGACTACGCTGGACTCATCAGGTGTTGTGGAGTGGGTCTTCGTAGGGTTGGGTTTCTTCGGGTGCAGTGGTGAGAAGCCATGCCACATGGGGGCCGATTGTCTACGTGCGGCGTTTTTTAAGGAGCACGAGGTGGCTCCAGTACTCTAAGTGTTGCAGAACTGCTGTTGGTGACAGGTACGTGAGCTGCCGGCTTGGGGTGTGTAACATTTCGGGTGGCCTGCTGGACGTGCATGTAGGCTAGTGTTACGTGCAGTGGCTGGCGGCAGCAACATGTCTTGGACAGTTTCTCTCTATGAACTCTCTGTAGAGTGAGTAAGGCAAATTTACCCCTTGGTTGGGCAGCCAATTCCATAGGGAGTAACCATGGGGCCCAACTTTGTCTATTCCTCGAACTTTACCATCTCAACTTTCGGGCTCTTATAAATAAAATCAAACGGTGGCACTGCAAAACAACCCAGTGAAGGCAAATGATTTTTGGGAGAAATATTCCTATTAATGTTTTTTTTGGGGAAATGGGAAAGCTCGCTGGAAGCTAAAGGGTAAAAGGCATAATTCGTCATCTGTGGACCTACAATGTATTTGATGCTTTTGCACTTAACCATAAGTTTTCATTACTTCCGACTGGTTGTAGATTAATGTTGGATGATGAGCAGGTGATCTGCCCTCTGTACCAGCAATTATTATAGATTATTGAGATTGTGCAAGAAAAAAAAAGGTGTCAGATGGGGAAACGAAAACCGAAACGGGTGGTTGCTCTGATGACGACAACAGTGCTTCTCCTTCTTCCTGTTGTTGTGCTTCTGGTTGTTTCTCAAGTTTGGGCGTTTCCCTTCTCAGATGGTCTTCTTCCTTTTCGTCAAAATGGATTTCGACATTTGTGAACGAAAGTTTCAGTCCGATGCATTCTTCCCGAATTTCACTCGAAGAACGAAAAATGAAAGATGGAAAGAATGAAATGCTTTTGGAACACACAAAATGCTTCTTCCCAAGTTTTATAGAAAGTGAACACAAGGTGTTTGATGAAATACCTCAACTGACGTGAGAGTCTTTGAGAGTCGATATTATTTATATACTTGTCATATTGTATTAATACATGAGGATTTGTATTGTTGGAGACCTATGGTATATACGGAAATGGAAGGTAATTACAAAATAAGGAAGATAGTAGCCGTTGCACACATTATGGAGATGGGCTGGTTGTTCCATGATTCATGGACGTAATCTTGCTTGTAGCCGCTGGTTCTGTGTATGGAAGGTAGCCGTTGGGTTCTTCACAAGGTAAGTTTGTTGCTGCCTTGTCTTGTGTGTTAATATGCCCCCGCAAACTGTGCCGAGGGACGAGGCCAAGTTTGGTCCGAAGATCAATAAGAGCAGATCGGCCAAGTGGCTTGGTAAAAATATCAGCAATTTGATGAGATGCGGAGACATGTCTTGTATGAAGAAGTCCAAGAGCGACACGTTCACGAACATAGTGATAATCAATTTCAATATGTTTGCTCCGAGCGTGAAAGACAGGGTTAATAGTCATGTAGAGAGCACTGATATTGTCACAGAGTAGCAACGGAGTGGAGGTGAGGTGAATGCCCAGATCACGTAATAGAAATGATATCCAAGTTAGCTCGGCAGTTGTATGGGCCATGGCTCGGTACTCAGCTTCGGAGCTGGATCGAGAGACTGTGTGTTGTTTCTTTGCAGACCAGGAGATACAGTTGCTTCCAAGAAAGACACAGTAGCCAGTGGTGGAGCGCCTGGTAATAGGACAACCTGCCCAATCTGCATCAGAAAAGGCATATAGAGCATCAGAAAAGGCATATAGATCAAGTGTAGAATGGGAACTAAAATGAAGACCAAGGTCTACAGTGCCTTTCAAATATCGAAGGATGCGCTTGACCATTTTATAATTTGCTTCAGTAGGTGAATGCATAAATTGAGAAACAAAGTTAACACTATAAGAAAGGTCAGGTCGAGTAAGAGTAAGGTATTGGAGTGCACCAACAATACTGCGGTAGTGAGCAGGGTCAGAGAACGGTGTCTGAGAGGTAAGTCCTTTGGTCTTTGGCATCATGGGAGTGTTCATAGGTTTACAGTCATGCATTTGATCTCGTTCTAGAATATCAATGGCATATTTGGTTTGAGAGAGGATAAGGCCATCAGTGACTGGACTGATTTGGATACCAAGGAAATAGTGAAGAGAACCAAGGTCTTTCATGGCAAATTGACTATGAAGAGTGGAAATAAATTCAAGAAGATACGCAGTAGAGGAGCCAGTTAATAAAATATCATCAACATACAAGAGTAAAATAAGAGTACCACGCGGGGAGTGACAGACAAATAAGGAAGAATCAGCAGTGCTACAAAGAAAACCATAAGTTAATAAAAAACTACTAAATTTGTCAAACCAAGCTCGGGGAGCCTGTTTGAGACCATAAAGAGCTTTATTTAATTTGCAAACATAAGAAGAATGAGTTGGATGAATAAAACCTGGAGGTTGCTCCATGTAAATAGATTCCTGAAGATCACCATGAAGAAATGCATTTTTGACGTCCAACTGGCGAATATTCCAGCGGTTAATGAGAGCAAGGGTAATGACAATGCGGATAGTACTGGGTTTGATAACTGGGGAGAATGTCTCATGGTAATTTATGCCATCTTCTTGATGAAAACCTTTGGCAACTAAACGAGCTTTTAAACGATCCAGGGAGCCATCAGCTTTGAGTTTGCTTTTGAAAATCCATTTACAACCTATAATAGACATAGTGGAATCCCGAGGGACAAGAGTCCAAGTGTTATTCACACGTAAGGCTTGTAATTCATCATGCATAGCTTGTAACCAACCAGGATGTTTGAGAGCGGAGCGAATAGATTTGGGCTCAGTTGGAATGGAATCAATTTCATGCAAGAGAACATATTTGGGGTTAGGTTTACGAATACCAGACTTGGATCGTGTGACAACACTGGTAGTAGGGGTCATGGAAGAAATGGTGGGAGGGTTAGTGTGTAGCAGGGGTGCAATGGTGGTAGTATCAGAAGATGATGATGGAGATATAGGTAGCCTACAAGCACTAATGAGGGGTGGAGCAAGAGCAGGAGAAGGGTCAAAAGAAGATATAGATGGAAGGGGAATATTCACGTCTATGGTGGATGAGGGAGGTGCAGGATCAACATCAGGTAGGGTGGAGTTGGAGAGAGTGGTAGGAGGAGTAATCCACATATCAAAGGTGGACAGAACCGAGTCGGTAGGTAAAGGTAGGTGAAGGTTACCAGGCTGTTTGAACGGAAAGGTGGACTCATTAAACACAACATGTCGTGAGATGAAAGTACGGCCAGAGGGAGGGTGATAGCATTTGTAACCTTGATGCTTATCACTGTAACCCATAAAAACACAAGGTAAGGTTTTAGGATCAAATTTATTCTTTTTCGTATCCCAAGTGTAGGGAAAGCATTTTGAGCCAAACACACGTAAGGAACTATAGTCAGGATAGGTGCCATGAAGGAGAAAGAAGGGTGACTATAAGTCAATGGTGCTGGAAGGGAGCCGGTTAATCAGAAAAGTGGCAGTGGCAAAGGCTTCAACCCAGAAGCGTTTTGGAACGCTACTGTGAAAAAGCATGGTCATCCCGAGTTCACGAATGGTACGGTGACGTCGTTCAACCATACCATTTTGTTCAGGAGTATGAGGACACGAATATTGGTGAATAATACCTTGGTTTTGTAAATGGGATGTAAATTGAATATTAGCAAATTCACCACCCCCATCAGTTTGAAAAATTTTAATTTTTTTGCAAAATTGTCGTTCAACATATTTTTCAAAAAGTAAGAAAGCAGGAAAAAAATCAGATTTTTTGCGTAAAGGAATAAGCCACATAAATTTAGAAAAGGCATCAACTAAACATGCATAATAATTAAATTTACCAACGGAAACTACAGGAGCTAGACCCCATAAATCACAAAAGATTTTATCAAACGCATTATGAGTAATATTGCTAGAAGGTAAAAAAGGAAGTTTGCAAAGTTTGCCTAATTGACAACTGTCACAAAAGGAAGAATTTTTGTTAGAGCTAGAAACTTGAATAAGGCCTTTTGATTTTAAGACTTGTAAAGAAGATGCCTGAGGATGTCCCAAGCGCTGGTGCCAAACATCTTCAGGGACACGTCGGAATCGTGTGGAAAAGTGAGCTTCGTATGGAGGAGAAACGACATAGAGGTTACCCTTCCGTCGTCCGGTCAAGAGGACGCGGTTGGTCTCCCGTTCCTTAACAACAAAACCAACACCATAAAATTCGCAGTTATAAGGATAATCAGTGGTAAGTTGCCCAATAGATAAAAGATTTTTTGCCAACGCAGGTACTAATAAAACATCACATAATTTAATTTTAGTGGTGCCATTATCAAGATAAGTATAACCAATATGAGTAATAGCATGCGAACTACCATCTCCAATAATAACAGCATCATTGCCAAAATAGCGACGTAAATTTTCGAGTATACCTGGGTCGCCAGTCATATGAGCGGATGCACCAGTGTCAGCCGTCCATTCAGCATCATGAGAAAAATTCTCAAGAGTCATCGCAGCAAGGGCCTGAGGAATATCGTCAGGTTGATAGGAGTGATTGAACCGGTTCCAACATTTAAGAGCTACATGGCCTCTTTTCCCACAAATTTGACAACTTTCAATACGGGTAGAGTCATGGCCTTTGTTAATGGGCCGGGCATCAATATCACGTGGGTTAGGCCCACTGCCATTTGGTGCGAAACGCACGTTTTGAGTGCCATCACCAGAGGTCCTCACCGACTGGTTAGAGGGTTGAAACCCTCGACCTTTCGAAGAGAAGGATCGATTCTGAGATCGATTGGTGTTGCGATGATCAGATTGAGGTGGGCGACGATAATCTTTGGTGGAATGTGATTGTCTCTGTCCATAGAAAGCAAAATTATTAGTGGAATCATGAAGGGTGGATCGGATTTCATACCCTTGGAGCAGAGGAATCAGTTCGGCGTAGGAGGGCATGGGAGGTTTCAACATCGCCGTGGTGAAGGGCTCGTACTTGGCTCCAAGGCTATTCAACAATGAGAAAACTTTCATTTTGTCTTGCACGGGCCGACCGATTGAAGCAAGGCTATCACACAAACCTTTGAACGTGCGAAGATGATCACCAAGAGGCGTCGATGGTTCCTTGCGCAGGTATGTTAACTGCTGTGTAAGGTGGAATTCCCGTTCTTGGGAATCATGAGCATACGCCTCTTTGAGAGCCACCCAAACGTGATGGGCGGAATCAAGACCTACAACGAGGCCTAGGGCTTCCTCAGATAAAGTCCCGATAATCCATCCTCGGAGCAATCGATCCGATTTGCGCCATTGAAGGAAAGCGGGATTGGGTTCGGTTTTGCTTGTTGGTTCACTGGCAGTGATAAATTCTGGAGGAGATGATGACTCGGTGAGATGCTCTACAAGGTCTTGGCTCTCAGCCAAGGCCAAGATTTGTTCGCGCCAAAGAGGGTAATTGGTGGTGTTTAATCGCAAGGTGACAAAGTTGCCAACATTGAGGGCGATGGTGGCCATGGGAGGAAGACTCTCTTCTCTCACAAGGGCTCTGGTACCATATAGAAAGTGAACACAAGGTGTTTGATGAAATACCTCAACTGACGTGAGAGTCTTTGAGAGTCGATATTATTTATATACTTGTCATATTGTATTAATACATGAGGATTTGTATTGTTGGAGACCTATGGTATATACGGAAATGGAAGGTAATTACAAAATAAGGAAGATAGTAGCCGTTGCACACATTATGGAGATGGGCTGGTTGTTCCATGATTCATGGACGTAATCTTGCTTGTAGCCGCTGGTTCTATGTATGGAAGGTAGCCGTTGGGTTCTTCACAAGGTAAGTTTGTTGCTGCCTTGTCTTGTGTGTTAATAAGTTTCACTTGAAGAACGAGTTTTAGTTGGCTTCTTTGATCTCCTTTCTCAAGTTTCAGTCGATTTCTCAATTTTTGGGCACCTATTCCACAAACATGGTGCAAAAGTTTGTATAGTTGACTTACAGGACAACCTTGGCCAGCATGTCTGTGATACCCTTGGTGGTGAACCAAGCTCTTGTTATTTCCATTGTGACGTCACCAAAGAAGATGATGTTTGCCGTGTAGTTGACTTCATTGTCAGTAAATTTGGTACACTTGACATCGTGGTCAATAATGCTGGTTTGTCAGGTTTATCATGTCTGTTCATCGTGTCTCGATATTCGCAGTGCATACATATCGGAATTTGAGAAGTTATTTGATGTAATGTGAAGGGAGTCTTCCTTGGAATGAAACATGCAGCTCGGATTATGATCCCATTGAAGAAGGGCTCTATAATTGCTCTGCGCAGTGTTGCAAGTGCTTTTGGGGGGCTCGGTTCACATGCCTACGCAGGGTCCAAGCATGCTATTTTAGGGCTCACCAAGAATGTTGCGACTGAGCTTGGACTACATCGGATATGTGTCAACTGTGTTTCTCCTTATGCTATTCTAACAGGCTTGGCTTTAACTCACTTGCTGGAGGAGGAGAGAACTGAGGATGCCATGGCAGGTTTTCATGATTTTACTAGGAGGAATGCTAACCTGCAGGGAGTAGAATTGACCACTACTGATGTGGCTAATGATGTGCTATTCTTAGCAAGCGATGAAGCAAGGTATGTAAGCGGAGCTAATCTCATGGTTGATGGGGGGCTTCACATGCTCAAATCACTCTCTTCGGGTGTTTAGATGAAATGACATTCAAGAGGCTCATGCCTTGCTTTGGTGTTAGTTGGAGTTATGTTAACTATGGTCCTTTTGGCGGGCAGGGCTCTTGATTAGAAAGGGTGGGTAAGTTCTTGATAGAATGTCACTTTTTGTTTTATCATGTTTATAAGTTGCAGCTGGATCAAGTCTTCATTGATTAAACAACTCTTATGCTATTAACAATCATGATATATTGAGTAGAATTCCGAAAGATATATAAGATTGTTCTTTCTAAATATGTTGTTAACAACGGTTATGTACAGAGAGGTGATAAAAAAGTAATTTTTGTTTTCATTTTAAATTTAGCTAAAACAGTAAAAGTGAAACAATCATGATATATTAGGGTTTATGAATGTTTTTTTCAAAATCATTAAAACCTTTTGTCAGTCATATGGGCTTGGCTAATAATAATTTCTACTTAGTTACTCCCAAAATCAGTATCCCCAATGATGAAATAATGGAGTGGCTAGAACACTTTAGGGAATGCTGCATAAATGGAAGCCATCTATCTAATCTCTCCAATCACGCTTATTAATCTGCTCAATAGAAGTCAGTATGATTGATAAACATACCTTGTACCAATTCCTTGGTTTTTGGGATTTGTGTCCTAAATCCAAGCACAAAAAGGCCATAATTGGTGATTATGGGATGAGTTGAAAAGCCAGGAAGGTACCCACTTGCATGTTCTCATAAGTCATAATTGTGACTACAAAATCTGTACCAAATTCAACTACAGAAGTGTATATTGCTTAGTAATTTTCAGTGAAGAAGGTTACTTTTTATTATATGTTGGTGCAAAGAAGTTTGTTGGTCATTCCTGATTTCTTGTGCTTCAAAGAAAATGCATATTCCCAATAAGATTTTAATTTATCAAGAAGGAGACCGCATTAAGCGGTTTAATGTCGTTCAATAACCATATTAAATGGTTGTATGTCCAACGGTTAAGAAAGACATTATGATTCTATGTAAATGTATCTTTTACTGTTAAGTGTTGAAAAACAGTAAGGAGAGTTGAAGTATGAGCAGCATGATTCCTTCCAGCACATGGTATAACCATCCCAATTACACAAGTTTGGAAATCAATAGATCTTTTTGGTTCATCTCATCCTATATGTGGATGAGTGTATTATAATCAAATTAAATAATTAAATATATTTTTTCTTCAATTTAAAATCTTGAAATATATTCTAAATATGGGACCTATTAAAAACAATAGAGGAAATAAAAGAGACGTTTGTCTGCAAGGAGACATTTGTTGAAGACCCAGAAGAGTATGAAAATAGAAGCTTTAAGCCCACGAGGAGCAAAGCCGTCTAGCATAGAAGCGAAAGGAATCGTTATTCCAAAGCTGATCTTTGAGGGCACGCCTGTACACAAAGAAGCTGATTTTAGAAATTTGGATTGGCCTCCTTTGTTACAAGATGTGGGCGCAGATTTTTTCATTGAAATATATGCCAAAAGTAACGACAACGGCACTAAAGCAATGGGAGAAGGGACACATGGACATAAAGTGGAAATACTTGATTTCGCAGGAGAACTTGAGGGTCAGATTGTTACCATGTCGTCGATTGATTGGGGTGATGAAGCAGTGGGAGAATACAGGGACAAACAAGTTGCAAAGATCCTATCTGAAGGGTCAGCACAATCTGAGGATGATTTTGAGGAAAATCTCGAGCAGTGCGGTTTTTTTGTTTTTTTTTTTGGGGGGGGGGGGGGGGGGGGGGGGGGGGGGGGAAGTGGATGCTCTGAAGCACAATCTGATGATAGTGATTCTAAACTAGATGCGCTACGTCTGATCTCGGAAACTCAAGAATCTAGCTAGAGCCTAAATTGCAACCAGATTCCTTTGAATGAAGATGCATTCGAGGAATCAAAAACTTCAGGAGAAGAAACTGGACAATCAGAGACAGAGTTCATCAACATCGAGATCCCTTCAGCTTCAATGGAGGAGCAAATTGTGGAGAAACTAAGAGTAACCAGAGAGGACACTGGCGAGAAGAGCAGGGTTGTTGAAGCAGACAATCTGATTCCTAAAACCGATCCTCAATTTGGAGACGATGAAGCCAATTGGCACCAGCAAAACGACGGATGGAGCTTTAAATGATGAGCAGACGCATGCAACTATCCAAGATGATGGAGATGAAATGGAAGATACAGAGCATGAAACCAAAGACTCGAATTCAATTGAACAGATTGATGATGATAGCTTTACCATTGAGACTCGAAATAATCTGTCTGAGGGGCACTCTAAGAGCTCCAATGTTCTTGAAGACCAAAACCTCGAGAAAGGCCAAATGAATCAAATAGTTTAAAAAACTCAAGTTCAAAGGATGATGGGAGCCAAACCAATACAAGGATAAATATATTCAATTCAGTTGAAGAGAGAGTAGAAATTGACAAAATGGAAGTGGAAGACAACATTGAGTCAGATGCAGAAGATGTATCGAGTCAATAACCAGTGGTATAACTAGTCCAGAAATGGAGACAACATTCTTCCCTGGTGCTAAAGAGTCCACCCGACAACCGCCCGACTTCTGCAACAGTCAGAAATGGACAACTAGATGCAAGAAGTGTATCAAGGATGAGGAGGAATCAAGGAACTTCAACCCGCGAGAACCAAACCATTTGCCTTTGGCTCCTGATCAAGAAGCAGAAAAGGTTGATCTAAGGCATCAAATGATGGAAGAAAGGAAAAATGCAGAGTGGATGCTTGATTACCACCTTCAACAGGCTGTTACCCATCTCGCTCCAGCCAAGAAGAGAAAGGTGGCGCTACTCGTTCAAGCTTTTGAAACAGTCATGCCGACATCCAAATACGAACCCCAATTGGGGAATACAACAGCTTTTGTTCATGCAAGGCCAATGTGAGAATGTAGCTGACGGCTCTTACTGATGTAAATATAGAAACTCCATTGTCAACATCATTCTTTTTATCATTCTCTAATTTTGAGTTCAAACAATCATATAACAAAAGTCTATTTTGCGATCTTTGCAGGTGATAATGAAGAGAAATCAGTTTAAAAAGTATTAACATGTTGCCGTGACTCGAATTTCACGAGTAGATTCCGTGTTCTGTAGATGTTAAAAGGTATTTACGGAGAAAGCATTATGATCGAATGACGAACTGATGTTCAAATGGAGATTGAGGTTTAGACAGTGTTATGGTTTCTCTTAAGCTGTGTGGCTGACATTTTAGTTTCCGCTTCAATAATGGTGTGTACTGACATTATTACTTGAGATGTTTGATTTATTTGCGTGTAATTGTTTGGTAATCCCGGATTGTGTACACGTGGTGCTTCCATCCCATCATACTATGCCATGTATGCTTACAGTTTGTGTTCCTAATAATTTTCCTTTATTGTATGGTACAAACTGAACCTTTGTACGTCTAGCTGGTTATGAACTCTAGTAGCTTTCTCTAGTGTTAAGTACGAGTACTTGTCGGCCAAACTTATGCTAACTAAATTCACCGATGTCCATGTCATCCGTCCATGCATTTCAAGGAGCAAGCGAAGCGACAGATGTCTTATGCTGTGAAGTCAATTATAAAATCAGAGTCCCATTAAAATCTTATAAAGAGCAAGAACTTCTCATTCTCAAATAACGTGGGATTCATGCACCACCTACTTTTATCTTTATCATATTGGGTGTCACATATACAACAGTCCGTTTGCGAGTAAAACAAACTTTTCATTTTTAAGCATCTCATGCCAAAGCATATCAATATTTATAGTCTCTCTTGTACATCGTTACTATTAAAAATTTAAATAAAAGAAAAAATCACAACTAATTCTTTTTATCAGTAAAATAAATAGGCATAACCTAAGTACACTAAACATATACAAGTGCGACACCTAAGCATGAGTGTCGAAAAATCACAAATAATTTTAAAAACCACCGTTTTTCCCTTTCATTTTTGTATAAAAACAGGAACTAATGGTACCAAAGTTACAACAGCATCTACTCATCTCTAAGAAAATGTACTGTGAAGTCAGGAGAGTCTGGAAGAAGTAATTGGAGCTCTCCCATGTAATTATCAAGACGACCAGAGCCTAAACTTTGCTCCTGCGGGCCTGCCAAATGAGAACTAACCTCTGCATTTTCCCTTTGTTCCAGAGCTTTCTTGGCCATTAGATTGTCATTGAACAACCGAAGTGCGTCTGCCGTTGAGAGAGAATGAACAGATTCATACAAGTCCCTGAATTCGTTTCTCTTTTCTTGGGTTCCAATTAGCCTTTCTTTCAACTCTTCTTGGGTTCCAATTAGCCTTTCTTTCAACTCATCTGGGAGGAAAGACAATGCACTTCATACATGTTGCAGATGGCCAAAAGTAAAAGAAATTATTAAGTACGAGACAATCTCAAGCAATTTGATATTTTTTCTGCAAACTAGATAACAGAAAACATTAGCTTTTCCCCATCCCTCCCCTTCCCTCGGTTTTACCTGGTAACACCTCTTACAACACCCCAGTTGTACCCAACAAGGACCGATTGCTTAAAACCAATGTTAAATCCTTCTTGTGCAGAAGCTTCTTTCCCGGCCGTGATACCTTCACGATATCCATGCTGAAAAAATCATAAACAAAAAGAAATAATTAAGTCACAAAAGCATTTAATCAAATGCACAGGCTAAATCTCGATGATAGATGAACAAAACCAACTAAAGTTAGGCAACTACTGTATGATGTTGGTCACGTCTCCTCTGCCATTCCCTGTCCAATTCAGATGAATCATTCAACTCATCTCCAGAACTGTCCCATATAGGTCCATCTCCATCCTGCAAATCATCCCCAAGACAATCTGAAACAGAAAGATGAATAAGATGTACTGCTGCTAAACTACCAAAATCTCATATTCCACTCCAAAAGAAATTTATGTCATAACAATTGCGAAGATAACAACTAAAGAAACTATCTTGCATGAGAAATTCCAAAAGGAAATTCTTGAGCAGAAAAGGAGACATTTTCTCAAATAATTGAATGAGAAAAATAATCTTTTTCTTTTTGAATGCAAACAATAGCAAAATGGGTTCACTTTCATTTTGAATATCCAAAGTTGTTATGCCTTAAGGATGTAAAAGGTCAAAGCAGATGTATTTGATCATATAAACGCTGGGAAAAAAGGAAGGTTTTGCTAGTATCAAAATCCACATTTAAGCATGTAAATCTTTTCTTATGATAATGTCATGCAGACAAAGAAAGCAGCTACCACAGCAAGGGTGTATTTAACTTTCAATTGCTGAAATTTATTTATAAAAGAAAAAAAAAAAAAAAGGAAAGGAAACAAAAGAGCTAAACACAAGAAGTTCTTCTCTTTTTTCAATTAACTGAAGCACCCATGGAAATGCATGTGACCTCATGCATCATCCATCCTTTTGCAGGTTGGAAGTGCCATTCAACACAAAAATAGAAAACACAAATAAAATGTAAAAAGCATTTGATCATAAGTTTCTCAGCCAGATTTGCCTTAAAACATATAAATTAAAGTAATACCATGCAAATCACTTTCTTTACTAATGGAAGTTGAAGAAGAAACTAAGTCTGTCTTGGACAGCTTCAGACTTTCCGAGTAAAGCTCTTCAGCAAGATTGCCCTTCATCTGTACAAGCATAAACAAGTGAAACTAAAGTAACAAAGTCCAGCATATCAATAAGTAAAACACCACACAAAAAAATGAGGATTTTCAATAATGAATTATCCCAACGGCAGTATGCAGATAAATCGAAAAAATAAAAACTTCAAGTTGCACGGTGCTTTATTTTTTTATTTTTCAAGAGTCTGAGTCACATGTTCAAGAGTGACTCCTCCTCAAATTTATTGAAGTAGCTCTCACTTATGGCGGAGGAAAACCGAGACTATATCCTGACACTTAGGACTCACAAAAAAAATACCAAGAATATAAACCAATAAAGCCCAAGCGTCCAAAAAAGACATCACCTTATTTCCAAGATCTATACAATGAATAACCAATCCCAAGCAATAAATTAAACACATATAAGTCAAAAGATAGACACTGTTCCATCTATACGAAAAGTTCTGTCGACAAACTTCCATACGAAGAGTTGCATGGTGCTTTGCATAAACACAATCATCAACTTTAGAGCACCAAAGTAGAGAACATAAATGGGCATGCCTGAGTACACAGGTATTTTATACGAGAGAGATGCCAAAAACCCAAAATGACACATACCCACACAAATTCCACATGTAATCGGTGCAGTTCCAAAGTAGAAATTTGAGTAAAATAAAATGACCAAAAAACACACGAAAGGTCTAAAACCGATGGAATTAATGGAAAATCAAAACCTGTGTCCAATAAGACATTTCATCAAATACAGAGAATGCCCGATATGAAACCAAACATCAAAACTGTGAAAATTTACCACCAAGATCGATATTCCACAACAAACCAGCAATCCCCAACCAAAAAAGTTGATGCGCATACGGCATAGAGTTACATACGGTATGATGCGCATGAAATTAAAGCGAAAAAAAAAGTTGCGAGATAAGACATAAGCTATTATTCTCAAAAGAAAAGAAAAGAAAATATAGGGAAAAGATAATGAACTGGTAGGCTTGGATTACCCAAAACCCTTCCTCCAACTTTGGGTGAAATTTCTCGGTTGATTTCCTATAAGTTTAGGACCTTTCTCTCTCTGTGTATCTCTAGGAGTGTCGATGAGACTATGGTGTACGGCCACGCCACACAAAAGTCCCCACTTTTAGTATTTCCTAACCGAAAGTCAACCTGCAGCAGCATGTTTAGCGCTCACGTTATTTTATTGTCAAAATTTTTTCTTTAGAAAAATCAAGCTTATGCTCTAGAAAAAGATAAATCATCTGGTCACAAAGTTACTTAATGTGATTTGATATGGTTTATCAACTTATAAAATTATTTTTTTTCAGAAAATAGATATGAAACCACTTTATAAGTTTGTTGGTTTACTTTTATGTAATCACTTTATAACTTTTAAAAAAATTATATTTTTTATTTTTTATACTACATACTAACATATGATTTATTATTTTTATCATTTTATTTAAATGTCATATTGATATAAAGATAAAAATAACAAATCACATGTTAATATTTTATAAGAATAATAAATAACATTTCTCTCAGCTTTAAACTAATTTTTTATTATTGATATTACATTATATTTATGATCTAGATTAAGAAGAGATGATAAACTATAAAAACATATTATTTTTAATTTTAATTTTATCATTTTCAATTAATACAAGAATTATATTTGTCAATTGTTGTGTATATATATATATATATATTAGGTAAAAGCAACGTGCAATGCACGTTTGCTTAGTTTATATTTTAATTTTTTTAAGAATTATTTTTTTATTAATAAGGACATAATTTTTTTATTTAATTAAACAACGATGTAATATTTATTTCGTATAAATTAACATCACAAATAAATGAAGAGCATTAATAGAAACTATATCATAGTCTTGTAAATAAACGTCGTCCATAGTCTTATGAAAGTTATTTGAGATAATTTTGATTCTAAGATGATGATCCAGCATTTCTCTCATCTTCCATTGCCTTGATAGAGAGAACATTAAAATGCTTATGTCTTTTCTCCTTCAATTTATCTGGATCTGTATAAACTTGAATCTTCCAGATTTTTGTTGATAATTTGTCTGCAACGTTTTTAATATATGGTTGATGTTCCTACAAAAAAAAAAAATTTTGAATAGCTTTAAATAATTAATTAAAACCTAATTTTTTTTAATTAACTCATTATAATCAAATTCAATTTTTGAATAAAAATTTTAAAAGATACCTCTCCAGAATTCTCCATCAACTCAACTGCTGAACAACCAAATGCCTCTTTTGCTACTTCACCAAACATAATAGCAGCTATCTTTCCAGTATTATCGTCCAGTTCAACATATGCCCTAGCACTTTAAATGCATTGAATATATTAATATTAATTTAAATTTGAATATTTTTGAATTCTAAATTAAAGTAGATATTGATTGTAAATTTAAATTGTAAGATACATACTGTGGTTTGCAGACCCCTTGATTTTTGCAATATATACAAACGAAACTTTCATTATACTTATATCCAGTTCCTTTATTACAGCCAACACATGACATGTAATAAAAGACTTGGTCCAAGTCAATCACTTTTATCTTGGCCTCTATCTAGATTTTGAGTTTCTACATTAAATCATAATCAATTTTTAGAATGAATGTTTGTGTAAATATTTTAATTTATTACTAATAAAATAATATTTACCTCCATGGGTTGAAGATCCTTCATCAACTCTGCAATATCGCAGTTCTTCATAATTTCTCGGATACCAACAGATGACAGAGGGGCAGATGGGTATGTTAGGTTTCTTGCAATGATACTTTTGATGATCAAATCATTATCATCCGCCCTTAAAATACATAAATGAAATATGTAGATAAATTACATAAATCGCATAATTAACTATAATATAAATACACAAATATGTAATATTTAATTTTTGAAAATTACCATTTCTTCATTGTAGCTGCCTCAGGAAGAATGGGATTGATTGTAAAGGTACTTGACGGACGCGATGACGAGACAATCCTTTATTGCAATTGAGATCAATATTAATGCAGATATATATAATACGGAAAAATAACTAAGATTCTTAATTATTATAAATACCGTTTTTTGATCGAACAGATATTTTTGTTCCAAGTATTATTGGTTTATCTTCAATAATTTCTGATATTTTCGGGCATTCGTCTTGGACAAATTTACCCCACATAGTCAAACATATGGGGTTCAACCTACAAAATTGAAATAATTAAAAGAATTAATAGAATTTGTCAAAATTAATATTGGAATTCAAATTTAAAAGAAATGTGAAGTTATAAGAATTTTTTACCTTTCATCAATGATATATATCTCTTGGATTGTTGTTGGTCCATATGCTGTCGTTACTTCTTTAATTGGCTTAATTTTGATCGCAACAGCTAAAATATCTAAATATTCAAATAGAAATGTTAATTTATTGATTATTATTTATAATAAAATTAAAATTAAATTACCTATTTCTCCAATCGTCTCTTTGTAGGCGTCTATGTCCTTAAATGAGACGATCTCATATTTCGGTGTCTCTATTTGCTCTTCATTTTGTGGAACATCTTCTATTATTGTCCTTAAGTTCAGGGTCCATTGATAGTGATATTCTCCAATTTTGTACCTCGGATCAACTGGTTTGACATGTGCATTGCTGATATAATATGACTGGAAAATATTTAAAGTGTCTTCCCTGTAGTCAATATCAGTTCCAAACATTGCTGCCTGTACACGATTTCCCTGGAACAACAAGAAAAATAAATAGGAGTTAATATCATTCCAATTGCCATTACAAATGTAATTAGTATTTTTGTTATTAAAAAAATAAATATTATACATCTTCATCAAATAATGTCAGATTTTGGTACTTTACATTTGTACGTTGGCTTATTCGCTTGGGCGACTTCTCCGCAACGATCATCTTAATTTTCCAGTTTCTTGTATTTGGAGTGATATCTTTTATTGATGTATACACCATCCGCATTTTCTCCCCTTTTTAGATACAAAAATTTCAAATGCATAAGTATAACAAGTATTGATTTAAATTCATGATCTACCAGAGTAATTGACGAAGACATTTAATTAAATGATTCAATATTAGTCATATACAGACTAATATTATAATAGACAGTAAATCAGAACTATACAATTAAATCTAGTTACCTGTATAACATTAATTTAAACATGATAATGTTAGTAATTCCGTGAACACAATATTTTTTATGTAGTTATTTTCACATTGTTCAGTGGACACTGGTCGTATTAGAATCCTCATTGTAGATGCTGTCTTCGCCCTTGATAAAGTCACATATAATTGACCATGTGAAAAAACTGGTTGAGGTAAATAAATCCCAACATAATCCAATGTCTGCCCTTGTGACTTATTTATAGTCATTGCGAAACTTAATCTTATAGGGAATTGAGTTCGTTTAAATGGAAAACCACTATTTTCATCAACATTTGGTAAGAATGGTATCCTTGGAATGAACACCCTTTTTCCGATATGATGTCCAACTGCAATTTCTGCATCTATGATATTTCGATCAAAAGACCGACAAATTAAACGGATTCCATTGCATAAACCTTCTGAAGGATTAATGTTTCTAAGCAGCATGATGAGACAGTTTTTCTTGATTAATAATTCATGAGGCGGAAGTCCATTTGGGGTCAGAGTATTTAAGAAATCTTTCATAACTGATTGTTCAGATGCATCTATTGTCTCATCAAAACTGTAATATCGATGAACTTCACCTGGGAACCTATGAATCAACAATGCATTTATTTCATCAACAGAACCATTCTTTGGTGTTAATATGGTCCGATTCATCATAGTTGAAATATTTGCTGAATACTCTTGAATATTGTGGAAAACATCCTCTATTAAATGATCTAAAGAAGTGTTGTCATCTTCATAGGAACAAGCATTCCATTCGGGATTTTTATGGTTTCATCAATTGTGTTCGGTGGCATTCCGTTGCCTACTTCTAACACATAATCTGAAAAAATTGGATCAAATCTTGCTCGCATATTTTCAGTTAAGTGGAACTTGGTCAATGTAGGCCACAAATACGAATAAACCAAACTGGAAGTAACCTGTTCTTGTCTCGTTCCTTTGCGAACCACTGGTAAAACCTGTCGAAAATCTCCGCCGAAAACAACAACCTTTCCACCGAATGTTACATCCGAATCATTGATGTCTCGTAGCATTTTATCTAATGCTTCGATGTGTTGTTTTCTTGTCATTGGAGCCTCATCCCATATTATTAGTTTTGCTGAACGAAGTAGGTTTGCCAGTGCACTTTGTTTGCTGACACAACACGTGCTTTTTTTGTCAGTATCAAGTGGAAGCTTGAAACGTGAGTGTGCCGTTCGACCTCCCGGAAGAATAGATGCGGCAACACCTGATGAAGCAGTTGCAAGTGCTACCAATTTTCTTGATCGTACTGTTGTGAGAAGTGTCTTGTATAAGAATGTTTTCCCTGTACCACCCGGGCCATCTACAAAGAATGCAGCATTTTGGTTTGCAAATACTTTTTCCAGCACTGCATTATAGACATATTTTTGTTCACTGTTAAGAGATTCTGATGCGGCAATATCTTATTCTGGAATTTCAACAGCCAATTCATCATCGATTTCTCTAGACTGAAATTCTTCTTCATCAAAACAGATGTTATCATCAAGTAGATTGTAGGAATTAAAATCTTTACCCATCGATTCGATTGTCAAGGAGATTGACCTCAATACTTGGGTTCTTACATTTGATATAGAATTTTCTGTTGATTTGAAATCAAGTGACATGTCTTGCTCAAAACGTTCCCATAGTTCCCTGGGATTGGTTGGATTACAATAAACCAATATTGTTGCAAATAATCGTCTAAAACTGGACGGCATTTGATACAGAGATGCTTCTTGTAAACAATCTTCTAAACTACTGTCTCTTTGTAGCAAGCCATGCATTGTTGCTGCTTCGCGAAATGTTGGGGAGACAACACCATCAACTGTTCTAAGATCTTCAAAGGACAAAGGTCCTCTTATATGGTTTAGTAATATCCGCAGATAATATCTCTTGCCTTCAAATGGATTTGCTGTAACAATACGACCTATAACGGTTTTCTTTTTCCGAGGAGTCCACTCTTTGTATTGTTGGTCCAAACATAATATTCCGGAAATTCTTTATACAGTAATCTCTTTGCATTATCATCTACTCGATTTAATGCAAAGAATTCTGTTAACATTGATTTTTTGGAACGATCTAAACTGACAACGTTAATTAGATCTTCATTTGCTCGGAAAGTCACTGGGTGTTGATCCTCCAAATGTAAATGTAAACTATACACTGCAGGATACATTTCATTAATAACAAACCCATATATTCTCCACATAGCTTCGGGGGGAGTAATCCATCGGGCCGATTGGAATTGTTGGATTTCATCAACTTGTTGATTGTTTTGTTCAGAAACCAGGTTGAAAGCAACACGATCATGTCCTTTATAAATGTACTTATAAAGATATTTGACTGCTTGTATTGTAGAACAAATCTCGACATTAATATGACAGTTAAATGTTGCAAGCAGATATGGATTATATGGCACAACCCAACGATTGTCTAAATTTTTGCCTCTGACTTTGACAATTATTCCATTGTTCTTACGTCTATATATTGGGAATGAATCATTTCCAATGGTCGTAGCAGATGCATAATTCTTTGGATAATTACTTTTGCAACAACCATTTTTTTTCATGCAAACATTTGATGGATTCAAGGCTCCACATGGTCCATGCATCATATGCTTGACAACAACGTTATGTAAGTACAGATTTGTATTTTTATCAGGGATCTCTGCTGATACGATCTCATCAAAAGATTCAGGCGCATAGACTTTCCAATCCTTCTGTAAGATAATTAAAAAATGCGCATGTGGAAGACCTCTTTTTTGGTGCTCGATAACATAGACATATGCCGAGACTTTACCAAAAATATGCTTCTTAAATAATTGATCCTTTAATTCTTCTAATTTTGAATGAAAGACCCGAGCAACCAAGTCAGGTCGATTCTGACTCTCCTCATGCAGGCTTAATTCGTTTGTAATTTCTTGCCAGTTTGGATTGCACGTCATTGTTAAGAAAATGTCTGGTTTGCCATATCGCTGAACTAAAGCCATTGCTTCCATATATCTTTTCCTCATGTCTCTTGGACCTCCAATAAATGACGAAGGCAGTATAATCCGTTTCCCAACATTAGAAGCGTTTGTTTCTCCAAGCGTAATGGTATCAACAATACCTTGATATACCTCTGATCGGATATGTTGTTGGTTATTTCTAAAATAATCTAATCTTGACGTCTCGATTTTGACATACATATCCACTACAAATTGTTGCAGTAGTCGACCAGAAAGTAGTAAAATTGATCTGACATTTTCTCTTATTTGTAATTTGTAGCAATAATATTCACGACAAGAAACAATCGGATCCTTCCTTTCTCTGTTTAACGCTACAAAAGTAGAATGTGAATGAAATGTTATTAAATTGGTCCTACATGCTAAACGAAATTTTTGAATATTAATATCACAATCTAACCTCGCTGTTCTCTTGCAAGTAATTCATCTGCAGTCCCTGATTGTTGAGGATTTATTGATCGGCTTGTTTCGTTATGTGTAGATCTTCTTCCTCTATTGACCCTTTCAATTCCCTGATGCCAACCAATTTCGCCAAAAGGAAATAATAACGGATATTGCAGCGGATCATAACATCCAAAATAGTACTGAACTATATGACTTCCACCAGAATGGTTAAAGACAAAAATGTCGCGTCCTCTTAGTTGACCTCCATCATCATTTTCTACCCATATTGCTGCAACTTGTGAAGATGTAGGGGCATTAAATACACGTTGATCTAGGCCAGCATCTGATCTTATGTGGGTTTTTTGATTTTCTAAATCTGGTAAATCACCAAGAGAACGGAAAAAATGGTATATGGATTGATGCGAAGAATATCGATGAGTTGAGCTATAATTGATGGATCCATTCTATTTGAATCAGAAATGCGATTTTCTGATTCATGCTCTGTATCGTAGAAATACAACTGGAGATAAGAAGGACAACCATTTGAAGGAAGCAAATCGTTGATATAGTGATAGATCTGTCCCTGAGTTCTGAAAGTATAAATTCCTCTATTTCTCTTACATAGATCTTTATCAAATTTCATTCCGAATGATGTAAAAGAGAACTTGTTGTTATAAGTTCGAATATATGTCCTAAAATGTGTAGATTCATCGGTGTTGGAGGTGAACAATGTATAAAGCTGATCAGGAACATCATTTGTGGCTAAATAAATTTTCCCATCAGCACAGCAAAAGCCAGTTGTTTCATGGTAGAATCGGTTTGCTTTACAGTGTATGCAGCTGGGTACTAATGGTAGAGAATATGCTTCAGATGGCACTACCTTCAACAATTGTCTGAATCCAGTAGAACCGTGATGCGATTGACCGTAGCTTGACTCCTCTCGAACAACATATGGATCCTATTTGTATAATATTTTTTGAAATCTCAGAGAAAAATGACAGAATGATGGGTGAATAAAAAATTTAGAAAAATTATTAGAGGAGAACCTGCTGGATAAAGAGTTGATTAGAAGATTCAGAGACATTGTTTATGGATGAATGTGTCTCTGAATTAATGACACAGACATCAACACCATGAAGAACACATGATTCACGAGACGAATCCTCTTCAGTGATATCGATATGAATATCAGAATTTCGTTGTCTCTTTGATACTCTTTGAACAAGACTAAAGTCTTGAATGTTGTCTGTATATTGGACATCATTGTTTGAATATCGAGCAATCGACGTAGTTGTTTGATCACCAACAGATCTATTAGAATCATCATCACCAAATGATGTCGAATCATTAATACGAATTGAGTTGCTTCTATATGCTATTTGTTTAGCATATCTTTCTCTTTGCTTTCTACGAATCTCCTCCTTCTTCTCTTCTGGTAAATCTTTATACAAGATTCTTTTTACAGGTTGTTTTCCATGATCTTCAAGAAATTGTTTATAGACTTAAATTAAACACAAATTTACATTTTCGTTGTTAAATTTTTTAAATAAATTATTTACAGAATCTTACCATTTCTCATTATGTTAATGAAGAAAATGATTGTTTCAACTGTTGGATACTGTTCTACACAAGCAAGATGAAAGAAATAAATAACTATTATTTCTAATGCTCAATTAAATAAATAATCAAATGATAAAATACTATGAAACTGGAATCTAACAAAAACATACTTCAATATTACATATAAAAAATATTATAAATAATCAAATGATAAAATACTATGAAACTGAAATCTAGAGAAAACATATTTTAATATCACACATAAAAAATGTTTTAGAAAATATTTGTCAAACTTAATTCCCTATATTCCAAAGAACTGCCAACTATTTCTCTAATAATTATTATTTAAAATATTTCTCTATTAATTTTTTATTTTGAATGTTATGATTTTTTTATTTATTTTAATTGGTTGGAATATTTTTATATATATAATTTATCCTAAAATTTTTAAAACTAAAAAAATCCGTAGGTTGAAAGTCTTTCTTCCTTCTATTTCTCGGTTTCAAGAGGCAAATTTAGTCTTTACAACTTGACGTTGTGGCGGAGATATTTTCCCCATATCAGTTTTTTGCCACACAAATCCCTCTCTTCTCTTCGAAATACGATGAAACTGAAATCTAAAAAAAGTATATTCCAAGCAACTACCAACTATTTCTCTAATAATTATTATTTAAAATATTTCTCTATTAATTTTTTATTTTGAATGTTATGATTTTATTTATTTATTTTCATTGGTTGAAATATTTTTATATATATAATTTATCCTAAAATTTTTAAATATTTGTCAAATTAATTGTTTATTATATTTTGTGTTGAAATTTAAGAAAATTATAATGAAAAATTGAAATGAGTTTAGATGCATTTAGGTTCTATCACAATTCGCGTCACCACTAAAAAATACTTACTTAATTATTAAGTAAAAAAGAAAAAAATTTAAAAAATGCAATTCGGTGAAAATTTTTGGTAACAAATTCATGTAGAAATAGTAATTAACTTTTTTTTTTTAAAAAAAATTAATCATTAAGTAAACACTTACTTAATCTAAAACCCAAGCTTCCTTGACCCTTGACCATACCAAGTAACAATGTTACATGTATCATTTTAGGAGACCTGCTCAGAATTCTGGGATTAAACTCGTAATAAACGTGCCATCAAATCAGAATGAGAAATGATGTATATCTAGAGTCTTAAAATCTATAAATTTCGTACATTAAAAAAAAAATAGATAAATATGATATTTATATGAAATTTTTTTTTTTTTATAATAAATCTTAATTATTTTTTTAAAATAAAATATGTAAAATTCGTATATTCTAAATTTATATATATCATTACTCGATTAAAATATAAAAAATACTTTAATTATAAAAGAATTATACAAAAATAATCTTATAAACTAATATAATTTAATGTGATTTGTTAATTTATAAAATTATTTTTATTATAAAATAGATATAACAAATCTTATAAAATCACCGTTCATTTATTAAACTAAAGTCTATGATGTAACTAAACATCCAGTTTGTTTCAAAAAAAAAAAAAAAAAAACAAAAAAACAAAAAAACCTAAACATCCAGTCACGTGATGGGAAAAAAATGGAGATCAAAATAAGTACTTCCGCCAAAATTACTTTTCTTTTTCTTTTTTAAAATAATGCTTAAATAAATACCAGAGGGAAAATTATTTTTATAATATTATTAATATTTAAAAATTTAAAAATATTAATTATTTATTATATTTTATGTTAAAATTTAATAAAATTATAATGAAGAATTGAAATGAGTTTAGATGCATTTAGGTTCTATTACAATTCACGTAACCACTCAAAAACAATTACTTAATTATTAAGTAAAAAAGAAAAAAATTTTAAAAATGCAATTCGGTGAACATTTTTGGTAACAAATTCATGTAGAAATAGTAATTAGCTTTTTTAGAAAATTAGAAATAGTAATTAGAAAATTTTTTTTAGAAATTTTTTTTATAATATTATTAATATTTAAAAATTTAAAAATATTAATTATTTATTATATTTTATATTGAAACTTAAAAAAATTATAATAATGAATTGAAATGAGTTGAGTTACATTTAATTTCTATCACAATCCGCGTCATCTCTACAATCACATCCTGGCCGTCCACTCCAACCGAGAAAACACAACTTGCAACTCCATCCACCGTTCACTTTTACACGTTAAATGCACAGCACACGGATTGTACGGAAGAAAGTTGAAGAACATCTATCTCTACCCGCAACCCTCTATCTCTCTCTTTCTCTTTCTATCTTACAGAAGAAAGTTCAAGAACCTCCATTGTTTTCGGCTCTTTCTCTCTCTCTCTCTAGATTTCTCATCTCTCCCGATCACACCGTCGGCATCTACGCTCTCAATCTCTCTCTCCGATTTAATTTTCTTATTTCTTTTTCACTTCTGACGAAGCGGTTGTTGTTCTTCCATAATGTATTTTCTACTCTGCTTCTCTCGCTTAAGGGGTTTCTAATCCGATTTGGTTTCTTGTTACCTCAGGCTATAGTCTCGCCTGCTTTCCAACATGGCTGGCGACAAGGTCATCCGTCTCGAGGGGATTAAAAATGAGTTCGTTCAGCTGGTAATATCTCTACCTCCCCCTCTCTCTCTCTCTGAATGAATGTTTGGTTCCTGAGAAAAACTTCTTTCAGTGAGTTGAAAATATTTTACCTTTTGTTTTCGTTCTGATATGTTTATATCTTTTCGGAAGTCATAAAATTTTCGAGCAATCCCGATTGTGTGTGTATATATATATTTTTTTTCTTTATTTTTGTTCGATGTGTTTTGCTTACTTTGGATGGCGTAGATCTGAAGAACATGTCCGTACTTTTTTCCTTCCTTTTCTCTTCGACCAAAACATGATTTTTACCATTTTTAAAGCATTCCAGTGAAAGTAAACGACCTCTGTGTGTGTGTGTGAGGCCATCCCCTACACGGGAAAGGTGGATTTTTTATTAAAATTTTCTTCTTCTGATCTGTGTTTTTTTTTTTATTTTCATTTTTGCTTCTTTAAATCTGAATGTATGATTCTCCCTCCTCCAAATAGTTGTTGCTTAGCCCAGCTGAGCCACCGTGAGGCCATCCCCTACACGGGAAAGGTGGAGTTTTTTTTTTTTTTTTTTTTTTTTTTTTTGGTTTTTGCTTCTTTAAATCTGAATGTATGATACTTGTTGTTATTTTTGCTTCTTTAAATCCACTCAGCGCTTCTTTTTTTGGTTTTTTTCTTCCCATTCTATTATGATGGTGTTTAATCCTATGATGTTAGAATTTTGAATCCATCGTGTTTAATCCATGGTGTTTGTTATAGTTAAATTACTCTGGAATTTTGAATCTTATGATGTTAGAATTTTTTGTAAATTTATGTCTATTTCTTTATACAAATCCTGAAGTTATATACTTGAATTGTTTGTTACATTTAAATTACTCTAGAATTTTGAATCCTATGATGTTTGAATTTTCTGTAAATTTATGTCTATTTCTCTATACTAATTCTGAAGTTATATGCTAGACTATAGATATGCTATAAACATTAGAAACAAACTATAAACCTAAAACATAGGTAGACTATTGATATACTATAAATACACAAAAGGTGGGTAGACTGACCTTTTTATGCAAGTTTCCTTCAAACTTTATCACCACTGCACTACTTCTACACAACTGATTTGAGAGAAACAGACAATTGAAGAAAGATAAACTGTCAATATGCAGTTGTAGATATGAATAGGATTTTTTTAAAAGATTGATAAAGAAACGAAATATTACCTCAAATCCAGCAGAATTTGTGTATGTAAGTCTCTAATACCTTCCAATAGTACAAAGATGAATACAAGCTGAAGGAGAAACAAGGGAATGATGAATACAAACTGGAGAAACAGGGGGAATGATGAATACAAGCTGGAGAGACGGGGAGCTTCTTTGCCTCGGCTGGGAAGAATATTTTATGAGAAGGTTATTTTAGGAGGAAAGTATTTGTTATTATTTAAATTTTATGTATTTGTAATTTTTTTTATATGTAATTAATTTGGATTTGTAACGGCAAGTTCAAAATATTATGAATCAAATATAATGAATCTCAAAATCTTATGCATGCATTTGAATCGTCAGGAAAGAATTTCAATGATTCGGTGAAAAATCAACGGTTGATTAATATATTCGTTTCTCATAATTTAACAATCAATAAATGGTAATAAATGGTCTTATAGTGTTAATAGATGGGAATCATCAGTTTTCAAATATGGATGGCGTAAAACACCCAATCAATGGGTATCAAATTGGAAATAGAGCTACTTAATGGATGGGAAGAACTTTTAACGGAGTGGAATTATTTTTAACGGAAAATTCTTGTGAACTGTTAAAACAAGAATTGCCATTAGATAGGCTCTTTATATATATAGGTAGATATATATGAGTTATTCTAATCTTTAAATCGTGTGTGGAGTTACTATCCTTAAAATTTAATTTATAATATATAAATTTTAAAATTTATATTCTAAATAAGTTAGTACGCATAATAAATTTTTTATATATATACACAGAGAGAGAAGAGAAAGTTATAAAACCAGTAAAGAAGTAGGCCAATAAAAAGCAATGGTACTCTTCTTGAAGACTCATCATCAAGTAGCCCAATCCTTTTGAAAAGCTCATCCTATAAAATGGTAAAGATATTGCTACTAAAACCAGAGGCAATTCCCCAAAATGGTTTGTTCGCTTATCATTCTCCTCATCCTCTGCTTAGCCTTGCTGAATACACTCAGTGCAGCTTTTGTTGAGGAAATCATAGATGCCATAGCGATAAACTGCGAGCAAAAGACGAGCCATCTCCACTTCTACTTCCGTGATATCGTTAGTGGCAAAAGCCCAAGTGCTGTCAGAGTTGCAGGGCCGCCAAACAGTACCATTTTCGACTTCGGGAACACGATGATGGTTGATGATGCACTAACCGAAGGGCCTAAACTCACATCAAAAATCGTGGGAAGGGCTCAAGGATTTTATGCCATGGCTTCTCAAAATGAGGCTTCATTGCTTATGGTTATGAACTTTGTTTTCATGGAAGATAAGTATAATGGCAGTAGCATTACCATTCTTGGGAGAAATCCAGTGTTTAGTGACGTGAGAGAAATGTCTATTGTTGGAGGTAGCGGACTTTTCAGGAATGCTCGTGGCTATGCATTGGCACATACAATTTCAGTTGACCCGAAAACAGGAGATGCCATTGTTGAGTACCATGTTTACGTATTGCATTTCCAGGGATTTGTTGTGGCTTAAGCTTGAGATCGGATGAGTAAGGGGATCTTGTCTTGTCTTGTTTTATTTATTTATTTTTTTCTTCAAATGTGCTCTATTGTATTGGGGTCATGATTGCCTCAAATGCATTGTTACCCCCAAAAAATATTAATACTCTCTATATATGTGGGCATTGCCTGCTGACTCTCTACCTCATTTCATTTATATTCACAAATTGAGAATGTTTCGCTTTCAACTACTATTGTATTCACCTTGTTAATGTATAACGACTCTGCATTTTGGTTTGACAAAAAAAGGGGACACGCGATTGTTGCTCGAGCAATGATTTAGCCACTCACATTAACTATCACATACACATAGTCAGGTTCATTGTTGGAGTTCTACACATGATAGAATCCATTAATGAACAGTGACAATGAGTATGAACGGTAGATCTAACATCATTGTGCGTAGATTATACGTCAATTTTAGCTCTTGGAGTAAAGTAAGCACAATCATTTTTCCTTCAAAAACACTCTAAATTTATAGCCTCATAATATCAGATGATATCAGAGTTTCTTTTCCATCTTAGGCACAATCATTTTTCCTTCAAAATGACTATTAAGAAGCATGAAAAAGAAACCAATAAAGTAAAAAGGTAGGCCAACAAAAAACATTAATATGGTTTCTTGAAAACGCATCAAGCTGGTAGATGAAGCGACCTTTTGAAAAGCTCTTCTCGCTTTAGACAATGGAAAGGTATCAACTTTAACCCTTTTCCTCATTCTATAAAATCGTAAAGATATTACCACTAGTGAACATAAATCAAAGTAGCATTAACCCTCCACAAAAGCTTACTTTGGAGGCAAATTCTCCAAATGACTTGTTTTCTGATCATTCTCGTCACCCTCTGCTCAGCCTTGCTGAACACCATCAGTGGAGCTTTCATCGAGGAAAGCAGAGAAGCCGTGGCGATTAAGCGGGACGGAAAGATGACCCATCTCCACTTCTACTTCCATGATATCCTTAGTGGCAAAAACCCAAGTGCTATCAAGATTGCAGGACCCTCCCAAAGCACCATTTTCAACTTCGGGAACACAATGATGATCGATGATGCTCTAACGGAAGGGCCTGCACTCGAATCGAAACTCGTTGGAAGAGCTCAAGGATTCTATGCCCTGGCTGCACAAAATGAGATTGCAATGCTTATGGTTATGAACTTTGCTTTCATGGAAGGTGAGTATAAGGGCAGTACTCTTAGCATTCTTGGGAGAAATCCAGTGGGTAATGACGTGAGAGAAATGCCCGTAGTTGGAGGTAGTGGGGTTTTCAGACAAGTTCATGGCTATGCATTGGCACATACAGTATTGTTTGATTCAAACACAGGAGATGCCACTGTTGAGTACAATGTTTATGTATCGCATTTCCAGCCTGATGCTAGCTTAGCTCGACATGGGATGAAGCCAGGGCAACAAGCTTTGTTTTTTGCTTTATTTATTTATTTATTCTTTGTTTTCGGGTTGAACAACTCATTCACTTCTAAATATGCCTAATGTAGATCATATCGTTATTTGAGTGTGCTTTTTGTTTTATTTAATTTATTCTTTCGTGAAAGTATATCGTGTTGTAGCCCTGGTTGCCTGGAAAAATAGAGAAATTCTGTATACATATGTCCTTGTTTGGAGCATTTGAATTCACGACTGGGTGTGTTTTGGCTCCCAATTACTGCATCTGCATTAGCGCTATTCTCCATATCGTGCTTGAACTCTTGATTGAGAACATGGACGCCCTTGACAATCACACGCGTCTCCTCTCTTCCCTTGAAAGAAATCATCTGAGAAAGCAAAAAACTAGCTATAATGAAGCCTTGTCTTTTAAGCAAGCATGCTTTTCTTGAATTATTGGAGTGTCCCATCTTGAGCTGGACCCAAGCCAAACGGTGGGTGGATTTGTGTTGTTAAATGGGGTATCCCACTTATTAAAAAGGTGCATGAATCCACCCTTGACAATCACACTGCTATCACACGCCATGCTTTCGCATTGGTACCCTGATTCCGTGAAAACCAATTTTTGAGTCTTTGACAACAAAAATTGCTGCCTCTCAAAGTTATTAAAGCAGTAGTTTTTCACCTTTTTTTCTTTATTTTTGGTGAAGATAAGTTCCAATTGTTGTGAAAAAAACCATGACAGTAATGAAAGTAAACTAGAAAACAAGCAATCAATCACACGAGATAAAGTTTACATGGTTCGGTAACTTGCCTACGTCTACGGAGTTGCAGAAGATTTTTATTTACTTGAGGAATCATAAGGTACAGTGTTTGGGGCAAATTATTGTGCTCAATGTATGGTCGTAGTATAAAAAATACATAAATATAGGGTTACACAGCGGAAAACCCTAATTTCTCATAATCTGCGATATTCGCTCGAGCGACATGTCGAGCACGCACCGAGCGAACTTTTTGCTGGCTGTTTTCTCGAGCCATTTGTCTGGCGGCTCACAAGCGAACTCTATGGAACGTCTCTACTCAAGCAATTTGAATGGTGTGCTCAAGCGGTCTTAGCCAGGCTCCACAAAACTCAACACCATTGCCATGACCATTTGAAAGTTTCTCGCAGGAAAACATCAAGCCTCTACTTTTAAGGAAGCAACATATAAGTAATGTTCTGAAAACCGGTTCGAGATGGTTTGTTCTTTTTAGTCACTCTCTTCTCCGTTTGTCTCATACTTTCTTCTCAACTTCATTTGCCACCATTTTTGGAACGTTCTCAGAGGCTGAAAGCAAATGGCCGTCTTGCACTCAATATTCCTATGACATCCTAGATGGCACAAATTCGACTGCCATTAACATTGTCGCACCACCAAAAAGGTCAATGGTGGCTTTGGTGCTACCATGTATGATGTTAAGATATAAAATAAATAATAAAATATACCTCTTTCCATTAGCTTAAGTTTTTGGGACAAGTGGTGATTTTACATGGTATCAGAGCAGAGGTTCTGAGTTCGAATCCTGACTCTACACTCTATCCCATTTAATTAAATATTTCACGTGTTGGGCCATCCATTGAGGGAGAGTCTAGCCCACACGTGAGGGAGAGTGTTAAGATATAAAATAAATAATAAAATATACCTCTTCCCATTAGCTTAAGTTTTTGGGACAAGTGGTGATTTTACATATGATAGACGGCCTATTGATGCAAGGGCCAGAGCCAACTTCTTCAAAGCTAGTGGGGAGAGCTCAGGGATGTATGCTTTGGCTTCTCAATAGTCAATATGACCCTGGGTTCCTTTTGATGATGAATTCCGCTATCCTAGGAGGTAATGTTCAATGTGAGTTCCCGTAGCTGTCTTTGGGCTTAACGCCGTAATCCTGTTTTTGAAACAGACAGGGAAACACCAATTGTCGGAGGCAGTGGAGTTTTCCGATTTGTTCGGTTTGGCAAAGGCAGATTCGGTCCAAAAATGGAGACACTGGCATTCATAGTGCGGTATTCATTGAAATTCCCCTTTCTTGTTTCCTTGCTCCGAATCTTGTCTGGCTTGAGGCGTGCTTTCATTTTTTTTTTTCATCGCGTGTTTTCTTCTATTAGATAGTACTGTAATTTCTCCAGTAGTAGAATGGGATAAAACCCACGTAACAAAATTATGTCCTTTTATTCTTAAAATCAAGCACCTTCTGAGGTTCTCAAGAAATTGAGGGTGCATGCTTGTTTAAGGTCTAAATTTAGTATTTCCATGGATTACAAATATCTTCAGCGCATGGTTTCTGATAAATATATAAAAAAATCAACATATATATAACAATCAAAACAAAAATGAATGGATAAGTATGAAAGATTGATGGAAAAGTTAATTTATTTTGTTACAATCTTGTCTATTCATTTTTTCAACGAGATGGTGAATTTTTAACAAAATGTAAGCCAAACCCAAGATAGAATTTTTTTAAAAAAAAAAAGAAAAAAAAAAGCAATAAGCAGAGGAAGAAATCCATTAGCAAAACAAAGAAAAGAAAAATACCAAAAAAAAAAGAAAAAGAAAAGAAAGGAACAAGAAAAATGCTATCAGTGTAACATTGCAACTCATCTCAGTTCCTCCCAAATCTCCAGCCTGAAATAGAAAAGAGGGACCTATCATGCCAGCAGATAACCAAACATCCATTCTCTTCTTTGATATTATATCCACGATCATATTCCTGCAAGAGCATCCTTCCCTGCAATCTACCGTGATAGCTAAAAGGCACCTTCCCGAAACCAGCCAACTCGAGCCTTAAAACCCATTTGTCAAGCTTCTCATGCCTCTCCTTTCGCTCGGCTCCCTCACATGCGATGATGTTTTTAATTTCCTCTGCAAATAGCATCTTCTCAACCTTCTGTCGATATTTGGGCGCTCTTGACCCAGTAGACTCCAAACAATCAAAGAGAGCAGCATAGTAGTTCAATGCTCCATTAGCTCTCTCCATAAAAGTAAAGCCATTATGGTTTGCTTCCTGCTCAGTAATCACCATCAGTTTCGGCGAGAGGCTCCTAAGAGAATTTAGAAAGCTCTCCATTTTTGGGGAAGCACTTAGAGATAATGCAGAATCAGGACTGGCCATGTACACATTGATCGGATCCTTCTCAAGGAACTCTCGTAATGTGTGCTGGTCCATGTGGAAATGTTTCTGCAGGTTCTTTTCTACCGAAGGAGAGCTCCTTGTGAGCAATTCCTCGTCAGTAGCCAAGAGAGTGTGTAGCTGAAGTACAGCGCTGACTGCAACAGCTTCTCCTGTCTTAACTCCTAAACTTTCAAGATTAAGATTCTCTAATTTACCCAATACGGGATTGAATTGAAATGGAATGACCAATTTTTCAGCTTCTCCTGTCAACTCAAGAGCCATTTTATTCAATACCTCTTTATCTTCATGAATACCTGTAATTCTCAAATGGGGTGCGCCTTCTGGCCGTGCACTAATTGTCCGAAGAAGATGAATCCATTGTGCAGGCTCAAATGAACAGAGATCGATAATATGAACCATCTTCTCCCCATCCATGGCTTCCAAAATGGCCTCAATCGTGATCAGATAGGCAACCTTTAAGAAGGGGCAGATGTCGAAGAAGACTTTTTGAACTTCATTTTTCTCATAGGGAGACAATATTCTTGTTGAATTGAGGGCTTTAGACAGGCAAGGCCGCGAGACTTTAAGCAGTTTATCCGCAAGCGCCTCAGTGAAGTATGCAGCAATTCGCTGCATTGAGTCGCCATCGCGGGAGGCAAGATGGGAGCTGTGCTCAAGGCCGATATCGGCATTCTCAATGCTACCGGCAGCCACATAGTAAGCGCAGGCTCGAAGAAGATGTATCAAATACAAACGCCTCTCCTCAGTTTTCAGCTCCTTGCGCCAGCGATATGGCGGTCCTAACCCAGTAGATAGTGACATCCACGGAATGAGGGATGAAGAAGTTTGAGAAGATCCATGTTCAGCTCCGGCCATATCCAACTGAGAACGAACTCTGCACCGAAATAAAATGAAAATATAATTACGGATGATGGAGCTTCTTTTTTTTTTTTTTTTTTTTTTTTTTTTTTTTTTTTTTTCAGTACAAGGCCTACTCGATTGAAGCATAATGATTTCTTGATAACAGAATACATATTTGAATAATTTGAAATTAAAAACCACGTTTCTGTTATGCTCCAGCATTTTGTCAGCAACTATGCAAGAATCAAGAAAATTTTACTTACTACATACAAATCAAAGGCATGCTGCAGTTGGTGTCTATTGTTTTGAAGAATCCATCAAAGGGATCAAAGTCATGAAACAGAAGCAGGAGATATTACCAGAAAATATCCAATTAGTTCCTTCTTGAGAAGTATTCAAGCACACCACCACCTTCAACTGGGCTTTCAAATTGGTCCAAAACCCAGAAACCCAAAAGAAAAATTCCAAGCTTTCTGACGCGATCTCAAACAATTCACCGAAGCGGGTTGAGATTTATGAAGGGTTTGGCGTGTAGGGCTTTGCTGCAAACTCAGTATTGGAATTAATGCTCCTGTTTTGAAGGAGTTCTCCATGGCTGCGTCAGTGAAAAACAAGGTTGTTTTGTCGTTTCTGATTTGTTTTTCCTTTGTAGATTCAGAGGGAATATCGAATTTCTGAAATATAGAGGTAACAGAACCCCTCCCCCCTCTCCCTCTCCTCCTCCCCCTCCCCCTCCCTGTCCCTTTCTTTCTAGATTTTCTCTCTGTAAAATTCTTTTTTTCCCTCTCTACTTTGATTTTGTTCAATATGCTAAGAGGATGGGAATAAGAGCTGGCAAAACTTGGTTTCATTTTCCAGTACAAAAACCAACCAAACATCCTCCAACAAAAGAAGACAATAGTACACCCTTGTTTGTTGCCCAGAGCATAGAGTGGTGATTGCAAGGAACGCTCACGAGTGCCAAGAAAACCACAATTTGGATTTTTTCATTTGCATGAACCATCGGTACTTTCCTCTTCGTTATGAGGAAGAGACAAGGAAGTTTTGGGAAAAGCCAAAAGTGGATTAAGGAAGTAACGGGGTGTCATGTTCCATTTCTGGGTTCTCTCTCTATCTATAAAATGCAAAAGAGGACAAGCAGGTTAGCGATACGTGTTCTTACTTCTTTGTCCCATGTGAAAGTACTGCAAAGTGCAAACGCTCTGTCTATCAGCACAAACTTGAACCATGACCTAACTTATAACTTGCACAATAAAGGAATTATACTATTATAGAGATGTCTTCTACGGTTTCTTCTCTGCATACTTTGGAAGAATCTGATTAAATATGGGGAAAACATAGTGCATTCATTGCTAAAATCAGAAATCTGGATAACCATTAAGCATTAGATAGCAGTTTGATAGTTTCTGACTTTTTTAATAATAAAAAAAAAAGGATATATCTTCTTGCTATATGTAAATCCAACTTCTCCAACTAATCTCGGAGGTAATTGACAGATCCAAGGCTTTGGAGAAAACATAGATGTTGTTTTGGCTATTTCCTGCCTCTCAAATCATAACGTCACCAACTCAAGTTTAATGAAGGGCTTCCATCTACTCTCTCACCCTGACTTTCCCTTTGTCTCTTAGGGAAAGTGAAGGAATTTATCTGATTTAGTAAATGATTTCAGGTAAAAAAGGTGCTGTTGAGGTAGGTTGGTGTTTCCAAGGCCTAGATATCATCATTGAAACAGAAAGCTTAGAGGGGGGTAAAGAGAAGCATCCGTTGATTTTAGAGTATATGCTCAGATAATCTTGTTGGTCAAGCATGTTTGCTTTTAGAACTGAACGATGGCTTCCTGTGTCTCAATGCTGAAGCCGGCCCTTAAGGACGTTTAGTGGGGGCGTTTTCAAGGGGAAACCTTATTTGTAGAGCAGACTTGGCAGTTGGCACCTTATTGAATTGTCATTTTATGATTGAGATGATAAAATATAGAAGAAAGAGTTGCTCCAAAATGAGCATTGAAATACTATTAATGACATTATACTTTTCTTAAATTGGTTGGATTGGCTCTCCATTGAATGCTGTTTCATGATAATGGAAGATTTACCAAAAACTATGAGAGGAATTCCAAACTCAAGTGTGGTGTCGATCCATTTCCGGTTGTGGACTTTTGACATCACCATAAAACACTTCAAATAGCCTATAATAGGTAGCCCATGCTGTCTCCAAAGTTAGGGCCTTGTAAACCCATGATTTGAATGCCAATCTACTTGAAAATTTGATCATTTATACACATCATAAAGGTGTCACAACATTTAGCGCAATTCATGGAATTTAGATACCTTATAATTTGTATGAACTCTAAAGTCTAAAATAGAAGATAAATAGATACATAAAGTGAATCTTATATTTGTGAAGTATTTAATGTTCAAAAAATTCACTCGAACAAACATAAATGTTGTGAGAATCACTTTAATTAATTTAGGTGTCAAGGTATTCTTAGAATACCTCACTATTATTTATTATTTTATTATTATTTTTCACATACTTTTTATTACTATTAATTACTATTCAATATTCTATTGTTACTTTTTCATTATTTTTTTATTACTATTCACAGAATATCTCCAAACGCAGTCGAGTTGAAAGAATTCAAATACTTTCACATAAGTATATAATGCTACATTTATCTCTTATGCAATGAATCATCCAATTAATTTGAAAATTAAAAAGATTATCAATTCATTTGACAGCACAATATGTGGATGATAAGCAGGACAAGCATGAAAACATGCCAACCGCCCCCTTCCGCTGTCTCTCCATGCTTGTTTCTTTTTCTTCTACCGTCATGTTCTATGCACCTCTAATGGCTTGCATTACACCTTACGACATACATATTTGGACAGTCTTCTTTTTTTCTAATTAAATATAAGCTATGACTTTGTAAATTCCTTTTTTTTTTTTTTTTAAGTAACTTATGCCAAAAAAGTTATCCCTTCAAACCCCAAGAAATTATAATTAAAAAAAAAAAACTGAAAAGGAAGTAGTATCTTTTTCCTTGTGGTTTATTTTTTAATATAAGTTAGAGCTTTAATTCGTAAATCTTGAGTAATTTATTTATAGAAACATTTTATTTATTATTTATTTTATTATCATCTTCTCAACATTTTATGACGTGGTATCAAATGATTGATTTATAAGTTGAACATAATAAATAATTTACAATTATTTAAGGATAATGATAAGGTTTGCCTTTTTACTATCCATTTACTACTATTTTTATATTTTTTTTTTAATTTTTTAGTTTATTAATGATTAAGAAAGTATTAATAAAATTTTATATTTTTTTAATTTTTTTCTTAATGATTAAGAATGTTAAAAAAAATACTTAAAAGAAAAAAATAAAAAAATGTTAAGGTAGGCCTATCACTATCCATCATTTAAATAATACAAATAAAACAAGATTTAAACATCACTTTCATTTATTTTCGTATTTATATGATGTTTAGTTAATTTCTTAGTAAATTCGACGTCCAATTTCTTGGGAAAAACAACACGTGAGAAGTTAGAAGTTAGAGGTGGCCATGATGAAAGGAAAAGTGTCGAGCTTAGCTTAAAGGAGCTAATATTATATATAGAGGTTATTTTTAAAGATAAAAAATATGATATTATAATTGTAGCCGACCACTTTCACTCTTTCAACTTTGGAACAAATTAAAGTTGAATATTATTAGTATTATATTAATCAATCAAGCTTAGTATTGCTAATGGCACATAGTGGTGACAATAATAGAAGATGGAATGCCTTTTTCTTTTTCTTTTTTTCTAAGATCCTTTTAAATAAAGAGGGAACAATGAAATATCAACCGATAATAATTATTAGATATTTTAAAAAATACCTAATATAATATAAGAGTACTATCTACTCATACTCCTAAGGTAATTATCAATTATTCTTGTAAAAACAAATGTCAAAACATTGATGTAATTCTCATCAGTTTGGTTTGATAAAGAAACAAAGAACTTGAGAGGTTTGATAGTCAACTTCATTTAAATTTGCTTGCATAGGGCAGAGTTGAATTCAAATATTTTTCAACCCGTCTTTCTTTTCATATTATTTCTTGAAAAATTTTAAAGTGCTTACATGACATAATTTGATTTAGAAGATAAATTTTAAAACTTGAATTTTAGAAAATAAATCTTAATATTTATTTGATGTGGATTGTGTAGTCTATGCACCGACTCGAAAATAAAATAACTCTTATTTCTTTGTGACAAGAACCTTAACTCGCTCCTGATTCCAATTTTCTTGTGCCGATCCACAACTTGGCGCCCCTGGTTGATGATCTCCCAAGTCTTTGTAATGGACAGAAGCCAAGTCCTAGACAGACATCCCGGGAATAATTGGCAAACAGAACACCATGTCAGAAAAACACCAACAATAGCTCAATCCTCCATTGATGGAAAAAGGCAAGGTGGACCCTCAAATAAGTAATAACTCCCTCAAACATGAATATTTTACCGGTCAAAGTAGCCGTTGTTACACCCCCACTCCCTCTCCCTTTTAAATATATAAAACCAAATGCTTTTCCAACAAGAAATCCATGTTCCTCTCTTTATTCCTTCCCTCTTCACAACTCCGCTCCCCTTTAATCTTTCTTGGAGAATGGTGGTCTCTCTCTCTTTCTCACATACCCTTTTCCATTATACTCAGAGAGAGCAAAAACAGATTAATCCTATGAATCGTGCCATATCAGAAACCCAACCCTCAAACCCATTATCGTCTGCAGCTACAAGCTCCAGCAGTATGTGTAGTACCAGCAGTGAGGCCGGTGATAGCCCGGTAACATCCCTCCGTTTTGAGCTCCAGGATGATAGGTATCAATTGTCTTGTAGAACTGCTTCCGGGTCATACTCGTATCGATCTTTGGCTGTACTTTCCGGCCATATTGGCTCAGTTTCCTGCTTGGCCTTATGTGGGGAGTTCATATTGAGTGCTTCACAAGGCAAGGATATCATAGTCTGGCAGCAGCCGGATTTAAGGCTATTCACAAAGTTTGGACAAGGAGATGGCTCGGTGAAAGCGCTTGTAACGGTTGGAAATAAGGTCTTTACAGCGCATCAAGATAGCAGGATTAGAGTTTGGAAGGTGTCAAGAAGGTCAGAGAATATATTCAGACTTGTCGACACCCTCCCAACCACTAAGGATTATTTGGGGAAGTTCATGAAGCAAAGCAATTATGTCCAAACTCGGCGACACCACAAGAAATTGTGGATAGAACACGCAGATAGTATCTCTTGCCTGGCAGTCCATAATGGGTTGATTTACTCGGGTTCGTGGGATAAGACACTTAAGGTGTGGAGGCTATCAAACCTGAAGTGCTTGGAATCGATCAAGGCCCATGACGATGCAATTAATGGATTGGTGGCAATTAAGGGAACTGTGTATTCGGCTTCTGCGGATGGGAAGATTAAAGCTTGGGGAAAGGTCGGGAAGAGCTCACATTCTTTGAAGGGGATTTTGGAGGGTCATAAGGACGTTTCAATTAATTCAGTAGTAGTTTCTGAGGATGGAAGATGGGTTTATGGAGGGGGATCAGATGGTTTTGTGATGGGGTGGGAGGGGAGTGGGAACTTGTCGAGTTGGAAGGCAATTTGTGAGACAAAAGCACATCAAATGGCTGTTCTGTGTATGTGCCTGATGGGAGAGATTTTGTGCAGTGGCTCTGCAGATAAGAGTATTGGTATATGGAAAAGGGAGACTTATGGCAAGCTTATTAAAGTTGGGGTCATAAGTGGACATGAAGGTCCAGTCAAGTGTTTGCAGACATCAGCAAGTAATGTTGGTGGTGGGTTCTTGCTCTATAGTGGAAGCCTTGATAAAAGTATAAGAGTTTGGTGGGTTCCCAATCACTCTGCTAATAGAGATGATACCTCTTCAACAGAAAATACAGCGAGGAAGTCGATCGTTTTGTGTTAGGAAATTCTGTCTAGCTTCGAGTAACGGAGCACCGGTTCCCATTTTTCAGTGTCTGCAGTGCTTCCAAAACTGAGTATTGTAGTTGTGTCTTGTCCATAGTCATACAAACATCAAAGAGTTTGCAGAGAATCGAGAGCAACAAGAAGGGGTTTAGTTGAAGCTTAAAATGTCTTGGGAGATGCTTTCTTGGTTTGAGATCTTATTGTGGTGTCATAGGATAAAGATTGAAGGATACGATAAAGTGGAGTGATATTGTTTGTGTTTGTGTTTGTGTTTTTCCTTTTTCCAGTCTTGTCCGATATTTACATTTCTTGCCAATTGTAACTAGAAATTGAGAGAATCAATCAAAGAAAAAAACTTATACTCTTTGTTGGTTGCATGATTGTGTTGCATTTCTTTGGAGTTTGTTGAAGAATAATAATCTGGTCTTATTGTAAACCTGTGCTTGCTTAGGACAGAACTTAAGCAAAACTAGAGGAAGCATTAGCAAAAGGGCTCCAAAAAATAGCACGGCTACCCCACCACCAACTTTAGGAAAGAATACAATGACGTTCTTAAGAAAACCCAGAGAACACCAAGACAGACGGTTTGCTTATATAAATTGGCAAATGAATCTTTTCCTCCACTTCAACTTTTCCAAAGCATCTGATTCTTTATCTGTTTTTTGGTAATCCTCCTCAGTCCTCAGTTTGGAACTCTCAAATGGTGCAAAATCAAACTGTAACATCATTGACTACCTTTTTGCCAAATTGTCGGTTTACTTTAAGGTACCAAATCCATGGATTTTCCTTTCTTTTGCCGCATTTTGGGCAGCGAGTGGAAAAGAGATAAGGTATAGATAGGACTGTTTGCAAGTATCGATTTTATTCTGCCAGAAAGAAGTCCTAAGAGAAAGAAGGTCCCTTAACCCCTTGTAAAAGCAAGCGGTGTACCAACATTATTCTGGGTTCAACAACCGGTCAGGATTTAACAACACTGCATTCAACCTATAGTTGTTGCAACATCAAAAGTGAATATTGGACCAGAAAAGGCCATTCAAGGAGAAAGAACAGAGAGTCATGATTCATGGGAAAGCATGCAAGCAAGCTTACATTGCTAAAGCACAGAAGTTATTTCTTTCCCATGAAACTCTATTTTTTCTAGTTGTACATAACTTGTCTGTGTGGCCAGGCCACTATATAATAGAAAGAAAAGATCTAGTGCCCTCCCTCTATATTGGACCAGCCTTGCTTTTTGCATATTTTATGAATGAAGCCAAAGCAGCAAATCTCGACCGACAAGAAGAAAAACTTCAAAAAAGATACAGCCAACCAGCACCAGAAGTTCAGGCAACAACTAGGCTGGGCCATCAGTTTAATATGCTAAGCTGAATTGCCATCAGTTTTGATGTTTAACTTATTTAACATGAGGTACGACTTCAGAGATTATATAAAGAACTAGCAGGATTAACATAACAATTCAGACGAGCAAAAGAATCAAGATGAATAACAACTCATATTGAAATGTATTGAAGGTGAAGTAATATAATGAAAAAGACAGCAAAAGGTCCAACAATAACTTCCTAAAAACTACAAGCCCTGGAGCCTCCTCCCCTAATAATGAATATGATCCCTTTTAATTGCCTGATAAAATTGGATCTGAAGAGTTAAACACATCATATGCTATTTCTATCCACCTCAATTATATTATATTCTCTCGACTTAAAATCTCCAGTTCTAAAGATCGCCATAAAAACAACTTCCTCCAAACTTTCAAACATTTTTTGAGAAACAAGAAATATCCATCCAGGCACACTTGTGAAGCAATAGTGATATAGGAAAATTGGACGTGTCTTTCTAGCTATGTTTTATGAGTGAATTGTGTATGTTCTCTTGTTGAATTGGAATTCCACGCACCCCCATCCAAACACACCTCATCATTGTTTAAACATATACGAGTGATATAAGAAAATACCCCTATCCAAAGACGCCCCATCATTTTTTTGAACGGTGATTGTATAATAATGATAAAATTTATAATTCACTAATTTCAGCCATATAGAAATTACTTCAACACATGCTCACTACAAGGACTCCAAAACTGCACGACATGATTATAAGCAAAAAAAAAAAATAGTACAACCATCCTCAGAGAGGAAACATCCAAAGCACCCACCAACCTTCACCACAGAGAGCCTTCCTCCATTAGGGTCTGACTTGCTTGTAAGTTGTAACGTGTCAAATATTCTCCCCAAATTGTAGAACGAGACAGGGCTCTCAAAAGGGATCAGTTATCGACTAAACTCCTCGGTTACCTCACTCTACTTGTTTGTAGAAGAGGACATATGCCTGTTCATGCAACACCTTATTTGCACCAATGGCAGTGACTGATGCATCATCAAACCGTAGCCACTGACCATTGGGATAACGAGTATCAGCTGTATAGTGCCCCTTCGAGGGCTCCCTCCCATGATGAGTTATTGTAGCAACAAGTTCATATTTTCGACCCTGTACAAAGCAAATAAATAAAGAAACCATTTATATCTACATTCTTGGCTTCTTGCTTCCTTTGGCAGTCGAACTAGATTTCTTAAGTTGAATACTTGATTGAGATAGTAAGAAATAATACTACATGTTAATATGATGCTTGTCTTTTTTTTTTTTTTACAAGTAATATTTTCTTTTGTTATTATTACATGCAAATATCAGGATTTTGTTGGCATGATATCTTAGAAAAATTATTTATTAAAAAATGATATCTTAGGAAAAATGTCGTTTTGAATGTGAAATTGGAAGCTCTCTGGATGCACAAGAAAAAATGAATAAAAATTGCAACCTCTGACCCCCCTTATGCCCATCAGAAGTAAGAGCACATGAACAATAAATTGACATAATGCAGAAGGCAATAATATCATCCTCCAAAAACAAAGGATGACGAGGGAAAATATTTGTTTAATGATAACAATATAAGCATCACCTCATTAGATGAAGAAACAAGCAGTTCACGGCTCAACACCAATTCAAGAGGAAAGTGCACGGGCTTAAGCAACTTGGTGCTTCCTTGCTTTCCATAACCAAAACGCTTAAGGTGCAATATCATTATCTTTGAAAGAGTTTGTATCTTAAATGATTTGCTGGCAGTCACAACACCAGCCTGTATCAAAATTATAGTATTACAACATCAGCAGCATGAAGCATATGACATATATACGTGATTAAATATCAAGACAAGATCACAGATAAACATACACTAAAAGCAACTGTTGCACGTGTAAGTGTGTGTTGCTGAGAGGGAGAGGGAGAGAAGAGCCTATCATTCTAGAACTAGGCTTATTCCCCTTCTTCCTCACTTGTGAGGTTACTGATCTTGCAGATTCATTATCCACCCAACAGAATTTAATATTTCATAAAAAAATGTACCAAGAACCAAAAGCTGACCACAAAGACCAAAGAAAGAAAGGAAGTTACCTTCCCAGTTGTTGACGTTCGGTACCCCTCAAGAGATTCTGGTGCAGAAAATAATCGAAGTGCATCCTCAATAGTACGAACAGCTTCAGGATGAATATCGAGGTGCAGCAAGAGAAATGGTTGAACAGTGGCAGAAGCTTTATTTCCTGCTCCACACCAATCAAATAAGCATGCATAAAAAACAAGAGACTCAAAGAGCAAGATATTTTAATACAAGTTCCAAAGGAAAGTCAGGTACCATAGATGAAAAAGATGGTGTGCATTTCTGCTGGTAAAGTACATCAATAGATGTATTTTCCATAATCATATGCTGAAAGCAACTTTTTTTTTTATCTAAGTAAGAAGAATTTATTAATCCACATAATTAGGCATAACCCAAGGATACAAGAAGTATACAAGAGAAATAACACCTAATTATAAGCTAAGAGTTGAGAAAAACTGCATAAAAGTCATTAAAACTAGTCCCATCTAATACAATAGCTGAAGCCTAAAGTAACATCGTATGAAACAAAAAATCTCTAATCCCTCCCACCGAACGTTCTCTATTGTCAAAACAGCAACCATTCCTCTCATTCCAAATACACCACATAAGACATAATGGCACCATCTTCAAACAGCCACAATTTGATGATTGCCCTGAATACCTCTCCAACAAGCCAAAAGATTCACCACCCTCCTGGGCATCACCCAATCAATACCAAGCCTAACAAAAATCTCATCCCATAAAATCCTAATCACATCACAGTGAAGAAGAAGGTGGTCCACCGATTCTCCATTTCTTTTGCACATAAAAGTAAATAAATAAATAAAGCACCAATCAATTATAATAATACCGTGCTTTCTCAGCTTATCAATAGTCAAGAGTTTTCCCATGAGAAGCCAACCAGCCAGAGAGGCACTTTGCTTCTCCAAATACACTTACAAGGAAAATCAATAGGAGGATGGATCGACATAACCTTATACAATGATCTGACATAAAAATTCTTATTCCCAATATGAATCCAAAGCAATCTATCCTCCCCTCCAGACTTCATATTTAATGCGTATAACAAGCTGTAAAAATGGATAAAAACAACAGTAGAGTCCAGAAACTATGAACAAATCCTTGAAAATATGTTATCTTAACTATCTAGAATCTGTGAAGCAAAACTACCTGCTTATCTAACAACAAGCTATTGGATGTGATAGATGCACGTGTTTAAAAATTTTACAGAAAAGTTCTCTAGCATGCCAAATATTGCACTGCTTTGGAGGTCAATTCCCATAAATGGTTTCAAGAGAGGAGACATGCTTTGTAAAATGATTTTTGTGATTTCACATAATTTTTCGTTAGTGTCGCCTTTCTAATGTACAAAAAAAAAAAAAAAGTGTGAAAAACGAGAGAGTCCTTATATCATTTGTAAGCAGTAAAGAAGGAGAAGATTAACCAGCATATCCCAGACCAGCAGAAAATAGAAAAAACTCAAAATCCCAAAAGAAAAACTGCAGTTGCATAAATGAGATAACTGCCCTACCTCTTGCCTTCACCAGACTTCTCAACTGCCCTCCAAATATATCACTTAGTTCTGAAGGGATAAAACTTTGAGTTCTTGTCACTGCTGATTTGTTCTTTCGGCCAACTGTCTCCCATTCATCGCTTTCTGCAGATGAAACCAGAGATAATTTGTTTCCATTTATGCTTGAAGACTGCCCTTCAAGTTTAAGTAACTCATCATGCATTTGATCCATGATGGAGCTTAGGAATTCCTGAGCATCTTCCTGCCTGAAAATGACAACACCAGAGACCAACATAAATTAATCACAAGCAACAACGTTCACTATAATCAAAGATAACAGCAACCAATATCGGGCATAAACATGCCAAGCAAGCTAGATTTACTATGCAATTTCTACTTCCATTCATATGACCTTATATCTTATGGGCTGCTTCTTTCCTTTTTCCCTCAATTCATATAATTACTGCTAAATTAATTGAACAAAAATTAAGATTACATACCAATAGCACATTCTAATCTGCCATCCTCCAGTGAAAAAGATAGACAATAATAGCTATAAACCATTTACAGTGACAATGCGAATAAATGAAACCTTCCAAACAAAAGCAATAAGCTACTTCCAGAAGCAGAATCTTGAAAAGCTGTTCAAAATCTAAAGATGCTCAAGTGAAATAAAAGAAATAAATGATATGTTCTTATTTTCCTTGGCAGGCACAAAGAAATCCAGAATAGGTTTATCTTGTCATGCACATTCTTGTCCTTACTGTCATATCAGTCACTATCCCTTATATCCCTCTTTTAAAACATACATTGATAGAAGTTTCTTGTCCCAGTGAGGGGAAATTTTATATGGCAATACCTATAATTTCTTTTACTTTTCTGAGAACATACATATACATGCATACATACATAAATGTGTGTGTGTGTGTGTGTATATATATATATATATATATTACTCTCTGGTGGTTGACAATCAGTTTCAAGTTGCCGATTATTGGCCACTGGCCACAAGATTAGTGCTCGGCAGCAATAGCTTGTTAGTAGTGAACTCAATATGAACGGCAACTTTTAGCTAATTTTTTTTATAGGTGATTGAAAATTCCATTAAATAATGCAAAGGATTAGGAGAAGTACACAGGATGCATACAACATTTTGCTAAATTGATAAGTAACTAATAGCGTGTCCATATATTTATGGGATTGTTATATCTTATCCAAACTGCCATGCCAAGCACTGATACAGAATTTTTTTCCAGTCCAGCCTCTATACACAGTGCATCAAGCCCAGTAAAGGAACAAGTATTGACATAGAACATGCACATACCTTGGTCTGCCTGAGATGCTACTTGGTACATCAGGAGTAAATTTTTTAAGAATATCCTCAAACATGGCAGGCCTAAAAGGCCTCCCACTCTCAAGAGTAGCTATATCTTTCTCTAAGCTTGAACCATTTGGCATGTCAAATTCGGCAATGAATTCTGCAAATGCAGTTAATGTCGGATAGCCAACCTAAGAATAGAGGTACAAAATGGACACATATTAGGAGTGCATAGAGACTACATTTTGATTATATTGACATCAAATATACAGCTATAGCAACAACAAAAATCAATACAAACACAATGTGTAGTGAAAATAGACCTTGGGAATGTTGCGAGTTCTCAATTCCTGCAGAAGCTGAACAAAAGGAGAACAGGATAGGAGCGCCTGCAGGGTTGCATTAAGAAAGCATAAATTCCCTGAGTTTATTAAGCCTCTGGGTAAAAGGTTTCTGCAAGACATAAAAGGCCCATTAGATGCCTTCCTGAAGTCATCCTCGGCGGCAAACAAGGATGAATCCATGGAACCTCCATTCTGCTCTGTGTTCTGCAATTTCAAACTCGAAATGGGAAGTGAGGGACCATATTGATTCTGGGATATAAGCAACGAGGATGAACCGATATTATCTTGGTTCACTTCTTCTGCACCATTAATATGAGAACCATGGGTGGAACCATCGAGGCTTCCATTTTCTTTTGGAGTTCTAAGCACTCCCGGTAAATGTGTATTTACTATTTTAACACTCTGCACTTCATCATCCTTCTTAATCGTATTCGAGGAAAGCACACTATTCGACCCTTTCGGAGAATCCAACTCTATGCTCGATTCACCATGAAGGCCACCCGAAACTTTTAGAGTCACAAAATTCACCGAACCAAATTGCAATTCTTTCTTCTCCACCGACTTTTCAGCATTCTTAGACGACTTCTTTAGCAGCAAGGACCTGGTTTCATCTTCAGTAAATGACCCAAATACTACTAACTTCTAGAGTGCGCAAAAACCACCAAGAAAACCAAAGGTAAAGCATAGTTAATAATCATAATAGCATCACAAGTCACAAGAAATCAGCAAGTAACCAAGAATTATACATCTAACTACACATCCTGCCAGCTTCATTAGGAGTCAAAACCAGTGAACCACAGCAACATTGCAGGGTAAACAAAGCATGGAAAATATGTGACAGTTGATGATTCCATAAACAAAATGTGCATTCAAGACCTACTTACCGTAACCACTAATCCCTCATTCTAAATGCATAAAAATTAATTGAAATAATGAACCAAAGGAGTTCCAACGAAAAATTATGTATAATACACTAAAATTACATTGAAACACCAGCTATACAGCATACATATCTAACTCATAACCAAGCAGGATAAATAAACGCCAGATATCAATTGATTGAACGTGCATTGTTGACGCTAATTAATAAATATCCACGGCATATCATCTGAAAGCCATCCGTGCCATCATACCCATAAAACTTCAATTCAGAAGCGGCATATCCCCTTATATTTTGTAAGGCAGATCTGAACGAAGTTCGAGCACTGAAGGCTCTTCTCCTTTGTTTTGAAGCGGTGTCCAGGTTGAAGGTGAACTTAGACAAATCAAAGATGGTGCCAATTGGAGATGTTTATCACATAAGACGGTTGGCCAACACTCAGGGGTGTAAGATTGCCTCTCTCCCTATGACTTAAGTTGGACTCCCATTGGGGGCTGCCTCGAGAGCGTCTTTGCTATGGGACACAATGATTGAGAAAGTTGAGCAGAGACTGGCAGGATGGAAGAGAATGTACCTGTCAAAAGGTGGTAGGATTACCTTGATTAAGAGTACATTATCTAAACTACCTAACGAATTTTTGTCTCTATTCCCTATCCCTGCAAGTGTGGCAGTTCTCATTGAGAAACTTCAACGTGACTTCTTGTGGAGTGGAGTGGAGTGGGGGAGGAATTCAAATTTCACCTCGTCAAGTGGGAGATGGTATGTCGCCCAATCTCCAATGGTGGTTTGGATATTAGAAATATGAGAATTTTTAATCGGGCGCTACTTGGCAAATGGTTGTGGAGATACAATAAGGAACCAGAAGCCTTATGGGAACTGGTGATTGAGAGCAAATATGGAGAATTATGGGGAGGATGGTGTACTAAAGAAGTGAGAGGGGCTTACGGAGTGGGGTTGTAGAAACACATAAGAAGAGGATGGGAGGTATTCACTAGACACACAAGATGTCTTGTGGGTGAGGGTTCCAAAATTAAATTCTAGAGTGATATCTGGTGTGGTAACAGTGCTCCACAAGATGTATTTCCTTCACTTTTACGGTTTGCAAGTGCCAAAGATGTTTTAGTGGTTGAAGTCATGGTGATAGCAGGGGAGCAAATCTAGTGGAATATCAATTTTAGTCGAGTGGCACAAGATTGGAAAATGAGCAGCTTTGAAGAATTTTTCAGCCTCTTATACTCTATAGAACCGAGCAACCAGCAGGAAGATATGTTATGGACCTGTGGTCGACACCAGCAGGTAAAGGTTCTTTCTCGGTTCGCTCTTACTACAAGTCCCTTACACAAAAGCCCAATATTCAGTTTCCATGGAGAAGGCTATGGAGACATAAGGCACCGCCCAAAGCAACCTTTTTCATGTGGACAGCTTCCTTGGGTAAGATCCTCACAACTGACAATTTGAGGAAACAGAGGATGATCATCGCAGATTGATGTTGCATGTGTAGAAAAGGGGGCGAGTCGGTGGACTATCTCCTTTTACATTGTGAGACAGCTTGGGTGTTATGGAATGAAGTGTTTTGTAGACTAGACTTGGCTTGGGTTATGCCCGAGACAGTGGGGGTAGTTCTGGCCAGCTGGACAAATCTAAGAGGCATTCAACAGATTAAAGATGTGGAAGATGGTCCCCATATGCGTCATGTGGTGTTTGTGGCAGGAGCGGAATGAATGGACATTTGAAGACAAGGAGAGATCGTTGGAGGAACTAAAAGCTTATTTAATTACAACTCTGTACTTGGGCCATTGCTGTTGATTTTAATGGCATGGATCTACATGATTTTCTTGTCACTATAGCACCTACTTAGATAAGGCATACTTTCTGAATTTGTACTGGGCCATGCCTATTTGTTGATTAATAACACTTATTTACTTATAAAAAAAACATCAATTCAGAAACAGAAAACCGATAACTTGAGAACATTTACATCTCACCATCAAACCAACCAACAAACAAGAAATTTGAAAATTCCAGATCTTGGGGAACAAAACCACAATAGAAACTTGTAAATTGCTATTTACAAAAAAACAAGCAAAAACGCAGACACCTATCAACTTCCCTATCATGCATAAGCTGAGAGACAATTCAAGCATAGAAAAAGTTCAACTTTCCTTCCAACCACACGTCAAAAATGCAACCAAACAAAATCTAAATCTCTCTTTGAAACAAACCCAACGAAAGTAAGAACATCCATAAACAAGCACCGCAAAAACACATTAAATTCCACATTTTTAGGGAAAATAATTGAAAGATGGATACCCAGAGAAGAAAAATATACCTTAGAATCACTCATTGTGCTGCGCAGTAGACAAAATATCCGAACACAGAACAGGGAAACAAAAGCGCGATCTCAGTGAAAAGAAGTTTAGTATAGGAGAGGAAAACAAATCAGAGGTAAAAGATTCTAATAGGGTTTTATGTTGAGACCCTGAAGGAGCAGAGGAGAGATAGGCGTCGATTGAAGACATGAAAAGAAGAGAAGAGACTGAGAAGTATTGAAGGGGAGAGAGCATTTAACGAAGGAACCCTCCCTTCTTTGGCCCACAAGCTGAAGCATTCCAGTCAGAAACGAAGAGAAGGAGAGAGAGAGAGAATGAAAATTTTGTGGCTTTCTCCGGTTAGGTTTAGGTTTCCTTATTTTATTCTGGGATAATAGAGAGAAAGAAAGAGAGAGACTTCTCTTTTTTTTTTCCCTTTTCTTTTTTTGCTTGCATTGTTAATTATGGAAACTTAAGATAGCAAGGGTCCTCCAACTATGTTTTTTTTTTTTTAAAAAAAATATATGTTTTGGGAAAATATTTTAAAATCGACATAATATTTATTTTAACAAATTAATATTTTTTATTCTGTGATTTAAGGACAACCACAGGGTCCTCATGTTCATACTCTTGATAATATCTCATTTTTCAAAAAATAATTTTTCAATATATATATTGAGATGATGAAATTAACTTCACTTTTAAAAAATTCAATGTGCAAGTCTCTATGTTTACCATATTAGGCAAAAGACACTGCTCAAATTATATAAAAATAAATAAATAAAGTCGGAAAAAAAAAAAACAAAGGAATTTTGGTCGACGATTCTTATTTCCTTCAAAAGCTTTAAATGTTCACGGTATCTTTCCAAATACAGAAAGATTCAGCAAAAGATGCAAACAACAAAGGTTGGATTAGGTTTGTTTTGATGGTTGAGGTGTGGTTTTTGTAATGATTATTTTTTTAAAACCAAATTTGGAAAAAGAAAAACCTCGTATCATCTCATAACGCTCGAAAGCACATATATCATTTCTCATTTAAATTATCATTATTTATTTTAATTATCAAAACCTTTTTTTTTTTTTTTTTTTTTTTTTTATCTTAAAGCGACAAAATTTGATGAATCAAACTTTTATTCATCGTTAAATTGAAAAATGAACTGAAGTTTGATGATCTATGATGTAATTTCTCCGTGGAAGAAAAACTCAAGCTTTTCGCTTTCAACATTCAAACCACCTCTTCAGGTCTCTCATACTCTACCCAGTCTCTGTCTCTGTTTTTGTCGACATGCCCAACCACCAGCACCTCCAGGTCGTGCTCCGTCCCAACCAATCTTCCCCTTCGAGCTCCTTCACCTCCAAGGTCCTCCTCCTTCTCACTCTGCTCCCTCTCACGCTCGCCACCTTGGCCTTTGTCCTCCAATGGCGTGGTGGGATCACCGACCCCACCACCCGCTGGTCCCCACCTGGGTCCCAACACCTGTTCCCCGGGATGGACCCCTCCCCTCTCTCCCCCACTGCCCACCACTCTTCTCCCTCCGACTGCGTCAGCCTCGGTCGCGGCGCTTCCCCTTCGTTCCCTTACTATCACGGCTGGAAGTTCGACTACGGGTCCAATCTGAGGCCTAAGGTTTGGTTCTTTTGAAAATTCTTCGCTTTCTAGGTTGATGTGTTTCTGGGTTTTGCGCATTATGGCTTGGATTTTAGTGTTGTGCCCCGAGAGTTTGACTCCTGGTCTAATCTAGGACCAAAGTTTGACTCTAGACGATATTCTGGTTTTTGAGGCTGATCTGTTTCGTTAATTTTTTTTTTCTTGTTCGGATTTCTGAGGCAAATTTTAATTCTTAATGACATTTCATATTCTGGGAGTGATTTGAATCTGGGTTTTGCTTACTTTGGACTACATTCTAGTGATTATTTTAATCTAAGGTTATGTATTCGTGGTGTGGCTGATATTAAACCATTTACTTGGTCGCTGAGGAAAACATTGAGGTTAAATGGGCTCAAAGTGCTGAAGCTTGTGCTTTATCTTCTCGTGGTTGCCGGAAGTTAGCTCAAGTGCGGTAGTTTGTTTATCATACTTAGTTGAGTGGCATTTCATTTGCGACGTTCTGACCTGTTACCGAGAAGGTTGGTTCTTGGCAAAATTTTGAACTTGGGTTTTCTAAACCGGGGCTTTATTTGTTAACTATTCTTTGGGGTTTTGGGTTAATATGGTTACTCATACGTTACTTAATGAACGGTTTGGGTTGTATGATAGTAGGAAATATAGAGTTCTGTTATATTTCTGTTGTGGATTATTGAATTGATCTGATCTTGGATTTTGCCTTTGGGAAATTGGAATTTGAGCCAGATGTCGATATACTTAAAGTACTATTGTGGGTTCAATCATGTAATGCAACTAATTGGACAATGGCTTTTAGTTGAGGGCGATGTCTATAGCTTTTCTATACTACATGTATACTGAATTAAATCATTGTTTATAACCTCGTGCAGCTTTGCTTCTGAATGTGTAGATATGTATTACGACGAGTACATCAGCTGGCTTGGAGCAGATTTTGCCATGGATGTTTTACCACAAGGTTATTGGAGTCTCAGCCTTTCTTCTTTTTGTGGAAGGAAAGGCTGCATCTCCCGACGTGTCTAAAGTTCTGGAATCTATCCCTGTAAGTCAATGCATATCTGCTACACTGACTGGTTGAGTTTTGTTTAACTCAGCTTATTTTTTAAATGAACTTGTGCTACTTTTATTTTTGTGATGTTTAATATCTGAGACTCTTGAAGCGTGATTTTTGTCTTGCTTTCTCAGGGAGTGAAAGTGATATATAGAACGAAAGAGCTGGAGGAACAACAGGCTAAGAGGTATGTTGACTGCCACTTTTATGGTTGCATCAAATATGTTTGATTTGAAATTAATCCATTCACCATACTGAAAATGGTCCCTACTTTCCTCATATGGTGTGTATGGAGGGAAAGGAATGATTGAGGTTTTGAGGACCTGAACGGATGATGAAGGAGCTCAAGAGTTTCTTCTTCAACTCTCTACTCTGGACAGCTTCTATAGACTTTAGTGGGCTTAATTTCCTTGATTTTATTGTATATTTTCCTGTTTCTAGTTAGGTGGCTCTCTTGTATATATCTTGTGTACTTAGATTGCACCTTTTGCATGTTTAATAAAATCTTTGTTACGTATAAAAATAATCTAGATTATTACTCTCCAAAGAAGAAAATAATATAGATTATTGTCCACTTGCCTTCTGACCTCTTCAGAGATTTGATAACTTTGGAGGGAAAAGAGAGATGTAGATATATGTAATTTCTACTAAGTTTATCAATGTTAACTGTCTTATTTTATTCAGTATATGTGCATGTGTGTGCATACATATATATCTGTTATTACTTCTCTCTTTCTTTCTGGATTTTTTCTTGCTTGAACATTTTTTTATTTTTTTTTATAAGTAAACGATTATATTGATAAGAATAGGCATAGTCCAAGTACACAAGAAGGTATAAAAAAGGTCACACCTAGTTAGAGAGAAGTAATAGAAACAAGAAAATCATGGAAATCGAGGCCACAACAATCTATAGCTGTGGCCCAAACAAAAAGAGTCTAACAAAAAATAACCTAAGTTCTTCCAGTGAGCGCTCCTTGTCTTCAAATGTCCAGTCATTTCGCTCCTTCCATAGGCACCGCATGATATAAATCGGGACCATTTTCCACACCGTTGAGATTTGTGGGAAACCTTGTAGATTTATCCAGTTGGCCATGAGCTCTGTCACTATGGCAGGCATCACCCAAGCTAACTCCATTCTATTAAACACTTCATTCCATAACATTCCAGCCACCTCACAATGCAACAATAAATGATCCACCTTTTCACCATTTTTCCTACACAGACAACACCAACCTTCTATGATCACTTTACGCCTCCATAGATGATTTGTCATCAAGATCTTATCTAATGCTGTTGTACATACAAAAAATGCCGCTTTGGGAGGCGCCTTGTTTCTCCATATCTTTTTTCCAAGGGAATTGTGGTTGTGTAAGCATCTTATAGAAAGAACGGACCAAGAATTTACCTTTACATGTGAGTATCCCCCACATCTTATCTGCTCTTTGGGTTCTTTGTCTCATGGTGTATAAAAGAGCAAAAAACTCCTCAAAGCTGCCAACTTCCCAATCTTGGGCGGCTTTAGTGAAATTAACGTTCCATTGGACTAGCTCCCCAAATGACTCCATGCAATTATCCACCGAGGCATCTCTCACTTGCAATCCTAAAAACTAATGGGCCGGTAATCCTTCACCTCTAAGGCCCCAATCTTCTTAGGAATGAGTGCAATAAATTTGGCGTTGAGACTTTTCTCAAATTTCCAAACTGAAAAGAATTCGTGGAACACTTTCATTAAATCAACCCTCACCACATCCCAACAAGATTGAAAAAATCTCATGGAAAAGCCGTCGGGGCCAGGTGCTTTATCTTTAACCATTCTCCTTACCACGTTGTGGACCTCTAGTTCCTCAAAACGCCGTTCCAGCCACAAAACCTGTTGTGGATCAATGGACTCAAAGGCTAGTCCATCGACTTTTGGCCACCATCCCACCTAGGGCTGAGCACCGACCCTTTCGGAGTCGGAGGGCCCAACCTCTGACTCCGACTTCGACTCCGACTCCGACTCCGAGATGTACAAAATCCGCTCCGACTCCGACTCTAACTTGTCAGAGCGGAGTCGGATTTTTTTTTTTTTTTTGTCTTTTTTAACTTCATATTTGACCCACCTTTTTTTAAAAAAAAAAAATTGTGGGCTTTCAAATTTCAATTTTCTCAACATTACAATCTAAACTAATTAAACTTTTGATTATAACAAAAAATACAACTAAATAAAACAAGTAACATACTAACATGCATTCAAAAATTAAAAAGAAAGTCCTATTTTTACATGTACTCCCATCATCCATATCCTGATATCCACATCCAACTATATACTAATCACTACAATAAACATCCACAGACCACACCTACCATCCATCATCCACACCCATTATAATAATATTTACTTACCACTACTACAATAACATGCATTCAAAAATTAAAAAGAAAGTCCTATTGCAATAGAAACGGTGCCGTATTGTATAGTAGTATACTAACTAATATGAATCTATTTTATATTATATATATATATGAAAATTCATAAAAAAATATATGATATATATATTATTATATATGAATATTAAAAAAAAGGCACCGTATACGAAATATTAGTAATACACTAATATACTTGATATATATATATTAAATCTCTCATCTCTTATACTTGATATATATATATTAATATTAGTTATACTAGTAGTGATATTAGTTATACTAATACTTATATTAGTATTAGTTATTATTAATACTATATATTATAGTATTATACTAATAGTGATATTAATACTATATATAGTTATAGTGATTAGTATAACTATATTAGTATTAGTTATAGTGATTTAGTATAACTATATTAGTATAGTTATAAGTTATAGTGATTTAGTATAGTTATAATACTATAAGTTATAACTATAGTCTATATTAGTATTAGTATTAGTATTAGTTATAGTGATAAGCATAACTATATATTAGTCTTTGCTATAGTGATTTTAATTTAGTATAACTATATAATAGTATTAGTATAAATATTATTATATTATACTAACTATAGCCTATATCACTGATAGTATTAGTATACTAATGTCTAATACTAGTATATCACTATAGTTAATAGTATCATATAGTAATATAGTATTAGTAATTAATACTATAGTGATTTATATAGTAATTTATATATAGGCTTAAAGTGGTTTATTAATAGTATTAGTATTAGGCCATAAATCTAATTATTATACTAATAATTATTGGTTTTCAAAAGGAATATGTTGAGAATTTATTAGGTCAAAAAATATAATTAATACAAGATATTGTTATATAAAATTTATATGAATAATACTTTAGTTATTATACATTAATATTATATGTTATTATAAATTTATAGATTATTGTTTATCCATTAGTATCTGTATTACAATATTACATGTTGATGTTATTATGCATCTTAGTGTTTATAGTATATTATATATACATTAGTATTACATGCTATTATATTTATACATTAGTAATTTAGAACAACATGGTAGTAATATTGTAAATTTTTAATAGTATGATATTTACATATAGTCATATACTAAACTATTATTAGTAAATTTAGTCTATATATTATAGTACAAATATATTATTTAACTAGTATATTATTGAGTTTAACTAACTATATAAGATATAGTTGTATAAAATTTAAATAATTAATATATAGAAAAACACATATTTTTATAAAATATATATAAAATCGGAGGCGGAGGCGGAGTCGGAGGGTCACGTCGGAGGCGGAGGCGAAGGGTCGGAGTCGGATCGGAGCGGAGCCGGAGTCGGTTCATCAATGACTCCGACTCCGACCTAATCCCACCTATTCAGAAAGTAAGTGTTCAAAGAATCCCACAATATGCTCCCTAATTACAGGAGGCTCCATATAGTCCACTCCGTTTATTTTCAGCATCTCAATGGTGTTAGTTCTCCTATGAGAGTTGGCCACTCTGTGAAAGAACTTTGTGATGCGGTCCCCGTCTTTCAACTATAAAGCTCTTGATTTTTTACGCCAAAAGATCTCCTCCAGTAACACAACCCTTTCTAATTCGGCCTTTAGCTCAGCCTTCTGAGATGCTTCCTCCATAGAAAGAGCCCTCCCCTCCTAAGTCCTCACTACCTCCTGAAGCTCCTCCAGCATGGTCTTTTTACGGTCTCTTACATTCCCAAAAGATTTGAGTGTTCCATAACTTTAAATCATTTTTTAGAGCTTTCAATTTACCTGCAAAAATGAAACTAGGGGTGCTATCAATCTGATAAAAATCCCACCATTGCCTAAACCTTTCCACAAAACCTTTAGCGTTCATCCACATGTTTTTGAACTTAAAATATCGATGCCCTCCCTGAATACCTCCACGATCTAGTAATAGTGGGAAATGATCCGAGCATAGGCGATGCAGCCTCTTTTGATAAAGCTCCGGATAGTGAGTTTCCCACTCTGGTGATACTAGAAATTTGTCCAATCTAGACCACGTATGATTATTGGACCACATATAGGCACCACCCATGAGAGGAATATCCATCAATCCCAAGTCAAAAATACACTCCAAAAATTCTATCATTGCTGGTCGTAATCTGCTGTCTCCAGATCGTTCACTAGGAAATATTGTGACATTAAAGTCACCACCTATGCACCATGGTAAGTTCCACCAACTATGAATTCCGGCAAGTTCTTTCCATAACATTCTTCTGCTGCTGTCTAAATTCGGTCCATAAATACCAAAAAAAGCCCATAGATAATTATCATCAACATACCTAAAGGAACATGCCACAATATACTCACCAATAAATTCCTTCAATTTCTCCATGACCCTTCTATCCCACATCACCAAAACGCCTCCTGAGGCCCTGTTAGAAGCATTTGAACATAATTGCCGTATCTAACTAACTCCCAGCATTTGATAGGTGTAACTTCTCCAAACTAGTATTAGACATATTTCTAATTTCATCTCTTTATAAGATATTTGTTTGTTTTGATGATTTATCATTAATGCACATTGTGTATTGTACCATCAGCCGGATTTGGAATGAGACATGGCTTTCAAGCTTCTTTTACAAGCCATGCAATTATGAGCTGTTTGTGAAACAATCTCTCAATATGGAGATGGCAATTGTAATGGCACGGGTATGGAAGATAGTATTCTCATGTATCTCATACGTCTGCTTTTATTTTAACATTTGGAAAATAATATTAACGTAACTTATCAAAAAAATAATAATATTAACGTACTTCCATGCTCATTAAAACATCAGGATGCTGGTATGGACTGGATAATCCATCTAGACACTGATGAATTACTACACCCTGCTGGTGCTCGGGAGTATTCCTTGAGGCAGCTGCTGCTTGATGTGCCTGAAAATGTGGATATGGTTATCTTTCCTAATTATGTGAGTGAAATTGTTTAGCTTTTTTAGATTTGTATACAAGTGGCAATATGCATTAAGAGAGCTTGTTAAAGATGGTTGAACATGCTACTCCTGTCATTTCTTCCGTACAATCTTCTATCGTGACCATGATATTTTTTGCTTTTGTTATAACTAATTGTGGTATTTGTATCATTTAGGAAAGCAGTGTTGAACGAGAGGATATTAAGGAACCTTTTACAGAGGTAATTCATCGTTATCATTGTTACCATCTTAAACATTTTAAAATCCTAGTGGGTTTTTTTTTTTGTCCCCTTCAAGAATTAGACTCAGATATCTTCTGGTTTCATGTTCATTATCGTGGAGCTCATAAATTTGTGGATTATATGACATTCAGAATGCTTCAAAGCCAGTGATATTAATAATATAATTTTTTACCAGTAAATAAAGATTTTATTGACGAGGATTAGACATAGCCCAAGCACACAAGAGTGATATCAATAATATACCATCTGAAAATGGATAACACAATCCATTTTTACTGGACTATTTATGGATGAATGTTAGAACATTACAACTTTTGGAATGTTGACCTAGTTTACTGAGGACTGGCAACCCCTTTTTTCCATCCGGCCCATTGGCATTAAAGGTTGTTAGTTGTATCATTTCTTCAAAAGTAGTTCTCTTGTATCGTAAAATATTTTCTGTGGAGTTCAAGGGCACGGTATTCTGTATCAGATTGAACTGTATAAGATGGTTAAAATGCATGCAAATAATAGGTATTTGAAGGTCAGGATCGCCATGATTTCAAGTAACTTGGGACCAGGCTTGGTTAGAGATGATGATTCTTAAAACATTCAATATTTGATTAATATATCAGTATTAGGCAGATAAAACAATAATTAAGAAATATTCTACGATTTAACCCAAGTTTGGTCTCCACCAATTCAGTTGCTTGCTATTAACTATATAGGTGTGTCTCAGCATAGCAAATTCCGAAACACCTTTCCAATTAACACGATTCCATGGTCAACAAATGAAAGATTAATATACTCCACAGAAAATGGTGTGTCATTATGTTGGTATATCTTTGAGAATGCCTGTATGGTACTTGATGCATGCCTTCTTGTATGCACACAGGTGTCAATGTTCAAGAGGAATTATGACCATCTTCCAAAGGACGCATATTTTGGCATGTACAAAGAATCAACGCGTGGTAATCCAAACTACTTTTTGACTTATGGAAATGGGAAATCAGCTGCTCGGATTCAAGATCATCTTCGTCCCAATGGTGCACACAGATGGCACAATTATATGAAATTCCCGAAGTATGTTAATTAATTTCATAGTGTGGGAAAAAGTGTCTTTATAATTGGCTTACTGATGTCAAATTTCATTGGTATAATTGCTGCTAGAGAAATTAAATTGGAGGAGGCTGCTGTTCTACACTACACATATGCCAAGTTTTCAGACTTGACCTCTAGGCGTGATCGATGTGGCTGCAAGCCTACAAAGGAGGATGTCAAAAGATGCTTTATGTTGGAATTTGACAGATCTGTGAGTTCAGTGATTTGTCTTGTTTTTCTTCTGTGGCATGTACTGTTATCCGAGCATAATATGCAGCAAGTACAAGATTATGGAACACAGTAAGCATTTTAGGGAAGAACTAGATAGTTTGTCCATGTGCAATGTCAAGCAGTCGTAGTTCTGCTTTGCAAGTACTTGAGGGAAGAACAACAGACAAAATTTAGTTGGTGTGAAATTCTTGAAGCCTAACAGAAGTTGTAAAGGAAAAGGGGACTGATCATGTAACAGCCAATGAGATCTAAATGAATGATAATCCTCGTCAAGGAAATAATGACATGGCCTGTTTTTATTTGCTAGTTTTAATGAAAAGCAGTCTAGGGTGGAATGTTGGGTTGACCTGGGAATTAGTGATTACTATTATGCATAGTTATTAGTTGATCATGAAATCCTAAAAAGGATGTTTTCGATGCTGCCATTGGGTGAAAGCATTTATGGATTATTAGTCATGATGTTAGTCAGCTGCCATATGAATGTTGAGCATGAGCCTGCATACCAGAGTTTTTAGGCTTATTTTGATCTTTTATAGCTCAAATCAATACCAAAGTGGTTAATTTGTATTAGAATCCTGGCGGCCAGTAGTCTATTTTATCTTCCTTTTCTGGATTGTGTTCCCTTCTGATGATGCCTTCAGTGTACTAATAAAGATAATACATTGCAGGCATTTATAATTGCTTCAACAGTAACAGAGGCGGAAATGCTAAACTGGTAAATTTTGAATGGAGAAAATAAATTTTTTCTTTACCTCATGTAATGTTTTCATTTTGAGCCAATCCTGAATTCTTTGTATTCAAATCATTGATTTTGGGTCTTATAATTTTTTTCCTCCTTGCTTCACACTACTTAATATATTATTTTTGGCTTTTCTATTCTACTACTAGGTACCGGGAACACATTGTGTGGGGTGACAAAGATATAAAAATGAAACTGCTGAGGAAGGGTATATTAACTCGCATATACGCTCCCATGGTAAGCATGATTCTTCAATGAAAGAGACAGGAGGAATGAATTTAAGATTAAAAGGAAGAAAGAAGAAAAGAAGGAGAAAAACAAACAGATATAAGACAATGCCATTCATTATAAATCTGAGTTGGAAGGTCATCGCATCCCATTGCGAATGGAATTAATAGATAAGAAAAAGAGTTCCCCCCAAATGACAAAGCTCTTTGTAGTCGCACTTTCTATTAATCTATTAATGTTACTATTAGTATAAAGTTGTCCTTTTATTTCTTTTTATTTCTTGCTGCAGGGTTCCCTTATTGGTTTATTTCTTATTTTTCTTTTTAACATTTCAGGCCATAATACAAGGCTTGCGGGAGTCCGGTATCTTCAGCTCTATTATTGCATCTGCCCCAACGAATCTTTCAAAGGGGAAATTTCTTTCATCCATTGGGAGTAGTAACTCGTCTAGAGCTGCTTCCACTGAATCCCTTCCGTCAAGAAGGATTGGTAGAGGCAGAGAGTATCAGGCTACAGTTAGGATTGGTAGAGGCAGAGAGTATCAGGCTACTGTTAGGAAGGTCTTGAAAATTGAATCTGCTGCATGTTATGAAGCAGCTGTTCCTCCATTGTCCCCGCCAGGAATGGATGATGACCCCCTTATCGTAGAAGTGTGATATATCCCGTAGCATGATTGATTGTTTCTACTTGTTTTGGATGGTTTGTTGCTCTTGTCTACTCACGTCAAGGAACTCATCAGGAGAGAAGAAATGAGCAAGTCGGGTTATGTTTGGTTCCCCTGGTCTATCCTGATCACCATCCAAGCACGATAATACAGTCATAATTCAGAACTAATTATTTACAGCTTGAAAATTTAGTAGACTTTTCAAGTTCTTGAAGACTAGTAAATGTATAGAAAGGTTAGAATTCATGGTCAAGCCTTTATTTGGCTGCTTGAGCACAGCACAGCCAGAAATCACTGTCGTATATTCGTGTATGGAATTTAGAATGTTGACAGTGTCAATATATATTTTCAGAGGCCCTCACATTTGAGGTAAATTTGGTGTTTTGATGTCTTGAATCTGCACTGACTTCTTATGCATTCACATTAGAGAGGTGGAATCCAGAGAAAATCCACCCTACTTACTGCAGGGTTCAATATGATGTATTATGTTCTCAAATATCTCTTGAAGTTTAGATTTCATATATGGTGGTTGTTTTCTCCAATGTATTTACGGGCGCCTAAACTATTTACAACAGAACTACTGCCAAAATTCGAGGACACTCAGCTCAAACCACAGTATGCTCGTGTTAATTAAATCATGGGACTTTTCTGCTCTGTCTGCCCGATTTGCTTGTCATGGAGAATTGCTACAGATACAAAGAGATTATACAAAAGTAAATCTACAAACTGACATGGTTTCACATGATGCGTTAAATCTACTTTACACTAAAAGTAATTTTACAATCTAACATACTGTATTAAGCCACGTCAGTTTGTGGATTTACTTTTGTATAGTTCTTTTGTGACTAAAATATTTCTCAAAATGATATTCTTCTCACGATAATCATTAATGCGGACAGGTTAAGGTATATATTCGAGTCCAAGTGCAATGCGTATGGTGGAGTTTAATATGCCTATTTTAATCATTAAGTGGAGTTTCACATTCTATTCCAATCTTAGAAACTGTCGAGCACATTTTGATTCTGCCCAATAAAGTGTCCAAGAATGATTATAGAAGTTAGAATCTGCTGACTCACCCTCCTTTTTGTCACTATAAATAGAGGACATACCAGTTAAACTATAAGGTCTCGTTTGTTTTCACAACTCCTCTCAACTCATTTTATTTCATTTAATTATTACAATTTTTTCAAGATCACACACAAAATAAAATAAACAATTCAATTTTTTCAAATCTCAAAACAAAAATAATATTAAAAATATATATTCTAACAATATTTTATTCAACTTTTAACTTTAATCTCAACTTATCTCATTTCATCTGTAAAAACAAACGAGACCGTCAACCGATTAAATTTGTAAAAAGATATATAACAACATGACATATATTCAGGAAAATGTCACCTGTAATTAAATTTGTAAAAAGATAATATTAGCATTATTCATATGTAACTGAGAGCTATCATGATAAAGAAAAGCTATATATACACTAACAACATGCTAACGTAAGAAAGAAGAAGAGTTATTGCGTAAGATTATATGCAAGTAGTTTTTCTCATAATTTCGAAGGGTTGATAGACAACGTGATTGGGGGGGCCATGAGCCAGGACATGGTTCTCAGTATTGTGTCCTAAAGATATATATATATATATATATAGGCACACACGAACAATATATTCTTAACTTTAGATTACAATTCTAGGTGGTGGGGTACGTAACATGAGAAAAGAGCCATAAACAAAGCCAAAACAAGGAAAATCCCACATTGAAATTCCTTCACCCATTTGCATGTGTATATATATATGCAATAGAAGTGGCAAGCAGAAGCTCAGGGTGTACAAATACAAAATACATCTTTGACAAGCAGAATACGTACTGTTCTTCTGCTCGACAATGGCCAAGGATAGACAACAGAATTCAGTGGCAAAGGAAGAAAGTGGCAAGCACCCGTCACAAACAGGTCTTTACGATCTCTCTCTCTCTCACAGACACACACACACATACACTGCCGCGTGAACGTGCGCTCGCAGAATAAATATATCCGTTGTTCTGGGCATCCCTTTTCTTCTTAACTTCTTTCAGGATAAATGTTTTATCGTTTGGATAAGTAATTCCTGGATTCCTTGGACTTGTTGAATTATGCACCAAAACTGCCCAGCAGAGAGTACTCAACAGAAGGTAAATATAGCCTTAGTTGATGAAGATCACCAAACAAAGCGTTCCTGTGTTCACGAATGGTAAGGTTATTATTAGTAGAAAATTACCTTCGTTCTAGTTATTGGTCACCATATTTCCTATACTTGAACAATCTTGTTCTTTGTCCACTTTGCAGCCTCTTCAATTTATTCTGCTGTTTCCTCTGTGTTTCTTCTGCTGATGTCAAGCCAAAATAGGAGTTTGATTTCAAGATGGCAGCATATTACGCCGATGGACATTGCATACATTTTAAGCTTTCAACTAAACCATATCTAGTACGCTGGTCTTGCTGCCTAAGATATATATCCACTTTGCTTGAGTGATCTGTAATTGTGTAAGTTTTGTTGGACATTTATCTGAATCTTTGGGTCTCAAACTTCTGTTCTTGAGCAGATATGTTCCTTCAGAAAATAACTTGATGTAACAGATACATGTATTTGCATAAAACTAGTCGATCGATTTATATCTCTAACCTATTAACATGCATTGCTGCTTTGAATTGAGACACGCATCGAACTGTGGTGATATAAACCTATAATTCATCTAGCAAGGGAGTTGCAAGGCACGGACGCCTACCATTTTTGTTTCTCTTTTTCCCATGTTCATAAAAGATGGGACTTGAATGATGAATCCACAGCATCCACCCCCTTATAGCTATACTTGACTGCCCACCATTTTAATTGACCGGTGGGTGAATTAGTTGACTGCAAATGGTGAAATTCACATTGAGGTTCTTCAAATGGTACCCAAAACTAGTAATTTTTTTGTTCCAATAAACTTCTAATTGTCTTGGTTGCTAAGAAGAGGACATAGGGTCCTTAAAACATGGAAAATAAAACTGAAAAATATATATGGCTACCTATTTGTTGACGTACCTAATAGAAAAGACTTCTATTGGGAAAATTTAACATTCCTTGAAACTGTAGAAAATTCATGTGAATTGAGAGAGAGTAAGGCAAAAGGTATGGAGCGACCAGAGATCATCTCGTAGGTGGGAGAGGAAAAGAGGTATCATTTCCTGAAAAATTTGAGCTTCTTCATGGTGGAAGACAAAGTAGGCAGTTGGCTTTGGTATTGTAGATATCACTAACCAAGAAACATAATGCTGTAATAAGGCTGCATGGAATTGGAATATCTTCTTGAATATCTCAACTAGTTCCCATGTCATAAGATAGAATGAACCATAGTCTGAGCTCGACAAAAACTCACACAACTGAAAAGAGCCATAATCTAAAATATTCATATATAGATCTGACTTATGTCGGAGACAGAAAAAGGGCCCAAAATATCTGTATGTACTTCTCTTCTAAAGGAAACTGCAAATTCAATCCCACAGCTCTTGTACAACGCGGATTGTTTCATATTTTATCCCTTCTACTGTCAAATGAATTGCATTCAATAAGCACATAACTAACCCTTGCTTAATAAGGGTATGAAACAACACAAAAAACCTGCTATTGAAAGAATCTGCTTCTCCCAACTCAATGGAAAGATTTCTGATATTTATAACAATAAATCAGTAGTTGAGAATTCTACTAATAAAAAGACGGAAGCCCATTCTTGATCTCTGAGTAGTCACGACCAAAACCGACTCTTTTCTTTGTTTGCCCCCTCCAGCAATGCCTTCTTTGATTACCATCGCCTCCAAATCTAGAGCTTTTGGTACCCTGCACATACAGATGAGAACCTTCTCTCTTCCTGCAACCCTCATTCCACGTTCCCCAACCTCCACCAGTTCTTCCTAATTCCTGGTGTTTAATCTCATTATTACTATTGTCGCAATGTTTCCAACCCCAGGCATTTACCACATTATCTTTCCATCCTCGATCTTTTAATTCACTGCTCCGATTATATCTGCTTTCCCACGGATTGTTAGCATTATCCAAATTCTGTGTCTCCTGTTGGTTCCAGCCCCAAGATTTCTTCCCAAAATGACCCCGCCCCTTATCATTCATGAAGACAACACCCTGACAGCCATGCTCCCAAGTATTGTCGGTATTATTCCGATCGCTTGAGAGACTGACATGGTTTCCTACCTGATTATAACCCCATGACTTATCCCCACAGTTTCTCCACGCATTATCCATCATACCTCCATTGCCCTGAGTGGAGCTGTGCTCCCAAGGATTATCATCATTATTCAAAGTTTTCCGATCATTTTTTTTGTTCTCCCATTGGTTCCATCCCTGTGCTCTATTTTCCAAAACTCCACCGTCCTGCATATTGTCAGATTCCCAAGGATTGTCATATTCTTGGTTCATATTATGGCCTTCTGAAGGAACAGGCATTGCTGTTTTTGAGTTTCTATTTTTATGCCTCACCGGTGTATTCAGTTCTTCCTCATCGGGAACAAAGCAATATTGATCCAATTCCTTAATCAGTTCAGGATCAATGTTAGGTTTCCAATCTATCTCATCAATGTAAATATCTGGATCAGGCAGAGAGATATCACAGCGGAGGCCATTGATCTTAGCCCAAAAACGTTTCTTTGCATTTTGAAATGCTTCTTCACCAGCAGAATCATCCCAACTGCCTACGTTATTATCGCAGTACATAAAATTCTTGGTGTCTACTATCTTCCCCCATGGTATAGATCCAATCAAAGTGCAGAATTTCTTTTCCCATAGCGGCACACCATCTTTCCATTCTACAGGAGAGAAAAACAAAACAGAAAGAAAAATATAAAATCAGTTTAAGAGTCCATTCGAATCCATTATTGCTGCTGATAAGAATTCTTTTTTTTTTTTTATAAGTAAACGATAGTATAAATAAGAATAGGCATAGCGTACACAAGGAGTTATACTAGAGTTAAGGCCTATCTAAGTTGCTGTAAAAGAAACAAGAAAATCATGTACATTTAGGCCATTAAAATCTACAGCTATAGCCCAAAGCAGTAAAGTACGAAAAAATAAAACTCGAAGCTCCTCCAAGGTCCGCTCCTTATCTTCGAATGTCCGTTCATTAAGCTCTCGCCATATACACCACATTATGCAGCTAGGAACCATCTTCCATACAGCTTTGATTTGTGGGGGTCCATCTGGTATTACCCAACTAGCCAATAATTCCACCACAGTAGCCGGCATCACCCAGTTTAAACCTATGCGACTGAACACTTCGCTCCACACGGCACTAGCTGTCTCACAATGTAACAAAAGATGATCCACTGTCTCCCCCGCTTTCTTGCACATACAACACCAATCCTGAATAATGACCCTACGCTTTCTTAAATTGTCAGTAGTCAAAATCTTACCCAGAGCCGCTGTCCAAGTGAAGAAAAGTGCCTTAGGGGGTGCCTTATTCCTCCACAATTTTTTCCAAGGGAAATGGGTGTTCGGAAGTACGGTAAGGGATTTATAGAAGGAACGCACCGAGAAGATACCCTTACCTGCTGGTGTCCACCACAGCTTATCACCACATCTTCCATTCGGATTCATATTATACACTAATCTGAAAAAAGCCTCAAACCTGTCTATTTCCCAGTCTTAAGCTGCTCTATTAAAGAGTATATTCCAATGAATTAGATCCCCTGTACTAACCATGAGGTTCGCCACCGAAGCTTCTTGGTCACTTGCCACTCGGAAAACCATAGGGAACGAGTCCATGAGTGCCTCTTCCCCACACCAAATATCCCTCCAAAATTTTATACGAGTACCTTCCCCCACCCTAAATTTAGTATATCGAGGAGAAAACACCCCCCACCCTTGTCTTATGTGTTTCCATATCCCCACACCATGAGATCCATTCCCTTCACTAGAGCACCAGCCCCCCCATACCCTGCCATATTTGCAATCCACCATAATTTTCCAGAGAGCTTCCGGTTCCATAGTGTACCTCCAAAGCCATTTCCCAAGAAGTGCCCGGTTAAATGTTCGCAAATTCTTTATCCCCAACCCACCTGAGGAAATTGGTTTGCACACCTTATCCCAACTGACCAGGTGGAACTTGAATTCCTCTCCCAGTCCACTCCATAGAAAGTCACGATATAGTTTTTCAATTCTCGCTGCCACACAAGCTGGAATTGGAAATAAAGACAGAAAATATGTTGGTAAGTTAGAAAGAGTGCTCTTGATAAGGGTCACCTGGCCTCCTTTCGATAGATACAGTCTCTTCCACCCTGCTAATCTTCGTTCTATTTTCTCAATCACGGTATCCCATATACCTAACGCCCGTGATACAGCCCCCAACGGTAACTCCAAATATGTCATAGGTAAAGAAGCGACCTTGCACCCTAGAATGTTAGCCAGATGCCGAGAATTACTGACATTCCCAACAGCCACTAATTCTGACTTACCAAAATTTACTCTCAGCCCTGACACTGCTTCAAAACAAAAAAGAAGCGCCTTCAAAGCCCGAAGTTGGTCTTGCTCTACTTCACAAAAGATTAGTGTGTCATCTACAAATAATAGATGAGATACCGAGATCAAGCCCCTATTCGAATCACCCACTAGAAATCCTGACAAAAACCCATGGCTGACTACCGCCGATAACATCCTACTCAGAGCCTTTATGATGATAACAAATAATAGAGGGGATAGGGGATCTCCCTATCTTAAACCTCGTGAGCTGTTGAAAAATCCCTCTAGGTTGCCATTGATTAAAACTGAAAATCTTGCCGTTGAAATACACCATCTGATCCACCTACACCATTTCTCCCCAAAGCCGCATCTCTTCAATAAATACAAGAGGAAGTCTCAGTTCACATGATCATATGCCCTCTCCATATCTAGTTTACAGATAATCCCTGCAACACCAAACTTTAACCTACTATCCAGACATTCATTGGCGATTAAGACAGAATCTAAAATTTGGCGACCCCTTACAAAAGCGTTCTATGGCTTTGAGATTATCTTACCAATGGCCATCCCTAGCCTGTTTGCAAGCACCTTGGAGATTATTTTGTATACCCCATTAATAAGGCTAATTGGCCTAAAGTCCTTCACTTCCGATGCTCCAGTCTTCTTTGGAATCATAACAAGAAATGTAGCATTCAGGCTTTTCTTGAATTTCCCCGCCATAAAGAATTCCTGGAATACATTCATAATGTCATCTTTCACAACCTCCCAACAGGTTTGGTAGAAACCGAGTGAGAAACCGTCTGATCCTGGTGCTTTATCCTTCGCCAATCCTCTGACCACTTCATACACTCCTCTTCCTCAAAAGGTCTTTCCAACCATGACGATGTCTGTGACTCAATTGAATCAAAACCAAGTCCATCTAATTTTGGCCTCCACCCCTCACCTTCTCTAAATAAAGTTTCATAAAAAGTCACCACATGTTCCCGGATCTTTGAAGCCTCCGTGCTTTCACTACCATTGATTTTAAGCATTTCAATGGTATTATTTCTCCTATGAGAGTTAGCCATTCTATGGAAAAATTTTGTACTTCGGTCCCCTTCTTTCAACCAAAGTGCCCTAGACTTCTGACGCCATGAGATTTCCTCCAAGGATAATACTCTTTCCAACTCTGAGACAAGTTCTGCCTTACGTGAGACTTCCTCTACTGTGAGCGTTCTAACTTCAGTGATCTTCTCAATGTTCTGTAATTCCTCCATCTTGGCTCTCTTTTGTACCCTTATATCTCCAAAAGATTGAAGGTTCCAAAGCTTTAAATCATTCTTTAAAGCTTTTAATTTGCCTGCAAGTATATGAGAGGGGGTACCAAAAAACTGATATGAAGACCACCACTGCCTAACCCTTTCCACAAAACCTTCACTATTGAGCCACATGTTTTCAAACTTGAAATATCTACGGCCTCCGTGGATACCACCTCCATCCAATAAAATGGGGAAATGATCCGAAAATAGTCGCGGCAATCTCTTCTAACATACCTCCGGATAATGAATTTCCCAATCCGGCGATAATAAGAATCTATCTAGACGAGACCACGTCTGACTATTCGACTAGGTAAAAGGCCCACCTATCAGTGGGAGATCCACCAGATTCAAATCAAAGATGCACTCTGAAAATTCTGTCATGGCAGGACAAATCCGACTATTACCAGACCTCTCACTAGGAAATCTTACCACATTAAAATCACCACCTATGCACCAGGGGAGGTCCCACCAACTGTACACTCCCGCAAGTTCTTCCCACAAACATTGTCTGATAGTGTCATCATTTGGTCCATATATACCTGCAAACGCCCATAAAAAATTATCCTCCACCATTTTAAAAGAACACGCCACTGTGTATTCCCCGACAAACTCCTCCATTTTTTCCACCACCCTTTTATCGCACATCACTAGTATCCCACCCAATGCCCCATTTGAAGCCAAATATACCCAATCCGTATATGCCCCATTTGAAGCCAAATATACCCAATCCGTATATGCCCCATTTGAAGCCAAGAAACCAATTTCAGCTTGGTTTCTTGTAGGCACACGATATCCACTTTCCAATCCCTAAGCAAATTCTTTATAAGATGGCGTTTATTAATCTCGTTCAACCCGAGTACATTCCAAGACACAATTTTTGGCTTCATAAGGAAACATGTGTACCTTCCCTTTGCTCCTATCGCGACTTGAGCTCCCCTCATTCAATGACCATTTTAGTCTGTTAAGTTCCCTCTGCTTCTTGGAACCCGATTTCTTGGAATGAGAATGGCCTACCTCAATGGCAGTGAGAAGGGCCATAAACTGTTCTTCATACCCCACGCTCTCCATTCCCACCACATGTTGAATATCCTTGACCATTTTGAATACCCATTCCGAGATTTCAAACTCATTAGGAAACAAGCAAGTTAACGGGAATGGCTCTCTAACCCCTGATTCTCCCTCCCCTCCAAACAAATTCTGACCTTCCCATTCACCCTCATTAACCAAATTGACCACCTCATTTTTTGTAGGGAAAGAGCTCACCTGAGTTTCAGGAACCATTATTATGTCCACATTAGTCTCCGTGAGTTCTACACTATCATCCCCAAGTTCTACAATCCTCACAGCCCCTCCTTCCAGAGTCTTCTCACTGGACTCTGTAGAGCGCTGTGAGAGTATTTTGGCACTATGAAGGTCCTTCCCATTAGCCAAAAAGTCCAAAGACTCTATCGGCAGGTTCTGTGTACCGACAGGTTCATCTGGGAAAAAACCAACTGGTTGAGTAACTTTTTCCGGATCACGCGAGGGAAGAATCTGCTCCACCACCATCATCGGCGCTGTCTGAGCCACCGAGGAAGGACCCACCGTGAACCTCGCATCATCCGATAATGGTCTCGGCACGCGATTTTCCATACCCAACTTCTGAATCACTTTTTCCGTTTCGCGCAAAGGGGGGAATTGCTCCACCACCCTCGCCGGCGCTGTCTGGTCCACCGGCGAAGGTCCCACCGTGGTGGTCTCGTCTTCCAATGGTGGTATCGGTGCGCGAGTTGAGTTTCCATTGGAAATGGGTCTCGGGTCCTTCTCCAACCGGATCCTCCAACTCGTGTTTGCACCTGAAGCGGGCTTACAAGGCCCACTTCCACTAGGGCCCATTTCTTGCCTATAAAGCTTAGGAGGACTGGGCTCGTGCCCACTTGGTTGAAACCCGGGCTTTAGACCCATCTCATCTCCCGATTGTACCACTCCACTTAGACCCATTTTATAAGTCCCCATCTCCTTCCTAATTAACCACTCTATCTTGTTTTGCAGGTCTGCGAGCTGCGACTTGGCTTCCAGTAAAATATTCATGTTCTCTCCCTCTGTTACGCCCCCTCTGCTACCACCACTCTGCCACTGTACTAGACCTACCCACCTGTCAGTCTCTTGTCCTGAAAACACACCACTCTGACCCAGCCTGTCAACACACCCAGGTGGCTGTTCCACCCTCAATGCCTCACCATACCTCGACACAGATGGTTGAGCCGTGACTAATATATCTTTCCCATGTCCATCTCTGTGTGTATTTCTATCCATTAAACAGTCCTTCAACGCCTCTCCCATCCTGTTCCAGCCCCTACCCTCTTCTTCAGGAACAAATATGAAGTTCTTCCTCCCTCCACCTCCATATTCTACCACCGCCATATATCTCCCTCTAGCATTCGAACAACGTTGGGCTATGAAGCTATGGCTGCCTTCCCGGACTGTGGTATAATAATCTCTTTTTTCTTCCTTTGTGCACTCCTCCATCACTTTCACCAGCCATTGAACAGCTACTGGTCCCAACACCACCTTAGCCACCACCCTCCATCCTCTCTCTGTAATGGTCAAACTACGCCCCTCTTTCACTAAAGTAAAACGTTTGGAGTCTATGAACAACTCCTTAATATGGCCCATTGCCATCACCATACTAGAATGCTAATAAATTAGCACCATAGACGACGAGATCAAAACGAGAAAGTTTTTTTCCTACGAGTGTACGGAGAGAATTCAAGGAGAATAAAACATAAGGAGTAAATACATGAAGGCGGCGCTGATAAGAATTCTCCACACACACCAAAGAAAAATAATTTATATGAAAATAGAAACCCCATGAACTACAACGGCTATCTTCACAAGAAAATAAAATTAACTATAAGGAAAAGGAGCAGCAATGGAGCCCGATAGGCCATGTTCAACATCCATAAAATCACGAGAATTACATAACCTTCCCATTAAAATCTCTAACACCGATAATTGAGTAGACAAAAATAAATGGCAGGAGCTAAGAGATTCAGAGTAAAGCACATAATCTTTACAAGGAAAGTTCTATCTCTTCCAACGCATAAAATCTTTTGACTGGTTCGGAGTAAAAAAAAAAAAAATAGTCGCAGTGAGAAAAAAGGAAAGCCTGTTAATATATACGTACTGGGAGGATGTGTGTGCGCGCGCGCTCACGCGTGTGTAAAGCAAATAACTTCCAGTGGCACTAAATCTGCAAATGTAGGATCAGTACATAAGAATAGACTTTGTGGCTTCCTCTTTCTAATATTACAAGAATGCAACAGTGACTATCCTTTATACAGTTAATTACTAATCAATAGAGAACATACCACAATTTTATATAGAATAGTTCACCAAAAAGTCGAGGAATTATAAGAAACCAGTTATGGAACTGAGAAACGAGGCCAAAAAGGGTCAAGAAAAACAACAATTCCAACGATTCTACAAAAGCAAAAAACCCAATCCGCAAACAGGATCAAAGAATTGATAAAAATAGTAATCAAACGAAGATCTCAGATAAAGAACATAAGAAAACCATGACAGCGTCATTTTACAAAAGTAACAAAACCCAATTTACTAAAACGATAAACATTTAAACAAAGTAAAAGAAACAAAAAAAAGGTAATAGAGTTACCAGGAGGAATGTAATGGTCGTATTCTCTAGGGGGCGACCATGGAGATCGATGATGACGGAAAATTCTACGGGAGGATCGATTTCTCCAGTTGCCCATTACACCCAAAAAGCCTCTCCTCAAATCTCTCTATCTTTCTGTTCGAGGAAAGAGACAGAGACAAAAAACGAACGAGAAACAAAAAAAAATCCCGAACGACCAAGAAAAGATTCGGCTTTTGCTTCAGAAGTGGAAGAGAAGATATCACCGGAGAAAAAGAGGCGTTCGAGTTCTTATGTTTTCAAGAGTGGCTTCGTGGCTTGCGAAAGAGGTTTGTTCTGCAGCTACAGCCAACAGGTATGGTATTGTTACTGTTCGTCTGGATCGGCGATATTGCAATTTTGCCACTGCCACTTTCTTTAAAAAAAAAATTTCTCAGGAAAATGAAAGCTTATTACCATTTTCACAAGTATTTTTCTTTGTTTTTACCATTTTCGTTTGACTTTTCTTTCCTATTTTCAATTATAGATAAAAGAAAAATAATTATTATTTACCATTTTACATTTCATATTCTATAAAAAAACATCTTCGTCCCTTATGAAAAGAGTAGTGATAAACAGTGAAACACCCCACATCTTATAAAAACTTATAAATTTAAAATATGAAAATGAATAGTAACTGATGTATAGCATTCCTCTATATAAAATAAACTCCGACTTTGATAATATATTAAGTAGTAAATAAAAAGAAATCTCAATAATTTTTTTATTTTCCTTCCTTTTTTTAATTTTAATTATAATTTTTATTGAGTAATATTATATACAAATTTAAACTTTAATCGTACAAGTTATTCAAGAAAAACGCTTTTTTAGATGAGATCATTTTTTTTTTTCAAATGAGGGTCAACGACATTTGTAGCCCCTGGGGCCGGACAATGGATTCTCTGGGCCTAAGATGATCTGATGGGCTATTTGTATTTGATGGACTTTAACTCCATTTGTAGCCCATTACCAAATGACTGAAGTCCAATTGTAGCCCATTACCGAATGACCAAACCTCCAGTTTCTTGAGCAGGACATAAAAGTTGAAACAAACCTTAGGTTGTGGGCTTTTGGTGCATCCAAATTATGGATGACGGGGCTGTCTACTTCTATAGTTGGGTTGTAAAAGATGGAATTACAGCAAGAACAACATGCATTATTTACAGCAATTCACTCTCTCTATGATGCGGCTCAAACACTAGCATAAAAAGAGCATGAAATGTGCAAGATTTCTATAAATAATCATTAATGTTGGGTCTACTATTAAAAAATTAATTTTTTTATGTGGGTCCTATATTTTATTCATTTTTTTCAAAACGATTACACGGCGGTTACACAATTCATGTTGCAAATATCTTCTCTTTTTTTTAAGAGGAATACTAAACTTGTGCTTGTGGGCTATACAGCAGGAGGAGGCTCTCACTTCCCATATAACTCCTTTCCTTAGCGTAGTAGACACCCACAAGACTACTGCAAGAGAGAATTATTTTCATCCCTTTTTCAAAAGATGAGAATGTATTATGACAACTCATCTCTTTAGGGCCCTTTCACAGCTGTCTTCACTTCTCACAACAAAAGGCTGCTTTGTTTTCTTCTCCGCAATCCCCTATCTCTTGCACACTGTGACTCCCCCCACTTTCCCTCAATTATAGCTCTCTCTCTCTCTCTCTCTCTCTCTCTGCCACTCCATGTGTGTGGAATAGTCTACCTGTACTTAAAGAGATATTAGGAACAGCCTGTATTATGTTTCTTTACAGAGGTAAGCATTCTTTTGAATATGCTGCTAATGGAAAATAACAACCAAGGTAGTAAAACTAAAAGGCAAAGTCAAAGATGTTCATCTTGGCAAATTGGTATTGATGGTATACACTAGTTAATTACAACCGGTCACCTTTTTTTGGGTATTCACTTGAAACATATAGAATGATCAACATAGATGAATCAAGTGCAGGTTAAGGATTGGGAGGAATTGAAATGGTGGCACCCCAAAAAAGCAAACTTGACAAGGAGCAAGAGAGAATATCCATATATATGATGGGTTGCAAAAACATGCTATACCCTCAGAGCAAAAACAACTAAGGACAGTTCTGTGATTTCACTCCCCACAGCACATGAACATGTCTGTTACAGTAGAGAAAATGGAAGCATGGAAAAAGGAGAGGGCCCATGAGGCTGGGAAGAGTTCTCATTTGTCATTAAAAGGTTGCCTCCATGACTACAAAGTGCCTATGCCTTTTCTCAAGAATCGCTTATTTAAAGGCCCACAATTGAACAGAGAAAACCATCATGCGAAATGTGAATGATTGGATAGATGCACGAAACGCATACATCAAATGCCAATATTAGTTGTTTTCAACTGATATAATTAACAAAACCTTGGGTGTGTGATATTATAAAAACTCTGGGTATTTCCTCCATAGCGTGTCCTTTACTGGGAATTTGTATCAGAAAATAAAAACAATAACTGGTCATATTTCGAGGTTCTCTCTCTGAATTTCATAGTAAGAGTATCCAAGTTTCTAGGAACTCTCACTTTCTGAAGCTGTGATTCTTGCTTGATCTGCTGAATAACAGGAACAATGGTTCAGTTTGTTGTAAATAGTTGAGTGACTTATCTACTCCATTACTAGCCAATAGTGTTTGCATAGTTTTTAACCTTTTTTCCAAACTGATGCATTTATTTACTACCAGAAACCACCCTACCAGGCTACCAGCGTAGTTACAGAACCTTCTCAGATCAATGAGATGAATTGATTCTTCAATGGCTAGGAAGAAGAGCTGGTTCAGTATAGTGAAGAGGTTCTTTATCAGAGAAACGCAGTCAAGACCAGAAAAGGTAAAATGATTTGCTTCTTTGATAGTTTTGGTCTTCGATTCGGTTCCTCATTTGAGATAAATATTATCAGGAGAAGAAAAGGAAATGGATATTTGGAAGGTTTAAGACCAAAAGGTTACCCTCGCTCACTGCACCATCTTCCTTGAAAGAAAGGAGTCTGTGTGAGGCAGAGGAAGAGCAAAGCAAGCATGCCCTCGCCGTGGCTCTTGCCTCTGCTGCTGCTGCTGAAGCAGCTGTTGCAGCTGCTCAAGCTGCTGCTGCTGAGGTTGTCCGGTTGACAGGCACCTCTCAATCTGACCATCAATGTGAATATGAAACAAAAGAGTTTTCAGTCATTAAACTTCGAGCTGACGCCCCTTCATCCCACTATCAGTATAAGAAGGAGATCCATGAAATTTATGCCACCAAAATTCAGACTGCCTTTCGGGGCTACCTTGTGAGTTTTAACAAACTTTTTATTTGCCTCATATCTCCTTTTCTGCTAACTAATTCACTGGTCATATTTCGAGGTTCTCTCTCTGAATTTCATAGAACTAGTCTTGGAAACTCTATAGATTTGCTGTTAGAAGAATGATAATAAAAAAAGAAAATCCTGTTAACAGAAGGTAAAAGTCAGTATTTTGGTATCTAGAACACAATTTAAGTCACTTCACCAATTTTTTAACTCATAATTACGGGAAAGAAAATTAACACAACTTAGATCTGTTTTTCTTTTCTTCTTCAATTCTCCTGGATTTCCATGATTTTGATGAACTTATGTGGGAGAGATTTGCAGGCAAGGAAAGCTTTGCGGGCATTGAAGGGAATAGTGAGGCTTCAAGCTATCATTCGAGGCAGAGCTGTAAGGCGCCAAGCTCTAACTACCCTCAAGTGCTTGCAGTCCATGGTAAATATCCAGTCACAGGTCTGCACACGAAGATTCGAAATGGCCGAAGGCACTTGGGATCATGACGGAACTAAACAACTGCAGGATTGGAAAGACAAGATAATAAAGGTATAGAGTGCAGAACTCAATGACTCATTTTAACGTGAACAACTGATCTGCAAAATCCATATACCATTCCTCTCGTTATGGAAACATTCTTTTTCTGCATGTATCCTTGACTATTTTATTTTCTAGCATTTAATAAATTACTTCTTTCCTTTGCATATTCAGACTGACCTAATTTGGCTGGCAAAAACAAAATGGTTTTCAGATAGATTCAAACAGTCAAAGAAGGTGGGATGACAGCGTACTGTCAAAGGAAGAGGAAGAAGCATTGTTCTCAAGTAAGAAGGAAGCCATGATTAAGAGGGAACGGATAAAGGATTATGCATTTAGCCACCGAGTAAGCTCCTTTGCTTTTGTGATCTTCACGTTATGTATTTCACAAGCTTAGATTATAGTAACTGAATTCTCAGCTGAAAAATGTTTCAGAAGTCAGCGGAAACAGAACGAAGCAAGGTAAATGGAAGATGGAGGTACTGGTTGGATCAATGGGTGGATACCCAAGTTGTTAAAAGCAGAGAACTTGAAGATTTGGACCCAGTTCCAACTTCAAATCCAAGACAACAAGAGGATTACGGAAGAAGACAACCTAAGCTAAGAAATGTTCAGGGACGGAATAACTTTGAAGGATTGGAGTCTCCGATATTTGTTCCCAGAAGATCATTTCATAGGAGGCAGTGTTCATTAGGAGATCATAATTCATTTTCAAGCTCTCCTGTTGTTCCAACTTACATGGCAGCTACTGAATCTGCGAAAGCTAAAGCAAGATCAATGAGCTCGCCAAAGTTAAGGCCAAGGAGTTTTGATACCTGTTCTGAAAGCTATTCACCATGTAAGAATAAGCTGTCTTTCATATCCTCCATTAATACTGAAGTGTCAAGCGGTGGTAGGATTAGCAAGACTAGCAGTTGCCAGCAAAGATCTCCAAGCTTGAAAGGCGTTCCAGGTCCTATAAAATCAAGTCGAACGATTAGAGATCTCAGCTTTGACTCAGGGTGCTCATTGCAGGTTTGGGACCGACATGGTGGCTTCAGATGATTTCAGAGGTTGCATACAAGAAGAGAATTTGGCTAGTGTGTCAGGTAGGAGAGGAGAAAAATAGTATGTAATTGCAAGTAGTTTGAGTAGGACAACAATGGGAAACTATTTTATCCTCTTCATTAAATCAGTAGCTCACATTAATGCTACACATTTTATTCAAATGCGTTTCTCTTTTCACAACTGGCATAGGCAGTAGTATGCAGAGTAGAAGTTTTATGCAGAATATGCAGAGACGAGACTCCATGATTTTGTGTCCAGAATGCTGTTTAGGATACTCGAGAAACAACCCTAAAAAAGTTTATATCTATGAAAAATAACCCTACCATGTTAGTGATGTGAAGGACATGCTTGAAGTATAATGTTTCATAGATCAAAACTTATTTTTGGCAAATTGCCAGTTACTTAAAATGGCACCAGCCTGTGCCCAACCAACCCCATCTCCCCCAAAACTGCCAAGGTATACTGATCCCATTGAGTGAAACATTAGGAGGTTAGATTCGAACCTTGCACAAGCTCAACCCTTAATGCACCACACCTCTCATTTGTTCTGAGTTCATTCTTCTCCCAAAGTAATGCTTACTACTAAATACGACACGCACTCTGCACAAAATTTTATCAAGAAACACCAACCTTGAACTCAAATTCAAATTGTTTCCTTTCTTCCAACTCTAGATTTGTCAAACCATTGTCATGTCAAACGCCTTAGATTTATAATGGATACTGAAAACCACGAATCTGAGTCACATGCCAATTCATATTCTAAAGATGTCAGGACCTAATTCATTGGCTGCAGACTGCAGTACCCAGTACACAGCCTTAATACTGCATACAACTAATTGATGCAGCACATTGACAAACGCCAAACTTTTGGACATACATCACCTAAACTCTGTCACAGAAGTCACGGCATGAGAAGTTAATGAGAAACATATATAAGAATATAAGAATAAGATATAGGAACTGGGTTATTGGCCCCAAAAGGGCCCCAAATTACAACTGAAGAAAATGTTAAGAGTCTTGACATGTATAAGCAATTGTTAGTATAATTAGACAATGTAATTTCTAAGATCAGAAAGCGCATGTCAACTGAAGGAAAGAAACTGAAAGTGACAAGCTCATTCTTCGTTTAGCCTAAAGATGTCTGCATCTGAAAGTGAAAACTATACAGCCCACCCCATATCCTCATTCCTCCAATATCAGCAAAGCATATAGCAATATTTGACCTCAACTCTGTAAATTCATGGGCACGTAGACCCTCGTTATAGAAGAGAGGACACTGAGATCCCTAGCTTCCATTTCTTAATATAACAATACAGTACTCATACAGACAATCTTGAGTTTTTTTTTTTTTTTTCTAGATGGTATTCTTGTAAAATCATCAACTTGTGTTAAAAGTTCAAGCTAGACAAGTTTAAGATCATGATCTTAACATTCCTCCTTGCATATGGGGCTAGACTCACTTTCAATGGGTGAGCTCAACACGTAAAATATTTATTTAAATAAAATAAAGTGTAGAATCAGTGTTTGAACCTAGAACCTAATTCTGATACCATGTAAAATCACTCATTATCTCAAAATCATTATTCATTTGATATTATTATCTCCAACAATTCCAATATACATCAAGAACTTGGAAACCCTCTAACTTGATCTTTCAATTCAAAACTCAAGTCTAACAAACTGTTAATGTAAAAAGAATTCGATTACAAATGCCATGAAAAAAAAAAACTCATTAATGCCCACAAAAGTTTCCCAAGCTCAAATCCACTGTCAAGACTCAAGACTCGAACAAAAATGGGCTGTGTCCAATACCTTGAAACGTGGGAGACTTTCTTATGGGCTGTCCTCGGTTTGGATACTGCACACCAATATTAACAAGTTGACATGCAAGCTCAAAAACACACTACTCAAGGAGAAAACAAGAAAAAGAAAAAGAAGACGGACTCGGCTTGCCAAGAACAAAGGCGCATTAAAAGTTGCTCGTCGAGGTAGCTGTTTCGCATCTTATCTTACACACCCTTTCCAAATTGAACAGTAATATTCTCCGGAATTTATGCCAATTAAAAAAATATAGACGCGTAAAGCATGATGTCCGGCCTGAATACGACGTTTGTATGAATTTTTAGAAACAAAAATTAATGCTAGATCTATAACTATTAATTATAGAATCGAGAATAATCTTAGGTCTTAATGATAATTAATATCGTTTCATTAAAGATATAGTAGTTTAGAGATGTATATAACTAATTGTCACTGGGAAATTAATTAATGATCAGATCGAGAATTCAATTCTAGCTAGATTAGACCCCAAAACATAATTAATAGTTTGAAGACTCGTGCATTGATCTCACGGTTTGGTTATACACAAAGAAATTAGAGGTGACTCCGATGGGATATTGTTAATTAGAATTATCCTCCGATCGACGACGTTCTATTCAAGTTATTAGTAATTACAAGGCTCATGATGAGTACTGTGCATGCATGGTTCCTTTATCCTAAAAGCTCGTGATCAGGGTATTGTCATGATGAGTATTACTTGTGAGGTCTGAAAATATCGAAAGCTTCTGATCAGTTTCTATATGTGTGTGTGCCCTCTTGCATGTGTACATCCCTCATGGAGGTTGTTGGAGTATAGCCTCTCATATTTTGACAAAATGAAATTAAAATCAAAGGAGGCTAGGAAAAGTTAAAAGTAGAGAAGGCAAAATTCAGAGTTTTTAATTCTATTATTTCAGTTATTTTTTCTGTTATTTCTTCAAGTGTATATAAACACTAGTTCACTCATTATAAATTCATCAGATTATTCACGAAAGGTTTTCATTTTCTCCTTCCTTTGTTTGTATTCTCGAGTTACACTTTGTGCTCATCAGAAAATCAACATGATATCAGATTGAAATCTCTTGCTTCCGCAAATTCATCTTCATCTTCTCATCTCTAAAAACTTTGAAATTCTTGCAATCTGCATTCCTTTCTTGCAGAGTTCTTCTTCTTCTTTCCTTTCTTGCACTTTCTTGGATTGATTTCCGAAATGGATTCTGTCAATTCTGACACTTCTCCTCATTCTCTCATAAATCCCTCAGATGATTCTTCTAGTCCTTTTTATCTACATCCAAGTGACAATCCTGGTGCTCTTCTTGTCTCAGAAATTTTTGTGGGAGACAACTACATTGCTTGGAGTCGATCAATCACCATAGCCTTGACTATCAAGAACAAGGTACCCTTTATTGATGGTTCGATCATTGCTCCTTCTACTGATCAGCGTGTTAATCACATTGCTTGGTTGCGTGCCAACAACTTGGTACTTTCTTAGCTCATGAATCCCATTTCTAAGGACATAAGAAATAGCTTGCTTTATGTTGCATCTGTTGTAGATCTCTGGAATGAGTTAAAAACTAGATATTTGAGAAGTGATGGCCCAAGAGTTTTTCATCTTGAAAAAACTCTAAGTTGTATAAACCAAGGTTTATCATCAATTAAAGAGTATTTTAGTGCCTTTAAGACTCTTTGTGATCAATATGTCATTTATAGACCATTCCCAACGTGTACCTGTGGAAAGATGGCTTCTTGCACTTGTGAGTTGTTCAATTTTTTGCTACTTCGACAACAGTTAGATTATGTCTTGAAGTTTTTTGTTGGCTTAAATGATTCCTATGCTTCAGTAAGGAGTCAATTATTGCTTGTTGTTCCATTGCCTAGCATGGCTAAAGTGTTTTCTTTACTGCTTCAAGAAGAAAGTCAGAGGCAACTTACCAATTCTGCAAGCACTGAAACACATGCTTTGTTATCAAAGCAATTTACTTAGCCTCATCAGCATATTCAGACCAAGTTCTCCAAAGAGAAGTCGAAGAAATCCTCACTGCATTGTACTCATTGGGGCTACAATGGTCATACAATTGACAAATGTTTCCAATTGCATGGCTATCCCTCTGGATGGACTGGACCTAAGGGAAAAAGAAATCCTCCATCTACACATGCAGCCATTTCAACTGAAGAGGTCTATATTCAAAATAGTAATGAGAACCAAAGATTTTCTTTAACTGTTGAAGAGTTTAATAAGCTTTTATCACTTGCCAACTCAAATTCATCCACCCAGAATACCAATTCATTTACAGCAGCTATGAATTTAGTCACTACCCCTCAGTTTTCTGGTAACACTTTTACTCAATGTAATTCTGCTTATACCAAGTTAAATTCTAATTTTTCTTGGATCCTAGATATTGGTGCAACAGATCATATGATCTGTTCACCTCTTCTATATTCCTCTACCCCTACACCAATTACAAGTTCTATTAATCTTTCTAATGGCCAAACTATTCCAACATCATACACTTGGACAGTGAGTATCTATAGCACATTACATTTAAATAATGTTTTGTGTGTCCCTAGTTTCTCATTCAATCTTTTATCTGTTTCTAAACTAACCAAAGATTCTAATTTTTGTCTATTTTTTTTTTGCTCTTATTGCCTTTTGCAGGACCAATCAATGAAGAAAATGATTGGGATTGCATTTGAGAAACAAGGACTTTATCATCTATCTCAAGCTTCCTCGAAAGCTCATTCCTGCCATCAATATTAGTTTAATTCTCCACCATGTTTTGCTTCAGCTACTACTCAAAACCAGTTAAACCTTTGGCACTACAGATTAAGTCATGTCTCAAATTCTAGAATACATTTTCTTAGACAAATAGACAATTCAATAACATTTGATTGTACAAATTTCTGTAAAATCTGTCCACTAGCAAAGCAGAAAAAGCTTTCTTTCCCTGTATCACAGCATATTTCTAATAAAGAGTTTGAATTGATTCATTGTGACATATGGGGTCCTTTTGCTATTGTTTCATATTGTGGTTTTAAGTTTTTCTTAACTATAGTAGATGATTTTACAAGATGCACTTTCATGCTTAGAACAAAATCTGAAATTTCATTTTTACTGCCAAACTTTTGTAAAATGGTTACAACACAATTTGACACTTCTGTCAAAACCATAAGAAGAAACAATGGTTCAGAATTCATTCCTACAAAATTCTTTAATGAAAATAGCATTTTGCATCAAATGAGTTGTGTAGAAACTCCACAACAAAATGGAGTTGTTGAAAGAAAACTTCAACACTTATTAAACACAACTAGAACTTTAATGTTTCAAGCAAACTTACCTCTAACTTTTTGGAGTGACTGTGTGTTGACTGCAGCACATATTATATATCGAATTACAACCCCTCTTCTTCAAAACAAAACACCTTTTGAAATGTTATTTCACAAACTACCTAATCTTTCTCATTTAAAAGTTTTTGACTGCTTATGTTTTGCATCTACACTTACTAATCATAGACAAAAGTTTGATCTAAGGGCTACTAAATGTCTATTTTTAGGATATCACTCTGATGTCAAAGGTTACAAACTCATGGACTTGAACACAAACAGAATTTTCATCTTTAGAAATGTTGTGTTTCATGAAGCCAATTTTCCATTTAAAGCTCTCCCACTTAACTCTAAAGTACCTACATTTTTGTTTCCTCATTCAGAGTTTCAACATGATCCTATCTATCCTGATCTGAATATACCTTCAGCAACCTCCAATGAACCAATTTCATCTCATACAAATATTCTTATCTCTTCTGATCTGAATATATCTTCAGTAACGTCCAATGAACCAGTTTCATCTCACATAAACATTGAACATCATCAAACTGCTTCACCTAATTCACATATCAGAAAATCAACCAAAATTAAACAACCACCAAAAGTTTTGCAGGATTATTATTGTGGTACTGCCTCATTGTTTTCATATGCAAACAATCCATCTACTTCTACTGGTTGCTCCTCTAACACAGGTAATTTGTATCCTATATCTTCCTTTCTTTCTGCTAGTAGACTTTCAGTACCACACAAAGCCTTTTTAGCTTCTATTTCTACTTCTCAAGAACCCAAAACATACAAACAAGCTGCAAAATTACTTGAATGGCAAGTTGCTATGAAAAATGAACTTGATGCTTTAGAGTTAAACAAAACTTGGAAACTTGTTACTTTGCCTAAAAATAAACAGACCATAGGTTGTAAATGGGTTTCTTGAGTTAAATACAAGACTGATGGAACTATAGAAAGGTACAAAGCAAGATTGGTAGCTAAAAGCTACACTTGACAAGAAAGTTTAGACTTTTTTGATACTTTCTTTTCAGTGACAAAAATCACTTCCATTCGACTATTATTGGCTGTTGCTGCAATTAGAAGTTGGAACATTCACCAATTAGATGTAAACAATGCATTTTTACATGGTGAATTACATGAAGAAGTTTATATGAAAGTGCCCCTGGATTGAGTATTACACAATCCAACACAGTTTGCAAACTTTTAAAGACTCTTTATGGCCTGAAGCAGGCCTCTCGACAATGGTTTGCAAAACTTTCTCATGCCCTTCTCGATTATGGCTTCACTCAAGGCAATTCTGATTGCTCACTATTTATCAAGAAAACTACTACTTCCTTCATAGCATTACTAGTTTATGTAGATGATGTTCTATTAGTTAGTGATAATTTGTTTGAAATTCAAAAACTCAAGACATTTTTGCATGACAAGTTCACTATTAAGGACTTGGGACAACTTAAGTACTTCCTTGGATTGGAATTAGCTAGATCAAAGTCTGGAATTTCACCTTGTCAAAAAAAGTATGCTTTAGACATACTTCAAGATACGGGTCTCATTGGTTCCAAGCCAGCTGCATTTCCAATGGAATCCAACCTCAAGCTCACTGCAAATGATCCCAATCTTTATGAGGATGCTTCAGCCTACAGAAGACTAGTTGGCAGATTATTATATTTAACAATCACAAGGCCTGATCTTGCCTATGATGTTCAAGTTCTCAGCCAATTTCTTTCCAAACCAGCTGTCTCTCATTATCAAGTTGTTGTTCGAGTGCTTAGGTACTTAAAAGCAACACCAGGCCAAGGGTTGTTCTTCTCTTCCTCTTCAGGCTTGAAGCTTAAAGCTTTTTCAGATAGTGAGTGGCAGGTTGTATAGACACTCGAAGAAGTGTTATAGGCTTTGCTATCTTTCTAGGAGATTCATTAATCTCATGAAAATCAAATAAACAAGCTACAATTAGTCGATCATCTGCAGAAGCATAATACAGGGCCCTTGCAGCAACTACATGTGAGATGCAATGGTTACTCTATGCTCTACAAGATCTCAATGTTGATCATCTTCAACCAACAATGCTCTACAGACAGCAAATCAACTCTCTCTACTGCCACTAATCCAGTTCAACACGAGAGAACAAAGCACTTACAAATAGATTGTCATCTTGTTAGGGAAAAGCTGCAGCAAAACATTATCAAGCTTTTTTACATTCCTTCGAGATTACAATTAGCAGACATCTTCACCAAGCCTCTCGGGTCATTGTTTTTTCATCATACTCTTCGCAAGATGAACATTCTAAACATCCATGTTCATCTTGAGGGGAGTGTTGGAGTATAACCTCTCATATTGACAAAATGGAATTAAAATCAAAGGAGGAAAAGCTAAAAGTAGAGAAGGCAAATCAAAATTTGTAATTCTGTTATTTCAGTTATTTTTTCTGTTATTTCTTCAAGTGTATATAAACATTAGTTCACTCATTGTAAATTCATCAGATTATTCATGAAAGGTTTTCATTTTTCCTTCCTTTGTTTCTATTCTCGATTTACACTTTGTGCTCATCAGAAAATCAACAAAGGTGTCATTATTTCAAGTGTTACCATGCATGCCATTGCAAGCCTGGAATCCCTAGCTACCCGGCCATTTGAAGGTGCAATAGCCATTCATTTTGTCTTATTTTTAGATATTCTAATTTTTCATATATTATTTGGGAAAAACTCCCAGCCGGTCGGGTGAAAATCCAGTTTTCACACCGGTCAATAGAATTTTGCCACTTAAGACATACAATAAATCTCCATCTACACTCACATGCATCAGATTCCTTCCTTATTTTTCATCTCTTCCCCTTTTTTTTCTCTCTATCTCTAAAATACATTCTCTCTCTCTCTCTCTCTCTAAAATACACTCTCTTTGCTCTCATCTGCAAGTCGAGCAACCAAAAGATTGTCAATCTCCTCTGCAAGGGAAAATGAAGCTTCATCCAGTGCAGAATTATTCTCATCGTTGCCTCCAACAAATTCAGTCATATCTCTTCGCTACGATTCTTTCTTATTAGCATTTTTGTCATCGTTGCAATTGAATCCTAAAAACTCTAGCCTATCAAATTCGAATTTATTTGGGCCATTTCATTTCTTTCCGAATCTGGGACCATTAGATCTATCAGGCAGTGTGATATTGTAAGCATTCCAGCAAACATCAAAACATTTGTTAAATTGAGGAGTCTTATATTGCATGATTGCAAGCAACTTGAAGAAATTATAGAGTTTCTACCAAAGCTAGAAGAGGTACATGCTCAGGGATGCACATCACTGGAAAGCTTACAAGAAATATCAAAAGTATTTCATTTTCCACGGTTATGGTGAATTCACTTGTTCAGTTGCTCGGCCTGCAGAGGAGAGCGAGGAGAATGTATTTTAGAGAGAGAGAGAGAAGGTATTTTAGAGAGAGAGGGGGAAGTTGCAGTGGGGTGGGGCCAGGGAAGGAGAGAGTGGAGGGGGAAGATATGGAAAAGAGTAATTCTATATACAACCGTGAAGTGTGCAACTATTGCGTAATCGCTTTGAAAAAGAGTGGGGTCTACTATTAAAAAATTAATTTTTTTCATGTAAGTCCCATATTTTATTCATTTTTTTCAAAATGATTACGCGGCGGTTGCACAAATCACAATTGTAAATATATTTTCTCTATAGAAAATAAGGAAAGAATATGATATATGTGAGTGTAGATGGAGATTTTTTCATGTATATCCTACGTGGCAAAATTTTATTAGCTAGTGTGAAAGCTGGGTTTACCCGACCGGCTAGAAGCTATTGCCATATTATTTTCATCTTTAGTTGACCATTTCGATCGTACATAGACGTTTGTGAAGGCCGCACTAGCCATTGTGGCCGACACGATCTAAAAACAACGTACGGTGGCAGAAGAGCTGCCTTTTTTACTTAGAGGATTGAACAAGAAGTCTTTGTACATTCCATCTATACTATTGAAAAAAGTTACGAAAGTTTTGTCCCTTCACCAATATTAATTAATGTAGTAGCTAGCTAGCTATGGAAATTACTTTAGATTTTCAAAAGCATGATATCGATCCCCACAATTAATATTCATCATTTATAGACTGCACCACTACCTTGATTACATGTAAGCGAATGATCAAATGTCTACCACTACATATTAAACTATATATATCAAAGTATTCCCTAATCAGCTTTCAACAATATTGGTCAATATTGGACTTAGACCTAACCAATCCAATTAATGCAGCACATGGTTTTTCTCGAAGAAAAGAACTGATACTCAGCCGACAAGCAAAAGACATTATAAACCACAAAATTGACTTAACAGAGAGAGAGAGAGAGAGATTTTGATGGGTCAATGCATGGGAGTCAACCATTAATGAACATAATATAGAAATTATTCTTCAAGAACATTCTGCGCCCTACATTTTCTTTAGTATTTGGAACAATATATATTCTTTAAGTTGAGACTTGTAGGAATCGGTCGTTTCTTATTATATATATTGTTTGGAAATTAAACACGTTAATGTTTTCTTTTCATGAAGTCTTAAGAAAATGACATTGAAATTATTTTGAACTACATTATATGTAAGTAGTGTCGTTGCATGGGCCCCCATTTTTCATGGGTTGGTTTTGATGATCATGATATTCAGTCAATTGGAAAATTAACTTCCAGTACTATGCGTCATGCATGAGCTGCTAGCTATATATATAAAACTATAAGTCCATTATATATGGTCATCAGCTAGCTTAGCTAGTCAACTTTGCAATTTTTCTCTTTCATGCATTAATTTGAATATCGATCACAAGGAGGAGTAATGATCCGATTTGAGTTGAAAATGAACATGATCAGCTTGTTTGATTTATATATGCACGTGATCATGTTAATTGATTAATTTAACAGGTTGGATCAATTCCAACTAGCTCTTAATTGAATGATCCAAACCATGCCACGAGTTTCTTTGACAAGAATATTGTTACAATAATATGCATAGATAATTAAGTGTTAAATGCATGCGCATCCGAATCAATTAATTGATCATGAACGTACAAGTTGATCATCATCACGATATAGCTTCTAGAAGCAAGTACGTACAAATCCTCCCTGATGATCCATGCGCACAGCTATCCACATTAATTAGGCCAGATGACTGTACTTGCATCGATCTATATATATATGCAGCTTGCAGCTAGCCTTTGATCAAAAGCAGCCATGCATGCACAAACCACATTTAGTACCAAAGCCTCACAAAGATAAGAATTCATGCCCTCGATCGCGCGTGTATATATTTTTATCTTAAACCCTCAATCAATCTCACGGCCATCATCATATATATATGATCATGAGCTCTCATGAGAAGATGCCGTAATATTTAAGTAGTACTCATAGACGTTTATCCTTAATTGGCAAGAAAAGAGAATCGGCATTTTGGCTAATTAGTTGCATGTAGGTGCATCTACTCGTGCATGCAGTATTACGTAGAAGAAAAAGAAAAAGAATAAGCCCTTAATTAGCAGTACATGGGATGAAAAGGCCGCTACGTACTTCGAAGCAGATCATATTTTTCAAGCTAATTTTAACATGCATGTTGTTCTCTCTCTCTCTCTCTCTCTCTCTCTCTCTCTCTCTCTCTCTCTCTCTCTCTCTCTCTCTCTCTCTCTCTCTCTCTCTCTCTCTCTCTATACATATATATATATATATAATATATATATATTTCATACATTTTGTACACTTAGCTAGCTAGCTAGATCAACCACAAATATTAATCTATAATATTTCGATCAACCACAAATATTATATATGTCCTGCAGCTGATAAATATTACACCATTATTGGAAAAAGTTGATCACCCTGGCCTATATATACATGAATGCATGGTAACGCGCGCGGTGCGTGCATGCATGCTAATCGGGGCATAAAGAGAAACATTTAGCTTAAAGGAGAATTCATATATAAGAAGAATATTGTACAATAATATAATTAGTAGTTCATTTGCTGCAAATTAATATCGCAATCAATCAATGGGTATTGATCAGTACTACTTAGGCATATCTCAAGATTTTTATTTTTATTTGGATAGTACTATATATATATATATATATATATATATATAGATCAGTCATGGGACAAGGCAGTACGTAAGCATGAAAAACGTGATTAACTTTTCTTAGGAGACAGAAATCGAACTTTGAAGTACGGAAGCTGTGACAGCTAGCCTGCATGCATGTGAGATCATAACTAATACGAGCAGAGGGTAACTAAATTAAATGTAGTGTATATCAGCAAATTCATGCATTTGCAGGCCGAGACAAATTAAGTGTACGCAGAGTTTATATATGATATATATATATAGAGAGAGAGAGAGAGAGAGAGAGAGAGAGAGAGAGAGAGAGAGAGAGAATATTGATCACAATACATACTAAGGGAAAAAGAAGAATATATATATTAGCTAAAAGCCTTTATATATACGTTTGGAGATCAAGATCTCTATCCATCCATCGATTATATAATATCCAATCCTGAGCAAAAATAATGCAAAATTTGTCTGCAGTGGAACTATTTCCTTGAAAACTTTCCTTTTTTCTTCCTGGAAACTTTTACATCAAATCAATGGAAACATAAAAATTAAGTACTAGTCCAGTTGAGAGATCAATTAAGTTGGGTATTTCTTGGCAAACAGAATCAGTACTATTTTACATATATAATGGATTAATCATTAAATTAATTGCAATCGATTGATCTGGCCGGCGTACATTTCATGCAAGTTGCAGCTTCAAAGTCTCAAACAAACAATCGTTTTTTTCAAAAAAAAAAAATTATCAAACTATATATATATATATATATATATATTTATAATGTCGACATGATTTTTGTTTCCAGCTGATCTGATCTTTTCCAAGCAGCATGCGCATATGTATATAAGAGATAGGCATTCTGATCTTTTACCTCAAGGGAAAAGTGGATGATAAAAAATGTAACGACAAAAGAAATGAGGGAGCTAGCTAGCTAGCTAGCTGTAGGACTCTAGCTTTTGGATTTTACCTCATGGCTGGGAATGGGATACTCGATCAAGCAGACATTGATTAGAGTGGAATCAAAGTGGGATGGGGAACACGATAAGAATGATCATTTATGATCTCTATCTGATGATGATCATAAGTTTTTAGCTAGAAATCAATTGTGCCCTACCAACCCCTCCCTCTAACCACATTTCTTTAGTCTAATTAGTGGCATGGTGACGAGGACAGGAATGACCCTAACCAAGCATCTTGGGCCACGCGTGTACTTCACCCCACTTGCTGTTTTTTCATTTGCCAGTTCGTAATCTTTCGACCACCCAATCGAACCCTCGAGACGGTGATGACATGGCATCTTATATCTACGTGTTGTTTTTGTTAATATATGGTTGATTTTACTGGAGCATTAATAGTACCAATCATGCATGGAAAGTGCATGCAATGGATGGAATCCCCTGCCCTCTCATGCACAGTGATAGTCTCACCGCCCCTAGCTGCTTAAACACCTAAAATGACACATGTTTGGTGATTAAATTCAAACATTTATCATTGCTAAAGTGATTTTGCATTCCACAAATGAAGCATCGGATGGACATGAGAGGCCCGCGATGCAGCTGAGGGACGACTCCTATATATAATATTATATATAGTACGTGTCGTCTTTGTGTGCTAGCTCCCACATGATGATTGATACTCTACTAATATGGTCTTGCTTTCTTTATTAATTATAGTGGTCATGATGAGTCTCCTTCTAGAAAGCGTGTAATCAAAACTAGCTACGATTTCCACCAGAAAAGTTATTACCAGAGTTCACACTTGGAAGATCATATATATATATATATATATATATAGAGGCCTTTGGAAAAGTGAGTGCAATATCTACATCAAAGTATGACAATCTTAAAAGTTTTTATAATCCTAGAAAATTAAAGATGACTTGTATGAGATTAATCATGTGGCCACCGGCCATGGCTTCCACAATGCGGTTCTCAATCATGTTATCTGTCTTTATACCAGAATTATGTTGTTTCAATCCAATGGATCATCCACTAGAAATATATTATATTTATATATATGTATGTGTACTGTGTACTAGTACTGTCTTCTTCGATCACCTACTATTAATTTCTAGCAACCAAAAGGAGGATCTGATGATCTCTCTTTCAGAGGATGCAATCATGCATGCACCATTTGAGTCAGAAGGACAATATATAGTTTTAAACCCTAATCCCTAAAACAAAGACTTCAATATATATAATATACCACCAATTAAGTCTTCTAATCAGCTAATTAATTAACCTGCCCAAAGTGGGAAATTCAATATTTTTCTCATTATAATCTATAGATAGTATAGATATTCGGGAATTAGGGCGTAGGATATCCAGTACCGGGCCAGGCCACCATCTGGCCATATGATATTGCCCGATTCTAATGACTGCAGATTCCAATATTATATCGTCCATTTTTGGCAATCATGAAATACTAATGCGATAAGAATATTGGAGAAGGCGATATTGTACAGAAAAGAAACACTACTAGTACTGTCAAAGGAGGACCACATGCAATATATATATATATATATATAGGACAGAGCTTAATTACTTTCAAGAACAGAAGAATTATGCAAGCATTGAGGCAAGCCATATAGGAGGTGACAGAATGATTTAAAGGGGTGATGTTCACTCTTGGAGTTGCAGATTTTTCATTGGTTGCTCATAAACAACTTGCAACAGAAAGTGTAAAAGTGATGGTTGCACTAGAGTAATTTAATTGCACATAAAAACATGTAAACAAGATGATCAGAATCTGCAACATCTGCACCAGATGATCATTAATATATTTACATGGATAAGGGGAGGGAGTAGTGGCCAACCCTCGTATCCGCTGGGAGGCCAATCACGAATACTTAAAAGGGTTTAGACGACGTTGATCATCAACCAAAACATTAAGCGTAGATCGAAGAGCGAGCACCTTACCACTCATGATGGACCATCAGCTCAGTGGAAATTGCACATAAAAAGCATACAAACAAGAGTCCTTCAAACTTGTCAGATTAATGGAAACTAAGGCGGCATCGATCAAAGCTAGCTATTGCAGCAGATAGGCACAAGAGAAGTCTTTCAGTGCTTCCTTCTATTGCATCCCACGTTCACCCTTGTCTTAGCCGATTACTGTGGCCCCCAAAAGGATCTCAGAATAACCAATCATCGCCCTTCCCTCCCCCACAAAGCACACATCATCCATTTGAATTTCACGTGTCATTGGGACCCTTGATACCCCACTGGTCCATCTCTTTCCCTCTGAAATGAATCAAGACCGGTCCCCTAGTCTCTGTCATCCGATCTGAAAGTAGATACGCTATGTCAACATTCCGACAGCAATGGATTCAGGAAGAACACAATCATCATTCATGTGAGTAAGACACGGGTATGGGCGCATAAATATACGACCTCTGTCAAGGGGCCGGGAACTGCTTTTTCTAAATAAGGGAAAAGTATCCTTAACTTGGTGAGTGAAAAAAAAAATACTCGAGACGTGGTTGTCTTGATGGAAAGGTTTGATTGTGGTTGAAACTGTTAGAAAAAGTTCGAAGATCTGAGCAAATCTTTCTTGCTTGTAACTTTTTTCTCCAACTTGCATATGTGTGACGGTTTCTCTGATAAACAAAAGAGCTTAAAAAGGAGAACTAAAAGAAAATCCTAAAACTCTTCCACTCAAGTTGGCAGTCTTCATACGGATTATCGCAACGTACTGAACAAGATAGGTTGACTTGGCCAACCAAAACTTTCCCTTTAAATTCTCGCCTCAGCCCTTCATTTCCTTGGCTCTCCCACACCTCTCCTTGATCTGCTTTTCTTCAGGAAAAACCCAAAGGTACAGGATTTAACTCCTTTCCAACTTGCTTCCCCTATTTCTTCTGGAAAAAAAAAATGAGATACCCACCAGTTAGCCTCCATAGACAAAGTAACATGCTTCTCATAAGAAGCTTCATGCTCTTGTTCTTGAGCTGTGTTACCATTAGAATAAAACTTTGTTTTTCTAGCATCCCTTATACGTTGAAGGCACTTCCCCTTGATGGCCATTTCAACTTTGATGAAGTTCACCTTGCTGCCAAAGATTTTGGCAACAGGTACCAGTTCCTCCCAGTGGCAGAACTACATCCCAAGTCGGTTTCTGATATTGCCACTACTATAGAGCATATTTGGCAGATGGGTCCTCATTCAGAGCTCACTGTTGCAGCTAGAGGCCATGGCCACTCACTCCAGGGCCAGTCACAAGCACACAGGGGAGTTGTGATTAACATGCAATCACTCCGGGGCCCATATATGCAGGTTTACCCCGGAAATTCTCCTTATGTGGATGTCTCTGGTGGCGAGTTGTGGATAAATATCCTGCATGAAAGCCTGAAATTTGGGTTAGCACCAAAATCATGGACAGACTACCTACATCTAACTGTTGGCGGTACTCTGTCTAATGCAGGGATCAGTGGGCAGGCATTTCGGCACGGCCCTCAGATCAGTAATGTCCACCAGCTGGAGGTTGTAACAGGTTCGTCCAGAAAAATGCTTTATTTTGTCTGGTTCAAGTATCGTATGATACCGAAATTGCAGGTGGCCAGTGGTCTTTACTTGACCTGAGTTTCATGGAAAAACTTAAGCAAGAATTAGTTTCCAAGAATAATATTCATAATTTGCATGCAACGGATACTTGCTGAAAGATGGAACCAAATTATGTGCAGGAAAAGGGGAGGTTGTAACTTGTTCAGAGAAGCAGAACAGTGATCTCTTTCACGGTGTTCTTGGAGGACTTGGCCAGTTCGGCATAATAACCCGAGCAAGAATATTGCTGGAGCCAGCACCAGATAAGGTAAAAACAAACATCATTTAGGCTAAACAAATTCAAAAAATAAAATGTCTCGGCTTTAGTAGAGAGTACCAACTAACCTGTTGTAACAATTCTCCATTTTGAACAGGTAAAATGGATTAGAGTGCTGTACTCAGATTTTTCCACATTTGCAATAGACCAGGAAAAACTAATATCGGCTGCAGAAAATACGTTTGATTACATTGAAGGATTTGTGATTATAAACAGGACTGGTCTGCTAAATAACTGGAGATCTTCCTTTAATCCACAAGACCCAGTTCAAGCCAGCCAGTTCAAGTCAGATGGAAGGACCCTCTTCTGCCTGGAATTAGCCAAATACTTCCACCTAGATGAGACTGATGTGGTAAATCAGGTGAGGCATGCTGGCCCACCATCAGGGCAGATTTCCTAAAGTAATTGACTAAAGGAGCTATTCTATTATCAAAGTTCATATATTGACAAATGACACTGACATGTTTTTGTTTTAACTATGCAGGAAATTGAAAACTACATGTCTCAGTTAAGCTATATTACATCAACACTTTTCCTATCCGAAGTTACATACGTAGAATTCCTTGACAGGGTTCATGTGTCTGAGGTCATATTACGGGCAAAAGGCTTGTGGGAAGTTCCACATCCATGGCTCAATCTTTTTATCCCCAAGAGCAAAATACAAGATTTTGCTGATGAAGTCTTTGGCAAAATCCTCAAAGAAACAAGCAACGGCCCTATCCTCATCTACCCAGTAAACAAATCAAAGTAACAGCTCACGGCCACACAAATCATTATTACTTCTATAGACTTTTATGACTTGTTAAGTGATTGAATTACTTAATTCTGATTTCAGGTGGAATAATAGAACTTCTGCTGTCATTCCAGAGGAAGATATTTTCTACCTAGTCGCATTCCTTACCTCTGCAGTTCCCTCATCGACAGGAACAGATGGATTAGAACATATATTAACTCAAAACAAAAAAATTCTAGAATTCTGTGAAACAGCCCATCTAGGGGTCAAGCAATATCTGCCCCACTACACTACACAGGAAGAGTGGCGTGCCCACTTTGGCCCAAGGTGGGAAGTTTTTGTAAAGAGAAAATCAGCTTATGACCCATTGGCAGTACTTGCTCCTGGCCAGAGAATATTTCACAAGGCAATAACCTTCTCATGACAGTATATAGCCTTACAGTATTTGATTTTTTTTTCTCCTTAAGGCATGTTGGGAATATGCCTCAGCCACAAAAGCAGAGAAGTTGTATATACTATATATATTATACTTTTTGTGCCTTCTCTTATATTATAAGTGTAACATGGAGCCTGCAGGGGCTCCATTGGCAGCAGTTGCCATTGTAAATATTGAGTTTTATAAACCCCAATTATTTCCTCCAACAAAGTCAATCCCAAAAGACAAGATTCAAGTGCAACACAAAAGCAAACAAAAGGCTAGCTAAATGCCACAACAGCATAGATTCAAGTGCAAAACAAAAGCAAACAAAAGGCGAGCAAACTTAAAAATAAATGCACGATTATGCTGGGGAATCACCCAGGGGCGTGATGTTGGGGAGAAGTGTTAGTTGTTCAGTCACTGTACTATGTCTTTAAGTGAAAAAGTACATGTGGCCGGGTGTGGCCCCCTTCAGAATTCCAGAATGCACTGGTTTGGTCCTTGGGATACTTGCTCCCATTTTTTTTTAGATAACTCGGGAGAGGTTTGATCGAGAGTTGAGATGGGATGGGTTGAGATGGTTTATGAATAGTAGAATAAAAGTTGAATTATTTATTATATTTGGTGTGAAAATTTAATAAAATTATTTTGAGATTTAAAAAAGTTAAATTGTTTATTATATTTTTATGAGAATTTAAAAAAGTTTTAATAATGAGATGAGTTGAATTGAGATAAGTTAAGGGATTTTGAATCCAAACCTCTCCCAATCAACCAAAGACATTTGGAAAAGCATTCTTACCACGTCATAAAGTAAGGCACCAGTTTGCCAAAGAGCAATGAGAACCTTTGCCGGGGAATATTCACAAGAAAATGGCCTACCTATAGCTAGGCTATATATGAAATGACAGTTGCTACGTTAAAGAAGCACTTAAGTCATGGGTGTGAATCTAAGGGAGTTGTTAAATCAAAGAAAATATATGTCATTCATGCTGCTGATAATGTTTTATTCTGATGCTAATAATTCCTACAGAAGGAAATTAGATCTGGTGCAGGAAGTTCTCATCCCTATGGAATGTGCTCATCCATCAACAAGAACATTAAATTTGCTGCATTTTGTATGTAAACACCAGAATCTCAATCTAAAAATAACCAAGAACTATACGTACCTTAAAAAGTATAGGTGTATTGCATAAAGACATTTCTAGTTTTCTGATGTTGCATTTCTGGTCATACTTGCAAGCACAGTTGGAAAATCAGACACCAAAAAATGGTGAATTATCTTCAACCTTCAAAAGCACCTAACTCAAAGATCTAATCAGTGCCAGATTGACTGAATGGCACTCATAGATATGAAACATAATAATTGATGATGGAAATCTAAAGAACAAAAGCAATTCTAACTCTCACCACTTTCCTCAGAACACAACAATGGGGTCAATGAGCAAAGATTGCCTCATGAAGCATCACCCTCCAGTGGTCAAGAGTATGAATACCTAGTGTGCTTAGCATACCATGTTCAAGCTGCCTCTTTGTAGAGCTCCATCTAGTCTAGATTCTATAATAACTGATGATACTGCAACTGCTCAATTTTATAAGAATCTTAGAATATGTTTGTACAATGTTAATTTCAGTGGTAAGAAATCCACAGGATGCCAGTGAAGTTCCAGGTCAACTAGCATCCTATAGAAATTAAATTACCATTTACACTTCCCTTTAAAGAGGAGTTCAACGATTTCCTCTAATTGATAAAATATAACCTAAGAATCACTTCTTGCTTGTCAACGAGTTCCTATTAAAAACTTGGCTCCACAGCAAACCTATCCAACTAGCAACATGAGGCTTTAAGCTGCGTTTAGATATTGAGTTGAGCTTAGTTCTTTATGAATAGTAGTGAGTTGAGTAGTAGAGGGAGTTATGTGGGGTCCATCTAAACTGAGTTTAAAGTGTATTTGGATGTTAAGATGTGTTTAGTACTTTTTATGAGAAGTTGAAAAAGGTTGTGGGTCTCACGTATAAAGATGTGTTAAGTTGAAAAAGGTTGTGGCTCCCACGTATAATGAGGTTTTGAGTTGAGATGAGTTTAGTAATTTGAGAGTTGGGTGTTTGGATGTTAGACTCAGCTTAAAATTAGACTAAGCTCAGCTGAGCTCAGTTAAGTCTTTCAACCAAACGCAACCTTAGTTTCTTCCAAGGGTCCAGTTTTTTTAGGGGGGGCAAAAGGAAAATATTTATGATGTGAGTTTCCCCATTAACCATTAGGTCAAATCCTATTTTTCAAAAAAACAAATTCAAGGATTAACGGATAATGTCACATTATCACAATAGAATGCGAGTGAAATGATGATGCAGTACAAAGTATTTTGGGACCAAAGTAAGGATACATAACTGTAGTTAAATATATAGCATTTTGATAACTAAGCAAAGGCTATACAAGAAAATTTCAAGAAAAAACTGAACATAGGCATCATGTTATTCAATCCACAACTTAATTTCCAGCCAAAAATTGAATGAATTTGATATAACGAAAATTAATCAAAGGTGAAAACAAATTGCAAAAAAAAGCACTGGAGTTCCCTCTCCAGACTTATGAATTGGATGTACATATACAACTTACGGACAAACAGTTGGAAATGACAAGGTGAGGCTGTTGAAGGATCTAACTCTGGTTTATGCAAGAAAATCAAGAGATGTTCATGGAAAAGTACATGGCAGATTATTGATTCAAGCAACTTAATATCTCAGGGAGCCATCACTATTGACCTGTCATATGAAGCATATACTATCGAGAAATATTCACAAAACAAGAGATCCTTCATGCCAGCTCTGGACCAAAAGAGAGCGGTTGATAACAATCATAATGCTGCACAGTGTGCTCGCTTGTTCCCACAGGAATGATCTTTATAATAACAGCGACAATTAAACTTGCAGCTCCAATTAAGATGCTGGCTAACCACAATTCCCAGCTAAGTGGCACTGTATCAGCAAAAGTGCCTAAAAATTCGACTATTATGATTTGGAAACCTATCGTAGATACCATGACAATCAAGAAAACTCAACTCTTGAAGATGCCACGGAAAACATTGATCTGCTCCATGTCACGGCAGTTTATCTCGTTGAATACCTATTGTACAGATTCAGAAACAAACAAAAACAACACAGGTCATTGTTTGATCAGAACTAAAACTTTCAGACCTCTGATCAGAGAACGTATATATATTTTGTGAGTTCAAATACTACTCTGTGATTAAGGCAATACTAATGGTTGAAACCAGAATTAAATATCGATCTTAAATCATATTACAAACGTTAAGGCAACAGAGAGACCCATATTCACTACATGGTTAATAAAAATAAGCGAGCAATGAATAATAAATGCTGCAGTTCTCAAGTCTTGGGGTGTAACGCCCCGTCCCCGTGAGTCCGAAGAGTTAACTCATGTCAACTAAAGTCATCTCCAATAACACTTTTAAAATAAATCAGAGTTTCCGTAACATAATAACTTATTTGTTTAACACATTTATCTATGTTCCTACATAAGGACACAACAAAAGTACCTCGATAATATACATTATCATTTTCATAAATACTTAGAAATATCCATGATTGAAAATACTAGCAACATAAAATATCAACACTACCAAACAGACTCTCCAAAAAAACTCTTTGTACCCTCAGGCACTCAATCTTCTATGATCAACCAAAACTTGCTAGCATTCCCTATTCCTGACTTTCAGCTGATGCATCAAAATTATCTAAAAAATATTATGGAAATAAGGGGTGAGTTATCAACAACTCAGTAAGTAGAGAACATATACTAGTATGCAAACATGAGCATTTACAGAGTTCAAAATGCAGAACAAAATATTTTTATTTTTAGAATGTAGAATCAAAACATGTTATCAAAAATATCAAAACGAAAGTTCATAAATATCCATAATCAAAATCCCTTTGACACAGCATAATTGAAACATCATATCAGAACAGAATTCCATGTTCAACCTCCGTAGTAGGGTTGTGCAAACTCCAGTGACCAACCGAGCAAAAATAGAATTTTAATCTTCCCCTTATTATTCTGTGCACATTGGAAAGACCACGCATAAAACCACTTTGTTTCCAAAGTGGGTGCACCAGAAACAGAAAAGTTGGTACCAATCGAAACAGAGGCCACAGTTTTACACCCGTGGTAAGGTCAAAACAGAACAGAAACAGAATGTCATGCAAGAGGTTTCAGAAATCACATCATATCATATCAAAGTACAAAACATTTTCAGAACAAAACAGAATCAGATCACAAAAATATAATTTATGCACAAAATTTCATATTCGCTCTCTTTTGCACAGTTCAGAAACAAAATGCCAAAATAGCTCATGTCTACAGCAGTCATGACAGAAAATACTTTATTCTTATATAAAATTTCATGAGTAATGCAGAACAAATAACTGAAGTCGTTTCAAAATTTTTTTTCATAACAAAACATGCATATTTTTCAAAATCAACATCAAATCATTTTATTTTATGCAAAGTGTAGCATAGGAACTCCGCTTACCTGAACTTCTTAGCTTTTCAGAATTTTTCCACAACAGTGCTGAACGAATATTAACCGTCACCTATAAAATAGTCACGTAACTTCCATAAATTCTCAATCTACGTATTTCGATATTTAAGCCTAAGATGCTAAAATAACTTATTTTAATTCCTCAAATATCTAAATTCACGAAATGACAACATATTAACCTAAATCTCTTACTAAAGTATTAAACTCTAACTTATTTAATAAATTACAACATAATAAAATTATAACATTATCGCTTACTTTTGAAAGAAAACTTTACTTCAAATACTTCAAATAAAATTAACTTACCAAAATAATTTATGTAAACATGGAAAACTTAGAGTTTACAAATACATATTAAAACTTTAAAACACAAGAATGCAACTTGTAACTCAAAGGTAATAATGTAATTTTATTTATTTAGTAGAAAAAAATGCAATAGCTTTTATAATACTTATCATTTGAAAACATGATCAAAGTGGATAACGGTAATAACTCCTATTCTATTAGGTTACAGAATTACCCATATATAAATATAACTCTTTTAAGTCAACAAACATGAAAAACAAATGAATTGAAGTGCAGCGGCATGGACTTACAACTAAAACCGAGATATGCGTGGAGCCTGGAGGGGCAAGGCGCGACGGGCTGGGCGAGTGGAAGGTGGCTGTCCCGATGGCAGTGCATTGAGAGAAAGATGAGAAAACGGAGAGAGAGTAATCACGGCATGAGGAAGAAGTTAATACCGAGAGAGAGAGAGAGACGAAGGGGTGGCAGTGACTTACAGAGGCGTTAAGGGTAGCCTTTCGTCAGAGACACGGAGGAGCAGTGATAGCAGCTGGGCAACTTGGGTGGCACTCGGAGGGTCACGGTGGCTAAGAGGGCGTTGGTCTGTGGTATTCCAACAGGGACGGTACTCTGTTTTCGGGAGCTAAAACAGGGGATAAACAATTGGGTTTTTCGCGAGATGGGGGAGGGGTGGTGGCGTCGGTGGCTTCTGCCGTGTGAGGGAAATCTCGTCCAGTTGCTCGAAGCTGTTGGACGGTGGGCTATGGTGGTTGGCTTATGGAGGTCATGCTAGCGAAGAAAAGATGAACTTGCATGAGGTTGGTGATGCTACGGTGCGGAGGATGGCATTCGGTGCAATTTGTTTTGTTTGGCCTCGGGTGCTAGCTCGTTAACAACATTAAGAAATTGTTTCACCGATAAAATCTAGTGGTGGCAACAGTACTATAGGGATAGAGATGTGCATGGAGTGCTGAACGTGGACTGCTGCAGTTTAAGGGGAATAAAAAAAATAAGGTGGTACGTAGTCAAGTGTTTGTTTTACTGAGAGTAAAATAGGCCAGGCGGTGGGAACTTTGCTTGTTTCCGTACACGTAGGGACGTGCATGGAAATTAGCATGCACTGAGTATTGTGGTGGCCTCAAGTTCAAAAATAAATCTCTCCTCCAACAATATCTTTCAATCATTGAGCCATACATAAGTTCAAAAATATTTAATAGACTTGACTGAACCCTGGTATTACATGGGGTCTCTTCAGCCGCATGAGAAGTGAGAATCTGAAGCTGTAAAGACAAGCTAAAAGGCAAACTAATTTAGCTACAACAGAATTCCAAAAATAAGATGATATTCTCAAATTTAAACACAGAACAGGATGATATGAACTGCAGACAATGCAGTGCATGTGCATCATTAGAAACTGAAAACAAACAAATCTACGAAACCTGGCAAAACACAAAGGAGTTGAATATGAATGTGTTGAGAATAGAGTTAGCATCTGAGCCAGTGAGCTTCAGAAGCCGCTTCCCATCAAGTTTGAGAATCAAGAGAACGAGGATTTGGTAGATGCTCTGACATATAATATTCCTCCACATGGTCCATGTAATGAAATTTACATTCTTCCCAATTGGGGGTCTTTTCATCAGCGCATCATATGGAGGTTCTGTAGCCAGCGCCAATGCACCAAGAGTGTCCATGATCAAGTTCACCCAAAGCATTTGTACGGATGTTACAGGAGAAGAACCTGAAAGTTAATTCACTAGATTATTAGTCATCAGCATTATAAGAAAACTGATAAATAACCCGGGGAGAAAAAAAAATCAGCATCTTAAAGATTAGCACCACTGGTCAACGCACCCGAGATGCATGCACAGATTAAGTTGAGCATGAGAGCAACAACATTAACTGTTAATTGGAATTGTACAAACTTTTGAATGTTCAAATACACTGCACGACCCCATCTGGCAACATTCACTATGGTGGTGAAGTTATCATCCATTATGATAACATCGGCATTTTCTTTTGCTACCTGCAACACATAGGAGAAGACTCTTAGCTAACAATAATGACTAGTAACTGGTAAAGCAAAATAGTAAACAGCATGCAGACTTTATAACAGTACGCTCAGGTCTCTAACAAACCTCTGTTCCTGCTATACCCATAGCAATTCCAATGTCTGCCTCATTCAATGCGGGAGCATCATTCGTCCCATCACCAGTCACTGCGACGACTTCTTCAAATACATTTCTTAACTGGGTTACTAGGGTGTGCTTATCCAAAGGCAGTGATCGAGCCATTACCTACACATTTAATAATATGAGCAATTTCAGAAGATTCTGCCCCTTAGCATTCAAGAAAAATTCATTAAGCAGTTGTGGAACCTGTAGTTTTGGGATTAACTCCATCTCCTCTGGGCTCTTATTTCGGAAATCTGGCCCTTCTATTGCCAGTCCATCTTCTGTCAAGATACCACATTCTTTAGCTATGGCTTTAGCAGTATGAATATTGTCACATGTGACCATCCGCACGGTAATACCAGCAGCTAAACAAGTCTTAACCGCTTCCTTTACCCCAGGACGCACAGGATCGTTAATTCCAATAACAGCTATGAAGGTATAACCATTATCAGGTATACTATCAATGTTGGAAGCGCCTTCTATATCCTTGAAGGCCAAGCATAGAGTTCTTAGAGCTTCACCAGAAAAACCATTTATGACATCTGTGATGTCCTTTCGAAGTTCTCTAGAGAGTAGTATGGCTTCCCCATCAGCATTAACAATCTTGTCACACATTTCTAAAACTATTTCTGATGCACCTTTGCAGAATGCTCGACACTGGCCAGGGGCAGGAAGAGCCACAAGCACAGACATCTTCTTTTTGACTGTATTGAAAGGCTCAACCCTGCTTATCATGTAATTCATTCGATAAGTATTAAAATCACCTCCCAGAAGCAAGCCAAAGTCCATTAGTGCCGTCTCTGTTGGAGTGACTATGATATTTTTCTTTGAGTCTTTCCCTTCGACTACCTCTGAGCTAGTATATTCTGAAATATCGACTGCAGAAGGACGTCAAGCACACTCTCCGATACTGAGGTCTTTAGCACATCCTCATTGTTTCTATTATATATTTCAATAGATTTTCGGCATATCCATATCTTGTTCACCACCATATCATTCGTTGTCAATGTTCCTGTTTTATCTGTGCAAATACAACCAGCACATCCCATTGTCTCATGTGCAGAGAGATGCCTCATAAGTGCTTTATCAGACATCAGTTTCTTCATTTCAAAGGCAAGACTATGTCACTGCAAGAGGTAGTCCCTCCGGAACTGCAACAATTAGTATAGTGACTGCAATAGTAAAGTAATTTAAAACTTCGAGTGCATCACTAGCAGACCAGTCCATGATCTTATTGTGAAGTGACTTTTCCCATAAAAGCCTTGCTGTCAGAGCTAAAAAGGTCAGCACTGTAAACACTAGGCCTATGTTCCCAATAATGGTTTCTACTCCATTAAGCTTTACCTGGAGTGGTGTTTCATCTTCTCCCCCTTCATCACTTAGAGTAACCATTAATCTTCCCCATTCAGTCCTCATACCAACTGATGTCACCAACATTTTACCATCCCATCTTGCACTTTGGTGCCTGAAAGAAGAAAAGGCGTGCCTTGGTGTAAATTAATTGGCTCACTCTCACCAGACAAACTTGATTCATCGATTGACAAGCTGTAGCCCGATATGAAAACACCATCAACGGGGACTTGATCTCCAACAGATAAATGAACAACATCTCCAGCCACAATGTCATAGATAGAAACCTTCTGTCTGGATCCATCTCTGGTGACTTGAACAATTATATTTTTTTTCTCTTTGTCTAGGTCCTTAAATTGCAAAGACTGCTTTATAGTCACTAACTGCTGTTACTATCACTACCAGGAATATGCACAGTAATATTCCTAACCCATCGTACATACCATTTGGCCACCCTTCAGTTGCAATGCCACACCTACAGAAATGGCTGCACAAACCATGAGGGTAGTTAAAGTCAAGTCTTGTAGGGCTTCCCAAACAAACATCCAAAAACCTTTAGAAGGTTTCTCCACATATCGGTTTAAACCATAGATGTTTCGCCTGAGAGGTATGTCGCTAGAACAAACACCATGCATCATCCAAAGACACAGAGAGTTCTCGTGCTAATCCCTGTATTCCTCCATGAAGTTCCAAACCATTGGTATCATGGGATTCAACAATGGATGCTAGTTTATCAGGTTTAATACCAAAACCAGCATCCTTAACCTCTTTGTAGAGCTTGTAATGAGTTTGCTTCCCATGCAGCTGCATGACGGAGAAAAACATGATTTGAGAAAAGGCATAGAAATTTGGATTTATCAGAAGTTGCAATAATTTATTACATGTAACACCGCCCATGCCGCCAAAGAACTGCGATGTTGCTTGATTCACTTATTTAGCTATCCGAAACTTTTCCTGGCCACAAGTAGTAACAACATAATAATTAGCGTATAACGACAGTGGCTATAAACCCACCCCAACAGACAGCTAGCCGAAGTAATTACAAACACCATCACTTTGGCCGCTACCTCAAGCGGCCGCCGGGATTCCACTGGCATCGGATATTGATGATGGAAGTTGGCCGCACAATCTCATGATTTAGATTTCGTTAATTAGAGCATATAAATGATACAATAACGGACTAAATATCAGTAATGTATGATAACATTTAATAATAAAATTCAATCTTTTCAAAACGACTGGACGACGTTTACGTATTCCACGACGGTATGTAACATTACTCCATATTTATTGGTTGTTAAATGCTTTGTACGAATATTATCGTTCATGGATTAAAATCTTATTAGGAGAATTGAACTTTGTTAATTAATACTTTCTAAAACTTTTTCTATTTGCAATATTATGCTAGTGCTGACGTCAATCTTGCTTGTTTCAAGAATAATCAAACTTTCTCTCTCTCTTTTCTCTGAAAAGAATGAGCACGTTGACATCCAAGAAAAACTTAAAAATGACAAGGAAAATGAAAAGCGAAAACCCAAAAATAATTCTCGAACAATGGTCGATCGATCGGGTGTAACAACATTATATATGTGAGCCCATAGACTACTTGTCGATCAAAATCAACTATTTTCCATGACTCATGTCATGAGCCCATAGCAAAGATTTGCCCGAGTGTGAAGATTTAAAGCATTAAACACCAAGAAAACAGCATATAAGACAACTGATCAAGAATATTTTCTTCGTTTTTATCAACTTGCACTTTCTCATCAACCAAACGGATGACGGTACGTAACGAATAACAATCTAGCTACATACGCCATTTATAATCTTTTGACTGATTTTGCATTATAATACGACTAAAGGAAGTTCAAATAAAATGATTATTCAGTTTCAACAAGACCTTCAAATTCTTTTTTGTTCTAGAGAGAAAAGAGGGAGGTCATGATCATCAAAACCTGGAGTTTCCTATGCTTTCTTTCCGCTTCGTCCCGCTTGGCAAGATCGGCCACCATGCGGAACCTTCGCCGACGATTCTTGACTATGTGACCTCCGATCTCCATCTCCTAAGGGCGTCAGCCGAAGGCCTCTTGGGCTCCACGTCGAAGTTCTCTCTCAGATACTTCTCCTTGATCAATTCTTTTCAAACACTAGTTAACTCGATCGATCATTCACTTTCGCCACAATCTGATAACGAAGATACCAAAGAAAAAGATACTGGAGTAGAAGTATGTTTAGGGTTTCGCGCTAATGCAAGGAAAGATTTAAACTGGACCGTTAATGGCGGGATTGAGAGAGCCGAGAGAGATTGCGAGGCAATAGACGAGGCATGCAGGTAGATATCAGTGCTTTGGATTCAAAACTTATCTCAATTCATCTCATATCATCCTTACAACTTTTTCAAATTTTCATAGAAAATTTAATAAACAATTCAACCTTTTCAAATCTCAAAATAACTTTTTCAAATTCTCATACCAAATATAATAAATAATTTAATTTTTATTCTACTATTCACAAACCATCTCAACTCATCTCTGAATCCAAACCTTTCCATAGAATGAATGAGAAATGTTTTGGGTACAAAAATATTTTACAAAAGTAAACTTGACGTAGAATATTGATGTGATATGTTATATTGTAAAATTATTTTTAATATAAGGTAGATTTAACGTATCATATAAGTTATGACATTTTGTGAGTTTAGTTTTGTGATATTTTTTTTCATGGTTGTAGCATTTCTCATATAGAAAAGAAATGCTTTAGTAAGAAATCCCATAAAAGTAAAGAGTAAATTTGTCTTTTTATTTTTTTTTCTTCTTTTTCTTTTCATATTTTTTTAACATATTTAAATATTTTTAAAAAAATTAAAAAAAAAACTAATACATTAAAAGTCATTTTCTTAATCATTAAGTAAAAAAAAATTAAATACATAAGCAGTCAAAGAGAGGGGGCAAACTCAGGTGGCATACTAGCATTTCTCAAAAATAAATCTATAAAATGATGTGGTTTGATATGGTACATTAGATTATAAAATTACTTTTATTAGTAGATCTATCGTACGTATCATATGAAATCACGTCAGTTTATAGATTTACTGCTGTGAGATCTCTTTGTGGCCGTAGAACTTCTCTATATAAAATAGTAAGGTTGTTATATATAAATATATATATATATATATATATATATATATGTGTGTGTGTGTGTGTGTGTTGTTTTGGCCAATCAGGTCATGATCTTTGTGGCTCATAACAAATATAATTTCTATATGATTTATTATATTCTCAAGCTGGTATATAAGGCACACCATTCACATCACTTAAACAATAAGATTTGATTTATAAGATTTAAATTTTAAAATCAATATCGATTTTTTAAATCAATTTATATCATATAAGCGCTCTCTCTCAATGGCTTGAAAATAGAATTTTTATTCCTCTCATATTAAATCGTTCTACAACACATACACTCGTGGTGATTATATCATCAACTTCTCCTTCTCTTTTATAATCTACAAAGAGAGATCGAACTTTTTCGTGAAAGTTAAAAACCCATGAAGTCACCGTCCATTTGTAATACCCTAATTTTGTTACTACAAAAGTTAATATCTTCAACTTATTCTTACAAAATAACAGTTGTATATTTTTTTGGATCACCGAAAACACACAAATGGGCTTCTTCTTCTTCACATCTCTGAAAGACTAAAAGAGAGGCCCAAAAGTTTCTCTAAAAGCCGTTGGTCCGGACCTTGATGGACCCACATGAATGGGCTTTCAAACTTCATGTCAGGTCCAAGAATATACGTGGCTAGTTTCCTTAGTAGACAAATATGTTTATAATTATTACACAAAACTTTTTTCACAACTCGTAAATAAATTATTTTTTTTAAACTCTTAACACAAAAAAAAAAAAAAAAAACTCAAATAAGTTAAAATTAACATTTTATTAAATAGTTGTATGAAAATTGTGTAATAATAGTAACTATATATTTTTTTTCAAAAATCCTACCATTTTTAATGCTTCAATTTAATCCCATTTTCTTTCAGATATAAGAAGTCACGTTATAATTAACAATCCGTTGTCAAAATCTCAGATCAGGTTAAGGGTTTTTTTTTTTTCCTTTTTCCTTTTAAAGTCTTTTTAATGTATGTTACTAATCTTTTTTTAGTATCATAAGTTCTTCATCAATTCTACATACAACCGTAAAGTGCATAACCACCGCGTAATCGCTTTGAAAAAGAGTGAAGTCCATTATTAAAAAATTAATTTTTTTTCATGTAAGTCCTATGTTTTATTCATTTTTTTCAAAGCGATTACGAAACAGTTACACAATTCACGATTGTAAGTATTTTTTTTCAACATCAAATGATTAAAAACTTATGTTATCTTTTGCTTACGGGTTACTAACAAATTACAATTGTTTCAATTATGTGATGTCACTAAAGTTTTCCCTCACAAAACTCGATCTGATATGGAGTATCCGAGTCCAATTTCTAACGCTAAATTAAGGAGAATCGGCAAAAGAATGGCAATGGTATAGAATGCTGTTCTCTAGTTCATGCCGATCGAGTTAGCAACACTCTGATCGCTTCCTCTGACAGACAGGCACCATCGAGGAAACCCGTTTGGTCTTTTCCATTACGGCCCTCTAGACGTCGTGTCCTCTCAAATAACACCAACATTTAAGACTGACCCTTTTTACCCCATCCACAGTTAAAAAACATTTTTGGCAAACACGAACACACTTCCTACGCCATTGTTAAACTAAACAAAAAAGACATGATAACAAGAACGAAGGAAAATCACACTGTCAAAAACTTTGTCCCACGTCGCGAAAGATTCTTGAAAATCCGTGCACTTTTGTCATACGTGTGAGCATCTACATCAACTTTCAGATCTGTGCCTGTCCTTTGCTGTCAAGCACAGAAAGTAAAAGCCTACAACCAATATCTATATATATATATATATATATATATATATATATACTCACATGGGGGTGAGTGTTGGTGGGTAGGACCCACATACAAACTGGCATCCTATAAATAAGTAGGACCCACAGAGTGTCAGCCCACCCCCATGTGACATTGTGCCTTGTGGCCCTTCCTTTCTCTTCTTTCCCTCCTGTAATGGCTAAATTAGAGATAGACCCCACTAATAATGAAAAGAGAAATACCAAAAAACAAAGAAAAACATTAACAAAGAGACAAATTCTTCTTGAAATTATAGAGTGAGGAAGATGGAGTAGACCAATCAGCCTAAAAAAAAACTCACTTTTTCTTTCCAAATCTCTCTCTCTCTCTCTGTGGCAACTTGAGGAGTTGATATTGTGTATAACTAATACTACAGATGAGAGAAATGCATTTCCAGCTGTGCATGTTACCGGGCTTGACTGTTTACCTTTCAGTCATTGTCTTCAGCCCTTTCAACTCTAATTTACCCTTTATGGCGCCACCAACGAGGCTTGTAGTTATATTCTGCTTTTCCTCTCTCACTTTTCTTCTCTATGTGGCTCTTTTGCTTCAGCTGTACAAATGTTTGATTACACCCTAAAAACACAGACTATGAGACCAAGACTAAATATGGGCTCTTGTTTCTTCTAGGGAAACAATGGAAAGGAAGAGAAATTACAGTGCCAGAAGCTACTACTACACATGGACAGTGTGATGATTCTTTCTATGTTTCTTTCTTCTTTTTTTACCTGTGGTTCAGTTTCAACTACAGAAATGAGAGATGAAAATAGTACAACAAAGAAAGGAATGGATGACCCACTTCCTTCACTGCCTTTTTACGTATGCATTTTGTATGGTAGTAAGTAGTGTAATAGTATTGATGGTGTTGATGATGATGGCGGTGAGTGCAGATGATGCTGACCCTCTACAGACTTTGTTTGATACGGTGGAGTTTGTTTGGTTATGCTTCTCGATCTTCCTGTAAACATGAGCAAAAACAGCCAAAACAAAAGAAAAACAAAGCAAACCAACTCCATTCAGATCACATAATCACAAACTGTTCGCATTCTGAAGAAAACGAATAAACTATGCAGTTTGAATAGAAAAAGAATCCAAAGTAAATTTACCTTAGCATTAGGAAGCTAAATTCCAATAGGCCCACCAGTGCCAGCATACATCCCAATGGCTCCATGGCCAGAGGAGAACCTAAAATGAAAACCCATTGTAAATTACAAGCATCAAAGATACATTAACAAGGATTGTGTAATAATAGTAATTGATGGCACTGAATGGGAGTACCTTGGCAATTGACAGTTGAAAGATTTTAAGGCTGCAATATCCAATGTAGATGGGAGTACTGATGAAGTAGCCAATTTGTTAGTAGATGCAGCTGCTGAGGCATCTGGGTCATTGGCCTCGCTAGACCCATTGCCAAAGGCATACATGAAGTCTGCAGCCGCTTTAGTTGGAGATGCAAATGGGTTATCGGGGAGGTTGTGCTCCAAACTGCACTCAATTGTGAGATAAACAATCCTTCAAAAAGCTGAATTTGGAGAACCCACATGGGAAAGTATTTAAAAAACCTTGGCATGGTAAAAAATACGAAGTTGATACAAATCTATGAAACAAAAGGGTGCTTTACTAATCTCAGTCTGACTTGGGAAAGTTACATACCATTCTTGCAAATCCCTCTCCTCACGAGGAGGGCTTTGCTTCCTAGTGCCAACTCTATTGGCATTGTCACTGTTGTCAGTCGATTCTTTGCCTCCAACAGTGGTGAATGCCATCAGCTGCAACTGCGGCTGGTCAGCACAAACACCAGCAGAAACCGCTGGCGCATCACTAGAAGATTTCTCTGCAATCAAGCAATTCCAACCCTGAAAACTCCATTCTTTTTTTAAAAACAAAATGAAAAGTTTAGCAATATGATAGCAGCATACCTTCTACGACTTCTTGGCTGCTGTTGAATGAAGGAAAAATAGATTTTTGATTATACAGATTGGGAGAACGAGTTGGGGATGGAACAGGGCTGCCAGTGGAGAGCGCAGGGTGGTGGTTATGCTTCTTGATGTCAAGAAGCTGCAAACCCATTAACCTTCTACTTTGAAGTTCAAGGGCTTGCTGCAAATCAGCTTGTTCCTCTAATTTCCTCCTCCATAGCATGTCTTGTGCAGTGTAAAACATTCTCGCTCCTTCCAGTGTTTAATCAAATTGAGAAACTCGTAAGTTGAAAATTAGCCATGTATATTACTCGTGTAAAACAAAGATAATAGCTTGCTTACCGAGCTGAAGATCATACGGGTCTCTGGTATCAACTCCAGTAGGAGTTCCCGATGGTGAGAACTCTCCCCTCTCCACTTGTTGCTGCTGTGTTTTCCTGCAATTAGCAGGTAGCGTTACGGCATTAGCACAGTACATCTAAACATCTAATTTAAGCAATGATGCGCGGAGAAGAAGATTAAACAGGGTGAGTGTGCCAGTACTTGTCCGTGGCTTTGCCTTTCTCCTTGTAGGGCTTAACAAGCACACGAGCATCACAAACAAAATGAGGATTCCCTTTGGCAAGAATGAGCTTCACAGTCTCCGGGTAAACAAAAGTAACAAATCCAAACATTCTCTTCTGCTGGTATGGGATTCTCACATCTTGCACCGGCCCATAAATGCTTTAACAACAAAATCAAAACAATTCAGTCACGACACCAATCCATTCCACAAGCTTTAAACGTCACAGAACAACAAACCCAATAGAACCTGAAATAATTTGAGACATCTTCCTCTCGGAAAGTGCTATCAGCAGGGAAAGTCAAGTAAATCTGCCTCGCTGCCGGGTTAACCATTCCAGCCCCACCATTCATTGAAAAATCGTTTCTTTCGAGCCGGGATCGCCCAAATTTGTGCATATCCTCACCCATCATCAGAGCCGCTGCCGCCCTACATGTACTCAAAACATTTAAAACAAGGGGGAGAAAAAAACCCCAAGATATTGCATAATACAATCTAAAGTTTTATACCTATTAGTGTCATTTTGCTGCTGCTGTAGAAGCATACTCATGCATTTCGGAGAGTACGGAAAAGAAGCTGAGGCCATGAGCTGAGAAGCTGTAGCCAATCTTTGTTGCCGAGCAGATTTAGATCTGAGAATTTCATGGCATTCATCCATCATGTCGATCTTGCTTGGTGAACCTATCATTGCAGAACCATCCACTGAATCTCCAGGCCCTCCGTGTAGGAACCTGCAGCTAGTGCCATTCTTGCAGAACCCTCTAGCGAAGTACAGACAAGGTTTCCAGCCAAACCCGGAATTGGGGTCCTCAGAGCCCAAGCAGACATCACTAACCGAGAAGCTTCTGCGGTGTACAGATCCTCCCCAACTACCATATGAAGGAAAAAGCATAGGGTCGCCACCAGCACCAGTTGGACTGGAGGATAAGTCTGACTGAGGGTAAAACAAGTCTTGGTTTTTGGGGCCTAGAGTTGAGGAGCCATCGTTGAGGAAAGAAAGCTGGTCTTGAAGGTGAAAGTCATCGAACATATCGGCGGCTCCACTTCCATAGAAGGGTAAAGAGCAAGTAGACGTGTTCATCGAAGAGGAACAGGACGACCCGAGGGCTAAATTGATGGGACTAATCAAATCGTCTGCGTTTTGAAGCTCAGACAAAGTGACCCAAGAAGCTGAATTAGCAGAAGAAGTGTTTGGAATAGTTAAAGGAGGAGGAAGATTAATCCCACCACGCAGCCTGGTAGGAGAGGAACTCTGTCTGGAGACACAAAGTGGGTTGCTTGAGAGGAAAGGGGATGGAGATGATGGAGTAGAAGGGGCGGACGGAGAGTTCGAGGTCAGTCCCAGGTCTTTCCGGGCTTTGAGAATTACCGAGTGGACAAGAGCTTCTGGACCAAATGCTAACCTAATCATTTCCTTTTCACCATGGTCTTGAATAAGTAGTAGACCCATGATCTTGGATGCATTTTCAGGGTCCAAGTTTTGGATTCTTGAGAAGACAATTCTTGTTGCTTCATACCCATCCATGGTTGAAAAAAAAAGGTTGGTACTACAATTTCACACACCAAACCAACCAACCGTCAAGTTCAGTTCTTTTTTGTTCCTTTGGTCTGTGAAAGTTAAGTGTTCTCTCTCTGTCTGTACAAGTAAACCTTCCTTCTCAACCACACACAAACACTACCTAACAACTTGTAATGAATAGTAGCAAAGTGTTCATCTTTCTCTTATTCCTGCAAAATACCAACAAAAGGATGGTAAAGAGAAAGGAAAAGAAAAGAAAGTTGAGTGTAAAAATGAGCATTCCCGTGTGGTTTGATTAAAGGGAAAACAGAAGACGATGCTGAGAGTTGCCTTCGTTAAAAGGGCAGAGAGAAAAGGGAAAAGAAAAAAGAAAAAAAGACGTGGTGGTTGAATTTCTCTATAAAAAAAAAGGTTTCAGAAACAAAAGGAGCAAGAAATGAAATAAGTGGTTAAAAACTTCCTTTTCTCTCTTCTTTTCCAAATCAAAATTAAAAACCAGCTCTGGAGCATGAGAATACGGCTTACCCATGAAAGAAGGTCTTCCCCTTGTTTATCCTTGTTACTATTCTCTTTCCCGTCAAACATACAACAATAACAAGAGTCAAACTTACTACAAAAGCCAAACCACCGCCTTTGTTTCAGACCGGCTGCAGAGGCTAGCTAACAGTAGCAGGAGCCGAGGAACCATTAATTTGCTTGCTTCACTCCTGCTGCTTATGTTTTAGGTTCTGGGCAAAGTGGGCAGTGAACCTGAAAGCTCTCTCCCTCCTTTTAGATCTTCTTCTCTTTCTTTAGACTAGCTTTCAATATCTTTCTCTCTCCTTTGAATATATAAAGACCTTATAGAAGCGGCAGTGAGTAGAGTTTGTGTGTTTTGTGGGGGAGGAGTTGGGTGTGGTGCTTTGAGAGGATCCAGATCTGTGCTCGAAATAATGCACGTTCACTTTCCCCTAATCTCTGACAGTCTGAATTTAAAACTTCTGAATTTTTTTTTCTTTCTTGCTTGCCTTCCCAAGCCGTGGATACATAATCAATCAAAATCCATCTTTCTTCCTAGTTGAATTTGAGTGTGTGGGGAGTGTTGTTGGACCAGGAGTAGGACCCATTTTCATTTGGTAGAGAGGTAGACACGCGCGCCATGGGATTTGGTTGAAATTGGCTCATCATTCATGTGTTGTTGTGGGGAAGTCAATGTTCCTCCATCTTAAAAATCAGCACATCATTTTGGGATAGTTTATTTTGATGATGTCCCACAAGAGCAATTAAGCATATGCTCTCCTCCCTTTTTGCACCCTTCAAAATAACTGTTATTATGATGAGAATTATATGATATTATAATGTCTAATTATGCAAGAAAGAGATAGAGATTTGTGTCTTTTGATGGGGGAAATTTGCAAAAAGTTCTTGCATTTTTGCTTTCTCAGTGTTTTCTCTCTCTCTCTCTCTCCAAACACTCTGACTCAGACTCTCGGACCCATGCTATAATTTACACCACAGAACTCAATCACTTTATCATCATCCTTTTATGCTTTATTACAGGTCAGTGATATGTACAGGAGAGAGGAGGAGAAGGAGTGGTTTCCTCTGGGTGGCAACAAAAGTGGTTGCAGCATATAAATTATGGGTTTCAAGAGAGAGGACCATGGAGATGGAGCCTCCACATGGTGGGGGTGGGCACTGCATTCCCATGACATGGATTCTTATGTTTAATATTAAAAGTCATATTCTTCATAGACATGAGTAAGTATTTAATGTTTTCAGAGATAGTATCTAACTTCCTTTAAATTATAGAAATTTATTTGAATCAGATAATAATTAGAAGATTTTTACCATCATTTTGTAATAGTTATGTAAATCCTAATACTCGAGCTCTTTTGGCAAGTGAAAATGAAACCATTTTGAGCAATTTCTAGCAGTCATCCATCATATGATATTTCAAGGTCAATCATCAAGGAATTTCAGAAATTTGACTAAGAAAATATTGGTTTCATATCTTTTACTTGTTTTGATTTCCTATTATTACCACGCTCTTCCCATTTTGCATGTCTTTGTGACGTTGCTGATCTAGCATCCTACATGCGTCATACAAGAGTATTTCAAACCATTTTTCTCTTTCTAAGAAGCGAGCAACTAACTTGTATGTTGTGGAGGATATAGAGAATGGTGAGGTTTAATTTCAAAACCCACCTCAACTCACATCTACTCATATCAACTCATCATTATAATTTTTTAAAATTTTTACATAAAATATAATAAACAATTCAATTTTTTCAAATCTCAAAACAACTTTTCCAAATTTCCCTACAAAATATAATAAATAATTCAACTTTTATTCTACTATTCACAAACCATCTCAACTCATCTCTGAATCCAAATCTCTCCTGAATGAATGAGGTCCATAACCGGTTTCTTCTTATCATTATAATTTTTTTTAATTTTTATACAAATTATAATAAATAATTTAACTTTTTCAAATCTTAAAATAATAATAATAATATTAGAAAAAATTCAACCTTCAACTTTTATTTAAAATCATTTCATCTCATCTTACTATCTAAACGGGGTCTAAAATCTGGTTTATTTTTACAACTCATCTCATCTCATCTAATCATTATAATTTTTTTAAATTTTCACATAAAATAAAATAAATAATTCAACTTTTTCAAATCTCAAAATAAAAATATATTCTAATAATATTTTATTTAACTTTCAATTTTTATTTCGTCTCGTCTCATCTCATCTCTCACGTGTCATTTACAAAAACAAACGATTCCATGGGTGGGGGGTTTCATCATCTAGTTTTGTATGTTTAATGTTTCTATTAAATGCATTAATGTTTAGAAAAAAACATTAAAGTGTAATTCCCCAAGTTTAGGATGTGTTACTGAAATTTTCACGTGCTTAGAATGCGCGTACCAATTGTCCATATACGTTGGGCCTCATGTGTCTCAAAATCTCATGACTTTTTGGGCGGTCGGATCATATATCAATTATCAAACTGTTCTTTCTCTCTGTCTATCATTTACGAGGGTCGATAAGTATACATAAAGAGTGATGCTATCTGGAGTTGAAGAGTGCGTAATAGTTATATAGTCATTTAAAAAAAAAATTATTATTAAAAAATTAGTTTTTTTTTTATGTAAATCTCATATTTATTCACTTTTTTTAAAATGATTACACGACATTTACACGCTCACTATTACAACTATTATTTCTCGTATATAAAAGCAAACTAAAAACACCAAAGTTGGTACCAAATACCAATCAGACCTTACTTGACAACAAATATTTTAAGATTGTTTTTATGTCCTTCTTACCAGATTTATGCCCCAAATTCCTTGCAAATTAGGTGACATATACTGCCATTTTGAAACTCATCTCAATCCTGTTTTCTCCTTCCAAAATGTCCAAATCCAACATGGGTTTGTCATGAACAGAAACCTGAGCTTCATAAGCTGACAAAAATAAATATAATTACTTTATATTTTCAATCAGTTTTTCAAATATGAGAAGGACATCATCTAGTCAATGTTTATATATATATATATATCTATCCAGCTTTACTACACAACTTCCACCACACTTCACACTCTACATTTTTTTAAATTTTTAATATTTTTTAAAATTGTTTTTTGAGTTTATTCTTTTTAAATTATTTCAAATTTTTTATTCATTATTCATATAATAAATATTTAATAAAAGAAAAAAGTAATAATAATTAAAAATAATGTAGAGTGTTAGGAGGTTGTAAAGATTTTTTGATATCGATAAATGAAAAAAATATTGAAACTTGCCATATTTTGCATTATTCACAGCATTTGAATGGGGAGATTAAAAAAAAAAAAAGAGGCTTGAATCTGAAGTTCTAGTTGAGAAAAATATGAAACTAGATCATGAAATGATTTTCAGGTAAAAGTGATATTCTATCCTCTTGTGTTTTTAAGTGTCGCTTTTCTCACCATTAATTAGTTGTATAGATAAACATGGCTTTGTGATTTTATGTGTCTTTCTTATAGGTAAAATATCACTTTCTAAAGTACATGTGGGGGCAGATGAAGTTCATCTCAGAAAAAACATCACGGTTAAGAGTAATGCTATACAACATATCTTTTATAATACTATCCTCTCTTTATTTTCTGACGTGGCATTTGATTATTAGAAAATATTTATTCTATTCTACTTGTGGATTAATCATTTAATATTATATTAAAAAAATATTGAAAGAATAATAGAAAAATATTAAAAATAAATTTTTTATATGCATTATATAATATTAACATAATAAAATGAAAATGATTTATTTGAAAATAGGAATAAAGAAAAGAATCCTTATGAAGGTCGCACCGGACGTTTAGGGTTGTTTAGATACAGATACCATATCATTTCATTATTATAATTTTTTTAAAATTTTACATAAAATATAATAAACAATTCTAACTTTTTTCAAATTTTAAAATAATAATAATATTTAAAAATAATATTCTAACAATATTTTATTCAACTCATCTCATTTCATATCATCTCACTATTCAAACGAGCCTTAATCTGTAATGAATTTAAAAAATAATAATTTATCAAAAAATAATTATATGTGTATCATATCAAAGTCCCTTTGATTAATGTCGTACGCAAATTAAGACAACCGAAGTAGATTGGGCAATCAATAGTCAATACTGTCGTGCACTTAACATCCCCTCTCTCCGCCATCCAACACTACTACAAATCAGATCAATGCAACAAACAAACACACTCCATCTACTACGGATATGGTGACTTGCAATCTAGCTAATTAAACAGCCATCTTTTCAAACAGCAAAAACAACCAAAAAACAAAAATCATTTAAGTTAATTAGAGATGATGAGGCGCATCTTGACAATTATATTTCACCAAATTTAACAATTTTACAAGTTTTTCTTTTGTATTTTTCTTAAATAAACAAGGGAAAAGCTTCTTTGCCACTTATATTTGATCGCTTTAATTAACTGCTGGTCAATATTTTTTTTATTTAATAATTAAGAAAGTGATTTTAAGTGTATTAATATATTTTTTATTTTTTAAAAATATTTTAAAAAAATAAATAAAAATTAAAGAAAAAAAAGTTATAAAACCAGCTGGCAGTAACAATAAGCGGTGCTACTCTGCGGCAAACAATTGTGAATTGGGTGCTAAATTACGATTTTCCTTTGCATAATTATAAAGTTTCCCAAAAGAATGAAACTGATAAAAAATACTGATCATCTACCTGCAAATGATGAACAAAGTCATGATTATTGTTGGTATATTTTTCGATCAGGAATGGATGTTAGCAATATAGCAGTATAGTCAGATGATTCTCTCTTCTTACGTAGTGATTATTGACGGTAAACGTGATTTGAAACGCTCGTTTCACTCCCAACAATCACCATATATGTTACTAATTCACTTAACTCTAGCTATATAGCTCTGCATGGCCACCCATAAATGCATGCAAAAATCTCAACTTAAACAGAAAAAAAAGAAAGAAAGAAAGACAGAGCTAAACATATACAATAACCATTTATGCTGGTGCTCTTAATTTTAATTGGTAATCAAACATCAAGTAGAATGCATTGGCTCCCCCAATTTAAAACTCTACTCATTCCAACCTTATTTAAGAGAGCTAGCTTTTGTTTTTCTTTTTTCTTTTTCTTTTTGGACACAGATTTTTGTCTGTCTCTTATCAATAATATCAAACCCCACATTAATAATTTATGGGTACCGTATGTTTCCCACCTGTTCAACACGTTTTTTTTCCTCTTTTATTCGAGCTAGTTGTGTTTGGATAGTGAGTTAATATAAGATATTTTATGAAGAGTAGTGTTACATGTATTTACAGTTTTACTTACAATTTTACTTACAAAATTCATTTTGTTTGTTTTCTTTTTAAATTTTTAAATTTAAATTTTATGATTTTCAACGTATCGATAACTGATATGTGGAATAAGTAAATTTTTTATATGTTTTTCTTAAGTACATTTAACATTTTTCATTCAGTGAGTAGTAATGAAAAAATAATAATAAAATATTAATTAGTAATGAAAAATATGTAAAAAATAATAATAAAATATTCTAAAAATACTAAACTACCCAAACTAGCCCTTGCGAGAGCACATGACTTGTCCTCACCCTTTCCTCAAATTTCAATGCCTCTGCAGTAATACAGTACAAATTACTTTACCTCCATTTCTTTTCTTTTACGTTTTTTAGTATATTTTTTCTATTTAATTAAATGAGAGAAGAGTATAGAGGCAGTGTTCGAATTCAAAACTTCTATTTTAATATTATATGAAATTTTCACTTGTTTAAACTACTTAAATTGATAAAAAGAGATATATTTAATTATTTGTATTATATATTAACAAAAATTCTGAATTTAAACTTTAACTTTATACTATATCTTATTTAATTAGATATACAACGATACATATCTCTTCCCATCAACATTCCTGAACATGACATAAGTATTTACACCTTTGCATTCTCAAATCATAGCAAAAGATCCTCTCTCGTTTTCTTATAGGAAATAATTTATCGATGATCTTGCATGCGTAGTGGTGACGCGCACCGGCCCTCATGTACTTGAAACATTTAATATTGATAAAGAAATCAGTGCAGGATGGTCTTCCATTTTGAATATTCCTCCCTCTCAATAAACCTTAAAAAAAAGAAAGAAAATCAAACCTCCAATATATTAGCACTAACGTATAATAATATTATGTGTTTTGCTATATATCAGTCATTATTTACTCCGACTGCATATCACAAATTTATTTTTTTTAATAGAGTGTGAATTTTATAAAAATAAATTCACAAAATAACGTGACTCGACGTAATATGTCAGGTTGTGAACTTATTTTTATTATAAAAGAGATATAATGTATCACATGAAATTATATTAATGAAATTAAATCAATTCATGAATTTTTTTTTAATTAAAGAAAACGAGACCCTAATTTTATTGATGCTCTCATTTATAATTTAAAATAGAGGAATACCGTTGAAACAATCAGAAAACTCAGGTTACAAAATCCAAATCCAAAGTGTAAAGAGAGCCAACATCATAAGACAGAGCCAGAAACCTTAACCAATGAACTATACATATATAAAGAAAGAATCAAAGCCTATTACTTATGGAAGTAACGCCAACAATCATATCTTATACAGTCTCAAACAAATCTATTATTTTTATAAAATCTATCGACAGACCTACGAATTCTCATTTTAATAGTAGCCTCAAATTAATGAATAAGAATGGGTGTACCTGCATGCAGGCAGCCATGTCAGGGTTGAATCGGGTTCCGGCCTCTTCTTTTTCTTTGACCATGCTACTGCTAATAGAGTTCCGTTAGAGCTATCGAAAAGGGTTCAAAATATTATTTTTTATTTAATTTAATTTTATTTATTTATATATATTTTTTTTAATCATCATAAATATTTATAAAAATAAATAAATAATTCACGATATTATTAAAAAATACTTTCTTAATTATTAAATAATAAAAAATGCCATTCGAAATACAAATGTAGATATCGAATTCGAAAACCAAAACATTTCTCTAATCTCTAATTATTTCCGTACGTTGTGGCTGTTTGAGCCTGTTTCTGTTTAATTTTTATAAATGTTTTATTTATTTAAATTGTTGACTTAAATGTGTCGTATTAATTAATATAATTAAAGATGATAAAATTAAAAATAAAATTCAAGAATAAAAGCATGACATTATTATTTTTTTATTTCTCGTCGTTTAACTAAAACAGGAACAGCTAAACGATGAACTTTGTGTACAAGTAGGTAAATTTGAAAAAAAGAAAAAGAAAAAAAGAAATGAAGAATATATGAAGAGAAAGCAATCAAGATCTTGGTGTACTGACGGGCATTTTGGTGGGTGGAAGTGTCGGAAAATATCTTGAAGAAGTAACTCTGTTTCGAACAATATTCTCAAGACTTCATCTTAATATGAAATATGTTTCAAGTGCTTTCTTGGAGCAACAAAGGGGGATTTTTTTCCTGAGTTCTTTGACCATTTAATGAATGGATCATGATTATTAATTTTTTTTAAACATTTTTCATTATTAAAAAAAATAAAAAATATATAAATTTGAGGTACTCTACTAACATTTTTCTTTAAAATATTTTTCATTTATGAATAGCTACAATTTTTTCCTGAAACCAATCATAAAGAGGTGCCACCTACTTGAACTTAATGCTGGTGTCAATCATATTTCTCTATTTTTACCGTGTTAAGAGGGATGATAAGGTGAAACAGTGAGATTTCCTGCAAAAAAAGTAAAAGGTTTCTCGAATAAAATTAGCAACTTTTTGGGAAATTGGACAATGTCAGCCATGAAGTTGGGATCGCTGAAAGAACAGTTGCCAGCAAGGGAGAAACTGCAACACGGGTGGAAGAAGACAGACTGAAAGAAAGAACAGAAGGGCACCAGCTATAAGGAAAATCTTATGCATTATGCCCGCAATCGATGTTCCAAAAAGCATCTCACCTGAGTTTGTATGGAGAAAACAGTGGCATGATTGACTCAAATGGGACCTTTTCGCACGAATGAGTCTTTCACAGTGAGAGAGAGAGAGAGAGAGATGTGGCTTTGGTGGATGTGACTGAGCACTGCTGCTCTTGTCTGCTGATATGCTTAATTCTTTGGTCCACTTGCTTAAATTTGGAGAATTGCTTGATCATTTGGTATAGACATTTTCTTTTTGGTAATAACAAGTGAGGTGGATATTATTTATTTGATAATATCAGTCAGGATCATGCAGTTCTTGTAAGAAACAGAGGAACGAATGCAGGAAAAAACAAACAAACAAGGATAAGAAATAAATAAGAAATGCAGTACTTATCAATAAGACATGAAAGTAGATAACACTGATTATATCTGTCTGCTTCAGAGGTTTGGCCCATTAGAAGCAGCCCACACAAGATAGTGTAGATTTCCTAAAAATCCAATTATAGGAGGGGAAAACTATACATAGGAAGTGTTTTTTTTTTTTTTTCTTTTTCCAATTGCACAATGAACAGTTAGACTATAAATTATATATTTCGTAGGAAAAACCTCCTTTGACATGAGGTCGAAATTCATTCTCACTGGAAAGGTTGGCAGCTCATTGATTTAACAAAAGAAATCTTCAATGGCAGCCTGCCAGCCTTACCTACATGATATCAGCCTGATTAGCTTAAATAACGCGTATAAACCATTCTCCAAATATTCCTTTCCAACAAAACATGTCATCAATGCCTTAGTTTTATATTACAAAATCTAATTACAGAAGCATGAGTTTTCTTCATATTCATCAACATCAACAGGCGGTTTCTTTTGTGTAGTTAAACTCTATCTTCCATCTGGCTCCTGAATTCATTACTCATTTAACTATACAAAAGATAATTGACCATATAATGATGGTCAAAGCTCATTATGGATTCTTGTAACTGTGTTAGAGATTCATTTCATTCCTTAACTACCAACTGTTTCAATTTTAGTACTCGAAGTTTTAAGAACACCTGATGTTGTTACTTTTTCTTTCCCTTATCTTTAGGTGGACTATAATCATACAAGATGATATCTGAGGGAAATAACTCCATCTATACCAATTATATAGTGTGACACAAGAATGCCATTAAGAACATATCAACAGGCCCAAAATAAAGTATTCAATATGCTCTCAAACCAAAAGTTAGAAGCAGAATGTCATTTTGTTAACACTGTCTATTGTCCAATACAAAGTATTCAGAGATATCAAAATTAAAATCTCCATCTTAAAGTATATTGGCTTGTATGATTAAACTTTTATTTCGGAAATGGCAATATATAGGTCTTGATAGTGGCTCCCAATATGAACATATGCAGATTATTACAACAAGATGATCAAAAGGGACATGAAACTTACATATGTCCTGCTACTTGTTTTGCCTGTGGTGCAGGTGACACCAAGGTTTCCATTGTCTCCATTGCTTGTCCTTCAGCATTCACCATCTCATTTGTGCTAGCCTGACAATCTATAAAGGGAGGCTGACAGTTTTCTCCACGTGCTATCAGCATCTTCCCACTTCTACCAACACCAGCCTGTGATGATGACACCGCATGTGGATGAAAGCAAGGTAAATTAGTCTGACATTGTAGGCCGATTTCCACATCAGCAGACTGCAACCCACAATCGCCTTCTTTGAACAAACTATTGCTGTTACACTGCTTTTGGTAGGGTAATACACCCAACTCATTATCAATCTTTCCTCTAAGGTCTAGCAAAAGACCTCTCAATCTCAAAACCTCTGCTTCGAGAATTGCGTGCCCTTGTAATTTTCTAACCAGTTGTTGGTTCAATAGATGCAATTTCCTGACTTCCTCTTCAAGATAAGCTGTATGAGCCTTCTTTTTCTCCCGATACTTCCGAACTGCTTCTCTGTTTCCGGAAGGTCTTCTTGGTCTTGAACTGGTGCTGTTTTTAATGTCTGGGTGATCATCTTCTTCAGATGCAAGAACTTGGGTGTGAGTGTGATAACATGTATGTGTATGAGCCGCATCAGGGCCTGGTGGGTTGCAAGTGTGGGTGTGCGTGCATGTTCGGGTGTTTGTAAAGAAATCATCAAGAAATGAATCAGCGGATGTAGAATCCTGAAAATTGATGGATGAATCGAAATTTAAAAAATTAACATTTTCTGAAAGCTCTACCTCCCCGTCATCCATTGTTTCTGTCATTGCTTTAAATGATTATATCTGCAGTTAAAACAAGTCCGTATCTGCAGCATCCAATTTCCAATATTTGGAAAGGATAAGCACTACAACTCCAGAAAAGCTATAACATTAATGGAAATTCAATCTACTTTAAGTAGGAAATGAGGCAAAACCACAGACATTTCGCTCAAAAGTAAGAATCCGTGATTATTGATTACACTACTCAAGAATATATCCAAAGAAACACAAACTTGAAAACAAAATCTATTAGTCATACACAGCATCTATTGTCATGACCAACAAATATTTCCAGCAAACAGCTTGACTTTTATGACCAACAAGGAGAGACGAACCCTAAGGTGAATTCAAAGTTGAGAGTTAAAGCTATGAAAAGCAGCTTTTTCAAGCAATTTGAAGAATACCCAGATAGGGATTCTTCAAGAATGGACAGAATCAATCATAAAGACACTCTTTTGATGTTCAAATCGTTCAACTGCAGGAGAGAATTCAGACCTCACAACCTTAAAGTGGGGCAATAGAATAGAACATTTAAAAGCAGAGCTTTTAGTGAAGAATCAGAGGAAAAGCATCAAACACGTTCCATCAGATTGTAGAGATGCTGAGAATTCTGCAATTATTTGTTAGTTGCACTGAAATTTGTTTACCTGATTGTCTGTTGGATTCTCTGACCACGATATTTTCAGGTTATCTACCGCCAAACCACTGGAGAAGCAAAATATATGAAAGTCTTCAAGTTTTTCGATACGTTTTCGTCTGTTCTAGACTCTAGTGGGTCCACGAGACACGTGTACATGCCGTCTGACAAACCGTTCATTTCCCTCTTGGGCCCACACATTACATTGAGCCACTAGTTTAAGAAATTATTTTTGTCCAAATCAGAAAATTAAAAAATACTTTCATTGATTGTATATTACAAATATAAATATTAAAACCCTATTTTTTTACCAAAATTTCAAGATACTTAACTTCAAACAGTTCAACAAATTAAAGAGAGAAAAAGCAATTTGCAGAAACCAAGCCCATGAAGGAGAATAGTCTATTAAGGTCCATGAATATGTTCCATTTCCCACTAGAGTTTTGCATTAAATGCTTTTGTCACAAACGACTTTATAAAAATAAACTCATAAATTTATATTATTTAATGTCATATATTAGATTGTAAAGTTAATTTTATTATAAAATTGATCTAACGTATTACATCAAATCACGTCAGTTTCTAAATTTACTTTCACGAAATCTTTTCGTAACTGTAAAACTTATACTCCCATATAGCAACATTACACTCCAATTAATCAATAGGCTTGGTAAGAGAAGCACTTTGACATGAAAATGGCAACCTGAGCTTCCTCAAACTCCTGCATTCAATTGGTTTAAGTTGTTTAGCAAAAATTATTTGAAAAATAGAACATAAAAAATACTGGTACGGGGAAAAATTCTTCTCAATTCACAGAAAACATGAACCTGTTAGACTTTATGTACTCCCCAATACAGCAAAATACTTGTGAATCGTCGTTGGTTCTTCAAAAGAATTTTGAACACCTAAATGGCAAGATCAAAACGCAAAGAACTATCAAATGCCGACCAACCAATCAAATTGAAAAGGGAGGGAGAACTGAAGTAATACGTACCCGAGTGAAAGTTGGGTCTTGTGGTAGACCAAAGACTCTAATAAACATAGCTCATGAGTTAGAGTCGTCTTCAATCTCTATGCAAGAAATGTGAGCGATCTTTGGCCAGTCTTCCCCTTTCTCCCTCTGGCATGCTTCTCTCAGCAGAGGACATCTCCGGATGATGAGCTCAACAAGAGACATTGGCAGCCCTTCTTCTGGCATTGATTGGAGCTCAAAACACCCACTGATGACCAATGTTCTGAGAGATATAAGGTGTTGAAGACCTCTGCCATCCAAGGTTTTGAGACGTGAAAGTCCAACAATGGACAAGTAAGTGAGAGTATAGGGCAGCAGCTCCTCTTCCGGAAAGGACTCCACTTTTTCGCATTCACCAAAGATTCCAAAGCTCGCAAGCAAAGGAAGATCTTGCAAATGCCAGTCCATCCGACGTGCAATGAGTTCGTTGCAACCTCCGATATAAAGTGAAGACAAGCTAGAGGGCAAACCCCCTTCAGGAAAAGATACCAGTTTTGGACAACCGGAAACTCTTAGTTCACGTAAGGATGGGAGAAGGATATGCATTTGTTCAGGCAGTGATGTTAAGTTCTCACATTCGTCAACCCAAAGATCATTCAAGTTTGGTGCAGATAGTCCTCCTCCTGGGAAAGAGACCAGATTTCGGCACCCCTGGATTTTCAAACAAGTGACAGATGCAAGAACTTGGCGTGGTCCCCCTATCACTGAAAGGTGCTTGAGGCTCTTACACCTCCCAATTGTGAGACTGTTTAGATTGGGGAACAAATCTATTGGAAAATACCCGAGTGAGCCACAGCTATCTACTATCAACAAGTGTTCGAGGGATGTGTGGTATTGCTGCAGTGGAAACTCTAACTTTTCGCAGTTTTTTATACTCAGGAAGCTCAAAGCAGTCGGTAGACAACTCCCAGGAAATGACATCAAAGTGGAACAATCAGAAATATCCAAACGTCGAGGACAAGCTTGGATTTGTGTCGATATTTCCCCCAACAATGTCTCTACAACAAACTGACATCCTTTCATTTTCAGCGAGTGCAGTGTGTGTGGCAGTTCCCTCAACACCACTTTATCACATTTGATTAGCTCTAATTCCCGGATTGCTGGAGCTCTTGGGAGAGGAGAAATAATCTGCTCGCAGTTCTCAATCACAAGTTTTCTCAAAGAGGGAAGGTTCATGGGCAAACTTCCGATTAGGCTTGGACAAGACTCTATTCGAAGCTCCTTGAGATGAGGGAAAGCTCTTATATATTCATCTTCAACTCCAAATGAATACCATTCTTCCCATGCAGACATCCCACTAAACTTCAATATTTCCAGAGACGGAAAGAGCCGAGAGCTGTTGCCATAAAACTCAGGACCCACAGTCACTACTCCATCAAATCCTTCAATGGAAAGGTGTTTGAGGGAAGGTAGTTGACCAAAGGGTGGTAATATACAGCAATGTTCACAATCATGAAAGCTTACTGATATCATATTGCAAAATACACGATCTCCTAACCAATGGGGAAATCTTGTGCCCCCATAATTATGGACCTGGAGCTTTTTCAAGGCTGTATGAGGCACAAGCTTCTCCAATACGTATCTTACTTGATTTGTATCATCTGTGTTTCCATAACCCCAATCCAAGACTAACTCCTCAAGGTGTTTCTTATCCTTCAACTTGGCCTCAAAGGCATCCTTAGCATTTGCAACATTCTTCAACTTCTTTATGGACAATGTTCCTCGAAGATTTGAGAGTTTCCCCAATTCTCCAATCTTGGTCCCCGTCTCTTTTCCCACAATAAAAGTACTCAACATTTGTAAACTTTCCAATTTACTCATTTGTGCTGGCATCTCCTCTACACATGTTCCATTCATATCTAGATTACGTAAATTAACCAGATTATGAATACCTGTAGGCAACTGCCTGAGACGATAACAATATGCCAACTTCAGTGTTTGCAAATTGTAGATGGTGCAAACAGATTCAGGCAACCTTTTGATCAAAGTACGAGAGAGGTCCAAATATCTTAGATGAATTAGCTCGCCAATTGAATCAGGTAGCTCGCTAATGCTATGATAGTTGGACAAAGATAGAACCCTCAAGCACCTTAGTTTAATCAATAGATTGTGCTGTACCTTGTTTGATAAGCAATAAAATTCATCTGGCAAATATAGTGGTAGGAAGGTGCGCAGACATTTTGCTTTATAGAAAATCTCAAATCTCTTAAACAGGTCTTCTAATGCCATAACATATGACAAGTGTCGAGTCTTTTCTGAAATTTCTTTTGGGTTGTCATCCCCTAACCTGAAACAAAGTTCTCCAGATACAAATCTAGCCAAATCATTTATAAGATCATGCATAACAAAGCACGAGTTCTCACCTGCTGATCGTTGAAAAAATGACCTTGATACTAATTCATGGAAATACTCATCTCCCACTTCTTCAATTCTCTTGTTTCTTTTCGTCAGTCGCAAAAGATCTTCCGCCATCCATAGCTGGATTAACTGCTCCTTTCTGAACTCATAATCTTTGGGAAATATGGAACAATAGGCAAAGCATCGCTTTAGATGTGAGGGAAGGTAGTCATAACTTAATCTCAAGGCTGGAAGAATATTACTCTGGTCATCAGAGAATTCCCATATGTCACTTTTGAGTATCTTGTCCCATTCCTCTGCATCCAGTTTAAGGCGCGAGAGACACCCAAGGGTCTTTACAGCTAATGGCAAGCCTTTACATTTCTTCACGATTTCTCTACCAATTCCTTCTAGGATTGGATGTGCATCAGAGCTTCCATAGTTCCCAAATGCACATTTTGCAAATAGTAGCCAACAATCTTCATCAGTTAAGTGGTTTAGATAATGAACTGGAACAGTACGCATGATGGAGGCCACACTTTCATTGCGTGTTGTCACAATGATCTTGCTTCCCTGTGTCCCTGTCCCCGAGTTAAAAGGTCTCCTCAAGGCCTCCCAACTGTCACAATTCTCATTCCAAACATCATCTAGGACAAGCAAGAATTTCTTCCCAGACAACTCCTCTTTTAGTTTAAGCTGAAGCAAATTTAGATCCTTGAAATCGCAACAAACTGAAGTGACTGCCTCAAGGACTGTTTTTGTTATCCTACAAACGTCAAAGTCTTCAGAAACGCATATCCATGCTGCAAACTCGAAGTTCTCTTTCACTCTGTTGTCATTGTACACAACTTGAGCGAGGGTGGTCTTGCCAATCCCAGCCATGCCCACGATTGGAATCACACAAATATTATTGCCATTACCACCATCCGATAGCAACAACTTGATTATGGCCTCCCTGTCATCATCCCTGCCATACACATGAGATTCTTCTATCAAAGACGATGTTGGTATTTTCCATGACTGTTTTTCTGCAACACCATGTTTCAGGCCAAGGACATCTTTTTGTTTTGCAATGAATTCGAGTCTGTCAAGGATCTCTTCAATTTTGAGCTTCATCTGTTTCAAGTATAAACCAAGTGAAATTTGTATAAGATAGCTTGTTTAAGGTAAATTGGGTGCTGGTTGAAAACAAAGGGATTTACCAAAAAACAATGATGCAAAAAAAAAAAAAAAAAACAATTCTGTGAGTTTAATAACGATGAAAAGGTTTTTTCTGATGAACGTGTAGTACTTTCATTTCATACACCTTACGGCATGGGATGAGACATAAAATTCTCATCTCATCTCATCTTATCATTACAACTTTTTCAAACTTTCATATAAAATATCATAAACAATTCAATTTTTTTAAATATTAAAACAATAATAATAATAAAAAATAATATTTTAAACTTTTATCTAAAATTAAAAATTCTCATCGCACTCCCCAAACTTGACATTGCAGGTTTGGGGCAAAGACAAGACCAAGATTTCTCATCTAATCTCATGATCATTACAATTTTTTTATATTTTCGCACAAAATATAATAAACAATTTAACTTTTTCAAATCTCAAAATAATAATAATATTAAAAAATAATATTTTAAACTTTCATCTAAAGTCAAAAATTCTCATCTCACTATCCAAACCTATCATGTTATTATATTTAGGCTTATAGCTTCACACCACAGACATACACACATCATACATATATACATACATACATATATATATATATATATATATATAGTGTTAGTAGCCGCCCAGCTGTTATCGTGGAGTGTACCGCTAGTACATTTTAAAAAAAATTAATATTTTTTAACATCCTTAATTAATAAAAAATAAATAAAAATACACAACTTTACTAATAATCACTTTCGTAACTATTAAGTAAAAAAAGAAAAACTTTCGTAACTTTCATATATATATATATTTAAACTTTTATGAGAGAATTAATCGAAAAGAGAAATGGAAATTTCGCAAATAAATTTCTTGATCGTTGGAGACATTTGAAAGGTTAGACCGTAGATGTATACCTGATTGACGGTGGTGCTGGATCTAGCTTGGAGATTATATTGCAAAGCATCGGTGGCGATCTCATCCCAGAGGTCCTCAGCATCGTAGACAGCATCCTTAAGTTCATGGAGCCACTCTTTCACAAGAGGGCACCTGAACTGTTTCTCCTCCGCATCATTGATCACAGCATTCACCGACAACAAGGTGATCTTCAGCTTCTTCAGCAGCCTCTCGTTGAGTTTCTTTCCTCGTATGTAGTCCACAACCTCACGCGAAGCCACCCTGTCGAACAACACCTGCAGGAATGCTGACAGAAATGCTCCTCCCACCAACTCTGCTGCCATTATCTTCTCTTCTGATCTCTTTTTTCGCAAACGATCGAAAGAAATATTCAAAGCGAAAGAGATAGCAATATCAGAAGAAGAACCAGAGACAAAAGGGTCATATATAGATGCCAACTTCTTTGTTCGTGGTGCATGTATACATACACATACATACATACACACACATGCCATGCATGACATGCAAGACGATTAGTACTCCTTGAACGTTGGGGCAGGAAAAGCTATTCCTATATATGGGTGGACCCTCCATGACAGATACTTTTTTTTTGTCCTTATAACATGGTAGCCTGTATTACTGAGTCAAGACTCGAGATAAAAGGAAGTGGGAAAGAGGAATTGGCCGGGGAATCAAATATGATAGAATTCATTGACTAGTATTCAAATGATACAAAGCTAGCTAGCTGTATTAAAACTTTCTGAAAGATCTAAATATTCTCCTTTTTGAGATCCACGGCTAGAACATGATCAAATGGTCAAAACATCTCATCTTCTTCAGCGAATAGATCGTATTATTCACTATCAGAGAAAGTTCAGGGAAAATTAAGGAAATCTTTATGAAGCTGCGCGCAGCCTGCAGTGGTAGTAGGACTACACATGCACCGGCCCATTAATTCCATCGTGTCTGACACGGAATGAATTAAACAGCGACACATAGTATACCATGACTTGGATGTCCTAAGAACCATGCATAGTAATCAACACTTTGAAACTTAGAATTAACCTCGTTCCTAATTAATGCTAAAATTGGCACATATAGTACCACTCCTTATAATTTCCCTTAATTTTTCCAGTTTGGAGACTTCGGTAAACAATTAACAGTAGTATTGTGTGGCTGAAACACGACCAGACCGATCAGTTGGTTGGAACGACGACCAAGAAAACCCATTAAGGACTTTAATCAACATGCAGCTGCATGTTAGCAGCGCCGAGCGAAGCTAGCTACCAGCTAGCTGACTTGAATGGAGGGTTATTTGCTACGAAGCTGTACGTCGTGATTATAATCCAATCAAACAAAGATCAGATGCTTGAAGCTGAACGTACGTACGTGGTGAAGTACCGTCTGGAAAAATATCTCTTCTTGTCATTATAGCTAGCTAGTATGTATATGCATGCAGTGCTAATTAATTCTTACGGTTTAATTGGACTTTGGTAAACGCCATTTCGGAAAGATCGACCATTTCCCAATTTGACTGCAACAAATTAACGTTGATCTAGCTAGCATGCCGTACTGTTAGGGCAACGATTATATACACAGATCCAGTGTAAATGAATGTGAGTTGCTGTTTTAGGCCAGGCTTGTACGTCATGTTTAGGTTGGTCTTTAATTAATTTGGTTTTATGTCAGTCCCACAGTAGTTGCTTGAAACGACTTTTCAATCTAACATTTAACATATTGGCTACATTAATTAATGAATTATATCATGCATGCAGCAAGGGTTTGTCAATTCAAACTTCAAACAACGGTACTCAGAAATTATTAAGATCGAGGAATTCGTCATGCTTTCCATACAGTTTTTTGTTCGGATGTTCAAAGTTAGAATCAAATTGATTTTATGGTAGATCATCATGATGAAGCTCATCATGTATTCACTTAATTCCCTCTTGCAAATGGATCGAAGAACTAGTTCTATGGGTACTTGTCCTGTAAGATGGCCAATATATAGAAGATGGAAGAACTACTATAACACTACTGTTATTAAAGTAATAAATAAAGTTGAAGGATCACCATGCATGACAATTCAATGATTTGGTTTTATATATATTGGGTTTTAACTCTAAACTCAAATATAGATTCTAACTTTTTTAGAATTGATCATTTCTAAGCTATAGTTTCAACTTGATTTGAGAGAAACGTTTGCGACCTTTTACTTACTAGATCGCTCCTGTATGGTTTTCAATGAGGAGGATATTATTATGAGCAATGTTAGGTACATGTTTTAAATAAAAAAGTGGATCTCACTAAAATGAATAGTTTTTTTTACACTTTTCAAAATGAGGTCTATTTACAGAAACTTGTGCGGGACTTATCTATTTGAGACTTATACAAATCATTTCTTTATTATTATAATCCTTAAGGCATCTCAATTGCTCCATCTTACTATTTTTAATTATGAAAATAAAATAAAATTCAATAAAAAAAAATCAATAAAGTTGAAGGGATGAGTTGGGGTTCTTAAAATTGATTGGTAGAATAGAGGACACGAGATCATAACAGGTATTCGAACAAGAAGGAAACAAAAACGCTACTTACAGTCGCCTTACGTAAATGGCTCGCAAACGGCTGCTGACGTGGAAAATTAAAAACGACGCCATTTTGATTTTATTAAGTTTGCCCCATTTCCCCCCAGCCCTCCCTCCTTCTCTCCAATTTTCGAATCCTCTTATGTGTTTCTCCCTCCTTCCCCAAAGACCTCTCTGTGTTTTCGACCCCTCTCCCCCTTTCTCTCCCCAACTGCCCCTTCCGTCCGTCTTCATTGTTTTTCTTAGACCCTCAAGAAGTTTTTCTCCCTCGAAGCCCTTTCCTTCCTTCCTCTCTGTGTTTCGAAGAGCCTGAAGCTATATTTCTCTCCAGCGAAGCCCCTTCCTTCCTCTCTGTGTTTCGAAATGTAAAGCCATTCCATTTCCCTTCATCCCGACTTCTCACCTCCCTCAAAGATGACCCAGTAGACCTTCCTCCCTCCTAACCCTAACCCAGCCGATTTCCCTTCATCCCAAAACCCTAACCCTAACCCAGCCCACTTCCCTTCATCTTGAAACCCAAACCCTAACTAGCCATTTTCCCTCATTCCAAAACCCTAAACCCCTTTCCCTCATCCAGAAACCCTAACCCTAACCCAGCCCCTTTCCCTTCATCCCGAAACCCTAATCCTAGAAGAAGGTGATTAAGGCACAAGGAAGACACTCGCTCATGTCCGGTTCAGGTGGAAGGCAAGTACATATCCTTTTGTATTATGCATTTTTTTCTTATTTTGTTATTTGCTTTTGTTTTACTTTCAACTATTTTGGTTTGGAGTTTTTTCTAGTGATCATGCTTGGTTTAGTGAATGGGTTGTGCCTATGGTATACATGCATTGTATTCCTTTTGAATGCTTGGATCATGATTGGACTAGTGAATGTGTCGTGATTTGACAGTAAAACAAATTTGGGTTTATGATTCTTATTTAATCTTCTGTAATGAAGGAGTAGTATGGTCAATTTAAAGAAAGAGGAATTACTAGGCTGATGCATAATCTGTATGACCAAATAAATCACAACAGAGATGAAACCAAAATAGTAGTTGGTTAAAATGTCGAATGGCATAAAACATACCACAGAGCAAGGGCATAATTGGTAATTACAAACTTAGTTTAATTTACAAGGCACTTTAATTTACAATCACGATTATTGAACTGCAAACATCAAGATTCCCATGCTCTCCTCTTTAAAGTTAGTGTAGAAGATATTCCTCATCACTATTAAAAAGGAAATAACTTAGCTAGCAAATGTATATTTGGGAATTAGGAAGCACGTTCCAGCTATAAAATGCCAAAAATATTCCCATCACTATTATAAATCAATTGTCTATGCCACAAAAACAATAAAAATAAAATAAAAAAGAATCAAACATTAATGATATCGCAATTCAGGTGGTCGAGGTGGACTTAACAATAATTTCTAAATGCCAACTTTGGAGTTGTATGAATTCATGAACTTTATGTTTACATTAATTACTTCAAAAGGGTCCTCCTGCCAATCTAATAAGAAGACTCTTGCACAGAAAACTCCAATTTTTTACCTTAAGTCTCATACCCATCATGTACTAGCTCTTGAAAACCTGAGACTACTTCTACAACTGCATTAGACAATGAAACTCCCTTTTGTTGGAACCATTGAAAAATAAGCATATAATGAGTATCAAGTAAAGTGTCATGTTCCTATAAAAAACAAAAACAAAAACAAAACAAAAAGTAAAGTGTCATGTAGGCTGCATGAATATCCTGGGGAGAGTACAAATAACTGGCATTTTCCCATTGAAAAGTGTCATGCCCCACTTCTAGAGGCTTGTAAGGAACAATTATTTCTTATTCTTTGCAAGTTATTATTATTATTCTAAAAAAAATTAATTGTAATTCTGTTTTTGGAAAAAAACTACTACTTTGTTTATTCAACCCTGTGGATGATTTAAAAATTACTAAATGGAATTTCATCTCTGCTACTTTGCTAACATTTTCTGATTTTCTGTTTTCTATTGCTTCATTGACCATTTATTTCTGCTTCACTTTTGTAACTGATGAGTTACTGGGAACTCCTAGAGGATTGGTTTATGTGTGTCTTTTAATATGTGTGCCTTTCCATTATGATTCTGGTTGAGGTTAGAATGTCGTCATCAACACTGTCTTCTTCATCCTTTGGCAAACATACTTTGGCTCCGCCCTTGTGCTTCTGTGAGGTTGAAGCTATATTGAGATACTCAAATACTAAAGCAAATCTAGGACGACCCTTCTTAGGGTGTCCAAAGTACAACATAAAGGTAACTACAACCGAAATAATGTAACATGTTTAATAGATTGATTAATATTATGTACATCTAACATTTTTTAAATTTTTATGCAAATATCAGGGATTATCATACTGTAAATATTTTAAGTGGGCAAATAGTAATGAATACATATAGCTATAAGAATATGCAAATGAACTGTCAATGAATGAGGAAAAGCTTGGACACTTCGATGTCGAAATCCAATTAACTGAGCTTTTTAAGATAGTAGATGAAATTAAGAAGAGAGAGATGGTGCTATATAGTAAAAATGAGGAGGTTCGAAAAAAAGAGTTGGTGCTTCTTGAGAGAGAAGCTGTCCTAAGGCGTTCACGTACACTATCCCAGGTGTATTTTGGTCTTTTTGTAGTTGTTTGTAGTTATTTATTGACAAGGTAGTGGTTTATGTTTTTATAATTAGTCTGAATTTGTACTTATGTGTGATGTAAGTTACTTAGTTATTAGTTATTAGATTTGTATAATTAGTCTGAATTTGTACTTATGTCTAATTGTATAGAGTATAGAGTATGACCATTAGATATCATGACAAACGTATAGAGTATTTATCAATGGCTGTTCGATTATGACCATTAGATATCATTTTAATATAAAATACCATAAAATTTACTAAAGATCTCACCGTATATTAAGAGTCATCTAACTTTCAGTACCGTCAGATTCCACCTAGCTACTTAATTCTAATGGTTAGCTTATCTCAACCACCAGCTTGTAGCCTTGCATAGCTTCACAACAACAACAACCAACCCTCCCAACACGCACACAGCGGCGTGTACCACTAGTTTCTTGATCGTTGGAGACATTTGAAAGGACGAGTATCCCTTAATGAAGGATCAAGATTCTAACGCATCAATAATCTACTTCCTCAATCTTAAAAATTTTTATTATAATTTTAAAATATATATATAAAAAATGTTTATTCTTGGTCTAAATGACTAGTAAAAATTAAAATCATGCAAACACTACAAGAAATAGGCCCTTTCCCAGCGATTTTATGTCTGTTGCAAAAGAAATCGCCGCAATAAGATATCATTGCCAGAGTTTAATAATTCGTCGCACGTTTTAGAATCCAATCTTCATAAAAACACTGGGCCGGTCCATATCGCTGGTAAAAGTATTCTCCCTTGTAGTGAACGCTTATTATAAGAGTAATGTTGCATACCACACTGATCTTATATATCATACTTTCATCTCACTAAGTAAAATGTGTCACTTTTATCATCCTTATATCCTCCTTTATTTTAAGGTTAATGGCTGTTAATAGCAATGAAAGTGATATAAAAGTATTTAGTGTATAGAACTTTCCTTATTTATAATCCCATGAATGTGATTGTGCCATGCACCCCATCTCACTACAACAGAATGTGTGTTTTGTGACAGAGGAAACTGTCACAAAAAAATGGTAAACCGTCACTAAACATATTTGGTGACGGTTTGAAACCGTCACCATGACCGTCACCTAAAGTGCGTCACAGAAAACATTTGGTGACGGTTTACTGTTCAACCGTCACAAAAAATATTTTTAGTGACGGTTGGAAGTGTTCCGTTCTGTACAACGTTCGAACGTTCCTTTTTTTGTGACGGTTATGAACTGTCACAGAAAATAACGTTCGGACGTAAAATTAAACGTTCGGACGTTATACCCGACCGATTGGCGTTCGAATGAGAGAAGTTGACGTTTGTTGTATATCGTTCGAACGTATCATATTTACGTTCGAATGTTAATGCGGCCGAACGTTAATTACAATAAACATTCGAACATTTGTTCGAACGTAAACGTAAATGTTCAAATGTAGCGCGTTTAATGTTTGGACGTTATTTCGAATGTAAACGAAGGAGCGTCCGAATGCAAGTTTTTTGTTCGAACGTTAGTCGGTTTAACGTTCGAACGATTCAATTGTATTTACGTTCGAACGTTTGTTACAGTGTGAACCAACGTTCGAACGATTTTTATTTACATTCGAACGTACAGATCAGAAATACTAATTTCATAAAATTTAAAAACAAAATACCAATGGTATCATATTACATACCCAATTAACAAGTAACAATGTCTTATAAAAGTACAAAATTAGATATTAAAACTAGTCAGAAATATTGATAAAATTTATTTCTTCTTTTTCCCTCGCCCACGGGGATTCTGTTGCAACGACATAACACGCTCCATTTGCACCATCATCTCTCGTTGCACTTGCTCTTGCACTTCACTGCGTATTCTTTCCTCTTGGTCTCTCTGTTGGTCCTGCAAACGCGTCTCCAAATGAGACTGTCGTTCTAAGAGAGACTCTAACTCTTGCTGTCTCGACCTCATATACTCATTCTCACGCCGTGCAGCTTCTAAATCTGCTGTAAGATTATTAATTTGTGAAGCCGATGAGGTTGAGGAGGATGAACATTTATGCTTGATAGATCGTCCCAAACCTCTTGCCATACTAGACTGCGGCCCGAGCACTTGGGTGAATATGTCTATGTCACTAGGAGAGGATTCCACAGAAGTCGACTGCATCTCCAACATTTTGCTCTGCAATTTAAAAGGTAATGATCGTAAATATCTAGTAACGTATTAAAAGAAATAGAAATAAGAAATAAACTATTAAAATGTTCTATAAAAAATTTATTTAACAAAATTAAAACTGCTTACATAATTATCTGCAGCGACAGGATCCATCCACTCACTATGCTCATTAGTGTGAGCAGCAGCATAGACATGAATGAGGGAAAAGTTTTCAGGATCATCACGTTTCTAACAAAGCGACAATATTAGCAATTTTGAAAAGAATTAGTTAGTACTTATCAGAAAGAATATCAGGAAAATAAATGAATTCTATAATTTTTTAATTACCATTTTTTCAGCAAGACGGTGGAATGACCTTGAACCGGCACGATGGTGGACAGTCAGAACGGATCTATTCTGTGCATTTGTAGAACTCAAGTGCTACAAAATATATTAAAAATGTTAATTGTAATATGTATACATATAATGTATAAAACGAATATGAATGTAAATAATTAAAAGATATAAATGTAAAATACCTGATAATCTGGAGATGCGAAAAGATCACAACACTTTCTCCAATCATCTAACTTCATCTGCTGAAAAGGAGACTGCGCAGCCTCTTCCAACGTCTCAAACTTCTTGAAGTGGTCATGACATCGTCCTTTGTGACGTCGAAATAGTGTAGCCATCAACTCATTCACGGTTCTGAAATCCTCGCTACGGCCAAAGTCGAGGTCGAATTCATCCTAACAAGGGAATCAGGTAAAAAATATAATATATTATTCTAAGTGAAAAAAATGTACTGAAAAGTAAACTCACCAGCACACGACTTCGAATGTGCTCCTTAATCTCATTCGGAACATCTCGCCATGAGCGCACATAAAATGGAGCATAAGCTCGAACTACTATGCCAATATAGGAGGAAAGCGCTGCTGCACTATCATCCACTCCTCCAGTGGAATTATCAGGAATTGTGATCTTCAGTTTACCGTGCCTTCTATTTTTTTCAAGAGAGATTCCACGTGTATAGCCACGACCGCGACGTGCAGATGCATGAACTACATGATAATAATAGATATACTATAATTACAATTATATAGTTATTGAGAAAAAAGTATATAATTATAATTATATAATTATCAACGACAATATTTCCTTACTGGTAGGTGTCGACTGGCTGTTGTTCTCTTCTGTGTTAGCTTGATCTTCAGGAACGAATTCCTCGAGTGGGGAGTCCTCAATGGATTCAGGACTTGGACTTGGCGGAGGCACATTTCTTCGTTGTCGTTTTGGCGGCATTCTTTAAAATAATTAATTATATCAAAGAAAATTAATTAGAAGAAATTATGAAAATTTAAGATATTTTATAGTCACCTATATAAATAAAATATTTAGTACTTTTACTCTTCAGATGAATTTTCCATGCTTGTTTCAGAATCCCCATCAATAACATCTTCATCATCATCATGCACCTCTTCTTCATCATCTTTATCTACCTCCTGCCCGGATTCTGATTCGTATTCATCTTCTGACTCGTCTTCTTCATCTTCCTCCAAACTGACTTGAATTGAATGATCATTTAATACAGACGGGTCGAGATGTACGGGTGGGACATCATCTCTACACAAGGGGACCAACTCGAGTGCACCGAGGTCAACAAACAAGTTAATACCCTCTCCATCTTCCTGGTATGCCTCAACAATCGGATTGTCATCTTCATCTCCACTATTCTCGTAATCTGCACTCGTTCCTGCTTCATATATATTTCGAGGAACAAATTTTTGTACGACTCGCCAAGTTATCTCCCCACTATCTTCATCAACATTTTTTATTGGATCAATCAAGTAATAGACTTGGGTAGCTTGACAAGCCAATACGAATGGATCATCTTCGTACCATTTAGATGCAGTATTGACACTCGTAAAGTGATTATCCCTATGTATCGAAACCCGACCACCGCCTAGATCCCACCAATCACATTTGAAGACATATGTTACAGACCCACCCAGATATTTCAATCCGATAATATCACGTATGACACCATAATAGTCAATATCATCTGTTCCATGACTCCCCTCGACCAACACACCACAATTTTGAGTCTTTCTATTACGTTCACGGTCCAAAGTATGGAATCTATAACCTCGAACCGTGCATGCAGTATATCGAATTGCTCTATTTGAGGGACCACGGGCCAATGCATACAATTCAGAAGAAATTGATCCGGGATCACGAGCACGTTGTTCCAAAATCTAAAAATTGAAATAGTATATATTTATTATTTTATTATCCAGAGTTAAAAATTTCACAATATAACATATATATAATTTTAGTTCATACACGTTCTTCAAACCATCCCGGAAATTCTTCCTCGTGTCTTGCCTCTATATTTTCTACGCCTTCCGTTCTAAGTTTGTCCATGTGGTCACTGTTATAACATGTTGCAAAAGAAGTATATTTTGAGCACAACAATTCTAATTAATTTAAAGAAAACTATAATTATTCAAATAAATTAAATGACATACCTAAGATAATCATCAATCTCTCGGCAGTTATTTAGCACATACCACCGAACTTTACCCAACTCTCCATCAATTAAATCGTAACCTGTTTGTGCACCCAAGGGTAGTACATTCTGGGAAAACACTGATAACTCACGAGGAGGCGGAGTAGCAAGATCAGCATTTCGCTCTTGACGACTAAATCGTGTCTCAACACCACGAAGATATAGAGAGCAAAATGTTAACCATTCATCGTGTATATAAGCCTCTGCTATTGAACCCTCAGCTTTGGCTTTATTCCCAACAGTGCGCTTCAATCGACCCAAATATCTTTCAACTGGATACATCCAACGGAACTGCACCGGTCCACCCAGAAGTACCTCTCGCGGTAAATGTATTGCTAAATGGACCATGACATCAAAAAATGATGGTGGAAAGATCTGCTCGAATTTACATAGTATATTAGCAATGTCTTCTTCCAATTTCGACAACACATCTCGATTTACTACCCGAGCGCACAAATCCTTGAAAAACATACATAGTTCAGATATGGCGACACGTACATTAGATGTCAGCTTCCCACGAATTCCCACAGGTAATAACTTCTGCAAAAAAACGTGACAATCATGACTTTTCAATCCATTGATTTTCCAATCATCAGGACTCACGCATCTACCAATATTTGAAGCATAACCATCTGGCAACTTCACACCTTGCAACCATTTACAGAAATCAATCCTCTCCTCCCTCGTCATCGTAAAACATGCATGCGGCATGACTACCCTGTTGCCTTCCACCCGCAAATGCAAATTATGTTTAATTCTCATTCTCTCAAGATCTTTCCTCGTCTTGATCGTGTCTTTCGTCTTTTTGTTAATACTCATCAATGTACCCAGTATATTATCACAAATATTCTTCTCTATGTGCATTACATCCAAACTATGTCGCAACTTGCATGACGACCAATACGGCAAATCAAAAAAAATACTACGCTTTGTCCAATTCAATTCTGATACGGCTCGTTTTCTCTTGTTCTTTCCCCGACCTTTGCCAAAATTGTTCGCTCTAACATGTTGCAGTTGTTCCACTATCTCTTCTCCAGACAACTCTTTTGGTGCAATCCTATCCTCTACTCTCCCATCAAACTTGGCACATTCTCTTCTCCATGCATGATTTGCTGGTAAATAACGTCGATGACCCATGAAACACAACTTCTGAGAAAATTTTAGCCACTCACTAGTAGTTTCTTTATTACACGTCGGACACGCTAACTTCCCTTTCGTACTCCAGCCGGAAAGATTCCCATACGCCGGAAAATCATTTATGGTCCACATTACCGCAGCATGCATCTGAAAAGATGTCAACGTAGATGCATCATAAGTTCTAACCCCTGTTTCCCATAACTCTTTCAGCTCTTCAATCAACGGCTGCATGAATACGTCAATATCATTCCCAGGTGATCTAGGGCCAGGGATGAGTAAAGTTAACAAAAAGTTTGGCGCCTTCATGCACCTCCATGGTGGAAGATTGTACGGAATCAATACAACGGGCCAAGTGCTATAACTTGTACTCATATTCCCAAAAGGGTTGAATCCATCGGTTGTGAGTCCCAGGCGCACGTTACGAGCTTCTAACCCGAACTCTGGATACTGATTATCGAAAGACTGCCACGCAAGTGAATCAGCTGGATGCCTCATATACCCGTCATTCTTAACTCTTTTCTCCTCGTGCCACCTCATATCATGAGCTGTTTTCTTACACATATATAGTCTTTGCAACCTAGGTTTCAAGGGAAAATACCGCAACACCTTAACCGGCACGTTTTTCTTACCTTTCCACCTCGACTCTCCACATACAGGACATGCTTGTTTCTCCTCGTTCTCCTTCCAGAACAATACACAATCATTCTTGCATGCATGTATGGACTTGTACTCAAATCCTAATCCCTTTCTCAACTGTTTCGCTTCATAAAAGTTCTTAGGCAATGCAGACCCTTCGGGAAGCACCTCGTTAAATAAGTCCAATACCATGTTTATTGCTTTCGTCGACATCCCACACAATGATTTTATGTGAAGCAACCGCACAATAAACGACATTTTGGAATGTTTTGTACAACCTGGGTAAAGCTCGCGCTTTGCATCTTCCCACAGTGAAGGAAAATTTTCACAATCAGTCCCTGATCCACCACTTGAGGCATTGTCGTTAACCTCATCCATAAACATCCCAGCTCCAATGTCACCCAACATCTCCTCCATGTCATCATGCTCATAATCATCATCCATGTGCCGTAAATAATTGTGATGATCGACCAATACATCTGCTGACCCTTCATACGGCTCACCATGCAGTACCCATCGCGTATACCCCAGATCCATACCGTTCACAAATATATGACGCTCTACTTCATCCAATCCTATCGCACACAAATTTTTACACCCTCGACATGGACACTTAATGTAACCACGACTATCAGCAGAGGCCCGTGCAAAATCAATGAAAGTTCTAACTCCACATGCATAGGGTACGTAATCCTTTCCAAGTCTATCGTCCAGACGCATCCAATTTTTGTCCATTTCTAAAAACATCCAGATATTAATAACACGTACATTGAAAACTCACATGCATGTCTTGCCTCCAATTCTCATTACTTTTTTGATAAGGTAGTTGGTCCTATCCCATTCGAGATTATATTCTCCATATTACACAAATATCGTCACTCTACTAATTTTCACGTTAGTAGAAATTCCGGCAGCACCTCCCCATAATTCTCCAAGTATACATGTTCAAATATCGGGATTGTGACCCTACGAACAGTATACCCGAAGAACAGTAGAAGAAGATACCGAAACTTCATATTAAACGTAGAAAGTAGCGAGTAACAAAAATGTGTAATACAGATAATATAATCTCAAACTGTCCACACTGGACAATTCAGGAATCAGTGGACACATAAATGTACACTGATTCCCAAACGGGTCTAAGGGTATTTATGCAATGTCACACGCATCTAGCAAAAAATCATACAACAATATCTCCATGTTGTTTAAATTAACAATGTCACCTTCAAGTAGTGTTATATTGTTAAACTAAAGAGGGATGGAAGATTATGTGACCCTACGTTTCGTGTCTTGTACACAACGAGGGAGAATGATCTAGAAATGTTTAAATTTTAGTCTAATTACTTAACCGTCACAAACTGTCCGACCTTGACAAGTCTCAAGGCCGAAGAGACTATGACAGTCAAGCAATTAAATTGAAATTTCAACATTTCTTCAAGATCATATTCCCTCGTTGTGTACAAGATCATTATTCTTAAAGTATAATTTTAATTGTTATACTTAACTTCAATGGTTATACTATAATTTTAATTATTATAATTCTTAAAGAGTTACTTTTATGCATGTTATTACTTAATTTCAAATATTATTATAAATATTTAATTATCATACTTAAATTTCAATGGTTATACTATAATTTTAATTATTATAATTCTTAAAGAGTTACTTTTATGCTTGTTATTACTTAATTTCAAATATTATTATAATGCGTTTTATTATCATACTTAAATTTCAATGGTTATACTATAATTTTAATTATTATAATTCTTAAAGAGTTACTTTTATGCTTGTTATTACTTAATTTCAAATATTATTATAAATATTTAATTATCATACTTAAATTTCAATGGTTATACTATAATTTTAATTATTATAATTCTTAAAGAGTTACTTTTATGCTTGTTATTACTTAATTTCAAATATTATTATCACAATTTTTCAAATCCATATCACAACATATTCACAATAACTCACAATATATTCACAAAATAACATGCCACATGTATTAACAAAGCCTAATGACAATATATTTCTAATAATAAACACGATATTTCAAATTTATATCACAACATATTATTATAACTCACAAACAATATAGAAACTATACCAACAATAATCACAATATGATAAAAAGTAAGCATAAAATAACATGCCACAAGTATTAACAAAACTTAAGGACAATATATTTGTAACAATGTAAACATATTCAAACGTCATTCACAAATAATAATTTAAATATTTCAAGTCTATATCACAATAACTCACAATATATTCACAAAATAACATGCCACATGTATTAACAAATTCTTAAACTTTAGTAAGCAATAAACATGTATTTACAAAGCCTAATGACCATATATTTCTAATAATAAACACAATATTTCAAATTTATATCACAACATATTTAAAATAACTCACAAACTATTTACAAACAATAATCACAATATGATAAAGAGTAAGCATCAAATCACAACAACATATTGATAAAGTTTAGAAATATACCTAGCACTCACAATATCCTCTTACAAATCAAAATCTTCAAACTTCCCAAAACAAGCAATCCTTCAAAAAAATACAACACTAACTTATTAGAAATATTCTATAACAAAAACACATTCTATAAATATCATAAAATTTAAATAAAGACAAGAAATAAAAATATTATCTTACCAAAACTCACCTCTCTCTCACACCAAAACTCAACTCTCTCTAACTCAACTCTCTCACTCCAACTCTCTCTCTCTCTCTCTCTCTCTTCTCTCTCTCTCTCTCTCTCTCTCTCTCTCTCTTCTCTCTCTCTCTCTCTCTCTCTCTCTCTCTCTTTCTCTCTCTGTTGCGCGCACGGGAGAAGAAGAAATAATGCGCTTCCTCCCGTGCGCGTACTGATTAAGTTCTAAAATTATTACTTTAAACGTTCGAACGTTTAATTTTTACGTCCGAACGTTATATTCTAAAATTATTCCCGCCCAGAACGTTCGGACGTTTACAATACACGTTCGAACGTACCCTTCTTATGATATAACATAAAATCTAGCGGGAAAGTTCCCGCACTTTCCTCATATATGTTCGAATGTATCACAATTTTTCGTTCGAACGTTCGTAGATTTATAGATAAACGTTCGAACATTTAACTTAAACGTCCGAACGTACATTTCATGAAAGTGTTACCATATTTGAGCGGGAAATCTCCCGCACTAATTTAACTAACGTTCGAACGTTGACAGATTTAATGTTCGAACGTATAGTATAAACGTCCGAACGTCTGAATAATCACACAGATACCTTAATCGAGCGGGAAAATTCCCGCCTCTTAGTTTAACGTTCGAACGTTAACTTGAAACGTTCGAACGTACGATTCCTACTATACTTAACTTATAGTATAATAACTATACTACATTTTAAATATCTATAACTATATACTACATTGTATAGTATGATAGCATAGTATAATTTAAATGATAAACTATACCATATATATAAATCAATAATATATATTAAATTGTTACTTATTAAATTCTTTATTATATACTAAGTTATAGTATAATAACTATACTACATTTTATATATCTATAACTATATACTACATTGTATAGTATGATATAGCATAGTATAATTTAAATGATAAACTATACCATATATATAAATCAATAATATATATTAAATTGTTACTTATTAAATTCTTTATTATATACTAAGTTATAGTATAATAAATATACTACATTTTATATATCTATAACTATATACTACATTGTATAGTATGATAGGATAATATAATTTAAATGATAAACTATACCATATATATAAATCAATAATATATATTAAATTGTTACTTATTAAATTCTTTATTATATACTAAGTTATAGTATAATAACTATACTACATTTTATATATCTATAACTATATACTACATTGTATAGTATGATAGCATAATATAATTTAAATGATAAACTATACCATATATATAAATCAATAATATATATTAAATTGTTACTTATTAAATTCTTTATTATATACTAAGTTATAGTATAATAAATATACTACATTTTATATATCTATAACTATATACTACATTGTATAGTATGATATAGCATAGTATAATTTAAATGATAAACTATACCATATATATAAATCAATAATATATATTAAATTGTTACTTATTAAATTCATCAATAAACACCATAAACTCATAAACTATTCACAAAATTCACAAACAATAATCACAATTATTTCAAGAGTAAGCATAAAATCACAACAACATGTATATATAAACATATTGCTAAACTTTATAAATATAACAAGCACTCACAAAAAAACCAATAATCTAATTGTCAATAATATTATATAACATCTTAATATATAACTTAAACATTTATAATATAATATATTATAGATAAAATTTTGGAAATTAAATTAAAAAACGTTCGAACGTAATAATAAGTACGTTCGAACGTTCTGTGTATATAAGGCCAAAACCGAACGTTGAAACGACATTTCGGTGCCCGTTACATCGTCTTCTCCGTTATTTGCCACCACGCCTCCGTCACCGCCGCCGTCAACTCCGCCATAACCGTCACTAAAAGGTAGGCATTCATCTTTTATGCAAATATCATGTATTTTATTGAGATTTAGATTGAGATTTGGATTGAGTTTTGTTTAAAACCGGATAAATATTACCGGATGTTCAACTTGATTTTCCGGCCACCACGGCCAGTCATTGGCCGAATAGTCACCGTAGAAATGTTTCTTGAAGTGTATACTTCATTTACATGGTGACATTTCGGCATTTAGACTCTTGTAGAGAAATTTTCGAGATTTCAATAATGGCTGAGTCGACTCAGCCATTCTGCGTCGAAACGTTCGAACGTTTCATCGTGACATTCGAACGTACGATGTTTAAATTACAGAGCCGTTACGGCTTCCACGTTCGAACGTTAATCGTCTTACATTCGGACGTTAATATTATTATACGACATACGTTCGAACGTGAATATTTACTTTCGCACGTAAATCACATACGGTCGGACGTTTAATTATAACATCCGAACGTAGTGATTTTCTACATTATTCATGCTTCGACGTTCGGACGTTCATATTTACGTTCACACGTAAAACAAATACGTTCGAACTTAAATTCGAACGTATTTGTTTGCTGCTTATGTTCGAACGTACATCTGTACATTCGAACGTATTTGTTTTACGTTTGAACGTAAATTTATTTACATTATTTTACGTGCGAACGTATAAATTAACGTCCGAACGTTATCTTTAACGTTCGAACGTTAACGATAAAACGTTCGAACGTTAATGCAGAGCATCTTAAAATTAATACAAAAAAATGCATTATTGTAAATAATTTTTTTTTTCCTTTTCTATTTTCAGGATATGGCTCTTCCACTGCATACACGAAAACGAGGGAGGGAAGGAGCCACGTCGGACACTGCCCGTATCGGAGCTCGTACTGTTATGGTAGAGAGAGAGGTCTTAATTAATGAGTTCGACGAACTCTGTTGGCAGCAGACGAACCTAAGAGATGTTTTCCTCAGTAGAGGCTGGGGAAATATGTGCACATTGAGGGGGAAGGTATACCCCTCAATGGTTCAAGAATTCTATATGGGGATGTGTGACATGCCTCCAGATGCATCCTCTCACACCGTGACTGTACGCGGTATTTCTATTGAGGTATCGGCAGATGTCATCGGCGAGCACCTCGGGATTCATCGAGGTGCTCAGACTACACACTCAACACCCCGTGAGGATTTAGGCACTTCTACATCATCTACTGGCCGGGGATGTGAGCCAGCATCAGCCAGAGATGCAGGCCAGTCAGAGGCTGAGGATACTGGCGTCGAGGCTCGGGATGATGACCGAGACGAGGATTTCTACATCCTCACCGGGAGGGATCGCATGCAGATCGAGCGGAAGAACGCCTTCAACCAGATCCATCTGCTGCATTTCTTCCGCATGTTGCACCTGATTGTTGCAACAAATGTCGATCCTGTGGCTCATAAAACCACATTTAGTCGGCTTCGGGCACAATTTTTGATACGAGTGGCACGTGGAGATCCTATAGATTTGCCACTGCACATTTTTGAGAGGATCCGTTACGAGGCGAGCATCGTCTCCACGGATAATCTCCCATATGGTGTCCTCATCAGCCGACTATTACTTGCACGGGGAGTGCCGACCCAGCCAGAGGAGCGGGTCAAAGATCAGATGAGCCCCCTCGACATGACCACGCATCGGCGTAGCATTGGACAGGCGAGGGGACGTCAGCCACCCCCTGTAGAGGATCTAGTTCCTCCGACGCAGCCTGAGCCAGGTCATGTCGGGAGTACTAGTCAGCATACGCCGAGTACATCTGCAGGAGATGTGCGGCCTGCTTGGGTTGATGCGGTCATATCACAGCTGACTGCGCATATTGATCATAAGATCGATCGATCGCTCGAGGCTATATCGGCGACTGTTGCCGAACTCACCCATCGTGTAACTATCCTCAATGACAAGGTTGATACCTTGACGGAGGAAGTACGGAGTTCGACTTTTGCAGATAACGTTATCATCTGACTGTTGTTTACTACGTTCTATCATTTTTTGTATTTTATTTTTAATATTTGTAACGAAAAATATTATTGAATATTTTTATCGTTTTTTAATTTCAATTTTTAATCTTCTTTGATGTTATAATTTCCAACTTTAATATTAAATCACTGCATTTCAAATATATATAAATCAATAATATATATTTATATATTACAAAGTGTGTATATATAAATATATACAATTCAATTTTTTAGACTTGTTCACAAATTATGCACAATAAAAATCACATAATTTTTAAATTAAAGTCATTTAATTTAAATTTACAATAAACGTTCGAATGCTATTACTTAACGTTCGAACATTGGTGCAAACATTTTACGTTCGAACATAAAATTAATAACATTCGAACGGTTGCACCAAAACACTTTACGTTCCAACGTAAACAGACATAACGTTCGAACGTATATGTGACGTTCGAACGCATATGTCTTATACGTTCGAATGTAAAAAAATCTCATTCTATCTTTAGTGACGGTTTCCAAAAACTGTCACAGAAAATACCTTTTAGTGACGGTCTAGGGACTGTCACAATTTCTCAACCGTCACTAAAAACCAATTGTGTTGTAGTGTCTTATAAAAGATGTTAATTTTTTCTAATAGAATTTTAATGTCTCCATAAATGCACTACTTTTAAAATTAATCATATTTGTACAAGAGTGGTAAGAAAAGGTTGGAGGCTGCATATAATCACTCTTTCAAAAATATCTTCTCATCCAACAAGTTCAGTTTTAACAAGACTCGCGAGCTAAAGTCATTCTCGAAGAGTTCAAGCATAAAAATAAATAAATAAATAAATTGAACAAGAATTTAAATTCTTGTAAGTATTCAAGTAGTAAATACTATAATTAAGTTATTCTAAAAAAAAAATGATATTTGCAGTTTTAGAGTGTGAAAGCTCTACACACTCATTTTGAAAAAAAAAAAAGTAAATTTGAGACCCACATGAAAAAATTATTTTTTTAATAGTAGACCCCATTTTTTTTTAAAAAGGAGTGCACACCCTAAGACTGTAACTAACATTAGTCTTCCAAAAATATAAACGTACAAGAAAATTGAATTTAAACATTTAATTATCAATATCATTCTCATGATGCTGAAGTTCGTTGTTAGGCTGATCATTGACATGTATAAGGAGTGGCAATTTAAGGGTATGTTTGGCAGTACAACTGCTTTCAAATATTATTCTTAGGTATTTCTTTCTCAAACGTCACTCAAATACAAAATATTTTTTAATTTTAAATCTTGATTTTTACATCTAATCACTACCTAATGATTACAATTTTTCTAAACTTCTAAACAAAACATAAAAAATAATACTACGTAGTATACTTTAATACTAAAGTATATTTTAATACTTTTTCAAATAATTTCTCTCTCATTTCTCAAAATTTAATAAAATATCTTAATTCAAACTATTGCAATAATATTCAAGAATATATTGAGTTATTTTAAATATCCAAATGGCGCCTAAGGCTATTTGTGTTAAGTTATATTATAAATAGATTAATGATACACTTTTATGTAACCATGTACCTGTTAAATTGAGAGTATTTATGTAAAGTAGTGCTAATTTTATAATAATCTATTTTTTTTCCCGTCAACTTAAAGTAAGTGATAATTTAAGACCGTAGATATATACCTGATTGACGGTGGTGCTGGATTTAGCTTGGAGATTATATTTAAAAGCATCGGTGGTGATCTCATCCCAGAGGTCCTCAGCATCGTAGACAGCATCCTTGAGTTCATGGAGCCACTCTTTCACAGGAGGGCACCTGAACTGTTTCTCCTCCGCATCATTGATCACAGCATTCACCGATAACAAGGTGATCTTCAGCTTCTTCAGCAGCCTCTCGTTGAATTTCTTTCCTAGCATGTAGTCCACAACCTCACGTGAAGCCACCCTGTCGAACAACACCTGCAGGAATGCTGACAGAAATGCACCTCCCACCAACTCTGCTGCCATTATCTTCTCTTCTGATCTCTTTTTTCGCAAACGAATGAATGGCCAGAAATATTCAAAGCGAAAGAGATAGCAATATCAGAAGAAGAACCAGAGACAAAAGGGTGCCAGCTTCTTTGTTCGTGGTGCATGTATATATACACATACATACACACACACATACATACACACACACAAACCATGACATGCAAGACGATTAGTACTCCTTGAACTTTGGGGCAGGAAAAGCTATTCCTATGGGTGGACCCTCCATGACAGATACTTTTTTTTTTTTGTCCTTATAACTTGGTAGCTTGTATTACTGAGTCAAGACTCAAGATAAAAGGAAGTGGGAAAACGGAATTGGCGGTGGGATCCATGATAGAATTCAATATTGACTAGTATTCAAATGATACAAAGCTAGCTAGCTGTATTAAAACTATCTGAAAGATCGAAATTAATATTCTCCTTTTTGAGATCCACGGCTAGAACAAGATCATCAAATGGACAAAACATCTCATCTTCTTCATCGAATAGATCGTATTATATATTGATCACTATCAGAGAAAGTTCAGGGTAAAATTAAGGGAATCTTTATGAAGCTGCAGCCTGCAAGTGGTACTAGTAGTACTACACACCGGCCCATTAATTCCATCCTGTCTGACACGGAATGAAACAGCGACATATATTATATATACCATGACTTTGATATCCTAAGAACCATAGTAATCAACACTTTGAAACTTAGAACCTCGTTCCTAATTAATAATGCTAAAATTGGCACATATAGTACTCGATCCTTATAATTTCCCTTATTTTACCAGCTTGGAGACTTCGGAATTAGTCCGACTTCGGTATACAAACAGTATTGTGTGGCTGAAAGACGACCAGACCGAGTTAATTGGTTGGAACGACGACCAAGAAAACCGACTTAATTTAATCAACATGCTGAGGACCTGAATTTTGAAAGTTATATATGTATATATCATGTTAGCAGCGCCGAGAGAAGCTACGTAACACCTAGCTGACGTGAATGGAGGGTTATTTGCTACGAAGCTGTACGTCGTGATTATAAGTTAACGATCAAACAAAGATCATCAGATGCTTGAAGCTGAACGTACGTACGTGGTCATGAACCGTCAGCTGGAAAATCTTTTGTTGTCATTATGGCTAGCTAGTATGTATATGCAGTGCTTAATTAATCTTACGGTTTAGTTGGACTTTGGTAAACGCCATTTTGGAAAGACCATTTCCCAATTTGACTCATCCATGCGCGCAACAAATTAAGATCGTTAAATTTAAGAGACCTAGCTAGTCAATGTTGATCTAGCTAGCATGCCGTACTGGTTAATTAGGGCAACGATTATATACACAGATCCATTGTAAATGAATTTGATCAGTTGTTGTTTTAGGGCTTGTGTTTAGGTTAATTAATTCACTACAACAAATATGGTTTTTCCCACGAATTCTTTTTCCAAGATACATGATCGTGGCAAATAGTAGGACATGAAAATTGTTCGTGGGAAAAAAGACATGCCTTTTGCCATGAGATAACGTTGGCAAGTAAAACTTTGTGAGAAAATAATTTTTTTCTACGAAATAAACACATTTTGCGGCGATTAAAACTCGCAGCAAATAAACTTACCAAAAATATCTTCATTTCGTGGGTTATTAGTTCTTGCCACAAGGTTATCAATTTTTTGGGGCGGCATTTCCTCGCCTCAAATAGTCTTAACCTTTGTTACATTGCTCTCGTGGGTAATGAGTTTTTGTGACGAGATTATTATTGTTTTCGGCGACTTTTTGTCGCCACAAATATACCAACATTTTTAATTCTACATTCTAGTATTTGCGGCGGCTTTTTAATAAAATTAAATCCTCCACTCCATTCTTCCCCCCCAAAAAAAACTCCCGTGACTCTCTCTCTCTCTCTCTGACTGTCGAGCCTCTCCTCCTTGATGCGCCACCGCGAATGGCTCCCCTTGTCGTCACACCACCGTGGATCTTCCTCCTCAGCCCCTCGCCCTCTCGCTGACTCTCTCTCTCTCTCTCTCTCTCTCTCTCTCTCGGATCGCAGCTGATCCGTGCCCCTCCGCCGTCTCTAGCCATGGCCATCGCCTCCCTAAGCCGCCCTACGGTTCCGCCAGTCACCAACTGTCGCTCCACCCTAGCTCCCGCATCTCTCTCCCTCGCACGGTCTCTCTCGCGGGTCTCCAATGCACACCTCCCCACGGTTGTCTTATTACAGTGGCCTTCCCTGCTGCCGTGAGCCATCATCTCCGCCTCCAACCAAGACGCAATACCACCACGAGCAACCCATGGACGCAGGAGCACCTCCCGCACGCCTCCTTCGCTGTCCAACTCTTATGCATGGTAAAAATCCTACCTTTGTGTCTCAAGTGCATTATTTTAATGTATATAGACGTGGATGGTGTGGTATTAAGGGCTTAGGCAGATTTGTATCTATGTAAATTTACTATTTCAAATGTTTTAAACTAAATTGCACCTCACAGGATTTTGAGTCTACTCTGAAAATGGTTTTAGGCTAGTCGTGGATGAAAAGAGAGCTGAGGAGATGAAAGCACTTTTAAGATCCAAAGTTAAATAATTGTGCTGGTAAGGAGCGCCGTAACTAAATTAGCTCCATGCCTTATTTGTCTTGGATTTATGTTATGTAAAATTTTTGAAAGGATTTGAAGTTTTTCATGTATACTAACTTCATTGTTATATGTACATTCCAGGGAAGCTCAAACTTATCTATCCTAACAGAAACTAGAGTAAGGCAAGCAAAGAGGTGCATGAAAGTGACGTACAGTGCTTTAATCTTGTATAGATTGATAACAGATTTTATTAATTAGTGCTTCATTCTCAAGTGATCAAATACATTTATACAAAAGTTTGGATTTTGTCCTTTATTTTTCCAGTTGGTAAACCAATATCATGTCCATGTGCATTAGGCTGTAGTTGGTACATTTCAGCACTCAAGAGGCCTTTTCATCGCATCTCGATGGTTGCTTCTCAGGGCATAACAATAGGTTGTTACATTTGCTTCTGATCACATTAGTTCTAAGAGCCTCATAATTACCGTTGTAGTGATGACATCTATTGGAATGCCTTCAGACTTTTAAGCTCTTAGTTTTCACTGGCACTTCTTGTTGCTTGCCTTGTGCAACAATTTTCATACTTGTCCTTTGAGGCTGAGATACTTAGGCGAATATATAATATCTCTTGGGGTATTGATAAACAATGAGAAATGCTGAAGAAAACAATGTGTTGGATGGTTATCCTGACTTGTTCAATACTTGGGGGACCTTAAGGCTTTATTTTTCAATACTCTTTACCGTGTTGTCTTGACTTGCTTTATTTTCTTAGTCTTGTGTTTACAATATCTTGATTTTTGGATTAATATATATGTACCACAGTCGTCGTTTTTTTTTATTTTTTTTATTTTACCATAGTCGTTGCTTGAAAACGACTTGATGCATGTTCAATCTAACATTTGACATATTGGCTACATTAATGGATTATATCATGCATGCAGCAAGCTGGGTTTGTCAATTCAAACTTCAAACAAGAGTACTTTGAAATTATTAAGAGGAATTCGTCATGCTTTCCATACAGTTTTTTGTTCGGTTCTTTTCAACTTACAGTAAGACACACACACACACACACACACACACACACATATATATATATAGGATCTGATGTTCAAAGTTAGAATCAATTTGATTTTATGGTAGATGATCATCATCATGAATCTGTATTTACTTAATTCCCTAGCTCTTACAAATGGAAGAACTAGTTCTATGGGTACTTCTCCTGTAAGATGGGCGTAATATCTACATATATATAAGAAGACGGAAGTGGGAGGGCACACATGTATACATTACCACCCACTACCATAACATGACTACTGTTATTAAAGTAATAAATAAAGTTTAAGGATCACCATGCATGCATGACAATTCAATAATTTGGTTTTATATTTATTGGGTTTTAACTCTAAACTCAAATATTGATTCTAACTTATAATTGAGCTCTAAGCTATAGATCTCTTCTGTATGGTTTTTAGCGAGTAGGATATTATTATGAGTAATGCTATATACAAGTCTTAAATAGACAAATTTCGAGTATTTTGTAGAAAAATGTATTTCACTAAAAAAGAATTTTTTTTTACACTTTTTAAAATGATGTCTACTTTTTTACAAAAATTTGTGTGAGACTTATTTATTTGAGACTTTTACAAATTATTTCCCTATTATTATGGTCGCTAAGGCATCTCAATTGCTCCATCTTACTATTTTTAATTATAAAAATAAAATAAAATTCAATAAAAGTTGAAGGGATGAGTTGGGGTTCTTAAAATTGATTGGTAGAACGGAGGACACGTGATCGGAACAGGCATTTGAACAAGAAGGAAAAACCAAAGCAACGAAGAGACAAAGAAGGATGTCGTGGACTCGTGAACAAGTGCTCTCTCTCTCTATGGGTTTTCATTCTTTGCAACTGAATTTCTAGTTTCTTAATTACAATCGGCCAGATGGTAACAGAAAAGACTGCCACATCCGTGCCACAATTGTTTCCTTGCTGATGAGATGCGCTTCTAGCCAGTCTGGCTGGTTTTAATATAAAAACAACCCTCCACTAATTATATGCCACATCAGCTATTACACATAACAGAAACAAGGTACACCTACAGAGAATCACAACCTCACACAGCCCTCTTTCACAATTCGATACTTAGTCCGTCTCGTAGCTCACGTATAGACGACGCCCACAGTTCCAACTCCCACGGTTCTGATGCCCACCTGACTCCTTAGTCCATCTCTTGCCGACGCTAACCTCTCATTCCGACGCCCACACATCTTATCTTCAGAAGTTGTTCCCATTCATAGCGATTTCTCATGGCAAATCGGCTGGATGAAACATGGGAATGAAGTAATGTAAGCTATTTTATTGTTAATCTTCATTGATTCGTTCTATTGAAATGCCCTGTTTTGATACACACACAGAGAGACTCCTAGAAAATACTATCATAAAATCCCCAAGCTAAGAAAAAAAAAAACACACAATGGATTCATTCTTACTGATAAAAAAAAACTACTAACATCCTTACAGCTTATATAACTTAATCACTTTAAGTAAAAATGAAGAGTTCCATAAATGAATTACCTACTCATTCCGCACCGTATTTCCAGATTTTGTGGCATATCCAGCCAAAAGCTCAGCAGACGACAACACTAACAGATCTGTTAGCCTCTCTTCTTCAACAAAGTCATGCTCAAAACTGCTCCACTCAATGAAAATCATGCTCAGCAGCCAAAATCATGCTCCACTCAACGAAAATCAAAGAAGAAGATGAGAGAAATAAGAGAGATTACTTACTGTTTTGTCGCGAAATTATGGGGTCATTTCACCACCACCGTCGCAAGATGGGTTCTGTCGAGCTCGCGGGGCCTCCACGGGGCGGGTCGTTTCACCACCACCGTCGCGAGATGGATGGGTATCGGCCGTCATTGAAAGGGGGTAGGCTGAGAGGGGCTTCGATTTATTTTTTTGGGGGTTAGGTCACACAAAAGAGAGGGGGCACGGGGGGAAGGCGACACAAAAGAGGGTATCAACCGTCACAGAAAGGGGGTGGGCTGAGAGGGGCTTCGATTTCATGCTATTGAGGGTTAGGTCACACAGAAGAGAGGGGGCACGGGGGGAAGACGACACAGAAGAGGGTATCGGCCGTCACAGAAAGGGGGTGGGCTGAGAGGGGCTTCAATTTCATGCTATTGGGGGTTAGGTCACGCATAATAGAGGGGGGGGGGGGGGGAGGCACGAGGGGAAGACTACACAAAAGACTGAAGAGAGGGGGCACCGGGGGAAGACGAGAGGGATAGATAGAGGCGCTTCATCGTATGCATCTCGGTCACACAGGTGAATGTGTGTGCTTCATACATGGCATCATAGGATTGGCGGGCTGTTTTTATGCGTTTATAAGCCCGACTGGCTCTAAGGTATTCTCCTTGTTGATTTAGGGCTAGTTTGGATAATGTGATGAGATTTGAAATGAGATGATTTTAAATGAGTTGAATAAAATATTGTTAGAATATTATTTTTTAATATTATTATTGTTTTAGAATTTGAAAAAGTTGAATTGTTTATTATATTTTATATTGAAATTTTTAAAAGTTGTAATGATGATATAAGATTGGTTGAGAATATTTCTGTATCCAAACGGGGGTTAACTATAATAATTGACACTACAATACACATTATTTACGTGATATAATTTTATTTAAAAGATAAATTTTAAATTTTATAAAGTAAAATTTACTATTTAATTGAGATAAACGATATGTTCTATCGAATAAAATAATTCAAACTGTGTCAAACATCTTGGTCGGAATGTAATATACATGTGAATGGATCGAGATGGAGCCGATTGTAGGGAACGCCGACTATTGTGGTGGGCAGAGGAGTATGCACTCACGTTTGTTGTGTGAGGGAATAGCTAAAGGAAGCCTATGGTTTTTGACTTGTCCAGAAAATACCAAAATAATTTAGGTCAGTTTCAGTTTGTCCGCTTGTAATTTTGAAATTGACCTCTTGACATTAATTTGCTGGCCACATCGTAGCCGTTAGATATATCTAATTTAATTTGAGATTTAAAATCCAAACAGAAATTAAGTTGACACTGATAATATACCTAAAAATATTTTTTTTATCAATTTTATGATTTTTTTTTATCAATTTTAATATTATATTTATAAAAAATTTATCAATTTTATGTATCCTTGCCTATTTCAAATAAATCAAAAATCTTGGTGATGAGTAATGGTGAAAAATATTTGTGCATTTTTTATTTGAGAAGTGTTATATTCTTAAAAAGATCTCATAACAATAAACTTACAAATTGCATTTTTTATTTGAGAAGTGTTATATTCTTAAAAAGATCTCATAACAATAAACTTACAAATTGAGATGATTTAATGTGATACTTTAAATTTATTATATAATAAAAAAATTATAATCTAATATATTACATTAAATTATTTTAATTTATAAATCTATTTATATAAATCTATATGTAATTAAAACATTTATATTTTTAAAAACCTTTCACGTCCAATTGTAATGTAATTGAAAAGAGAAAATATATTTGTAATTGTGATTTATGTAACTGTCGCGTAATTATTTTGAAAAAAATGGATAAAACATAGGATCTATATAAAAAAAATTAATTTTTTAATGGTAGACCTCACTCTTTTTCAAAGTAATTACATGACGTTTCCGTACTTCACAATTGTATATAGAAGTATCTGATTGAAAACTATAAAACAAGGCTGAAAAAAAAAAAAAAAAAAAGGGGGTACAAAACAAGGCCAATAATTCAATGTACAAGCACATCACAGCAATCCTGGACTTTCCTTTCTCCGTGGGGGATTTTTGGTAACTGACGTTCACGCAAAAGTTTCTTTTTAGAAATTCCATATTTTTTTTCCATGGCTTTAATAGGAAGTTGAAGCTTTCAAGCAACCCAATTTCTCTCTTTTGTCAGAATCTCCTAAATACTTGGAGAATCCTCCTAAAATACTCTCTCAGATTTCAGAGAGTATCAGACTCTGATGCCACCTCTCTCTCTCAAAATTAAAGGTTAGCAGATATTTTTCCTTCTGGTTCTTGCCGAGGGTCTGTTTGATTTGCTATTTGGAGTTGGTAATTGTAATACTAATCCCAAGTCAGTTTTTTTTTTTCAATATATGAATAAGCTGTTCTGGGTGTAAATAACTGTATGATTAAAACTGTTTAAAACTGTTTCAGTTAATAACTGTATACTTGTTTTGTTTGGTTTCCTATGAAGTGATTTTGGGTCTGTTTGATTCGTTGATGGAGCTAGAGAGACTGAAATAGTAACTGCAAAGTTTTCTTCTTGAGTTGAGTTTTTTATGGAAAAGGAATGGAATTTGTTTTATTTTCTTTAAGTTCAAAAGACTGGAAGCATTTGCTCGGTGTGATTTAATCTTACAACTATATTTTTCAATAATATCTGTTTATACCTGTTTCTTCCCAATCTCTAAGCTTTGTTTGGTTTTTAAGAAAGAAAAAAGTTGCATGATAAAGGATGGTAAAAGTGTATAATTTTTTTTTTTTTGTTTATTTTCGGCTTTGTACTAGGTAGATGTAACTATTTTGGAAACTGATACAACTTTAAACTTACATCATTTGATTTCATTATTCTTCTTCTAAAAACAGAAAATCATTTGCTTTGGGTGGCCATTACAGGCATAGTTTCTTTGCTATGGAAATTCTCTCGTACAACTTTGCACCACTCTCTCGTGATGTAAATTTAAGACTGGAATTGGTTCTGAAAAGCTCAAATTCACGTCATTCAAAGCTCAACTTCAGAAAAAATAAGTGCACTAAAATTGATTCCAAGTGTGGATCTTTGAGATTATGCAATTTGGATCAGTCTCTTTTTGTAAAGAAGCTCAGCAACCAGGGCAGCTCTAGTTCACTAAATATCCTTCAAGGCTTTAGAAACGTTGAATCGAAGGTCCTGAGTGGAGGATACGATGGTTATGTGATTGGTGCGGAAGATGATGCTAGAGATATTTCGGAAAAGGGGGAGTCAGGGACTAAGGTTGTAATTCCAAACTTGCCAGATGAATCCGACGGTGAATCTATTGCTCCAATCAGTAGTTGTTTCTGGGAATGGAAGCCTAAATTCAATGTACATTATGAGAAAGCAGGGTGTGAAAATGTGAATTCCCCAAAGGTGCTCTTTCTTCCTGGTTTTGGTGTTGGTTCTTTTCATTATGAGAAACAACTAAAGGATTTAGGACGTGATTTTAGAGTTTGCGCAATTGATTTTCTTGGGCAAGGCATGTCATTGCCTGTGGAAGATCCTACTCCTAGTTCTAGTGAAGGAGATGATACATCAGAGAGGAAAGATCATGCCTGGGGCTTTGGAGATGAAACCAAACCATGGGCAAGTGATCTTGTTTACTCTATTGATTTATGGCGGGATCAAGTTCAATATTTCATAGAACAGGTATGCTATTGGCTAAAATTTTCCTCTCTTTTCTTGCTGTCACTTTACTTCTTGATGTTGTACCAAAATGAGCACTACACCGTGTATTTGGTAATTAAGCTGGTTTGACTTTCATGTTTCTTCCAATCCATATGGTCTAAATAATACGTTAAGTTCATGATAGCCTTTACATAATACTAGATCTTGTTGGTTTAGTTCATCATGGTTAATCCCATTATATTTCATCTATGTGATTTCAAACTTGTGAGCAAATCAGTAGCTGTCAATCCATCTTAATATCACTGGTTGGTTTAACTTTTATGGTAGTTCAAGTATTTTCTTCATCAGTATATGTTAGATGACAACGTCTTGTCTTTGTGGACAAGAAACTTTTTTTTTTTAAAACATTTGTCATATCACCTGTCAAATACCATTCTCGTTACACATAATCTTTTGATAGCCATGCAGGAACCTGACTAAGAGCAAGATTTTGTTGCTATTTCAGTCAACATAGATTTAGGATCTGGAACATATTATCAACTTGGCCTGCTAGATTTCAGATATAGGATTGCTTCAATTTAGTTTATAACCAAGGAGAATAAATCAATCATTTTTTTCAGGTTATTGGTGAACCAGTTTATATCGTCGGAAACTCACTAGGAGGATTTGTGGCCCTATACGTTGCAGCGTGCTGTCCTCATTTGGTGAAAGGTGTAACATTGCTTAATGCAACCCCTTTTTGGGGATTTCTACCGAACCCCATAAGATCTCCTCGACTAACAAAAGTATTTCCATGGGCCGGAACATTTCCCCTGCCTTCCATTGTGAGAAAGCTCACAGAACTTATGTAAGTTTAAGTAATTGTTTGGATCACCTGGTATCTGTTTTTGGGATATGTTCCTGCATTTCACAATCATCTTGTAAACTAGCGTTGCATCTCAAATCAATGGACATCACATCATCTTATCAAAAAATGTTCCGCTAGTGTGGAGTCTAAGGCTTGAAAAATGAAAAGTTTGGAATTTATATGTTCAAACTCTATTGACTAACAGCATCTTCTTTTTTTGCGAGACTTCAGTTGGCAAAAAGTAAGTGATCCTAGGAGTATTGCAGAAGTACTCAAGCAAGTTTATGCAGATCATTCAATAAATGTTGACAAGGTGTTTTCTCGTATACTTGAGATAACACAGCATCCAGCTGCTGCTGCATCATTTGCCTCAATCATGTTTGCTCCTCAGGGAAAATTATCTTTTAGGGAAGCTTTATTAAGGTGAATATTACAAAGGATCAAGCTGCTACACATTTCTAGTGTCTTCTTTCCCCCTTTTCTTTTGTTCAATGTTATGGATTTCCAGTTCATTTTTATCTGTAGATCTCACATGAACAATGTACCAATCTGCCTCATGTATGGAAAAGAAGACCCCTGGGTGAGACCTGTCTGGGGGCTTCAGGTGAAACGGCAGGTGCCTGAAGCTCCATATTATGAGATCAGCCCAGCTGGTCATTGTCCTCATGATGAAGTTCCCGAGGTATGTATCTTGTTGTATAGAATAGTCACAACTACTAACTGATGCTTGTCTTCTCTGGTTTATTTAACTATTTTTTCCAATTTAAGTTGGTCGAACAAATAGAACCTTGTTTATTTATTTATTTTTGGAAGTTAATCCTTTTATTTTGTGGGACCTTAGACTTGTAACCGTTTGTTATCAACAGGTTGTGAATTATTTATTGCGCGGGTGGATAAAAAATCTAGAAACCCAGGGTTCAGTTTCATTACCTCTGCTTGATGATGGAGAAGATGAAAATGCCCTGTGCAATATTGACAGGGACTTGGAATTTGTGAGAGATGGATCAAGAAAATCAGTGAGGGTGCGTTTCTTTGGATCTAAATTCTCACTTTGGGAAACGATAATCTCTTATATCAGATTTCTCTTTGGGAAATCGTGATATTGCGGATTTGCCTGTCTAAAACATAAGGTGAATTTGGAAATGTACCATATTAATTCTCATATTCTTGTGTAAGTATTTATCATCTTCTCATTTGTATTCTTTAGAAGCCAAAGCTTACTTTTTATACCCAACTACTTTGCCCCCAAAAGCCTAGAGATGGCTGCATTCGTCACAGGCAAAGAAATCTATACAGTAATTCAATTCATTGTGGTCAGAGAAATTTAACTCGCAAGCCCTCTCGGCCACCTAAATTTCAGCAACATGAGTGCTCTTTCGTCCCAAAACTCCATTTCTTCATGTTCAGCAATGTGCACTGCGCTGTGTGCTCGAAATTCAAACCTACATTATCAATGTTCTATTCGTCCCAAATTTCAAAAGCGGTGGTTCCTTGCAGTCCAAAAACTGTTTACAATTTTTAATTCAATACATAATAACAATGTGTATGTATTTAATGGTCAACCCATTTCATCTTCTCCTTCAAAAGGAAAATATCATTTGTTTTCCAAAAACATCTCACCTCACCTCATTATTACAACTTTCTCAAATCCCCACACAAAATAAAATAAATAATTTAACTTTTTCAAATCTCAAAATAACAATAATATTAAAAAATATATTCTAACAATATTTTATTCAACTTTTTAACTTTAATCTCAACTCATCTCATTTCATCTCATCTCTAAAAACAAAACAAACGAGCTTGGCCTTAATTCAGATTACGGAAAACTTGTTTGATGTACAAATACTTTTTATGCTCCATGAGAATCATTTGAACTTATACAACAGCAAAACAAGCGCGCGGTTTTCATGACAGCCTATTAAAAAAAAAAAAAAAAATCAAAGCGGTTTTCATGGCGGATATTCACGAGATCTTTCCAAGTTTTCATGTTATAGATAGCATACAAAATGGAGAAAAAGTCAGTGCTGCAGCGCATATCCCAGCAAAAGTTAGTTAATTCGTTGGTTAAGTTTCAGTTCCCGTTTATTTTTAGCTCATACGTTGTAACTTTTTAATTTAAAATATTTTTTTTAATTAAAAAAAAAAAAATCATTTTGAGGTAGAAAAATACAATCCCAAACTTTAACTTCCAATAGGGAAGATTCGAAGATTGACTAACTTTCCAAAGCTAGAAGTACTGCCCGAGATGGTGAGGCTGCTGTCTAGGACATTCCGATCTCTTAAACACCCATTCCCTGATCCTAACCCATCAAAATCATCATCATCACCATCACAGTCATGCTCATCATCATCGCCAACACCAAGAGTATCTCTAGATAGATTGAGCTCAAGACCATGGTGCGTATACCTCATTATCTCCACCAACGCCCCCATCAAAACCTACGTTGGGGTCACCACTGATTTCCATCGTCGGTACGTTCCTTACGTTTTTGGCAAGATTTATTCTTTTGAAGGGTTTTTTGGTGAATTGTTGAGAATTCTCATCTGGGCAAATCTTAATTGGTTTATTTTAGTGCACAAAAGGAGGTAATTTCGATGTTTGTAATTTGATCGAAGATATATAAAATGTTATCAAATTCTATAATTTGATTATGTGTCTATGGCTATCTAATTACTCCACTGATAATGGGTTCGACTGAGTATGTTGAATTGAATTAAAAAAGCAATCTTTAAAATGTCTCATTTTGTTATTTTGATTGTATCTCATTAGATACTGTGCATGCATATGCTCTCTGTAATTGATGCCTGAATCTTTTAAAATCTTGAAGTCGTTTACAGTTTGTTTTAGCATGTTGATTTGGATTAACAAATAGTCATATACTCTTATCTGAGTTTGACTAAAAAAATTGTTGTTATTATGCTAAAATTCAGATTTTTTTCCCTTTAATGCCTCTTAGTACTTTTGGAAACCTTAAAAGATTTGTAAGGTTGTTCTAACCAGAAAAATTACTTTCCTTTGGAGCTTCTTGTGCCTCCCTCCTACGGTCTACTTGTTCCCTCTACTTTTCTTTGTATTCAGGTTTCTTTTGTGCTAGTGTTGGTGTTTGCCAGCTTGTTAGCAATTATGGCTTTGTATACCGTATGCCTCAGACATGCATAAGCAGTGTGGCATTTTCTATCTATATTTATTATAGGGGAAAAATAAAAGAGTAAGGGAATTTTTTATTTTGGGGAGGGATGTATAAGAGAGGAATTAGTCACGGGTGTTCTGCTTGCAAAAGGTTTACCTTCCATTTCACTCAATAGTTGCAAATTTTGCTTCTGTTAGCTGGTTCAGAGCCTATTGTCATTCATATTAGACAAGTCTCATCAATATTCGCTTTAACAAATGGAACTTTTCCTGCAGTCTCAAACAACATAATGGTGAACTTAGAGGTGGTGCAAAAGCATCTCGGGCAGGAAGGCCATGGGTATGTGCATGCGTTATCCGGGGCTATAAGGATCAAAGCGAAGGTATCTTACTTTGCAGAAAGCAAGTAGCTAACATTCTGTGAGTTTATGCTGTCTCATATGTGTAGAATTTGAAAAGAATCTTGTGAACTCTTTGACGTTCTTGGTTCTAGTGTTTTTTTTTTTTTTTTTGTTCTGGTTTTACTTCTCTTTAGCCTCATTTTCTTGGGATTTCTATTATCATCAGATCGAATTCCATACATTTTTATATATAATAATAAAATCAACCTATTTTTGGTGCACTGCATATTCATTCATTTATTGCTATCATTTTTAATTGCATTACAAAGGTACTTGGATGGTAGTTGTTGCGAGAAAAGCAAAAAAGGAAGAAGAAAGCCCATTATGGTGGCAAAATGCTATATAGCTACTTCGACATAGTGCAACCAGTTTGTTAATCGCAGATACTTTATAGGCACTAACAGTTTATGACCTTCCCTGACATATATCATCTACTCTTTTGTCTTAACTTCTGGATTGAATTGTTATGACAATTGATGTTGAAATACCTGGATTGAGAACAGGAAGGTGGTGAATGGGATCCCACTTTGCCCGTGAGGGAGAAGTTCTTAACCTTTGTAATGATTCCAAGGGACTCCAACTGTAACATTGACTAATTATTCTGGATTATAGGCCCAGATATGGCTTGAGTTTTCCTTGGATAGTTACAGATGGTGTTTTCAAATTTACTAAACTATTTTGCAAGTAATGTGCTTAATGACAGTAAATTCTTTCCAGTGAAATCAGATATTTAGCTAGACTGTTTCTTCTTTACATCAGTGATACATTTGGGAGTAGCTGAATTCCCACTTCTTATTTGCATACTGCATACACTTGATGAAAATTTTGGCAACAAGCATGACGATTTGATTTGGCATACTGCTGATGACTAACCTGCTCTGGTTTATCGGAGAATATTGTTTCCATATTCTTTGCTGAATGTAATAACATTTAAGGCCTATTATAAACTTATATTGGCTGAATATCCCCAGTTAGTTAGTTGGATATCTCAGTCTTTTTCTTTTTGAACATGCTCGTGTAGTATTAAGTGTTATTCAACCAGTCCATGATCCTGTTTGTGTTACCATTGTAACTGTATGCATAACCCAGTTTTAGTGGATTGGAAATGTTAGTATCTCATGATCATGTTCTTCTTTAGATTTTGTTTTACTTAGTTGACCAATGATATACTGTTGTTTGGGGGTGGTTGTGACAGTGCTTTTTGTTTTCTTAATCACATTTGTAGCTTGTGAGTTTGAATCAAAATGGAAAAGATTTTCGAGGAAATTGCCACGCAGAAGGGAAAACAAAGAAATTCCAAAGCATTTGGATGAGACCTCACTTCACTTGTTGCAGCATAGGCAAGCAGCTCTGAATAGAGTTAAAGGTTTGTTTGATTGCCGTCACCTAGAAATTGACTGGCAATTGAATCCTTACTGATTGGTAAAAGACATTTTTTTTTTTCATCTGATTTTTGTAGTTTAATAATCTAAATCAATTTAACCAAGTCAAATATAATTGTATAATTTGGAAAGATCACACATCAACATGATGATTGACAAACGGTAAATGTTTGTATGCAGAAACCAGACCAGACTGATCAATGGTTTAATCTAATATGTTCTGACCTGTCATGTTAATAAACTAGATGTGATTGAAATATTTTATGGGCTTCTGTGCATCTCAGATTTCTGTATGACATGTTTTAGTGGCTAATTTTCGTGGTTATGTCATTTTGACTGTGTTTTTGTTTCCATATTAATCAAAGTGTCAATCATTAAACGCAAGCTAATCTCCTTTCTTAAGATGCAATCTACTTTCTTATTCTTTTTTCTTTCTTGAAAAGTAAGGATTTCAGTGTAGAATAACGCAAGCAAGCAAACATAGACGAAACCAAAATATAATTACTTGAGTAATGGTGAAAGAGTAATATTAGATACAGTCATAAAGTGTGCAAGTCTTGTATACTCCCGTTCAAAAAAAAGGTGGGGCCCACAATTAAAAAATGAATTTGTTTCACGTAGGTCTTAAATTTGTCTACTTTTTTCAAAGAAATTACACTGAGCTTGTCCACCTTAAAACTCAACGATCTACAAGCCATTTTTCAGTGATGGAAATGGTTGATCTTCTCAACTATTATTCAACATAAGACTCGCAGAGCAAACCAAGTGTTATCCATCACAACCAAATGGTTTCACGTGCTTTTAGTTTGACAAGCCGTGAGAGTTTTTATATGCACAGATCTTTTTCGTGTTTTTGGGTAGATTGCAGGTATCTTGGTAGTTGGTACTCAAACTAGACTTAAGACGGCATTCTGGTTGAGATGCCATGGAATAAAAAGATTCACCCGTGACAGACTTTCTTGAAACAACAGACAAGTCAACTTGATGATCTTAACGAACTTCTAGGTGAGACCTAGCCGCTCGATATTAAAGAGGCCTTATCATAGGATCATTTAGGATGATGCTAAAGTTCAATTGCAGAGAGTTTCAGCTTCAATTTATCTTTAAAAAACTTGAAGGATTCTGCGAGTGACATTCTTCCAGAATTCGCCCAAGGCTGCGTACTCTTGAAATGCCCTCTCGTCAGCCTTGAACCGGAGGAACTGCAGAAAGAACAGCCAAAAACTGGTGACTATAACAAATCCGGAAAGAACAGCCAAAAACTGGTGACTATAACAAATCCGACGGTCAAGGGCCCCGAGATCAGCCAAGGCAACCGCCACCTGCTGGAGAAAAATGTCTTCAAGACAATCTCAACTATGAAACAACCACCATGGAGGATGAAGAACCAGGTTACCTCCCAAGTTGGCCTCAAGCGCCCCCATGGAGTAGAACACGAGCTCGTGCATGAGCCCCGACACCAAGAATGTGGTTAAGATGGCTGGGAGTGAGGCCCACTTGCGTCCAATGACACGTGTGGCAGCATGGCGGGTGGGGTTGTATACGGTCATTCGTAGGATGTTGGTGACCATGAGGTTCCACCTCCTGCCCCAGAAGTCTTGTAGTGAGGTGGTGAGGTAAGGCTCATTGAACTGAGGCTCCAACTCCACTCCTAATAAGGCTCGAGCCAGGGCTGCCGCCACGGCTAGGATGATTTCAAGGAGGAAATAGATATGAAAGCAATAGAGAAGCAATATGACCTTTGGATGGATATGCTCACTATAGTCATAGACACGTATCATAATGGCCAAAGGACGCCCATTACTGCATGCTTTATGGGGAATACATGGCCATCTTTAGACTTTTTGAAAGTGGGGTTTTCTTTGTTGTTGCCATTAAGATATGACATTATTGGAGAAGGGCAGCTTGTTTTATCCCGGGTGTATTTGGGTTTCCCTGGTAGTGGTTTTGGAGGCAGAAGTTTTTCTTTTTTGTGGCCCATTTAGATGCGATATTATTGGTGGAGACGAGTCTGTTTGATTTGGGGTGTTGCTAGGTATCTGTATTAAAGGTTTTGGAGGTATTTTTTGTTGGATCTTGATGGGAAAGCAACCAACAGCTACAAAGTGTTGTGAAAAACGATGACAATAAAGTGAAAATAAATGCACGAAATTAAACAATCACACACGACACAGTATTTACGTGGTTCGGCAAATTGCCTACGTCCACGGGAGCTGCAGAGGATTTGTATTTCTTGAGGAATCACAATACAATGATGTAGAACAGCTACTGTTCACTCAGACACACTGTACAAGACAAAAAGAAAAACAATATATATGTTGTACGGCGGAAACCCTAATTCTGGTGAATTAGCGATGCTCGCTCGAGCGGCGTGTCGAGCCCGCGTCGAGCGAACTTGTCTCCCGCAAATGCTCGAGCCGTGAGTCGAGCGGCTCCTCAAGCGAAGCTCTCTGACTTCCCTCCGCTCGAGCCGTGAGTCGAGCGGTCATCGAGCGAACCTCTCTGTCCCGCAATTGCTCGAACGGTCTGTCGAGCTTCCTTCGAGCGAAGCTCTCTGTCTTGTGTTCGCTCGAGCGGCTAGACGCTTCGCTCGAGCGGCGTGAACCAGACTCCACATACTCAACAATTCTCCCACTTGGAGACTGGTACACCCACATGTTGTCCTCTGCCTCAAACATGATATCCTCCACCTCTGCAACTCATAGCTCCTGTCTTCATGCTAGAAGACCAACTGAAGTTGCGCACAACTTCAGTTTCTCAAGTGTAACACCCTTTGTCAACATATCAGCAGGGTTCTTACTTCCACAAATTTTCTCAAGTAGCAACTGTCCATCATCCAACAATGATCGTATGAAGTGATACCTGATCTGAATGTGTTTAGTCCTGGAATGAAATGCTGGATTCTTGGCAAGGAATATGGCACTCTGGCTGTCACTGTAGAGGGTGCCATTCTGATTCTTTTTACCCAATTCCTCCAAGAAGCCCTGTATCCAAACCATCTCCTTTGCAGCTTCTGAAACTGCAATATACTCAGCTTCTGTAGTAGACAAAGAAACTGTCTTCTGTAGATTAGAGCCCCATGAAACTGCAGTACCACCCAGAGTGTAGACAAACCCTGTGGTACTTTTTCTGCTATCAATATCTCCAGCCAAATCAGCATCAACATAGCCTTGTACCTCTAAGCCCTCTCCTGAGAAACACAAGCACGTTTCTGAGGAGCCTTTTAAGTACCTCAAAATCCACTTCACTGCTTCCCAATGTTGTTTTCCAGGATTACTCATGTATCTACTCACAACTCCCACTGCATGGGCAATATCTGGTCTAGTGCAAACCATAGCATACATGAGTGACCCAATAGCTGAGGCATAAGGAACCTTACTCATATAGTCTTGTTCCTCCTCTGACTTTGGTGTCTGATCCTTGCTGAGTCTGAAGTGACTTCCTAAGGGCGTGCCAACTGACTTGGCCTTGTCCATACTGAACCGGTTGAGTACCTTTTTCACATACTCAGCCTGTGAAAGTCTCAACGTGCCTCTGATTCTGTCTCTAGCAATTCTCATGCCAAGGATTTGTTTTGCAGCTCCCAAATCCTTCATTGCAAAATGCTCTGACATCTGCTTCTTCAAACTATTGATCTCATCAATGCTAGCCCCTGCAATGAGCATGTCATCCACATATAGCAACAAAATAATATAAGAATTGTCAAACTGTCTAACATAGCAACAATGATCTGCCTGACATCTGATGTACCCTGCACTGCACATGAAACTATCAAATTTCTTGTACCACTGTCTGGGAGCTTGTTTCAGGCCATACAAGCTCTTCTTTAGTCTGCAAACTGAGCCTTCTTTTCCTTTTACCACAAACCCCTCAGGTTGGTGCATGTAGATGTTTTCTTCAAGATCTCCATGAAGAAAAGCTGTCTTCACATATAGCTGCTCAAGAAATAGATCTTCAGTAGCAACCATAGCCAAAACTAGCCTGATGGTTGTGATCTTTACCACAGGAGAAAAGATCTCAGAATAGTCAATGCCCTGTTTCTGTTGGAAGCCTTTTACAACAAGTCTGGCCTTGTACCTCTTACTGCCATCATGCTCAGTTTTCACCCGGTACACTCACTTGTTGTGTAATGCCTTCTTCCCTGATGGAAGTTTTGTCAACTCCCATGTCTGATTCCCTAACAGGGAATCCATCTCATCCTTCATAGCCAACTCCCACTTGCTAGAATTTTCATCTTGCAAGGTTTCTTGGTAACTTTGTGGTTCTCCACCATCTGTCAACAAAATGTAATTCAGAGAAGGTGAAAAACGTTGTGGAGGACGTATAGTCCTAACTGACTTTCGAACTGCAGCTATTGGAGTGGACGGCTCTGGATCTGATTGCGGAATAATGGGAATGGGTGTGCTGGACCCACTCTCCCCGTCACTCACATCTCTGCACTGCACTGTGACCTCTGGTAGATCATCCAAACTCACAAACTCAGACTCCTGAGGGGCTGCTTCAGCAACTGCACTGGACTTGTCCTTGTACACAATCTTCTCATTGAAGATCACATTTCTGCTTCTTATAATCTTCCGACCCTGATCATCCCAGAAACGATAGCCAAATGCCTCGTCCCCATAGCCAATGAAATAACATTTCCTTGACTTAGCCTCAAGCTTATTACGAGCATCAGAATCAATAAGAACATAAGAAAGACAGCCAAATATTTTAAGATGAGAAAATTTGACCTCTTTCCCGCTCCAAGTCTCCTCAGGCAATCCACAATCCAAAGGAACTGATGGTCCTCTGTTTATCAAATATACTGCAGTGCTAACTGCATCTGCCCAGAAAGTAGGTGGTAGCCCAGCGTGCAGCCTCATGCTTCTAGCACGCTCATTTATGGTTCTGTTCATACGTTCAGCAACTCCATTTTGCTGTGGTGTCCCAGGAATGGTCTTCTCCATTCTGATTCCCTGAGTTGCACAATACTCCTTGAACCCGCCATCAATATACTCACCACCATTATCAGACCTCAAGCATTTCAACTTCAAGTCTGTTTCATTCTCAACCATGGCTTTCCAAAATTTGAACACATTAAATACATCAGATTTATGTTTCAGAAAATAAACCCATACCTTCCTGCTGTGATCATCAATAAAAGTGACATAATAGCGAGAACCTCCAAGAGATGCCACTGGGGAAGGTCCCCACACATCAGTGTGCACAAGATCTAGTCTCTCTGACTTCAGTGTTCTACCACTCTTCAAGAAACTGACCTTCTTCTGTTTCCCCATAATACAGCTCTCACACATACTGAGATCAACTGCCTTCAGTTCTGGTAGCTTGCCTCTAGACAGGAGTTCTTTCATGCCCTTCTGACTCATATGGCCAAGCCTGCAATGCCACATGTCTGCTGTGCTCTCTACAACGGTAGTGGCAATAGTGTTATTCAAACCAGTAGTCATATAGAGTGTACCAGTTTTCTTACCCCGAGCCAGTACTAGTGCCCCTTTGGTGACCTTCCAGGTGCTGTCTGAGAACACTACTGAGTGGCCACAATCATCAAGTTGCCCAACAGAAATAAGGTTCTTCTTTAACTCAGGGATGTGTCTGACCTTTTGCAAGGTCCATTTGTTCTTGTTAGGGAGTACGATGTCGATGTCTCCCATTCCAATTACATTCAAGGCTTCTCCATCAGCCAAATATACCTTTCCAAAGTCACCCGCAACATAACTTTGCATTATCTCCCGGTGGGAAGATGTATGGAAAGATGCCCCTGAATCAAGTATCCAGTCATCAACTGGACTATGAACTGCAAGCAATAGTGCATCCTGTAAATCTTCAGTTACCACATTAGCACTATCGTTCTCTGTCTTCTTGGGATTTCTGCAATTCTTCTTTATGTGGCCAGCCTTGCCACAATTCCAACAAATTGCCTGCTGGCCAGGTCTCATCTTGCTCTTGCTCCTGTTCTTTGATTTTGATCTGCCTCTGTATGAGTTCCTGTCTTGTGCTCTTCCCCGAGAGTCAACATTCAGTGCTGAACTCAAAGCTGAGGTCTCACCTGAATCTCTCCTGCGTACCTCTTCAGTCAAAATCAAATCACGGATGTCATCATATTTCAATTTTGACTTGCCAGCAGAATTGCTAACAGCCATTCTCATGGCTTCCCAATTATTTGGCAGTGATGCCAATAGTATCAATGCACGTATCTCATCATCAAATTCAATTTCAACAGACGACAATTGATTTGTGATAGTATTGAAATCATTCAAATGCTGTGCAACAGATGTACCATCCGACATCTTTAAATTAAATAACTTCTTCATCAGATGTACCTTATTATTTGCTGACGGCTTTTCATACATACCTGATAAAGCCGCTATGAGATCCGCAGTCGTCTTCTCTTTGATGACGTTGTGTGCAACGGATCTCGACAGGGTTAAACGAATAACCCCCAGGACCTGTCAATCCAACAGAGTCCAATCAGCAACTGACATGCTGTCTGGCTTCTTCCCCAACAATGGAAGATGGAGTTTCTTCCCATAGAGGTAATCCTCTATCTGCATTCTCCAATACCCATAATCCGTGCCATCGAACTTCTCGATCCCCGATACTCTCACTTCTGCTCCAGCCATCGTTTTTTCTCAGACCCGAACCTTGGCTCTTGATACCAATTGTTGTGAAAAACGATGACAATAAAGTGAAAATAAATGCACGAAATTAAACAATCACACACGACACAGTATTTACGTGGTTCGGCAAATTGCCTACGTCCACGGGAGCTGCAGAGGATTTGTATTTCTTGAGGAATCACAATACAATGATGTAGAACGGCTACTGTTCACTCAGACACACTGTACAAGACAAAAAGAAAAACAATATATATGTTGTACGGCGGAAACCCTAATTCTGGTGAATTAGCGATGCTCGCTCGAGCGGCGTGTCGAGCCCGCGTCGAGCGAACTTGTCTCCCGCAAATGCTCGAGCCGTGAGTCGAGCGGCTCCTCAAGCGAAGCTCTCTGACTTCCCTCCGCTCGAGCCGTGAGTCGAGCGGTCATCGAGCGAACCTCTCTGTCCCGCAATTGCTCGAGCGGTCTGTCAAGCTTCCTTCGAGCGAAGCTCTCTGTCTTGTGTTCGCTCGAGCGGCTAGACGCTTCGCTCGAGCGGCGTGAACCAGACTCCACATACTCAACACAAAGCGCCCCAGAGAGACTGATGGGTCAGAACACAGAGGGCCTTGACCAAAAGCAAAGAGTAAGAGCTTGAAATTGGCAAGCCATGAAATGAAAAATGCAGATATGGATCCAAGATGAATCGAATGGATATAGAGAGGAAGAAAAAGAAAGACGCATAAGATTGGAAGTATACAAAGCAGTCTTGTAAGACCTTTGGAGACTGTCTGACTAATTGCATAGCAATAAGAAAGACATACGAAGACTGAGATCCAAACCTCTATGAACTTGTTAATCTCCCACTCCATATATTATCTTCTTTTCAATCCTCCTGAATTTGTGCTTGCTCTTGATCCTTGCAATGTTGGAGGCGAAGAACAACTGAATAATGGGGATAATCCAAGACCAAGAGGTGGGTGAAGAAAAGTTCAATGAACAGATATGAAGAAGGCGACAGGAAACAGAATATTTTTAGTAGCAGATTGACCATTTTGCATTGCAGAAGAATTAGGATATTATTATAATGCCTGCCTTCTTTAACATATGGAGACGGTCACCAAATGAGACTTTGAAATCCAGATTTTTTTGTTTTATAATCTATTTTAGCAAAAAGCCATCAGCTTCACGAATGATCAGAAGAGATGTGAAAGAAACGGAAAGGGACAGTACTCATGTACCGGCTTCGTCATACTTTGTATAAACAATTCCATGTTTTATCTGTATTTGCTTTGTTCCATAGCCATTTTCCTTTTTTCTTTTTGCAGAATGTAGCAGCTTCTTGTTGCTCGTCTGAATCGTTAATTGACTTGTTTACTCGTATCTAATAAGACCTTATCAAGTCAAGATTTTTTGAACCAATTAACAACACATTGATTTCTTACTAAGAGAACCAAGGATCGAATCTCTCATCTCCCATATATCAAAAAAAAAAAAGTAAGACCTTATTATCAGATAATCTGATGAGAGTATGGATGACGTAAAATACTCCTTAAGAAAGTTTGGTTAATGCGTTAAAAATAAATGAGTAATGCTACATATAGTGGTGGAATGCGCAAACGCCGTGCAGTCGCTTTGAAAAAAAGTAGGGTTTACTATTAAAAAATTAATTTCTTTTCATGTGGGTCCTATATTTATTCACTTTTTTTAAAGCGACTGCACGGCGCTTGCACACTCACGACTGTAAATATCATTTCTCAAAATGAAATGTTCAAGTTGCATGGAATTATGGAGATGAGTGGTCATTCAACAGCTAATATATAGCTAGCTAGGCATGTCATGTTGTTAATTTCACGTGGAAATAGTGATTGCCAACTAATTAGTTAAATGATAATTTGGGTGTGGGCTCATGAATCACGATGATTGATGTAGATTATTATTATTATTATTATATATGTAATGAAGCATTGTCTGAATAATAGTACATGCCAATTCCTGCGCATTTCACACTTCTTACACATGTTATCAACTACGAAAAATCAGCCCTTTGAAGCCCAACGTGATTCGTGGCAAATATTTTAAAAGATTTGGGCTAAGTTTTGACTTTCAAGCACATATATTTTAGATTTTTGAATGGCATGGAGTATAGAACAAGATATGTAATTTCATAGCTGACCTTCTTGTCAAGTGGGGAGTTGGTGGGTCTAATTTGGATTGGTTTGGAGATCATTTGCTGCCTAGTATTATTAGAGGTTTTCTTCAGCTGGACAAAATTAGTCTTCCTTATTTGTGAATTTTCTAAGGAGTTTCCTGATACATCCTTATCTTCTGTTTTATTTGTTTTTTTCTAATCAGTCCCTTGCATGTCTTTTGTGTGCAGGTTTATTGGTTTGTCTAGGGTTGGTTTTATATAAATAGTTTTGGGATTTTTGTTAATTTAATAATGTTTTGTTATCATGAAATTTTAGTCAATTTGATAATTGGGTTTGGTTTTTTTTTGTTTATAATGTATCGCCTAGATGTCTTGATATAACTACGGTTTTCCTCTACCAAAAGTAAGGGCTATCAATAAATTTGAGCTACCATCCACTTTTTTTAAAAAAAAAATATTGAGTTTTTTGTTTATATATATGTGTGTGTGTGTGTGTTTTAGGATTAGGATTTGCTTTGAAATCTTTTGGGGCTAAAAATAGTTCTAAAACTTAATTAAGGGTATTTTGTTATTTTTGGGTTTGCTAGTGTTATATCAGAATTAGGATAATTTTTAATTTATTTATTTTGGAAAATTTTAAGGAGATAGATCATCTAAAACAATAGCCAAAGCAATATTTTTAAAGCTAAATATGAAATTTCTAAAAAAAATAGACCCTAATTATATAGAGTAATTTTATATACAATCGTGAAGTGCGTAAACATTGCGTAATCGTTTTGAGAAATAGTGGGGTCCACTATTAAAAAATTAATTTTTTCATATGGGTTTCATATTTTATTCACTTTTTTCAAAGCGATTACGCAGCAGTTGCACAATTTACAATTAGAAAATTTCTCAATTATATATGCTTCCATAATGAGTTAATTCATTCTCAAGCTGGTGTGTATAAACTTGCAAGAAGGCATAGTTGTCATTTCAAATATTGCAACATATTTTTCCTATTAATTTCTTGGCCTCTAATTTTTTTTTTTAATTATAATTCTTATTAGCATTTTGTTTGTGGATGAATATTGGTGGAAAACAATTTCCAGGGTGGTTCGCACAGTAATATACCAACAACTAAAAGCAACAAACAACACAGAGAAGATGCCTTTGCTTTTCATTCCAATGACTGCAATTGAAGAAACCCAGCTGCTGGGGGACACAGACCAAGAAAACCCAGATCATGGATTGCTATTCAATTCAACAAAAAAAAAAACACAGGTCTCGATGAGACACACAATCATGTGATGTGCCCAAGAACTACTTTTCAAACAAAAGAAAAAGTGCATATAATTAAAATCCTAATATTCTCTATGATGTTTATAATAGGGTAATAAAACTTTAAAAAAGTGATTTCTTTTTTTAAAAAATTCCTTTAAACTTTTCCTCTGGATGGGTGTTTATAGCTAAATCACATTGGAAGTTAAGATATGCGTTTCAGGTTTGGTGGATGGTGTGTTGAGTGGACCAGAGGTAGATGTGCCTGTTAAGGTTCTTCTCCAAGGCATCTGATACTGATTATCAATCATACTTTTGGAAAAAAAAAAAAAAAATACATGCAAGATGAAGCACCCAAAAAAAAAAAATTAAGCTGAAAGGTAGTTTTTTATTATTGAAATTAGAGAGTTAGAGTCTTATAATATTTAATTTTTATAAAATTATATTCTCAAGTCGGTACGTCGAACATATCATTAGTATACTTATTTCTCTTTTTTCCTTGAAAACTTAAAATATTTTTTTTTCTCTAAATCCCAGTCTTAAAATTATACTGTTGAAAAAAGAAAATGATTACCGTATTAAAAGAATAAAAAAAAATGATTTGTATAAATCATAAATTTTTATAAAAAATAGATCTTATCTTAAAAAATATTAAAAAAAAATTATTTTTTAATAAAATCTACATTTTTATAAAGTTGGACATTAAACTTGTTTACCTAAGGACATGATTTTATTGAATAAATAATGAATATATACATATAGTGACAATATTACGTAGGCAGATGCATGGCTGACGAAATAACTTTCCAAAATTCAACGCTGACGATGCTTCAAATGCAATTATTTTTTGCTGTTTGTCTGCTTGCCTCTTCTCTAACAAAAGTAATTACCATTTTCCAATCATCCAGTCAAGTCTGTACCATTGTATACACCATTTTCTCAGTAAAGTTTCAATTTTCTTTATCATTACATTAAAAAACTTGAAAATAACATTAAATATTATCAGCATTATTTATTTATAAAAAATTATATTTACAGTCTTTAATTATTGTTTTAACGATTGACTCATATATAACATTAGGATTTATTTATATTTTAAAAAAGAAAAATTAAATCATCTAATTTACAAGAATCTTTATACTATAATTTACAGTTGATAAAAATAATAACTTTCACCATTGTGATTCCGACTAGGTGGGCTCCAAAGTCCAAAGACATAAGCCTTGCAGTCCGCCACTCATCTCTCTCTCACCAACACAGAACACAGAGAAACGACACATAACAACAGTTGTCTGTTTCCCAATCCCAAAGAAATCTGCAAAACCCAAAAACCTCTTCTTTCTCCCTTCCTTCCTTCCTTCCTTGCTTCTTACTTACTCATTCTATATTTGTAATTGGCCAAAAAGAGAAATCCTTTTGATTATTGGAATTTTGACATATATCTTATCCAACATCACCGCCTATAACTCCAAGTCCACAATCCTAAAGAAACCGAAGAGAAAAGGAAACTATCCATGATGGGATACCTCTCCTGCAAAGCTGAATCGGCCATTTCTGTCTCCTCCAACTCCCACACTCCATCTTCCAAGTCCAAAACCGCTCACAGCCCACGACACAAGAAACCCATCAAGATCCAGCATTTTCACTACAGTGACCTTGAGGCTGCCACTAACAACTTCTCTGACCAAAAACTGTTGGGCAAAGGCAGCCATGGCTACGTCTACAAGGCCATCCTCCACGGACGCCACGTTGCCGTCAAGAAGCCCTCTCGGACTCCCTCAGTCAAAGCCGATGTCTTGACGAGCGAGGTCGATAACGAAATCGAAATCCTGTCCAAAATCCAGAGCCCAAGACTGGTAAATCTAGTGGGTTTTACCAATGATTCTGATAATAGGCTTTTGGTGGTTGAGTTCATGTGCAATGGGACTTTGTACGACATTCTTCATTCCACAACTCGATCCCCAACTTGGGGTCGAAGAATTCGATTGGCTTTGCAAACTGCAAAAGCCATCGACATTTTGCACTCCTCAAACCCACCTGTGATTCATAGAGATATAAAGTCTGCGAATGTGCTAATAGATAGAAACTATAATGCCCGGTTGGGTGATTTTGGTTTAGCCCTTAGGTGCCATGTGGATGACTATAGGCTAAGATCCACACCTCCTGCTGGGACTATGGGGTACTTAGACCCTTGCTATGTGACCCCAGATAATTTGAGCACAAAGACTGATGTGTTTAGTTTTGGGATTTTGTTGTTGGAGATTATTAGTGGGAGAAAGGCTATTGATGTTGGGCACTCACCACCTTCAATAGTGGATTGGGCGATTCCCCTTATAAAAAAAGGGAAGCTTTCTGCTATTTATGATCCAAGGATAATGCCTCCTAAGGATTTGGTTGTGAGGAAGCAATTGGCAGTGATTGCCTCCAAGTGTGTAAGATCTTGTAGGGAGAGGAGGCCGGCAATGAAGGAGGTTGTTGAATGGCTCAGTGGGTTAAGTAAATTGGTTCCACTACATTCGTGGAACGGTTTTAACAATCCATGTATGATGGTGGACACTGTTGGAGGTCCCGTGGGATTGAGAAATGTGAATAATTCGAGAATGGAGGGTGTGGAAGGTGGGGATTTTGATGCAATGGATGGGAATTTTGGTAGGTTGTCAACCAGGCATTCCCGGAGAGTTTATTCTGATCTGGGGTTCAGTAGCAACTTGATGGAGCTTATGGCTGGTAACGATGGGGATGAGCTGAGTTCTAAATCAGCAAATCGAAGTTCTAAATTTGGTAGTGGGAGATATTTCTGCAGAGGGAGAAATCAATCCCAGACTCGTGGTTGTGATGACAATGTCTTCCGTTTGAGGCGACATCAATCTGTTGGGGGAAGTTCAGAGATATTTTCCAGAGAAGACTTGACTTCAAGTTCGAATTTAGTTCTTGGGCAGCTGAGGGTGTAAGTAATTTACTACCAGAGATTCCATCTGAATGATTCTGGCAATGGAGCAAAGCCCCTCCATCTTGTAAGCCCTGTCTTGTTTGCAAATTACATTGATGTAGAATTGTTGGTAGCTCATTACTTTTGGATTTTTCAAAGTTAACCTACCCCATGTTCATTCAAATCTCAATGTATTGTTATTTCCACAAGGGTACATTGCTGATGTCCCCCCCTGTAGGTTGTTTAATCTTTCTTTGTATGAAAAATCTGAATACAGATGAAAATCCTTCTTTTGGGTGGTAATCAGAATTCCATCCCTAGTTTTAAATTCCTGCAGTCAAGAGATTCTTTTGAATTTCAGTAGATAAGTCTGGCTTTATTCCAAAATATAGAGCCTGCGGACAATTATTTAATTTCTAGACTTGTTGATTATTTTCAAGAGAAAAAAAAAACAATTGCAACTCTCTATACTTTCAAATAAGTTTTCACTTTTCTAGCACCTGATGATACTGGGCAGAGTTCATCTCATACACAACAGATAAGCACGATGTTGGTGGAGCGCCTAAAAGAAATTGTGTTGGTCCATGCTATGCCCTTTAAAATATGAGAAGAATATTTTCAACCAATCTGCTGGGATGATAAATGTACAATCGACAATGATGAAAAGATTAAGGGCACTGTTTCTCTAATCGATTCCTAATAGCCTTTTGAAGCCAGTATTCTTTTATCATCTGTTTAGGCATCCACTCAAATAGTCTCTTCTTCTTGATATGGATGTAACTCATTCAAAATTATAATCCTAATGCATCAAACTGAAATCTTGCTTTTCAACAAAGTTTTCAAGTTGCTGTAATTAACCACCACACAGTAGATTTGTCATTTCCCCCTTTACAATCCAGCACTGTCAATGTATCCTACCGTAGCACTCATATATGTTAGAACCTTTGAAGTGACATAAGATCATGGAATCAGCTGCTTATTATATGGACTGTTTATGTCTGGTGCAATTCATCTTTGGATTTTGTTTCCTTATCATTTGCAGTATTATTTTCGGTTTGAATGAGTAGGCTAATCCATTAGAAGATCGAGTGAACCGTGAAAACTCTGTTGGCATCATCCTGTTGAGGTTGGCAACCGATGTTTGACATAGAGTTTCCTCCCTTTCTTTTCTATTCAACTGTCATCATTAATGGCATAAATCTTAGATTTTATTTATTGATGCGCTCTGTCGGCTAAATCATTGCACTATTTTTTTTTCTTTACTCGGGTTTTTAATCTGATCATTGATTTCCTTCTTTCTTTTTCTTTTATATATATATATATATATATATATATATATATATATATATATATATTAACTCCATACAGATATTACGATTGGAAACAGTGAGAGTTCCCTCGTGTCTATGCTACCCCTTTTAATCTCGTGTTGTTATACTATAATTGGTGAGACCCAAGCATTCCCATGTAATCATTGACTTGACATGAACAGATAACTAAGATCTAAGGAGATTAACGTATCATTATTTCTTTCTTTATATAACAATTATCTTAGATGGGTCGGATTCCTTGCTGTCTGAGTCAATAGTTAGTTATTGGCTAGTGGGTAAGGTAAGGTTAATGTTAGTTTTCTTTTTCTCTCTCTTGAGTCCTCATCATCTGTGGTGATTGAGATTAGGTGAAGAGAAATTAACCATTTTTTTTTCTAAGCAAGCAAGTTTTCATTTAGATAAAGAAAATATAATATATGTGGAGGGGGTGGGGTTTCCCAACATATGCCCAAGTACAATAATCACAGTGCACAAGTGGATGGAAAAAAGAAAAAAAAAAAAAGTTTTGGGACCAATTTCTTGATCCCCACCCATGCCCTACAAAGAGGGCGCCGTCTTAAGAGACGGTTTTTAACAGTTCACATGGGCCGTCTTAAAAGATAGTTGAAGGCAGTGGAAGCTGTGGATGCACTGCAGTTTGTTGTCTTGTGATATTTCTTGGAGAGATCCATATTCTCTTTTTCAAGACCATTGGTTAGAGAAAGCGATAACATAGTAGAAAGCACAGTATCAGATGAACTGATCTACGGTGAAGCATCTGTCTTCCCGCATACCTGTGGTGGCGCGTGAAGACCATGCGCTGATAGTTGGCAGGTGAGGTGGGGCAGTTCTGAAAGATCTTGAGGTTGGGGATCTGCTGGTGCGACGCGTGAGCCGTTGTGAAGGCCACACCTGGAAGCAAGCTGTGCATGAGGGTCACTCGTCGGGATTTTCGCCGCAGTTCTGCGTCACCCCAATAGATCGGCAGCTATAGGGTTGAGTGGTGGGGCGCGTGTCGACTGTTAGTCGCCAGGAGTGCGGTAGATCTGACCAAAATCAAATCGGTGGAGGGGAGAGAATAAAAACACTACCATGGGTCCATGAAAGTCAAAACATATACACAAAGCGGTATCGGAAAGGGAACGGAGAGGAGGGTGAGCGGCGGAAACACTCTTTAAGAGATTTGAGTTTTCTAGATAAAATGAAGTTTATCTTTCTAAAATCCACAGAAGACAGCATTTTTTGAAGAGAAATTAACCATTTACAATTTTCATCTTGGGTCAAAAGCCATCGTTAAAAATGGAATGCCCCTTTCCACTATGGATTTAGATTCCTTGCGAAGTCTAGGGAAATCAAATTCACTAATTCGGCTTTTATCCCTTGATGTATGGGTTTTGTGTCACAGAAGAATTTGAACTGTTCACTGTTCAGGGGAATGAGAAAATTTCTAGAATCAATAACTTCATAAACTTCGTGATATTACAGATTTCAATCGACTTCCAGTTACATTAAAAGAGAAATTGAAGTGAGTATAGGAATCTCTATGAAGAGTCTGAATTCTGATTGATAAAAAATCTCAAAAAATGGTTACCTTGATCAACTAATTATTTACGTCAACTCTAACTCTCATTTTGACGGAACTGTCAGGGGTCTAAAATAAAGAGCCTCAAAGATTTATGACGCTGATTGTCTTTTCTCAAATTCAAAATCAACTTGGATATGACAAATGTAGTCCGGGAAACATCTCTCCCCCTTCCCGGTAAGAGATTTTAGGTTCAATACACAAGGGGGACAGGTTTAGTCGGGATAATGCTTCATTGCAGAATATCTCACCACAGAAGAGGCAGAAAACCGAAAAAAAAAAAAAAAAAGGGCCTTGTTAGAAGACTCCTTAATATTAAAGTGCAGATAATAATAATAAACGTAATACTTACATTCAAATGCCACTGATCTCAACGAAACATGTTATATATTATTCAAAACTGTGCGTTTCTATTAATAATAACATCACAGAGGTGGTACAATTTTTTGTGGCCAAAATAAGGACACTAGGTGACAACAGAAAACAGCTTGTACCAGCTCACTGAAAGACTGAAAACATTCAAAAAGGAAAGGTAAAGCATCTATGAATTTTTAGAATTCCAAAAAAAAAAAAAAAACAAAAAACTATTTCCAACTACTACCAGTATTAAATAAAAAACAATCGGCACCATTCTATCAATGTCCTGAGAACTATCTCCACTAACAGCATCCAAAAATAGCACTCTTAACGAAGCCATTCTTGTGTACATTGAAGAAAAGATTATCGCCCAAGCAGATTTAACCCACTCAATGCAAGATGTTACCTATCCAATTATCGGATACTAGAAGGAATCCGCACCTTCTTCAGCTCAATCTCACGTTCTGCCTAGTCTTGATCATTCGCTTTAGTGTAGCTAGCCAGAAGTTGCACTCGTCCCACTCGCTAGTTGTAAGAAGTACCTGAACCAGGACGAAACAAAAGAAAAACAATTAGAACTTGCTATCACAAGGTTTTTTTTTTTTTTTTATATACGTTAATGAATCAGATAGAGCTGTACCTGGATTTGAAGAGCAGTACTGAAATCTCCATTGTCCAAAGCCTGGCAGAGCTGAACAAGCTTATCAGCAGCATTTTTGGATATGTCCCCACTGTTGAGCTTTGCAAACAAGGCACCTAATTTCCTGGAATTGTCTTCTATTTCACGCTTCTTGGCTGGATTTGCGCGTGAACCACCCAGCGCTTCTGATGTCTCATTGAAAAGTCTTGTCAATGTTGCAATGACAGGTTTCTGGTGGACTGGGGGAATTAAGTGATAACAACCACAAAGTTAGCATGAAATGGGTGAATAAGAATGCACATAGCTTAAAAACCTATATGAAATTAACATCAGCACACTAAATGAATCCAAAATTGAAGAAAAATAAAACAACTTTCAGGAGGCATGAAAGGACTTTAAAAGGCCATTCAAGAGTTACAAGATACTTGTTTGCTTTCTTGTATTTTAACCGAGGGCAATCCCCACTGTTCTTTGTATGTTTTCGTTTGATGAGTTTGGAGTAAGCCAAATGTGAAAGTAAACTAATGTGAAATTCAAAGAATCATGGAATCATTGAGAGCCAGGGGACCTTCAGGTCTAGGGAGGCCTCGTGAATTAAGTGAAATATCATATATAACAAACTACCTGGAACGTTTGAAGTATCGACTGTCTGTACAGTAGGTGGTGGAGCAGCAGGTGTAACAGTTGGTTGTGCCAATGCTGCCTGAGTAGGACTGGGTGGTTGTAGTGACCCCATCCCAGGTCTTTGAGCAAGCCCCGAATTAACTGGCATAAATCCCTTTGGGGGAGGGGAGGGAGCTACCATCTGTGGCATTTTATGGCCAGGAACTGAGCCCGGATGTGATGTAACAGGTGCAGCCGGACCAATCCCAGGTGGAATAGGTTGATAACCAGGGTTAGTGGTTCCCTGAAACACATGCAAAAATTTTTAAGATATGTGTGTGTGTGTGTATATATATAGAGAGAGAGAGAGAACAAAAGTATATCTGCATACAGGATACAACTGAGAACCCAATGTGGGCTGCTGATATTGCTCTGCATTTTTCAGTGCAGGAGGAGTTGCAGGAATAAAGGGCCTAGCAACAGGTTGATTGGCGACAGGAGGTGCTGGAAAATTTGGCTGGTGGGAAGGAAAAAAGGTCATAAAACTCACATAATATGACTATTTAGAGTCAACAAAATTAACATGCTGAATGCTAGAAGTTTCTTAATGACATACAACAATAAACTTTACACACTATGACACAGTCAATAGAGGGATCAAGTTCAATTCAGAAGATTTATATATGAACTACATCCAGCCATAAGGGTGTGAATATAAATAGAAACAAAATGCAAAATATGCTAAAGTACTTGATGAAGCCTGAAGCCATAACACAAACTACCTGAGACGGTGTCTGGGATGGAAGGAATAAATTTGGTGGCTGATATGAGCCAGGAGTACCATATCCCCCTCCATAAGGAGCACCAGAAGGATGTTGATAAGTCCCACCATATTGACTGCTAGGAACACTTGGTTGCATATGTGATGTTGCTGATTCCTAAGCAGCAAACATCATTGGGAAAACACACATAAGAATACCCTCAAAGTAGCAAAACAAAGTTGGCAATTAAACAGCATCTGAAACCACACACTCTCTCTCTCTCTCACACACACACACACACACACAAACACACACACAGAGAGAGAGAGAGAGAGAGATTCATGAATAGAGCACCTGATAATAAGATTGAGAGGCATCAACCAAGCCAAAATTGGATTGATCAGCACCATATACTGCTGCACTTAGTGTTTGAGAGTTTTCAACAACTTCTTTCTCTGCAACAAATGTTTATGAAATTCATAAATTGAAACTAATTATGGAGGCAAAAGCGAAGGCAATATGAGAGGGTAGGCTCCACAAAAAATAGCTTAATCAAGAGAGAAGTTAACCATCTGATTATTCAATATGGAAAATGATTAACTTACCACTCTTTTCTAACTATTTTACAACTCTATATGAATGGAGGGTAGCTTTGTAAAATTGAAATTCATTTTTAAAGAAGTGGCACAATTGCAAATTTGCATTGGTTGATTGTACCATGGGTTGTAAAATAGTTGTAGGTGTATCATTACTCTTTCCAGATATTTTTATACAAGCACCAGTCGACTGGCAATGGCAAAGAAACCAGAAATCTTGGGTTTAATTCCCCTTATCTTACTTCACACACGTGGCTTGTAGGCAATTATTACCATCAGTGAAAACTTTTTTTTGATAAGTAAAAATATTATATATATATATATATATATATATATCAATAGGAATAACCAAGAACACTAGACGTATACAAGAAAACACCTAGCCCATACTATAGAGCTCCTAATGACCCAAAAAGCCTGTGAAAAACTACCCAAAATACACCAAACCCGAATTGGAATAGAACACACCTCCCCAACCCCAACCCCTTGTTTCCCTTAAGACTAATACTCCACCCGAAACTCCCTCTATAAGAACATCCTCATAATGCCCTCCATCTAGTCTTCCCTCAACTTGAGCTACCACTCTTAGCGTCATAATTGATTGCCCAAGAAAGACACTTTAACTCCATGCTTTTCTTAAAACTTGATTTGGTTTCCAGCGAGTGGCTCGCCTCAATCGCAGTGAGTAGTGCTTTAAATTGGTCTTCACATCCTCCATGTGAAAGTCCCACGATATGCTGAATCTCATTAACCTTACGCAGAACCCAATCCGATGGTGAACCCGCTATATTGTTTATTGGAGGAAGAGAAACCAAAAGAACAACATTATCCCCATACATAGTACCCAATTGCACTCCCGACCCTAGACATTCCTCCTCACAAGGCACCAACGACAAACTCATTATTTCCTCCCCGCCATATCCTGCATTCAAATCTCGAACCTCCTCAACAGCTACAAGGTTGCTATCCATTGTTGCTATCACCATTAAAGGTTCCCCCCCTCCATCGACGAGGACATTGCTTGTATGTGCTCCACCCCCCGACGATCCTTTTTGTACCACTTTTTCAGACCATACTACTCCCTTAGGAGGCATAGAACAAGTAGGGGAAGCACTACCTTCTGTTACCCCATTTTCATCTTCTAAAAGAGGCTCGTTTGTTTCTTCCAAAGTACTCGACTCTGGAAGGACCCCCCTATCTTCAACTGAAAGTGAACCCTGGAAAAAAGTACCAACCCCATTTGCAACCGGTGATTGAGGGCTGTCACACGACAAGCTACTGTTGTCCTGAGTGACACCGGCGTCCAACGACCCTATTTGTGACGGCATCCATGACTAGGTCCAACCCCTTATCCACTTTAATCATGAGATCTCTCACATACTCCATAATTCCCGTCAATTGAGCTTTGACAACCCACAAGACCGCCTCCACTTCTCCCAATGTCACCTGACAGCCTTTGTCTCCTACAAGTGCCTTACCCTTTCCTTCTGCCACGGAGCTATTCTCGGCCAGACTACCCGCCAGCGACCTCAACACCGAAGCGTACAAGGCACCTTTGACTGAGGCACCATTAGTGAAAACTACTCTCCATTATAACAACTCAAGTATAGCAAGCTAGTCTTGGGGGTGGGGGTGGCCAAAACCCAGTTGCTTACTTATTGATGTTACTCTCCTGCAGTGGCAGAACCAGCATTTTTTCTGAGGGGGAGGGGGGCCAAATTTTCTAGTGTGTTACACATTGAGATTCAACAATCATAAAAACATAACTATATATATATATAATTAGATCTCGATAATTTGCAACATACACGTAGAAATAAAATTCTAAAAATACGTCTTAATATATGTTTCAGATTCTTTACGATAATGTTTCATGAAATAATGTTCATCCATTATTATTTTTGTAATGAAATATTTAGAATTTATTTGCTTCATAGAAACTATCAAGTGATCTTTTATAATGTCATCTTTCATTCTAGTATGTAAGCTAGTTTATTAAGTTTCATATAAACTCTAGATATTTTTGTGTCACATTAAGCATATAATACTATAATAGAGACATTAAATAAGGTTTTTCTTGCTCAATGAAGTGACTCTAGAGGATAAAACCTCTAAACTATTTTTCATATAAATCACCAACCTTAAATGATTTTTCTTGTATTTGTACTTTGGATTCCATATTAAGAAGCCTAATATTATAATCACCAACCTTAAATGATTTAATTTTGGTGAGACCACACTCTTGAAATTAAATAGTATATAAAAATTATACAAAATTCTGGGACTATAGGAAAAAAATTGGAGAGACATTTCTAAGTATATTGGAATTTTATAAAATTTTGCAAAGCATATGGGAATTATAAATTTTTTTGGGGGGGCCATTTTCTATATTTATAAAATTATGATTAAAAACTAGTATATTTTGACTTTTCAAAAAATTGAGCCACCCCCCCCCCCCCCCCCAACAGATAAACGTAGGTCCGCCACTGCTCTCCTGTACCAGATTCTGAAATATTTAACATTGTAGGTTAAAAACAGATAGATGATTGGTATATAAAACTTTGGTTGAGTAATGATTAAATTGTAAACTGAATTTTGCTTTCTTATTTTTGGTTCCATCAGAAGGTAACCTGGGCCATTGGTTACATAAAAGGAAGTATCCCGTTCCTAGCCCATAAAAACCACCAAAATAGAAACTAGACTAGGGCATTACTCCACCAGCCATTTCCTAAAAATTTACAGTGTTGTCGCCAACAAACAAATTATTGAAGAACATCCAAATGCCACATTATAAACTCACGGATAAGCTCATGATGAAAATAAAAATACGCTAGACATATAACTATGAAATTTTTTCATTCAACAAAAGAAGATGGTAAGAATGAACATCCTCGCTATATACAACAGAACTCAAGCTACAAATGACTTCATCAGTAACGTCATTGGAAAAATACCAATTGCTACAACCTTGTGATATGAATTAGTCCAGAAACAAATATGATCATATTGAAAAATGACAAATTTATATATATAACTTCAGGCAAAACAGCAGTATAACAAAAGGAAGAATAGGAGAGTGTTTTACAAAATAAAATGAAAAATAACATATGCCAAAAATATGAAAAAAAAATGAGAGAATTTCATCCAGCAACCAAGGGGGTTCAAACACTACATCAAAGATATTACCAAAAGCTCATACCAGGTACTGTAGACAATGCAATGCGATCTCTTAAGATCACAAGCTCTGGTGACAATTCATCAGAGCCCAAAAGTTTAAGGTACTCCATGGCTGTTGTTAAAAGCCCTTGGCTTGCTAAGATTTCAGCATATTTCTCAACAAGCTTACACAAAGATGCACTGAATCGTTTTTGCCCGGTTGCCAAGGCAAGGACAATCGTCTTTTCCATCAATTCCTAATAAAATAATTGAAAAAGGAAAAATAAGCTTTCTGGCAATACATGCATAACTGAACCTCTCAAACTAATGAAATTAACCTGAAGAAGATCGACATAGGATTTCCCTTCATGCTCAGTTTGAAGACTCCTCGACCAGATTTCCACAGTTTTATCAATATTTCCAGCACATATATAACAAAGAGTAGCGGCCAACGTGTTACCAGCATTCAAGAGCTTAGAAGCAAGTGTGTCACAGAGCACAGTCCATTCCTCTCTCTGTGCAAACTGTTAACTGAAGATGATTAATTAAAAGCAAAAATTGATTGTACTTGATGCAATAATTTCTTGATCAATAAATATTACTTCCACTTGAAACTATTTCATATAATTACAACTAAGTAATAGCCATAATTTCAGAGAAATTAAACAAATAAGTTAGTCCAAAAAATGCCAAAGAAAACACATTCCAGATATTCATGAAACTAAATGCAGCTATTGGGGGAGTGAGGCCAGTCATGCAAGGATGTATCTCTATATTTATTTATTTATTTATTTTGATTGGTAAATTATAATTTTGTTGAGGATAGCAAATAGGCAGAGTCAAGTCCATAGGGCGGGTAAAAGAATGGATATATAATATCTGCAAGTGAACATGGAAATAAGAAAAACTGCAGTGTGAATAATGCACATTAAGGCCTTTTTTGTGTAACAAGATATTTTCAAGTATTCTCAGATATTCTCATATATTTCCTTCCCAAACATCACTAGAACACAAAACACTTTTCAATTTCAAATCTTCAGTTTTTTATCTAATTATTACCTAATCATTACAACTTTTACAAACTTCAAAACAAAACACAAAAAACAATACAACTTTTTCAAATTTCAAAACAAAAATTATATTCAAACAATTTTGTATAATATTTTTATTTAACTTTTTCTCTATCATTTCCCAAAAACCAATAAAACATTTTAACTCAAATCATTTGATTACTATTCACAGATATTCTGAGATATTCTAGGCCTTGTTTGGATACAAAAACCATCTCAACTCATCTCATCTAATTATTACAACTTTCCCAAACTTCCAAACAAAATACAATAAACAATTCAACTTTTTCAAATCTCAAAACAAAAATAATATTCTAACAATATTTCTTCAACTTAACTTTCATCTCATCTCAACTCACTATCCAAACCACCCCTAAGTGTCCAATCAAGTCCAAACTCCAAAACAATGAAGATAATGATGGGGCAAAATCTCAGCAATGTAATTTTTTCTGTATAGTAATAAAAAAAATTCATTCAAATGCACCTACTATAAGAATGTGTTGCCATATCACAATACAAAACATTTTATTTATTAAGAGTTATGAAACTTACACTACAGAGAAGAGCAAGGGTTTCTTTCCAGAACTTCAGGGGTCTAGTATTAACAATGCTCAAGAGATCATTGTTCACCATAGCAGAAACAACCTGAAAGTGAAAATGAAGCATGCCATGAGAGTCCTCCAAAATCCATAACAAATAAAAGACTGACGAGATGGAATGGTATATCTATCTCCGATCCCTTTTTTTTTTATAAGTCTATCTCCGATCCCTTTACAAGGATTGATATGTTCATTAAGTTAAATATGAAGCTCTTCAAGATATTTCTTAACTTATCAAAGGAAAAAAAAGGCTCTTCAAGATGAATATTCGAACTACCTTTAGGTAAGGTGAATGGCTCGTCCTAAAGTATTGATCGCGAGTGCTCTCCCACAATGATGGACCGCCAACGTGGGCAATAACTAAAGCATCAGCCATTTTATTTGCAGATATGCACTGTGCAACTGCCCCCTTGTAATCTCCAACGATTAAAGCACGTTGGACACCATCATTAAATGTAGGGTCAACTCTCTCCCCAACTCCATCTGGTTCTTGTTGCAATTGTTCCAAACCATCCGCGGCATCCGGTATAGCAAAATTATCATGAGAGGTTGACAAAGGTGTATCAGCCTTGGGGCTAGGGATATTGTTAAAGAAGTCTTCCCCATTATCAGTAGGGAAAATGGTGGCTTCTTTATCATCCCCAAATCCAACCTTCTCTGCCACAACATCCTCAAGTCCAAGTGCATTTACTTCCTGGGAGAGAGCATCTTGGGCACTCTCTTTTTCATTAGTAGGTACACTGAAACCAAGGTGGGCAAGCAGCTTTGTCCTAGCTGTCCCATCATCTTCAAACATAACTTTCAAGAAGCTCCAAGTTTCTCGGTCATCCTCCGCTCTATTAAATAAACTCATTAAGGTTTCTTATTGCAGAAAAAGAAAATAATAAAAATAATCCATTCCCCAGTACAGGTAACATACTCAGACTCTTGTGACTTCTTATCACACAGTACCCTCAACGAAGACCTTTCGCCATTTTGTATTGCAGCTTCAAATTCAGACGATCGACCAACCAAACTGTCTTCAGTAACTAAGTTGTGCACATAAACCTGTACAAAGAGGGAAAATATGAAAAAGAAAATCCTAATTCCTAACAAAACAAAGAGGTACTGATCAATAGAGATACCTCTGAACCACCAGCTGGAACACCTGCAGGAGAGGACCTAGGGCAAAACCACATAAGCTTGCCACCAAAGCCAAAAGATGCCCCAACAGGACGTTTATACCATTTTGGAGCCCTCAGAGGACCTGCACAGAAGAGACTGATGAAAAAAGAGCTACTAGGATATTGATTTTCACAGGCACTAGAATGAGTTACAAGAACTTAGCAGCAGAGGATTTTTTTTATTCTTTGGAATGGGGGGCTGCTTGGGATACATATCAGTACGTATTTGCTGCATCAGTCCACAAATCCCTTCTTAGGATGCATAATTTTTTTTCTTCCCTACATGAAATCGCTACTAACTAACTAATGATCTGCAGAAATTACCCATTAAAAGTCAAACGTTGTGGCAGCCCACCCAAGTCTCTCTAGTTTTAGCTTCCAAGATTTCCTTGATCTCCTTTCTCTAATTATGTGTATCTGATGTAAATTAAAATTACTTTGATGATACCTTTGTTTCCTTTTCTTTATTATTTTTAAACCTAATCCTATTTAAAAATGACAAAACTTGCTTAAACAAACTGATTAAAGGAACAGAAAATCAAACCTAAAATAGAAAGTTTAAAAATTCAGATAAAATGAACGTATTAGATTGAACTGAATAAATGTTCTAACAAGAAACTATTTGAACAAAATAAATAAATATATCTGTTCAAGTGTATGTTACCTCAAAGCACTCCAACAATGTAAGTTCAAGAATATCATTCCTTTTTTTTGGATTGGTAAAATAACTCCCTTAATGGGCCCAGAAGTTCCATTTAGAACAAAGGCCAACACCTATGTATGCATTGATACTGTGCGTATACTTACTTTATCGAGACCCTTCCTAATACACCAAAAGAGGCTAAACGATCAATACATATGTCATATTCCTTACTTGTCAACACAATCCTAAAATTTTGAGAAAGGATTAATAGATGAGTTGAAGACAGAAATCCAAGACAAAGCCCACTTCCTCTGATCTGAACTATTTAATAACTAACCGGTCTAACATATCAGGGAAAACATTCTATGTCCCCCCCCCCCCCCCCCCTTTTCTTGGGGAAGGGTGATTTTTAAGGAGGTGGCCAACAGTTAGTGCACATAAGCCCTAGAACCAGTACACTATCAACCACTATGTGAAATCTGATACTATAGTTCATGACACCTAATCCATAAAACATGCATTACCTTCACCAAACACATTCTCTCCAACACCATACCGACTGCAACCCTGGAAAAGGATAAGTAAAAAACCCATTAATAAAGATGGAAACAAAAGAAGACTTAAGAGGTAAGCCATTTAACAAATGAGTCAACCAGTTCTACCAGGGTAGAGAAACCAATAAAAGAAAACATTAATAATATCATAAAACCGTCTTGGTAATCTTTAAGCTGCGTTTGGATGTTGAGCTGAGCTCAGTTATTTATGAATAGTAGTGAGTTGAGTAATGAAGAGAGTTATGGGGGTCCATCTAAACTAAGTTTAAAGTATGTTTGGATGTTAAGATGACTTTAAAAAAGTTGTGGGTCCCACATATAAAGATGTGTTAAGTCGAAAAAGGTTATGGGTCACACGCGTAAGGAAGGGTTTTGAGTTGAGATGAGTTTAGTAATTTGAGAGTTGGGTGTTTGGATGTTAAATTCAGCTTAAAATTAGACTTAACTCAGCTGAGTCATGCAACCAAGCGCAGCCTAAGTAGTTTCAAGACCTAGTTTCCATAGAAACTTTGCTCCACATGCAAAAGCCCGCTTAGATTAAAACGGCATATAACATGGATAAAAAAATGGAGAATCGATAGATCATTTGCTTTTACATTGTGAGGTGGCTGAGGAGTTATGGGATGGTATCCTTAATAGAGCCGGGCTGAGTTGGGTCATGCCTAAGAGTGTGATGGAATTGCTAGCGTGCTGAAACAGGAGGCATAAGAGCGCTCAACTGGCAGCATTGTGGCGAATGATACCTTTGTGCTTAATGTGGTGTCTATGGTCGGAAAAGAATGGTAGGTGTTTTAACAACAAGGTGCGTGCAGTGGGGGAAATCTGGAATTTTTTTATATTCTCTATTTTACAGTGGTTTTCTGCTATTGCATTTAAGGGTGGGAATGTCCATGAGTTTCTATCTTCTTTTCAGCTCACTAGAATGTAATTAGGTGTCTCACTTTATATACTTCTTGTGTACTTGGGCATTGCCTAGTTTCATTCTATTCAATAAAGATACTTATTTACTTATCAAAAAAAAAATGTTCATCACTTTCTCCACTTGCTTCTGTTGTAATTGTACCCAATTTGTCATCGGTTGTAACGTGACTCAAATAAAGCAAAACCTTTAACACAGGTCCATGAGAATAAAATAGGTAGATACCTCAACGTTATAAAAGCCGACTTTTCCATCAAAAGAAGATGCCGATATGACCCCGGGTATCTTTGGATACCAGTGTACATCGAAATTCCAGTTGTTTCCAGCAGGCAATTCACATACAATCTGAGTCAAAAGTTTTTTTCATAAGTGACAATCTAAGTCAAAACTAAAATAAAGCATCAACATGGTGCAAAGTATTCTCCACTGAAACCACAATCCAGGATAAAAATCATAACAGGAGGAGATTTATTAAAATAAATTTAAAAAATATGGGGTCATGGTAAGAAGGCAAACTTCATACCTCACCAGAAACAGTGTCCCAGCAAATAGTCCGACTATCTTTGGCACAAGTAATCAAATAGGAACTGTCAATGGGACACCATGCCATTGCAATTACACCTGGTGTAATACATATGCCAAAAAGGCACAAAATATCAAAAGCAAGCATGGCAAAACAAAAATGATTATGATACATTTGGATGCTGGAAAGTACGGGAACAGCTTAGCTAAAACAATTATTGTATCGTTGAAAGTAAAACTACTTCACACTCAATGGCAACAAGAAACACATATATGAGTTTTGAGCCTTTATACAAGTAAGAAATTACGAAACAAAAGGTATTACAATGTTGTATGTGGCATCCCCGGGATTAGTCAAGATGCTATTCCCAGACACCTGGTGCCAATCAAAAAAAGTATATGCATCCATTTACATATATAATAAAGCAACAATCAGTAAACATTTAAACTTCCGGAGGTGGAAAATCTTTTTAATGCCATTTAGGCTCCGTTTAGATAGTGAAAATGTTTCATCTCATCTCATCGCATCATTCCAATTTTCCCAAATTCTCAAACAAAATATAATAACCAATTCAACTTTCTCAATTCCCAAAACAATAATAATATTAAAAAATAATATTCTAACAATATTTTATTCAACTTTCATCACAACTCATCTCAACTCATTATCCAAACGCCACCTTAAAGTCAAATTAGGGTGCAAATTTCACAATCAAACTATATCAATCATAAGGATCAGACTCTGGCTTGGACAACTTCGATAATCATGTCGAGTCAATTTCTTTGACAAGTTTGCAGTTGACCCTGCTTACATAGCCACCCTACTCATTGAGATATAATGTGTGTGCATGTATAAATATGCACTTTAATTTCACATTATACCTGATGTAACCCTTTTAAATATTACACTACTTAATAGCTCTCACATATTGCAACACTTAATAAATTCTCAAAATATCAATACCATTGCAAACCAGCCATTAGATATATGACCTCTAGAAGCACATCATACTTGGAAAATAACATAAAAAATATGTGTGGTGTTGGAGTGCTACTCTTGGAAAGATATTGACCACGGACAACTTGAGAAAGAGAGAATGTGTGGTGTTGGAGTGGTGTTACATGTGCAAGAAGAATGGAGAGTCTGTGGACCATCTATTACTACACTGTGAGGTAACAAGGGTGTTGTGGGATGAGATTTTTCTTAGGGCTGATGTTGCTTGGGTTATGCCTATGAGGGTGATGGATTTGTTGGGTTGTTGGCCAAAGATGCAAGGTTGTCATCAAGTGGCAGCAGTGTGGAAGATGATCTCGTTGTGTATTATGTGGTGTATTTGAACGGAAAGTAATGCACGTTACTTTGAAGATAAGGAACGCACAATATCCGAGTTGAAGAATTTTTTTCTCCACACTCTAATGTGTTGGTTTTCCACTATTGTATTACATGGGGATAACGTTCAGGATTTCTTGTCTTTAATTTACCGCTCTTAGAATGTATTTAGGAGCTCGTATGTATACTTCTTGTGTACAAGGACTATGCATATTTCATTCATATATATAATTTCTATCTTTTACTAATCAAAATAAAATAACAAAAAAAAATAAAATAGATAAGAAATTTATTAAACCACGTAATTAGGCATAGCCCAAGTACAATAACATAAAAATTGACAATTAAGAACTACATTGCACAGAGTTATAGTCTTTTTATAATTTAAAAGTGCATTACGTGAGCAGTCGTGAGCAGTTTTTTTATTCTTTAATAAATGACAATGAATGATATGAAATTTCAAATGCAAGACAAGCACATGGAGGATATGCCATCAAATGGTAGACTTGGCAAAATATTAATATAGTCAGATGTTACCAAGTGGTATAAAATGACGAGCTACACCAATTGTAACTAAAACCAGTCCACTCTATGAGATTCAATATCATAGGAATGAGGGAGAGGAACCACAACATATTGGATAACCTAAACAAAATGTCTAAGACAGCAGGCCTTACATAGGAAAATTCATTCACTCATAGTCTACTACTTGCATGATAAATTCAAAATTTTTAAAAGAAATGCAAAAGTTAAAAGAAAATCCTATCAGTGTCATTACCTTTAGTATGTCCTGTGAACTCTTTAAGAGGTGACATTACGTTCCGCACATCCCACAGCTGCTTAGACAAGCATTACAATAAATTAGAGACCAGAACACTTATCTTTCCAACAACAACCTCAAAAAAAAACCACAAAAAGCACCATCAGTCGCAAAATCAATACCCTAACAGAAGGTGAATTATCTTCATCCGATGCAACAACAAGATGAGTAGCAAAATCAGGATTCCACTGCAAAACAGAGCACCTCCTTCTAACGGGGTCCGAAAAGCTGCAAGTTGAAAGAGGCTATGTGAGATGTTTAGAAAGGTTGCCCCAGGAATCATATCAGACTGCAGCACTTAAAAAAGTGCAAGCGCAAGCACACTGAAAACTTCACATTAATAGCGAAAAGATTACCTTATTACTGGCTTTTGCTTCTTTAGGTCCCAAACCACTAGATAAAAAAAAAAAATTACATCACAGACGACATGAAATAGAAAACAAATAATTTGAATAACATTTTCCTTCCTCACCAGTTGTCCCATTATATGAAGTGGATGCCAATACATGTTGAACCTTGCTATTCCAAGATAAGCACGAAATCTCTCCTTGCGCAGTTGAGCTGCCACCCTGCAGAAAGTTTTCAGAACATTATTACATGACTGGGTAAATTTTAATTCTCCATGACTAAAATATAAGGGGAGAGGGAGAGGGAGAGAGTTGGGTTGAATTCGAATTTTAAATCGTCCAAAATGGATAAACTGGGCATAAACAACTAAACTACATACCCTTAGGGGTGGAAAATGAGAAGGTTCTGCAGGGTTTGCCAAATCCCATATGCAAATTTCACCATCATCAGCCCCAGATGCAAGTAGGTTTGGTGTGATGGTATTAAATTCAAGACCACGCACCTGAAATAGAAAAGAAAATGCGCAATAAAGCATGACTTGCAATCATCAAATCTGTTCAAGGATGAAATAACATCAACAAAGAGACGGCTAATATAATGCATTAGTATAATACTTACTGGCCCTTTATGCCGTGAGAGATGTCCAACAAGAGCATTTTCATTTCCTTCAGGACTGGGAAAAGAAGGAAATAGAAATTTTTTTTTTATAAGAGGTAAATTTTATTGATATGAATGAAATAGGCAAAGCCATTGTACACAGGAAGAGAAGGAAATAGAAAATTATGCAATTATGAAAAAAAGAACGCAAAAACTATCCTAAAACAGCACAATTATGTAGTAGTTGATTCACACAATAACTCAAGAGTCCGGAAAACACAACAAAAGGCCCTAATGATTCCTTTCAAACATGTTATAACAAAAAAATGCACCAGCACCAATAACCCTTCCCTCTGTTACTCATGAGCTAAATCAGCAAGTTATCACCATTCATTTTTAAATCACAACCATTCCTCAAGTCAAATCACAAATTCAAAATTACATTCTGTTCCGGTTTCTGGGAAAAACATGTATTTCTAACAACAAATTCTAATCACATCAGACGCATGATTCACGGATGCCAACTACCATATTAAAAAAAAACTCAAATAACCCTTGGGAGCAGTCAAAATTATAAATTCTCTATCATCTGACTGCGTACAATTGATTAAATTTTGCATTATTTTGATGACTAAGAAACCAAACTAAAAATTGCCGAACTGCAAACTCTGCTTTGATTTCAAAAAGGTAACAAAAGGGGGAGAATAACCCACATTCCAATTCACTGGAAGCCGAAACCCCCTCAACCTATACAAGTCAAATCAAATATCCACCATCAATACAACTCAATTCGATACTAAATACTCTATACTTTGACTGGGTGGATCAATTATTATTTATTAAATTTTGGTGAAACAATGAACGTCCAATACAAATTTCGGCTTCACTATTAAGCACAAACTCCCTGAGACCAATTCAATATATACTTCCAGGTCAATTACCGGATCAGACTGAGGGGGTTCCAGATATCAATGGTTCCGTCGACGAGTCCACCCGCGATAAGACCGAGCGAGAACTGCTCGGAAGCGGATCCGGCAGTGGCCTTGCCCCAAGAGAGGCGGTTGAAGCGCTCAGAGCTCGGCGACTCGCCAACAAGAGGCAGCTCCCAATCTTCGGACTGGAAATCAAGCTTGAATATCTCGAGACTGGCTGATGAGCTGAACGACAGATCCACGGCCCCCGCCATGGTCCCCGCCGCCATGTACGGCGCGTCCGGTGCCAAAGCGACGGACGCCGATCTACTTACCCCCTTTATAGACGCCATTTGCCTCAAATTCACAAGCCCTAGACCACCAATCAAAATTCAAATCCCTACCAAATAAAGATATATATGATCTGTTCTATAGAGAGGGAGAGATGAATTGAACCGAGAAAGTGGATCTGGGAAACAAGAAATGGGGGGAAAACTAGAGAAGTTAGGGTTTGGATTCTTTGGAAGCGTGGATATTTTACGATCTGATCTGAAGGGAGATGTATGTGTGAGGGACTGTCTTCTCTCTCTCTCTCTCTCTCTCTCTCTCTCCCAACTCTTTTTCTTTTTGGCTTGGGATTATATTTTCAATTGTCGTTCTTAGTTATTTCATTTTGCGTTTTGGAGGTTGTAGAGAGGAGACCTATGTGAATCGTCCGAGATCCAATCATAGAGTCACATGTGTCATGTTCATTTTTTTTTTTTTGGCAGATAAGATAAATTAAAATTTGAATAAAATATTATTTTGTTAATATCATTTTTATTTTAAGATTTGAAAATATTAAATTGTTTATTTTGTTTTGTATGAAAATTTAAGAAAATTGTAATAATTAGATAAGATGAGGTGAGGTGAGAAGTTTTGTGAAAATAAACAAGGCCAAGTGTGTTGAATGACTGAAATGCTCCTACACCTCTAACTTGCTTTAAGCCTAAGAGCAATGCTAGATACAGTCCCCAAATGGGGACTGCAATGCAAGTCTAAGTAATTTTATCTTTAAAATTTTTTAAACTTACAAAATTATCCCTCCTAAAATTATGTTTTTTTTTCATTTAATAAAGGGTCTGCACATACAGTCAGTCCCCAAGTGAGAACTGCAAATAGAATTTCTAATGCAGATTTAGAGGGTGAGATGAAAATTTTGTGTTTTGTTTGAAAGTTTAAAATATTATGTTTTAATATAATTATTGTGTTGGGATTTTAAAAAGTTGAATAGGAATTTGAAAAAGTTAAATTGTTTATTATATTTTGTATGAGAATTTGAAAAAAATGTAATGATGAGATGAGAATTGTGTTATTAATTTTTTAAATTTTCACACAAAATATAATAAACAATTCAATCTTTTCAAATCTCAAAGCAATAATAATATTAAAAAATAATATTTTATTTAAATTTTAACTTTTATCTCAACTCACTATTCAAACGGCATCTCATAATTAAACATATTTATCAACTTAGGCCACGTTTGTTTTCATAACACATCTCATCTCATCTCATCTCATCTAGTCATTATAATTTCCTCAAATTCTCACATAAAATAAAATAAACAATTCAATTTTTTCAAATCTTAAAACAATAATAATATTAAAAAATAGATATTCTAATAATATTTTATTCAATTTTTAACTTTTATCTCAACTCATCTCATCATATCTGCAAAAACATACGAGGCCAAATTAGCGTACATTATGTTTATCTTGGTTTATTAATTGGTTTAGCTGGAGAGAATAATGTTTAAATTATGTATATTTTTCTAAAATTGCTTTAAAGAATTCTTCTCTTGTTCGGAAATACTTGATATGTTAAAATAATTTCCATATCAACTATTTTTTATATAAAAAATGTGATTGCTAGTTAGTTAATTTTTTACGATCTGCAAAAACTTATACACCATTTATACCATATGATTGTAGGTTCAATATATATACACATCCCACGCACACATATATACAAGAAAAATACTAGTCTTATCACCGAATGTGGGTACTAATTATAATTTTTTTTATTTAATGATTAAATAAGTATTTTTTAATGACTTTGTGAATTTTTTAAAAATATTTTTAAAAGAATTAAAAATGTTAAATAAAAAAAGAAAAAAAAGTTACACGTAGAATTCTCAATGTCTCAATGGACGTAGCAGTCCCCTCCCCTATATATAAACATCATAAGTCCATATATATTATGTTGAATTTGATTAACACAATTTGGAAAAAAGTTACTAATATATATATATATATATATATATATATATATATGAGAAATGATACTTACAATCGTGAGTGTGCAAGCACCATGCAGTCGTTTTGAAAAAAGTAAATAAATATGGGACCTACATGAAAATAAATTAATTTTTTAATAGTAGACCACACTCTTTTTCAAAGTGATTGCACGGTATTTACGCATTCCATGACTGTATGTAGTATTACTCATATATATATATATCTACTTATATATAAAGTGCGAATCGCCCATGAACAGTAATTTCGTCTAATATTTTTGTTTCCAATTTTACCCCTGCTTCTATTCCCCAATTGCGGTTTTGCTACTGAAATTCCTTCCCATTTTACCCCTGTCTCTCCCGCGCGCGAGGTCCTACAGTGCTGTTTCTTCATCTCCTACAGTGCGCTGCCGCACGCCGTCGTGGTCGACACCTCCGCTCTCATTCTCTTCCCCTCCGACCGGCGTCCCTTCCCTTCCAATCTCAGCCTCTCTCATGCCGCCGTTGACCGCCACGAGTGAATCCAAGGCGCGGCCCGTCCGTTTTTTCGTCCCCTCCATTACGCCACCGCACGCCGGCGTGGCCAACACCACCCCACCCATTCTCTTCCCCTCCACCCGGCGTCCCTCCCCTTCCAATATCAGCTCCTATCGTGTCGCCGTTAACCGCCACGAGGAATCAAGCCGCGACTTTTTTTTTTATATATATATAATTTATTAAGAAACAAACTTAAATAATTTTGTTCATTTTGGATAAATTGAGTAGTTTATTAATTAACCTGAAAATAATTACAGGTAGATCTATAGTTCTAATGTACTATAGTTTGTTTAATATTTTTTAAAAGAAAATGATAGGGTTACTACTCATTTACTACTCTTTTTATTTTTGATTTTTTTTTTAATTTTTTATTTTACTTAATGGCTAAGGAAGTGATTATTAATAAAATTATATTTTTTTAATTTTTTCTTAATGATTAAGGATGTTAAAAAAATACTTAAAGAAAATGATAAAAAAATAAAAAACTTGAAATTAATTATGAGTAGTAAATGAGTAGTAATAGGGTAGTAATCCTATCACTACTTTTTTTTAAATGTAAAGGATGAGACTTTATAAAATATATGATGAAATTATTTAATATTTACCACTGTAGTTTTGAATTTTAAAACTGACACATTATATATTTATTTTGAAAATAACAAATATGCAACATGCGCATCCAACTATAACCATTAAGAGTAATAATAGTAGGTTGGTTAGTATAATTATAAATTTTCAAAAGGAAATAAATTATAACTTCTTAATAATTTAAAAATATAATATGTCATTATAATTATTTTATTTAGCCAAGTGTGAAAATGTTAAATAAATTAATATTTTTCATTGTTATTATTTTTTATAATGCTTCTGTTTTAGTAATATTAAAAATGATTATGAAAACTTTTGAAGTAAATTAAGATGATATGGTTTACATTTTTAAATTAAGAGCTAAATTGCCTTTGAACTAACGCAATTATTTAACTTTATAATGTTAAATAATATGGTCTAGAATATGTTAATATATATTAGAACATTTTTTATTTTTTCCTTATCTCAAAATTTATATAATGTTGGAGAGAGTTGGATGAGATGAAATTTTATAAAAAATAATTGAAAGAGAGAAAGAGTTAAATAAAAAATATTATAAAATTAAAATATTATCAGACACTTAGATTATAATAAAATATTATTATTTTTGTTTTGAAATTTAAAAAGATAAATTATATTTAATTTGAAATTTGAAATTTTGATAAAGTTGTAATGATTATTTTAAAAGTTTTGTATTTTAGTTATGTTTAAAAATGAGATGGGATATGATATGAAAATTTTGGAATAAAATCTATTTTCAAATAGACATTTAATTGAAAATAAGTAAGGAATGAACAGTATTATCATCAATTTCTCTCTCTCTCTTTTTTTCCTGTTTTTGTCATCAAATTCGGTTCTCTTATGTTTTTGCTCTTTTGTCGATTAGGTGAGTTTGAATATTGGAGTTTTTTTTTTTTATAGGTTAGATCATAATTGAGATGGGATTAGTTGAAATGAAAATTAAAAGTTAAATAAAATATTGTTAGAATATTATTTTTTAATATTATATAAACATTAGCCTTTTAAACAAGAGATTTTGATAAGCTTAACCAAACAATATTTTATTTTTAGTAAAAAAAATAGTCTTAATTTGCTTATGGATGTTACATTTTATTTAAGTGCATTCAATTCTTGAGTTTGCTACCTAACAAGATCCAAGATTCTCATTATATGTTATTTTATCCGGAACTCGTAAAAATACTATTGGATATAATCATTGATATTAGAGTTTATAATATGAGATAAATAGCGAAATGATTTAGTCAAAAATCCTTACTCATATATTGCTTCTGATAATATGATAATTTGCTTTACACGATGATCATATCTAAAGTTGGTCATGTTTTACTGCTTATTATGCATCTCTCAGCATTTAATAGTAGATAACTGGGCATACCTGCCGTGCACGTCACCCTAACTAGTATATATATATATAATTATGAGTACTGACAAATCGATCGAAGTCCGATAATTCCATTAATCTATGATATCATTTATGCTGGTTTTCCATTTCGACAGGTGGATTGTGCCTATCAAAAGGAAGCTTTATTTTACCCAAGGAACCAGCTGCTGGGACAACAAGCTTCAGATTCTCACAATTACATATTTCGATCATGAACCCATCTGGGTCGTTGAAGAAGAGTTGGTCAATGGCCGTCCCGTTTTCTTCATCCTCGACGCTCCTCTTCACATACTTTATATCCAGATCTTTCAGCTTTTGCTCCATTTCTTCCATGTTTGCACACTACGTACCATGCATGGTTGAATATCATCGCCAAGATAAATCAACAACGATATTTAGCAAGCAAACGAAAGATAATCAATTTTATACAGCCAAACTAAATCTGAAAAGTAAAGAAGGAAGATGAAATATTTTCAAAGCATGACCTGAAATGATTTGTGGTTATTCATGGGATTCAAGTGATCATGATGATTAGGTTGATCATTAGGTAGCCTATCCGATCATGATCTTTGGATTGCAACAAGTGAATCCCGACTCCATAGTTAAATAGCTGTAGAAGACCAAGTTGATATCACTGAAAATCAGGAACCAAACATGCAATCAGCACTTACCAAAATCAGTGAGCCAAACCTGCAATGATCACTTGCCGAAATCGGTGCTACAGATAAGGGATGAGGAGCTGTGTTTGAATTTGAATTAGATAGCTATTAAACTCAAAATAGAATGTTGCATAAATGTAGCATAAATGTAGGAAATCAGTTGTAATCATGTGTATATATTCACTTATTGTAATCTGCTAAAAGATTGAATAAACATTAGACAATTCTTCAAAACTCTTCTTTACTTTCTTCACAATAGCCAATTAGTGCCATTGGAGTCAAAAGCTTGAGGACGCTCAATCAAGACGAACCCAAGATTAACCTTGGTGTAGAAATCAATGGATTCCTTCACATTTCTGCAAAGTCTGGATACGTGATTCAAAGCCATTATAGGAAGCGGGGTCTCCCGATAATCCTTCTCTTTTCCAGCTTGTTTTTTTTTTCTGTGGTTTTCTTAGTACTGCTGTTTCTCACTTCTCCATTAGCCTAATCTTGATCTTTCTTTTTCCATTTTGATCTGTACTTTCTATTACACTGATATATCTTATTTTGGTCTTTAATTTCCATGGTTGGAAATTCAGAGAGATCATCATCAGGGTGAGTTTTTCTAGTTTTTGAAAGTAATGGTGGCTGACACGTAGGGAACATGAGAGGCAGGGGGACACGTGGTACTGCATGGGAAGATGGCATGGAAGTTTGCATGTGTGAGGATCCACGGGAGACATTTGTTTCGCATGGTTACGAGGTTAACAAAATTATTGTTTAGGCAGCGTTTAGATGTTGAGTCGATTTTAGTCTTTATGAATAATAGTGAATTAAATAGTTAAATGAGTTATATGGGACTTATCAAAACTGAGTTTAAAGTGTGTTTGGATATTAAAATAAATTTAGTATTTTTTATGGGAAGTTGAAAAAAGTTATAGGTCGTACGTATAAAGATGTGTTAAGTTGAAAAATGTTTTGAATTGAGATGAGTTTAGTAATTTGAGAGTTGAGTGTTTGGATGTTAGACTCAACTTAAAATTAGACTAAGCTTAGCTAAACTCAGCCGAGTTTGTGGGTCTCACGTGTAAAGAGATTTTGAGTTGAGATGAGTTTAGTAATTTGAGAGTTGAGTGGCTAGATGTTAGACTCATCTTAAAATTAGACTGAACTCTGCTGAGTCTTGCAATCACAGTTTAAATATTGAGCTGAGTTCAATTCTTTATGAATAATAATGAGTTAAGTAGTGGATGGAGTTATGTGAGATCCATCTAAACTGAGTTTAAAGTATTTTGGATATTAAGATGAGTTTAATACTTTTTATGAGAAGTTGAAAAAAGTTGTGAGCCTCACTTATAAAGATGTGTTAAGTTAAAAAAGGTTATGGGTCTTACGTATAATGAAGCTTTGAGTTGAGATGAATTTTATAATTTGAAAGTTGAGTGTTTAGATGTTAGATTAAACTTAGTTCAATTGAATCTTGCAACTAAATGCAGACTAAATTTTACCTACGAACATAATAGAAATGAATTTTGAGAAAGCTAAAATCTACAGCAAAAAAAAAAATAAGAATTTCTTTCAAGGAGGTGCTGGAAGAGAAAGTTAAAAACTGCAATAACATAGTCGAATAATTTATTCCGGTGAGAGAGAGACTAATTTCTTCCAAGAAGGATGGGCTGGGAACTCCACCGAAAGAACATCATCTTGCGCCCCCATCTCCCACTTGTGCTTCCTTCTCCATTTTCACTTGCAAAATAGAGAAAAGCAAAGCTCTGGCCAATCGTTCGAGGGATGAGAGAAAATGGAGTGTAAAGGAGAAAGAGTGATATAAAGGGAGAGTCTTGAGAGAAATACAAGAGAAAGTTGATCCGTTTTGATCCATATGAAGAGACAGTTGGACAGGAATAATGGAATAAAATATACATTTGATCCGTAAACAGTATCACTACATATGACTAGCACATCTAATTTACTGTAATTCAAAGTTTTGATCCGTCGTTTTAGCTAATCCAATGCAGTATTTTTGACAAGTTCAAAGTTTGACCATTTGACTACCGGAAAAACCCCACTCTGACAGTCTAACGTGGAGATCAACTTTTTGATCGGATAGTTAAGAGTAATGTTACGTGCAGTTGTGGAATGTAAACGTCATATAATCGCTTTGAAAAAGAGTGGGATCTACTATTAAAAAATTAATTTTTTTTTCATGTAGATCCCATATTTATTTACTTTTTTCAAAGCGATTACACGACATTTACACATTCACAATTATAAGTATTATTTCTTTTATGAGAATGTTTGTTTTATAAAAAAAAATTAATTTTAATTTATTTCGTATATTAAATTTTATTATGTCAATAAAAACAAGGTGTATTTTTGCACCAGCTTTCAGATAAAATTTTTTTGATAAGTTACCAAACATCAAAATGGCGAGTCTAGTCAAAGGTTGTCTCATTGATATTGTCGAAAGAGTAATGGTACAAACTTTAAATAGATAAATTTTATATAAGTATTTTGTAAAATAATGGATCTTATTAATAAATAATAAATTTTTTAATATTTTTTAAGATAAAGTCTATTTTTTTTATAAGTACTTATATGAAACTTTTCTTTTCTACTTGAAACTTGTACAAATTATTTACCTTCTCCAAAATAGAGATTAATAAAATCGAGGCTGTGCTGCATGCCAGCTTTGAAGTGAAGAACTTATTTTGTTAACAAATCTTCTATATACAGTCGAGTTACGCAGTCGGTGTGCAGTCGGGATGCCATGTCAAAAAAAAAAAAAAAAAAAACTATAGGAAAAGAAGCCCCAAAAACCGAAAGAAAATTGACTGAAGAAACGGAATAACGAAACAAGGTTGCTAGCATGTGCATACACCCCTGGGTTACCAAGATTATTAAGCTTGGCGAAAGGAGTCGGTAAACAACCCAGTCCCACACTAATTCGCAAGAAAAAGAACTATAAACAGTGAACGATTCTCAACCCATCCCCTCCAATGGCCTCCATCCCTAACCCTTGTTCATACTTCCATAAATCCTCTCTCCTTCTTTTCCTTTTCTTGCTTCTCTTTATTATTGTTCTACTGGGCATTTCGTCCAACATTCAGACCAAATTCATCCATGATGATTCCTTTCCCAAAATCTACACGATCGAGGTGGTCAACAAGTTTCCTCACGATCCTGATGCCTTCACTCAGGTACCTCCATGTTTCCCAAATGTAAGTTTCGTTGAGCATTCGAAGGGAGCTACTTCTCTGTGTTTTTTATTGTTTACCGACTTCTCAAACCCAACAACAACAACAATAAACTCCCACATCCACAGATTTGATTTGCTTAATCTTGAAATGGAGTAAAATTAGAGAGAACACAAAGCACTTCAAACCCAAATCTGATTTGGGGATCGCAGGAGAGAGAGAGAGAGTCAATTTCTTCATGCGATAGAAATGCAGAAAGGGAGGGAATTGAGGAGAGGGAAACCAAGGAGGGGAAGTGCGGCGTGGTTTTGATTTGTAATCGAAACGATGCGTTTTATTTTTTACGCATCAGTAGCCGTTTGCAAGCCGTTTACATAAGGCGATTGTATTCAGCATTTACCTTTTGCTAAAGGTGCATGGTAGGAGGGGTCGAAAGTTGGGCAAGGAACATGATTTCCCCAAAAACTTTTGGGCAGCTGCGGTCGAACTCTGATTCTGGAAATCTTTTACCAGGTCTACCGGGCGGATACAAGATGGTAGAGGCCAACTATCCTTGCGTTGTACAAGACGGTGCCGTTAAGGCCAACTATCCTTTCTATGGAGCTCACTTTTAGTTAAATCTACCCACCTATCACAGCCAGGCGACGTTCCTGTCACTTTCACATCCAAAGCCAAGACCAGAAGCTTCCAAAGCCAAACCCCACTTTGCAGTTTGCTTTGCACAGTGCACACCCACCCGAGGCAAAACAACCACACAGGAGATAGATCCAAACCCCATCCCCCAAGCCCCAAGGTATTAGCTTTGCTTGCAAAGCTAACAATCATGCACAGGGACACTTCGAGCTGCAACACGTACAACTATGGCGACGCTCAGTACTGGGACGCGCGGTACGTCCAGGAGGGCGGCTCCTTCGACTGGTACCAGCGCTACACTGCTCTCCGTCCTTTCGTTCGGAAGTACGTCCCCACCTCTTCTCGGGTTCTCATGGTCGGCTGTGGCAATGCCGGTAATTTCCCCTGCCTCTTTTTGTTATTTGGATTTCGACTTTTATCTGTTTGGTTGCTGGGAAGTTGTGATAGAAGATAATAAAGGAGACAAGATTTGGGATGATTCTCTGATTTTTGTTCCCTTCCCTGTTTGATTCCTTGCGAATGCGAGGAATGAAATGAAATTTGTTTTTGGAATATAGGGTTTTCTTGCACTTCCCAATGTTTCGTTGATGGAAAAGGAAGCGTATGAAAGGAAAAAATGTAAAATCTTCTCAAAATTGCGGGAGTAGATTGTTTTGTACGTGAGACTTAAGAAACCAACGAAAATTTGCACCCAATTTAACAAGATTTAACTATTTTTTTGTCTACGTCCGATTGCTGGGAAACTGTGAGAAAAGAAAGGAGAAGGAACAAATTTTCGTTTTTGGAATTTGGGTTGTTGACTATTTGAGTCACTCTGTTTTCCTGATCCGTTTGCTTGCCGGAAATGCGAGAAGAGAGAGTAATGTTGGACTTGGAATTTTTATGATTTTCTTTCACTTTTCTATGTTTGGTTGTTGGGAAAGAAAGGAAATAAAGTATAAATTTTCTTAAATTGTAAGTGTAGATTAGTTATGAACCGGCACTTGAGAGGAAAAAAAAAAGATGGAAACTTTACCCTTAATTTGGCCAGATTTAATCCCTGCCCCTTTGTGCTTATTATTCAAATTCTGTGAATCAAACTTCTGATCTTCTTTTAATTTTCTTTTTCTGTTTGGTTGTCATGATAGTTCAGGAGGAATAAGGGGTTTTTGCAAAATCATTGGTTGTTCAGTACTTGGGACCCGGAAGACAATTTTGGAAAAAATACACATAATCCCCTCAAACTACTACCTAATTTTCCATTGCGCCTTATTAAAAAAAATTGCCATCACTGCCCTAAACTATCAATTTTGGCAACCATCCCCCCTAAAAATTGCAATGTACCCTTCATTAAAAGTACCAAAAAAAAAAGGCTTACAAAAACATTTTAGTCCCCTTTTGTTTTTGTTTTTTTTTTTTTTAATTTGATAGGACTATATTGTCTTTTTAAGGTTTTTAGGGGTAATTTGTGCATTTTAAAGGGAAAAGGGGGGCCGTACACTGCACTTTTTTGGTAGTTTGGGGGGGGGGGGGTGATATCCAAAATTATATTAGGGGGGCTGATTGCAAATGGTGTGGTAGTTTGAGGGGGTTATGTGTATTTTCCTCAAAAAATTTACAGTTGAACTTAAACTATCTGGGTAGGATGAAGTGTAATTTTTCAGCTTTGGGGAAATAACAAGAAAAACTTGAAGTTCAAAAGTTTCTGTCTTCGCATTCAAGAGGGTGTGGGCCTCTGTTGGTTAGATTATGCGAATGGTATAAAACTCCACATTGACCAATGAACATAAGTTTTAATTCTTAAGAGTTAGTTGGATACTTTGATCTGAAGTTCCCAAGCACTTTAAACATGTGGGGCCTGAGCAGTATGAAATTCTAAGTTTTATTTTATTTTCTTGTACTTATTGTTGGTTTCTTACCTCTCTGGAGGTTTTAGTCACGATTGGACTTCAAAGTGGAGACGGGTACGTACTATGTAGTTCTTTTGCAAATAATACCATAACTTCATTTCAGCGATCAACTTATAAAAAAAAAAACATCATTTCAGCAATCAATAATTATAGTGAGATACTTATAAAAAAAAAAAAATTATAGTGAGCATTTTTTATGATGAGGAATCTCAGAAACTTTGCAAATGCAACATGTTTCAAACCTTGGACCGTGTAATCGTCCTCATCACAAGGTTGGGTAAATCATTGGCTTTTCACTAATGTGGCATGGGCTCTAGAAATTGTTTGCACCCAAGGGTTTGAACCTTAGACTTAGAGGTAGCATACTACAAAGACCAAGGCCCTTACCGCTTGAGCCAACCACTTGGGGTTTGCAGTGAATATTAAGGATCACAAAACTGGACAACCGCCAAATCCCACTCCCATGGGAGCAAGAGGTAGATAGACAATTGGGAATCGGTGAATACCTGGGGTAATTGGGAATTTGATTAAATGAGCTTAACATCTGGGTGTTCACATAAAATATAACTGAAAGGTAAGAATCCTGTAACAATTCAACTACGTAGAATTAGGCAGGTTTGGAAGCCTTTAGACCATCATCCTTATGCTGTCTTAAAGCCCAACCAGCTTTGGTTTCCAATCCCAAACCCATTCCTAAACCAGCTCAAGCAGGGTCAGGAGGTTCCTTCAAACATGGTTATTTGGGGCTACTGTAATGCTCACTCATAACTTGCAATTTTTCCGTAGCTTCAGGTAGACATGTTCTTTGAGGAAAATGTTGTTTTGTCACAGTAAGCATCTATTTATTCTTTAGTATATTTTTCAATGTGTATTACTATTGCATGTTTATTTTGGACATGATCGCATGTTTATTCTATCCATTATTTATCAAAAAAAAAAATGTTTATTCTATCCATTGATGTACATTTTTGCTTTCCAAAATTTGTCATATTGTTTTGAGACGAAGTATTTTGTTACCTTGTAGTTATGTCAGAGGACATGGTCAAGGATGGATATGAAGACATAATGAATATTGATATTTCATCAGTGGCCATTGACATGATGAGAAGAAAATATGAGAACACCCCTCAGCTGAAATGTATCCTGTTAAGAGATCAACAATTTGAATTTCTATGTACAATCTTACATTACTTTTTCTGGAGTAAGCACAAAAATTTGTGGCCAACTTTCCTTCATGAATCTCAACAGATATGCAAATGGATGTCAGGAACATGAGCTTCTTCCCTGATGAATCAGTTGACAGTGTCATTGATAAAGGTATGGATCTGTCCCCTGATTACGTGCTTTGTCAATGTTTCAACCTGTTGAACTAAACTTGTGTTTTATATGTTAATATTTTGTTGTCACCATGGCATTTGCACTCTGCTGGTCCTGGAGCTAGGAACTCTTGATTCTTTGATGGTATGATGGGTGTTAAAATGTTTCCTTTACTTCTCAAATTCATTGTTTGGCATGCTCTAAAGCTTTCATTTGTGCTTTTAACTTTCAGTGTAGCACTGATGCTCCGATTAATTCTGCTCAAATGCTAGCGGAAGTGAGTAGGTTGTAGACTCATCACCCTTAAAGCTAAAATTGTGACTATTATTTGTTACAAAATAAATATATGAATCTACAATTTTTTATATATAAATTTATTTGTAAATCTCCTTACTAGGTATTTTTCCTTCTTTTTTTGGCTTGTAGGCTTCTTAAACCTGGAGGGATCTATATGTTGGTAACCATATACCTGTAGATGAGACTTTGTTATTGTTGTCCCATTTCCTCATTCATAATGCATGACGTACTCCTAATTTGCCATCTGCAGATTACCTATGGTGATCCTACAGTGAGGATGCCACATTTGAGCCGACCCTTGTACAAATGGAAAACTGTGTTGTACATCATACGTAAGTTCTTTTTATCTTTGCTTGAATATATTCAAATATCTTTGTTTCTCATTGTTCCTTTGATTGTCTAGAAGCCTGTCATGCATCCAGATTGTTTTTTATTTATTTTTCTTTAAATATTGTAGTGAATCCTGGTTACATTATATTTGTTGTTTTGTTTTGTTCCAGATGTTAATCTCTTACTTTTTCTAGGATGGTGGATGTTGCAAGGAGTTAAGTGGCTTTGGCTTTTTACACGTGATACTTAAAATTTAATCCTCTTTCTTCTCAAATATTTAAGATTATTTCATTTTAACAAATCCAAAATGCATGCCAATTCTGTATCAAATAAACTCAAGGGTTTGAATTGTAAATTTTATAATTCTCTTCTGTTTCTACTTATAAAAAAAAATAAAAAATCTCTTCTGTTTCTCTTTTGCTTAATATAATTTGCCCTTGTGTTCAGTTTCAGTGCATTGTAAAATTAATCGACTTTGTGTGTGCATGTTTGGAGTGGAGGTCTACACATTAAATATCTTTGGTAAATTATATTGCGGAACATGTGGAAATCCGGTACTACACTGACTGCATGATTTCAAGGAAGGTTTTTAGCATAGACAATCTAAGAAAGTGTTATTGCAGTAGATTGGTGTTATATGTATAAGAAGAGTGGGGAGACCGTGGAGAACTGATCCCTATCTTTTCCAAATATAATAATAATATCCTAAATGATAAGAAATGGCTTTCTTCTTTCTGTTAAAGTTTGTTTATGGAAATTTCTTGTCCATTTCTATTTGTCATTTCTTTGAGGTCATATGCATGAATTTCCATTCCTTAAGAAAGGAACCTTAATTATTGTTTGTTATTTTTTTTACCATCCTTCTACAGCCAGACCGGGATTTGAGAGGCCTGGAAGTTTTAGTTTGACAACAAAGTCATACTTGGAGCCTGTTCCCACCACTGAGAAGGGTTTACTTCCAGCAGACTTTGTTTTGGAAGATCCAGATTCTCACTTTATATACGTATGTGAAAAGATGGACGAAACAGAGCTAAGTAATATGCCCATCTTCCCCTTGACAAACGATGTTTTTTAGCCTTACCAGTGAAGCACTGATAAGGTAATTCTTTAGCTGTTTACAATGCTTGGCATGCATCAGTATGTTTAAATGATTATCAGTGCCAAATGTACAACATGGACGAGTCATTAGCATCATTGGATTTGGTTGTAAAGGGTTAGACGATCCGTTTTATTTTTTATTTTTCGACATGACACTGTAGGCTAGAGTTTGATATGAAGAATAAAAATAAGTGGAAAAAAAAACGATACCCATTGGAGAAACCATTGTGAGATTGTGTTCTTTTTATGTCCTGTCACTGTTTTACTGAGCATGAATTTTGTTAACCGGTGGTATTCTTGAATGAGTCAAGGGGTTAAATGCTAGTTACAACCTGAATGAGTCAGAAATTGTGGTTCTTTAATATTCTCCTCCTCACCTCCTCCTGGACCAAGTTGCATTTTGTTGGTCTGTAGTACATATGATATAATGCCAGATGATAGATAATGCTCATCTATTATCACCTTCCGGAGCGCGTAATGTCGATTACTGAAAGCACCTATATTGTTGCTGGTGGCTTCAAATTTATGAATGACATCTACTGATATCCTCTCAAGATTGTGGTCGGTTATGTTGTGTATAATTCGTGAGATTTGAAAGGCAGGAGATGTTATTTGCATCTGAATGTACAATTTCTAAGATTAGAACAAAAAATGTTAACATGCATGGTTTCTCTTGCTTTGCATACACATCTCCAGGCTTGTCAGTGATTCAGGCACGGTGGTCATGGAGGAAAAGTATTGATGCAATTGGGGTTTTTAGCCTTTGTTGGTTAACCATCAATCCAAAATGTAAAGAATGATTCCTGAAATGGAAGGAAATGATCTTATTAACGAAGGAAACCCAGAAGAGTAGCCTAGTAGCTCAAGGCAATGAAGGCATGACATGTATTAGCCCCATTGGGATATAATTATCTGAAATATATTTTCCTGATACGTAAAAAAAACATTATCTATAAAGTTAAGGTGATGAAATAAACTAAGTTTTGGTTTAATAATTAAAGAGTGCGAATGAAATGACTGATTTCAACTAAAGTTGGCGCAATAGTTTCAAGGAGACATTGCATTGGGTGGTAAAGACTAATAAGAGGGTTATTAATGTCTCGTTTGTTTTTTACAGATGAGTTGAGAGGAAAGTTAAAAGTTGAATAAAATATTATTAGAATATTTTTTTTAAAAATTATTTTTATTTTGAGATTTGAAAAAGTTAAATTATTTATTTTATTTTGTATAAAAATTTAAAAAAACTATAATAATTAAATGAAATGGAATGGAATGAATTGAAAGAATAGGAAAACAAAGAGGCCAGCTTTAATTAAAAGAGGTCAGGGGCTGGTGTACCATTATGAATACCACAGTCAGTATGGCACTAATGGTATTTACGAAGCCAGCGAAAGAGTCCACTATATAAAGGGTATTTTTCACTAAAATAATGCTCTTTATTAAACACAAATGTACCATTATATTTATTAAACATAAAAGGGTTTCGATATAAAGATGGTTTCGTATCATTTTATCTTATTATTACAATTTTATCAAATTTTTATATAAAATATAATAAATAATTTAACTTTTTTAAATCTCAAAATAATAATAATATTAAAAAATAATATTTTATTCAACTTATCTAAAACATCTCATGCCATCTCATTATCCAAACGAGCCTGTCTAACTTTGGAATTCTTCTGTTAATTATATAAAAACTTAAGCAAATCTGGTGGAAATCATCAAGTATTAGCCTCTAAATGGAACAATTATGCTTTAATAAAGGTTGTTTTTGCTGTAGAAAAACAGCCGTTTATGTTCACGGATGACGATTATTTAGAATTTTTATGAAAACTCTAGAATTTAGAGCAAAAGAAAAGATAGATACATAAAATGAAATTATTTTTAAATTTCTTGGCCATCCTGATCAGTTTTCAAGTAGAACAAAAATGACAGTAATAGCACTATATTTATAAATTCAAATAAAATAACTATCCGGTCAAAAAAACTGTCCTTATCTAATATTGGTATATCAGTGCTATATGTAGCAGAAGACACAAGACCTGGAAAACAAATCTGAAAGCCAAAGGGCCACTGGCTCTCTAAAATTGGAATGTGGCAAGATTTAAAAACACCAATAAATAAAGAAAATGTTGCAAATATAGAAGGCAAAAGTTGAAAACTTTGAAACCAGGTCCAAGAGTGAGGTCGACCTCTCACACCAAAAACAACTCTAAAAGTGGCAAGACAGACTATTTGGACTCTACCTAAAACAGCAAACTACACAGTAACACCCAATCTGCCTTTCTCTAAATCTGGCAATGGATTTACTATATGTAGTAGCAGTATTAAATACATATAAAAATTAAAAAAGAAAATTGAAGTCCAATGGGACCAACTAGAAATTTAGTGGGACCCAGATGGATATTGTTCTTTGCTTTCCATTAAACAAATAAATAAGAAAATCAATGGGGCCCAGAAGAGCCGAGAGAACCAATAACATCAAAAGAACACTCCAAATGTGGCAAAGAGAGTCATGCATAAACTCTAAAATAGACTACAGAGCCATGCAAGCTTGCCGTTTCCAGGCTCTCGCCATTTGGGGGTAAAAACGCTCTCTTTCCCCCCCATCCTCCTATCTCTCTCTCTCTCTCACGCCTCTTTATCTTCTTCCTCTAAATTTAGCAACCCTCCTCACCTTTCCCAAGTTTAACAGGGAACCCAAAAAGAGCCAAAGAGAGCTCCTTCTCAGCGAGAGAAAACAGAGATTTTTTGTATTGATAAAAATCAGTTTGGTTTTCTAGGCTTTTGAGGTTTCGATCAATTGGGTTTGTGAGTTTTGAGGCTCTCAAGAATGGGTAGAGGCAAGATTGAGATCAAGAGGATCGAGAATGCGAATAGCAGGCAAGTCACATTCTCAAAGAGACGTGCTGGCCTGCTCAAGAAGGCTCAGGAACTCGCTATTCTCTGCGATGCCGAGGTCGCTGTTATTATCTTTTCCAACACTGGAAAACTCTTTGAATTTTCCAGTTCTGGGTAAGTATCAGGATTTTTTCTTGATTTTTCTATTCTTATAATTATTTTTGGATGCTTGCATGTTTTTATCGGTTATAACAGTTTCTAAGTGCTCTGTTTTAGATTTTTTTAATGTTTGGTTGTAAAGTCAATTTGATCCTCTTTAACTTTAAATGTACTTATTATGGGGTTGTAGATTTTCATTTAATAATTTATTTTGACAGTGCTGCATGCGTTTTATTTTTTCGCTTTGAAAAAATTGAAATTTTATTTTGGATGCTCTGTTTTTATCTTCTCCAAATATTTTTATCAAAGGTTTTGATGTCTTAAATGCTCGTTGGAATCATTTTTTTTACGAGATTTAATGTAATACTGTGGATGGCTTTAATTTTTTGTCCATAGTTTTGCATCACTTTCTCTAATTTTCATTTATTCTTTCAGGAGATTTTGCTGAAGTTTATCATATTTAGGTAGAAATATTGAATTTTGCACTTAGTTGCATCCGTTTGTTGATATTCACCTCATTTTTCCTTTTTCCACTCTTTTGTTGTTTAGTGGATGAAATTAAATGGTCATCTCAGTCAGATTCTAGTAAACTCCACTTGACTTTTGAAGGGAAACTTTTTAGTTCTGCTTTTATATTCTGGTAGGTGTTTGTGATTATGTTCATTGATCTATAGCAATTTTGTTTCCTATTTTTTGTGAAATACGCATGCTCCAACTTGTTCAACATAGATATTTGAGTTGTAATCAGAAGTCACGAATTGGACTCTTTACTTTTTTCTACTCCTTTTCCCCTCTTAGAACCAAGCTAATTCATCCACTTCATAGAACTCTTCATTTGATGTGATTACCAAAAGTGATTTGACTTGGATTTTAACCGTCATGTTGGTATGGCTTGTTTCTGAAATGAGATCCTAATTTGCTTGATGTTGGGTGGTTGCGCCTCTAAGCCTCTCCTAGCGCATCGGGTTTAGCTTTTTCCTTGTTGTTGGCTTGCAACAAAGCCATATACTTTGGAATAAAATGGTATGAGAGTCTTGGCTTTGCGCAAATACCAGAGGCTAGCCTGTGCAAGATATTAGAGGACTTAGGCAGCCGCAGCTCACTGTGAACAGTCCCAATAGCTGATTGACCTTTTGGACTCGCTTACCTTTATCAATCATTGTCTACGGTCCCAATGGCTTATTCACCTTGCAGGGACTAGCCTCCAATCTCTATTTGACAGTCCTCTGTTTGTATATGGTTGATTTAGACCTGCAGTAGTGCAGTCTTCCTGCAAATTCATTGCTTACAGATGGCACACTAGGCCTACTTGGAAGTTTTTGACTCCTTTCCCATTATTGACTTTTAGATCCCTCCTACTATAAGCCCTTGTCCTTCCTTACAAGTCTCCATATCCTCTCTCCTTAAGGCTAGGCGCATATTTTTCCTGCCATCTGTTTGTTGCATTGGCCTTGTAATATGAATCCTCACCATTAGTATGTTATTGTAAAATAAACATTAGCCAAACTGGAAAATTGTAATCGATAAAATCGCTTCTCCTATGAAAGTGTTTGATTAAAAAAAAAAAAAAACTCTAGTTTTTCTTGGCTGCTTAGAAATGATTTAGATTGGTGCCAGCCACAGATCAATACTAAGGAGTTTTTTAAATTTTGCACCAACTTACAACTAAAAGTGTACTGAAGAACAGAAAGGAACCTAATGTGTACTGAAGGAAGAAGGAAGTGAAGTTGTTTCACAATAACAATTTGAAATGGATTTATCTCCACTTCTGGTTTAAGAAAGAAAGAAAAAATAAAATTATTTTATGAAGAAGACAGGGATCGGGCGCGATGGGTCTCAATGGAGAGAAAATGATAAAGGTATGAAGCTGAGAAGAAATATAATTAAGAGACATTCTAACATATATGAGAGAGAGAGAGAGAGAGGATGGCGTGGGTATGAAATTAAAGTTCCTTTGTGATTGCGTTTGGAGTTGAGAGTGGAAAACATAAACAGGAAGGCCAGAGAATTTAGAGTTCCTGGTGTCGATAAACAATGGAATGATTGATGAGAGAGCATATTGAAGAACTTTACTTCAGCAAGGAATTATTAATCATGGTATGAAAAATATAATTTTCGTTTTTAAAATAGTGGAAAAGATTGAGTAAATGTTCATACAGTTTAAAGAAATTATTTTAGCTAATTTATTTCTTTTGCTATTGGATACATTATACTAACGAATTGAATAAGTTCCTTGTTTCTTGTAATACACTCTACTGATCATTTACATTCATTTCCCCAAATTTTTGCAGTATGAAGGCAACACTTTCAAGGTACAACAAGTGTCTAGATTCTCCTGAGGCTGCTATGGTAGAATACGGAGCAGAGGTATTCTGTCATGCGTGTTTAGACTCATATAATTTTCCCCATGTGGAATTCAACTGCAGATGGAAATGTTCATTAATTGTTGTCTTACTTGTAGTTCTTGCTGCGATAATACATTCACTTCCCGCCATGCCCCCCAGGTTTTAGCAAAGTTCTAGTTTAGAATCCAACAAAGAGAACGAAATTGACATCTGTTGAGAAACTATGAACTGCGGTTTTGACTGGAAGTAGATATATTGAGAGGAAAAAGTGTTATCATATATAGTCCCTTAGTTGCATTTTAGGGGGTATGTTATGTTTTATAAAGAGATATGTTTTCTCTTATTGAATGCTTATCTCCATCAGTTAACTGTTAATCAATAATAATGCCTACAGTTCTGTTAATGTCTTGTTACACATGTTCACTTAAATTTGCATTAATTGTTAGCCAAATATATGAATGAAGTGAAAAATGATGATGAGGGGAGTCTGAGAGGAAAAAAGTTCCTGAATGTGGCGGGTGTGCTCTAAAGTGTGAGAACATCTAACTCCATACTGTGATCCTTGTTGGGATTCAGAGAAAAGAACCATCCAACGGACGATCTCTCTCTCTTTTTTTGAGCCCCTATGCTTTATTGATGACTGGTGATAATGGTGATTGCAGTAATAATAAACAAACTTCTGTTATAGCCTTTTTGGGATTATGACAAGCTCTCTCTTTAATACTTCCAACTAAGCTCTTTTGTGATGATGATTGGAGAGGAAACGAGAGTGTTTTGTTTCCATATTATAATTCATACTATCAATTTAACTAAGTGGAAAGGATCCTAAACTGATAGGTGAGCCATAGGTAAGACTATTTTATGGCGTTACCTATTTGCTTCCAATTTTGTTCAATGACACCATCATATGCTTTCTTGAGTACTTTTATAGACTATTGTTGTCCATGTTAATTTTCCTCTTGACCATATATCATCTAAAGTCATGTGGAGGATTGATGCATTGGACTTTACTTTTCCATCAGAAGCAAGACCCAAAGGAGGTGGATGTTCTAAAAGACGAAATTGCAAAGCTACACATCAAACAGTTGTATGTAATCAGTAATTTTTTTAATTATTTCGGCTTTACTGTATGAAAGTTTGGTTATATGTGATGAGTTGTTCCAATTATCTAGACGGCTGTTGGGTAAGGATCTGACTGGCGTGGGCTTAAAAGAATTGCAGCACCTTGAACAGCAATTAAGTGAAGGATTATTGTCAGTGAAGGAGAGGAAGGTTCTATTGAAGTTTTGTTTTCCTTTGATTCCTTCTCCTAGATTTTATTTTCTTCTTTTAATATTTTTTTTCAAATATCATATTTTGTGGTTATATTTAATATTTAATTATTTGAAGATCTGAAAGGCCTTAACAAATGTTCCATCAATTCAGGAGCAATTACTGATGGAGCAGCTGGAGCAATCTAGAATGCAGGTATGTTGGAGCCCTTTCATAGTTTGAAACTCTTCATTTGATCCAAAATATTGAGCAACTGAGATTACATCTATCCTTATTCTCAAGTAAAAATATATTTTTTTGAAGAATAAGAAAAAACTATATTCTTGGTCTGTAGCAGGCTTGGACCTACATTCTGCTAGCATATGAGGTGAGATGTCACATTAGGGTTAATTCATTTTTGTTTAAAAAACAATTGAAGGTAAATTATTTCTGAATGATAAATACTTATTGTATTACAAACCTTTTCCCCCTTTACAATTTTCTTAAAATTGCAGTTTCTTATTTAGTCAATACTTGAGTTTTGCAACTACCACTTTTTCGCAAAAAGTTGCAGCATGTCAGGTTCTTTCCTAGTATGAATTGAGTCAGAAAATCTGTTGGAGTTCAGCATTTGGTCTCTGGCCCTGATTGAGGTGGTACAAGGATGGGGTGGTAAGGTTGAAGTAGGTCTTAGGTTCATATCTTACTAAGACAGACAAAATTATAGTAAGACACTGTTTTATTACTGATCATAATGAAAAAAAGAGAGCAACTCTTTTTGAAGAATTACTTTGTTCAATTATCTGTTTTCAGGAGCAGCGGACTATGTTGGAGAACGAGACTTTGCGGAGACAGGTAATACAATATTCTTCTTGATCAATGATGTCTATCTGAGTTTCTGATGTTCACTTTTCTTCAGTGCTTATTTTGGTCTGCGATCATTTTTGTCTACTATGTACCGTAGGTTGAGGAGCTTCGAGGTTTTTTTCCACCAGCTGACCACCCTGTCTCATCTTATCTTGAATATTACCCTGTGGAAAGGAAAAATAGCTTTGCAAACCACAGTGTTGCCAGTCCTGATGTGTGCTGCAATTACCGAATTGTGAATGAAGATTCAGACACTACCTTGCATTTAGGGTATTGTCATTTTCTCATTTTGAATTTAGCCTTTAACTAAATTTTAATATACTGCTGCTTCTTTAGACCTCTGGAATAAAGTGCATTGTTTTAAGTCCCTTCAAATAATGAATTTGGATTAGTATCATCTGGTTTTAATGGTTGGCTACTCCTAAGGCTTAAAGATCAAGCTAAGTTTGGCACTTCAAGTTGCACCTCCAATTGCATTTCCTCACGTATCGAACTCATTGGATATGCTTCCCATACTGTTTTTCTTGTCATATCTAGTTCTTGATAATTGTAAGAACACTGGTTAAAGGGACATGCTAGCTTAAGCCACAGAGTATGCTGTTTTCAAAGGACTGACTAATGGTTTTGCCCTTGTTCTCTACATTATGCAACCTCCTTCCATCCTAGGCCTGCAATTATGCAGACATGTAAAAGGTAGGGCTCTCAACATGATATGGAGTACAAAGAAGCGAAAAGAACTGGAATAAACTCTATTTATTTTAATTCCTCGTGTTATTTTCTTAAGTCAATTCCTCTTTTCAGATCAATATATGATTTGAAATATATGTCTTCTATTAAATTTCACTGTTCAACTTCTACTACTTCAGAGTCTCATATTTACTCTTCTCTTCATGATTCCCAGGCTGCCAATTGATGTTTATCACAAGACAAAGGAACCAGAGAGAGACGCCCTTTCTAATGACACAGGGAGCCAAATGGGCCTCTTCTGATATCTTTATTTCAGGCCATCTCCTTTTGCTTTCAATATAACTGACAGAACTGACTTCTTAGTTCATACAGTTGATTCTAGTTTAGCAGTTTTTGTTGATGCTCCATCTTATGCCATATAAAATAGAAAAAAAGAAGAAGAAGAAAGAGATTAGTGGGATCCCTAGCTGATCCCAAAATCATCAAATTGCAGATAGGAGGCTTGGCTAATTGGGAGGCAAAATGTCGTAGCTCTAGGTTCACTAGTCTTTATGGCAACGTTGATATAATTTGCAAAGTATAGTAGCTTTCTTTCCTTTCTTTTTTCTTTTTTTCCTGTGACAGAAGATTATTTTACTTTTCAAAAGAGTAATGTTAGGTACAAGTCTCAAATAGACAAATTTTATTTACATCTTTTCTAAAAATGTAAGTTCCACTAAAAAAGAAGAAAAAATTTACACTTTTTCATAATAGGGTGTATTTTTTTACAAAGGATATACGCAAGATTTGTTTATTGAGACTTGTACAAATCATTACTCGAAATCACTTCCCTGAATTTTTTCATCTGTTCTAAAAGGAAAAACTAAGTAAGATGTCTGAATGCTATGAATTCAATATAGCTGTACAGTAGTTGATCTTACGTCGATCAATTTCAATTGTGCTTATTCGTTTAATTTTCAGTAACGAGTTCCTTTAATTTGGGATTACGAAGTGTTTGTTTCTCAGAAAGAACAATCCCGAGATGATATAATTATAAATAGCTAGAATGAATATTGCAGAATCAACCAATTACATACAAGCTTTACAAACAAAATAATACAGATGTTTCTATTCTTTAATGTTGTCCAAGGCAATTAAGCAACTTATTTCTACCCGCTAAAACCTCATAGAAGAGACGATCCACATCTTTGTGCAAACCCTCCAACAGTTCTTCAGACACCTCCAATTCTCTCTGCAATTCTTCAGCTGCTTCGATGTGTTTACCACTTACAATGGCAGCAACAAGGGAAGTCACTGTATCATGCAGCTGCTTTATCTCCTTTAAGATAGTCCCTTTCTCCATAACAATCTCACATATACTTGAATCCAATTCGAGAAATGAAGAAAAAACCAACCCACCCACCAATTTTCTCATCTCCAAATATGGCTTCCCATCACTGCTTAAACCGGACAACACAATCCCACATACCCAGAATCCGATACTCTTCACGACTATCAAGGCTTGATGCATAACCCATTGCTTGCCTGAGAAAATCTTTCCTTTACCATCTTCCTTGGTTTCACCTTTCATGAAATCCTTGTTGGGACTTCTTTGCTGAATTGCTGTCAGACGCACTGCCGCTGAGGAAGGAGAATTCTCCACAAGGCTTAAAGCATGAGCTAGCGAAAGCCGAACTTGCTCAAAAGATGCAAGAGAGGAACTAATTGAATTGAAAAGTCCCAGCAAACTCAAGCTGTAGTCTAGATATTCTTCAACTGCAGAATCCTCCCAGTTACTAACAGGGTAGTCTATATCCACAACAAGTTTTGCAAAAGCTTTGTTGATGACGGGAATGAGGGCTAAACATTGTCGAATCCATGGCAAGGACAGGATTTCTGATCCGGGTTTCGAATCTAACCATAACTGGTTTAAGCAATTCGAGACCTCAGATTGAAAGGCCTGTAGAGAAACCGATAAGGTTTCAGAATATTGGTGATGCTTGTGATCTTGGTGGTGGCGATTCTCCAGTTTGGAGTAGAGCTTACTGACTTTTTCTAGCAAGAGAACCATTTGACAGGCACAAAATTAGCTTTGTTGTAAGTTTGGTTTGTGGTTTGTTTTGGTGCAAGGTGCTGCATTTATACTACAGATTTGTGAAGTGCAAAAGTTGTACGTGTGTTGCTTAAGCGAAAAACAGCAGCTGTTTGACATTCTTTTAAACAATGGGCATTAATGGCGGCTGGTCAAAGGTGCTTATCCATTTGTGTTTGATATCAGTTATAATAATCAAACACGCTTGCCTTTGGACCAACGTGTGCCACTTGGGCCGCGTTGCCTTGCAGGTTAATCAAGGGACACAGGAAATGGTCAAATTACATGCAGCATATAATTCTAAAAACCAGGTGCTTTGCTCCATTGGCTTGGCCTGGTTTGGTTACGGATCGGATGAGATATTTTTGTTAAAAATTAAATAAAATATGTTAGAATATAATTTTTATTTTAAATTTAAAAAAGTTTAATTATTTATTATATTTTGTGTAGAAATTTTAAAAAAATATAATAATAAGATGAGATGAGATAATTTGGTGTATCTAAACTAGCCGTCTAAAAAAAGAAATATTTTGCATCTTGCCACTCTAATTTTTTCCTTTTCTTAAACAAGGTAAAGGAAGTTACTGGAACAGGAAGATCGTCCACGGACATGACAATTAATAACTTGTTTGGATAGAGGAACGATCTCATCTTATCATTATAATTTTTTTAAATTCTCACAAAAAATATAATAAACAATTCAACTTTTCTAAATCTTAAAATAATAATAATATTAAAAAAAAATATTCTAACAATATGTTATTAATTTATCTAAAATTATCTCATCTCATCTTACTATTCAAATAAATCCTAAAAAAGGTGCTACCATGACACACGAATTACATAAAAATAATTAGATCCACTTTATAATTTATAATACGAGGAATCAAAAATCAACCCACGTTAATTTATAAATTTATTTTTAAGTAATTTTGTGTGTTGCTAAAGTATTTTCCTATCACTTTTCAAAAACGCTTTAACCCACAGGTAGGGGTGTAACCGGTTCGGTTTTGGATAAAATCTAGGACTGAACCGGTATGTACTAGTTTTGTATTTTTCAAAACCGATTACGCACCGGTTACCCTCCTAAACCGGTACTTCCGGTTTTACCGGTTTCCGGTCCGGTCCGGTTTTTTAGTTTTTTAAAAATATAAATTTCATAATTTGTCATTAAAAATTTGTTTATAAAAAAAAATTGATTTAAAAAAAACTGTTTTATACTTTTATTAATATATTAGACTATATAATAATATTAATATTAGACTATTGGTATAGTTATAAGTTATATATTAGTATTAGTTATAAACTTTTAGTGATTTAGTATTAACATTTTATGTAATAATTTATAAATTATAATAAGAAATTATTTCATAAATGAATATATATGTTATATATAAAATTTCACATAAAAATTTCTAATTATACATTATATATAAAACTTATATATGTTAATATTTAATATATATAATATATTTTGTATAAAACTTATATATAAAAATATTATTTTTTATTTTTTTTAATCAACCGGTCCGGTCCGGTCAGGTCCAAAAAATTCCGGAACCGGACCGGAACCGGCCGGTTTTTACGTTTTAAAAATCGGTTCCGGACCGGACCGGTTCAAAACCGGTCCGGTTCAGTCTAGTCCGATCCGGTTTTCCGATTTTCCGGTTTGAGTTTACACCCGTACCCACAAGTTAATTTGGTCAACGGCGAGCTGCATATATCCTAAAGGATTTATTTAGGTCTGGGCTGTGTTCTCTGTTTTTTTTTTTTAGGGTCTCTATGGGTTTCATATATTATATCCATATAAATTATTTTCCTTTTATTGAATTAAATTTGACGGGTAATGTTATAGAGAAGTTAATGTAACAATACACACTTTGCACTCACTACATAGTTACTTCTAGTTTTTTACTTCTTTTTTTTAGACTTGGGAGATGTGTGGTCTATATGATGCCACATCATGTGTATAAAATGGTTACTCCCAACAGTAACTTCTATCTATATTTATTCTTGTACAAAAGCTAGAAGTCCATAGGAGACTTGAAGGCTTGGCAGCTTGTGCCTTCTTTTTTAAAATTTCATATAAAATAAAATAAATAATTTAATTTTTTAAATATTAAAATAAAATAATATTAAAAAATATATTTTAAATTTTAATAATAATTTTTTAAGTTTTGATTTTAATCCCAATTCATCTGGACGAGTCTTATGGTTGATACCTGACCACTGAAAAAATATTTATTTATTTTTTTAAAAATAAAAGGAACCACTTTTTTCGGAGGAAAAACTTAAAAAAAAAAAAATCAATAAACAAACGAAAGTTCAATCATATAGAATTGTCTTTTAGGTCAACAAACGATCCCATCAAAGAACAGATAATAATTAAAGAAAGAAAGTTGTTACGAGTTTCCATCTTCACTACTTGTCTTATACTGATTTCACGGATAACCCCATATCACAATGAGTCATGCGCCCTGCGCCAATGTTGGATTAATACGTGGAGATAATTCCAGCTTTGGTCAAGGTTTACTCCATGAGAATCGTTGCATCCTACGTTGCTTGCGGCCTCTCCTGGCCTGTAATGTTCTGTCGATCGAGTACTATATATACAACATAAAAACATCAGTCTTGGAATATATATCTGAACCCATTTTACTTTTTCCAATACTTATTATATTAATAATATTTTCTGAGAGAGAGATCATAGATAACAGATCAATTGAAGACAGGAGTTAGGTAGTAGAATGGAAGGTAGTAATCGTACTGTTCTTTTGTTGTTCTGTCTCGTTCTTTCATGCTTTGTGGCTCAAACTCATGGGAAGCAGAAAGAACAAGGTGTCCCTCTCTACAAATATTCCGGGATCAAGCCCAAGTCATCTGGGGCACTCGACAACAGTCTTTTCGAGGACGAAAAGTCTGTCAATCCAGATAATATTCATATTGCTCAGGAGGGCTCCAAGGAGGGTGACAAGATCGGGAATCTGCCTGGACAGCCTCCGGTGGACTTCTCTCAGTATGGTGGATATGTTACGGTGAATAAAGTTGCCGGCCGTGCGCTTTATTACTATTTTGTTGAGGCTAATGATCAGCATAAGGCTTCGTTGCCTCTCCTTCTTTGGCTTAATGGAGGTAGTACTACTATACTTGATTCATTAATCTCTCTCATCGATGATCTCCATTTTCCTGGATTTTTGAAACATTTGAGAATCTTGCAGGTTGTTTTTTTCAGTCTAGTTTTTTTCTTTTCGTTTTCTGTTTTAATTTGTTTCGTTTGATTTTTCTTTTCGGTTTTCCTTTAAATTGTTTCGTTTTTTTAGTTCAAGTACCGGCCCCTTCCATGCCGGGTGCATGGCTGCTGGCCTATTTCTCCGCGCATGCACGCACATGCATGCACGGGATTCCGCAGCGGGCATCATGTTCTTATAACATGATCATCATGATCATGCATGCAATTAATTAATCTGAGAAAATATTTCTCAATTTTTTTTTTTTTGGCTCGTCTGGCCTAATTATCAGCGTCAACATGCATGCATGTATATATTTTTCCATTCCATTTTTTAAAAGCAGTGCTGCAAACGGGAATCTTCTATATACTTCAGACAATTTGACAACTAAAACAATATATAATAATGCTAAAACTAATTTGACAACGTACGTACGTACAGGCCCAGGTTGTTCATCTTTGGCATATGGAGCAATGCAAGAGCTCGGACCATTCCGCGTGCACAGCGACGGCAAAACACTTTTCGCAAACCGATTTGCTTGGAATAAGGGTACGAACATACAAACTTGATCGTTTTCAATATTGGTTTATATATATATATATATTCCTTTAATTTCTTATAAAATGAAGTAATTAATTAATTATCACGTACATGCTGCACGTAACGTGCATGAATTTCGTTCGTGGATCGATGATGATCGATCAGCTGCAAACGTTCTGTTCCTGGAGTCTCCTGCCGGGGTAGGGTTTTCGTACTCGAATACAACAAAAGATTATGAAACGCGAGGGGATAAAAACACTGCAGAAGATAATTATGCGTTCCTGGTGAATTGGTTAGAGAGATTTCCAGAGTACAAGAGCCGGCCTTTCTATATTTCTGGAGAAAGCTATGCTGGCCATTATGTTCCTCAGCTTGCACATACCATTCTCCGCCATAACAAGATGCAGGCTACAAAGACCATTATCAACCTCAAAGGAATCATTGTAAGCTGTCTCTCATCATCATCATCTCTCTCTCTCTCTCTCGCCCGCGTGCAGACACACACATGACACGTACATGAGAATATATAATTAATGCGAAGTACTTTGGTTTTGACACCAATTAAATCATTAGATCAACTCATGCTTGAAATTAATTAATTAGTAGTGGTTATGCTTATGATCTTTTACAACTTTGGAAGTTACGTACGTACACTACTCATTATTAATAATGTTGTCTATCTTTCTTTCTTTCTTAATTACGTTTTGATCATGATATATGGCATGCATGCAATAAAAGACATGATATCATGGGGCTTAATTAATTTATAAGTACCCATGATGACAGCCCTGTAAAACCCCTAAATATCGAATGAAGTAATTAATTAACCATTCTCTAATATGTCATGATCAGTAATATAATACTATAAACTTGATGCAAGAACTACATTTTCACATGATCATGCATGCATGCTAATTAATTACCGATGGCAAATGAAGTTAAATGGACATTCATCATCATTTAAATTATTAATTATCTGTTAATTTCACCATTTCTTTATATATATATACTATGTGATTAATATATATGATAATTAAAGAAATATTTGATTTTTTTTCTTATATATCAATTATTTGATATTACATGACGAGGCCGCCGGGAATATCGATATTGTTCATGTACTTAACAATTTTGTTATATATTAAGATGGTGAATATATAACAATTTTGTTAATTATATGTTTACAAATATATTATTTGTTCTGATCTCAACATGCATTCAGAATATTAATGCATGCACCGTTTGGAACTTAAAAAGATATAATATATTTCTAATTTTAAGCTACGTGTAATATTTAAACATCTAAGTTCAAATCATTAAACACATCTTAACTTAAAAGCTATTTACACGTAAGACTCACAATCTTTTTCAACTCAACATTTCTTTATACGTGGGAATCTACAATCTTTTTCAATTTCTCATAAATACATATAATAAACTCATCTTAACAATATTCAAATACATTTAAACTCATCTTAGGTGAATTCCATAAATCTCATTCCACCATCTCAACTAACTATTAAAAAAAAAAAAAAAAACTATCTCTATCTCAACTCATCGGAACATTAAAATGCGGTCTAAATCGCTACGGGCGCGGAGACGTTCTACCAACCGATCATCATGTATATGCAGTACCATGCAGCTAATTATTGCAGTTAGTGCAAAACTAATCGATAGCAATTGTCAACATTCTATGTGTGTATTTTTAATTTATGCTCAATAGTTAATTTGTTTGTCATGATGATTTTTGCTTCCACATGAATGCATCATTGTTAATGGAGGACCCATAAAAAAAACAAATTAAGAGGTCATCATGATGGGGCTAGTACTCATGATCATCATGATGAAGCTAGCAAGCTTGAGGTCCATATCTGCAATATTCTAGCTAGCTAGGGTACTGTCACAAAGTTAATTGTTGATATTTTTTCATAATCAAGCGATAAATTGTAATTAAAATTACATTATTTTTTCTGCTATGTATTTTAATTAATGTACGATTTGCAGATCGGAAATGCAGTAATCAATGACGAAACTGATAACCGGGGAATGTATGATTTCCTTGCGTCCCATGCTCTCGTCACAGATGAGGATGTCTATAACGTGAACAATCGTTGTGATTTTGCACCCAATGCCACCACTCAAAGTAAAGAGTGCATTGACTCCAACAATGCAATCAACGATGATGTTTCCAACATCGATATCTATAACATCTATGCTCCTCCTTGCTTCTCTCCCAACATCACTGAGAAGCCCAAGAAAGCTTCTGTAAGTGATGGTTCTTTTTTTTTTTTCACTAATTTGCAGATCTTTTCTGAGAAATATTGAAAAGCGAGCTAGACCAATTTATAATTAATTAACAAAGGTTCATGATCTAGTAGCTAGCTAGCAAAATAAAGATTTGACAGCTCTGATCTGCAAGTAAATTTTGTCATTCATGTAGTAATTAATCAAACTGGTGCATTATATATTTTGTGGTGCAGATCATAATCGATCCGTGCAGCGACTATTACGTACATTTTTACCTGAATCAGCCTGATGTTCAAAGAGCTCTTCATGCCAATGTAACGAAGCTTACACACGACTGGGAAGCATGCAGTGATGTCATTTCAGGCTGGGGAGATAGCCCGCCAACTATTATTCCCCTTCTGCAGGAGTTCATGGCCAATGGACTTCGAGTTTGGGTTTTCAGGTAAAGAAAAAACAAACAATATCATTGATTCATTGGCATTGTATTTTACATCAATGTAGCAGCTTATTATACTCTTGACATGACCATTATCTATATCTATATATATATATAAGGATAATAAAACTTTGCATCTTTATTGGATCAAATGCAGTGGTGACATCGATGGAAGGGTTCCAGTTACTTCAACAAAGTATTCTCTAAAGAAAATGAACCTTCCTGTCAAGACTGCATGGTACGCTTGGTACTTGAATGGAGAGGTATGCATAATATATAACTTCTGATCATCTTCTTGTTATCGTGAAAGGTGGACTTAATTCAATTATTACGCACTAGCTTTGATCTGCATGATCAGTTAAAACAGACATAGGAAAAACACACACAAGTTCAAAACATGATCTGGTTTTTTAATGATCAAAATGTAGTACGGATCTGTTGATCTCCTACTGTTCGTGTCATGACTGCAGGTTGGTGGATATACAGAAGTGTACAAGGGAGACCTAACATTCGCGACAGTGAGAGAAGCAGGGCATCAAGTGCCCAGCTACCAGCCTGCCAGAGGCCTTTCTTTGATCAGTCATTTTCTCAATGGCACCCCTCTTCCTAGCACGACGACAAGATCTAATTAAGTGTTCGATCAACAATTAATCATGTATTTATTTTTCTTAATTATTTCATTCTTTTCAATAAATTAATTAATCATGTATAGCAGGTTGCTTTTCTAATTAAGCAACATCCTTAAGAAATTCTGTACACACTTAATCATATGTGGTTTGATTTGTATCAACAACGTTCAGAGCTAGAACGTATAATAATAATATGCCAATTTAATTGGTTCAAAATTCAAAAAATCTTGAAAATTAATTTCGCATGAATGCTCACATGATCTCGCTTTCAAGTGAATCGACTTGGAAACAATGAGGTGGTTCTAAGTTTACGTGAGATGGTTGACGTTTAAGATCTTGTTTTGAAAATTAGCTTCAGGGAAATTTTCCATTTACATTTCCATTTCCATTTCTTGACTTGTAAAGGCGATATTTCGCCTCTATAAGTTTTCTGGCAATGCCTAAATGTAAGGGTCGTTGTCATAAGTTGCGAACAAGGCGATTCTTTAACGGTAAAGACGGAATCATGTTGCCGTAATATATTTGTCTTCGTACTAGTGCTGAATCTGCGAACCGCACCCACATAAAAGAACTACCTTTTCCCTGCTTCCGAGCACTGGAGAGCCTCCCGGAAGCAGTGCTCGGAAGCAAAAGGGCCTTCTCGGATGGGTCCTGCTCCCGCCGGTGAAAGATCGCAGAGCAAGAGGATTAAATCAGAAGGCGGGACCACCGCAATCCAATCCCTCGACCATGATATCCTCTGCATGATCTTCGCGTTTCTCGACTTCTTCGACCTCATTCGATGTTCCGTCGTTTGCAAATTCTGGTGCTTTCCGCTGGTTTCTGGATTTATTTTGAGATTTATATACGCAAATGAAAATTTTAATTTCTTATGAGCATTCTCCCATTGTTTCTGCGTCATATATAATCTTGTTATGTATCTGACCAACTTAGTTTTCCAATTTTATGAAGGAATACAATTATCAGTAAATCCAAATTACTGCAAATATTCTACTCCAAGCAGCAGCGGGATTCCATGGATTTTACCAATAACTCTACGTACTCAGAGAGATCACTAAAGATGTATTTAGAGAAACTGGCTATGGAGCATCACAGATTGTCCTTACTAGAAGGTATGATTGACGTTGATCATTGGAAGGGTCATTCAGTTGGGTAAGTCCTTAATCCTCTTTATACTGTTCAGTGTCTTTTCTACTTACGATTTCTAAGGGCTTTGGGCGTGTTGACTCATTGAACATTAGTTTCCAATGTCTGATAGTATCGCTTGGAGAGTTTAAAATTCGTCTTTGGACTCTGCATTTGGCTCTTGGAATGTTTACATATTATGACTACAAAATATAAATTCTGGGGGCTTATCGAAAGCAATAAAACTGTTGGAGCTAGCGGGATTCCCCTTTGAGATGGAGATTAGAACCAGTAAGACTATATAAGCAAGGTCAGGGGAATAATTATTATCACAGAATTCTGAAACCTAACATTTTAACCATATCTCAAATTACGTGTCTGAATTTTGTGTGTCAGTGTGTGTGTGTGAGCTGGCATCTTGATGGAATATTATCCACCTGACCTTGCTTTCTCTTAGGGTTGATCAGTGCCGAATGAAGATGGGCTTGATTCTTACTGGTGTAGGTGACAAGGTATTGCTACCCAGATTGACTACGACTTATCATTAAGGATTTTAAGTTTTTAACAATGAGAAATTAACTTTTTTTTTCCTTTTAATTCTCCCTGCTAGGAGTAGATTTTACCTGAGCCGCCACTGGACAGACTTTCTTAGTTTTCCAGCAACAAGAACAATTTTATTTTAGGCTTTCTGACATGCATTGTAATGTAATGTGCTCTAATTTTCTGTCCTCTCAAGCTCGATTTGCACTCTTATCAGCCTAATATTCTTTTTTCTTGGCAACATTTGATCCATAGTTCTACCCTCATCTTACCTTACCCTTTTACCACCTAAGCCAAAGCCCAAGGGTCGTATTACTCTTTCCCTGATCATCCTAATAACACATTCGAATAAAATTAAATCACCTTCTGTGAACATTACTAAATTGGTCTTCATGTCATGACCAAGCCTTTTATGCTCACTTCCCTCATTCACGTTTTCTTGATAGTTTTATATGAATTTTCAGAACCAACTTGAATTTCTTTTTCTCTTCTTCTTCTTCTTGTTTTTTTTTTAAAATGGTAATCCTCGTATTATTTGCACCCAAATACTATTAACTGATGTAAATGCGGATAGGTGATGCGTCTCTGGTCATTAGAAAGCTACAAATGTGTGGAAGAATATTCGGCTTCAGACACAATTCCTCTGGTTGACTTTGATTTTGACGAGAGCAAGGTAGCATGATCAAATCAATATGCTCTTACTTTGTGTTGTATGTGAGACTTCACTATAATGCTACCTTATTCCAACAAACAAACTTGTACGGGCATGGCTTAGTCTTGATGTATCACTAGTTGAGAGTCCACTGAAAGTATGAATTTGAGTTTATGTGTACTTGCTTCTTCTTAAAGGATCAATAAGGTCATGAATGCATCTTCGTTGAAAATATTAATAAATATTTGCTAGGACACTTCCTTTTCGGAGTAATTTCATGAAGTACTATATAAAAGATCTCTCCAACATGCTATCAGAATTTGCATGATGATTTCTACCTTTCTTGGAAAGTTTAATAGCAGGGATAAAGTTTACATTCCTTTTTCCTTTTCTCCTATAAATTTGGCTTTATGATTGCGGTTGAATGATACATCAATATCATTTGGATCATCTTTGATCTCAGTTGCTATGAGTGTTCTTATGAAGTATTAAGTTGTTTTGATTTATTGAGACGTGTGTGTATGGATTATTTTATTAATCTCTCTAGGTGATTCTTCTTGCATACTTCCTATGTACTTGGGTTACACCCTTCACAATTATTAATAAAATATTTGATTGCTTATCAAAGAAATTAATCTCTCTAGGTAATTAATTTCTGAATTACGATTTAATCTGTTTAGATTGTTGGTTTGGTTGGTACTCGTATGTGCATATGGAGCCGGAATGGGAAAAGAAGTATATTTCCCTCAAGTCAAGGCACCTTTGTGAAGGGTTTATGCATGCGGTATGTGAAACGTTCTGGCTTTAGCTATCCTTCTTGCTACTGAATGATTGAAGTTAAATATCCATTGACAAACCCGTATCAAGTCAAAGCATCTAACCCATTAACTAATATGGTTTATTTGTATCTACATATATATCTAATTTAGCATTAAGATGCTATGTATCAGACATTAATAGTCAAACTAAAAAGCTAGATTTATTCCAGAGATCTTCCTTTGTCTTTGATTTGGGGGCTTGGTTGCGACCCACATCTACTTTTTTTTATTTGTCCAAAGAATTTGGACATTTCCTTGTTATGTGCAAAATTAATTTTCTTCCTTCTCTGGTTACAGCTACTATGATCCTGAGGCAGTGGTTGGATGCGAGGATGGAACAGCCCGTGTATTTGACATCTACAGTAGGAAGTGTTCTCGAATAATTAGGTACGAGAGTGAGAAACTTATCAATTATGAATCCATCTATAACACCCCCTTCCCGTAGGCTAGGAGTGCCACGTATTTTCCATAAAAATAATCCGGTAATAGATCCCATAATTTCATAATTGAAAAACTGAACTTTTATTATGCGGAAAAATGTCTCATAAGCTGTCTCCCAAACATTAAATGAAATAACTGAAATAAATTCATGTCATAAAGACATGTTTTATTTTAGAAAGTCTGAACTAAAATAAAATGCTCCTTCTACTCCTGGCCTGCCTGCTCGTAATCCTCATCATCACCTGGGTGGTTAAAACATGAAAACAAACTAAAATGAGTCGATGACTCAGTAAGAAATCTATCACAACGTAAACATAATAAACATAAGATCTTCATAACAACTTCCATGCTGAGCTTAAAATCATGTATGTTCATACTGATGCTTATGCTATGTATGACTGATTTAACTGAATTAACTGACTGATTTATTTGACTTATCTGACTGGCCAACACACTTAACCTTGTGTGCAAGGTTGTGCACCGGCCCCACATCCCGCTGCAGCAAGGGGAACCGCTGATAGTATTCTAGCATACTATGGTGGACCACGACTAGGTTCATGGCTTGCACACCACCCTGAACTGAACTGAACTGCATTGGTACCATGCATCTGAATGGCCATCTTATTAACTGATCTGATCTTATCTTGCACTTGAATTTAAGATGGCTTATGTGTCATGTACACATGAGATGCATGACATGATACATACATAATTATAATTTCTGAATCTGAACATGATGCGGAATGACATGATCGTATGCTATGCTGGATGACATGTTTGCATATGACATGAGCGGTTCATAAATAATGGCTGTCAATGAACTGGCTTGAATAATACATCCATATAGGTTAACTGTGATGATCCTAATTTATGATCAAATTACTTACCTCGCTGCGTTTCTTCTTGAATAATACTTCGTACCTTGAGACCTATATTCCATAAATAACTATCACTAAACTGTTTGGAAATAAATAAACAACTACTAACATCGTACTTAACTAAATTCGGAAATTCTAAAAATATAGTCAACCCAATATTTTGTCTAACACTAAAATCAATAATTCATAGTATTTTAAACTACTTAAAAATACAAATTTATAATTTAGTGGAAATACTCGAGCTATTTTAAAAATAAGTCATTAAGACTTAAATTCTTAACTTAGTAATTTTATTAAATTCTTACCAAACTGATAAAAGGAATTATTAACTAAAATATTAGACTAAAAACATACTTTAAAATATATTTCCAATTCTTTAAACATTTTTATTAAAAAGAACCTTTAACTAGATATATTTATTTAATCAATTCAACTAATATAAATCACTAAAACAATTATTGAAATAAAATAAGATCAAGTCTAACTTAAAATATAAGTTCAATTAAACATCATTATAATCTGTAAAAAGGTTAAAACTCTGGCCCATAAATATAATACTGCAAGAGCCCAATCAACAGAACCGGCTCATCACACGAACGCACAAGGGCTTAGGCCCGACGGCCCAAAAGACCCACGAATTCTTACAAGAATCCGAAAACACGGCTAACTCAAAACAAAGCAAAACAGAGTTTGAGAGAGGGAGAGTCTGCGATGGAGCTTACCGAGGGAGAAGGGCTGACTCGACGGCGCTGGGTTGCAGGGAGTGACCGGCGACGCGACTTGGGGGGGTCTCTCTGGTGGTGCGACACCGAAGGAACAGAGAGAGCGTGAGTTTAGAGAGAGAAACAGTGGGTCTGAAACAAAAGAGAGAGAAAGAGGGGCTATGGCGGTCGAGGCTTACCGGAAAGAGAGTGGCTCGACGGGGGCTGCGGGTCGGTGACTTCTGTGTAGTTGGAGAGGGGTTCGGCGCCTCAAGGGGTGGCTACCGAGGAGAGGGGCGACGACACTGACTCGGGCAGGACTAATGGCTCAAACGAAAATGATGAAACTCGGTATATCAGAAACAGAGGGTTCTCGCAGCTCACAGGTGTGTCTTCTCATGTACGGGTAAGCATGTTTATAATGGTAGAGAATTAGAGAAACCCTAGAAGAGTAGAAACGTGCACGTGCTAAAGAGTGGAGACGTGCATGTGTAGAGAAATACTCGGCACTAGAGTTTGTGTTCTACTAGGAGATAGCGAAAAACACCAAGAGAAACATACGGGTTGAGTGGTTAGGGTTTCAAAACAGAGGCTAACAATGTGATGAGGTTCGGTGACTAGAGGAAAACTTCAACTTTGAATTTCAAAACATGCCGTAAAAGAAAAAATAATGAAACCCGATACACTTAGAAATTAAATAAAACTCTAGAAATTTTAATTAACAACTATAATAGAAAAATATAGAGATAATGTAAGTATAAAATCTGATAAAACTATAATCGTAATAATATAAATTTTAAAATAACAAGTTTACTAGGAAATTACTCATATACCCTAAAACCAAGATTGGTATGTTACACCATCACTCTTGCCTTTTTTTAAGAAACAACCAAAATCTAGTGGCTCAGAATATTATCGAAGAGAAATGTGTAATCTGGGAGAAAAGGTTGGTTAGCTCCGTGGTTGAATACTATGTTATTCATAAATTTGGTTCAAGTTTTTTCATGCACATTGTTGCAAATGGTAGGTTTGATACATAAGTCTTCATCGGAACCAAATTGGCACGCAACTTACCTGGTCTGCCATGTTTACTTTTCAACTTTCAATGAATTAAACCTACGCTTGACATTTATGGTTCAGTAGTAAGCCCTGTCATAACAGCACTCTTATTTTATGAAGAAAAAATCTTCTTCACACTCTACTATTTATCACACACTTCACACACCTAGTGTATTTGAGTTTAAAAAAAAAAAAAAAAAATTAGTGCATGGTGTGTGGAGAGTGTAGGTAGATATGTAGAATTGCTCTTTTATGAATTGAGAATGGCTACTCTGAAAAATGCCTCGTCTATGCCACCATGAATTGCCCCCATTTTCTCTGCATGCACACATCCTAATTACTGCCAAAATCCAAATGAAAACCCATAATGAAGAAATCAAATGCCTTCATTAAACTTGACGGAACAATCTACCTGACTCAGAAAGTATGAAAGGTAACATTTTCAATGGAGCATGCTGGATTAGAATGAATTAAATGGTTTGTGAATTTTCATGTGGGAATATTTCCAATTTCTAATTGTAGGATGCATGCTGGACCTGTAAAATGCTTATGTTTGAGCGATGATCACTTGATACTTAGTGGTTCCTCTCTTGGAAGTATCACAGTCTCAGGAATCTCATCTGATCAGCGGGTAGCAACGCTAAGATCGACAGACTCAACAGGTTTTATTGTATTTCCGCTCTCTTATTTGGCCATGCATAATTGCATATGCCTTTTTTTCCTTTTGGTATTCTTTTGGAATTTGCTTGTTACGTTGTCCTTCCTCATCTCTGTTTGGGTCTTTGATTTGCTTTCTTTTCATATATATACATATACATATATATATGTTTGTGTGCGCGCGCGCATGAGTGTGTGTATTAAAAGATAAATACCGTACCATAGGAAAGTGCAAATTGGAGATGGCTTTTTGCCATTTAATTACTATTATAAAATGCCAGAGAAATGGACTGTTTTCCTGGTGCCTTTTTTCCATTCCTCCAAATATACAGGTACACAGAAGGACAATTCCTGCCTATATGCTCATCTGCCCTTTCTGTATCAATTTTATTCATGGGAAGTAAAATGGTTGAGATCTCCTTCCAGTTTTTGAAGAAAGTTGCCATTTTTTGTCGATCTTCTGTCTCTTAATATTATTGGCTTGAAGCAATTTTTGTGGAGGTACCAAGGCTTTGTTCTTTGTTTGTAAGTGTATGAATTTTCAACTTCTCTTGACAGGCATAAGGAGTTTGTGTTACAATGCTTCCTCGCATCTAGTGTTTGCCGGATCGACAGCTGGATATGCTTCTTGTTGGGACCTTAGGTATGCAAGTATTAGCTTCAAATACTATATTATGAATTCAACTTACACGGTCGAACTGTATTTCAGAGCATGGTCCGTTAAATTTTTCTAGAAGAATCTACACGGTCTATTGCTTTTTGCTATCATCTTTAAATGTGCAGTTTGTGTGGTTGTCAAAAACACCAATAACTTTCCCCAGGTCATAACCTTACCCCCCTTCCCTCTTTCTTTCTTTTCCTTTTTTCCTGACTATACAACCAAATAGGTATGACCTTGTTTTGTAGAATCGATATATTTGGGAGAAGATATCATGAAATGATAGGTGAAACCCCATGGTGGGAAGTTATCTTCAACCAAAAGCTGATTATATATTACAACCAACAAAGGCTGTTGTCTCTGAAATTGCTTGTTTTAAGATAGTGATTTTCTTAAGAGTTCTATATTTTTTTTTTCGTATAAATAGGCAGAAAGTTAAATTTCAATACAATTCTTTGAATTTCATCATGGATACTTGTTGGCGGTGAGTTATGTTTCCTGTTAACAGTAATTATCTTACCTTCCAGGACAATGAGATCTCTATGGGAGACACGTGTGAGTCCGAATGTTGTATATTCTTTGCAACACCTACGAAATGACACATCAACTTTAGTTGTTGGTGGAATAGATGGTGTGCTACGCATTTTAGATCAGAACACAGGTCAAGTTCTTTCAAGCTGCGTTATGGAAGGTAATATGCTATCAACCTCCCAAAACACCCTTGGAGCCATTGGAAGAAAGAAAGGAATGAGACTTTCAGAAGATACTCGCATTGACAGCATTCCTAGAAGTGATCGGCCTCCCATCACATGCTTGGCTGTTGGGATGAACAAGGTTGTCACCACACATAATAGTAGGTACATCAGATTGTGGAAATTCAAGAAATGAGTGAACAATGCTGATTTTCCATTTAAGAGGTGAGTAAACATCACATTTTCAGTTCACAATATGATGTCAGTCTTCTACTTGCCAATTTCAAAGCCAGCTTATTCCTTCTGCCTTCTAATAATAATATGTTATATCATAAGCTCTGTATTTCAATATGTTCCTGATTGAATTAGGTCATCGATCAGGAGATATCCATATGCACATAAGCACCAGTCCAAAAGAGAGGAAAAAAAAGTAGGTGTCATGTGCGTATGAGGAGCTGAGCCGAATTTGCAGTTCAAGATGGATAGAGAGAAGCCAATATTCAATGCTCCACTTGGTCACAAGCTCAAGCAACTATGCCCACAAAAATGCTCTTATGGAATCTTGAATTATTTGGCTTGTTCTTGTTCTTGATCTTGTTCTTGCTATTGTTCTTTCAATATGGGATCTCATGCCATACAAAATGACCTTTACCTTTATCTCATGCCTAGATATATGTATTTCTTTCTTGAGCAATCCAGGACAAGTTAGTTCCAAATGTACAAGTTTGTGATCCCATAAACCAAAAAAAAAAAACTGAAATTTTCACATTTTTTTTTTTATAAAAATCCTCTCAAGACTGGTACATTTTAACGTTGAATATCTTTCAATTCTTGCTAGACAAAAAGATACAAAAATAAACGTTGAAAGAAAAAACCGAATGCATAACTGCAAAGGCAAAGCCTATAAATATACAGGATTTCCAGAACTAAGCGAAACGATTTGTCTCCTTTGGACTGCTTGATCGGCTGATCCTCTCCTCTTCACCACGAAATTTCCCAAATCCAAAAACCACCGTACAAACCCTAATCCTAACACCTTGTAAAATCAACCCACTAAAATCAAGACCGACCCAAAAATGGTGTGCATACGCAAAGCCACCATAGATGACCTCTTGGCCATGCAGACCTGCAACCACTTATGCCTCGCGGAGAACTTCCAGATGAAATACTACCTCTACCACATCCTCTCGTGGCCGCAGCTCCTCTACGTGGCTGAGGACAACAACGGCCACATCGTCGGCTACGTACTGGCGAAGGTGGAGGAGGAGAGCAACGAGTGCCACGGCCACATCACCTCCCTAGCGGTGCTCCGCACCCACCGCAAGCTCGGCCTGGCCACGAAGCTCATGAACGCGGCACAGAACGCCATGGTGCAAGTGTTTGGAGCCGAGTACGTGTCGCTTCACGTGAGGAAGAGCAATAGGGCGGCCTTCAATCTGTATGCGGAGACGTTAGGGTACAAGATTCATGATGTGGAGGCCAAGTATTATGCGGACGGGGAGGATGCCTATGATATGAGGAAGAAGTTGAAGGGGAAGCAGATTCATCACCATCATGATCATGGACGGCATGGGCACGGGCACCATCATGAGCATGATGGTGGGTGTTGTTCTTCGGCGGAGGCGGAGGCGGAGGCGAAGGCGAGCGGAAAGAAGGAAACGAAGGCTACGTAATGGTGGTGAGAGAGAGAAGGACAGAGGTAAAGATAGAAAATTTTTGTAATCGATCATTTGGGGAAATTGGTGTTACTGGGATTTTGTCATTTTCTTTTTGTGTCTCTTTTTTATTTCGTGGGTTTGTTGGGTTGGTTTTGTGGGCAAGAATGCATGAAAGAATTTAAATTTTCTATGGTGGGCATGGATATGTAATGTCGTCTGCCTGCACTTTTTTGTGTAGATCGTATTGGGTTCTGTTGCCAAGCTTACGTCTTTTTAGAATTTTTGGAATCTGTACATGAAATTTACTGTTCCCCAGCAATATACACTCTTCTGGAATGGTGTGGTTCTTTCTTCTTTCACGCATTACCAATGCCTTCAAGGAATGGAGTTTATTTGTTGTTTGATAGTTGTCTTATTATTTAGGATCAGGACTGTGCATTAGTGAGATTCCCATTTATTTCTATTGGGATTTCTTCTGGTTGATAGATGGAGGGTTTTTGCGTCAAATTCTTGGATATTTGGAGTAGATCATAACGGAACTATAAATTAAGAGAAAATATATTAGCAATCGTGAATTGTGCAATCTGTCGTATAATCATTTTGTAAAAAGTGAATAAAATATAAGATTCACATTAAAAAAATTAATTCTTTAATAGTGGACTATACTATTTTTTAAATCGATTACGTAGCGTTTATACATTTCACGATTATATATAAAATTATTAAATTAAAGAGATCAAACTTCGCTGGTTGGTTTGTAGCGAGTGTCTTGTTTCCTTCGCGAGGAAACAAGCTTGTCTGCAGGATGATGACAAGTTAGAATGGAATTCTTTCAGAAGGAGCTCGTCTTTTGAAAAAGTCTAGTTTGCTAATAAGTTGTTTTCCTTGCTTTGTTGGATGCTTTGTAAGGGAATAGGGAGTTTTTGTATGATCTCATGGGAGTTTTAGTATGATCTCATGGGAGTTTTATGAGTTGGTATTAATTTCCAACGGAATTTGGCCTGAATAAACGAGGTTTGTACATTTTATGTATGTATTTTTGTTGATAAATGACTTTTTTATTTGAGCCAGAGCTAGAGCAAAGCGGTTCTCAACGTTAATTGGGTTTGAAATATTAAATTTATGGTCTTTATTATCTCATCTCTGTTGGTTCTGTACCACATGCACCTGATGGCTCCTCATCTCTGTTGGTTCTGTACACTAAAACGAGTCTCTGGACCTTGCAAATATTCATTTATGGCGTTTGGTACTTGGTTAATGTTTTTCATACAGCATATTAATGAAAACGTCTTGGCGTTTGGCTATTTCCTCCCACATATATCTGATTATTCAACAAAATATGAGATAAAGTTAAAGATCTTGTGACACTGTTGAGGAAGAAAACTTCGTGTGGAAGGTTCAAGAAACAAAGGAGCTTTCAGTCCACGTGAAATTGCTGTAGCATAAAATATAGCTTTACATTTTTGTCTGAGTCATTGAAATATGTGTTATGGCTGGAAGTGGTGACTGTTTAAGTATGCATTGAACGGGAACTTTTTTGTGAGTTGCTTGTATCACGAAACTGTCTTTATAGGTGTTTTTTTCTTTTGCAAAAGGCGTACTTGTAACCGATTGCAAAAATTCTAAACATAAGCTCTATTTTCATGTATGTCATTTAAAAATATGTTATTTTATTTTTTTTTATTTTTATATTTATTGAAATAAATATAAAATATGAAATATACAGATAAAAAAATAAAATCACTTATTTTTTAAATAGTATGCAGAGTGTGAGACTTCTGTGTAGTATGACTCAACCACTAGATTGTCTATCTTCACTTAACCATCCTTGACGGGGATAATATAGTTCTTTTTCCTAATTTATTGTCCTCCTAAATAGGCTCCTCCTAAATAGGCTCACCCTATAACATCATTTAGGGTGAGCCTCACGGTTATTGTGTTTTAATTTCCTGCTAACTGAAATCAATGTTTGCTTTTAAGTACGGTTTGAATATTGAGTTGAGATGGGATGAAAGTTGAAAGTTGAATAAAATATTATTAGAATATTATTATTGTTTTGAGATTTGAAAAAGTTGAATTATTTATTATATTTTGTACGAGAATTTAAGAAAGTTGTAATGATAAGATGAAATGAAACACTTCTTGTATCCAAACATACCTTAGAGCACTCCCAATAGCTTATTCATCTTATCCTTTAAAATACATCATCAAAACTCACTTTTTCTATTTTACATACTAACTTTTACAATATACCATACATCAGTTTATCTATTTTTTCTTCATATCATTTAAATATTATATGTTTAGAGAGAGAGGGTTTGAAAAGAAAATAAAATAAATATAGAAGAATGTGAAAACAAGGACAAAGAGGGAAAATAAATTAATTAAAAAAGTTTACATGTATGAATAGTATTCTATAAATGTAGAAAGATCACTGTATCAAAATGTAAAATATTTGTAAAATACAAAATCTGATGGAGTCCTCTTTTAACAACATTTCTTTATATTTTGAAGAAAACTCTATTTTACAAGAGCTATTGGGAGTGCTCTTAGTCTTGGTACCAATGGTGAGTTGCATGCAATATATCCGACTTCAGTTGATGAGGAGATCATTTACTTGGTTTTGGTTTCCTATAAGTGGTAGTGTTAGGATGTGAGGGAGGAAAGAAAAGTCAAAATTGGAGTCATTCCTTATGGACAGTTGTCTTCTGGGATTTATTTATGCAAGTAACAAGATTCTGTGTTGCAAGGAGGTTCTAGGTGATGTTTAGGAAAGGAGGGTGCCACCCCTGGTGTTGCTGTTATATTTTCTCATTCTCAAACTAGAAGCAGGCTGGCTGCGCTGCTTTGCCCTTAGCATCGGTATTGGTAGGAAGTTATGCAAATACAAGGATAGGGATAATGCACAAACGTCAAGAAAGTTTGGTTTCCCAAATAACTAACCCATGCCAAACGTTGCTTTCGTGCTTGGAATAATCTAATTAGGTGACTATCAGCTTTCAAACATCATTCATTCTGCCGACGAATTACCCATTGTTTTAAAATTTAAAACTGATGGAAAATCAGTTTAATACAGTAAATGGAATATTTACAAATTCAAAATCATCTACTTTAATTGTCTCTGAATAATTAATTATCAACAAAAGGGTATTTGAGATTCGTGACGTGCTTAAATATGTGAAATGAAAAGGTGTTTTTGAGTAAAGATTAGGGAGTTGGGGTTGGAGTTGGAGTTGGAGGCTTTTACAAGCAAAGATCATATCCACGAAAAGAGACAACAATATTTGTGTTTTTAAGGGGAAAGTTCGGTTGCTTCCATAACACACTTGCTTGAGATCCATATTGCTTGATGATGAGACGTTAGTGTTTTTGAAGAGCTTCTTCTTCATCATCAAGCAAGTGTTCCATATAAAGTGCAACACTAATGTCTACTGCATATGGATCTCCTAAAAAGTGGCTTGAAAATTAAAAAGTCTGTTTTTTTAAGCTCCTTTTCGGAAGGCCTAAAAGCAAAGGAAAATGCTGTGGAGACGATGATTTGGAGTCCCGTGAATCATTTACCTTTTGACATCCACCTTTATAAGTTTCTGGCTCCTCTCAACTAACAAAAAGGAAATGTGCAATTTGAATATATAGTGAATAGTGGGGACAATCCATGTGAAAAACAATGAAATTTATCATATTCTATTATGATTTTTTCATTACTTTATTATTCCTATGATTTTCATGACCGTTGAAGAGGATTGATTGCATTGGGAGTAAAAAGTTGTCAGATAAAGTAAAGCTAATAAATCAATCAATAGTAGGCACTCCCAAAAGTATTTTACAATGTTAATATCAATATTCCAATAGTCTATTCAATTATACAGAGGAGTAGGACACGGCCAAAGGACACTTTGTCTTGTAGCCTTCTTGGTCGCTGGAATCTGAGTGGCTCTCCACTTTCTTTCCAATGCCAAAACATCCAATAATGGTTGAACTTTCACATTCAAAATCATTGTCATGGGCGCCACCATCTCAACCATTGTTTATCCTTCAGCTTGAGTTCAGTTGGGTTGAATGAAGTCTTCAAAAGTATGACCATCAAAATGATGCCTGGCATATGTTTTAATACCATTAAGAGGAGAAATCAAACCCCGGGCTACCTTGCTGCAAACTGGTGGGGAACTCTAGGTGTAGGTACAACCGCATCACGGCCAGCTTTGATCAAGTTGAGACGATCCTTTATTATTTTATCATACAGCCTGTTTTCAGGATTCTCTGCATAGCAAACGTAGTAACAGCTCACGCAGGCATGTGGTACTGCCATGGAAATCCTGGTCTGGTGCACCATAATAATAGTTTATTAAGTTAAACTGATCACATGAATTGAATTGCACAGAGAAGGAAGAATCAAATAAAGTAGGATTGGTCAAGATATGGCCACCAACCATTAGGTATCCAATGAAGAATGCAAGTAGTGAAACGGTGGCTGTGTAAGGTTGGTGGACTTTGGCAGTCCAAGCAGCTACAACTATGACACAGATAGAGCCACTACAGACTCCGGTTAGGAAGCAAATTGAGCTGGTTATGTCAGAGTCAACGATAGCTTCCATTTCTTGCTTCTTAAAGAGCTCCCAAGTGTCTTGTGATGCCTTCACAAAACCTTTTCCATATGCTGCTATCTGTAAAAATGGTTTAAAAGATAGTTAAATAAACATCTCTAAATTAACGAGCCCCAAAATATTCTCCGAAAATGCAGTTTGTGAATAATTTAGGTGGACTGCATTGACAATCACAACTCCGATAATGAGGGCACTGCAAATCATCAGTATTTATAAAATCATCCAAACAAAACATAGGGAGGTGAGAATGATAACTTGCAAAACAAAAGTATATCATTCTTCTCCTAGAATCAATCCAGTTCAATCCAGATGCATCGTGAAAAACTTGAGAACAATTCAAGGGACAAAATATCGAGAATGAACCATGAGATATTATTCCTAACTAAATCAAATTACACCATTCCGTAAAAAGTATTAAACACAAAATGAAATTCTCAAGCTTTAAGTCAGAATAATGACTATCAGAAAAAAATTTGTATCTTGATCGCCACCTAAATCACAATTGGAAAAATTCAGCCATTAACATAACGCTTCTCAACTAGTGATCGCTAGATAAACTACTTCTGATTGCAATGGATGGTTACGTTTTTCCTTGAAACAGAGCCATTTTTAATGTGAATTATCTGCCACAAATTAGTAGAAAGTCCCTGCTTAACCGTTCCTCTACTTCACAAAATGGCATTGGAGTGAAGACAATACACAGGTGGAAAAGTCTTTTCAGTAGCATTACCTGCACATAGGCCCAGCCATTTCCATTTCTGAAGATGGACTCCATGACTCTGAGACAGCAATGTGCACAGCAAAACATAAACTCATCTTCTCCCTCAAGCAAATTCAGAGTCCGAGCAACAATTCTCAGGGCCTCAATCGCAGGCACGAAGAGAGAGCCTAAGCAAGCACTTCCAAGATTCTGAGTCAAGGCTCTTTGGAAGCAGAATTGGATATTAGATTGCATTCCCCTGAGATAATAGAGAGCAATTACCCTACTTACTGTCAAATAAGCAACATTTCTCATTACTTCGGCAGTCCAAACCAAGCTCAAACCCAATGCAATTATGATCAATGGGGGGGGAAAGGAAAAATTCAAGGCTCCAACCACAGCGAAAATCCACAGGGACATCCACATGAATCCGGCCCCAAGCATCCAGTAAATAGGCTCATTCAAACCAGGGAATTTTGAAACAGGTTCAAGTGATTTAACCAGGACCTTACAACAAAACCCAATTCGCTGTGTGACCCAACAAGCATATAATCCATTGCCTACTGCAAAGGCAATAAAACAGACTCCAAGGCCATCCGTGGGAGGCTTTTGGAAGCAAATAAGTAGAATTCCAGCAGATAGCGACAAGAGAAAAGAACTCCATAGTATAAAATGAACCATGAATCTAGGCCATTCCCTGACTGCCTTTTGCCATGCAAACGCAAGACTAATGCTTAAAAGAGATGCAGCTTCGACTTGTGGTAGATAATGCATTAACACCTTTTTCTCTTTTCTTTTAACAGATTCTGAAGCCACAATTAGCCCTTGAATACCCTTGAACACAAGAAAACCAACTAGCCCAACAACCACAACCATATGCACAAGGAACAGAACCAGAGATATTCTGTTGGTGTATGCTCTTGAATTCAGTGTCGTTAGTGACGGCTGCTTTGCAAAGAAAGAAAAAACCAGAAATTTAGTTATACATGAAAATTGCTCAGAGAGAGAGAGAGAGAGAGAGAGAGCCAACTGACATATTCAAGATTTTCATTTGTGGATAGCACAAGTATAAGCTGTGTCATCTTATGGAATCTGACTTCCAATTTAACCCATAAAAAATAGGCTTGCAAGATTGCGAAGATTGACAAGAAGCCGTTAGAATTTATCTTTTTGTAGTTTTAGAAAGCACAAACGGTAAGTTCAGACAAAAAACTAAACACAATATGAGTATGAATTGAAAAATACAAACAAAAATTAAAAAAAAAAATTGTTTCTTTTTTCAGGAACGCACTTGCAAATTTCAGAAATTTGGAAAAGCCATCAAAGTCAAACTTTGGCAAGCACAGGAGAACTCACTTGTGGGGTTGGTGTAGAGCGAGACTGAGCAGGCTGGGAAGGCTGAGAAAGCTGAGAAGGAGAGGGAGTTCCAACTCTAGTGGCACTGTTGATGACGATCCTCAAAGGGTTTGTGGGGTTCAGCCTCTGCACCCTTGACAAGTGAAAATCTCTATGGTTATTGCTCCCAACCAACTCTTCTTGAAAACCCACCTCACCTTTCTCCACATCTTTCACTTCCTCCTCTTCTTTCTTGTCATTCTCCTCTCTCGCTTCAACCCCACCGGCCTCCCTCTCATCCACCTGAGACCACCAGAGACACCAACATTTCAAACTCTTGGCTCATTCATACATACAATAACATAAACAACAACAAACAGAAATAAAAAAACCGGATCTGTAGTATATCTTACGGGTTCTGTGGCACCCATCAATGGCGGCTGCGGCTGAAGTTGCGGTTGTGGTTGCGATGGTGTCTGGAATTTTGTTGATTTTTATGTTCTGGGGTGGAAGAACGTTGTTGTTACTTTTTTTATTATTATTATTGGTCAGAGATAGTCTTACTACATATGGAGTATTTTTCGCTGTGCTTTACTACTTTAATACTTTTACCCGTTATCTCCAAGCATCAGAATGGATGGGACCCCCATCGATGAATCTTACAAAAACGTGCCCAAATTGACATCAACACTTCACAACGAGCATTAATCAATGACGACATAAAACAGTGTACGAATAACATGATCCTCTAATTATTTATTTTTAAAATATATCTATAATATATCAATTCTGAGTTCTATAATATCAACTGCTATTATATTAGAGAAAAAAAAAACTACTATTATACGTGTATTTTTATTTCAATAAAATAAGAATGTTTGGCCAAATTTAGCCCTTTTAAAAGCATCCATTTGCTTTAAGTAGTGCAAATATATAATAATTTCTTGGGACTCGTTTGAATTTAAAATTCACGGCAACTCATTTTAACTAATTTCATCTCATAATTAAATTTTCTTAAATTTTTACATAAAATATAATTTAAAATAATTTAAAATTTAAAATTTAAAATTTAAAATAAAAATAAAAATAATATTTTATTCAACTTATTTAAAATTATCTCAACTCAGAATAAGTTTGTCTAAACAATAATGCCAATATTGACATAATTCAAACCAAAACATGTAAATAAAATCAGAGCTCACTCGTAGCTGGTGGCATGCCAAAGCAAAGTTCCTATCTGCAGGCAGCTTCGGAATTAGAGCTCTACATTTGACCGATGATATAAATTTCTCAAGTGCGACATTCTGAGGTGGGCCTAACGGTCAGATATGATGACTCAGATCCAACTCATCTTGTAATTTCCTTTCTTTTTTTCTTCTTGTAATCATCTTGAACGAAACGAAAAGGGTATAGACTAGAGAGGGCATCCTCATGTTACCATCTGTGGAGACTCTTCTGAGCCTTTCTTTTGAAATCTCCCATTCGTCATCGTGTCACGTGTGATTCTGCCATTAAAATCAATTTCAGTTGCTATTCTACATTAACTTTATTTTGTTGTCTGGAATTTCTGTACTCCATATATACACAGAGATACAGAGAATGTCTGAAGATGATCAAGAGATAGTGTACACTCTTTGTTTGATCAAACAATTGGAATTTGGAGTTCTGACGTATCAATTGGCAGTCCATTGTGCATTCGCTACTAAGCTTCATACCAGAAAATGCAAATTAAGACGTTCAATTCAATCATATAAACTGCTTAGATTTCCTTAACCATTTGAATATAATGTTAATCTACCTCACAAACAGTAAAGATGATGGATTTCTTACAAACCAGTAGATAAAGTCAATCAACCTCACGTAGCATCAAAACCCTGTCTGCCGAACTTTACAAAAAGATTTAGCAGCACAAGCTATTAACATTTTGTTTTATGCAAAGCTCTTATAACACAATCAACATAAGCCGGAAAATGAAAAAGGAATTGCAACATGTAGGCTGCTTGACATCATCTTTCAATACAACTTATAATTCTCTCTGTCCATGCTTATGCTGTCTTATCATCTACTATTTCTTCTCGCCGGCACTCGACTCTGCAGGTGTTTTGACAATACTTAGTTGGCCACCATCCTTGTTAGCTGCAGTGGCTGCTTTGACCTCATTGCAGTGATTAATAAACTTGCTCAGCTCCTGTTTCGATCAAGTTGAATAAGAGAACTTCATATTTATTTATTTATTTTTGATAAGTAATAAGAGAACATCATCATTGATGAATCTAAATAAGTAAATTCTTCTGGAGTGAGGAAACGTAAGAAGAAAACTGGAACAACGATTTCTAAAGGCTCCTCTGCGGGCAGAAGACCCTTTGGCTTCCTTTATCATCTATTTTCCAACCTCTTCATTATTTGTATAGTTTTCGTTAAAGTATGGTGACACCAGCTGAGCTGATAACAAGGCTTCTATCACCGAGAGTAAAAGAAGTCATGCCTATGACTCCCGTGTGCACCAAAATACCCATAAAAACATCTTCTACTTTAAAATGGAGAGCAGAGAACGGGGGGCTGCTGTTAATTAAATGCCGTCACCAAAACAAAGCCAGAGTGAATAAGGTGAATAGTTTTCAATAAAATTTTATTGTACTTAACTACTTATGAAAAAAAAGGTGAATGGTTTCATATACTGAATATAGCAACTGAGGAGCCCAATTGCATACGGGCCTACCACCGTGTCATTATATGTATTACATGAATGTGGCATTAATAACTGCCCTGCAACTCGATGGTAAAAACGAAGAGAGAAGAACTCACAATGGGTTTAAATTTTTAAAGTATGGAAATTCAATGCTAATGACTCCATAATTCCATCAAAGAAAAATTAAACCTTTGTCGCACCGATCAACAAATGAGCTAAAAACATAGTGTGCGTAAAGACATGAAGGACGGCGAGACTCAACAACCAGAAGTGTGAGCACATTGGGTGTCTGAGATCAATTGGGAAAGGATCACTTCAAGCCCATCCTATATAACCCACAAAACTCATGACTGCCTGTGTTCTCAAGGACCAAAATTTAAAAAAGAAAATGGCATTTCCTTCCAACCCTGCTTCAAGTCTTGCCTCATTTTGAACTTAAAGAACTTCACAAAGCTAGAGTTCGTGGAAAGCATAAATCTTGCCGCATTTTGGCCATTCATTTGGCTGAAGAAAAGTTTAACTTTCTTGTACGTTATTCTTAAAGATCATCTTATGAACTTATTACCCACTGCGGGATCACTAAGGGCAAGAGAATCAAGCTGATTAGACTTTTAATACACATCCCGAACCTATTAAAGTAGACCAAACCAGACCTAACAGACAGAAAAACAAAGGGGGAAAAAAGACAGGTCAAAGGAAAAGTTACAAGTGTGAGGAAAATGGAACATACACGATCAACATCCATCTCCTTGGTAATCTTGGATGGCTTCACATATCTTTTCCCTGCCGAAAAAATAGATGAATTAAATGTCAATTACAAAAACTCCACAAAGTGACGAAAATACAGACATACAGATACACAGAGAGAGATAGAGATGGGTACCTTTGCGGATTTGAGGGACTTTGCCATGGCGGTTGGGAGGGACGGATTTCTTCTTGTGTTGGCCTTTGAAAAGGTTTGATTTCTGCGTCATCTCTCTCTCTCTCTCTCAGTCGTCCACCCTTATGTCTCTGAGGTTTTAAGTAGGGTTAGGGTATTTACGGTGGAGAAAATGGTCAAAATTTGCCCATTAGGGGTAGAGGGCCTGCGGTCCAGGTTGCGGCCCACTCAAAACCCTTCCTTATTTCCATTCCTTTTTTTTTCCTCTCTTTTTTCATAAGAGTAATGTTACGTACAGTCATGGAATGTACAAATATCGTGCAGTCCCTTTGAAAAAGAGTAGAATCTATTATTAAAAAATTAATTTCTTTTCATGTGAGTCTCATATTTATTCACTTTTTTCAAAGCGACTGCATGGTGCTTGCACACTCACGATTACAAGTATCATTTCTCTTTTCATAATCACGTCATACATTAATAATAGGAAATGAAGTTCAATAGTTTCATGGAAATGTATATTACAAATAAAAATTATATGGTATAGATGAAATAATTAATAAAATACTTACATAATATAATTTAATTTGAAAGATAAATTTTAAAATTTAAATCTTACAGATCCAATCTTAACATTGGCTCAATAATAGAATAACTCTAATACAACTACCGAGTAAAATATTTACCGTTATAAAAATTGAAAAAGGAAGGGAGACTAGGTTAAGAGGTATACTACCCAATTGAGAATTGACAGCTGCCCATTGCGCAATGAAATATGCTTATCGGTTTTAGAACATATTAGTTTTTTAGATTTTCTAGCTTATGAAATACTCAAGAATGGACGAGATGTCTTGGATGATGGGATCAATTTGCCAATCTTAATGTATTCTTGAATTTTGGATCCCTTCTATTATTATTCTCTCAAGTTGTCTGAATGAAGCCTCTTTAAATGTTAGAAGAGCCGCTGCTGCTTCCCCTTTTGTTTCAGATATGTTGTAGCCATATAGCTTGTCACTGCAAGGATGATGTCTCCTTGGTGGTTTCTATCAATTGCTGCATTATATGAGATTGAGTATGTTCCTGCCGAATGGAGAGGGAGGGTCCAGTCTGGTTGTTTTGAGAGTTCTGGGAAATTCTCTGTTTTGAGAGTGTTTTTTTCATGTAGATTCTGTATTTATTCACTTTTCTCAAAATGATTGTACGATACTTGCGCACTCACGACTACAACTATCATTTCTCATATTTAAAATCCAATTCATACTATTTGATGTGCCGCAAAATAAACAGCTTTTTATATCAGTCATAAAAAAAACATTTAAAATAAGTCAAACCAACTGTATAATTGGAGATGAAAAAATTTAGGATGAAAAATATCATTTTCCAAATAAAATAGTTGAGGTGTGAAAGGACCAGTGTCCTCTCATCCATGAAGCAAGCAGAAGAAGCAGGGCTACAATGACAAAACATCCATTGAAACCAAAACAAAGGATGAATGGTATTGGATCTAACTTGCTGGACAATTTGCTTGCAATTGGAGAAAGCAACACATAAGATAGACTCTGCTTCAGATTTGAAACTAGCATACTATAAAAAGAGGCAAGTGAAATTCGCTCAAAAATGAAAGTTAGACATTGACAAAGATGTCAACCTATCTTGCCCATCAGCTCACCAAAGCAAACATTCATTGCATTCTTCAAACACCACAAATTTAACAAATATCAAACCCCTGGTGAGGGCGGCTCTGTTTACAATTCTGCATCTGCATGTTAACATAGTTGGGTTTTGCTGTGCTAGTGACAGTGGCATTCTGGAATATAAGGAGGTTCTTGGTGCCTATAACATTATTAATTACAATAAATTTACGGCCAGAGTTCTACCACGGGGTATGCAAAACCGAAGCACCCAAATCGATCCCCCATCATCCCATGCAATTCCAGATATAGAAGTTATATCTTATTCTAATGTATATTTTACTTGCAACAATGATGTAACTTAGTTTTTCCAGCCAATGCTCTACTCCCTTATCTTTTGTATTCCAGTCCAGCGTGCATAATCCACCCACCTATATGCAGAATATACAGTCATCATAAGAAGTGGAAAAGGAAGTGCAACAACCTGAAGAGATGACATCGAAGGAGAGATCAATTCTTACATCAATGACCCTAAGAATGTGTTGCCAGTTCGAACAGCAAAGCAAATAGCACTTAGTATAATCTTGTGCTGGTGTAGCAAGGGTTCTAGGATTCGTTGTTCAATTATTCCTGCAAGTACTTGGTACCTATTGACAAAAAAGGCAAAATATCCCTGTTAACTGGCTACATATGGAGACGATGATCTGTTATAACTAGCCTCGCCCATTTATAATATCGATCCAAATACTTCCCAGCACGTACCTGGGAAAAATTACATCAATTTATTTATTTATTTTTTTCCCGTCGGGGGAGTGATCAATTAAAGATTTATGAAAAAAACTACTACTTTGAAACTCTCTCCCTGAAACTCTCCCAAAACCCTAGTGCGGCTGATCTTCGGGAGGAGGGAGAAGACCTCTCTTCACCCTCTCATCTTTCATCACCCACCTCTCCTCTCATCTTTCTTTTCTAACACTACATTCGAAATATGTAAGAGGGAAGTTCCTTAACTTGACATATTATAAAAAAACAATGGATAATCAAGAATATTAGATTTGAGATAATTTGAATAGGGTTTCAAATACAATGATACAGTTAACAATAGTAAATTCCTAGAAGCTTAGAGTAATTATAGATATTTATTTCCTTTAAAACCTCATACCTTAGGTTACTAGAAACAGCCATATAAACACCATATGCAACACTGGTTGATAATACAGGTACATCCTCTGCTTCGCCAGCGAAAGATTTATCAACAGCCTTTCGGGCATTGATCAATACATTTGTTATACCTGTACCAACCTGAAAATGCTACTATCGGTCATATGACATCGAATGAATAATGATTTTGTCAATCATATACAAAAAATTTCTGCTGATGGAACTTTGAGACGAGCCCTTTTATTCTCTACCACATAGAAGTTCAACAGAATACCATACCACCAAGGATTTTGGATACCAAACTTTCACCGGTACATCTTTATTCAAGCATACAATTTGTGTTTTTCACTTTCAAAGAGCATTCACTGTCAAATAGACAAACTCACATAAAAGAATCTGCCAAAAAGCCTTAATTGTTGATTCAGTCTTTTGATTAAGAACAACTCGTACAAAAAATTATTCTTCTATGCATGTTTCTATTTCTTTGTTACAGAAGTTTTGAGTATTAAAAGTTATATTGTAGGACACAAAGAGGTTAATTCTTTGAAAACTATTCTCACATTTATCAACTGCTATCAATTTCAAAACCACATGAAACAATTTGCACCCAATTACATTCAATTTGAAATAGCCTTGTGCACCGTGTTTCCACATTTCAAACCAGAAAGTTTTGTGTATCATTGTGAATGGGAACAGACTCCAAATAAGTTTTCCACAAAGAATACCTGAAAAACAGAGGTAGTTATAGAACAATATCTCAATTGTTTGGGAAAGCACTAATAATAGCTTTCCCTCATTCATAATGCTTGGGGATTGTAGATGGCAATCAACAATGGAAATGCACATTTCTGGACCATAAAGCACAACGATATCTCACAGCATTAGAACAAGGAGAAATTCTAAAGGAAAAATACATAGGGAATTTCAAAACATTACAGTTTTTCACTTACCAGAGATGCACCGGTCCCAACTGCAAATAGTTTGGCTCCATTACGCTGCATAACAGATAGATATACCATGAAGTCCTGATAAATTTCAAAGTACTGCTAAAATTTCTCTAATCATCCAACACATACCATTATTGCACCTATTCTTTGCAAAAGTGAATAAGATGTTCCAGCCAAAGCCACCTGCAGACAGGGTTTTAAATGCATGCCACTGACAACATTAGGTTCATATGATGCTGCAGTTGCCTGTGAAAACGACAACCTAAACACCAACAACCAAATAAATACCGATATAAACAATAACCTGAAACGCATTATCGGGACAGCCATAGAAGAACTTAGCAATAGGTCCAGCACTAACTGCAAGAGGTGGCCGGAGAGAAACAGTAGGTGCTGGAAGCCAGACAAGCATAAAATCTGCTATAATGGCCATTACCTGAGGTAAAGGAAAATATAGAAAGATGGGAAAGGTATTGATATGGCATGAATTAGTAAAAAATCAAGAGATATCGAGTTAAAACAAACAAGAGACGAGAGTAAAACCATAAAACTTTGGAACCACACAACATTCCATAGAGAAGAGCGACTAAATATTTATGTAGCTGGTGGAAGGCTTGTTAAATTTATACTACAATATCAAAATACATATGTAGTTCATGGGTGGTAGAGTTGAACTAAGATAATTTTTTGTGATGGCATGTGTGAATTGCATTGAAGTTTGGCTCTAGCTTATGTATCAATTAAATATGTACTCAGTGAGAAAAGTTATTTAACTATTCTCACGTACCCTATCCTTTTGCGACGAGTTTTTTTCTTTAATTGGTGCAGTATGTAAAAAACTTTTGTGACGGGACAAGAATAATTTAGATGTAGCGTGGAACAATCCTACATTCTTACTCAACTCGACAAAAGCAGCGATAAATTTATCCACTTTCTGCTCTAAAGGGCCATATATTTGATTAACCTGGGTTCATGATACCTTTCTTCAAAGCCTTAAAGGGCCATATATGTAGTCAGTGTCACTCATACGTATATGTGTGTTGTACTTACTTTAGCACACATACCATTCAGTATGAAAAACTTGTTTCCTAAAGTTGCTCTGTAATGGGTTCTGTTGCATTAAACTTTTCATCTAATGCTGAAGGAAACTATACTTGATTTAGAGAGAGAGAGAGAGAGAGAGATTCTTTTGGGGGATGCAACATATTCTAATATTCAGATATCCAAGAAAAACGCACCACATCGGCAAAGACAAAATCCAGTTCCTTGGTGAACTTTTCTCTACGCCGCTCCAATTCTGCCGCAGTCTGATAATAAATCAAACGAAAAATACTAATAAAGGGAACAACACAAAACATATATATACTATAACGATGAAAATATGCATAGAATGGAGAAGTGTGATGTGAAGCTGAAAGCAAACCTTGGTGAAGATCCCAACGCCACATTCCATGGCAACTTTGGCCAAGAAAAGATCATCGGCCAGCAACCGCTCCTTGAACCCACCGAACTGAAGCAACCAGCGGAATAGCGCCGACCTCTCCAGCTCAAAGTACCTCCTCACAATCGACCCCGGCACCCTCCCGGCCTCAATCGCTGCCCTCAAGTCCTTGTCCACACTCTCCACTGACCTCCCCGCCTCCCCCAAGGCCATTACCGCCTCTTCTCTGTTCCTCTCCCTGTCTTCCGCGTCATCATCACCATCACTATCCCCACCACCACCACCACCACCACCTCCTCCTCCTCCTGCACCGCCTCCTCCATTTCCGGTGGAGTAGATGATGGTGGGTCTGGGACGGGTGGTGAAAGTTAGAGAGGGGTTGAAGAGGTTGGAAGTGGCAGGGGGGGCAGTGACAAAGCGTCGGGTGATGACAGTGAAGGTTTGAGGTGAAGCGCGGTAGTGGTGGTGGTGGTAGGAATGAGATGGAGAGGGGAGAAAGAAGTTGGAGATATTGGCGATTGCCATGAGAGAGAGAGAGAGAGAGGAGGTGCTGGCGTAGCTGCGAGACAGTTTGAGACTTGGAAATGAGAGGGGACTGACTGACTGGGGGCTGGTGGGGGAGTTTGGAAGCGGTTTGTTTGGTGGTAGATAAATTAGTACGTAGATGATGGGTGTGACAACGACGACTACCCGACACCGGAGGCCTCCACCTTTTTTAGCCTGAACTCAATCGATAATTATTATACTAATGCACTGTATAAACACACGTACCTTCATTATCCAGCTCTCACTGGCAACCTTGAAATCAGATTTCTAATTCTTTTTCATTATTCTTATTGGACTCGAATTTCCACCAGATGTTTTGTCTCCCTACCTGTTCAATTCAGTTGGAACATTCACTCCAAAACGACAAGAATTTGATTACATTATTCATTGCACCAAACCAGATTACTGCTAGGAGATTATCAATTAGACGAGACCCATTACATTAATGTCAGAAATTCAGAACACCAGAAATCTGGGGTAGCATCCAAAGTTCCAAACATGTGAATGGCTTTGCAGTTTACACACCCTCATGCATTAGAAGCCACAGAAATTCGTAAATATTAAGGACCATTATCTTAGTCAAGTCATGCACTGCATGACGAAACATGGGTCCATTCCCAGCTGAAAAGTAGAGCCTCTTCTCTAAAGTTTTGCTTGCCACAAGAAATTAAGAGCGGGACGCGCCAGTGACTGTCTATGTGTGGCACGCACCTGATCCTCCCTCCTTCATGACTCCCCCATGCCGGACCTCCCACCCTGTCCAGCCAAAATTTATTTTTCCAGCATTTTGTTTTTATGTTTAGATTGGGGAAGATGAAATCCAATTTTCAAACTCAAGACCCCCTCACATGGTCACATAATATTATATCACATTATAGTGGTGTCGCAAACAGACCGGCTCATAACCGCTCTGAACCGTTCGAGCTATGCGTGAGACTCACGCGCCAGTGTACATCTCGCTCTTCGACGATGACACATCACACTGTCAAGTGACTTGTATAGTACTCAAATGTCCTACATGGAAATTATGCGACTTTTATTACATTAGTAATAATAACACCATTTATTAGACTGATTGCCACCATCAAGATTTGATCTTCTTCCATGAGAAATCAGGAGTTGATAGTAGTGTAGCTGAGAGTAGGGATAAGAGTATTAAACATACAACTCGGATCAAGGCACTTGCAATATATCACTCATAAAGACGAATGTAATTGAATAATGATAGGTATGTGCATCTCTAATACAAAGAAACCTTTTATCTTTTAAATGGTCTATGTTTTCAGTACAGATCCTTTTTCAAAATATAATATTTGTTGATAAGATCATTTATAAAATAAACCATTTTTTTTTACTATTTTATTAAAAAAATTTAATATTTTAGATATTTATAATAAAATATCATTGATAAATTTAAAAAGAAAATGATTATTTTTGGGTTTAGAAATTTTATCTGACAGCGGAGAAGCAAGTGATCCCTCTCAAGTCTTATCTCCATATACATATACAAAAATACCCTGATATTGTAATAAGATAACGAACGCTTCTCACGTCGGCTACACTCACTCAGAAACGCAGCTCTCAAATGGCTACCTGTACCGCACCCTCATCTCTGATGCTAACATACGCCGCCTCATCCGTGCACCACCAAGACCTCATCCCTTCCCTTCTGTCCTTCAAGCCCAAACCACTCTCCACCACCTTCTCCCTCTACCCTTTGGTCTTGAAACCTAGAGAGAGAAGGCAAAACAGGTGGGCCAATGTGAATTTTCACAGACGAGACCAGTCTGGTGGGTCCTACCATACCCGTGTTGTTGTTGCTGCTTTGGCTGCCGAGGCAGAGGTGGCTGAGGCTGTGGAAGAGAAAGAAGGAGTGGAAGGGTCTGCTGAGTCTGGTACTGTTTCCGTGCCAAAACCAAAAAAAGGAAAGGCAGCATTGCTTTTGAAGAGAGACAGGGTATGTGGAAAAAAAGTTTTGAGCTTTTTGTGATTTTGTTTTGGTCTTGTATGTTTTTTGGTGATCGGTGGGTTTTGCTTGTTTAGGTTTATGTTACTGCCCTGAGGTTTCAATTTCGGAAATTGTTGCCAATTTATACAAACAGAGTATGCGTTATATTTTTTATTTATTTTGTTCTTTACGTTTTTAGAGAAAGAGTACCGCTCATGATTTCCAGTTGTTGCTATTCTCTTTGTACTTTTTTATAGGTACTATTATCTTTTTACTTGGGCATTGTTGTTTCTATTCTCCCTGCTGTTGTTGTTCTGATTACATGAACTATGCGTGTTAATGTGTTGATCGTTTTGACCGATCAAAAAAAAAAAAAAAAAAAGTGTTGATCGTTTTGGCCTCTGGGTCATCATTTCAGAATTGAAGTGCTCTCTGTTTCTTCTGGAAAGAAGCATTGAATTTTTTGCTAATTTCGTTTGTTAACTGCTTTTGTTTCTAAAATCCATGATTAGTTGACAGCCAGTTTGGGTGGAGGGAACCTAATGGATTTTTTTTTTTTTTTAAATTATTCTATTCTTTCTATTGTTTGGGAGTTTAATTAGAAGGGAATGAAATCAGCATTCCCTCCTTTGGAAGTTTAATTAAGAGGGAATGAAATGGATGGAAGGGAACTCTCGTTCAAGAAATGCTCTCTGTTTCTTCTGGAAAGAAGCATTGTATTTTTTGCTAATTTCGTTTGTTAGCTGCTTTGGTTTATATAATCCATGATTAGTTGACAGCCTGTTTGGGAGGAGGGAACGTAATGGAAAAATTAATTTTTTTTTAAAAAAATTATTCTATTCTTTCTGTTGTTTGGGAGTTTAATTAGAAGGGAATGAATAGGTGGAAGGGAACTCTCGTTCAAGAAATGCTCTCTGTTTCTTCTGGAAAGAAGCATTGTAAATTTTGCTAATTTCGTTTGTTAGCTGCTTTGGTTTCTAAAATCCATGATTAGTTGACAGCCTGTTAGGGAGGAGGGAACGTAATGGAACAAATCATTTTTTTTAAAAAATTATTCTATTCTTTCTATTTTTTGGGAGTTTAATCAGAAGGGAATAAAATCAGCATTCCCTCCTTTGGAAGTTTAATTAAGAGGAATGAAATGGGTGGAAGGGAACTCTCGTTCAAGAAATGCTCTCTGTTTCTTCTGGAAAGAAGTGTTGTATTTTTTGCTAATTTCGTTTGTTAGCTGCTTTGGTTTCTAAAATCGATGATTAGTTGACAGCCTGTTTGGGAGGAGGGAATGTAATGGAAAAAATAATTTTTTTTAAGAAAATTATTCTATTCTTTCTGTTGTTTGGGAGTTTAAGCCTCGTTTGTTTTCGCAGATGAGATGAGATGAAAGTTGAAAATTGAATAAAATATTGTTAGAATATATTTTTTTAATATTATTTTTGTTTTGAGATTTGAAAAAGTTGAATTGTTTATTTTATTTTGTGTAAGAATTTTTGAAAGTTGTAATGATTAGATAGGATGAAATGAGATGAGTTGAAATTAAGAAGGGAATGAAATGGGTGGAAGGGAACTCTCGTTCAAGGAATGCTCTCTGTTTCTACTGAAAAGAAGCATTGTATTTTTTTGCTAATTTCGTTTGTTAGCTGCTTTGGTTTCTAAAATCCACGATTAGTTGAAAGCCTGTTTGGGAGGAGGGAACGTAATGGAAAAAATAGATTTTTTTTTTAAAAGTATTATATTCTTTCTATTGTTTGGGAGTTTTATTAGAAGGGAATAAAATGAGCATTCCCTTCTTTGGAAGTTTAATTAAGAGGAATGAAATGGGTGGAAGGGGACTCTCGTTCATTCAGCCATTTCCTCCAATTCCCCTGTAATCTCATTTTTCGCTCCGAAATTGGGAGGAATATGAGAGAATGGAATGAGAGTTAATAAAATATTCACCAAAGTCTCTATAATACACCCTATATTTTGTTAAAATACTAAACAACTTTTCTCTGTCATTTTCACCCGTAGATTCCCCTTCATTTTCTTCTCATTCTCTCTTTTTACTCTTTAGCCTCCCTCCACTTTCATAAATGCTTTGTTTAGACTGTGTAGAGTGAAAAAGATAATCGAAATAGATGTAGTAACTTTTATTGTTTGGTGGTGAAAGAATTACCTATTGATATAATTATTAAGTGAAATTACATTTGAAAGTTCATCTCTGTAATTATTAAATGAAAATGATATTTGAAAGCTTGTCTCAATAAAGTACATTTTCTAAATTAAAATAGGAAAATTACGAAAAAGGCATAATAGTAATGTTATTACAAGTTATTCACTTGCATTCATTTTTGTATTATATACTTCTAAATGAGGTTATTCACTTTCCATTCGTGTTTTTTAATTGGTAAAAAATATCATTGAGATACTAATGAAGAAATAGGCATAGCCCAAGTACACAAAACGTATGCTAGAAAAAACACCTAGTCAAGAGCCTGAAATAGATACATGGAATCATGGAAGCTAAATCCATTGAAGTCTATAGCAATTGCCCATAAAAATAAAGTACTGAAGATGAAACTTTTGAGATCATGTATGGAGTGCTCCGTATGTTCAATGTTTCGGTCGTTCCTCTCCCGCCCAACTTTCCATTCCCTTTAAAACATCCAAACAAAAAGGATTCTATTTCATTCCTTTCATTATTGTCATTCCATTCCATTCTATTTATTTTCTCTCCATTATTTTTGTCCCATTCTATTTCACTCTTTTAAGCTCCCAAACAGAGAACCCCTAGGGGTTGGCTCAAGTGGTAAAGACCTTGGTCTTGTTGGTAAGGCTTCCTCCAGGTCTAAGGTTTGAATCCTCTTGGGTGCTAACAATTTCTAGGGACCATCGGATTGGGGAAACTTCCCCTTGAATTACCCGAGGTGCATTTGCGGGAAACTCCTTGCCGGGGGCCTATGCATCCCCGGAATTAGTTGGGACTTTGTTCTCGGACACCCGGTGCCAATAAAAAAAAAAGCTCCCAAATGGAGTGCTTATGGTGTGTATGAACGCCCAGTGGAAAACTGGTATCGCCCTTATTAATCTGAATATCCATACTATAAAGTGAAATAACTTGAAATTTTGTATACTATCAGTTGTCTTAGCAGTTCCAGTTTTCTTTAAGGGCCCCATTTTATGGTGAGGGAATGTTACTATTAAGCACTGCTTTAGATAATGAAGCTGTTTGATTTCCATCAGTGACTAAACATGGCCATGATTTATGTGTTCTCTTTTTATTACTTAATTTGGACTACAAGTCAATAATGATTTTTTTTATGAATAAAAAATTTTATTGAGACAAGTAACAATGCAAAGCCAAGTACAGGAAATATACAAATACTGAACCTATTACATGTCATGAACTAGTAAAAGAAACAAGAAAATCATGGACACTAGCTCCCTTAAATACAATAGCTGAAGCCCACTGAAATAAGGAATTAAAGAAAAAACATCTAAGTTCATCCACTGAGCGGTCCTTATCTTCAAAGCATCAAACATTTCTCTGAACCCAAATCCAACACATAAGGCATAAAGGTATCATATTCCAAACAGTGGCTATTTGCACATAAACCTCTCCAGCAAGCAAAAAGGTCCACCACCCTCCTAGCCATCACCCAAGCCATACCACAACCTGGTCACTTTACAATTTAATAATAGATGATCCACTGATGCACCAGATTTCTTGCATAAGAAACGCCAATCCAAAACAATGAAAATTTTAAACACTAGAAACTCTGCCTAATGAAAATGTTAAACACTAGAAGCTCTGCTGCCTATGAAGAGTTCCTGTAAGTTAAGTTTGTATTGAGCTTATCAAACAAGTTGTCTTTATTGAGTGATTTCACAAATGACATTTACTTGGATTTTTTTATTCAGAGATTTTGCCCATTTCCTTTCAGTGCGTTGCTCATTTAGGTTGTTATATTTCATGTTGAGTTTTAAGAAAGCTGTTAGTCGATTATATTAGTAGTTTATTGTGATTGCTTCTCCTGAGATTTTCCAAGAACTCAAACTTGTTTTTTTGTTTTTTATAATGTCAGAGGAGGTCTAAGAGATTCTTGGAAATTCAAAAATTAAGGGAAAACAAAAAAGAATATGACCTGAATTCAGCAATATCTTTGATAAAAGAAATGGCCAGTACAAAGTTTGTGGAAACCGTTGAAGCCCATTTCCGTCTAAACATCGATCCTAAATATAATGACCAACAGCTGAGGGCAACTGTAAGTTTTCTGGTCTCTAGTTGATTATGGGAACGTATCTGATTGGTTGCCTCTTTATTTTCCTCATCTTTTGTCTCGTCAAATTTGTTATTAGGTAAATCTGCCCAAGGGAACTGGACAGACTATTAAAGTGGCTGTTCTTACTCAAGGTAGTTGCTCTTCTCAATTTTCAGTCTTTATACCCAATTCTTTTACACTTGATCTTATATTTATCATTGTCATCTATCATAAGCACAATGTTTTTTTTTTATCAATAAAAGCAAGGTTTTCTATTTTAAGGGAGTTGGTGCAAAAAGAAATGATGTATAACACTTTATGAATATAATGAGTATATGGATTTCTAACATTTTAATCAGTGAACTTAAAATAGTGTAGATTGCCATGCAAGAGATTTCTGTGTTAGGGGCTGTAAATAGGTAGGCCGGATCATCCTTGAGATTCTGAGTTGCATCTGATTCATGGCATTCCGAAATGACCAAAGATTAGACTCTTTTCTACCAATCTGCCGAATTAGTAATGTTATGATCTTTCCATTGTCTAATTGCTCTGACAACATCTACCTATTTATGCATCTACCCTTGTCTGAGAGTACATAATTGCTGCTGCTTCATAGAAGTCTGGGTTACTTTGGTTGTATGTTTTTGTCTCCAGTGGTCATCTGTGTGAACGTATTCTTGGTCTGAGCCTCTGAAGGTTTTGTTAAAACATCACTTTGCATATCATGTTCCTCCACAACTTGAATTTGTGGATATTCTTTATATGTTGTAATCAGCAAATTTTCCCAGAATTTAGACTTAGTTCCTCCAGATGCCTTTGTGGTGTTTGGAGGGATGGAAATGATCAGAACTTCAAAGATAAGGAACGTTTGTTGGAGGAACTCAGATGCTTCTTTTTCGACATGTCATTTCTCTGGGCAATAGCTTTAGATTTTAAAGGGCTTAATTTTCATGATTTCCTTGTATCTATTTTTCCTTCCTAGCTAGGGGTGTCTCTTCTACATCCCATGCACTTGCGCTGTGCCTATTGACATTGATAAAAATAAATAAATGGTTTCTTCCTCTACATCTTTATTGGTTGAAAACTCTATATGATACATTTTGCGAGGATTCTACTTATATATAAAAAAAAGATATATTTTGTAAGGATTTGTATTAATAAGCGAAATATTTTTCCTTTCAGCGTGTGCATGAAAAGTATTGTTGTTCTTATTTATTTTTTGTTACCTGGAATATTCTAAATTAAGCTTAATATCTACAGGTGAGAAGTTTGATGAAGCGAAGAATGCTGGAGCTGATTTGGTTGGTGGAGAGGACTTGATAGAACAAATAAAAGGAGGATTTATGGAATTTGATAAATTAATCGCTTCACCAGATATGATGCCTAAGGTGTATCTTTGATATCTTTTTATAGTTAATTATATTAACTGCTGTATGCATTTGATGTATCCATCAGACAAAAAGATACATTAACATTCGAATTTCAAAGTAACTGCGTCGAAAAGATTCTGTGCAGAAAAAATATTGGTTAAGAAGAGGGATATATCCATCCCATTTAAATGAAAATCAATCAGTAGCCTTCTAATATCTGGACGGAGTGAGGATGGGAATGATGAGACTTGTGCTATCCTTTTTGGATACATTGTGATAGTACTGCTTCTATTATGTAATTCGAGTACTCTCAGAAAGGATTTATAAACTAGATGGAGCTATAAAAAATCTGGAGATATATAAAAAGAATCTGGAGATATATCACTAAAGGGATTTTGATTGCCTATTTGAGATTTAAATGGAGGTTCTGCAGTTTTCTCCTCCTTTCAAGCATGTAGCGCATTACCATTATGTCACACAAGCTTGTCTGGTCTACTTCTAGTTTATTAGTTCTTCATGTTAAGGTGCTTAAAAGTATAATGATTATGGGCATTTTCATGGTGAAGTGTCACTAACCAGATGTGACTAATTCATAATGATGATTGAATCTGATTTTGTGTATGTACATGTTTCTGTGTAATTTATCTGCCTTTGACGTGGAGTTCTTATTTTGACTAGATAACATAATAAGTAGATTTCATTTACATAGACTTGCTGATTGTACCAGGTTGCAAGCCTAGGAAAGATTCTGGGACCCCGAGGGCTGATGCCAAATCCAAAAGCTGGTACTGTCACACCTAATATACCTCAGGTATGGTATAAATATCTTTGTTTGCCTTTTCTTTCAGAAAATTACAAGTGGATCCTCATTTGGTTGCTATTTCCTGGAGGGTGTTTGTGGCCTTTCTATTGGTACACGAGTAGACTACATTGCCTTTGCCATCTAGTTACTTTGCATGGCCAGCCATGATGGCTGTCAATCAAGTACCATGATTACTTGGGCTTGCTAGGATGATTTCTGTACTTTTGTGCTTGATGGTGCCAAGATTCTCTGTTTGCTTTATTTCTGAATGATTAAGTGCAAAAAGTCCCTTTGCGTGGTTCCCCAAGCATGGGAGAGTATTGTCCTTATAATTCAAAACAGTATGGTTGGCATAAAACTACATGACTACTTGTAATTATGAAACGTGCAACTGACTCAGGTAGAATATAGACTTAAGTAAGATATCCAAATGCACTATTCTTTTCCATTTCTTTTTGCGATTGTGGTTATCTCTTTCTTGATTCTGGACCTTTAACTGGAACTCAGCAATTTCCTTTAGATTTTCCTCGTTCATGTAGATAAATCTCTGCAAAAGTGAAAGGGAAATTGGAATCATCCGGCTTTAACTAGCAATTATGAATTGCGTTTCTGAGAATGATGTGATAAGAACAGTATAATGATGACCAAATTTAAAGGAATAAAAGGAGAAACAACCGAGTGGATTAACATTATTCTTCTTTTGCTTGTGAAAAAAGCAGCATTGTGAATGTTTGTTCCATTATGTGTTTCAGGCTATAGCGGAATTCAAGCAGGGAAAAGTTGAATACAGAGCGGACAAAACTGGAATTGTACATTTACCTTTTGGAAAGGCCGACTTTTCTGAGGAAGATCTTCTTATTAATTTGCTGGCTGCAATAGTACGATCTTCCCCTTATTTCCTAAATTTCCTTGGTTTCTGAAATGCTTCATAATTCTTACCGATTGCTGCCTTTATCCAACAGAAATCGGTAGAAGCCAACAAGCCACCGGGTGCAAAAGGTGTGTACTGGAAAAGTGCGCATATTTGCTCATCAATGGGGCCTTCTATTCGGTTACATATAAGGGAGATGCTCGAATACAAGCTTCCGTCAAAGGTTTGAAGAAACATTATACTCTGTAAATGCTGTCTTCAATTGGTTGAATAAGATCCATAGGTGCCTTTTTCAGATCTTGACAATGTTTAGTGAAGATGGTAGGAGGGCAACTGATATGAAAGAGAGGGAGACTATGATGATTGTTTTGGTTTGAACTGGCATGAAAGTGTGCACACTCCATGGCCTTCTCTACACTGACCCGGAAAGCCCATGTGTTATTGTTGCCATCAAACATTATTAAAGTTTTTTTTAATAGCCTTACACCAAGTGAACGGAGAATACAAAATTCAGGAATACATCCTGGCAACCCAGGCGACAACTACTTCACATATACAACGCAATAGAGCAACACGATCATGGGAGATAATTATAATATATGCATGTTTTTTTTCCTGGAGCAGCCGGAGATAGCTTTCCTATCTTGCGGTGACTATAATAGCATCCTACTCACTGGGAGCCGGATTGGAGGAGCTAGACAATGGGAAGCGGCAGGTGCTTCTTCAAGTTTGGTTTAAACCATAGCTTAGACCACATAACAAAACGAACATAACCCAATAAAGCACGCCCTATGCAGCTTGAGATTTACGGTTAACATCTGTTGTTGACAAACCAACAATACCAATCAGCATTAACAAGGCCAATATACCCAACGATGGCAGCAGTTGCAGATTTAATAGTATCTGATAATGCTTCTTTTGCATCAACAATTACAGCAAGTTTCCTTCGTGGAAAGTCCTACGTTCGTTCTCTCTCATTTTTCTTACTTTTTTTTTCTCTCATTTCCCACAAGAACACACGAATTCTAGAGTCATATAATGATACAATATTTTCAATACAGATTGAAATATTATTTCATTATTATATGACAGTGCCCCCCCGTGGGCGGGTTGTGGAAAAGTTGTCTCCATCATGCTCAGAGTCAGAGGAGCATAATGGTAAAATATATAGGATCATCGTAAAGGCTAAAGGAACTAAATTAAACAAAATATATCTGAGACACTTTACAACAAATTGATTAATCTATTGGAATCTGTAGCAAAGAGTGGGCAGCAACCGAAACTCAATGGAGGAGCATAACAGCAACTACATATGATCATCTGAGGCAAAAGGAACTAAATTATACATGCATACGCAATAAAAATCTGAAACACTTCACAAAAACCATTTGATACGGCTCAAATGATAGCTCGCTTCAGACGGATTACAATAGTTGCTCTATATTCTTCCTTTTAACTACAGTTTTAACCTTAGATTGTTATTTTAGCATCGACTTTCTCCAAGTAAACCTGTGACAGTTCCCCAGCAATCTCCACTGCTCCATGCTGAATTAACAGAAAACAAAGTCTTGCCAGTAAGTGAACTATAAGTACAACAAATAAATATAGATTAATCTGACAGTGACGATACCTTTCGAGGGCTGCTCAATCCAAGGTCCATTCATTATATTAAGAATACTACATGCTTCACTGTACTCCAAATCGGGAAGCAACTTCGGGGTAAGTAAGAAACACCTGCATACCGACGGAAACCAACATTTCAGCCACCTCTACATTTTGGATAGAAAGTCTATGACAAACATAACTTTCTAACCAAATCGTAGCCCTTTTTTCTGGCACCCAATCTTATAATCCTTTGGTTGCAAATACAAGAAAAATTGTAATCGCACTGAAATACTAGCATAATTGTCTCTTTGCAGGACAATGACGAGTGCCCCTCCATATTATAGTACATATGGATGCTGGCTGCGACTGTAAAGTGCATGTTGGACCTAACTGGGTTCGTTGGCGTAAAATTTTTTTTTTTTTTATAAGTAAAATAAGTATTATTAACAAGATTGGGCAACAACTGCCAATTACAATTCATTGGCGTAAAACCTAGGCCATGATATTAATTTTCTTCATGTCAAGTTTTACATTGGCATAAAACTTGACATAAAGAAAATTAATATCATGGCCTAGGTGATTATATGCTTCTCTTCAACAAAACATTGTATTCCTACCACTACCACTATACATCTAAACCAAATTCTTCTACCATCTGCAGTTCAACTATCTTTTTAATAGGTAATCAAGAAGTTTCATTTACAATAAATCTGTAGTCCAACCATTATAAAGCCCCGAATATAACCACCATTTGAACCTCATGAATCATGCTTGGAACAGATGTCCACAAGCTCGCCAAACCAAATAAAGACATTAATTATCAAGTTGAACTATGTTCTTACTGGGGAGTGTTTGGTTGGCTGGCGGCTCTCACTAATTGCTGGAACATCTTTCTTTCATTTATAGGGTCCATCCCTGAGAAATAATTGGAGGTCAAATATTTTCATACAAGCTGTAATTTTTTTTTTGATAAGTTATTTTCATACAAGCTGTATTAATAAAAGAATTTGAAAAACACATTGTCTTGTAACTGACCTTGATTTATCTCATCAACCACCCTAAATGGGCAGTCTGTAAGATCTTGAAGAGAAACAAGATAAAGAATGGTCGAAACTGACCGCTCCTAGATAATGGAAATTTCAGGACACAGTAAGATAAATGGTCATGCTAACAATCAAGAATACAAATTCAATAAAATGTGATACCCCTCCAGATTGATGGTGGGCACTGAGAACTTGAAGCTGTCCTGCTTGCCTGAAAGTCGTAATGTGAAAACAAAGGAACGTGCGAACCTGAGTGATTTTGAATATCTAAATTGTATATTCTGCAACTAAATGAGAAATATTCAGCAACAAACGCATGTGTTGGATCAATCAGATCAAGTTTATCTCTGCTCCCTTAAAAAGTAGTTTTGAAAAGACTTTTGAGTGTTTTTCTTGATTAAACTGATTCTCGCATTACAATCCAGTTCCCCTAGTTCAAAAGGCATGTTTATCTTTTACATTGAAATTCATCCATAAGACCCAAACTAGACGGTCAGAACTCACCCGTTCAAATAATTAAAAAGCCAAATTTATTGAAAACTTACAACAGACACAGCTGCAGTTACCTGAACTTGACTTTTATAAGTATTCCAAATTGATCAAAGTCCTTGCCATCCTCATCTGAGAAGAAGAAGAAACATCCCACAAAAAGTAGTGAGAAAGACTCCTCCTAAAGTATATTCCCTTTAAGCACCACAATAAATACCTAATGAAACTTCTCCTGCAACAGCCATCTCTTGAAAGTTTCGGCTGAAAGTCTCATTTATCTGCGCAACAAGCTTTCTCAATGTAGGAAGCCAATTTTCCTGTACAGTTCAAAATTAAGGACAATTCTTAGGAGAACTTGGACTACATAAACAGATATACTGACATCATTAGTTCATAACAAAAGATATGAAGAGCTGAGAAAATCCATGAGAAACATGGAAAAAGTAACGAGACTTTTTTTCTTAAAAAAACAAACAAGGGCTTTAAAAGCGAAAAGTATACAATAGAATCACTGATATTATAAGATAGACATCAAGTTCTCCACTCACTGAAGGTTTTGATTGGACTTGCGGGGAGCAATATTACCCTGATTTTCGGAACATGCTAGTTTGGGAAAGCAATAACGAAGACGATATCAAAACTGTTAGGATACATGTCCATTATGAAGACAATATAATCAGCAAAAGACTATGAACATCATCAAATGGAACCATGGCCAAAGCTGTAGATTTCAATGGCCTCAATTTTCATGATTTTCTTGTTTCTATTTCTTCTTCCTATATAGGTGTTACCTCTTGTATACCCCCTTGTGTACTTGGACTATGCCTATTCGTATTAATATTAATATAATCGTTTACTTTAAAAAAAAAAAAGGGGAACCAGACACCTGGACCATTTTATGCTCGTGGGCCATTAGGATTTGCAAGTAGAACACCATTGAATTTGCATGCCATGAATGCATCTCTTCCTTGTTTTTGTTCCTCCTAAAATATATATTTTTTAATATATCTAGAAGCGCGATCTAACAATAATCAATTGAATGTTATCTAGATGATTTACGTCCTGTCAGGACATGATTCCATGCTCTTACACAATAGGAAAAGTTATCTTTGAAAAGTTATCTTTGATCAACACATGGCAAGCCATACACAACAGCTTTGCAAGGCCTCGCATACCCACGCTCATATTCTTTAGCATCTGACGAGTACACTTTTATTGGCTTTTCCATTTTTGTTGACTTTGATCACAAGATAATGCTCAATGAGAAGGAATAAACGAGAAACACCAACTCCATAGAACCCGGGTATATATGAAAACAACTAAACTTTACTCACCTTCAGGTTATCTACCTCAGCTAAACATCTCATCAGTTCCTCATTATCTGCTTCAAGTTTTGTTGCAAGAGCTTCTATCTGTAATGCAAACACAACTATGATGAAACATCAAACAAACAATAGTAACAAGCAAAAAAAAAAAAAAAAAGCACAAGAATACCTGACGCTTTCGGTGTTCATATTCTTCCAAAATATTGTTGTTTAGAAAAAGAATAGAATTGGCTTGAGAAACATTATCTTGAATTGCAGCTTCCAATTCCTCAATGGTAGTAGGCATCTACATGTGAACATGAATATTCTTTAAATAAAGAGTACTGGAAACATGAACAGTTCAAAATTTTTACCTCTATACCACCTCCCTACTTCATATAATTTTTTTGTTTCTGTCAAATTAGGAATGAACTATATCACCATGTTCTGGAAACATTTAACTTCTGGAATTTCCAAAAGTCCAGTACATCTCCACATAAATGCTAACACAAAAGCTAGTATCACGCATGGTGTTGGTAAAAGCACCAAGGCCAAAGCACTTTGCTTACCAAAACACAATTTGCACTTTTTGGCCCTTTTTGAGTGAGCTTAAAGGGCAAAATGTGAACTGTTATAGTTAAATATATGGTGTGTATGTGTGTGTGTATATATATGTATATATATATCAGTTTTCGCTATTACTGTTTTTCTTGATCATTAATTTAGATGAAAGAGATGAGGAAGATGGTGAGGGCTACAAATCTTTTGATGACAATGATGATGCTCAAATGCTTAATGATGAGGATGATTATATAATTTAGGATTGCATTGTATTGCTTATGTTAGCATAGAAGTCAATACTTACAAATTTAATGCTTTTCTGGTCATTGCCTTTTGGTACATTTTGATTAAACCATGCCCTTTATTTTGGTTGTGGCCATCAAATACATGGTTGTGAATATTTCGTAAAGCACAAGAGAATTATATAAAATGCTACGCCTAACGTCTGTGAGATTAGTCAATCATGTCATAATACTCTAACAAATTCAGTTAATAGGCTAAATATTTTTTTTAATAGGTAAGAAAAATTATTGATCCTCATAATTAGGCATAGTCCAAATACATAGGTGGTATACAAGAGAGAAATACCTAATTACAGCCTACGAGCAAAGAAAGAAGCATACAAGTCATTAATATTAACCCCCTCTAATACAATATAGGCTAAATATATGACTATCTTGCTTTTTTTTTAAAAACATTTCTATTTTATGATTTTTTTTTGTGTTTCCACCATAATACGAACCTCAAGAAATTCCTTTTCGAGTTCTGGAGTGATAATGGCAATTGATTCTGCATGCCTCTTGGCAACTGACAGCTGCTGTCTACAACCCTCTACGTCCTTCTTACCTTCACAAGAAACAAAATGGTTTATGGTCAGCTTCACACGAACAAATATTTTTTTGATAAGTACAATAAAAATACATGAACAAATATTTCACATATATAAAGGCCTGTATCTCCTAAATCTCCTCATCCTCAAGGAGGATAGAAGCTGTTGGAACTCCAATCGAGAGGAAAACATCTTTGCCATGATATAGTTTGTGTCAACCATTTTCTGATGGTGTTGAGCAATTCTGAGAGGCTAAATGATACCAACTCACCAATACCTGACCAAGACATCAATTTCTCCTCCCTTAATTGAGACAGAGATCCAGTGCTTAAAATAGAAACCAATTTGATTTTACCATACATTTCAGGTTGGCAAATCAGTTTATATTTATATGAATTCCACATTAGTAAAAAAGTCAAATAGGGATGCTAAGTGTCGAGAGAAGAAAGGAAAAAAAACTTTAGAATTCCCTCTGAAGTTGAAAAGTAACATAATCCATTACAAACTTCAAGGATATTTTCTCAAAATGGATTGTCTCGAGAAAAAAAAATCACAGTTCACTAATGAGTATCATTAAAATTGGTTTGCCTAGCAATATTATAGAACTTAATTGCCTTGCATGAAGAAGAGATAGACCAAAGTAAGAAAAAGGTTAAAGTGTGGAAAAAGCACACATTTCAATGAAGGTAGCAAAATGTGTTAAAACCTGTAACATAATGTTGCCATCACTTGCAGTACATCAGGATATGTTTAGTTAATCAAATTAGTTTAATAAGGTTTTGTAAAGTACAGAACTACGGAACCAAGGTCCTAATGTAGAATTTTAAAAGATGCATATGCAAGAATAGACAACTCAACATAGTGCATAATCCCATGAAATTAATAAATGGAGGTCAGTAAGCATGTTCATATAGACAATCCAGGTGGGACAGTGCGCTGACATCTGGATGTACGAATATCTAAATGAAGATGGTTCCGTAAACTCTCGGGTGAGACACCAGACTGACATCTGAATCCTGGCGCATATATAAAGATTAAACTATCAGAAACCATGACTTTCATTTAAGTTCTGTCCCATTGTTGAAGAGTTTAACTTGAAAGATTATTCAATCTCTTCAATGGATTTGCAAATTGAGCTCTTCAAGTGTATCCAGTAAAGAACTCGTGGAAATCTAGTCATTCACCAGGAATGAAGAAAAAATTTACACATCATTTATCATTGCACTCCACAGATCAATAAGAAAAAATTGGAATCACATGTAGATAACTTCTTTTGGATAAGTAGAATCACATGAAGATAACTACTTACAACATTCATAGTGCAGTGATGCTTGCATGGAAAACTTTTCATGCTCCTTGAGACCAACTTCCAAATCTCTAATCTAAAAAAAGTTCAAAACCAATCATATCAAGAAGGTGATCAGAAACTGAATAGATACATTTGTGCTCGCTGAAATTAATCACTGAAAATACCTTTGCATCTAATTCAATGGATGACATGCGTGTTTCTGCCAAACTTCGTTTGTAAGAAACAGCCTCAACAAGTAGGTTCTGTTAAAAAGAAATGAAGATAACAAATGAAGCACTTGAGTCATTTAACACACAAAAGAAATTGTTTATTACTTAATCGACATAAATATGCAAACAAAGTCACTATATAAAACACCTAAAAAGGAGCAGAAAACTTGAACCTGAAAGCAACTTCACCTTAAGTTCAATTGCACAATGGAACCTCTGAATGTTACATTTTGCAGCTTGATCGATAAGCTTTGCCATAACAGTATCTAGGTCATCCCCCTTTTCCATGGATTCTAATTTTCTTCTCCTCTGAGCTAAGATCACCAGAATATATTTATCTTTTATAATAAATGCAAATTTTTTTTGATAAGTAATAAATGAAAATATTGGATGCAACAGTCCTCCTCTAATAGCCATATTTATTCTTACTGATATGGTTTTCCATTTCACGCCGTTTTCTCTTCTCTTGCTGTGAAATCTTGATAATCTCCTCCTATAATATGTATCAGGAATGAAGTACACATTCAAATTTGCATGTCTGATTAAAATATTAAGGTTAAATTTGGCAGAGAACAAAGAAGCAACATCAAAGAATAGTCAGGTATCTGTCTTTAACATTGCAAAACAATTGTAAGTTTTTCAGCATACCCGCTGTTTATGAAGTTTAGCTGCTTCATCCTCTATGTATCTTAGCTCACTCTGAAGTGATTTAAGACTTCCTTCAAAAGCAGCAACAGATTCTTCCAGCTCCTTTTTCCTAGACCGCATAACTTCAATCTCCCCCAAATCCAAACCTATAAAGTAGAAGGTAAGAGTTGGCAACTTTCACAATCATTAAGGTAGATTATGATGATTTCAAGAAAGGGTTAATAGAAACTTACTACACAAAAGAAGACTTGAACGATTCACTGGTTCTACACTAGCGGAAAAATGATCACCATATCTAGATTTAGACCACCGATAGTGATTTTCTGGTGTCCAACAATCTAAAATATGCAACTTTAGAAGCTCATCAGCTTTTTGATCAGTTTCCTTGGACCCTATATACTGAGCCAAGTACAAGTACATTAGATAGATAGATAAGCTTTAGATGTCAAACATAATCAGCAACCACATTTTCTAACTTCACAACTTCATGAGGCTTGGCCACACTGAATAATATTCAAATCAATCACCAGTACAAAAAAGGAAGTTATAGGAAGCATACCGAACGATCCAAACCACATTGACCAGTCAAAACCTCCTTCACAGCATTAGGAGCGTCAAAAATTTGGTCAAGCCGAGAATAGATGCCAAGCAAATGCATCTGCTTGATATTAAAAAAAAAATTAAAAATCAAAACGACAATAAGATAACCCAAGACCGTTCAAATATTGCACACAGAGGAGCCGCAATGACACATACCTCCTCAGAAAGTTGAAAGGGCAATTTTGGACGACCATCCCCCATATAATTTAAGACTGGAACATCAAATAACCGTAGATTTTTTACTAAAAAGTCCCGATCACCAGGATCCTGAGTTATGAAAGACTGGTAATGGAGCAAAAAATCAAATCATTAACAAATAACATTAGGAGTCTACTTATAAAAAAAACAACATTAGGAGTCAAGTGTCAAAACAAACTTTCCCTCACCACCCAAAAAACAAAATCATTTTCTGCCATACCGTATCCCATGCAAAAGAAAGTTGGAAAAATACAATATAAGTTTTTTTTTTATATAAGTAAGAAAATTTATTAATCCAAATAAGTAGGCGTAGCCCTGAAAAAATACAAGATAATTAATGCCAACTCCATAAGACTATGATAACAAAGGAAGAAATAGTGCAGCCTCCGGAGAGAGAGAGAGAGAGAAGAGACGGAGAGAGAAGACAATAGGATCCAGCTCAATTTTTCACAACCTGGCTGCCTACATAGAAAGAAGTTATTCATATGGCAAGGCAAGGCAATGATTTATGGCTTTGCACACTTAAGGTCTTAATCGCTGCCTAAATACAGAAGCCTCAAGTTAAGTTACAGTGGATCCAAATCAATCCCAAAAGAGTGAAGTAATTGAGATGTGCAGCAAGTTCATGTAATCACTTGGTTAATGAGATGGCCATGATGTTCCTATTAAGTATATATGTTCCTAATACATGAAGGCAACTGATTCATAAATGCATACAGTCCGTACAAGTAAATTAGCATTTTCCAATTTATGTACTCATATAAGATATTTTTACGTTTTCTGCAGATCAAGACAAAAATTTACCAAAAAAATAAAGATCAAGATAAAAGACTAGATAGAAAAATAATTGAATACCTTCCAAATGTAATATGGGACATGACCTTCTAAATAGTCTGCATGAACCCGATCTGAGACATTAACCTGCACAAAAATTCATGAAAATGCAAGTGGAAAGGAAGCTTCATTCATAAACATGACAATCTAAATGTTAAAATATTTACCTCAAGCAAAACTGGACCATACACCTCCTTATTGAACTCATCTCGATGTTCTTGCAACCACTGATAGGCCTCAAATATCTTCTCAGCTCCAGATCTCTTTAGTGCCTGCAGGCATTTGTTATGTGTATTCTCCATATCTGTCAGCCTGGGAAAAAAAAACTTTGAAAAGATGGTGTAGGGGAAAAAAGTATATGATAAAACATGTTATTGTCTTCAAAATTTCACCTGTCTAGGCAGTGCCTGAGGCTCAATTTTTTTTGAGATAAAAGTTTTTCCTTCTCTGACTTTTGATACCTCTTCTGATTAGCAGAATCTTCTTGCTCAAGAATTTGAGCACCTAATTTTTCCTGGTGATAAAAGTTAATCCAGTGAAAAAGAAGAAGAAGAGAATCATCCAAGTCAGAAGACTGGAACAAGAAACTAATTAATAATTTTCATAAAATTTATCAGGTTGAATTATCCTCAACAGAAATCACACAAACACTGATTAGTTGAAATCACACAAAAACTGAAACTAATCATTCTCTTCAATTTGCATTATAGGTCTATCAGTAATTGATGATAATTTATGTGCAAACCAATACTACAAAACTTAATAGACTATAGTTTCCCCCAATAAGATTGATGAAAACCAGAGAAGAGCAACAATAACCTCTTCAAAATGTTAACCATTATAGGCAAGAACTAAATTACTAATATAACTCACATTGAACCTGCACATCCAGAAGAAATTAATGCTTAAAGCTGCAAGGCTTACTTACTAGTTCATCCTTTGGAGGTTCAAAAAGCGGCAGATTTCCAAATTCTAGTTCAGCTGTAGCAAGATCCTCTTTAGCTTTTAAGATTCTTTGTTGACGAGATTCTTCTTGCCTCCTCAAGTCTTCCATTTCCTTGTATTTCCCTCGTACTTGCACCCCCTATAAATAGTAAATGGATATTGAAGGCAAGAAAGTATTCAACTGTGTAACAAATTATTAGAGGAATTGGAAAACACAATAGAGCAAAAAAGAAAGGAGTAACAATATGTAAGTACCAAATGACTTTCACTTTCCACAAGTGCAACACGTTTTTTCAAATTTTCATCTATGCGGCTGTTAATTTTTTTACATTTAGCTTCCAACACTGCTTTCTCCTTCTTTTGTTTCCTGCAGACAATTGATTGATTATGAGTACACCAGTGCCCTAGAAGAAGAACAAATACATTGCAACTGCGATCTCTCTCAAACAAATATATATATATATATAACAATGCTTATTGCTTTTGCGAATTGGAAATGGAGGAAAGCCGCCCATTGGCTCCCTCATCGTCCTAAGCATATATATATATATATATTTTTTTTATAAGTAAGAAGATATTTTTATTGATATAGAGATAGGCATAGCCCAAGTACACAGGAAGTATACATGTGATTGCCCCTGTTTAGGAACTAGAAACGGTTACAAGGAAATCATAGAAGTCCTAAGCATAATTATTCAAAGGGCTAAATACATTTTCACCCCTTAACTATCAGAGGTTTTACACTTTGCACCTCAAACTACTAAGATTAAACCCAAGTGGCGAAGCATGCACCTCTAACATATCACATAGACCATAAAAATGACCATATGACAGACATGCCCATTCAGTAGAATATGAAACAGTCGTAAAAAGATATATTTATCACAAACCCACATAACACAGAATAACCCATAAAAAATGTCTGGCAAGGGGATCCATTATCTCCTTTACTTTTTGTTATTGTTATGGAGGCACTAAGCAGGATGATCTCGGCTTTAGTGTCTAATGGTTTTAGTAGTAGTTTCCAAATTGGATTGCCGAGTAGGGATATCACTATTATTTCGCATTTGTTGTTTGCAGACAATATGCTTATTAAGTGCGAAGCTGATAATGATCAGTTGAGGGCTGTGAAGGCGTTGTTGCTTTGTTTTGAAGCAATGTCTGGTTTAAAGATGAATTATGACAAATCCGAGTTGGTGCCTATTGGAGAAGTTCAGAATATAAGGGAGTTGGCTGGCACACTGGGTTGTAAGATAGCGTCTCTCCCTATGAGTTATTTGGGATTACCGCTGGGTATAGCCTCAAGGTCACGCTCTATTTGGGATACAGTGATTGAAAAAGTAAAGAGGAGACTGGCAGGTTGGAAGAGAATGTATTTTTCAAAAAGGGGCCGGATTACGCTAATTAAAAGTACACTTTCTAATCTATCCACTTACTTCTTATCCTAATTCCCTATATCGGCAAGTGTGGCGGGTCGACTTGAGAAGCTATAGAGAGATTTTCTGTGAGGGGGCTTAGAAGAAGAGTTTAAATTCCATCTAGTCAAGTGGGAGATGGTGTGCTGTCCTATCTCTAATGGCAGTTTGGGTATAAGAAATTTGAGGTTGTTCAATCGTGCGTTACTTGGCAAATCGTTGTGGCGATATATTAAGGAACCAGAAGCTTTATGGAAGACGGTGATCGAGAACAAATAAGGTGATTTAGGGGCGGGATGGTGTATTAGAGAAGTTAGAGGGGCCTCTGGAATATACTCTAGACTGCAATTGGGTACAGGTTCCAAGATTAGATTTTGGAAGGATGCATGGTGTTCCAATAGTGCCCTACAAGACTTGTTTCCTACACTATTCTTGATTGCAAATGCTAAAGATGTCATGGTGGCGGAGGTTATGGAAGTTGCAGGAAGGAACATTCACTAGAATATCAACTTCAACCGGGCGGCACAGGATTGAGAGATGGGGAGTTTTGTAGATTTTTATAGTCTCTTGTATTCTTGTCATCCAAATATCCAGCATGAAGATGATCTGGAGTGGAGTCTAGCAAGGAAATGGGTGTTCACTGTTCGTTCCTTCTACAAGGTACTCACACAAGTTCCTGAGATTCAGTTTCCCTGGAGAAAGCTTTGGCGCAATAATGCTCCTCCCAAAGCTTCTTTCTTTGTGTGGACAACATCTTTAGAAAAGATTCTCACTACGGATAACCTGAGAAAGAGAAGGATAATTATTGCAGACTGGTGTTGTATGTGTAAAAGAGGGGATGAGTCGGTGAATCATTTACTTTTACATTGCGAGGTAGCTAGGTTGATATGGGATGAGGTGTTTAACAGAATGGACATAGCGTGAGTTATGCCGAAAACTGTGTTGGAAGCTTTGGGTTGGACCTCAATTCGAGGTGTGCGTCAGATCAAAGCAGTTTGGAAGATGATTCTTATATGTATTATGTGGTGCTTGTGGCAAGAACGCAATGAGAGGATTTTTGAAGGCAAAGAGAGATCTATGGTGGAGCTAAAAATGTTATTTTTTAGATCTCTTTGTACTTGGGCCGTTGCTGTGGACCTTAATGGCATGGATTTTCATGACTTCTTAGTTTCTAATGCTCCTACATAGCTAGGGCATATTCTGACTTTGTAATTGACAGTTGATTGGATGAATAAATACTTATTTTACTTATAAAAAAAAATGTCTAGCACTAAAATAACATATCTAAAGTTGAAACTTAACAAGCTTAAGCTGTGACATAGCCCTCACACATATTTTCATGGAACTATGTCAACACATCAATGATCACACAAAATAAATGCTTGTCCTTAGATATATGACACAGTAAATATTTTATAAATGGACAACAATTTTTTTTATTGATAAAAGTTTTGGATAGTGTTTTGAATCCAAGACCTCATATAAATGGACAATAATTGCTTGTGTTAAGCATTGTACAATTGGGTAAACCAAGTCATCATACTCAATTCGTTCTCTAAGGCCATTTAAAGTTTTTGCAGCTTCATCCAACTTTTTCCTGGCATCCTTTTCTAGCTCCTTAGACTCCATATATTTGGCCTTTTCCATGTCATACTTCAGCCAGGGTAATTTCTTTTTCATGGACTCCACCTGTATGACAGAAAAAAACGCATTTGAAATGCAATCAAGCATAATAAAAAATACAAATCCTTGAAAAACGAACCTTCACTAGGAGTTCTTCTCTTTGACGGACACGCTCAACATCTTTTTCTAGTTCAGCATTAAGTGCCTTCCACTGATTCAAAGTTTCTCCATTTCTCTCAACTGACTAAATCAGGGAAAAAATTTAGCAGTTGTTATGATATTATTAGTGTACAAATTCTTACCATTTCAAATGACAAAATCTACATTCTGGAAGAAGGTGAATCATTAAAATCTCACTAGCTTAATATTCTTCAGCTCGCGGCTTTTTCCAACAAGGGCAAGATGTTGGATTGGAAGTTGAGGATCAACAGCCTTTTCAGTCTCTTCTAGAAGTTGCACAGGAGTTAATCTGGCAAACTCACAGACCCTGTCTTGTGGTAGAAACTACGAACCATACCAGGGGCCACAGGAAAAAAAGAAAAAAACAAGAAAATTAGAAATTTAAGCATATATCTAAACCAGATATACCTAAAGTGAAAAAACAATTAGATACTACATATCAAAACTATAATAATTCACAGTTTATCTTTCTGCAACCTGGCAATAAAGAGACAACCTGCTTGATGAGATGAAGGAACCTCAGCAGGATCCCACATTGAACAACAGAAAATACCAGCATATAACAGGGGTAATAAGGGTACTCAATGCCAGCCAACTGGTATTTGAGATTAAGGGCAGAGCATATGGTATGAGAAACATTTCTGAAGCATTTCAAACCAGCAATAGACATGCATGCACGTGCTTTCAGACAATGAACTCAGATTCAATAACAAAGCCATTCTTCCATGATAAGGAATGTAACATCCTTACTAATACTTACTAATACTTACTAATACTTATTTTATATAGAGAGAGTATATGTCTAAAAAGAAGCAACACTTCCTTAATATATCTCTATAGAGAGAGTATTTACTTAATCAATGTTGTTATATAAAATATCCTGATCTAGTCTTCAAACTTACTCACTTGAGTCAAATTGTTGACTTGAATGTTGAACCTTTGAATGATTTCGGCAATATCTTTCTTAGGTACTACTTTTCCTGAAAGCAAAAGTGATGGATAAGAAATAGCTAGCTTGTTATAATTGCTAGATCGCTCATCTCAGATTGGGTAGATATTTCTTCTCTTCATATAGAACATGAATGTGTGTGAGAGAAGGGGGGGGGGGGGGGGGGGTCTTACCAAAAAGAGACATACAACTCATCAAAAGTCCTATATTTCTTGCAAATGAATAACTAAAATTTGTAATGGTACAAACTGATACAGTGTCGATGCTATTTAAAATTATTATAAAAGTATCATCGGAATGCCCTTTATTTAAAACATGGTTGTAGGAGAGTTGTGAAAAGGGTTATGTGTTTATCATTTTCCAATATAGTATTGTGCAAGACAGGATTTCCTAGACCCAGCCACAGCTCCCTAGGACTGTCCCAAGCTCAGGCCAGTCCAGACTCAGCCAGCACTCTAAGTGTCATCATATGGTGCTGGCCAAGCCCAGCCCAACCCATGGATGCTCCTATTTGCAGCTAGAAACCACCCTGTTTCACTAGTTAAGATCATCACAAATGTGTTCTTTATTCCCTCTCATCTTCCAAGTTAATGTAAATCAAGAAACTGTAGCAACATCTTACCATTGAACAACCACTCTGACTTATTACGAGTATCAATTTTACGCATAATGGTGATCTTCTCGTCTTTAGTATCCCCTCTTAGCAAAATTGTAACATAACCAGATTCCTCTCCACGCTTCACATATGCTCCAATACTTGTTGCCCTCCCAAGCAGCTGAGCCAAAAAACTCCTCATCATTATAAAAAAAAACCAGGATGTGCAATTAAAAGAAGGCACCAACCTGTAGCTAACCTGAGGCTCACCACCAAGACCAAGTGCAATGGCACATACGAGAGAGCTCTTCCCAGATCCATTTGGCCCAATTACAAGGTTCAGGCGTGATCCTGGCTTGCATTTCAGGTGATTAAAGGTCATGAAATTGTGGAGCTCAATCTCAATTATATTTCCACGCATATAATCATCTTCCCCTCTGAAAGAAAAAGTGGAAGAGCATTAATTTTCCATCTTATTGCGAACAAAGCTGGCTAAGTTACAGGATAACTTCAAACCCCGGCATACACGATTGAATTCTAAATATTGAATTTTATTTTTTGATAGGTAAGATTATTTTAGAAGAATAGTCTTTTAAGAGGGAGACCAATCCTTTAGTAAAGAAAGAAGCTTCCTTGAAACCTGGAACTTAAAAATATACGTTAAATGAGAAAAAGCTAACTCTTTTCTTGGTTGCTGAAGAAACTGAAAACAAGAAAAGAAATATACTTTTAAAAATTATAAACACCAAATTGCGGCTTTTTCTTCGTCAAAATGGAGAAAAACAGGAACTTTCGGTTTCAAATATTCAAATTCACCAATTCGCTGCCATTTTTTACAGCCCGAAAATTTTCTGGGCGACCCAAACAAAACCTTTACGCAATAAACCAGCAAGAAAAAAACAGAAACTTTCGGATTCAAATCTTCAAATTCACCAATGCTATGCCATTTTCTACCTCCACCAGATTATCTCGGCGACCAAACAGAACCTTTACTCAATAAACCAGCAAGAAAAATAAAAACCTAATACTTCAAACCAAAGACAAGGTCACCAGTAAAGAACATAGAAAACACTTTAAAAATGTAGTCGAGAGTGGGAAGTGTACGCACCTTGTGATCTTGGGGCGCTTAGCGCGAGGCTCGTCCATTGTCGAAGGTCTTCCGTTTTCGTTGGAGTCTTGAGAATTAGGAGATTCAATCAATGTACCTGCGAAACCCTAGGTCGTTGATTTAGGACATGGCAGTGAGCGTTAGGGTTTCAGAGAGACGGAGTAGAAGGGAGAATTGGCGCGAAACATTGCGCTATTTAGCGACTAGCTGCAGTGTGGGCCTATAAAATAAATTAGAAATTTCACTGTTTTTTTATTTTTATTTTTATAAGTGTTAATAAATATATATCTTTGCGACCCATTATGACTATACATTACACATTACATATTTTTTTTAAATATTTTATTCTTCTTAAATTTAATAAATTATTCTACTCATCATCTATATATCACACATTTAATAAAAATAAAAAATAAAAAAAAATATAATATGCAGTGTGTGGGAATGATAAATATAATTTTTCGTATATAATATATATATACACAATCGATGATTTATCCAAAAAGTTTTAAAATATTTTTTTATAAAAAAGTTTCAAAATACTTTTAATAAATATATGATATAAACTCAAATAATGCAATTCACGTATTTGATCTCAAAAATCAATTTTTCAAATATTTTTTTTTTTCAAATTTCCTTGTTTAAAATAAAATTCTTAAGCTAATAAGGTTGTGGAATAATACTACTATGTCCCATTTTGTCTCTTATTTGGACTGTTCATGTATTAATTTTTTTTATATTTTTTTGTTTTACATATTAATTAAGAAAGTGACTATTAATATATTAATATTTTTTTATTTTAAAAAAATATTTAAATATATTAATAAAAAATTTGAAAATAAAAATTTTGTCTAGGAGACATGCCTAAAAGTGCCAGCAGTCACTGCTGGATAGTACCCTAGCAACACTCTAAAGGTTGTGATAATGTTGGCATTTTGTACATGATTATAAATTTTCTCTTAAATGAAACAAAAACAAAAAATCATATTTTTATCATTCAATTCTCCTATCATTTTTACTAAACATAAGGATAAAGAAAATTAATATATTTTTACCTCTTTCATATTTTCGTACTATGAACAAAAAATTCACTTCAGAAATACAAGTTTTTATGTGCCTGTAATATAGTTTTGAAGATGAACAGAACACCCATCCGAACCAAGAATACTGCATATTAAAGGCTTGATTGAATTGTATTTTTAATTACCATAAAACTGAAAGTAAAACAATTTAAGAAACTGTCAAAGTTTGATTTAATCGGTAGATAGATTTTGCACATACGAAGAATGAAAGGGGTAAAGGACATCCACACAGCTCCCAACTTCCCTTTTTATCTTCTCTGCTGCAGCAGCACTGAAAACGGACAAAGCAGTTTGTCCCACATGAAACTATGGCAGGACAGAGATATCTATCAAGAAAAATCTCCCAATTCTGTTTTGCTAACACAAGCTTCCACTCACTCACTCACTCACTCTTTCGTTTACTACCTTCTTTATGGCTATCACCACCATATGCTCGTCCCCAGCCCACTCCCCAACTCTTCCAGCCATTTCATCACTCAAAACCCACCACCCTTTCCCCCACTTAACTGTGTCCTCGTCTTTTTCCACCAAGTTTGGCTCAAACTTAGTCTCCAACGATGCATTAGCAATTGCTGCGGCAGCCCAGGCAGTGGCGCTAGCGCATGCTGCCATGCAGGCAGCCAGAGATGCTGTGTTGGCTGCAGCTGAGACTGGAGAGGTTTGGAGTGGCAGAGAGATTGAGAAGGGGCTGGTGAGGTATGAGAGTGGCTGTGGAGTGAGAAGGAGGAAAAGAAGAAAAGGGTTGGAGGGAAAAAATGGAGTAGGGTCAAGAAGTTCGCTTGGGTCTGTGAAGTCCAGGAATTTGAGCTCAAGAGAGGAGGCAGAGCTTTGTTTATGCGTCAAGGTAGGTTTGCTTGTAAAAGTGCTATAGTGGCTGGCTATTCAGTGTTAGTATCATCGAAGTGATGCAGATTCTGAATTTTAGTATGTCTTGTGGGGCTTGAATAATTGTCTGTGTTAACCTCTTTACACAGGTTGTTTACGGCCAATATTTTTCTAAGTTGTTCGTGAATCTCAGAACTCCAATTGTCTGCTACCATATTGCAACGGTTGGCTTTTTGAGTGTGTTCTACAAATTTCCCGTTAAGATATATAACGGAATTCAATGGTCGATTGTTCCAATAATAATTGTTAATTACTCTTTTTAGGAGTTCAAAAAGTAATCAAATTTAGTATTATCTATATAAGAAAAATATATGCTTTTGAAAATTGATAGGAGGGAGCAAGACTAGAAGTGGCAAGTACAAGAATCACCAAAGCTCAAGGGCGTCAGCCAACCTCAAAACAGCTGGCCAAGGCCATAGGGATGGAAAGGAGTGTAGATAAGATATTGTGCGATGGGAGAGACTCACGAGAAAGGATTTCTCGGAGCTACCGGAGACTAGTTGTCTCCATTGCCAAAGGTTATCAAGGCAAAGGATTAAGCTTCCAAGACCTCATTCAGGTTGCCATACATTTTACTCTTGAACACTGCTTACTAGAAGAGTGCTGATAACCCTTTTTTTTTTTTGGAACAGGAAGGGAGCATTGGCCTCCTTAGAGGGGTTGAGAAATTCGAACCAGAAAGAGGATACAGACTCTCAACATATGTGTACTGGTGGATTAAACAAGCTATTATCAAAGCCATAGCAAATGAATCTAGAATAGTGAGATTACCGGTGAGATATCGCATGAATCAACAATTTCTTTAAAATCATTACTACTTCCTGGTTAAGCCTGTCCAACTGCTGAGCATTATTTTCTGTTGAGGATGATTTAATCGTCTAAGATTCTTCTTTGAGTATAGATTTTGTAAATATGTGTAGAGTCTATATGCTTATCAGTTTGTGTAAATATGTTTACATCAATCTTCCCAAAAAAAAAATTGTCTGGCTGAGGAAAGAAGGGAGGGGTAGGAGGTTGTGAGGCATTTCAATGCAATATATCGTGCTCAAGCAGAAACAAACCCAGGTTTTGTTGTCAATCTATACTGGCAAAAACTAACGTCTTCTGTGTATTGTCAAAGGATCTATCTGTGAGGTGTTCTAAATCTTCATGGTATGTCAAACCTGTGAAAGTATTAGTATCTCAAGTAACTTATTTGCATAAGTATTTATAAATTCCTGATGAACCGAGTTATTTCATGTCTTTGGGATTCTTTCTTTTGTTCTCTCATCATGATGCTACTAGCACAAACATGATGTTCCCATTGAGCCGGGCCTAATTTATTTATTTCTTCTCTTTCTATTTTGTTGTCATTTTTGTAAATTGTATTTCCTATAACTGTTCTGTCAGATGCGAGGCTGGTATTTGTGGTGGGTAGTGCTGATGTTCAGGTTGAGGTTGTGATATCGATAGATCTTCTTATGATTTAAGAGGAGTTCTAAGTTTAAACTAGTAATTTCCTTCTGGTTCACAAATTTCCTTCACTCTCTAGTTTTGGGAGGTAAACCAGTAATTAGTGAATGCATGGTTAGCTGGTTATGTGCAGGGACACATGTGCAGGATGGTGGCGAGAACTGCAGAAGCTAGAAACCTCTTGAGTAAAAAATTAGGGCGGCTGCCTACTCATGATGAAATTGCTGAAGTGCTCAATGTGCATATTTCGATTGTGAGACTTGTTTCTGAGAGGAACAGGCCACCGATTTCACTGGATCGAGCAATAACTGATCAGGGCAGCATAACTCTCCAGGTTCTTTTCTTGAACTTTATTCAAAGCCTCCGCTTATTTTTTCATTTGAAACTTGATTTTTTTCAAAAGGAAGCTTGTTTTTAATGTTTGCTTTCAGCTTCTTGTTCATGTTTCCTTTCTTCCCACAACATATTGGTGGCTCAGATGATAAGAAATCATGTATCCATGTTGAAAGTCAGGCCATGACTTTTCATTTTAGTAAGGTTATAAGCCCTATATTTCCTATATTTTGAGAATGCTCAAATGTTCATGGATCCCCCTTCTGAGAAATGTGCTGGGAGAAGGGATTGAAGTATCATCACCACAATAAAAATTTCAAATTCTTTGCTTCTATAATCTGGTGTGCTCGATCTCTCTGCCCTTTTGGATTATAGTCTCATTTGGTTCTACTTTTGCACTAGCCCTTCCTCCACTGTCATGTGTCAGTGGCATTCTAAGTTCACAATCTTTTGCAGGAGATTATATCAGGACCAGATGAAACAACGCCGGAAAAGATGGTAAAGAAACAGCTAATGAAACAAGAGCTGGAGAAACTTCTCACATCACTTGATAAACGAGAAGAACATATATTGAGATTACACTTTGGGCTCAATGGAGAGCCACCCCGGTCCTGTGAGGAGATAGGAAGAATGTTAAAGCTTTCGAGAGAGAGGATCCGACAGATCAATGGCATCGCTTTATCAAAGTTACGACAGACAAGTGTTGTAGACATTCTAGAATTGTATTTTGTATAGATGTTCTTGCATTGATTAACAGAATCAGAAGATAGAGGGTAAAAAGAATATAATATATGATTTAGAATTGTACATTTAGACTGCATCATATTTTTTAAGCTGTAATAAACCAACGCACAGGAATTCTCATATTCCAATGTCAAATCATTTTGGCTACTTTTCACAAGCTTTTCCTTCTGTGCTTATTCTCTCTTCATCAAATGCTACCAACCTGATATCCTATCACATGCTGCACCAATTACATCAGAGCTGCTAATTGAGTTCATGGTCCGGAAGCTGTTGTCATCGTTAATGAATTCCATGCATTTATACACGCTACTTATTTTGAAGTCTCATCAGCAGGAAGCAAATAAGCTCATGTACAAAGAGATGACTCGCATAATTTACCTTCTAAGTTACACATTTAGGAACAAGTGACCTGGTGGTAAGTTTAATCTTAGGATGAAATGCCCAGGTGGCTTAGCAACAATAACAGCAATGATGAACTGGATCTTATTGGTTACAAGAAACAAAAAAAAGTTAATAATAAAGAAAGAACAAGGAGAAGAGAAGATCATGATGATTAAGTTATATGGCGGGAAAGATAGTCACCTACCATTAATGAAGTAAATATGAATAACCTTAATGTACGAGGTTAACCCATCGTTATAGTCAAAAGTGATAAAAAAAGCTTAATGCTTACGGGTGTGGACCTAAAAAGAAAAGAGGGCAATCCCCTCTGTAGATTATATTTTATCACGATTAAGTTTCTGTTGACATAAATAGTTTTAGCAAGTTACCATAGATCATAAGATGACATCTCCATAGGCAATCTTTTGGAACATGAACATTCACTTCTCGCGGTGGGAACAAATGTTACATCGTTTGATATTTTATATATCAGACATCCCTAGTCTGATTTGTGCAGATTATGAAGGATGTACAAAGAGGCAGATGATAAGAAAATACATACAGAATAACTTAACAGATCCACACCAGTGGCAATTGTTACCATCTTGCTCCTCTCAAACATCTTAACTAAAAGAATCATGACAATAACGTGTCCCACTTTTGTCTTCAATTCATCGAGTGAGCTAATTTTCATCCATCGAGGCCTCTCCTACAAATCAATAAGAATCATTTGGCTATCTTTGTGAACTCAAAGAAGAAGAAGAGAATAAATATAAAATGGAGGGGAGCGAAAAAGCCATCTAGGTGAAAGAATATCAGCAATTCTGCACTGTAGTCTATTGCCCCTCATGCAGTGAGGAGAGGCAAAACACAAGCTCCTACTGCTCATAGGCTACATACATCTGATGTACGGGCAGTAAATTTAGAAGCTTTTCACTCAGTCTAATATCCTAACTTCAAAGGTAGCATGCTACATGATTAAAAGAAGCCAGTAGATGAAGGAATGAACTGGTTGTGTTAAATTTAAAAGAGGAAGCGTTGATGGAATTCCTGGGATATATGATGCATGCAGATGGTGAAAACATTTTTTAACAGAGAATTTCTGAGTGTAGTTGAGGGATTAAGATCACCTTGAGAGCAAACATTCCAAACAGAGAGGAGCCCTTGAGGGCACGATCAAGACTGGTAGGCACATCTGGAGGCACATTACTGATAAATAATCCATATAAGCCCATACCGAATATTAACATGACAGTCCCAGCAAGATAAACATCTGCAGCAGAAATATTTTCTTATATCTCATCACTCACAGAATTTTAAGATCAGAAGAGTTGGTATTTGTGTGCAAAAGGTAAAAGTTGGTGGAAAAGAGTTTTCCATCCAAAGAAGAAGATGATTCCCCAATTTTGAAGCCATAGAAGTTCACATATGTGAATTGAAGAATTGTGAATACTTGCATGTTAGCAAAATGAAAGAAAAATTCTGCTGAAGTGAATTCCTTAGAATCTAACCAATAGCTTCAACTAGTCGTAGAACCATCTTTCCTGTGTGAATCCCCTTGGCACAGCCCGTCCAGTAAACTTTATATGCATCTAAAATATAAACACAACCCTACAAATAATCCAAAATAGTCAGTCATCAGTTGCATATGCAAATAATATCTTTTGTGCTCATGTAACTCATACAACTTTCTCCTAAATAATCTTTTGTGATCAGGCTCTATTATGGATTTTTGACCACCTTTTCCATGGGGTGCTCTTATCTCTTCCTTCTCCAAGCACAGATTACAGAAGATGGAGAAGAAAGAATTGAGAAGAACGTATCAACAACTGATTTTATTAGGGGACAGCTCATGATGTTCTTCATCCTAGTTTTATGCCGGGACAGGTAATGATGTTCATATCGATCTATCATGTGCATTTAGTTACAATAATACAAGAAAAAAACATCTAAACCTCTTCCATCATCATCAAATAACAGAAGCTCAACGATGAATATAAAACTAACAACAACAGCAGATAAGATGTAAATATCTTCTTCAGATAGGATATAATGCTTCTCTTTCAATAATTTGAAATAATCAGGGAAGATGGGAAGTACATTGAGAAAGCACAAAAGAGAGCCGGCCAACGAGCCTCCAACAGCCAGAAGTGCCAAGAAGCGGAAGTCAAAAATTGCCTGCTCAATGATGGACAAACAAGAATTGCATTTAAAAGCCTATAATATGCATAAAAATATATGTACATATATAGAAGAAATTCACAACTGATTTGACAAGGAAACTCTATAAAACAGGACAAAAGCAAAAGAAGAAGAAGAAAAAATATTATGAATAGTATGTTGTAGTGCATATTACAAATTAACGAGCAACATTCTCCCAGGAGACGAGTTTATATAACCTTAATTTTCAGTGTTGTGATTCTAATATTCTGTCAGCTGACTACATGAGGGAACAATGACTAACCATGCTGGATGACTAAATTTCTGATTACTTGAGTCAGACACCAGCATAAAGACACATCTTTAAAAACACTAGTCACGGGTAGAGGTGCATGGACATGCCATTCCTCGATGAAACACATACATTGGGCAAAGCCCCCAGTTTGTTATTTCCCATAATACATACTGATACAAGTGAATACACACGCGCGCGCGACAACATTATAATATAAGGCTATTCATGACGGCTATGCTGAAGCACTGGCTGATACCGAGTGTCCCTTGGGCCTTGGCTTTGCCCGAACTCTTGTTTAGTCACTTCCCATTATCTATAAAGTGGCTTTATATAACTTATACAGGCTTTATGGTTTTTTGATCGCAAGTATGAAGACAATATCCTCTCTCTATTTCTTTTGCTTGATGAATAAACTTATTTAAACAGCATAATGCACTCTATATTTATTTCATCCAAGTTACCCAAGAAAATTATCTAGATCATCAAAGTACCAAGAAAGAATTAGCTTTTATTGATCCATTGATCTCTAACTGATTCACAGTTTAGTTGAAGTATTCTGAATTCAGTTCAAAATGGACCAAAAAAGGGTGAAAGAAGTAGAAGAAGAGGCAAGTGTTATGAGTCTACTTACCCTCTCAATGGACGATTCGGCGGACCTAAAAAAACGGGCAACCGGGTTGCCGTTAGGGTTAGCTAGGGCATAGTTTATACCCGAATCAGAGGGTGTAGAGGACTCCACAACGAAGTGTTTGGAGGACGAAGATGTTGATGGAAGCCTGGGTTCACTTGGTGGTGAAGATTTTGACTCACGGGATGAAGATGATGGCGAGGAACTCAAGGAAGCGTTCGGATGAGAAAAGCGCGGGCGAAAGTATAGAGGGCGGCGAATAGGGACGGAGAGGGAGAGTGGTGTGGTGGAGATGGAAGCGAAGAGAGCCATTGCAGAGAAAGAGAGAGACAGAGAGAATAGTCTGTAGGCTGCACTTTTTTTATTTTTTTTAACTTTACCGCGAGATGGCGGGTAAGAACGGTAATTTGGGAAGGGAAGAGGTAGGCCACGCGTGCGAAAATCATCGGGACAAAAATGATCCACGCATTACATCCACGAGAAAAAGCGTGTTTTGGGACCAAGATGGATACAGACATGCACAAACTTCCAATACTTCAAGAAGTAAGTTAGTCCTATGGCTCTCCATCAAAAAAAAAAAAAAGTTAGTCCTATGGCTCTTGTTCATCATTCTTTCAAATTATTGACTTAAAAGTTATTTGTTATGTTTTATTTATGATTAATGCTAAATATAGTCATGTGTTGTGTAAGTGTCACGCACTCCTTTTGAAAAAGAGTGAGATCCACCATTAAAAAATTAATTTTTTTACGTAAATCTTATATTTACTCACTTTTTTCAATGTGGCGCTTGCGCATTCTATAACTGTAAATATTATTTTTCTTTATTTATCTTTTAATTATTCGATGTCAAGTCAAAAATATTACAAAGATAATTAAAATGATAATAAATAAGTTATAACTCATCCATTCTGCATCATGTTTCATTGGATGGATGACTTTTCGAGAAACATCTTCATTTGATCAGAATAATTTTAATTTCTTTATGAATCAGTACAACAATATTTCCGGCGCTCTCTGTGTGGATGTTTCTAATGCAACTGTTCTGTTTCTGTTAAATACAAGTGATAACTACAATAAGATCGTGTCAAAGAAGCTCTCGATATGTATCCACCTAGTTTTTTGCCTCATGTCAAACCATATCAAAATTGCAAAACACATTAAGGAATACTTTCAGCTGAATTTTCTGTGTCATCTTCTTCCCATATTCCATTCTTGCCTTAATTCCCATCTTGTTTGCTGAAAGATGGAGTCTTTTTGCCAGGGGTTTTGGAGCTCCTGTTCTTCTGTCAAATCCTCTCACGCAAAATAAACCCTGTAAAAACATAATAATTCCTGTGATTATTTGTAATTTAAATGAAACATCCTTAATTTCATCAGGTATAATCAGACAGACACTAGGTATTATGAATCCTTCTTGTCAATGTTGTTTCTATTCTTATATACTTTTTGATACTTTTTTCTTTTCTGTGAAGCAGAAGCAAGCCGCAAAAAGTAGTTTATTCAATATTATTGTTTCTTTGCCATTTGGACCCTGTTTGTGTGTGAAACAGTTTCAAAGTGCTTTCATACTCAATAAAGTCTGTTTCAATGATGTTATGAATACCGAAGGGAATACTTATCCTGTGTATGAACATTTCACTAATCTTCTTATTTCTTTGTTATCTTCAAAGCTCTGTCATAAGAGGATCAGATTTGGATAAGTGACAATAAGAATGTGTTCATGGGTTCTTGATTTTACTCACCAAAGTTGTTCCTCGAATTGTGTTGGAGTTCTGTTCTCTAATGCTGTTGCAGCAAAAGCATGTTTCCTCGTTGCAAAGTTCTCCAGACTTGGAGTTACACCTGACATGAAACATTGCCACGATTAATTTGATTAGCATATTATAGAATCACGACATACTATCTCTTGAGACTTCAATTAATGTACATGTCTCTTGATTTCTGAAAGTTGGATCTTTCAATGTAGAGAAATGCAAAGATGTTATTTGAAACCCTTAACAAGTATCATTTTTATGGGAAAAAAATCATGTCCTGAATATCATTTATTGTTTGATACTGAGGCCGTGAACTATTCGGATTAAATGGTTGGTGCAGTGACATACTGTGCTTTTATACCTGGTTTCCATATGACAAGAAGGTATGGGCATGGATGATCATCTTCTCCACGTAGTCATTGCACAGTAGAAGGTGAGCTAACGTACCCCTGAGAGAAGAAGATGGGAATCTGGAAGTACATATCTGCATGTAAATAGAAATTAGCCGGCATGCTTTTGGTAGGATAGGATCTGTATGGTTGCACCATGGAATTTTAAAGGTTGTTTTTAAACCAGAAGAGCCTATCGAAATACCTTCCCAAAGGTTATCATTTGATAATGTAGTTCATACCTGAATTGGATAAAATATCATGTAAGCAAATGGGTTTTGGTTTATTTACATATATTAGACTGTTATCTAGTAATACTCAATAGCTATTTGAAATACAGAGATACTGAAGATAAATAATTTTAAAACTTGAAGATTACAATGTTCTTTGGTCAAGGGTGCACAGTCGTGGCCATAGATATTTCTGACCAGTGTCCATCGATGGGTACCTATGCAAAAGGAAAAAAAAAAAAAAAAAAAAAAAAAAAAAAAAAAAAAAAAAAAAAAAAAGAAAGAAAGAAGAAGAAGAAGTTATATTTGCAAGTGGAGGACGCAGATTGGAATGAACATATCAATGACAAAACTGATTGGAATGTGATTGATCTTACTGCCCTAAAAGATGTATTTGGAGATTTTCAGGCAATGGCTGGAGGGGGGACCCATCCCAAACGCACTGCTATCCGACCAACATTTGTATCCAGTATCCACCTTATTGGAAAAAATAACAGATTAGTTTGTCTACACTCAAATTTCACTTGGCACTTAAATAACCAATATATTCACCAGAGTACTTACTAGAAAGGCAATATTCTCAAGTGATAGAAGTCGTACACACTCCACACTTTTCAATGGTCCCAATCCATTTATTTTCAGAAGATATTCCCTACAACATAGATAATCTAATCTAATTAAAATTGAGATACCGTCCTCTTTTTAGAAAACAAATACCAAATTTCAGTACAATAAATATCAAATGGTAGCGATGATCTGTATATGTTATCAAAGGTTCCCACAACAACATTAAGGCTTATATTATGTATTGAATTGTTTTTTAGGGCTTACTTTGCTAAATCAGGTGGAACATTTCGTAAACATTCAAGATCAATCCTATTATGCAGCATAACCACTCTGTTAAGGAAGTCCTGCAAAAGCGAGCAGTTGATTTTAACTACCATGCAAGTGTTTCATAGACAAGGGGTACCTTGAGAGCTCTCTTTATAGGACTTAATGTTGTTAATACAAAGCTTTTTATTTTTTTTGAAATGAATAAGACTTCTCATTCAAATAGTCATCACAAAGTACGGGGGGGAAAACCCTCCAAAGTAATGTTCTCCTCAGAGAGTTTTAGACCATCCTTTGTAAGATTATGAGCAACACTGTTGCCAAGCCTAGGGACATAATGGACAGACCACATCTGCATTTTCTTCAACAGCTCTTTGACATCTTTAATAATCATCCCTGCTGAATTCCAACTGTCATTGCTGCCTTTGATTTCCTAAACCACCTGCTTAGCATCTCCTTCAAGCATAATGTGATTTAAGCCCAGTTGTTGACAAAAGATGACTGCTTTTAGAGCTGCAACGGACTCAGCCAAGTGTGCATCAGGGAAAGAATCCCTTTGTGACCTTAATGTAGCTAAAATCATCCCTCTCCAATCTCGAATCACAACCCCAACGCCAATTCTGCAATGAACACTATCAACTAATGCATCCCAATTTACTTTTAAAACATCTGGTGGTGGTGCCCTCCACAGAGTTTCAATCTGGTTTGTTAAAGCAGATGCTACCTCCTCCTTCTGGTTTGCTTCTTTATAATCTGTGACTTCATTCATTGCCAGCTTGACCACCTTATCTGGATCCCAAAATTTCTACTCAAAGATCAAAGAATTTCTCCTCCTCCATACCTAGTATACAACTGCTGCAAATTCCACCATTTCATCCTCATTTAATACAGAAATCAGCTTTGACATAATTTCTTGAAAAGGGGACTCCAAGGCTTGAACCTTTTGTAATCTTCTGGAGCAAGAACTCCAACCATCCTGTACACTGGAGCAAGACCACAAAGCATGAGTGACAGATTCATTTTCAGTCGTGCACACTGGACAGAGGGGGGACTCTACTATTTTCTTTGTAAAAAGGTTAAGCTTAGTAGGAAGGGACTCATGATATGCCCTCCATAACAACATCTTGGTGGCATTTGTGACCTTCAATTTCCAAAGCTTGAACCATAACTGCTGCCTATTGGAAGCACTTGAAGTTTGTCCCTTGTTTTCGCTATCCATCTCAGATAATAAAGTATAGGCACTTTTAACAAAGAATTTTCCATCTTTAGAGGATCTCCAAATAAGCTTATCAGAGCTTTTTATTTATACCTTGATTCTTCCTGCAATGATATTTTGCTGACCATGCTCTTGGATGGCTTTGGCAATCTCTATGTTTTCTGCACTCCTAACTGCCTCCCAGTGTACAGAATCCATGCGATCACCACTTGGTTTGACATGAGAATAAAGTCTCCTTAGTTCATCCCAGTCAATTTCTTCCTCTTTTTGGATCTTTTTAGTTTTTGTTGTTCCAGTAGCTGTCTTTGTCTCAACAAATGCCATGCCAGCAGAAAAATTTTGTTCTTCTAAGTTTTCATGTTCCCCTTTCCTCCTTTTCTTGTTTATTATGGCATTGGCAACATCGGTTGGCTGCATCTTTCCCCTCTGACTTTGTACCATTTCATCTATTAAGCTTTCAGGCTCATCAACTAGTCTCTTTTCAGCTAGAAAGTGTGTTCTTTTTCCCTTTTCCATTCCACTTTCTGCTTGTGAGATGCATTCTGGGAACAGATAAAAGTCAGCTAATTTATACGAATAAATTGTAGTTGCTTCTTGATTTGTTGCCGGCATTGTTTCTTCTAAATTAGCCTCTTCAGTTCTAGTTGCTAGAATTTCTATTCCATTCTCCAACTCCTCAGGTTTAATTTCAGAAATATGTAGCTCATCATATTCTGAAATATTAACTGTTGCCCCAACTGGTTCTGTATTACTTCCAACAGATTCTTGGTTGTCTAGTGTTTGCAGATTTGCATATCCCGCTATGTGGTTACTACAGGGGAACTTAGCAGCAAGAGACATGTAGGCAGAGCTTTAAAGAAACAACAGTAGTGAGTTAAAACATTTATCCTACCTTGTACACTAATTTTTGAATAGTATCAATATTTATGAAAATAGAAAAAGAAAATTGTGAGTAAAAAAAAAAAATAGTTAACTTTTGTTTAACTTGAAAGGTGGTGATTCTGTGTCAGAAAAACTCCAACCACAGAGTCCACAACTGAACCATTCGAATGTGTGAAGCGTCTATCCCCTGTACAAGTTATGACTCTGATGTTAGCTACTTTGCACGTCAATTCATATACTTGTATGCAGGTTCATTTTGTTTCTAGTAGGATGAAGCGTTTTTACAAAACGGTGGTGACCGATGCATCAAATAGAGGCACATAATTAGCTTTAAATTCACTGTCTACTTTTTCTTTTATTTGTATCCAAAATGAATAAATCATATTGAAAAAAAATTTAGTGAGGGGGCTCGCATAACTTTGGATATCATTCATGACAACAAGAAATGCATTTACCCGTCCATGGAAGATATTTCTTTCTTCAGCCCACCATTTCTCCTTTTCCTCATCTTCTTTTCTTTCACATTCGCCAATTGAGTTTTTTTCCATTAGCTGCTTCCAAACTCTCATTGTCTCTGGATCAAGGTTAACTTTGGCCACTGCTCGGAGTTTCTTGATAGGGTCAAATGGCCCCTGATGGGGAACTAATTAATGCGGCATGATTGTTTGTAGGATCATGTGCATTCTGGTCTTGCTCCTAATAGGGAACTAGAGTGCTAGCCCTTCTGTTTGTTCTTGTCTAGCACCGGGAGTTGGTTTTGTCCATCACTCTTGCACATGGACACAAGCTTCCGAACAAGGTCATCAATTGTACCTTCCAGCTTGCCTGCATCAACTAAACGATAAAAGCTCTTGTAACTGTTTCCATAAAAATGAATTCATGATGTAGAGAAACATGACGAGCTTCTCCAAGTAAGAAAAAATTGCCACAAGATGCAAGCACCTTGATTTAATTGGGGCAGTGCCATGCCTATTGATAGGACCAAGTGCAATCTGTTCTTGTCCTTCGAGAATTAGTGAGTCATTACTGTAAGGAACATATTCAATTAGATTTTGCTCCGGGAGATGATTTTGTTCATTGCTAAGACACACATGTTTCTCAGCTAGAAAACTCCTTTCTATCTGTGTATAGTCTGCATCTTGGGAGTGATTCTCCAAATCAAATCTCAAAGCCCGCTTGAATGTATTTGCAATGGAATAGATTTTGTCTCCAAAAACATTATCTTTATCTAAGGGACTAATCAAATTTTTAATTTTGCTTTTCCTCACATATTTCCTCTTTCCTGACATATTTTCCTCAGCAGGGTTTGGCATTGAATGTTTTGGCGTCTTAAGTTTTGGTGTCTTTTTGGGTTTGTCTTCACAAACCACTTTTTCTCCGACCTGATCATCATCTTCTCTGTTTGTAACCGTGGCATCTGAAGAAGTAAACAAGTTTTTGGGGCTACTTTTTCTCACATATTTCCTCTTCCCCGCTCGCTTTGGAGTTGCAGGTTCTGGTGTCTTGGGTTTTGGAGTCCTCTTGGGTTTGCCTTCACCGACCACCTTGGGCCAATACTTCTTTTTTCTTGGTCTCTACTTTGGCCTTTCGTTCAAGTCTGTACCATTATTTGGTCTTTTGTTTGCATTTCGTTTCTGTGATGGAGTTTTATTTTCTACTTGTCAAATCTCATAATATCACCAAGAAGTACAATGATTTTCCTGCCGCTAAGCTACAGACTCTCTAGGATTGAAGTATCATGTCTTTGATCAACAATAATTCTATATATATATATATATATATATTGTAAATTCTGTATTTTTGGGTAAATGATGACTTCATTAATTCTCTCAAGCAGAAGCAAACAGATAAAACACGATCACAAAATAATGACATACGTTGGGGTAGATCATGAGTTTCTGAGCTGTTTGTATTGTTCCATTGGCTTGAAACATGATCAAACTCTTGCGCATGTTAGCCACCGTCAGATTGTGAAACAAGATCGCCAAAACCATCTGGCATCCTGTCCAGCACTGCACGTTGCATTATTGCACGTTGCTACCTGGCTCGGAAGAGAGCAACGAGTCCAAGCCTCTAGCTAGCCACCGCACCAGCCGGGCTACATATACTCTCGATCTCTGCTAGTTGCTCAAAACAGATCAACAACAGATTTCTTCAAGATCGTCGCATGCACGTTTGTTCAAGTCTAACAACCCCACAAACGGATCAGAATCTGAGACTCGCATGCCGTTTGATATATGTGACTCTACTATGGAAGAAGTTGGAGACGCCGCATTGGAAGTACTAATATTGGGACTGTTTTGCAGTCTAGTTGGCTGAGTAGGCTTTGCGGGGGTCTCTGGAAACAAGAAGATATGCGCCGCATGAAGAACTGTTTCTTCTTCTTCTGCTGCATAAACGTTGTTTCCTAGTATTAAGGCATACAATGGTCATGCACAACCAGAGGAGCACACCTCCAAAACAGAATCTGTTGATGCCTCCAGCTAATGGCTCAAGACACGTCCATATCAGTGCGCCAATTTTGTTAAGATAATTCCGTTTATTTTGAGTTTCACTCTTCCTATTTTCTTGTGAAGGATCTCCACACGCAGCAGGTGCTCCTCCAGGCCCGTTAGAAATGGTCTCTATATGCTTCACACCAATTCCGAGGTCATCTCTCCATCAACATATATTGGTGAGCAAACCTCCTCTCAAAATTGGCATTCTCGTCTTGGACATCCCTCTCCGCGCACTACCTCCTTCACCATTCATCAATATCAACTCCTGCTTACAACAAATTATGCATTGTCTCCATGTTCAGCCTGCGCCCAAGCCAAGTCAATTGCTCTTCCTCATCTTCCGTCACCTTCTCGCTCCACTCAAGCTTTTTAATTACTGTTTTTAGATGTCTAGGGACCAGCGCCTGTGTTGTCGTCTTCTAGTCATAAATTTTATCTTTCTATTGTCAATGACTTTACAAAGTTTATTTGGTATTTTCCCCCTTCATGTAAAATCTAATGTTACCACTATTTTATTAGAATTTTTACGTTATGTTAGCAACACATTGTCTTCCAATGTCATTTCCATTTAAACAGATTGGGGTGGTGAATTCCGCCCCCTATCCTCTATTCTTAAGTCCTTTGGCATTACTCATCGGATCACATGTCCATATTCACATGCTCAAAATGGAATTGTCAAGAGACATCATAGACATATTGTCGAGACTGGTCTCTCTCTCCTCTCACATGCTTCAATTCCCTCTAAATATTAGACTAAGACTTTTCAAACTGTTGTTTTCCTCATTAATTGCATGCCTACTCCAGTTCTCAAGAATATTTCCCCCTTCCAAGCACTTTTTGGTCATCCTCCTGATTATTTTTTTTTTCGCACTTTTGGCTTCGCATGTTGGCCCAATCTTCATCCCTTCAATCATCACAAAATAGATTTTCGTTCCAAATTATGTGTTTTCTTAGGTTATACTCCTGATCACAAAGTTTGTATACAATTGTCTTCATATTCCAACTGGTTGGACTTATATTTCCAATGACGTTACATTCGACGAAGCCCATTTTCCCCTCGCCACACCCACATCCCTCTCGGATTCAACCACTACGGCTCACCCCCTCTCTGTTTCTTTTCCACATATACGGCCCACCTCATCCTAGCCTTCTTCTATTTCATCCATGTCTCCCCCATTCGGCCTAATACATCTCAGCCCATCTCTGCGATTAGGGGTGCTACCCACCCCCTACGGGGCGGGGGCACCCCTTCCCCGCACCCCGCCCCGCATGGGTCGGGGGGGTGGGGTTTTCACCCCCGTCCCCCGCCCCCGGGATGCGGGGGCAGGGTGCGGGGCGGATTCCCATTCGCCTCGCCTCTTTTCACTTAAAAGAAAAACACTACTTTTATTTAATTTAAAAATTATTTATAAGTACAAAAGTAATTAAAAATACATTTTTAGATCCAAATTATAAATTTAAATTTTGTAAATATGACTATAATTTAAAAACTATGTAATTTTTAAATTTGCTAGTGCATATTTTGTATAAATTGTAGTGTATTAATTTTTAAACTATGTAGTTTTTAAATTTGTCAATGCATATTTTGTGTAAATTGTAGTGTATTAATTTTTAAACTATGTAGTTTTTAAATTTGTCAATGTATATTTTATGAACAAGTCTAATAAATTGTAATATATATTTATATATACACAATTTTTAAAATATAAATATATATTTAATAATATTTATATATAAAAATGGGGGTGGGAGAAATGCGGGGCGGGGTTGGGCCCTCCCCGCCACCCACCCCCGCTAGGGGCCCTAGATGCGGGGCAGAGCAAGGTTGCCAGCCCCTCCATGCGAGGGCGGGGCCGCGCTGCCCACTTCTATCTGCGATCAACCCTCCATCCCACTTAACTTAGTTAACTACAACACAGTCCAACCCATCCATCTCAACTTCGTCTCTCCCGATTCCTCTCTCAGATTCTAACCCTAATTCGTTACCCACTGCCCCACCCCTCTCTGTTTGATCCTCTCACTCATCTCTACTTCATCCTCCTGCCACAATCTCCATCTCATCCCACCCTATGATTACCCGTTCAAAGTCTCAAATGCATTGCCCAATCTTGAGGACCGATAGCACGGTTCCATGGCCTCCCCCGAAACCCTCAACCTCCCTCACTGTTTCAGTCTCATCAAGCGTTCATGAGGAACCCTCTTGCTATACAGAAACCTCAAAATACCAAGAAATGGTGTCAAGCCATGAATCTCGAATTGCTGTAGTGGCAGACACCCAAGTATAGGATCGAGTGGGGCATGTTCATGTCCCCTTCTTGATCCCCACCTGCTGCCTAGTTACAAGCTTTAAATGTACAAATTTTATACAGGTCTTTTATAAAAAAAAATAGATCACATAATAAAAAAATGAATTTATCATATTTTTTACACTAGAATCCATATTTTTATAAAAAAATTTGCACAAAATTTATATATTTAAAACTTGTATATATTATTGTAGAGTCTGGAGGCGGGGTACGTACGTACTACGTAGGTGTTGAAACTTGAAAGCGAAGCTGCTAATTTGGTAGCTAGCAGACAGGCTTCCTTCCTTTCTGAACCATGTTGATGCTGCATGTAATATGCATGCCTGCGCTGATGGTGGGGTGCGTTAATTAATGATCAATTTTAATAAGAGTAATGCTATATACTGTAATGCGTTAATATCGTGCAGTCGCTTTGAAAAAGAGTGGAGTCTACTATTAAAAAATTAATTTTTTTTCATGTGGACCTTATATTTATTATTTTTTTCAAAACGATTGCACGATGAATACATACTCACAGCTGCAAGTGAGTATGTAGCAATACTCTCTCTCTTTCAATAATTATATAACCAAACTGGATCGCACGGACCCTTCAAGACATGGTTGATTCCCAAAACTAATAAGAAAAACAAAACCCACCTAAAACATTGTATTCTTTTAAAAAAAGAAAAAATCATGCAACTCCAAAGGATAAATATTATAATTGCTTGGAAGCTGGGTGCATGGGAACCTTGGCCAGGAAGTGAGCACAGTGGTACCTACCCATATATGTTTACTGCATAGCATATTCCCTGGCCTGAAAAGCAAGACATTGATCCAACCTGGACGTTGTCGTATCCGTCGGTCAACTGCAATCATAATCGCTATCTTCCCCGGCCGTCCTGTCATGACCCCTTACCATAAAAACAAGCGTTGACTGCCACAAAGGTAACACAGATTATCAGAGAGAAACAGTACTAGAGAGTGATCCGAGAGGAGGATCATGAGTTCTGGAGCTGCAGAGAAAGTGGTGTGCGTGACTGGAGCTTCAGGATACATAGCATCATGGCTCGTGAAGCACTTGCTCCGACGTGGCTATACCGTCAAAGCTACAGTTCGAGACCCAAGTCAGTGATCTCTCTTTCTGATCTCCCCTTCGTTTCCACCGAAATGTTGTTTCTTTTTTTGTTGCTCTAACGTTATTAAATGTTATAATAAAGAAAATACTGTAAGAAGATGTAGATGGATGAACGAGTACAGTCCTGAATATGATTGTCTGTTTAGCGCTTTGATGGGTCGGTTTCTACGGGTTTCTCCCGTCATCTGGGACTGGGTTGACCTCAGGTGACGTTTCGGAGAGTTGAAGGCGACGCCTCAACAGAGAGAGAGGGGCGACTACTCATAATTGCAGAGTTGATTTTCAGATTCTGTTTTACGAATTGTTAAAAAAAAAGAGTACATTTTTTATCCTCAACAGGTAACGGTAAAAGCGTTTTCCAAACCACTGAAATCGACTCATTGTGCTAATATTAATAAAATCGTAACACTTTTTCACTTTTCTAGTTCTGACCCTTTAGTCCAAAGCTTAAAATATATGAAAACCAAGTAATTTAATGGTCAAGTTTTAATGAAAAGTGTAAAATGTCAATTTTAAGTGATTTGAGAGTTTACGATACAAAACCTTAATAAGTTGATAATATAAAATGTTGAAAAAGAATTAGGCCAAATGATTTTTATTGAAAGATTTTGGGAAAGTGATTAATTTTCAGATTTTCACAGAGAAAGATGGTGATGTTTTCCCATCAACTATTTAATCTCAAAATAATTAAACAAGAAATAATAAAGTCTTTTCAGTTTTGTAAATATAAGCACATTGTCGAATCACGTAAATTTTATATTGTGCATAAGTTTTCTAATCTCATTTTCGTTTTTTTTTTTTTTTCTCTTATTGTTCATAACACTCTGTAATGCCGAAGTACTAAAATTTATATGCCATATTTATTAGTTTTAAGGCTCTTTGCATTTGACATGTACACAACCTCACCGTAGAGTGGTGAAGTAATGAACCGTCATCAGACTCATCACCTTAGGATGGTTCATCTTTTATTAATGATTTAATCTTGTCCAAGTTTACAGCTGGTTTACCTTTTTCTTCCTCGCGTCTTTTTTCATACACACTGCTTGATATTCCAAAATTTCTGGTATATATTCTACAGATGATCCGAAGAAAACAGAGCATTTACTTTCACTTGATGGAGCTAAAGAGAAACTTCAGCTATTCAAAGCAAATTTAGTGGAAGAAGGGTCTTTTGATTCTGTAGTTGATGGATGCCAAGGTGTTTTTCATACAGCATCCCCAGCTTTTCTTTCAGCCAATGACCCACAGGTTCAATCTATGAGATTATTGCGATATTTAATGTGAATCGTTATAATATTTCCCAGTCTTTGCTGCCAATGTTCTGAAAGCTTAGTTTGTTTGTTTAATGATCTAAAACAACTAAAGGGATCTGATGCCGGCTCTCTTGTTTTTGCTTCCTGTGATTCTTGCTTAGTGCATGCGTCTTGCTTAGTGCATGATTAGCACATGATAAAATTGCTGAACGCCATTTGTTCATTTTTTTCCAATTTAGTGTTTTTTCTATTGCTTAGTTAAATAAATGAACTCTTATATAAGCTACTTCCACATTTTTCTCATAATTCAGTCAGAAATAATTGATCCAGCAGTGAAGGGAACACTTAACGTTCTTAGATCCTGTGCAAAAGTTGCTTCTATCAAGAGAGTGATTGTAACATCTTCTATGGCTTCAGTTCTCTACAAAAGAAAACCTCTGGACTCTGATGTGGTTGTTGACGAGACTTGGTTTTCAGATCCAGCTATTTGTGAGGAGTTGAAGGTGTGTCTACATGCTATTATATCATCTTTTTGGTTTATCTTTAATAAGGTTCCTATACACAGTTGATCTATATATTCTGGCAGTGGCAGTCAAAGACCTTGAGTAATGTTTGATTGATGATGTTAACGTAAGCACAATATATACATAATCTATTAATTAATTTTCTAGTTTTGGGTGCACGTCGAGCATATGTGCGTATACAATGACTGAGGAACATTAGAGAATAGCATCATAAGGTGTGTCATGCCTGTCAAAGTTGTCTTTGCCATCTTCCTTGCTTTCTCAATGATCATGTCCATGGCAACTTCTTGGAATATTATTAAAAGTAAATTGCATAGATTCCTGGATACACATTATCAGATCAGGCATATATTGCAGATACTTTTTAGGCCTATGATTAATTAGTTACAAACCAAGTAAGGATCTCTCATTTTGGTTTATTTCAGCTCTGGTATCAGCTCTCAAAAACCTTAGCTGAGGACGCTGCTTGGAAATTTGCTGAAGAGAGTGGAATAGATTTGGTTACAATGCATCCAGGCTTTGTTCTTGGTCCACTCATACAGCCAACTCCTGTTTCTAGCATTGAGGCTTTTATAAAGCTCATGAATGGTACTCTTTCGCAATTAATGAGGATTATGCAGAATTATTTGTCTTGACAAAAATTTAATATGTTCAAGTTCGTGTATGGGCACAGTAAGTGTGTCTACACCTATTCCAGTAAACTGCAAGTGTTAGAACTTTTTAAGGATACTACGATCATGGACTGACATTATAAGTTTCTCTATCTTTGAATGATGAGTAGCTGTTTTGTAGAACTTCCTTTTCTCTGGCCATTTAAGTTCACTTATGCTTAAAAGCAGGTTATGATTAATTTAGTTGCTTGTTTTTTTTTTTTCCCTGGGTGCAGGAATTCAAACATTTCCCAGTGGGATTTATAGATTTGTTGATGTTAGAGATGTTGTTGATGCACATATTCAGGCATTTGAGACTCCTGCTGCTAGTGGCAGATACTGTTTAGTTGGCGATATTAAACACTATTCTGAGGTTTTCAAGATAGTGCACAAACTCTACCCCAGTTTGCACCTGCCTGAAAAGTGAGTTATTCACTTCCATGGTAATGGAAGTCGACACAAGCAACTAAATGAATTACTAATGCTTCTATCTTCTTGTTTCATTTTGTTCCATTCCTCAATTACGGTTATTTAATAACAACATTCTAATTAAATTCCTTAGCACTTTGGTCATTCGAAAGAAATACCATGCTGTTGTGGTTTTTGGAAACTAGGATATAATCATGAGCATATTATTTTGTATTTGAAGACTTTCTTTAACCTGTTAGACAACAGAATCCCGACATCCTGCATTTTTCACAAAAGATAAAATGGATCAGTTTGTGTGAAAAACCTCCCGTCGGATTCAATGTGTCTTCAGCTTTGATTTACTTGATATGGTCTAAAACTTACTTCAATAAGCTCTCATTCAATACTTGATGGTCTGAAAGAGTAACTTTCAGGTTAGAAGAATCTGGTCTTCTTATTTTCTCTAGTGATAATATTCATCAATATTCAGTGTCTGAAAAAAGAACTTTTTTTTTTTTCAATTTTGCAGATGGGAAGATGGCAAGACTCTGGTACCACTGGAGAAGATATCCCAAGACAAAGCCAAAAGTTTGGGTATTAGCTTCATTCCTTTTGAAGTGAGTCTAAGGGACACCATTGAAAGCTTGAAGGAAAATGGCATCCTCACTGTTTGAATTATGATGTTAATATAGAGTAATGCAAATAAGCCAGTCTGTTCATGTCTGTGGTTTCTTTTTTTCTCAGCCTTCTGAACTTCATTTTTGCTGGTGTTTGCTGGTCTTGAAGTGTCTTCAATAATGAATTTCGCTCCCAAATTGGTAAGATTCTCGCCACAAAACATCAATGAGCTGGGTGTGACTGCAACCTGTCTCTGGGAAATGGTGTTGCATTTGCATTCGTTTTTGTTTTCGACAAATACAGTGTAACAGTCATGGAACTCGGAAAAATCTCAGCCTAAGAGTTGAACATTTAAAATCTGTCACACCCCCAGACCAGACCGAGTTCTCTGGCCTCAGACAACACATGGGAGCAAATTGAAATCCAAACTTCCAAATCTGATGTAGGGGAGCTTCTTTGATCCTATTTCAAGTAGTGCAGATCACTGAATATATACTCGCATCTGATATAATACGCAAGAAAAAATCTATTCATCATCTATTTTCTCATCATTCTCTCATCATCCCATGATATGACATTAGATGATAGGTTCACAAGTGAAATATAATAAATAGTTTCCAATCATTTAATGCTATATCATGAGATAATGAGAATTGAGATGATGAGTAGAATTACTCCATACGCAATAATTCCACTCTAATCAAAGCTGTGGAAAAACCATGTTTTGCAACATTTCAATCTAACCCATCCATAGCTTCAATGCTCTATCTTTACCACCTGAGGCGACCTTTTTACCATCTGGACTCCAATCAACATGCCAAATAATACAAAACCATATAAGAATATAAATGGCCTACGTTTTTGGACACACAACATACTTTAATCTGCATGGCCTGGACTATCTTCTTGTTTCTAACTTCTTCTGTTTCCGAATATCCCAAACCTAAACAATTTTAGCAGATTTTTTAAGCAAAGGTCATGGATGACTACATTAATGCGATACGTTAGATTATAAAGTTATTTTTATTATAAAGTAGATCTAATGAATTACACAAAATCACATCAGTTTATAAATTTATTTTTGTGAAATATTTTACGTTTGTAGCATTTTTTTTTAAAGTACGGAGAGAATCCCGCCGCAAGTTGGGGGAGAGTTCTTAATTTGTTTGGTTACATCGACTAACTAAACAACTGTACAACGTCGAAACTGATCGTCTTAGCTAAATAAAGCTGTCACTGTGATGTGATCTCTTGGGGAATTGTCGTTGCAGAAAGGAAACATCAAAAGAGTAGAGGCGTCTCGCCGGGAACTCCAAGTCGCCTTAGTAAGTTGATCGAGCAGCCAAAAAATTGTTGCAGAAAATACAAACTCTTCGATAATTTCCACGTTTTTATTTTTGATAAGTTATGGATATCGAATAAAGAGTAATGCATTGCCATGTCAACAATTCTATATATCTTTTATAAACAATCGTAAAATGTGTAAACGTCGTGTAATTATTTTAAAAATTAGTAAAGTTTATTATTAAAATATTAATATTTTTTATGTGAGTCCTATATTTTATTTACTTTTTTCAAAACGATTACGCGATAGTTACAGAATCATAATTCTCTATCTTCATAGCATTAGCCTACATGGACATGGACTTTTAAAGTAAGAGAAATTTTATTTGCAGTCTCCAAGTGAGGATTGTATGTGCAGACCCTTTATTAAATGAGAAAAAACATCATTTCAGGAGGGATAGTTTTGTAGTTTAAAAAAATTTAAAAATAAAATTGTCTAAATTTATATTACAGTTCTCAAATAGAGACGGTATCTTGCATTGCTCTTCAAAGCAATTAATACCACATGCTACATGGGCTGTACGCACGAGCAACATCAGCAATTTCCACGTTGATTGTTGATTTCTTCAATTCAACAGCAACTTTACAAAACTGAGCAACTGGGTGTCTGAGCCCGGGGGTTTAAATAATAAATACCGTATCCTCCCAAAAACGAAACCGAACCATGTCTAGCTTCAACTCCCTGTTTCTCAATCACATCTTGATTCTCACGGTGGCACTGCTGCCAATAGCTTTGGCAGAACCAGGAGATACTATACAGCCTTTGCTCAAACGTTTGGACTCAAAGCGGCCATCCCCTTCGGTTCAAGAAGCTGCGGCTAAAGCTGTTCTCAAGAGATTGCTTCCTGGCTATGTGTCCAGCTTCGAGTTCAAGATCGTCTCCAAGGTATTGTCATTTTTCGACCTTATTATTGGTTGAAATGGCCTTCTTTATTTCCTCTTTCGTTTCTTTTGCATGCACCATACCGCTCTGTGGACAGGGAGTGGATATTAAGTTTTTCCTAGTCCAATAAGAAATTGTTCAAATAAATCGTTCATTTGTGTAATCGGCCAGTTGGAAGGGTTTTTATCTCCAACTCTTCTAGTTTATATGCCAATGTCTTTTAGAAACAGCAGTGACTAGGTCTCCATGAGACTGCTTTATGTTCTGATCCGTGACCGTCCATAAGTTTTTACTCGGCAAATTATCATTATAACTTTATTCGACGCTTGTGTCCATTTGGATTGTATTTATGTATCTGATCTCTTCTTAGAATGGTTTTGCTGACAGTTTCAATTTCAAATATCAGGATGTTTGTGGTGGAAAAAGCTGCTTTTTGATCAGCAACTACAGCCCCTTGAGCAAGAATGGGACCGAGATAGTGTACGTTGCATTTGTTTATTGCCAAAGAATGTACTTGCACGATTTTTTTCTTTTGCAGTTATAGATCTAAGTACAATTTCTTAACATGATCACCAAGATATATTGGTTTATAATATTTGTTTGTATTCTATTAAGGATTTTATATGTCCATATGCGGAGATTTTCCTCGTGAACAATGTTATGGCTAATTTTTATCTGCTTACATTTAAGAATTGAGCCAGTGAGTCATTGAATCGGTTCTAGTCAAGAAACCTCTGAACTTGGACTTGGTAACATTGTAACCCAATCCAATTTCTTTCCTGTACAGAGAAAAGTTTCTATGGTTGGATTTAAGTCGGTTTCAGGCCACCCCCTAAAAAAAAGCGAAAGAGAAAAAGAACAAAGCTAAAAAGAGAACAGAAAATGTTTATTTGTGTGCTTTTAAACTTTGTGTTTCTCTTTCAGGGTTAAAGGAACCACGGCAATTGAAATTGCATCTGGCCTCTATTGGTACTTAAAGTATTGGTGTGGTGCTCATGTTTCGTGGGACAAGACTGGTGGCATTCAGATAGCTTCAATCTCCAAGCCAGGATCACTGCCTCTTTTAGAAGATGAGGGAGTGACGATTCAGCGACCCATTCCATGGAACTATTACCAAAATGTTGTTACATCTAGTTGTGAGTCATGAATCTTTGTTCAAGTATTCTATTATACCAAATCGTCGTAACTAAATCTAGTTCTGCAGCTCTAAGTGATTGGAAGGAAAAACAAAACCATAAAGTAGATGAGAATTAGTTACATATTCAAGAAAGTCATCATATTTGCATTTCAGAGAGACAAGAGAGAGACAGACACAGAGAGAGGGAAAAGGATCCGCTAGTGACTATTTTTGTCTTGGCAGATGTGAATATTTTTACCTTGGCTAATGTATATTGTAGCGGAAACCCTAGGTAATTTACCCCTTTTTTCCTTTTTTTTTTTTTTTTTTTTTTTTTTTTTTTTTTTTTGCAGATTCCTACGTTTGGTGGGATTGGAAAAGATGGGAGAAAGAGATAGATTGGATGGCTCTTCATGGTGTTAACCTGCCTTTAGCATTCACAGGACAAGAAGCCATTTGGCAGAAGGTTTTCATGGTAAACAATTAAAAACATTATCTTATATCTCATAATTTGTTGCATGCCACATTATGTCTCTCCCTGAGTAGCAAATTATAGGGATAATTTATTAATATATATCTGGATTCTTAAGAGTATACAGTATTGAATTATGATGTAATGTAAAAAGTGGCCTGTTGATACCTACATTAACCAACACTAGTGATACATAGAGCTCAAACTTATGTATTGTAAGCTACAATTGAATAATGAAGTGGAAAGGGGGTTCAATAACCAATGAAAACAGTACCATTATGAGATGTTATAAGAATTACCTCTTAAGACTTTATCTTTTGGAAAATTGTGTAGGTTGCATTTGTAGGAAGAGAGTTCCTTGGATGAATCCTTGGTGGCATTTTTTTCATGAAGGAAATAAAACAAAAACATTAAGAAGCATGTTTTCGTGTGGAAAAAGTATCTATGTGATGAAAGTATGAACCTGACATGCAAGCACAAAGTGTGCAGAACTTTTTTTCTGATAGAAGGCTACACTTCCGACCTTTTAGTTATGGCTTATATTATCCTTTTCTTTTATGATGTGGAGAATCAGCACCCTATATTTTGTTTTTAATATTTTAGAACATGCCATATGGATTAGCCTCAAATATGTTGACAAACTGAGAACCATTCATGAATAGAATCCCGTATGCTTTCTTATTATATATGCTCCAGAGACTTGTAGATCTGGTATTGTCTTCTCTTTGAGATTTCAAGATGTAGAGGTACTCAAGTAGTGTCTACAGTCTATGCCTGTAAATGATGGATTATTAAGTAAAACCACAGTTCTTCACTTTTTTTTAATATCATAAGTTTCTGTATTTGCAGGGATTTAATAGTTCCAAATATTTATTCAGACATTTATTGCTGATTTCAACCATTTGACTAGTAATTCTTTATTGTAGGATTTTAATATTAGCAAGGAAGATTTGAACGGTTTCTTTGGTGGACCTGCTTTCCTTGCTTGGGCTCGCATGGGAAATTTACATGGGTAGGTTACGTGGTACATATTGTACATCTCACAATGTTTCCTTTTACACATTCGAACCATGGGGGAAGGGAGATGTTGGGTTAACAATCCTGCCTTACATTTTCAGCATTTATATCAAGCATATTGATACCCTCTTCCAGATTCATGCTTATGGGAAAATATTTGGTACATTTAAGAGTTAGGATTATTATGCATTAAAATATAAAATATAAAATATAAAATTGTGTATTCGTGTGATTTAATCATCTCTTGAGGATCTCTGAAATAGTAGATGAAACGTGAGGAAAATTGTGGGAGAGTTGTAGCTGGGATTGGAATTGCATTGTTATCTCGTAAATACTGCTGGTATCATAACCTTATCTCCATTCAAATCTCGAGTACAGTTCCTCTTACTAGTCTTCAACCCATTTTCATGGTACTCTTCTACAGATGGCTCTGAAACTCCTACAAGAGGCATGATTAGTTTAGCAGTCAAAGTTGTACCAGATCATACAATGGAGCCAAGAAGAAATGAATGATTCAAATTTGATTTAATTAAATAAATTAATTGATAAAAATCTTAGGTGCTGTAATTAATTTGAAAGTGAAAGAAATAATTTGTAGATCCATTTTAATTGCCATTCTGAATGGGAAATATATTGCTCTGTGATGAATGCACTGTGGGGTTGGTATTGTAAATTTCTATGTTTTGGTGTTTTTTCCATTTGGGTGCCATTTATAAGCATCCGCATTTCTTTTATCATTTGAGGTTTGGCAGTAGGACTGCCAACTGGCAAGTGAGAGTCAGTTGCTGCTTATCGTGTGGCTTGTGCAGAAGTCAGCTGCATCACTATCGGACTCTACTTGACAGATATATGGGCGGGCTACTTGTGGAAGAAATGAGCAGTGTTTTATAGCCAATAATTCTTGAGTTTTATATGTTGCAGCATCAGATTTTGTACGAGCAATTACTGATCGAAAAAAAAAAAAAAAATTGTACTAGCAATCAGCAGTGTTTGATTGCAATGATGTTTCTGAAGTCACAGTGCAAGCTAAGAATTCCATTGTGGAAGAATAAGAAAAATGCCATATATGAAGTGTTGATGATGATTTTAAAATTCTTTGCTTTTCTTTTCTTGGTAATGAAATTAATTAAGAAACTAAAAAGGATGATTGTTATTATTAGTTGTATTATTGTATGATAAACAATGTACCTGGTGTATCGTAAGATTATGCATGTAGCAGGAGAATTTGATATGTTGTGTCCGCAATGTTCATATTAAGATCTTTTGCTAGAGAACCTGCACTTTTTGCTGCTTAATTTATTTATAATCTGCTTTTAGATTACAGAACCTAACACTCTTTAATCCCAGGTGGGGTGGGCCTTTATCTCAAAATTGGTTGGATCAGCAATTAGCTCTACAGAAACAGATACTATCTCGGATGCTAGAACTAGGGATGACTCCAGGTATTGTTAAGATCAATAATCCTATCCTATTCAACTTATGCTTGACCAAGGAATCCATTGAGATATAGAAAGGTAAAACAATTTGGGTAAACTACATTTTGCACCTTTAATTACTTTTGTTTTTCCAAATTGTAACATAAACTACCAAAACTGGCAATTTGCACCCTCCATTACCAAATTTTGGCAACATCTTGGTTAAGATCTAACCTTTATGATAAATGAAACAGTTTTATTATTGTATGATAAACACATGGCACATACTAACAGTCAGATCTTGTTAGAGGCTATTGCCAGTTTTGGTAGTTTAGGGTGCAAAATTGAAACATGATGTTATTCAAGGGTGCAAAATATAATTTGGGCATTAAATATAATGCATCCTTGTTTCAGTGTTGCCATCATTCTCGGGGAACATTCCAGCAACTTTGAAGAACATATTTCCTTCAGCAAACATAACTCGACTTGGGAACTGGTAGTTCATGTTTGTTGCTCTTTCATATTAGAACTCACACTATCATGTCATATTATATGGGCTTCACACTCCATATCTTTGTATAAATTTGTAGTGTACTTTGAATTCTGATTATCTCATTTACTTTGTATGTAATAGCACGAATTGATGCCTTTTTGGTTGTCTCCAGCTGATTTGGAGTTTGTCTTTTTTAGTGTGAAACAGTTCTACTATTCTGTATGTTGAGGTTTTCCAGTTCTTGTCCTTAGGGCCTCTGTTGATGCAGATCCACGTTGGTGCTGCACTTACCTTCTTGATCCCTCTGATCCTTTATTTGTTGAGATTGGAGAGGCTTTCATTAGGCGACAAGTTGAAGGTGCGTCTTCTATCCATTGATTGTTTGCTTGGAGTAGCACTATTCTTCCCAACATAGTGTTGACAAAGTTTTCCATGCTTTTCTATATCATTTGGCTATTTGATTTTAGAAGTTGATTTTAGTCTTGTAGTGCTGCAGTGGAAAATTTGGAGTATGGGTAGGGGTGTGCCAAATGGCTAGGGGGATGTATATTAATGCCTCACATGGTGCCTATACACGGGATAACACAAATTTTGGCCACTGCAGATCTCTCGAATCCCTCCATAATCTATAAATGCATGTGTTTTGCTTCTTTATGATCACATGGCTATAGTATGCTATAGGTGGGGGCTTGGTCTTCCCCCTCCCATTTCCTTTTCCTCTCGTGCGCATCTGTGTGTGTGGAAATATCTGTTCAATTCTCCTCCCTTTTTTTCCCCTCTTCACTCATGGCAAGTCCTTTTCTCCCTTAAACATCTTTGATATTTTTCATCTTACATTATTTTGTTTTTGGCTTAGAAGATGCATGGACTAATGTTGCATTAAAAGTTTTATCGAAACTCCAATGGAGGAAAATTTTCTTCTCTACGGCTTCCTTTGTCTTGGAACTTATGTCAATTGTCAAGATTTAGGGGGCAATCTATTATGTATCAAATTTAGCTTCCTCTCCTTTCTGATTTAATTGCATGTTCCTTTTTTGTATTCATTTATTACAGAATATGGAGATGTGACGGACATCTACAACTGGTATTTCCTCTCTCACTAGCATTTTAGTAGAATGTTGCTTAACATGTTCAGGTACATAGTTGTACATGATTTCTGTAAGTTAACCCTATTCCATTAAGTTGATCCTCTTTTTCTTTTTCTTTTTTTATTCTTCTCTTTTAAGATGATCTTTTTTATTTATTTATTTATTTTTTATTTTATACTACATTTGTTCCCAATAATAAGTTAGGTATCTTTAGCATTATCACTTGTTACTGAACTATGTCAAGTGCAAATCTAGAATTAGTGAATATATTTTATGACCAAACTTACCATTGTTAAAGAGAAATATAACCATTTTGTCATAAGCATCTTGTTCAAGCAGCATAAGAAATTCAATCTGGTATTAGCAAGTTGTTCTGATTGTCATCATTTCAAGCCAAAGCTCAGGCATTTTTGCTATAGTGCTTCTGAATGTGCATACCCGTCTTAGGTTTCCAATTGACAAGAGATAGAGCATACTTTGGTTCTGTTAAAAAATACAACTTTTCAAATGCATATGCTTTTAGTGGAGAACTTGAACTATTTAAGTCCATTCTATATTTAGTTCACTCGACTCTATATTAACTTGCGAAAAAGTTATTGACAGCTTTGGCTCCAAAGTTATATTGCATGGATCTATATCTGTTCGGCTGATAGCCTCTTATCTAGATCATTATCTTTGATTTGCTTCTGCTACAGTTATTCAACTGTCTTCCTACTAATGCTTCATCAACCAGTTTAATTATAACTGTTTTTCCTCTTTTATTTTCCTAAATACACGGGTAAAGATCATCCTGCTAGCATATTAATTAGTAGATTTCTCTTTCCCCTTCCTTTTTTGCTTTTTAAGCATACTTGCCAACGCAGGTCACTGAAGTACATGTTACAATGTTTAATGCAGTGATACATTCAACGAAAATACCCCACCTACAAATGACCCAGCATATATATCATCGCTTGGAGCTTCTGTCTACAAAGCAATGTCCAAAGGTGACAAAGATGCTGTGTGGTTAATGCAAGTAAGCTCCTCAAGCTACCAAAACTCGCACCCCCAAACAAATGTCTTATTAGCAGTCTTTGTTGTAATAAGTTACATGATTATGTTACTCTTCAAATAGTTGCTGTTATGTTCAGTCATTTACTCAGTTAACATTCAATCTTGAAAGGACCTTCATATTTTCACTTTTCTTGCAAGTATAAATGACCATGATAATGATGACGACATTCTTTGCCTATCATGCTCTCTGCACAGAATTGCTTCATTAAATAATCTTCCGTGCTAAAGTGTTACAGAGAAAAATTGGTTTGTGCTTTTTTATGTTCTATTATACACGAAATTCTTGTCAAAAAAGAACTATACATGAAATACTTCAGGTTGACAGGACTATAAATGTGCAGGGTTGGCTCTTCTATGCAGACTCTGTGTTTTGGAAGCCACCTCAAATGAAGGTATATGCATGTATAAATGATGAATTAAAATGTAAAACAGTTCGTTTTTCCAAGTTGTGATAAAGATGTTTCTGTTGCCACCCAAATGTTCATTGTTCTTTGTTTTTTTTTTCGTCAATTTTGATGATTCACTTTCAACTTTCCAATATCTGCAGGCACTTTTACATTCAGTTCCATTTGGGAAAATGATTGTACTTGATCTATTTGCTGATGTCAAACCAATATGGAAATATTCATCTCAGTTTTATGATACTCCTTATGTCTGGTTAGTAGCTCCTTATCCTGATTGTTGTTATATGAGTCTCGAAGGAGATGTTTAAGCTTCAAGACGTCTCTATGATAATGAGTCCATTACAGTCCGTTCTTTATTTCTCTGAAGTGATATTTCAATTCTATAGAAAATTGTATACTGCTTGATCAACTTTAGTGGGCATCAGGTGTATGCTGCATAACTTCGGTGGAAATCTTGAAATGTATGGCAACTTGGATGTGATCTCTTCAGGTCCAGTCGATGCTCGCATTACTAAAAATTCAACCATGGTATGTGTATTGTGTCAAAATTCAACCTTGGTATGTCTCAAATGTCGTAAGTACATGTTCTACTTGTAAGCCTAAACTGCAGGACATGTTCCTTACCCGAGATTTTCTAACATTATGATTTATTTTTGGAAGAGTAATCCAATTGTGTTTATATTTACATGAGATTATCTGACTGATAAGTTCTACTATCTTCTTGATTACACTCTGCACTTATATCTACATTCCAGGCCATTCGATGTGGTTTATGAGATTATCTGACTGATATAGGTTGGTGTTGGCATGTGCATGGAAGGAATAGAGCACAATCCCGTGGTTTATGAGTTGATGTCTGAAATGGCATTTCGCAGTGAAAAAGTTCAAGTTCTGGTAATTTTATCTTTTTAACTGCTATTTGATACTTGTTATTTTGGTCGAAACTATCCAGGAGTTGAAGCATATAGGGGGACAGAAACTCCTTAAACACACACAAACATGTGCCTTCTTCAAAATCTTAAACAAAAAACTTACTTTTTGTAATACGTGGACATCAAAATAATTTTGAAAAAGAACCAACTAGAAGAACCAAAAAATTGGGTTCAAGTACTCTAAAGACTTGGTGCGAAACAAAAAATTACATTCGCACGTGGACATCAAAATGTTCATGCTATATTTGAGATGAGAACAAAAGTAATTTTCTGAAGATTGCTAGTGATTACTTGTAATTTAATGATGAATGGTTTGGATTTGATTTTGTCACTATTATAGGATTGGTTGAAGTCCTATTCCCACAGACGCTATGGTAAAGCAGTTCATGAAGTTGAGGCAGCTTGGGAAATTCTTTATCACACAATTTATAATTGTACAGATGGAATACAAGTATGTTTCTTACCAGAAACATATGTCACCATGATTTATTTTCTTCAAAAATAATTTGAAAGAGGAACCTACCAGAAAGGGAAACATATTACAGTGTCTTAGAGAATTGTTTTCTTAACACCAGGTCTGCATTTTGATAAGTTCGGCATGACATAATTTACTTACGTTGCTTGTTTGATGTAACTAAACTCTCTTGGTTGTTATATTAATCCCTTGTAATCAAGTATCTCATTTTCATCTCTCTAGAGCTTTTGGCTAGAAGTTTAGTCGGGCCATGGTGATGGTTGATTACCAAGCCTCTTTCTGGAAAAGGGGCCATCATTCTGTAATAATTTTCTGTAGCATATGGTTGATTAGTTTGATGAGCATCATCATTCCTCCTGTCGTTTTTACTTGTGTTGTAGTATTTTGTGGATTTTTTTTTAAATGGTCTCCCTTGGTATGTCCTCTTTTAGTAGAGTTATTGTTTCCTGCCAAGCGATGAACACCAGGATATGCACAGCAAACAAAACAATAGAGCACAGGAGAAGAAAAAGAAAAGAACACCAGGATATAAAAGCTACCTTATGTGATGGTCATTGCCAAGTTAATTTGATTTGCAATGATCCGGAATTTCACACCAAGAAAGCATTATTTCTAAAGAAATGATTTTAAAGTATTTTGGGAACTGTAAATAAAGCAGCAATAACATTCAGAAAGATTGACTTTGATATTGGTTTAGTTTTTATCTCTGACTTATTAGTTATTATAGTTATCTTTGTAACTTGTAAGTGGTTTATTGCTGTCGTGCTTATGGTGTGCATTTGAGAAACTCAAGCAATAAGAGCATTGCTAATGTTGCCACGTGGACTGACATTTGAAGTATTTTTTATGTGATGAATTTTTTCTTCTGTAATTGAGATTTATTCCAACATTCAAATCAAATGTGGGTGTTGATAATAACTTTTTGGCTGTTGTAGTCAGGGCAGTATCTTGTCTAAGTATTTATATGACTTTTTAACTCATTGCAGGATCATAACACTGATTTCATAGTCAAATTTCCAGATTTTGATCCATCAAATACGAGTTCGGCTTTGCCTCAGGCACATTTATGGTATTCTACTCAGAAGGTGATCAATGCCTTACGCCTGTTCCTTAATGCTGGAAATAATCTTGCTGGAAGCATTACATATAGGTAAATGCAAGGGCTAATAATATACATTACTGTAATAGTTTCTTCTTTTCTCTGGCATGATAACTATGGTCTAAAGCAAATTCTTCTGAATCCATCCTTCTGTCGCCATTCCCTAGTTGGGATAACTTTTTTTTTCATTTCTTTTTTATATGCACCTAGATAGTATCTATAACCCAACATAATTGCTCAGAAAGTGGATGTGCTAGTTTGGGGAATAGCCAAAGATATTTGTTGTCTGTCCTATTAGAAACCTAAGCAACCACTCGGCCAAAAAAACAAAAAAAAAAAAGAAACCTAAGCAACCACCAAAAATATATAAACAAACTTGAGGGCAACAAGGGAAAAAATGTAATCTACCCTGCTCGAACACGAGGAGCCCAATCTAGGATCCTGAAAATATATAATTGACGTCTTATCCTTCTGAAGCTATTCTTTTATAGCCCCCTTTTAGGTGCTGGGTAATGCCACATGGTCTTCTATGTTCGAGTTTGAGTGAGCATGCCCAACAGTACATATCACCTTTTGTGCTCAAGTCAGGCCCCACTTGATTTCTATTAAGGTGCTTGTATCTTTCTTTGATCCATATTTTAGTCTTCTGAAAATACCTATTATATGCAAAATCATGCAGAGTTTAACTTGGCTAGAACATATAATTACATGTTCATGTAAGAATCATCACTTGAACCATTGTATTTTACACAGCGACTGTTAAATCTTGGTGCTAGTTTGTATCCATAATAAAGGAGCAGTGGTAGATTATTCAACTTGATTCTAATGACTGACAGGAAACTCTTAACCTGGAAAGAAGAATGGACCATAAGAAAAAATAGAAGATGAAGTACAGAATACTTCCTAATTTTCCATGTCATTTTGACAGGTATGACTTGGTGGATTTAACACGGCAAGTACTGTCAAAGCTAGCAAACCAAGTATATTCAGACGCTGTAACTGCTTTTCAACATAAGGATGCTAAAGCTTTAAATCTCCATACCCAAAAATTTATTCAGCTTATAAAGGATGTTGATGTACTTCTTGCTTCTGATGATAACTTTTTACTTGGAACCTGGCTCCAAAGTGCAAATATGCTTGCAAAGAATCATCATGAGTTGAGGCAGGTAAGGAAAGATACTTTTCGTCATTGACATATTACATAGTTTGAGCATCTGACTATAAGAAGCCTTATTCCAAGTATTGTGATTGGCTTAAGCTAGTGGCCTCCTTGCTTTTCTTGCACGAGTCACTGCCAATTGAGTTTTACATGTCCAGAAAACCCCTTCAATTACCATGGAATAATGGCGATCAAGCTCAATTGTGTTTGCAGTACATCAATAATTTTGGCCAATTTCAGTCACCTGACAGTCTCTCTTGAAGTGGATTTGTTTGGTTAATAGTGAAATGGACGACTCTCCCATGAATCTCATTTCTAGAAATGTAGGCATGTTCAGCACAATGGACAAGATGATATTCGATTGATGGACTACTTTTGTGTTTTCAGTATGAGTGGAATGCAAGAACTCAAGTAACAATGTGGTTTGATAACACAGGAACCAAGCAAAGCAACCTTTTCGATTATGGTAATCTTTATACTGCATCATTTAGTACTAGTACTTGATGGTAATCTTTATACTTGATGCTTCATCATTTTTGTAACATGACATTATGCTTGGCCATAATCAGCAAACAAGTTCTGGAGTGGGCTACTCGAAGGCTACTATCTACCACGAGCTTCAACCTATTTTCAGTACTTGACAAAAAGCTTGCAAGAAAATGAAAGCTTCAAGTTGGAGGAATGGAGAAAAGAATGGATTTCGTTTTCGAACAAATGGCAAGCAGGTATGGAACCTTACCCGGTGAAAGCCAAAGGAGATGCACTTGCTATTTCTAAAGCCTTGTATGAGGAATATTTTGGTCAGAAGAACAGGAACATCTAATAAATATCATCTTCAAACAAGCGGCAAGCAATCTGGTACTGCACTTTACCCAGTGATGGTTAAAGGAAATGCATGCAGTACCATTTTCGTAAAGCCATCAAAAGAAATTCTGTGTCAAAAATATTTGGGGGATTCATAATATAGTTGAAGTTAAGCAAGGGTGACGTAAAATAACCGAACATGAGACATGTTCTAGATGAACTCCTCCTGGTTTCTCAGTCTCTTATTTCTGTGCTTGTTGATGTATCAAAAACAAAACTCTATGCTGGTCGATGGGCCCAAGATTCTATATATAATGCATGCATTTATGGGACAAGTTAGAAATATATGCATAATCACTATTCAAATACATGAAGAAATATAAAAAGAGTTATTTCTTGTGTGAACAAGTACACGTACAATGTTAATTGAAGTATGCCTCTTCCTATCCTCAATGTCAGCTCTTAGTATGTATTGCTCAAACCAATTCCCTTCAAAAACTCCAAAACTCTCTGGCACCTTCATTAGTATTGCAAGTTGCAACTACACATGAGGAGAACGGTACTTGCACCCTTTTGCACGTCCTCCCCCATCTTCGTGCCTTTGTATCTTGACTTGCTTCACTCTTCCCGCTGGATCCAATCAAGAGCTTGATCTGAATTTAGACCCAAATCTCTCTGGCCATCAGTTGCGTTCGAAATATTTTCATCATCATCATCATCATCAACAACAAAGTGGGGTTTCTCTATGGTTCCATATAGTCATAATATAGCTTCAGGAAGACCAAGCTTGCCACTAAGATAAAGTTGCGTGGGCATGTCACATTTGTGGAGACTTGAGACTGCTTCTGTCTGCGTACTCAAGGTTAATGACCCAGTCAAGGCTAGCAAGGGCTCTAGCAAATGATTTTGACTCTCGCCTTTTCTTCCTTTCCTTATTTCTTCTAGTAAAGAAGTACCAGTGTCGATACCTGTTATTTTAATAGCATGGTCCCATTTAGATGTTAGGAGTTCGTTCTTATAATTGCAATCCTATAACTTTAACACTACTAGATTTTTCTTCTAACCTGCTAGGTATCCACCATGCACGTAACCATTAAATCTTTCGCTTGTGTGTTCACCGGTAAAGAAGATGCGTCCCACTGGGGCCTTACATGAACATTAAAAAAAAAAAAAAATGTTTCAACACAAAATCATAATGGAAAGTTTCAACTTAATTTCAATTCATAAACACAAAATCTAGCTAAGCTAATAGCTTATACATGGATATCGTATCTTGCAGAGTACCCAACATAGCAAGATAAAAATTTATCACGATAAGATAAACTTGGGAATGTAAGAAAGCATACCTTAATGTTTTGAACAAGTTGGGGATTGGGAATTATGGGATAGTTGCTGTAGCTGCCACGCTGGAACCTATTATTCCACCAGCGAGGCACTAGTATATCAGTGGCATTAGGTATGTTGGGTCCAAACATGACCCTAAGCACCCCCATAGCTTCTTTCAATGTTTCTTCATCTGGTTGAGCCTCCACACGTTTTGATTCCCCATTCGTCAATGTTACGACAAGGATATTTGAACCAGGGAATGCATTCTCCATGTGCTGATGAGGAAACAACAGATCAGCAAGAAAGTTGGATATACAGTGAAAAATTATGGATGAATAGATGATATCATCCAATACCGATATTAAAAGATATCTTCATAAACAAATTAACAAAGTTTATTTGTTATCTTAGATATTGAATTTGAGTCCAATATGTCACATCTAAAAAAACTGAAAAAAGATAAGAGATGTGAGATCCTGCAGTGCCTCAACAGAAGGACACGTGTGGTACTTTCTCAATCTTCTCCTGATCGGTAGAGGATTTAATTTTAAAATGCATGGGTTTAGGAATTTTGATAATAAATAAAAATACATTGTTTCTTCAATAAAAGGGGATAATAGACTGAAAAATTAAAATTGAGATTAGTTAGCGCCTGTTCCATATTGCCAGCACTATGAGAGTGACAGAAACATCATATACATCACAATATGAAGAACCATTCAAAACACACGTCATATTGATAAAGTCAACTTTCTAAACAGTAAATGAGTATCCAAATCATCTTGAAACAAAAAAGATGCAAATTAACAGGCTAACTCAACCGATCCAGCAATATCAAACAACAGAACGAGTTGTTTTCACCAAATATTGTGTCAGATTTTGCATTTTCAAGTAACTATCTACTGATCAAGACAAGCTGCCATGACAACCATCTGAATCAAATGACCGTAATCATCGTTAATGCATTAATCATGTGGCAGTAGGTTAATAATTTGGTACTGATGCATTTTAATATTACAAATCAAGAAAACATTGGGCGCTAATAGTTGGAAATCCAAGATCAATGTGCAGGACATATATACCCATAAAAAAAAATGTACTGGACATATACATCTACATCTACATCTACATCTACATCATATCGACAAAATTGAGAAGCTAAACCGATACCCTAATTGTGAGATGTCAATCTAATTAATAATTTTGTTGATGGGAAATAGTTTAGGGAGCATGTCAAAGATAGGATGCAGTTGTCTTCACATTTGATCGAAAGCTACATGCAGACTATGCAGTTATAATCCCTCCCAAAAAATGTTGTATGTCCGGCAACAATTAAGGGTAATAAATGAAAATACTATGTTAAGATTCTTTCCTTCACTTTTTGTTCAATTTCCCTTGTTCCACGGCAGCCCCCTCACTTGGCAACCAACCAAGTTACTAGCACTTAGACACAACACTCATTGACCGCGAAGTAAATTGGTGGGTTTCAGAGACTCATAGACCAAGCTAGTTCCACATGGCAAGATAAAAACTATATAACAACTCAAAATCCCTTGAACCGGGGGAGTAGAAGCCAGCACTGAACAAGGGACATCGGATTGTTAGCTGGCAACAATTATATAAACAATAAAGATACAAACCTGCCAGAACGTGTAGTAGCCCCTCCTCTCGTGGGCATAGATGAAGAACTCTTTTTCAGGTCCACATGGCCAGAACTTGTGCGGAAATTTTAAGAAGATCTTTGTGTACACCATCACGTCACATGTCTCTATGGCCTCCATTTTCCACCTCTATTTCATTATTTTACGCAACATGTTAGTACCTAATCCAGCTGTTATAATATGGAATTGGAACTTCCAACAAAAAATAGGCCAAGGGACCACAAATCTACATGACCTACTACCGACAAATAGAATAAATACCATAACCACATTGAATCCCAAATTTGAATTGAAAAATAAAAACGAAAAATCACACTTGAACTCCTCAATTTGAAACATAAGTTACGATTTATCTTGTAGTAAAGATTTGACCATTAAGATGCACGAAAAATAAGTAATGTGACAATAATGGTTGTGTGGAAGGAGCAAATTGCAAAGGAAATTATAACTTGGGACTAAAGTGATAACTTTGGTAGTTTAATAATAATATTGCAAAAGAAGTGATGGTTATAGATTGAAGTGTAATTTTTCTTTTCAGAAACTGTTCTCTGACCATGCACAAATCCGTAAAGAACAGATTATGTGCTTTATTTAGCAGTGTAGCACCCAACAGCCTTCCCCTTCAATGCACTAGGGAGGAACTTGTGACATATTGGCACGAAAAGTTCCAACGATACAACTATACGTGGAGCATCAAAAACTGTAGTTGTAGACTTGTTAATTCATTCTCAACATCAATATACCATAATTAAACCAATTGTGAAACTATAAAAATTGCCAATACCCACAGTACAGCGTACGAATAGTCAACCAACAAATAGTCTATCACATAGTGAATCCTAGACGCAAGCCTATGCCGTGGATCATGCTACCCCATATTTTCCATACAAGGACACCTCGAAAATCCCTCTTGCTCATCAGCCAGTGAACTTTATTTAATGCTATCCATAAATTCTGACAAGTTAATGGTATTGATTATGTGGGTCAGAACCTACACATCAATTAAAGAGAGAGAGGAGGAAGCTGCTTGCCCTACCAGGGTCTTATCTCTATAGATTCCCCTATGATGGACGAAAATATTATATGCACATTCGAGGGGCCATTAGTCCTTAATTTTTTTCCTTTTTTTCATAATAATCACTCTTGGGGCTACCTAGGGAAAAATAATTGGTCTCGCGCGTAACAGCTGTGACTAATTGACACATAACACACTAGATTAATAATGCGCTATGTACAAGGACTAGAGTCTGGTCATTATGATTGACAATTATGACAAGCTATATAGCATTTACAATACATTATCTATTGTCCATGACTTTCAATTAGTGCGATTTCAGAAGGGTCAGCATAGTCATGAGATGTCCAAGAATTCATAAGCAATTAGTGAGTACCAATAAGTTAGTTAGAACTTGATTTAAAAAGGTTTGGAAAGAAAAAATTGGAAGAGGAAACGTACGGGCAAGGGAGGTCTGAAGGAAATGAGGTCGCTTTGGAGAACACCGATGCTGACAGACAAAACGACGTAATTGGCTTCGTAGACGCAACCATCCTCCGTTATTACCTTCACGCCGTTTCTCGAGTGCTGTAATTCCCGAACAACCTGCCTCAAATCCGTGCATAATAACACAGCCATAAATGTCTGAGCTTAATTTTAAGTAATAAAAAGATCGAAACAAAGTCCAAGGCAACAAGCAATCCCTTGAAATGCCGAGAAGTCAAACCAAGAAAATCTGTGCATATAAGAATTTAAAAAGAAAGAATGAGAAATATTTATTAAATAATACTCTGTGCAGAGTTCAGATGGTCGATCCCAAATCTATTTCAATTTAATTTATTTAATTATTATAATTTTTTTAAATTTTAATATAAAATATAATAAAAAATTTAATTTTTTTAAATTTAAAAATAATAATGATATTAAAAAATAATTTTTTATTTAACTCCTAACTTTCATCTCTCAACTTAAAAGTCTTCTTTATCTTTTTTTTTTTTCTTTTAAAAAAAATAATAAAAAAAACCACAGTGAATCATGGCATCAGCGCGGAGACAGGCACATTGGCTTCTGATTGTTTGAGCGTTAGACGTAGCAAAGACAATAGTCCATTAAATGGAGAAAATGACAAGACCCCCTACTTTCAATATCATGTTCTTTATTGACTTGATATGACGTCTCAACCCATAGGGTATTGTTCTTTTAATGCACAGTGTTCAGGGTGATGGAAGTTTATTAAAATTCTGGGGCCTACTAATTTATAAGTGGTAAAAGGGTTTTAATGGTTGCAAGCAACATGCCAATTCGTCCCTATATGATTGAAATCAAAGATACCGTTGATGGGTCATATTATGGCCGTAAGTTGGGTCCTCAACTCATAAAGGTTTTTGTTTTTAGCCTTGTTCTAAACAATGGAAATGAGGAGAAATGGTCGAAGAAACAATCTAAAGTGGACCTGGTAAAAGTATCCTGTCTTTAAACAACCTAAAAATCCAAGGATATTTATGAATTGGTATTCATATCAAACTGGGGAAAAAAACATCTTTATTCATTTCAGTGTTCTGTTCAGCTCCACTTTCAACGCACACAGACAAACAAGTAGTTTTCTAGGACCCCAATTTTCAAATCAAATGTTTCTAAAAACAGTGACGAAAAAACATTAAAGTCATACTCCGTACGTTTTCAATGCTTCCTTTGCGACTATTCCGAACTTTTTCCAGCCTCGAAAATATGTTTCTCTTTTGTTAAATTGCTATGGGGGCAAAACGAAAATATATATATATATATATATATATATATTCTTCTGCTTTTTCTCTAGCAATGATATTGATTACATATTTTATCATCTTGTTTATCAAGTATTTGATGATCATGACATCTAAACAAATTGCGAACGTATGTGGCCATTATTATAAGCGTCAAAGACCAACAGACATGAGAGAAAAAAATTCCCATTAACCTCCTCGATTGGTACTTTATTGTGAGTGAAAGTAAATGACAAGGAGATTATATATGCAGCCTATGTTAACGAAATTTTAAAAAGAAAAAGAAAAAGAAAAAGAGTTGACTCCACCCCCAAAACAAAAAAAAAGAAGCTTTTCTTAATAATAATTATAAAAAAAAAAATCAGAAAACGTCATCATCTTCAAATTCCAGAAGTGGGTCAATCAATCCGAACAATGAAATTAGACTTTTTCCCTACCTTACAAAACAAACAAATGAAAATGATTAAGTTTTTATTTTTTTATGATTTTGTTATCTCTAATCTCTAGTATGATATGTTATTAATAAACTATTCATTTAAATGATTAATTTATGAAATTACTTAGATAATACAAGGAAAGAATGAGATTATTTTACCTTGTTTAGTTTGAGACGACTGTCCAAGATTTTACCCTCAGAGGTACAAAGAAAATCCTCAGCCATCTTGTATAGCAAATACTCATACCCTCTTTGATCTGCGACTAAATACTCGCGTTCCCCGAAATCTACGAAAGTTGATATTGGCTCAACCTCTGTACACAAAACACACATTCTCAATTGCATACTCTTTTACAAGTCAATTTCACTCTTTTCTACACTCCAAAAAGAAATGGCAAAGAATCAGAAATTAGAGAGGGTATGAGAGAGAGAGAGAGGGAGAGCTCTGTCCGCACTACTAGAATGTTATACACATACAAAATCAATATCGGATAAAAGAAATTTAGATAGTTAGATTATATTATCCAAACACTTCATGTTGAAATGTTGAGTGACACACACCCTTTATTCAGTTTCAGAAAAGAAATGTTTGAACAAAATATAGAAACCACAAAACAAATTAGATACATTCAATAAAAAAGAATAATGTCAATCTGTTATAAAACTATTTGACTTGAATTTCGCAAGGCATAGGATCAAATAAAATATATAAATATATACTCCTTTTCTTTTCACCACTTTCTCAGTCACCAAACAACAGCAGAGTGGATCGTAACATGAACTCCGGGTTTTAATAAAACTATATATATAGTCCTTTTTCTTTAATTTTTTTTTTTTTAAAAAACGCAACACGAGCTATATATAAAACTCACCTGCCATCTCAAAATCATGCAAGATGAAGTCAATGGCGAGCTCTATCGGCGTTTTCGGAGCACTAAAGAGCAGCCAAAAAATTCAAAAGAAAGAAAAATTGAATTAGTATACATATAATACGTACATTGAAAGAAATAAGTAGAATATCTTTCCGGATAAGTACAAGAAAACACATTCAGATTCACTTTACATAATAGGCAGTAAGCTGATTTCGGTAGCATAAACAGCCAAACAGGGACTTACGAAGGTGGTTCGGTTACTCTGGTGACGTCGCAACCGCAACCCCGGAGCGATTCCCGGATCGCCTCCTCTCTCCTTAGCTGTTGAATCGCCGAGTCCACCGCCTTCTTGTACGAGTCGGCCGCGATTCCGCTTGGGAAAATCTTGCCGCTGTAACAACAGCAAAAACGTCAATGAAAACTCGTTCAAAATTAACCATCGTCGTCCGATTATTTTCCATCTAAGACGTAATACGCATGGATTCTATAATAGGTGAAACTTCAAATATAGTCAAAATGCCGAGAGCACCAATGTCAGCGCGTCTAGCAAATAGCAAAAACCAAAAACGGTTTGAGAGAGAGAGAGGCATTATATTTGGATACGGATACGGGTACCTGCGGTCGTAGATGTTGTAGCGGGCATTGCTGTAGTCGGAGAAGCGGGTGCGGAGGTCGGATTGGTTGGCGAGCTCCCAGACGGGGTTTGACTCTTTGCCACCGACTCCGGCGATCCACCCCGCCCCGAGCTCCACCGACACGCCCCCAAAATCCTCCTTTCTGATCCTCCCGCCGATTCGGTCCGAAGCTTCAAGAATCACCAGGTCCTCCACTCCGTTCTCCGCTAAAATCCTCGCCGCCGATATTCCTTCACAAAAATCAAAAGAAAAATGTGAAAAGAAGAGGAAATATTTGGGATGAAAGGCGTAGATTGTGTTTGGGGGAAGGCTTACCGGAGACTCCGGCACCGACTATGATGACGGAAGAGCGAGAAGGGGAATCCATGAACGGAACGGAATGAAAGAGTGTTTTTCGTGTATGAGAGAGAGAGAGAGAGAGAGAGAGAGAGAGAGAGAGACAGAGGGGGGGGGGGGGGGGGGGGGGTGGGGGACTTTGATGGCTAGAGAAGCTGAAGCAGCGGGAGTCCGTTTATATAGTTGTCGATGCTACTGACGTGGCTTGGCGCGTAGCTTGGATGAGATGGACAGCAAGTGTGTTCTCGTCCGCTGGACGAGGGTTTATGCGGGATTCTGACCATTTTGTGCGACTGAGATTACGTTTTAACCCTTGAATTATTCCTCGTAATAATCATGATAATAAACATAAACACGTATAGAAATGATAGTTTCAGTATATAATGCTTGCTGTGTATTTATTTTGAAAATAAATAAATAAATAATCTATATGAAATAATTAATTTTTGAATAATAAACTATACATTTTTAAAAAATATATATACAATATTTATATAATTTATAACTATATCTAATGTAATAAAGTTTGTGAAAAGGTGGAGTTGAGAAGCTACAAATAAGTAGCATGAAATTAACATGATCATGTAACACTCTGAAATTTCATCTCACAGTCCCAATCACATTTACTAAATTATTCAAACAATTAAAGCCAACACATACTAAATTATCTAGAGTAAAATAATTTTTTAGAACATAGAATTGGCCCTTCCAAAAAAATTATAATTTATGTTTAAGATACTATGAAGATATTGAAAACAATTTATTATACCTTGCCAATCATCATACATATATATATATATATATATATATATATATGTATAATGGAGCAAAGTAACTGAATTTTTTAAATAATATAAAAAAAAGTCAACACATTTTTTAATCTATTAATTCACAAAGTCATCCTTTAAACTATCAAAACAATTGGGTTGACACTTTTATTCAATTAATAATAGTTATATACAATCAACTATAACAATTAATAATTTTTTATTGGAAAAAAAATCAATTATTTTTCAAATTTTTAGTAAAGGAATTACAAAAAAGAAGATAATTATAAATTAAAATAATAATAATAGGGAGGATGGTGTGTTACGTACCACTCGGGATAAAATAAAATGATGCACTTAAAAATTAATTTGGGACAAAATGAGGGGCTAAGTTGAGAAGTAAGAAATATATGTAGTATGTACGAAGGGATTGATTTGTCAAATATAAGGGGTACAATTGGAATACGGGTTTCCTCAAACGGGGAAGGGTACAATAGCAAAAGCAAAAAAATGGATAAGGTCTTTTTCAAACCGTGTGGTCTGGCCGGGGTTAGGGAACGTGAAAAAGCTTCGAATTGGCGATGCGGAGCCGCTGACGAACCAACTCGCGCACGGCCACAGGGGCACTGCTACCCAAGCTCGGGATGCACGTGAATACTTTTACGCACACGTGTCAACATGTTTGCGGCGGCTAGGTGTTCTGGTGCTGTCACTTGAGCCATGACAGCTTAATCATGCCCACGTATCATGCTTAATATTTTGTTAGGTGATTTATATAAAAAAAAAATTAACAGATATGCAATCTTTTCTTATAGTTTTTTTATATAATTATGTTTTAAATGATATATATGTTTTATATAAATATTTATATTTTAAAATCTAATTATATAAAAAAATTATAAAAATCATCGTACATGTATCATTATTCTTTATATAAACATATTTTTTCTTTAAGATTGATTTATACCAATTGAGGATAAAAACAAATAATAACATTTTTTCTTTAAGATTGATAAAACCAATTTGGTTTTATAGGTTTATAGGTTTCGGCCAATTTGAGCCATTCTTTTTTATAAACAATTAAAAACATATGGGACATAAATTGATACGTTGATAAAGTTACAAAAACTGAAAATCATACCTAAAAAAAAAAAAATACCGGTGTGCAACGGACTTCGTAGGGGTTTATTTTAACACACGGTGGACTCCTTGAGGGAGACGAAATTGAAGTGGGATTATAAACACTGGGGTTGCACCATTTGCCGGAGGGACGTGGAGGTTAGGCCATTGTCGTTGCCGTTGCTGCATGAGAGTGGAGAGGATGAAAATTGAAGAAGTCTGAAAATGAGGGATCGAGAAAGAGAAGCAGAGAGGAAGGCTGGAGCATGAGTTGTTTAAACTTTAGGTAAAAACAACGTCGTTCCCTTTAGTGTTTTTTTTTTTTTTTTTTTTAATTATAGAAGCAAAACGATGCCGTTTCACTTTTTCAGAACGATATATATATATATAAAAATATAAGCATATGATATCAGTCAATTCAACGATTTTTTATTAGTTCAAATCGGAACCAAACTGGCCAACGTCAATTTTGTAAAACTACTACCGCCAGCCGACCGGTTCCCTATCGATTTTGGTCGATTCTAAGCTCCAACGACTAGTCTGAATCAATCTCAATCGATTTTTCGGATTCTTATACCGCCCTAACAAAATCTCTTAATAAGTGCATGTACACTTTTAAAATTAGTCAAAATTTTATTCTCAGACACATTGATGCGAAATAAAAAAATTATTAGGTTGAATTAAGCAGTAAAAAAATTTAAATATTGTGACTGAAGAGACCTTGATTGTAATCCAATGATCCCATCAAAGGACATGAACTGTGCAAAACGATTAATTAGTCACACAGCAAGCATCATTTCATTAAAAAATAATCAATGGCATGCACAATGCGTGTTTTTTATTGATGTGATGTCCTAACTTCGTCACGAAAGATAATTGTAGGCCCTAAAATGGCACAACTCTCATAATTCTCAATTTTTTTTATTTTTATTTTTATTTTTTTTTAAGAAAAAAAATATTTATACATGATATCCTCATTTGGGCTATGTTTCTAGGATGCATGTTGTCCTTTTCGCGAGGATCATTTCACGAAGATACGCCTAGTAAATGGTACTCGACAAGATCGAATGAGGTCTACAGTTGGTTCACCAATTTGATTACATGCCTAGATGTCATGATTTGATATGTCCTAATTAAACTATTTTTTTTTATTTTTTATTTTTTACTTAATGATATATATATATATCACTATAAAAAAAATGAGTATTTATCATATATTTTTTACGACGAAAATAATTATTTATGATAAAAATAGATTCATTTTAACATAAAATAATTATTTTTATAAGAAATGGTAAATATGGGTAGAAAAGAATAGAAAAAAAAAATAATAGAGTCAAAATATAATGGTTGTTTTGATGGAGACTGCACAGAGATTCCGTCGACTTAAAATTTAAAAGGATGGGCATTGGATGATGATTACATAAGTACATGTTAAAAAGACATTTATGATAATGATCACTTCAATCCAAATCAATTAAGTTAAGTACCATGAGTACCCCCAAGGCCAAAGTAAAATTTGGGGTCGGTTCTTTTAATCATGTTATAAAAAAGCCATTTTCATTTTCATCATTGCCAATCATAAAAGCAAAAGTTTGGCTATTATTTAAATTTAAGCTCATTAATTTTACTACCATAGTAAAATTAAAAGTTGGCTAATTAATTAGTAATCTATATATAAGCTTTAATTATTGGCAACCCTAGATGTGATCATTCATTTCATGTTCACCACATATTTGACTGTGACTGTGATCATATTTTTCATATGAGAAATATTATGCATCAGTCACTATTCACTATCACACTCCACACCTATAATTTTTTCATAAGGTGTGAGTGTGTTTCTCATAAAGTGTGAGGTGTGGAGTGATAAATAGTAACTGATAAGAAAAATTTTTGATCTTTTCAGATATATCCAAGCAAATTAAACGCATGCCGGGATCAAACTAATTTGCAACTTTGCATGCCTTCTTATATATATACAAAACAATTTTACAAAAAATAATATTTACAATTTTAGTATATATGTGCACATTCATACTCCTTTTAAAAAAATAGATAAATTTGGGATATATCCATATAAAAAATTATTTTTTTAATAACATACTCTATTATTTTTTTAAAAAAGAATAGTACTGTGTAACATCTTACATACCTTAAAACTATATCTAACATTACTCAAACTTTAAGATCCATGCCCAAGTTACCGAAGGTTTTCTCACCGGTAAGGAGAGATTGCAAAAAGGAGAGATTGCGAGATTGCAAATTGCAGTAAGGAAAGATGAGAGTTAAATTGACAACTCCAAGTTGTCCTCTGTCTGTATCTTTCTTTCCAAAACATAAGGAAAAAGAAAATCGATCGAGTTTGAAAAGTAGATGATGATCAGTGCCAAACTCTAATCTGCAAATTAAACAGATTAAAAAAAAAAAAGTAGGCCTGAAATTATCACAAAACTTTTTTTTTCTGTTTTTTTTTTAAATATATGAAGCAAAACTACTTGGGTCAGAAACGTAGTTGATGCAGCATGAGACGTAATTGATGAGATGAGATGAAATGAAATGAGTTGATATTAAAGTTAAAAAATTGAATAAAATATTATTATAAAATATTTTTTCATATTATTTTTATTTTGAAATTTTAAAAAATTAAATTATTTATTTTATTTTGTATGAAAATTTGAGAAAGTTGTAATAATGAGATATAAGGTTTTCAAAGTTTTCAAAAGTTTAAATTAGTCTTGAAAGCAAATCAGCCCACATTATTAAAGATAGAGTAATGCTATATACAAGCTCCAAATAGATAAGTCTCATACAAGTTTTTTGTAAAACAATGGATCCCACTAATAAATAATAATTTTTTTATACTTTTTTAAGGTGAGGTCCACTTTTTTATAAGAGCTTGTATGAGACTTATCTATTTAAAACTTGAACAAATCATTTCTCTTAATGATATATTCAAATAAATATACATCAAATAGCCAAAATTCCTACAAAATATGCTTGCCTTTACAACGAGATCATGCATGTTTGCTTTCTGGGAATCAAAATTCCATACAATGCCTACGACTGATTACTTAAATTCCTTCAAGATATATATGCTTTAGTACAATATGATCATGGTGATGAGATGTTTGGTAGTTTTGGTACCAAAAATTCCTCATATTATTGCTTTCTCTACAACTTGCTCTTTGCCATAAATTAAAATAGTGGGACAAGTTGTGTGCATTAATTTCTCTTTCTCTAATTTTGACTTCTGATCTACTTTAGATTATTATGCCTAGCTTCTTGTTCCACTGTTCACACTTGCTAATTAATGGGAATACAAATCCCTATAATATTATATGCTTTTATAGCAAGTTGAATGACATGACTAGTTGCATTGAAAATGATATGGAATGGCTACCTACCTACCTAGCTAGCTAATTATATAAGATCAAAACAACGGTTACAGATACAAAAAAATTATACAAAATAAACTCATAAATTGATGTGATTTCATAAAATTCGTTAGATCTACTTTATAATAAAAGTAATCTTACGATCTGACGTACTGTATTAAACTATATCAGTTTGTAGATTTATTTTTGTGTAATTATTTTGTGACTAAAGTATTTTACCAAGAGATCAATTAAAATGGGAACTGATTCATGGAGCCACAATTCGTCTTGTTGCTCCTTTGAAATTAAATTGCATATGCCATTTTCCATTCCAGTCCTAGCTAGCTAGTGCATGCATATCCAGTTCAACCAGAAAAAATAAAAAATAAATAAAGGAATAAGAACATTCCCATAATCTTGAGAATTGTACCCTTTTAACTCCTGATCGATCATTCTACACATCATGATAGCACAAAATTCTAAATTAATAGCTTTTGGTATTCTCTTGTGGTGTCTTGAAAAAGAGAAGGGAAATAAGAAAAAGGAGGAGGAGGAGGAGGATAATTTATAGGTGGCATATGCTTTATAAAGTTGATTGTAACACTAGCAATAATTGCAAAAGAAGAAAAGGAGATGTATAGAGAGATAAGTCGTCCTAGCTGGTGCTTCTAGCTATATAGTAATTAGGTCTATGTTGATTCAAGGCCGGGGAATGTTTGGGACTACCTAATTTTACCTTGTTTACAGTTGATTTGGCACTTTGGTTGAATTTTCAGACCACCAAATTACTATTCAATGACATATATAGTTCACACACATTATATATAATATTAATGCATGTTGTGAAAGGACTAACAAGCTAGTTTCAATTAAATATAATAACAAGGAAATTAAAGAAGATTACTTAAAGAACTTGAGAAATAATGTCATTTTTTTCTACATTTTCCCTTTCTTTCTGTATGATCTTTAATTTTCTAGATGATCAATTTTTCATACCGCGTATAGTCATCATTAGATTATTGATTTGGAATAAAAAACTTGCAAAACAATAAAATGACGTACAAGTGCCATAACTTTCAAAGGTAAGGATTACAACTCCATCTAATTCTCTGACTAATCGATAATCTTAATTCCAGTAGATAGTATCTCACGTGTGCTAATTAAGCTTTATCGATCTTTCAAATAATGATCTCACGTTCAACTCATGAGTGCAGGCATCTTTGGTTTGGAGACATGCAAGAAATCTAGTTCACATTCATCCAAAAGTTAAGAGCTGTACGTGATCTTGATCTATCAAAATGAAAACGGGGCTAATATTCATGACTTTTATGCCTAGTTTGAAGCTTGAACTCAGGCACATCGATCGTCCCCTCGATCCATATGCATCATGAGCTTGAAATAGCCAGATATTGGGATGTCGTGTATGAAGAGGCTGTTTGGGAAATGGGAAAACAAAGAAAAAAAAGATTGACATTTTGAAGGAAAATCCCCATTAAACCTTTCATCCCACTTCAAATGATATGACATTTTTTGCATGTATCACATATATGCAAGGCAATATTCTCGTCTTGTCAAGTGACTCATGCCAAAACCAATTTGATGATGGATTTAGCAAGTCGGTTCAATCATAGGCCGCAAAGATGAAAATGCCGATTAGGGAATTGTCAAGTTCAATCTCAAATGCATTTCAAATGGACCTCGTGTGTGTATATATATATATATATATATTCAAAGAATGGTAGGTCTTTCTAAAAGATTTTATGGGTTTGTACCATACAAATTTGTCCTTGGATTTGACCTCCACTACTACTACTTCCAACTACTTTGCCCCAGACTTCACGGACTGAGAAGAAAACATTGGTCAAAAAAATGGGTTTACTTTCAAGATCGTAATGATAGGTTTGGATGGTGGTTGTTGAATACACAAAGGAAGTATGATTGGGAATTAACAACAGATGGATCACTAGCTAGTACTTGTTACTTTCTTGATTGCTATCTCCTGCCTCCAACAGAAGCTTCTTAATTGGGTTATCCATGGCTTCAATTTCTACTTACCATTTTCTCTAGGGTATGAATTTTGACCAGAAAAATAAAATAGTTACTCTTTCAACTCATGATTTTTTTTGAATTTTTTCAATACTTGCTCCCACTGTTGCTGTATTTGCGGTATTCCATTCACACAAAGTTGCTCTTTTTAAATGGATAGTTTCCTCCCAAAAAAAAAGCATTTTTAACCCAAAAGGTTGAAGGGTAAACTTTTTGCTTTATGGGAATCATAATTTCATTTCCATGTCAGTACAAATGAATGAACCTAATAAGTAATATGGACGGTGCTGACGGCTGCCCAGCATTTACCATTGGGCGGCGAACTGCTAGTTTAAATTTGTTCTTCTATTTTTTTTTTATAATTTCTTAATATTCTTAATTATTAAAAAAAATAAAATATATATATATATATAAATTTAGTAATAGTTACTTCTTTAATTATTAAATAAAAATAAAAATAATAAAATAAAATATTTGAACAATATTGAGAAGGTTAAGTAGCATTTTCCTTCTAATATACTTGGGCATGAGTCAACTAAAGAAAAGTGAGAGCCCATGTGTGCCAAAGCCACACCCCCCAAGACTCAAGAGATTATTACATTTGTAGTTGTGTTGGACTCACTTGAAAAACAGCCAGAAGCTTAATATACATATTTTCTATTATTCTCTCTTTCTCTCTTGGAGGCTAGATCAACCTTGAAACTGACAAATTTTTCTTACACTTTCTCTCGCATTTTATATTCACTCAAACACCAACCATCAGGTTTGTTACAAAGTGGTATCAGAGAAACATCGGTCTCTGTGCTATCATGGAAGAAATTGTTATAGCCTTCAACAAAATCTAAGAGTCAATGGAATGAATTCAAGAAAATCTCGAAATTCTTCATCAACATATAATTGATGGCAAGAAGAATTTTGAAGAAAAATTTACCCATCTTGAGCAACAACTTCGTGCAATGCAGGAAGAGGAAGAACAAGCCAAGGGTCATCCTGACGAAATTCTTTTTCTCTCTATTCTCATAATTTCCTTTACAAATCCAAAATTAATTTTCCAACACTCAGATTTCCCTCTCCGACTTTCGTTTCCATCACTTCTCATAAATTATTTCCTCTTTCATTTCCTTCCGTTTGTCATTCCAAGCAAGGCCGATACAATGATCGGAAAAGGAGAACCCATCGAAATAGTTCTCGATACCAGATAGAAGTTTGATCTTGGTGGAGTCGTTATCGGGCACCAAATAGAGGAGGAGCTCATAAACGAGAAGTACAAGATAGGGAGGAAGTCCTTCCTCTGTGGTCTAAATCGAAAACTTGTCCACAACTCTCTGCAATCACCACAAACACCCAGCCAACTCGAATACACCAGAAGTCCCGAGGCATCACGCCTTTGATGGTTCACTCGTTTATCCTCATTCCCCAACCACCATAACCACCCATATTTCGGCAACCAAACCCTGAACCAAGCTCATCTTTGCGGAATATCGGACGAGATGGTGGGTGAGGGGACCCATTTCTTGGTCCCATGGCTCTAGAAGACCTTCATCCGAACCAAGCCCCACACCTTCTCGCCTATCTCAGGCACCAAGGACCTCCAGATAGTCAACCTGAACCTTTGAGTCCTCTCTCGCCCTGAGGTCACGAAACAACCCAAGATCCTCCAAAGCTTAGGGCTTGACCATGATGAGAAGATCTTTCTGTCAATCGGCCATGATGTCCTCAAGGCTGTAGTGGTGCAGTTCAACACCGACCAGCTCCTCACTGAACAACCACAAGTTGCATCTATAGGTGGTCGTAGTGGATTTAGAGGTGATGGAGGCTGTGGGGGTGGCTACTTTCTTGGAAGGGGTGGTCCGATGAGTGACAAAGGTGGCCCTCCTAGAGGTGGTACACATCTCAATTTCTGTCAAGATCCCAGTGCTCAGTATACAACAAAGGTATGTTTGAGGTATATGAAGTTCTTTATACTTTGCGTGTAATCTATGGTGGAGGGAAAATACTCATGGGTTTGCAAGTTTTAGGAGATAAGAACTTGGCCCCTCACCTGTTTGATAAAATGCCTAAAGAGAATCTTGACATTCTTTTTGTGTTCTCCAAGACCAAGATCCTAATTTTGGATAAAGTAAATAGAGTCATGGAAGTTGGGCGCGAAGAGGAGTTGAGGGTTGTCTTTCAGAGTTTGTCAAAAATACGCCAAACTTTATTGTTCCCTGTAACAATGACAAGTAACTTGGAAACACGGCTTGAGCTTGCAAAAGCTAGAGAGCTTGTGGTTGTATTAGAAACAATTGTCATAAGCAAAGAACATGCCAATCCTGGTGGGGTATTACTTGCATTGGGAGAGGTTTCATCTTGGTGGAGGAATCAATTAATGTGGCATGTCCGAGTTAGTAGAGTGAGTGCTTCTAATGTATATGTTGAAGCTCTTATTGCATACATCATACTGATAGGTTTATTTGTTCCTCTAGCTTTGACCTGTCTTTTGTGCATTGGCGGCATTGGTATTTATCACAAATTCCTCTCAATGGGTTACCTAGCTTTGATTCTTGCTTATATAGGGCAAACATCATCTCTATCTAATAATCAGTTAATTGAGAATGTTGTGTTTGGGGATAGACTTAGTACTGGGTTTGCAACAGAATATTATACTAGCAATGCATATAGCCTGGTACAAGATATTGCATATTTCTATAGGATTGGATTGTTTAGGGAAGCCATACACCTTTTCAGATAATGCTAAAGAAGGATGTGTTGAAAAAGAATTGGGGATGTGCAGAGGAGTTGTGGGAATTGTCTAGTAATTTCTTTTTTTACAGAAAATGATGTTGGTCAGAACAGGGCACTAGCTTCTGTCCAAAGGAAGCAAGAGCTCAACAATTTTGTTGTTGTTTGTACCTTAACAAAAAAACTTAACAAAAGAACCACTTTCTAATTCACAAGTTGTTGTCTTTCCTGATATCAGGTCTGAGAAAGCTAGCGAGTTTAACGACTACTATTATAATCTTAAGCCTTCTATTGCATTCATCAAAACCAAAGTAAAAGGCCTTTTGGGTTCTGTGTATTGTGACTTTGGACCTAAGTTTACTATTGTTGACATCGATGGAGAGGAACCGCATACTAGTATAATTGCATCCATTGTCAATGGCAATCCTGTCCTAGTATCCTGTGTTGTATTCTTTAAAGTTCATAGAATGACAGAACTGAATGATGAGAACCCAAGGAAGATTAGAAATGCAAGTGCTTATTCATTCACTCTTGAGGATGATATTACAAATTATGGAACCTATATAATAGGCGGTATTGTCACACAGGTGAAGCATCCTAAGGTGTTGAACTTTAAGACGTTGAGAGAAGTACTAACCAAACCTGTGGTAGGAAGCCGAGCCCGCATCACTGGAACATTAGGCTACAAATCTATCATTGTTCCTATCTTTTCAATTGCTGTCGAGTGGCTTATTGCCTGGAAAATTTTGAATATAAATAGGTACATGTTGCAAAAGAGTACAACTAGTGAGATTTTTATAAAGCACTTGAAAAAGGAATAAGAGGCAGATCAAAGCAATGTTTGAGATTCTGTCAACTCGGTGGAATTGGAGTTTCAGAAGAAGTTATCCTTACTCAAGTGGTTTGCTAAGGAATACAGGAAGTTTGGTTGCACGCTTGAGTTTGTGACCAACAAATCTCAAGAATGTTCTCAGTTTAGCATGCCACATACAGCATTACGGATGACCAGCTTGAAAGATTATGCGACCAGGATGAAGGAAGGCCAGAGTGACAATTATGACATTACGGGAGAAAGCAAGAAGGCCATGCAGGAAATGAAGAAGAAGGGTTGTGAGATTCTCCATGTTGTAGATGCAAACAATGAATATACTATTGAACAACTCAAAAAAATCGAAGGCAAGAGGCCGACCTCTACTACAAAAGAAGGGTTAAAGCATAACTGCACCTGTGAGTAAGGTGCTTTGAAGGGGGAGGGTACATATCATAGTTCTGTACATGCACACCAAAGTCATTGGGGCTTGGTGGGCTCAGTTATGTTGAGTGTGTTGGCTTGTGGTCATTTATTTTATTTACATGTTAGTGTTGATTTGGGCCATGATTCATTTATAGTTGTTAGGATTATATGAGCTGTTTTTATTTTACTGTTTGGTTAAGTTGGCCTCAGGCCGATTAGTTAGTAGGAGCAGGTCAGTATTTGTAGTTGTGTTGGACTCAATTGAAAAACATTTAGAAGCTTAATACACATATTTTCTATTTTTCTCTCTTCCTCTCTTGGAAGCTAGGTCAATCTTGAATCTGACCAATTTTTCTTACACTTTCTCTCACATTTTCTATTAACCCAAACACCAACCATTAGGTGTGTTACAAACTAGAGGAAAGTAATACGTAAAGCTTGCACAGCACCAAATAATATAATAATTAATAGGGGCTAATCTTTATTTTTGTAGTCATGAAAGTTTGATTTCTGTTCAATTATGGTCCATGGATCTCATGGCACCAACCTGAATGGCCTTTCAACCTCTGGGAAGGTTTGGATTCAAAATTCATCCAAACTTATCTCATTTCATCTGGTTATTATAACTTTCATACAAAATACAATAAATAATTTAACTTAATATTTTATTCAACTTTCATCTCATCTCAACTCAACTCAACTCAACTCAACTCCCATAAATCATCTTTCTCATTGGTGCAATCATTTGTCATTGATTTCTGTAGCAAATTGTCTCCAGCAATTTTATTCTTCTCCCTTCTTGCAGTGGATGCAACCATTCCTCCTCACATAATGCATTCACTTCTATGCCCATCTTGGGACCCCATGAAATTTCCACCATGTGTTCACTGTCCTCTTTACCTTCACCATTAACCTATAGTGATGCATTCTCATGTGCCAATATGTCTGCACAATGAAATGAAGATTGCATTAGAAATTAAGTCCATTTGGTTACGAAGAGGAGAGATGCATATTTCCCGTTTAGTTTCTGGATTAAGTAAGAATTTTGGCTGGCTCATCAGGGAGGTCCGGTCCTCCCATGTAGGGAACCATTTTGGTTACTAGCAGTTTTTTTTTTTTTTTCTTCTTATAAAAAAAACTTCTAGTAACCAATTCCTTGTAAGTAGGGGTGAAACAAGGATTGTGATCTGGCCGGGGGAGGGAGGAGTAGAATTTTTTTAGGGTAAAATAAGCAGTTCGGCAGGTTAGAAGCACCATTAGCAAAGTGACAACAAAATTAAAAAAAGTGAGTAAAGAAAAAATATATAATTTCAAGCTTAAAAAAATATATTTCACAAAATCTAAAAGAACAAAAAAGAGTGTAAATTTAGAGAAAATACACATTACAATAAAAATAATGATATAAAATTACTATATCTTCTTTAATGTTTAAATGTGCTTTGGAATTGAGAAGTTTAAGTAAATATACGTAATACCTTTCTCTACATATATCCCCTAAAAACTGAAGTTTTTAAAAATAAGAGGAGAGAAATAGAAAATAAAATAAGAAGAAAATCTCAATTTCATATAGTTTTGATTTCTTTTTTCTTTTTTAAAAAAAGAGCAATAAAGTCTACAAGACAAGAAAAGAAGTGACAGGAGACCGAAGCTAAATTGGTGGCATTCGAGCACTCTCAATGTATCCTATCCTTAAAATACATCACTAAAATCCATTTTTTCTATTTTATATATTGACTTTTATAATATATCATACATCACTTTATCTATTTTTTCTTTACATGATTTAAATGTTATATTATTTAATAATTTGTTGAAAAAAAAAAGTACAAGGAGAGATAAACTATTGTGGGAGACAAAGTACATGAAAAGAGAAAAAATAAATAAAATATTTTTACATTTGTGTACAGTTACTACATGTAACTGAACACTGTAGCAAAATAGAAAATAGATTTGAAAATACATGATCCGTTGGAGGTAGTTTTGAGCTACCTTTCTTCAAATTTAACATAAAAATGGGTTTTACAAAACCCATTGGGACCCACCTCAAAATATGAGGGAGTGGAGGTGAAAATAAGGAATAGCCCCAGGATTTTTCTCCAAATTGGGAAGAAATTATTACAGATAAAATAGGATGTGGTAGAGGAAGATATAAATCTTGTAGAACATAAGGAATTGGGAATTGCCTGATATACATAGAGAGATACATAGAGAGATACATAAACATATAAAAGTAAAATTATTGATTAAATAGAAATAAAAAAAAATAAAAAATCACAACACTAAATGGATGGGAAATCAGTCTCACTACACAATTAACTAAAGGAATAAATCCCAATCAGGATACTAGCAACTTCTTTATGAAAAACAGACCTTGGACACCCGCTTGTAAAAAATGGCCAGTCCTTTGGGCCATGTTGGACCATTTGATGTATGCATCCTTCAATTACCAGAAGTATTTTGCTTTAAGGCACTATATACAGTAGCATGCAAATATGTGTAATGTACAAGATAACCAAAAACAGAGGGAAATAAATCTAGAAGCTTAGAATAAGTCTATAAGACCTGCTATAACAGTGGTTACAAGGAAGCAATTATCAATCCTGAGATCCGACCACCATTGAGCATTTGTGAGAGTTGCTCTCCAAAACAATAAATCATGCTACCATCCAATCAAATTCATGCCTGAAACAGAAGAAAAAGAGGTAAGGTTGTTTGAGTAACTAGTTTCAGGGAAAATTCTCGCAGAGATAGAAAGTATAAGGCATAGCATGATACCAAATTTCTCTTCAACTGCAATCCTCTTTTTCTCCAATTTTTCAGCAGCCTCATTCATGCCTTTTGCATTGTAGGCTTGGATCATGGTAGCAAAGGTGACATTATCCGGTTTGCATCCTCTATCTTTCATTTTCAAGAACAACTCACCCATCCTTTCCACATCACCAGTCTGACCATATGCGCTGATAATGCAGTTATAAAAAGGAGTATCTAGTTTTACATCTGAATTTTCTACTTGCCTCAAAATCGAATCAACTTTTACTATATGTCCAGCTTTACTGTAAGCACTAACAAGAGAGCAGTAGGTAATAGCATTTGGCTTGATTCCTTGATGCTTCATTTTCTTGAAGTATGTATCCATCTTTTCAATATTTCCAGCTTTTCCAAACACCTCGATGACTGTATTAAAAGTAACAATTGTTGGCGAGAAAAATCTTTTCTCCATATAATATATAACTGACCTCATCTTCTCATACATGCCTGCTTTTCCATACGATTTGATCAGGATATTGAATGTCTTCATGTCTGGCTGTATTCCCATTAACTGGAATTCATTATACCACTCCTCCATTTTCTCAATCTGCCCGATTTTCCCAAAAGCCCTGACAAAAGTATTTAACGTGAAAATATCAGGAAGGCAGCTTTCACTTTCAATCATTTCCGTCAGTGTGTCCTCCATTAGTTCAAACATTTCCTCCTTACCGTATCCATTGATAATAGTATTGTATGTGACAGTGCTGCATTCAATCCGCAAATATGACATCTCTGCACGAATCCGTCCAATCAGATCAAAACGATGAAACTTAGTGCAACAGCTAATAAGAATAGAATACGTGTATATATCTGGCTTGCAGTCAGAGATTGATTTCATATCCTCAAGAGTTGATAAAGCCTTGTCAAGAAGGCCGCATTGTCCATAAGAACTTACGAGAGCAGTATAGACGTCAAGAGTAGGTCTAAGCCCTTCAGACAACATGATCTCAAAAAGCAAGCTGGCCTGCGCAGGTTGCCTGCACTTGCCAAGCATCATTAACAACTTTGTGTATGTTTGGCATCTTGCCTCGTACCAATGTTGCTGACGAAGCAATCCAAAAATCTATAATAAGGAATTGGTATTTTAGAAATAGCTAAAACTTCCAACAAGTCTCACGGTACAGGGGAACAAGAATTCATACAAAAAGTAGCAGTGCTGACAATTCAAATTTTGATGGGTCGTGGTGTCAGTTTAAATCATGTACATGGGTTAACTTATTGTTTTGATCTAATAAAATTCTTGATTGCTCATAAAACAAGGTCGCAGTGGATATAAGAAAATACTCTAACTAAAAGTAGTTTAAAATTAACTGAAAAGGGAACAGACATATAGAGGGTTGAAACAGCAGCAAATAGCACAATCATGAAATGTATCAATAAAACCCGGGGTGGTAGAAACAAACAAAAGACAACTACCTTTGCAAGAAAAGTAAAAAAAATCGAATTAAAACATGACATTTTAATTACCAATTTACCAGGACGAAAACAGAGGCAAATAATATCCTCTATCCACAAACACAGAAGCCAATCACATACAAACCACCAAAACAATTAGAATCAGAAATAAATATATCGAACTCAAGGACACCCACCGACCGTGTTGCCAAAGTTTTTTTTTTTTTTTTTAAAATAAAAAAAGGCCAAAAAGAGAAATTACAAATTCAAGAAAAACAAAACCCACTAACCTTGAGAGCAGTCTCCCATTGATTCTCTCTGATAGCCTCATCCAGGGCCTCCAAAACAGCTTTAGGCCACAGCTGTTTATACTTTCTCGAGTTCGCTTTCCTCGCAATGCCTTCTACAGCAGCGTCCGTTCGCAGAATCCGAGACAGGTCCTTTTTTGAGTCCTTCTGGAGCCCGTCTGAGATAGATTTAGGGCTCCGTTTTGACAATTGGATAGAGGACTTCAGTGGGTTTGGTGCGTGCATATGGTCTCTGGGTAATCTCGTCGAACGGGTACTGGATGAGTGTAGTTTAGCGTGGGCAAGGACCTGGCTTTCCATTTTGAGCCGTGGATTGGAGGATGAGATTGAGTTAGTAGACGAGCGTTGGCAGTTGGCTAAAACGATAATATGCGCATGTTAGTGCTGTCAAGGTATTGAAGATAAACTGCGCGTACGTTAACGTTCAATTTCAAATGGGCCGGCCTAAATTATACATTTTAGCTGAAAATGGGCCGTATGTTCTACTTGGGCCCAAAACCATTAACTATCGCATTTTTATTTCGTTCGTATTAATAACGTTTTACTACTTCAGGGCATTGCCGTTCAAATTTTGGAAGTCTAGATCTTCAAATTTTAGCTACAACATTAACTTTTAGTTAAGTGAATTTATATTAGACTAGTCATCTTAAAGTTAAAATAATAATATAATATTATATATTTTAATAATATTTCACTTAAAAAATTATAATATTTTATAAATACACTTTAATATTAATTAATAATTTAATTTTTACTTAAAATTATTATTTTCCAACTACCTGAGCCATAATTTATCCCTCTACTACCTGAGCCATGTTCATAATCTGTTGAGAATTTCTTTATAACGAACGACGTTATTGCAAATAGATCATACAAAATATAAAGTTGATTGCAAATTTCTTGCTTTTAATCACAATATATGAATTGTTTATATGAATTCATACTCTTAACTGATGCATTAGAATATTAAATTATCATATAGTTATAATGGAAAAAGGAGTCAGAACAAGACAAAGAAAAGCAACCAGCTCTCTCATATTTAAAAATTAAAAAAATAACAAATTCCTCAAAATTTTAACAAATTTTCATATTTATTTTTTCAATCTTAAATTTTAACAAATTCCTTAAAATCAATCACTCACAAACTTCAAATCACCAAATATGCTGAAGAACAACAAAGAAATAAAAGGAAAATCCATGTGAACGAAAGAATCACCACCACTCGCGCACCCACCATCCAAATCCGATTGGTATTCAACCATAAAAACATCCAATTCCTTCTAAAGGGCAAAGGACGCCATGGGAATTGCATTGAAACTTTAAGAACCACCAAAAAGCAGATAAAATCATATTAAATCCTGTGGTCAATACTACCCAAACTCATTCCTATCACCAGACTAAAATTTCATTCATTTCATCAGTTCCTTCTCCAATCCCTTCGATTTTTATAAAGTACTTTGTTTTACAACAAATAAAAAATAAAACACAAATAAGAAAAAGCAAAATTCTTGAATGACAAGCATGAATTATTTGTTCGTTTTTCCTCTAAGAAAGCCAAACCATACCATGAGCCGCCGGATCTCGCGGGCTGCTTGGAGCTTGCCATCGGCGTCGTCCAATTGGATGAGTTGGAGTGCGCGGTCGACGGCAGAGGAAGGGGTGTTAGGAATTTTGGACCTCCCAAATTCACTCCACAGGATCCACCCTTTGGTGAAATATGAAAAAAAACAAAGAAATAATATAAATACAAGAATTTACGTGAAAACTTCCAAACAAGAGAAAAACCGCCAGACCTAGAGAAGAAAATATACCATGTGAAAAATTATTACAATCACACAATTTTTCTCCTCACCCCAAATGACACCTTCAAAACTTCCCCACTAGCAAAACTTTAATTCTCACCTCTTTCATTTTTACAAGAAAAGGCTAATAGAGAAATTTTCTTAGAGTCACAAGTTACTAATTAAGCTTATGACTTGGTGTAATTAACTAAGAAGCCAAGCACCCTATTTATAGTTCTTGAGGCCTCCTCCTCACTTTTCTCCCACCAATGTGGAATTTAGGAAAGGAGCAAACCCAACAATCTCCACCTTTCGACTTTGGCTGATCCCACAGCCACGCTCCACCGCAATGAAGATTTTCATAGTTTCTGCTATCATGCTTCACCATAAAAGTATACCCACTCAGAATAAATCAATTCTAAGCATTTCAATTTCGGCCCATGCCAAAAATAACCTTGCTGAAAAATTATGGTGCAACTTTCACATTTGGCTTTCCTGGAAGTTCATTAGCCATCGACATGAATTTCCACCACACACCCTGCATTAATGTCAAACTAATGCCTGTGTGTAAACTTGTGAACCCGTTAACATTAACACATCCTCTATCATGGCAACTTTGGGAATTAGCGGCATGCCATAAGGATGTACATGTCTCTTTAAAAGACATCGTCGTCCATGGAGAGAGACATAATGTTAGTTTCATTACCAGTATCTTCATTTACTGACTTTGAGTCACTTGCCGAACCTGCTCCTGCTCTTGGACAATTTTTCCTGACGTGTCCAAATTGTCCACACACCCAGCAGACTACTTTCATCTTCATGGAGTTATTCTTCTTCCCATTACCAGCTACTACCAATTCAAAGTTCTCAGGTGGACCATTTCTTCCACCACCTAGTCTTCTCTCTTCAGAAAAGAGTTTACTGGTAACCTCTGAAAAAATTATTTTCTCATTCACATGTATCAAAATAGGCTTCATATGCTTATAAGAAGGTGGAAGAGACCAGATGAGCCCCAAGGCTTGATCTCCATCATCAATTTTAACTCCAATAGATTCTAGCTCAGAGACAATGCCATTGAGAACACTTAAATAATCTGAAATAGTCATACCTTCACTCATCCGCATTGTATGAAACTGCTCCTTCAGGTACACCCGATTCGAGACACCCTTTGTCTGATACAACTCTTCGAGTTTTTTCCAGAGTTCCTTTGTCGTAGATATTTCATGTACATTTGCAAGAACATTATTGGTCAGGCACAGACGTATCGCACTTGCTGCTCTCAAATCCAAATCCTCTCAATCTTCATCGCTCATTATAGATCTACTCTTTGTTTCATCAGTTACGCTAGTATCACTGCTGACTTCAGGGGTTGGTCTGCCCTTCAACGCCTTGTGTAATCTTGATTGAATCAAAACATCTTTGACTTAAACTTGCCACAAACCAAAATTGATTCTCCCATCAAATTTCTCCACCTCATATCTGAAAGGATTTGAAATCTTACTTCCTGATATTGCCTCGATGAATTTTACCGTAGAAATGAATAGTACTCACTAAGTAAGTTCCCAGGAAAGATTATTCTTTCCTAGACAGAACTTCAAGGTTCCCAGGAAAGATTGGAGGGTCACAATGGACACACTTTAAATTTCCAATCTTCTAGACAGAATCTCCTTAGACAGTATGAATCCACTCTACCACACCAAAGCTCCACCCACCAAAAAGAACCTAGTGTCTCTGATACCACTTGTTAGGAATTTTGGACCTCCCAAATTCACTTCACAGGATCCACCTTTTGGTGAAATATGAAGAAAAACAGAGAAATAATAATAACACAAGAATTTACGTGGAAACTCCCAAACATGAGAAAAACCACCAAACCTTGAGAAAAAAATACACTGTGAAAAATTATTACAATCGCATAATTTTTCTCCTCACCCCAAATGACACCCACAAAGTTTCCCCACTAGCAAAACTTTAACTCTCACCTCTTTCCTTTTTATAATAAAAGGCCAATAGATGAATTTTCTTAGAGTCACAAGTTACTAATTAAGCTTATGACATGGTGTAATTAACTAAGAGGCCAAGCACCATATTTATAGGCCTTGAGGCCTCCTCCTCACTTTTCTCCCACCGATGTGGGATTCAAGAAAGGAGCAAACCCAACAAGGGGACGGAGACAAGAAAGACCCTTGCGGGGAGTGTTATCGTCGTCGGGATTCGTGTCGGTACCGTGGACGAAAGGAAACTGAGAGAATAGGGAGATGAGTGATGGTAGCCTGAAACAGAAGGAAAGATACGAGGGAAATCAAGAAGATATCCCTTCGACTAGTCCAATCTTTTTTACAAGTGTTCAGTAATTAGTTGAACATGATGAGTATCCAATCTTTTGAATGGAATTTAAGAGTATTAGCCATCCTATTCTTTAAATTTTGATTAATATGTAACTTTTTTATTTGTAACTAATCATTCAAAACTTGAAGTCTATATTAAATTAGTCATCACACTCTCTATAATAATAAAATATTATTATTTTTTATTTTTATATTTTTAATTAATTTTTATTTTTTAATTACTTGTTTATTTTATTTTCATAATCGTCAATAACCTCTAACAATCATATTAATTTTCATTTTCACAATCTAAAAATTTATAATATAATAATCTCATATTTATAATATAATAATCTTAAAAAATACTTTTAGACTTGCTATAGTTCTTTTCATATTTGAAAAGAAGAATGAATTTACTGTAACTTATATTTTGGATGAAAACAATTTAGCTAATTCAATGTGGAGCAAATATGAATGATATTTGCTAAATTTTAAGATGAAAATATATTTGGTTAATCCAATGCCAATGCTCTAAGGTCAGACTTGCAACACCAAGACCTACAAATTAAATTAAATAGAAAAGAAAAATAGATTTTTAATCTCAGCTCGATTTCGATTTAAATGAGATGAATACGTTGAAGTCATATGTATAAGAAAGAATATGAGAAGGGTGGTTTAGGCTATTCCTCTTCATACCATGAGTGTGTTTAAGCTTCCTCTTAAACTATGCAATGATATAAATAATATGTTTTTCAAATTCTGGTGGGAAAACAACAGATGGAAGAGGGGATTTAGTAGAGAAAATGGAATAAGATGGCTGGGAAAAAAGAGAATGGTGGTTTAGGCTTTAGGGATCTGAGTTGTTTCAACATCGCCCTATTAGCAAAACAAGGATGGAGATTCTTACAGTTCCCTAATTCCTTGGCATCAGTGGTGTTTCGAGAGAAGTATTTAAAGAATGCCAACTTTCTGGATGTCAAGTTGGGGTTTCTTTGATATGGAGAAGCGTATGGAATGCAAGAGACCTTATTAAGGAGTGTATTAGGTGGAGGGTTGGTGATGGTAAGAAAATTCAAATATGGGGCCATAAATGGTTGAACACTCCTTCATCTTTCTCAGTGCAGTCACCAATAACAATGCTCAGAGAAGATTCAAAAGTAGCTAAGTTGCTGATAGATGACAGAAGGGAGTGGAATGAAAAGTTGGTTAATGCAGTCTTTGAGAAAGAAGAAGCAGAGCAGATTCTGAGCATTCCACTTGGTAGATGGTGGACTGAAGACAAAGCAATATGGGGGCCTTCGAAGGGGTTTTTACTATCAGAAGTGCATATTCCTACAACTTGAAATGAGAAGAAGATGCAAAGGGGAACCCTCTATGGAGAAACAGATGGATAACAGGTGGAAGAGTATTTGAAATTTAGAAGTACCAAATATGGTTAAGATCTTCCTTTGGAGGGTAGGAAATGAGTTACTTCCTACTAAGAGGAATCTATTTTTAAAAAAGATTGTTGAGAATCCTTTATGCTCAATCTATCTTAGAGAAGAAGAATTTGTAATACATGCGTTGTGGCTTGAGTGGTGTTCAAAAATGGAAATGGGTGAAAGGTGAGTTTTTGGTGTTATGGGAGAAGATGATGGAAGTTTTTGAGAAAACCCAACTAGAGGAGATAGCTATGATGTTTAGAAAAGTTTGGCTGAGAAGAAACACCTTTGTGTTTGATCAAAGACTAACATGCCTGAGAAAATTTTTATCTTCAGCTATTGAGACACTGGAGGAGTATAAGCAGGCAGTAGGAAGGAAATTACTGAAGATTAGCAGGCAATAATGCCTGTTAACAAGACAAGATGGGCTCGACCTGTAGCAGATTTTGTAAAGGTTATATGGGATGCCTCCATGGATATGAAGATGATGATAATGGGGATGAGGATGATCATTACAAATGAGGATGGTGAATGTACAGACACATGAAGTTGCAGAATGTCAAGCTCTATGGAAGGCAATGCAGGTTTGCAATGAACTCAACATACAAAAAGTGATCTTCAAAGGTGATGAGGTTAGGAAGGAATGGTTTTTATAGTTTGATTATAGGGAAAAAAATTATGTTTCTCACAATTTGACAAAGACTACCTTAGACTTAGTTGAGGAAAAAGTTTGGATATAAGAAGTTTCAGATTTCATTGTTAATAGTTGGGAAAATGATAGAAGATGTATACAAGAATTTCATATATAAAATACAGAGGTATCTTTTTCAAAAAAAGAAAAGAAAAGAAAGAATATGAGAAAGATTTAAATGCACGTTTCATATTTCGAAGCAAACCTAACTTACTAACATTTGAAGATGTAATAAAAATATCAAATATGATTTTTCTTCCTGACGAAATGGAGACTATAAGAGCACTAGTAGTGAAATCAATAAATTTTAACTAAAACTTGGTTAGAAAATTCACTTTTATAAATCTAACTAGTCAATTTTCAACAATACCAAATAAAATATTAAACAAATCTATCACTATTCTATTAAAATATTAATTTTGACATTTTTATTTATTTTAATTCTAATTGTAATTTAAATATTTTTTCGTTATTAAAAGAGTACACATTAATTTTCTAACGTTCAAATTATTCTTAAATGATATAATTTTCTAACAATTTTTTTTTTTTTTTTTACAAAAGTCATATTCTTTTAAAATTCCTGTCATACACTTATGAACTGAGGATGTGACCCAGTTCAGTCAAACATGCCCAACACCAGTATTTCGAAACTAGGGATGCTTTTCAAAAATAACCATATAGTACATACAATTCTAGAAACCATGCAACAGATATTTATTTGGTATACAAATCAAATTTCAATTAATCGAATACCACGCGGAAAAAATTAATTTTTTATGATAAAATAATATTCGGCCAGCAAGAGAAGTTGGCCGGTGAAAATAATGAAAGTTAAAATTATTGTTCATTTGTTAAGTTCATTTGTAAAGAAGAGAACAAAAAATGTAAGAAATAAATTATCATAGGAATAGCAATGAATTAACTACATATTTATCTACGTATAATTGACTTGTAAAAATCTCGTATGATTATTGATAATATATAATTTAAAATTTATTTATGATTATAAATATTGATGATGGCATAATATATATTTAAAACATGAAAATATTATATTTTATTTATTTATGAATTTTATAATATAAACTATAATCTAGCATATCAGAAAATATTTTATCTTCATAAAAATTTTATAAAAAAATAGTATCAAATGATGAAAAAAAATAGTATACATCATTTGTGATATAATTTGTAAATAAATTATTTTTTGAAATAATATATTTTTCATATATAAAGTGCTTAAAAATGGAAGCCCAATCAGTGTAATAGTCCAGCCCATAAAAAAATCCAAGCCTCCGCTACCTAACGGCAGCGTTTTGGACGTAGGGAATGAAAACCTATGTTTTCCTTTCTTCTCCTCTCCCCTCTTCTCTCTCTCTCGCACCGCACACTTCAGACCCCCTTTTCTTCCTTCCCTTCTCTCCCTCACGCTCCTTCCTTCTCTTCCTCGCGCCGACACCACCTCACAGCCCCTCTCTCTCTTCTTTCCCCTCCCTTCTCTGCCTCGCGTAGCAGAAAACCTCACAGCCACCATAGATCGACGGGAGACAGTACCTACAGAAACACTCCCTCTTCCGAATTTAAGGTCGGAAAACCATAGACCCTGCGATCAAGCTCCTCGGGAAGACGATCCCGGTGGCTGGGATTCCGACCAACGGCTCCATAAACTATTACGAAGCTGAAGGTGGGAAAAATTAGTGGGTCGGTCTTAGCTGGGGGGCTTGGTTTGGAGAATTTGTTGACTTCGAATGCTAGGGTAGTTTTGTTTGTAGATGATGGTTAGGGGTTTTTCTTTGGATCTACGTTGGTTTCATGCATGTGCATACTGAAACACTCCCTCTTCTCTTTTCTGTGTTTGTGTTTGTGGGTTTTTGGGTTTTCTTGGCTCGGGTGTATTTTGGCCGATTGATCAAATTCTTTGTTATATTTGTTACTAGTTTGAGCTGGTCTGTTTCAGTTCGCAACTTGATTCATATCTTTCCCTAAGTTCCATGCATTCAAATCATAGATTCAATGGCACTTCTACATCAGTATTTTTTTTTCCGCTTTGCATCTAATATTTGTTGCTCCAAATCGAGATGGATGAAAAGAAACAGAAGAAATTATAACACCTACAGTGGAAATTTTTGCTAACGGAAATTTCTTGGATGGGGATCCCTCATCCATTAGCTATAACGAATGTTAAAGGCGAAGAATGTAAAATGTTAATCTACTTTTTGGGTTTCTTATTCATGACGCGTTTTTTTAACTCTTCTGTTCTAACCTTTTCTTTTAGGAACTTGGATTTTCTAGTTGGTTGAAAATAAGATGAGGATAGAGAAGTGTTGGTTTTGTTCCTCTACTATCTATCCAGGGCACGGTATTCAGTTTGTCCGCAATGATGCAAAGGTATGATGCTATTTTTTTTTTTTATCATAATTTGCTATCCTCTGTCTATTCTATTGTTCTATGTAAAGTTCAGGCCGCTTTGCACAATCTGTTCTTTATTCTGCCATGCCATACGAATCATGTCTGTTGTCTATGTTTGCCTCTGCTGCTATGTACTCTTTTTTGCTTCCAAAATTAGAGTAAATCATGTGTGATTCATCTTCTGGCAAAAGTTCCATCAGTTAGAATCACTGCCAATTACATGTTTTTAAGCTGTTGAATGTATCTTTCAAGGATATTCTCTTAATGTATAACTCTAAAAAACTGCAATCAGATATATACTGTTTGGTAATGTCAAAGTTTATATGTTGCTTCACAAAAATTCTTTGTCCAGAGTAAATGAAAATCTTATATTTTTTTGGAGGGGTTAAAGCTAGGTAGCATGCCTTCTAAAATGCTGTAGTCTATTGTTGCCGAATATCCTCCGTTGGTTCATATTGTTATTTTGTGCTCACAATCTCTTACTTGTGATCCTTTTGTAGATATTTCGTTTTTGTAGATCCAAGTGCCACAAGAATTTCAAGATGAAGAGGAATCCTCGCAAGGTGAAATGGACTAAGGCCTATAGGCGGTTACATGGAAAGGACATGACGCAGGTAAACATGCTTGTTTAGTTTATCATTCAAAATGCAAGATTGCTTGGATGAGAAAAGATTTGGTGGTAATATGGGTTTTTTTGTTCCTATTTCCTTATTTTTGCAGGATTCTACCTTTGAGTTTGAGAGGAAGCGGAATAGGCCAGAGAGATATGACAGGAACGTTACGGAAAACACACTGAAGGCCATTAAGACGATTGATAAAGTCAGATCAAGGAGGGAGGCTAAACACATTGAGAGGAGGTAATTATGTTCTCCTTATCTTATGCTCAAAAGCGTAACAATGTTGATGAGTATCATTTAACGTGTAAATGAAAATATTTGCAGAAAGAAGGGAAAGAAGGCCCAGCAAATGAGAGAGGCAGTAAAGGAGCTGGAACAGAGCATCAGCTTGGTCAAAGCCCCATCTGTTCTCAAGGAGGACCCATCTCTCACTCTTCCGAAGATCAAGGTCAAGGTGTCCCAAGCACTGGCAGAGAACCAACCTATGGAAGAATGACTCCATTGATCTTTTTGCTGCCTGCGATCTTCAAAATATTTGTATTGTGCTTTTTATTTGTTGTTTCTGAGAATAGGAAGTACTCCTTTCCCCATCCGATATTGTAGATCTTTTTGAGGATTTTGTTTCATTGAAAAAGAACCAAAAAAAAAAACATGTTTTCTTATATAGTGTATTTGATTTCAATGCTACTTGCTAAAAAAAAAAGAAAGGTAGGTTTATTTGAATAGTAATGTTACATACAGTCGTGAATGTGAAATGCGTAAACGTCGTGCAGTCGTTTTGAAAAACAGTGGGATTTATTATAAAAAAATTAATTTCTTTTCATGTGGGTGTCATATTTTTTTTTTTTTTTAAAGCGAGTGTACGGCGTTTACACAATCACGAATCATTTCTCTTATTTGAAGGGTCTGCTGATGACACGATTCAAATGGCAAATGAATTTAATAGGAGAAATAAATGATAAAAAAATGCTACTGTCACCTGGTGAATTTTATTTTTTTTTTAAAAAATGTTTTAAGCTATAAAAAACAAAATAATGAAAAAAAATAAAATTTTTTTGTTCTATTTGGGAGCCGTCTCCTGCTATCTTTGGTGGATGTAGCACGGCTCCTAAATGATTTTGTGATCGACCCATTTATGAAGAAAGTATCCTAGAGTTTCCCAATTTCATTTTTGAATAATGTTAAAAACAGTGATGGTAAATATCACGCATTTTTTTTTAGAAAGAGAAAATTATTAAAAAAAATTAATTTTTCCCGTGAGTTTCAATATTTATGACTTTTCTAAAAACAGATTTCTCTTCAAGAAAATTGATTGACGTTCTTTTCTTCTTGCATCGATGCCCCTGTAGGTGTAGGTTTTTATATTGTCAAGTGTTCTCCTATTTGTTACGATGAAACTCTTTTTTTAAAAAAATCTCGTGTGTAAAGAATCTGATAAATAAAAGAGCTTTTTTTTTTGAAACCTAATAATGGAGGCAAAACAATCTTGCAGGACCAGGATTTTTTATTTATTTTATTTTATTTTTGTATATAAGTGATGGGATTTTCGAACGAGAAATGATACTTGCAGTCGTGAGTGCGTAAGTACCGTGTAGTCACTTTGAAAGAAGTGAATAAATATGAGACCTACATGAAAAGAAATTAATTTTTTAATAGTGAACTCTATTCTTTTTCAAAACGACTGCACGACACTTGCGCACTTCATGATTATATGTAACATTACTCTTAATAAATAAAAACGTTGTTAGAACAAATTGCTAAAATTGTTATTCAAGGAGACTCTCTAAATACCATTAGATCCATCAATGATCTTCAGAAGGCCATCAATTGGGAAACGGAAGGGGTAGCTCGAGACACAAGGTTCTTGCTTCAAGACTTTCAACAATGGCAAGCTGAAAAAATACATCGATCACAGAATCGATGCGCGCATTCCATTGCGCAATGGGCTCATTCCAACTTAGAGTTCGGAAATATCCCACTTATTAAAGTACCAACCTGTTTGCTGGAATTCCCAAATGGGAAAGACCCACCACCGTCTGTAATATATTAGTTTTTAACTCTTTCTTATGTTTTCTGTAATTTATGTTTTTGTACTTTATGTTTTATGGCTTTCTTTAAAGTTGTAAGGAACTTATGTTAATGGAATGCATCAACTACTTGCTGAGAAAAAAAAAAAAAAATGACAGATAACTTTTTTTTCTTTAGGAAACTATTTTCAGTAGGTAGGTGGTAACTGGTAAGCCTTCTCAATTAACATGGAACATGCGCAATGCGGATGGATGGATGGATTCAATAATGTTGACAGAGAAAAACCAGCTCTCTCTCTCTCTCTCTCTCTGTTCGCATAGGATCGTCATGTCGAAGTTTGTGGCTTCAGTACTGGCTCCCAGGGCCAGCTTTTACACCTCTTTATTCAATAATAAGGAGAAAGAGTAATCTTATATACAGTCATGGAATACGTAAATACCGTGTAGTGGTTTTAAAAAAGAGTGTGGTTCATTATTAAAAAATTTATTTATTTTCATGTGGGTCTCGTATTTATTCACTTTTTTAAAAGTGACTACACGACATTTATGCAACTACGAATATCATCTAGAAAATGGAGTTAATTTCTGCAAGAATCTACTTGATCAATTTGCAGGGCTTTTGTTTAGAAAACTATATATGCCAATATTGCTTTTCAAGGAGATTTATCCAAAGTCTTTAACTGATGTGTGTGTGTGTGTACAGTTGGCAGGCTAATATTAGTTTCTCTACCATTAAGATGAACTAAACTGGCTTTGAGCACAACAGTTGTTGTATTTACTCCTTTTTTTTTTCTTATTTGGTAATATTTGATTGAACGAAATGAACATCATGAAATGGTGGTTGATGGCTTGAAGGCTGAATCTTTAATTCCAAACTGTCAAAAAACATACATTTAATTATGGCCAAGAAAAAACATGCATTCAAATCAGGGGAGGAAATTTTATTCATAATTAGGTGAGTAAGTAAAAGAGCCCATGTCCCAATGCAGCCAAAGTTTACAACATTGCTCAAACTTATTGTAGAAATGATACCATAGGAAACTGATCGAACAGAGACAAACTACTTCCAACTCTTGGCATAGACGATGATTCTGCTGCCTGGTTTATTGGTTTACACTGCCAAATTAGCGATCCTCTGAAAGCGGCTTCCGGGCCACAAAGAAGTACATTGGTGTGAAAATCCCTCTCCTAAAGAATTTCTCAGTTAAGAACTTGAAAGAAAATCTCTTTTCTTGTTTAATAAACCCATTCACTCCTGTGCATTAAATTTATGCTACAAAGTCATTCAATCTTTTGCAATAGAGGGAACACTACTTACCTTCCACCTTCAACTAGACCATCTGCAGCCTGCTGTAGAAAAATTTGAACACGTAGACTTCCCTTTGGGGCAAGTCCCACGAATTCCAGGGTCCTGACCTGCAAAAGTGAAAAACTCAAAAGACTCTAGTGATCAATCGCCTCGCCTCTTTCAGAGTTGAAGGAGAGAAAATTCTTGCAAATCTCAGAACTGGAAAACCATTATTCAACACACACAAAATGTGTATTTAAATATGCAAAATCTTTGTAACCAAACGCTGGGGGGACATTTGCATGAGAGCAGTCTTACCATGCTTCTTGTAACGAAACGCCCAACCGAAGTTGCAGGGAAACTAGTCAGTGAGAAGTGATTTTTATCCAATGGCAAGTACCAGGGGAGAGGTGAGTCCAGGGCCATATCGTTCTCCCATATAAGCTTTGTGCAGAATAAATAATTAAGTAAGTTGTCACTTGACTTGTGCATGCCAATCATAAAAATAAATTCAGAAAGAAAACAGAAGAAACATATAAGTTGCAGTCACCTCAAAACCTGCTTCCTTCAGAGCTTCAAGGCATTTTCCTGTCGTCCTGATGTCTGGAAGGCCATCACCAATCTCGATGTCTGCCTGTGTCATACAATTTTGTCGTGTAAGATTCATGGCAAAACTTCATATCAACCCTAGCTAGCCACAGATGAAAGAAAACACGAATACAAGATATAGTTCAGCCTTTTCATGTTTCAAGTTGTCTTACCTTTATTTGTTGATGTTCTCGGTTATTGGGATTGAAAGAATCGGTCATGCACCATTCATATGCAGCAAAATACTGGCCAGGCTTTAGTACTCTGTATATTTCTTTGTAGCATCCATACTACAACCAGATCAGAAACATACATGGGTCCCAAAGCCAAAGAGAAAACAAAAGCAGGGGGAAAAAAGATGATCAAAAAGTGGAAGTCGGAAGTTGACACCTGCATCCTAGATGCAGGCCAAGCCTATAAATATTAGAATTTGGAATACATACTGCATCTGGTGCGTGACAAGTGGCCTCAATTCCATATACTGCATCAAAACTATTGTCAGGAAATGGCATTTTCATGAAGTCAGCCTGCATCATCGAGAATCAATAACAATCATGGATCTGTCACACAAATAACTCCTTTTTTGTTTTCTGGGTTATTATCATAGAATTTGATTCTTCTTTTTTCTCTCTCCGTTTCATTTTTCTGTAATTAAACAAGTAAAGTGTATGGTGTGAGAAGATGATAAGTAAAATTATTCAATAAACAAACCTTGACAAAGTTACAGGTTTTTTCCAGTATTCCAGCAGCGCGGTTCAGTTCCTGGGGGATCGGCAACGTAAGCGTAATTACAAGAGTGTTATCGCTATTTTAATTTGAATAATGGCACAAAAGAATTACTTGTAAGAAACTAACCATCCAGGCCAGTTTCAATAGCAAATTATACCTTTCCCCTCGAAATCTGGTAATCATTGTTGTTCACCCCCGTCACTGACGTTAAGCTGTAAAATTATTGTACCGAATCACCAAGATATATAATTTAAGAACATTGCTACGTACATGAGTCGTTAAAAAAATTTAAATAAAAATATTTTATATGAATATATTAGATTTATTTTATAATAAAACGTAAAAATAAACAAAAATAGGAAGCTGTGCACTCACGTAAACCTAGAAATTTCTCTCAGAGGTCCACCGATTCCACAGCCTACGTCCAACACCTATCATGCAGAAAGAAAAAAAGAAAAAAAAAAAAAAAAACTTGAATAGTCAATGATCTAGATCTACATATATTAATGCCAGTTTCAGCAGGTTCCATGAACGTTGAGGCCGAATTAACAAACCTTCTGCCCAGGCTTGAGGCCTAGTTGTAAAGCAAGAAAGTGCTGATGTCGCTTGATGCTCTCTCGAATGGTCTCCCCTTTCCATCTTCAAGAGCAAAAGCATCAAAATAGTTAGATTTTAATTATCAATCATGTAGGCCAGAGAAATTGTATATACTGAATTAATGCTGCAGCTTGAAACTTGAAAGCTGGCGACCACCTGGGTGCATTATGGAATGATTCCCCCCAGCCAAACTCATAAAAGCTGGTAGCAAGATCGTAGTATTTATTTACCTGAGATTAGCATATATATATATATATATATATATAAGCAGACATCAGTTACGTACGTTATAATATTGTGTTCTTCAGACAGACAGGTACTATCTAATAGATCATTTGGCATCCAAATATCACAAAAAAAAAAAATAAAGTAAATCAATCTACAAATTGAGATGGCTAATTCGTAGGATACTTTAATAGATCATTTTACTTTATACTAAAAATAATTTTAAAATCTAATGTTTATAAGCCACGTCAGTTGTGAGTTTAATTAGTTTTGTGGAATTTCCAAAACATTCCTCTCTATAATTGTTTGCACACACACGGCAATCTTGATTTTCGAATAAAGATCATGATCATGAGATCGTGTTAAGACGGAGAATTAACACTAGCTCTCACCAAGTCAGTATAGTTAGCTTTTCTCTCTTCTTCACCACCTCCATAAGCGGCATGATACTTCTCATACCTGAATCATCAAACCAAAATTTTTAATAGTCCTACAAAATCAAAAGAAACATGATCCTCGATCTCCCATGCATTGTACCCAAAATTCTTTCGTAATTATTGTTAGAAAATATACTTTTCAACAGCCGAGAGTACTTCCTTCTTCTGAAGCTTCCCACCGATACGCGACGCGAGACTCAAGTTATTCAATTGCCCTGAGTTCGACATTTCTCTCTGGATTGCCGGATCTTGATCAGAAACAAAACACATGCACACACGCACGCACGTAAAAAGATTAATTAAACCAAATAAGAAAAACATAAAACGTTAATTAGATCAGTAACTAACAGAAGTATCATTGACCATGCATGAAATTGTTTAATTTCTAGCTAGCATGCAGCAAAAACAACAAAAGCAGCTAGCAGTACGTATAACTAGCTAGCATTGAAAACGATTTTTGAAACCACGTTTTAGGTAAAAATATAATGTGGGTAATGCATGCATGCATGAGCTACCATTACGTATACATCAGCTCGTACTCACAGAGTGCTTCTTCGGAGAATTAAGAAGACAAGATCAATTAGCGGCCTTTCGGATATTGGAGAAATCTAATCGTTTGTTGTACGTTCAGGTTCGTCGACTAAGATAGCAATATATAGACACGGAAGAGAAGAGATCAGAAGCTCCATCGATCCATGGATTCATTCACTGTTGAGAGAGATATTATCCATTGTCACAGTGTTAATTAGCGGCCGCATTCGTTGAACTACGTACTGATCTAAATAACTTGTATTTATTGACAGATTGGGCGTCACTCTAAATTCGTACCTGCGTACGATCGAGAAATCGCTCAGCTTGTATTTATGAGCTTCGATCCTTTTTGACTTTCCCTTCAATAGATAATTAAATTACAATTAAATCTTTTAAAATATAGTATTGTTAAAATATTATTTTTTAATATTATTATTGTTTAAGAATTTTAAAAAATTAAATTATTTATTATGTTTTATGTGTAAATTTAAAAAAGTTGTAATAATGAGATGAAACCATCTAAATCTAAACATAGCCTAAGTTGAGATTTTTTTTAAGGGAGAGTACGAAACTCTGTGCATGTTTGAAAATTGAGATTAAATGATAATTTTGTAAATAATAATGAAATGATTTGTGAATAACAGTGAAATTGTTTGAGTTAAAATGTTTCATTGAGTTTTGAAAAATGAGAGATAAAAATTAGTTGAATAAAAATATGATAAATTTGAAATATTGTTAGAAAGTATTTTTAATTTAATATTTATTTTTGTTTTGAGATTTGAAAAGGTAATATTATTTTTTGTGTTTTGTTTGGAATTAGTTTAGAAAAATTGTAATGATTAGATGAAAAAGTAGAAAACTTAAAATTGAAAAATGTTTGTATTAATTGAGTGATATTTAGGAAGGAAATTATGAAAAGTTTTGAGATTAGATGAGATCATCTCACTTACCAAACAAGCCTATGTTTCTACATTTAATTTTTTACATATTTTATTAATAATATGAACCATTCATTTATTCTTGATTTCTTATGGTATAATCATATATGAGTAGGATTTTTTATTATTTTTGTCTTAAATCTGTTAAATCTGTTATTTTCTTCCATAGAAAATTTTGTGATAATTATATAAAGTTAACCTTATATATATATATAAGACGTAGTTTTATTCTCTTCTTCATGAAATACTTAATTATTTTCTGTCACCTAGCAAGTTATTATGAGCTTTTTGTTAAGATAAATACTTTAGCCATAAAGCTGAGACTATATAGAAATAAATCTACAAACTGATGTGAATTGATGCAATACGTCAGATTATAAAAGAGAACTAACAGATCATATGAAACTATATTAATTTATGGTTTTATTTTTATATATTCTATTTGTGTATGTAACACTTCTCTTTTATTAAACCTATCATCTACCTTTTAAAGTTTTTGTGGCATTGTTCCAAACTTTCTCCAACCAAGGTTATTCTTTTAGTATTAATTAATCTTAAAGAAAAATGATTTATATAAATTATAAATAGACAAATTTCATACAAGCTCTTGCAAAAAAATAAACATCAACTTAAAAAAATATAAATAAAATTATTTTTTATTAGCACGACTTACTTTTTCTTTACGAAGAGTTTATATAAAACTTATTTATTTAAAATTTGTATATAACATTACTCAGGTTAAAAATCTATTCCACAGGATTTAAAGCCATAAGTAGGTTGAACTGGTAGAGGCCTATGGGCGGCCATTGAGGCTACTATCCACCCTATATGCCACCCCACCCCCGTATACGCCCTGTAGAAAGGTGCCCCATTTGTCCTCGTCATACACGCAAACAAAACGTTTGTTTCTAAAAAATATCTCATCTCATCTTATTTCATTTAATTATTATAATTTTTCTAGCTTTTAATATAAAATAAAATAAATAATTTAACATTTTTCAAATTTCAAAGCAAAAATAATATTAAAAAATATATTCTAAAAATATTTTATTTAACTTTTTAACTTTAATCTCAACTCATCTCATCTCATCTGCAAAAACAAACGAAATCAAACAATAACAAATCATCCAATAAAAATTTAAGAAAAAAAAACAACAAATAAATCAAACAATGAAAAGCAAACAAAAAATTTAATCAAAATCGATTCAATACCAGAGAACGACGTCGTGTGCCCATGGGTCTCTGTTTCGTGATCAGAGAACCCCAACGTTAGACATAAAAAAAAAAAAAATAGAGAAGAACACGAAGAATAAGAAGAAGAACAAAGATTCAGGGATAGGTGAGATGTGGTGGGGGACAAATACGGTTAGGAATTAGGGCTTTTTTTTTTTTTGTTAAGTGGGGCAGGCAGGTGGGTGGATATCCTACCCACAGCCCACCCCGCTTTGTTAAGAAACGGGCGGGTTATCCACCAGTACCACGCGGGCATGCAGGATGTATGGACAAGCCGGGAGACGACCCCGTTGCCCAAGCCTAACGGTCGTTGCCTAAGAGCATTGGCAATGGACTAGTCAAATATTAATGTAAGTCTAAACTTTAGCTAGATGTGAGAAAAAGCCTCTATATTGGACTAGCCAATAGTTCAAAGCTTAACACTTGATAAATAGTAAATCTTAAGTCTTCTCTAAATATGACTAGTTACTATTTATAATGAAAATCAATATTTAATTATTTCATCACTTCCCACTCTCTTTGAATGGTAAAACATACATGGCATGTACATTATTTCTACTTACTGATAGAGTAGACACATTATTTCTACAAAGCAAGATGATCTAAGAAATATATAAATTGTATTTGCAAAAAAAAAATTTTAAAAAATTATATTATATTATTATTTTAACTTTATAATGGCTAGTCCAATGTGAACTCACTTAGTCAAAAATTAATATTATAGCTAAAACTTAATATTTTAGCTAAATTTTAGACTTTGGACTAGACCATTGCCAATGCTCAGCTCTCTTCTGGCCAGGCCTAGTTGCCATTGCCTAACTTGTCAAATGTTCAAATGTCAACTAAAGTTATTATGAATTTTTTTTTGTTAAACGTTAAACCTACTTTCTACTTCCCAATATCTGTACAGAAAAATTATATTGGTAGTCATTAGTTACACAAGCGCTATGTATTATTTTTTTAAAAAAATTGAATATATATGAAATATATGTATATGAAAAAATTAATTTTTTAATAATAAATCTCACTATTCTTTAAAATAAATATTTGATGTTTATACGACTTATAATTATATCTAGCAATACTAATTTATTTATAGGCTGTTACAAATCTTGAATTAATCTTTTAAAATTAATCTTAAAAGTGTGGCCGGTTTAGATGAATTTAAATCCATATTTAGAAAGAGGGCGATAGGCTAAGAATGACAATTGCCTAACAGCCATGGCACCGAGAATAAGGACCCCTCCCTTTTACCTACACACACTCTCCATATAGTTACTGTAGCTTGTTTAAGAAGTGAGATCAGATAGATGTATGTTAAATAGTTTTAAGTTAAAATATTTGAATGAGTTTTGAGAAATGAGAAAAAAAAATATTATAAAATTAAAATTTTTGTTAAAATATAATTTTTTAATTTAATTTTTGTTTTGAAATTTAAAAAAGTAGTATTATTTTTTGTATTTTATTTAAAGTTTAGAAAAGTTATAATGATTAAATGAAAAAATTGAATATTTAAAATTGAAAAGTCTAGTATTTGTGTTTGAGAAGAAAATTATGAGAAATTTTGAGTCTTACTTCCCAAATAAGTCCTAAAAGTAGTACTTGAAATTAGAAGATGACGAGATTTAAGATGAAGAATAGGAGATGACGGGGTTTAAGATGAAGAATAGGAAATGATGGGCTCCATTTGGATACTAAGAATATCTTATAATATCTGTGAATAGTGATGAAATAGTTTAAGTTAAGTTATTTTTATTTTGTTTTAAGAAATGAGAAAAAAAATTGAATTAAAATATTATAAAGTTAAAATATTGTTTGAATACAATTTTTGGTTTGAAATTTGAAAATGTTATATTGTTTTTGAGTAATGATATACACAACACATTGTACAACATATTTCACAACAATGTTATAAAATGAAGGTACTTTTGTAAAATGATATTACTTTGATAATATGTTTTACAAAAACACCCTTCATTTAAAATATAATTGTGTAAAATGTTGTGAAAAATGTTGTGTAAATCATTTTCCATTATTTTTTGTGTCTTGTCTTGAGAGTTTGAGAAATTTGTAATGATTAAATAATGATTATATAAAAAAGTTGAAAATTTAAAAATTTGAAATTGAAAAGTATTTTGTATTAGAGTATTATTTGAGAAGGAAATATCTAAAAATATATTAGAATACTTTTGTTGCCAAAAGACCTAAATGACGAATAACTTTAATAATCATGTGTTAGATCATCTTAATCATACTTTTTCCCAATATCATTTTTTAATTAGGTATTGAAAATCAAGTTTATACATATATATATATATACACTAGCAGTATGCGTGCAAAGCAAGCTTGCCCATTTGTCTAATTAAAAATAATGTGTTCAAAAAAATAATATTATGTGTAAAAATAATATGTTTTTTTAAAAAAAATTAATTAGTTAATAATTTAATGCACATGAACAGGAAAATAAATTTTAACAAGCATCATAATGATAACAAAGCGTTATAGTAATTTGAGTAATATGAAAATTAAAAGATTTTGGATATTTTAATAATAATTTTCTTAGCAAAATATATGAATTGTGTAAAATTCAACCACAATACTCAATGATCCAAAAAGTACTGAAAAAATATAGAATCTTTTATTTGTATATTACTCTCACATTTTTTCATTATTAATTGAATAAATGAATACCTACATCTTAATTCATTTACCTTTTTCTGACATTGGCAGATATATGGGTCAAAAAAGATTTGAGTGAGCTACTGCAATTTGGGCTGGGCAGTGGTTATTACTTGTATGTATGTTACTCTTGTTGACTGCGTAGGAGTCTACTACCTTTATCTTTAATTTTCACAGTTTTGTTTCCCATCTTTCTACTTTTTGACCCTCCAATGGGGAAAGGAAGTAGGAAGCAGAGGCGTGGAACCGAGCACAACTTCTTCTGACACTGTATATAGAGTAATGTTATATATAGTCGTAAAATATACAAATACCGTATAGTCGCTTTGAAAAAGAGTGAGGTCCACTATTAAAAAATTAATTTCTTTTCATGTGAGTCTCATATTTATTTACTTTTTTTAAAGCGATTGCACGGCGACTGCACATTCACGACTGTAAATATGATTTCTCCTTCGGACTGGATCACCCTCCAATAAAACACAACCACGTCACTTCATTAATTTTGTCATTGTGAACACGGCTGTAGCAGATCGGCAAAATGACTTGAGCCCGTCCTCATCGCTCTCAAGCTCTCTCTCTCTCTCTCTCTCTCTATTATCTCAAGTGCTCTCTCTCCTCAAGCGTTTTGACATCTGACAAAAGGTTTATATTTATCACTTTCTTTGTTTTTCAGTAATATTTATCTCTGTTACAAAGTTCATGAGGATTGGGTCGAACTTGATGGGATAATGAAGTTGGATAGGGGATGATTCAGAAATGGGCCAGGGACCATTACTTAAAGGAGCCGTTTTGAAGTTAAACAACGAAAGAAGATCGCAGAATAAGAGAGGGAGTAATACTGCGTTTTACATTCAAGTTCTAGAAGACAATTTTATTCTTAAGTCTAGTATGTTACTATTTTACCCTTGTAATTTAGTTTTTAGATTTCTATGTGTAAGCACGTAATTGGAGGAGTTAGTTACCTGTCTGAAAGGGTTATAGGGAGGTGTGCCTCGAACAATGCCCAATTATCAATACAATTTCCTTGAATCACTCTCTTGTACAATTTCCGTAGTCATTTATTATACAAATTGCAAATATATTTACAATTGGTATCAGCTGCACTGGCCCTTGATGGTTGAAAATAGAAAATTCAAACATTAGGAGGTCCTTCAAAGCTAGAATGCCCAGGAAGAACGAATGCATGCCCAGAAAGTAAGGATGCATGCCATGCGGGCAGATATTACCAAGCTAACTGAAATGATCTGCACTTTGGTGACTAACCAGGCTGCTCAGGTAGTTTAGAGGGATCCAGACCTGCACCACGACTGGGAGCTTCATGACTTATGCAGGAAAGGCCAGAGGGGGGTGAGACTTTATTTTTCCCATTTCGATGGGAACAACCCAGCATGTTGGGTTTTTAAGACCTCCCACTATTTTGAGTTTCATCAAACATCATCTGCACAGAGATTATTAATGGCATCATATTACATGGACGGAGAAGCAAGAGGCCACTGTGGCTTTTCAGCAGTTGAAAAGGGCAGTTTCCTGACCCTCGGTTTTAAAACTTCCTAATTTTATAAAAACATTAACGATAGAATGTGATGCTAGCGGATGTGGTACATCTCTTAATGTAGTTTCCCGACCCCCTAGGGGTAGTTCTTATGCAAGGTGGACATCCTATCTCTTATTTTAGCAAGGACTTGAAAGTGAAGGCTTTGGCATTATATATCAATCTATGAAAGGGAGCTACTTGCACTAGTGACAGCTGTACAAATGTGGATGCCCTACTTATTGGGCTAATATTTTATTGTAAAGACGGACTAACAAGTCTTAAAATTTTTGCTAGAACAAAAGGTGGGAACTACAGCACAACTGATTTGGGTCATGAAACTCATGGGGTATGATTTTAAAATTGAGTTTAAGAGTGGGAGGGAAAATAAGGTGGCAGATGCTCTCTCTAGGAAGCATGAGAAATCTGATGTAGATGAGGGTATGTTGGCCATTATCTCATTCCCAACAGTAGATTGGATAGAGGAACTTAAACAGAGTTACTCTTCTGCACCTGAGTTACTTGAATTGTTGAGTAAGTTCCAAGCTAAGTAGGAAGTACCGAGAGGTTAGACACTACAGCAGGCAGAGGGGGAGGTTTGTGATAAACCCTAAATCTGCATTTAAAGAGAAGGTCCTACAGTTTATACATAGCAACCCACAAGCAAGCCACTCAGGATTCCTTAAAACCTATCAGGGAGCTAAGCGAGATTTCTTTTAGCATGTCATGAAGAAAGACATCAAGAACCAGGTTAGATGCTGTGATATTTGTCAGGTTAACAAGCATAAAACCACCCTCTACCCTACAAGCCTCTTATAACCCCTACCCATACTAGATCAAGCTTGGGAAGAAATCTCCTTGGATTTTGTGGAGGGCCTTCCATCATCTCTGGGAGCTAATGTTATTTTCGTCGTGATAGACATGCTCACGTAATATGGTCGTTTCATGACCATATCATATCCCTACACTACCATTGATGTAGCGCATGTGTTCTTAAAGGGAGTGTTCAAGCTCCATTGTTTTCCCAAGGCCATCATCTCATGTCGAGATCCTACCTTCCTAAGTTCCTCTTGGAAGACACAGTTTTTATTGCGAGGATTTCCTTAGACTATAGCTCGGCTTACAATAGGGGAGTAAGTGTACGTTAGGTTACAACCCTATCACCAGAAGTTTGTAGTGGCGAGGCACAACCTCAAGCTCTCGCTTAGGTTCTGCATCCCTTGAAGGTGGTTCAGCGCCTTGGTGCCATGGCCTATCGCTTGGGTCTGCCGCCTGAGTCGACACCACCTCATAGCCCCTCTCTCTCTTCTGTCCCCTCCCTTCTCTGCCTCGCGTAGCAGAAAATCTCACAGCCACCATAGATCGACAGAAGACAGTGCTTACAGAAACACTCCCTCTTCCGAAGCTTAAGGTGGGAAAACCATAGACCCTGCAAGCAAGCTCCTAGGGAAGACGATCTCAATGGCTGGGATTCCGACCAACGGCTCTATAAACTATTCCGAAGCTTAAGGTGGAAAAAATTAGTGGGTCGGCTTAGCTGGGGGCTTGGTTTGGAGAATTTGTTGACTTCAAATGCCAGGGTAGTTTTGTTTGTAGATGATGATGGTTAGGAGTTTTTCCTTGGATCCGCGTAGGTTTCTTGCATATGCATTCTGAAAACTCCCTCTTATATTTTGTGTTTGTGGGTTTGTGGGTTTTTTGGTTTTCTTGGCTCGGGTGTATTTTGGCCGATTGATCAAATGCTTCGTTATATTTGTTACTAGTTTGAGCTGGCCTGTTTCAGTTCGCAACTTGATTCATATCTTTCCCTAAGTTCCACGCATTCAAATCATAGATTCAATGGGATTTCTACATCAGTATTTTTCCGGCTATGCATCTCATATTTGTTGCTCCAAATCTAGATGGATGAAAAGAAACAGAAGAAATTATAACACCTACAGTGGAAATTTTTGCTAACGGAAATTTCTTGGATGGGGATCCCTCATCCATTAGCTATAACGAATGTTAAAGGCGAAGAATGTAAAATGTCAATCTACTTTTTGGGTTTCTTCTTCATGACACGTTTTTTTAACTCTTTTATTCTAACCTTTTCTTTTAGGAACTTGGATTTTCTAGTTGGTTGAAAATAAGATGAGGATAGAGAAGTGTTGGTTTTGTTCCTCCACTATCTATCCAGGGCACGGTATTCAGTTTGTCCGCAATGATGCAAAGGTATGATGCTATTTTTTTTTTTATCGTAATTCGCTATCCTCTGTCTATTCTATTGTTCTATGTTTGCCTCTGCTGCTATGTACTCTTTTTTGCTTCCAAAATTAGAGTAAATCATGTGTGATTCATCTTCTGGCAAAAGTTCCATCAGTTAGAATCACTGCCAATTACATGTTTTTAAGCTGTTGAATGTGTCTTTCAAGGATATTCTCTTAATGTAAAACTGCAATCAGATGTTTACTGTTTGGTAATGTCAAAGTTTACATGTTTTTTCACAAAAGTTCTTTGTCCAGAGTAAATGAAAACCTTTTATTTTTTTGGAGGGGTTAAAGCTAGGTAGCATGCCTTCTAAAATGCTGTAGTCTATTGTTGCCGAATATCCTCCGTTGGTTCATATTGTTATTTTGTGCTCACAATCTCTTACTTGTGATCCTTTTGTAGATATTTCGTTTTTGTAGATCCAAGTGCCACAAGAATTTCAAGATGAAGAGGAATCCTCGCAAGGTGAAATGGACTTAGGGCCTATAGGCGGTTACATGGAAAGGACATGACGCAGGTAAACATGCCTATAGGCCCAGCAAATGAGAGAGGCAGTAAAGGAGCTGGAACAGAGCATCAGCTTGGTCAAAGCCCCATCTGTTCTCAAGGAGGACCCATCTCTCACTCTTCCGAAGATCAAGGTCAAGGTGTCCCAAGCACTGGCAGAGAACCAACCTATGGAAGAATGACTCCATTGATCTTTTTGCTGCCTGCGATCTTCAAAATATTTGTATTGTGCTTTTTATTTGTTGTTTCTGAGAATAGGAAGTACTCCTTTCCCCATCCGATATTGTAGATCTTTTTGAGGATTTTGTTTCATTGAAAAAGAACCAAAAAAAAAAACATGTTTTCTTATATAGTGTATTTGATTTCAATGCTACTTGCTAAAAAAAAAAAGAAAGAGGTAGGTTTATTTGAAGGGTCTGCTGATAACACGATTCAAATGGCAAACGAATTTAATCGGAGAAATAAATGAGGATTGTGATCGACCCATTTATGAAGAAAGTATCCTAGAGTTTCCCACATTCTTTTCTAAGTAATGTTGAATATACATCGCACACTCATTTTGAAAAAGATAAATTTATTATTAAAAATTAATTTTTTAACGTGAGTTCCAATATTTATAACTTTCCTAAAAACAGATTTATCTTCAAGAAAATTGATTGACGTTCTTTTCTTCTTGCATCGATGCCCCTGTAGGTGTAGGTTTTTATATTGTCAAGTGTTCTCCTGTTTGTTACAATGAAACTTTTTTTTTTTATTATTTTTTTTAACTCTCGAGTGTAAAGAATCTGATAAATCAAAGAGCATTTTTTTGAAACGAGGCAAAACAACCAGGATATTTTTTTATTTTTATAAAGGGGCCGCGGATGGGAGTTTTCAAACTCAACCATTTTTTTAACCTATTTTTTATTTAGAGAATCGGATCATATGTCATCAGTCTTCATATTTTTGGTTGCAGGACAAGGACATTTTGATAAAGTGTTGCAAAAAAATATATGGTTGTTACAAGTGCATCCAACTAATAAATAAAGTTAATAAAATCTCTTGAGCTGTATTTAATAAATAAAAACGTCGTTGGAACAAAGGAAAACTAACTTTTTTTCTTCAGGAAACTATTTTCAGTAGGTAGGCAAGCCGTCTCAATTAACATGGAACACGCGCAATGCGAATGGATGGATGGATTCAATAATGTTGACAGAGAAAACCCCTCTCTCTCTCTCTCTCATAGGATCCTCATGTCGAAGTTTGTGGAGCTGTTGGATCCTCATTCTCACTTGCCCCCAAACAGGCCGCATGTACTATCACCCTCCGGCTAGCTCCAACGAAGACCACCACCCATATGGTGTTGCCTTTGGTGGCAGCAATGATATGTGACTGTTATGGAGGTGATCAAGAAGAAGAGAGAAAAACTAACTATACTGACTTGGTGAGAGCTGTTAATTCTCAATCTTAACATGATCTAATCATCTTTATTCGAAAATCAAGATTGCCGAGTGTGCGCAAACAATTATAGAGAGACCTAATCTTTTGGCCACGAATAAATCCTACAAAAGTAAACTCATAAATTGATGTGATTTAACGTGATATGTTAGATTGTAAAACTATTTTTATTATAAAGTAGATCTAATGTATCCTACAAAGTCATCTCAATTTGTAGATTTAATTATTTTTGTAGTGATATTTGGATGCCAAATGATCTATTAGTACTTGTCTGTCTGAAGGATATAATATAACGTAACGTACGTAACTTTCTGCTTATATATGTATATATATGTTAATCTCAGGCAAATAAATACTACGATCTTGCTACCAGCTTTTATGAGTTTGGCTGGGGGGAATCATTCCATAATGCACCCAGGTGGCCGCCAGCTTTCAAGTTTCAAGCTGCAGCATTAATGCAGTATATACAATTTCTCTGGCCTACATGATTGATAATTAAAATCTAACTATTTTGATGCTTTTGTTCTTGAAGATGGAAAGGGGAGACCATTCGAGAGAGCATCAAGCGATATGCATGAGCACTTTCTTGCTTTACAATTAGGCCTCAAGCCTGGGCAGAAGGTTTGTTAATTCGGCCTCAACGTTTTCATGGAATGGCCTGAAGGAAGAAATTGATATTAATATATGAGTAATGCTACATGTAGTCGTGGAGAGTGCAAGCGCCGTACAGTCGCTTTGAAAAAGAGTGAGATCTATTATTAAAAAATTAATATTTTTTCATGTAGGTTCCATATATATTCACTTGTTTTCAAAATGATTGTGTGGCGCTTGCGCACTCACGACTGCAACTATCATTTCTCTTAATGTATTGGTGCCTCAAGGCTACTCAAGTTTGTTCTTTTTTTTCTTTTTACATAGTAGGTGTTGGACGTAGGCTATGGAATCGGTGGACCTCTGAGGGAAATTTCTAAGTTACGTTGGAAGTAGTTTGTCTCTGTTCGATCAGTTTCATGTGGTGTCATTTCTACAATATGTTGGAAAAAACATGCACACAAACCTAGAAATGACACCACAAGAAACTGATCGAGCAGAGAAACTACTTCCAACGTAAACCTAGAAATTTCCCTCAGAGGTCCACCGATTCCACAGCCTACGTCCAACACCTATTATGTAAAAAGAAAAAAAGAACAAACCTGAATAGTATTGAGGCAACAATATATTAAGAGAAATGATAGTTGCAGTTATGAGTGCGCAAGCGCCTTGCAATCATTTTGAAAAAAAGTAAATATATACGAGATCCACATGAAAAAAAATTAATTTTTTAATAATTGACCCCTCTTTTTCAAGACAACTATACGGTGCTTGCGCTCTTCACAATTACATGTAGCATTACTCATATATTAATGTTAGTTTCTGCAGGCCGTTCCATGAACGTTGAGGCTGAATTAACAAACCTTCTGCCCAGGCTTGAGGCCTAGTTGTAAAGCAAGAAAGTGCTTAGATCGCTTGATGCTTTCTCGAATGGTCTCCCCTTTCCATCTTCAGAATAAAAAGCATCAAAATAGTTAGATTTTAATTATGAATCATGTAGGCCAGAGAAATTGTATATACTGCATTAATGCTGCAGCTTGAAACTTGAAAGCTAGCGGCCACCTGGGTGCATTATGGAATGATTCCCCCAGCCAAACTCATAAAAGCTGGTAGCAAGATCGTAGTATTTATTTGCTTGAGATCAACATATATATACATATATAAGCAGAAAGTTACGTACATTACATTATATTATATTCTTCAGACAGACAGGTGCTAATAGATCATTTGGCATCCAAATATCACTAAAAAAATAAGTAAATCTACAAATTGAGATGACTTTGTAGCATACATTAGATTTACTTTATAATAAAAATAATTTTACAATCTAACATATCACGTTAAACCACGTCAATTTGTGAGTTTATTCTTGTAGGATTTATTCGTGGCCAAAAGATTAGGCCTCTCTATAATTGTTTGCACACACACGACAATCTTGATTTTCGAATAAAGATGATCATCCGATCGTGTTAAGATTGAGAATTAACACTCTTACCAAGTCAGTATAGTTAGTTTTTCTCTCTTCTTCTTCACCTAATCTATAAGCGACATGATACTTCTCATACCTGAATCATCAAACCAAAACTTTTAATATTCCTACAAAATCGAAATTAGAAACTGCATCCTCGATCTCCCATGCATGGTACCAAAATTTCTTTCGTAATTATTGTTAGAAAATATACTTTTCAACAGCCGAGAGTACTTCCTTCTTCTGATCTTCCCACCGATACGCGACGCGAGACTAAAGTTATTCAATTGCCCTGAGTTCGACATTTCTCTCTGGATTGCCGGATCTTGATAAGAAACAAAACATGCACACACGCACGCACGTAAAAAGATTAATTAAACGAAACAAGAAAAACATAAAACGTTAATTAGATCAGTAACTAACAGAATCATTGACCATGAAATTGTTTAATTTCTAGCTAGCATGCAGCAAAAACAACAAAAGCAGCTAGCAGTACGTACTAGCTAGCTACCTAGCATTGAAAACGATTTTTGAAACCACGTTTTAGGTAAAAATCTAATGTGGGTAATGTTGCATGCATGCATGAGCTACCATTACGTATACATCAGCTCGTACTCACAGAGTGCTTCTTCGGAGAATTAAGAAGGCAAGATCAATTAGCCTTTCGGATATTGGAGAAATCTAATCGGATATTGGACTAAGATAGCAATATATAGACACGGAAGAGAAGAGATCAGAAGCTCCATCGATCCATGGATTCATTCACTGTTGAGAGAGATATTATATCCATTGTCACAGTGTTAATTAGCGGCCGCATTCGTAGAACTACGTACTGATCTAATTAACTTGTATTTATTGACAGATTGGGCGTCACGCACGCCAAATTCGTACCTACGTACGATCGAGTAATTAAATTGTATTTATGAGCTTGCTTGTGGCTCTCCCTTTAATAGATAATTAAATTGCAACGGCTAGCAATTAAATCTTTTGAAATTAATTAGGACTGGTTTGATGGTATTAGATGATTTTAGATGAGTTGAATAAAATATATTAAAATATTATTTTTAAATATTATTATTGTTTTAAGATTTAAAAAAGTTGAATTGTTTATTATATTTTATATGAAAATTTAAAAAAATTGTAATGATAAGATTAAACCATCTCTAAATCTAAATAAGGCCTAAGTTGAGATTTTTTTTCGGAAAAGCACGAATCAGTGCATGTTTGAAAAGTGAGATTATATGAAAATTTTATAAATAGTAATCAAATAATTTGTGAATAATAGTAAAATTTTTTGAGTTAAAATGTTTTATTGAGTTTTGAAAAATGAGAGATAAAAATTAGTTGAATAAAAATATTGTAAATTTGAAATATTGTCAAAAAAGATTTTTAATTTAATATTTATTTTTTTAAAATTTGAAAAAGAAAAATTATTTTTTGTGTTTTGTTTAGAATTAGTTTGGAAAAGTCGTAATGATATGATGAAAAAGTGGAAAACTTAAAATTGAAAAATGTTTGTATTTGAGTGATATTTAGGAAGGAGATTATGAAAAGTTTTGAGATGGGATGAGATCATCTCACTTACCAAACAAGCTTTAATTTTTTACATATTTTATTTCTAATAATATGAACCATTCATTTATTCTTTATTTCTTATGGTATAATAATATATGAGTACGATTTTTCATTATTTTTGTCTAAATCTGTTATTTTCTTCCATAGAAAATTTTGTGATAATTATATAAAGTTAACCTTATATAGTACGTAGTTTTCTTCTCTTATTCATGAAATACTTAATTATTTTTTGACACTAGCAAGTTATTATGAGTTTTTTTGTTAATTTGTTAAAGAGTTTTATTATGTACAAGCAAGTTTACGTACTAATTTGTATAGTAATATTCTTGTCTTTATATTCTAAATTTAAATTAGTATTGTTTTCAATAAAGTCTACTTTCTGACCAATCATATTAAATGAGTGCGTGTATTAGTACGCAGAATCGCTTACAACTAGATTTTTCCTTTGTTAAATGAATACTTGATGTTTATACAACTTATTACTATACTTAGCATTACTAATTTATTTATGGGCTGTTACAAATCTTGAACGTAATCTTTTAAAATTAATCTTAAAAGTTTGGCCGGTTTATATGAATTTAAATCCATATTTAGAAACAGGGCGATGGGCTAAGAATGACAATTGCCTAACAGCCATGGCATCGAGGATAAGGACCCCTCCTTTTTACCTACACACACACTCTCCATATATAGTTAAAAAGAGTCTTCTACGACATAAATAATATATAGTTACTGTAGCTTGTTTAAGAAGTGAGATCAGATAGATGTATGTTAAATAGTTTAAGTTAAAATATTTGATTGAGTTTTGAGAAATGAGAAAAAAAAAATATTATAAAATATAATTTTTGTTTTGAAACTTAAAAAAGTAGTATTATTTTTTGTATTTTATTTGAAAGTCTGGAAAAGTTATAATGATTAGATGAAAAAATTGAATATTTGAAATTGAAAAGTCTAGTATTTATGTTTGAGTGATGTTTGAGAAGAAAATTATGAGAAGTTTTGAGTCTTACTTCCCTAATAAGTCCTAAAAGTAGTACTTGAAATTAGAAGCTGACGAGATTTAAGATCATGAAGAATAGGAGACGGCGGGGTTTAAGATGAAGAATAGGAGATGATGGGTTCCATTTGGATACTAAGAATATCTTATAATATCTGTGAATAGTGATGAAATAGTTTGAGTTAAGATGTTTTTATTTTGTTTTCAAAAATGAGAAAAAAAAATTGAATTAAAATATTATAAAGTTAAAATATTATTTAAAAATAATTTTTTAATATTATTTTTATTTTAAAATTTGAAAATGTTATATTATTTTTTGTATTTTGTCTTGGAAGCTTGAGAAAGTTGTAATGATTAGACAATGATTATATAAAAAAGTTAAAAATTTGAAATTAAAAAATATTTTGTGTTTGAGTGATGTTTGAGAAGAAAATATCTAAAAATATATGAGAATACTGGTGTTGCCAAAATGCCCTAAATGAAAAATAACTTTAATAATCATGTGTTAGATCATCTTAATCATACTTTTTCCCAATATCATTTTAAATTAGCTAGGTTTTGTTGTACAACACTCTATCATTTACATAGAGTAGTACATGTACTAAATTAGTACTCAAATTTAATAAATAACAGCTTACTACTCTATCATGTATATAGAGTACACTACAACAAATTTGAGATTTTGAGACGAAATTATTTAGGGACGAAATTTTTTTCATCCCTAAAAGTCATTTTTTGGGACGAAATTTAAATTTCGTCCCAAAAAGTTCATGAATTTAGAAAATCGTTCGAACGTCAAAATAACCGTTCGAACAGTATTTTCTGCGACGAATTAAATCGTCTAAAAAAATTTCTCCCGTTCGAACGTGAAAAAATACGTTCGAACAGTAAAATTTGGCGGAGAATTAATTTATTATGGCGGGGAAAGTTCAAAAACGTTCGAACGAGAATTTTTTGTGTTCGAACGGAAAATATTTGGTGGCAAATCCTGACAGGAAGGTTTCTAAACCGTTCGAACGGAATATATTTAGTTACAACATATTCAAGCACCACATTTATACATTCGAATGTATAATATTAATCTCGATACGAAACTCAAAATATAAAAAATATCTATCATATATACAAATTCATTAATTAATTTTATGTAATTAATTTTAAAATATTTTAATGATTTCTTTTACGTTAAATAAGATTTTTAGTTAAATAAATATTATCAACCACATATATATTAATCAACCAAATAAAGCAAATTATCAAAATGCCATATATATTGTTCATAATTACAACAAAAGAAAATATAAATAAAAGATAAAAACTATTGTGATGCGAGGTCTCTACACACATCCTCGACTGCAGCTAATTGTGTCTCTACCTGTGTCAATCGAGTACTAACTGTGACCTGAGTTGCATTATTGGCATTAATCGTTGTACGTAACTCATTAACCTCTGTACGTAACCCAGCGACGGTAGCCATAATCTCTGTACGCAACTCAGACATGGCAGTATGCACTGCATCAATCACTGCTGATGTGTGTACACCGATCTCAGCACGCAATATGTCGGCCATCTCCTCGCGAATATATGTGTGTGATGTCTCAGCCTGTGTAGATGTCTCACCAGTCGATACTCCAGTATCTCCCGGCTGCGCATCTCTCTGAATCTCAGCCCTGTCAGGAACAGCCCCACGAAAACGAAATCTAGAGTGTCCCGTGCTCCGTGATAGGGTGGTGCTGTTGATCGGTGCCATCGGAAATCGGGAACGCTCGGCAGGTTCGGACACAACCCCGGCATGTAGCAAAAATCGAGTGATGAGGATCCCAAACGGCAGTATATCTGTCGTAATGAACCGTGCCTCTGATCGGATCCTCTCAAATATATAACCAACGAGGTCGATCGGGATGCCACGAGCGACCCGTATCATAAATCTCGCTCGATCCATGCCGACCTCGGTCTTGTGCTGCCGTGGGTCAATATTGTTGGCAATGATCAAATTCATAATCTTGAAGAAAGAAGATAAATCTGCCTGCCTAATACTCTTGGAGCCATCGTACACTGGACCATCTGGACCAACAATCAAGTCTCTGACCTCGTGATCAGCAAGTGTATCGATCTCATCTGTGTAATCTGGTCCCTCGTCCTGAGACATAGCTGCATCACCTGAAGGACCAGACTCTCTAGGCGGCAGGTTTGGATAGGCATCAAGAAGCCTAGGAATACCCATATATGCAGCAAGTTCGTCCGCTGAAAATATAACATGAGCTCCTCGGACACAGATCCTATATGCCCCTCCATCGTCTGGGCTAGCAGCACCGAGCTCTTTATAGAACTCAGTAACGATCTCAATGAAGGAAACGAGCTCCATTCCTTCTTCTCGCTGATCTAAGATTGGTGCCCAACCACGATCATTGAATACTGATGGGAGGGAATGACCCTCCCATATAAGAGCGACAAAATCAGACAGTTTTACCTGTCGCTCAAGTAAAACGGTTCGCTCTCGAACTGTTTGGATGGAAGGTTCTCCTGATCTACCACGTTTACGGCCCCGATAAGACATTATTATGATCCTGAAATTTTAAAAATAAAATATACATTCAAGGTTAGTGATAAAATCTAATTACGACTAAAAGATTTACAAAATTATATACTAATAGCAATTTAATAAATTAATTGATAGAACATATAATCAATTAAACGATGAAAACAATTTAATAAGCTAATAAAATGTTAATGGATTGAATTTAATAATTATCGTTCGAACGTATAAATATATGGTCGAACGGACAATTAATAACGTTCGAACGTGTCTATCAAGTTCGAACGTACAGGTTCATTCGTTCGAACGGACTGGTTAATACCGTTCGAACGTAAAACAGATCTAACTCGGCCATGGCTGAGTCAACTCAGCGGCCATGAAAATACTCAAAAATTAATCGATTCCGTGGTTTCTTCGGCTAAAAACAAAGTACTCTTCATTTCTAAACATCCTACGATAGATTTATGATGTTCTACGGTAATTATTGATGAAAAAATGTAATTTTTTTTAAAAAAACAAATAAAACCATAAAATTATAAAATAAACGGTAAAATGAGTTTGAAAATACATACCTTTAATTGGGAGGAAAAGTGTTTGACGTATGTGGTGATCACGACGGCAGACGGCGGTGAATGTAGTGCGTTCAAACGTTTTCTCGCTTTTTCAAACGGTGGGGACGGCGGCGTGAGATAAATCGCTGCCCGCGATAACTTATACGTGCATAACCATTCGAACGGTAATAGTTAATGTTCGAACGATAATATAAAACCGTTCGACCGTTATTATTTCAAGTTCGAACGGAAGCTTTGGAAGTTTATTAAAAAATATATTAAATATATACTATATTTATATTCCTATAAATTAGTATAATATATATACTATTATAGTAGATTATATATACTGTAATATATATGTAATATTATAATATATATTATAATAGTAGAATACTTTAAATGAAAGTATAATAACTTATAAAATATTTTTTTATAGTATAATAGTAATATATCATAATACTTTACTATCAAAGTGTTATTTATGATATATTAATATATATATAGTACCATATAATAGCATGTAGTACTCTATGGTATGAGTTTATACTTAACTAATATATGTCATATTATATATTCCATTATACTTTACCTACTAAAGTTATATATGAGTATAGCTTACTAATATACTATCATCTTATAAATTTCTCTACACTTTATTATGTGACCTTAGTGATATATATTATATGTGAGTATATATTACTAATACATATGATCTTAATAATATATATGATAGTATAGGTCACTATATATTATATATATATGATAATATATATTACTATATATACTATATATTTAGTATATATTACATTATATATGATAGTATATATAACTAATACATATGATGTTATAGTACTTTTCATTTAATGATGAAAAAAGTTATATTTAAACATAAAGGATATGTGTTCGAACGGTACTCGTACACCGTTCGAACACATATGTTAACGTTTGAACGTAAAAAAACATTCGAACGGAAAAGGCAAATGGCGGGAAAACATCCCGCCAATTAAAGACAGCTGGATTACCGTTCGAACGTAATTTGTTATAGTTCGAACGGATTATTGTAGTGGTTGGAAAATATCCCGCCAATTAAACTATTTATAATTAAAAAAATTATAAATAAACATTTACAATACCGTTTGAACAGTTAGAAATAAAAGTTCGAACGTTTAATTTTTGAGCGGAAATAAATCAATAACGTTCGAACATACTTTTTATACGTTCGAACGTGAAAATTAGGAGGGAATTATCTCCCGCTTAATATTTTCACGTTCGAACGGTTAGTAAATAACCGTTCGAACATGATTGTTCTTCAAAAACACGACAGAACCTCACAATTCTGTTTCTCTCCTCCTGCGCTGTGGTTGCCCGAAGATTACCCTTCGCATATCAGAGGTATTTTTTCTCAAACTAGTCTTTAAGCTCAAAAAAATTGTTCATCTCACTCCATTATTCTCGGATTAATACTTTTAGGATAGTTTGTGATTATTTTCGGATTATTCTTGGATTATTCTCGGATTATTTCATTTTCATCTTCAAAAATTCAGGTATTTATTTTAAAATAGAAATGTATGGTTTGAACTTAATATTTTGCAATGTTAGAAAGTTGTATGCTTTGAGATTGTTGTTTGTGTTTGTTAGAGTTTGTAATTAATGGAATTTTCGGCGTTGTTGAAGACGACTGGAATCTGGAATGAATACGTTCGAACGGGTTAGGATTACCGTTCGAATGTATTCATTTTGTTCGAACATAGGTTCTCATCGTTCGAACGGGTAATGACATTACATCAATACCGTATACAAAATACAAATAGTTTGGAATATATATAAATTATATGTACTACTAAATCACAAATAATTAGGACCAATTACCATTTAATATTGTTAATTATAAATTAATAAAATTAATTTTCAAATTAAAATATTACTAAATCTTTAAATTAAAATATAAATAGTTAAGATTTAATAATACTTAAATACTTAATTATAAATTAATAAAATTAATATTCAAATTAAAATACTACTAAATCTTTAAATTAAAATATAAATAGTTAAGATTTAATAATACTTAAATACTTAATTATAAATTAATAAAATTAATATTCAAATTAAAATACTACTAAATCTGTAAATTAAAATATAAATAGTTAAGATTTAATAATACTTAAATACTTAATTATAAATTAATAAAATTAATATTCAAATTAAAATACTACTAAATCTTTAAATTAAAATACTTAATTATAAACAGGTAAAACTAATATTTAAATTAAATTCTGGAATAAATCTTGAAATAATACCTACTAATTATTTTTTTGTTGTATTGTTGTATAAATAATATGTTGTTATTGTTTCACATATTCAAGCATATTTTGTATTGTTTATTCATCAAAATAAACCTTAGACCCGTTCGAGAGTTATCAATCCGGATGAATGCTTGATTGATAACTCTTGAATTGTCCAGAGTGGACAGTTTGGGATTGTAAGATCATTCTCGCAAACTATAGAACTATATCTGTTGTCGTCCAACATTATGATTTTGGTAGATTCATCCATTGTTCTCTGGATATGCAGTTTCGGTGATGGTGCAACGACGTGTTAATCGTCAGTGCACACAACCAGACGAGCATATTTGGATAACTATGGGGAGATGCTGCCGAAATTTTGTTGGACGTAACAGATATTTGCTCATAGGTTGGCGACTATGATCTTACAATCCCGAACGGGATAGGACCAACTACCCGGTGAAAGGTGGCATACTCATTAATTGGTACATGATACATGGTTGTTTGCTAATGCATTACAATATTGTTTGTAATGAATATAGTCGGCATGGATAAGAGTTGGATGAGAGTTAGCGATCGATTGGGTCAGAATTACAATGTATATGCTGAAGGTGTTAAGAAATTCTTAGAGTTTGCATTGGGTACATGTGATAGTGATGGGCGTATCAGATGCCCATGCAGAGAATGCAGGAATTTGCGTTCTCATAAGATAGACTTGGTGAGAGAGCATCTGTTTGTCAAAGGTATTGATAAGGGTTATACTGATTGGGTCTTACATGGTGAATCATATCCAACTTCATTTGAGGCTCCACATGAAGAAGAAGAGATCGATGAAGATGTACAACCAGAGATTGTTGGAGATGATTACGATGAGGATATGGAGGAAATGTTAGGTGACATCGGTGCGGGAATGTTTATGGATCAAGGTGACACGGACACATCAAGCTCAAGTGATGGGAGCCATAACACTTTTGCACGCTTGTGGAATGATTCACAGCGTGAGCTATATGCAGGATGCAGAAGACATAGTAAGTTGTCGTTTACCGTAAGATTGCTTCACATAAAATCAATATGTCGATTATCTATTAAGGCAGTCAATATGTTACTTGAGCTGTTTAAAGAGGCACTGCCGACAGACAATACTTTACCTCGTAACTTCTATGAAGCAAAAAAGTTGAAACGAGGACTCGGATTTGATTACAACGTAATACATGCATGTAAGAATGACTGCATATTATTTTGGCGAGAGAATGAGCAGTTGAACGAGTGTCCTATATGCCACGAGTCAAGATGGACATCGGACAAGGCAAATGTTCCGCAAAAGGTCGTACGCCACTTTCCATTGATACCTAAATTACAACGATTATTTATGTCACGCGCAACGGCTGTAGATATGACATGGCACTCATCAGATAGAGTAAGGAACGATAATATTTTGTCACATCCTGCTGACTCCCAGGTGTGGAAGGAATTTGATCAGGAACACCCATGGTTTGCTGAAGAACCGCGTAATGTAAGACTTGGGTTGGCAACAGATGGATTTAATCCTTTTGGGAACATGAGTACTAGTCATAGTACTTGGCCAGTTGTACTTATGCCATATAATTTACCACCGTGGAAGTGTATGAAAGATCTATATTTCATGATGAGTTTGCTCATCCCAGGTCCGAGGTCACCGGGAAATGATATAGACATACACTTACAGCCATTGATTGCAGAATTGAAAGATTTGTGGGAGAATGGGGTTGTCACATTTGATTCGTCAACAGGCAAGTCGTTCAAGATGCATGCTGCGGTGTTGTGGACAATAAATGATTTTCCAGCTTATGAGAATTTGTCAGGTTGGAGTACTAAGGGGAAAATGGCATGTCCAACTTGTAACAAATATACAAAATCTGAATGGCTTACGTACGGGAGGAAATTATGTTTTATGGGTCATCGTCGATTTTTACCTGGTGACCATAGATGGCGTGGAAATTCTAGAATGTTTGATGGAACTGTTGAATGGGGCCAACCTCCACCATATTTGTCTGGCGAAGATGTACTTGCACAATTTATAGATGTTGGTTGTAATGAATTTGGTAAAAAACAACGAAAGAGAAAACGAGCTACGAATGAGTTGAATTGGACAAAGAAGAGTATATTTTTCGAACTCCCGTACTGGTCGAAGTTAAAATTACGACATAGCCTTGATGTCATGCATATTGAAAAAAATATTTGCGAATCCATACTGGGAACATTGATGTCAATTGAAGGAAAAACAAAGGATATAATAAACTCAAGGAAGGATTTGAAGCGGTTGGGAATAAGACGGGAAATGCAGTTGCAAGAAAATGGTTCGTCTGTCTACATGCCGATTGGGTGGTATACATTGTCAAGGAATGAAAGGGTTACATTTTGTGAGTGGCTAATGAAGATCAAATTACCGGACAGTTATGCCTCGAATCTAACAAGGTGTGTGAGAACAAATGATTGGAAAATAACTGGATTAAAAAGTCATGATTGTCATGTTTTCTTACAGCGTATCTTGCCTATTGGTATCCGTGGGTACTTGACCAGAGATGTGCGCGTGGCTTTGACTGAGTTGGGTGCATTTTTTAAAGACTTATGTGCTAGGACGTTGAATGTAGAAGCTTTGGATCGAATGGAACGAGAAATTGTCATAATATTGTGTAAGCTAGAAAGTATTTATCCACCGTCATTCTTCGATGTCATGGTTCACCTAGCCGTTCATTTGCCACGTGAGGCTCGACTTGCAGGACCAGTTCAATATAGATGGATGTATCCCATTGAACGATTTCTTGGAAAGTTGAAACGTACAGTGGGTAACAAGGCCCGTCCAGAAGGATCAATTGCAGAAGCATATATTGACGATGAGTGGCATACCTTCTGTTCCAAATATTTCCACGGAGTTGACACTCGGTTTGATCGGCCAGAAAGAAACTTTGACGTTGACCGAGCAAAACAACGGAATATATTTTCTGTGTTTTCCCAACAAGTTCGTTCAATTGGTGCAGTGCGTGGTTATGACTTGTGTGGAAGAGAGTTCGAGAAAGCTCAGTGGTACGTGCTGAACAATTGCCCTGAGATAGAGAACTACTTGAAGTAAGTTATAACTTTTTCTTAATTAAAATTGCCTTATTACTTTTAAAAAAATACAAAATATAAAATATTTGTGGTAATCATCAATTTCAGTGATCATATTAACGTGCTCAAGGAACTAGGAGTAAATGATATAAACCAGAAACATGAAGAGGAGTTCCCGAGATGGTTTGAAGAACGGGTAATGAAATTACATATGCGTTACTCAATAACAAATTAAAAAATATTAATTTCAACTTTGATATAGTATATGCTTTACTTAATATGTAGGTTGTACAATTGCATGCGAATAATCCAAATGATATATCTGATGAACTGTATGCATTGGCGCGTGGCCCATCGAGACGCGCTGCTCGATATTCTGCATGTATTTCTCGGGGAAGTAGGTATCACACACTGGATTGAGATTGTTATAGGAAAACCCAAAATAGTGGTGTCCTAGTCGAAGGAAGTCATGATGGAGAAAATATTGATTTCTATGGAGTTATTGTCGATATAATTGAATTGAAATATTTGGGAGAGCTTGCGGTGTATCTGTTTAAGTGTGATTGGTGGGATTTAAGCAATCCTCGTACTGGAGTCCGTGATGATGAATATTTTTTGAGTGTTAATACATCAAAAAAATGGTATGAAGATGATCCTTTTATTTTGGCTTCTCAAGCATCTCAAGTATTCTACTTAGATGACCCGAAGTTAGGAAATCAATGGCGAGTAGTTCAAAAATATTCTCCAAGAAATATATATGATGTTATCCCTCAGGCGGAAGGACAAGATAAAGAAGAAGATGACTCTTCTACTCAAGAAGCATACCAAGAGAGTCAACCCGCCTTAAATTTGTTTGTGGATTTGAGCCAGTACGAGATGATTCCATTAAATAGAGAAGATATTGAGGCTGAAATTGTTGATGCGACAGTTGAGGAAAATGTTGAATCATCTGAAGTATCTACAGATGATGAGAGCGAATTGTCAAATGAAACTGATACAGATTCTGATTGACCAATTATGTGTTAACATTACACTTGATGACAAATATTTTACTTATTGAATGTATCAGTAGTTTGAAATTATGCCGCCAAAGAGGAAGGAAGTTCGCAACCCATCTCCACCTGTTCCAAGCTCTCCTTCAGACTCACCATTAGAGATTGATTCTACAGAACAAGGTAAAAATCTAATACTCATAAAAGTTATTAATTAAGGTCCTATAATGGAGATATAAATGAAAATGATTACAATGTTATATTTTATAGAATCTACAGTACAATCTCGTCAAGGTCGAGGCACCACTAGAGGGGTGACGTTGGAAAAATATCGGAAGGTGGGTAAGATCAAGGTTAACATTCCTGACGAACATACTGGGGGCGAAGGACAACCAGCAGCTTGGCTTGCATCACATGTGGGTGCTCTTACACGAACTTACGCACCTTTGGCAACGACTTCATGGAAGAAAGTCCCCCAAGATGTTAAAGAGCTTATCAAGAAGCGTTGTTTGGTAATGTTTAAAACATTGATTTAGTATAATAAATTTCTATATTTTACTTAAATTTAGAAAATTATAAATGATAATGTGTTTGTGACTATTTTTTTAAGGATGATTTCGAATTAAATTTTGGTCGGAGAGAGGAGCGTAAGACTGTGGAAGAGCTTATGGGTAATGCATTTCGCAAATATAAGGCGAGGTGTCATGAGCATTATAATAAGTTTGAGAAGAAGGAAGATGCACGCCAACATCCTTTCCAGGATGTCCGACCTTCTGAGTGGGAAAAACTTTGTGACATGTTTGACGAACCATCATATCAGGTATAATGAAATTTAATTATTTTACTTGTCCTATCTATCATTTCGCTTCATAATATTTTCAATTTTTTTGCAGGAGCGAAGTTATATAAACAAAACAAATAGATCAAAATTGAAGATTAATCATCATGCAGGCTCAAGATCTTTCCATCGCCTTTCTAAGAAATTGGTATTGCTATTTTTTTTATTGGATATAGTTAATTATTTGGATGAATCATAATGACTTTATATCTTAACACATTTATTGTAGCAAGATTCAGATACTAATTATGATTTGACAAAATTATATGCTGCATCGCACACTGATCGTAATGGAGAGTGGACTCATCCTGATGCTCGTGAAAATTATGTAAGTTTTATAACCTGTTTTAAATAAATATGTTAGAATATTTATGACGATATTAATTCTTTATCTTATATATGGCTAGGATAAAATGGTTGCCCTACGTGCTGAATCTGCGTCAGATCAAAATTCCTCAACAAGTGATAAGGACATTTTTACACAAGTCCTGGGTCAACGTTCAGGATATTTGAGGGGTTTGGGTCGTTGTGTAAAGCCTGGTCCCTCTTCCTCTTCTTCTGGGAATGCATCTATGACTTCTATAGCGCTAGAGAATGCGAATTTCAGAATCGAAGAATTGACTGCAAGACAGCATGAGTTAGAGGCTCAATTGGCAAAACAAGCAGATATGGAGATGCGCCTCAAACAACATGAAGAACAACAAGAAGAGTTCAGAAGACAGATGCAACTCCAAATGCAGCAGCTTATGCAACAGTACGGGCCTCCAAGCAACTGATGGATTTTGAGATTATCTATTTATGTACGAACAATACTCGTCTCGTTCTGTTATTTATTTAGTTTGCGCTTATTTTAACACTTTTGTGAGTGTTAAATAGTTTCTAATGTATTTTTTCAAATAGTATGAATGTCTATTTGGTTTTCTATTATTGATTTAAACTAAAGAGATATCGTTTGAACGAACGTAAAACGTTCGAACTCTATGTAACGACAATAGCGTTCGAACGTAAACGTATTGTTCGAACGAAATTTATGTTCGTAGAGTTCGAACGATCACACAACGTTCGAACGTAACTAATTTCAGTCTTGTTCGAAAATAGCCTATACCGTTCGAACCCATATACCGTTCGACCTGACCATTTAACGTTCGAACACAAAGACAATTCATAACGTTCGAACGAATTCATGTGTGTTCGAACATATTTCGAAATCGTTCAAACATGTCACTACTGTTCGAACTTAAAATTTTTTCCGTTCGAACTATTTTCTGGGACGAATTTAAACCGTGACAAAAAAAAATTTCGTTCGAACGTGTTCGAACGGTTTCCTTCAATTTCGTCCCAAAAGAAATTTTTTGGGACGAATTGGTAATTTTCGTCCCAAAATACCTTTTGGCACAGTGATATTGGAACGACTTTGGGACGAATTTTTTTCGTCCCAAAACTTGTTTTGGGACGAAATTGGGGTCTTTTGGGACGAAAATTTTTGTCCCAAAAGACCCTTTCTGTTGTAGTGGTAGTACACTATATAAATAAATAACAGCTAGCTAGCTAGCACTACTTTTTCAAATAAACGAGATTTCATGAATAAATAATTGGTATAAACTAAAACTCTAGAGTATGATTGAAAATCAAGTTTATATATATATATATATATCCTTTTTTTTAAAGAAAAATCCTCACCAATTGTCGGTCCAAGACTAATCCAAAGAAATATATGACATTATATGAAATACTACCAATTAAATCATGTGGTTAGAATAGATCATATGCATAAAGGGAGGCTCTTCGGACTGGATCACCCTCCAATAAAACACAACCTCGTCACTTCATTACTTTTGTTATTGTGAACACAGCTGCAGCAGATCGGCAAAAATGACTTGAGCCCGTCCTCATCGCTCTCAAGTTCTCTCTCTCTACTATCTCAAGTACTCTCTCTCCTCAAGCATTTTGAGATATTTATCTCTGCTATGAAGTTGATGGGATGATGAAGCTGGACAGATGATGATTTAGAAATGGGCCAGGGACCATTACTTAAACGAACCGTTTTGAAGTAAAGCCACGAAAGAAGATCGCAGCATAAGAGAGGGAGCAACACTGCATTTTACATTCAACTTCTAGAAGACAATTTTATTCTTAAGTCTAGTAATTTACTATTTTACCCTTGTAATTTAGTTTTTAGATTTCTATATGTACGCACGTAATTGGAGGTGTTAGTTGCCTGTCTGAAAGGGTTATGGTGAGGTGGGGGAACACATAGTAGGTATTGATGAAAATTGTAAGAAGATTTCCGTAGTCTGGAGGTTGGGTGTGCCTCGAACAATGCCCAATTATCAATACAATTTCCTTGAGTCACTATCTTGTACAATTTTAGTAGTTATTTATTATACAAATTGCAAAGGTCTTTACAATTGGTATCAGATGCACTAATCCTTGATGGCTGACAACACCAAATCCAAACACCAGGAGGTCCTTCAACGCCGGGATACCTAGGAAGAATGAATGCATGGCATGAAAGAAAGGATGCATACTATCTGGGAGGAAATTGCCCAGCTCACCTTGGTGACTAACTAGGCTGCTCAGGTAGTTTAGAGGGATCCAGACCTGCACCACGACCGAGAGCTTCATGACTTATGCAAGAAAAGCCACAGATGGTGAGACTTGATTTTTCCCATTTCGATGAGAACAACCTAGCATGTTAGGTTTTCAAGGCCACCCGCTATTTTGAGTATGATCAAACATCACCTGCATAGAGATTATTAATGGCATCATATTATATGGACGGAGAAGCACTAATATGGTACCAAGATGCAGCAGAGACTGGTTAATGTAACAGTTGGGAAACCTTCACTAAAGCATTGTTGACTTGATTTAGACCAACAACCTATGACGATCCAATGGAAGCACTCACACGGTTCAAACAAGTTATCATGGTAGTCACCTATAAGGCTTAATTTGAAACACTTTCCAACAGGTTGAGGAGTCTCTCAGAAACACACAAGTTGAGCTATTTTCTGAATGGGTTCAAAGATGATATTCGACTTCCCATTTGGATGTTGAACCCATGGAGCCTGAATGTTGCATTCGGCTTAGACCTTGAGAATCTTCAAAGGTAGAAAATGCAGTCGAACTAGTCCACCAGAATACGTAGGGAAATAAATTCCAAGGCCGGTCCTCGTTCATTTGTTCATCTGGCGTGAGAAATAAATATTTCTGAACTCAGGATTGAGATATGAGCTCGAATACATAGAGTACGGGCAGACAACTTGTGCTAGTCTAGGGACTCGACTTTTGTTGGACAAGGGGTTGGCGAGTCTAGAGACTTGGCCTTACCCCACAATGAGTCTAGGCACCTGACTTCGTGGCAAGTCTAGGGACTTGGCTTTGTTGGACAGGGTGTCTGCAAGTCTAGAGACTTGGCCTTACCTCGCAGCGAGTCTAGGGACTCGAGTTCGTGGCGAGTCTAAGGACTCGACTTTGTTGAGCGGGGGTCAGCGAGTCAATGGAGCCGATTTCGTAGCGAGTCTAGGGACTCAACTTTGTTGAGGGGGAGTCGGCGAGTCTAGGGACTTGTATTCGACAATTGTACCACGGTGAGTCTAGGGACTTGACTTTGTTGCATAGAGGCGGTCGTTCGTGCTGAGTTGCTCTATCAGAGCGCAAGGCCACGTGACCGGTGCTTCGCTCTACAAGAAGTGGTTTTGTTAGTATAAATGAACGCATGTAAATTTTTAGAATGACAAACCGAAGAGTTTTAGCCGTTGTGGTTAATCTTTTTGCTTGACTAAAAAATTGTTTGCTGTTGGTAGTGACTCCCGCATAGGTGAACCCGAGCAAAGGAACACCGTGTAGACTCAGTTTGTCTCGAGGATAGTGGGCTATGGAGATGTCGAGCCAGTAGGCTGAGGAGGTGCCAACCAGATCATTCGGTGCTGAGCAGGTAACTCTAGTGCTACGTGAGGTGCTGTCCCAAGCTAGTGGGGTGCCGAGCAGGTTGTTTCTGACCTGGTGACTCCCGAGCAGGTGGTTCCCGAGTTGGTGAGGTAGCTTTTAAGCAGGAGAGGTGCAAAGCGGAGGTTCCTGAGCTGAGAAGTTGCCTACCCGAGCGGAAGAGATACGGAGGTTCTCAAGTTGACAGGTTGTTTATCCGAGTTGGTGGGCAATGGAGATGTTGAGCTGGTGACTTCCGAGCAGCAGGTTCCCGAGCTAGTGAGGTGGCTTTTTGAGCAGAGGAGTCCCGTGCCGGTGAGGGTCTGAGCTGAGAGATCGTGATGTGTGCGACTAGTTGAGGAAGACCGATGCAGCACGTTGCATGTGCCATGCACCGTGAGTTGAAGGTGATCCGCGTTGGGCGAAGCAGTCATACACAGTCGAGGAGGTGGTTGAGGGATATGCCTGGCTGTGTAGGGCGTGCCGCCACTAGGTTGGCTGAGCTGATGGAGTGCCGAGCGGAGGGGCATGTCGTTGTCCCGTGCACACAACAAGGTGCACACGGGGTGGGCAGTTAACGGTCCTCGTGGATGGGGGCCATAGTGGCTAAGCCAGAGAACGCCGGCGGTCCACGTGGTGACTGCTGGCAAAGTAGCTATGCGCATGGCCGGAGGCCGCAAGCCCTTTGTCGTGCGCACGACAATGTGCACTAGGATTCATGGCCATTGACCACCACGTGCCAGCCACGGGTGTCGGGGACACCATCGGGGTTGCCAAACGACGCCAGTTGAGACCTTGGCTTCCTCCCAGACTGCACCGTAGCTGGGCCGTGCCATGGTCTCGTGTGCACGGCGAGGTGCACATTGGGGAGAGCTAAAACCCGCCGGTGGTCCACGTGGTGGATACCAGCGGGCCAACTGGGCTCGTAGCAGAGGCGCTGCGAGCCATTAGGTGCATTGCAACGTTCACCCATGGTGCACTGTGCATGGCATTATGCATGTCATGCACAACAGACAGGAGAGCCGGAACCCGCCGGCGGTCCACGTGGTGGACGCCAACTGGGCTTGCGGCAGAGGCGTTGCGAGCCACTAGGTGCAAGGCCACATGCGCCCATGGTGCATTGTGCATTGCACTGCAGCAACGTGAGTGAATGTCGCTGTGCACTTAAGTGCGCAGTGTCCTTCCCATATTGTGTTCGTGCCCTGCATGAAATAAGAGTAGAGCAGCTGGGTGTACCTATCTGAGGGGAGTTTCACTGGTTCAGTCGAGGATTTATTTAGCGTGCTGGAAAGTTATCATTCTCTCATCTCCAGCTTAGAAAGTGATCAGATCCCACAAACGACGTCACTGTTGATGTTCTAAAAATTGCACAACAGGCTGGAAGGGGAGAAATAGTCCTTCCCAACCCATTAGGGCGACTTGGGCCTCGACTGGAGTTGTTAGAAGCTCCCGACAGTGTGCTAATGCAGCTGTATAGTGTCGGTGCGTACGTCCATGGCGGTGAAATGCGTAAAGAAAATAAGAGAAGGTGTACACATGGATTTACGTAGTTCGGTATAATGCTTACGTCCACGGGCGTCTGGAGAGGAGAAATTCACTATAATATTCTTGTTTACAGTCTCTCATGATCTCTCATTCTTCACTGTACAATGGTGACTTCGGATACATTTACTGGAGAAAAACCCTTTATTGGAACTCCATGTTCCGAGGTTGAAGGAGCAATCGAAGAGGAAGATGAAGTCGAGAGAGGTCCCGCTAGTCATCTGGCTGAGGGCTTTTTATCCAGCCTGCAGTGATGGGACCGAACCCCCTTGGCGTGGAGTTTTGTTACTCATCATCCACACATACTATACACTATATTTATTTTTATTTATTTAAAATTTTTTAATTTGTTTTGAGTTTTATTCTTTTTAAATTAACTGGGTTCTTTTATTCATCATCTATATATCACATATTTGGTAAAAGAAAAAAAATAAAAAATAAAAAAAATTATATAATGTATAATTCATAATGTGAGGATGAGGATTAGAATTTTTTCTTAGCCCGTGTCAACTCCTCCCTTTTTCCCATTTCCTCTAACAGTATCCATACCTCGTGAACTCCTGACAACCCCTCGCCTACTTTCCTCTGCTTTGAAGCCCCTGTCAGCCTGCTCCACATAACATTGTTCCCCATTCCTATCATTCTGTCTTATCCTCTAATTTGGCCTAGTATATTCGACTTTTATATTTTATCCCCTCACATCTTGCATATCAAATATCCACCTCCTCTGCGTTCAAATTATTACTTTCATCATTCTTTTCTACCGGTGTAAGTTACTGTTGTGATTTTTTATTTTATTTTATTTTATTTTTACTTATTAATTAATAAAGTATTTTTTAATAATATTATGATTTTTTTATTTTTTTAAATAAATATTTAAAAGTATTAAAAAATATATGCATTAAAAAGCAAACAAAAAAATAAAATCCTATAACTTATGGTTGCTGCAAGCGGGAGCTGTTGCCGTAGAGCCATCTAAAAATTAAGGGAAGAGAAAATGAGACATATTACTCTACACGGACCGAACCCGGTTCGCCAGAAATGCAAAGCGTCAACTTTTTCACCAACCCATATATTCGTCGACACCGGTCTAGCCGGAATTGACCATCGAAAGTAAAAGCGATCCGATCCCACCCGATTGGCTCATCGATCATACCCACAGCGCGAAAATCAGGACGATACAAATTCTACTCCAGTCTCTCCGCCCGACTCTATTTGGTTGAAGGGAAGGTTCTTCTATTCCCTCGTTTTGTGGTAACCAAACGGTGGGTTTGTGATTCAATTTATATTATTCAGGTTAATAATATTGTCTCTGGGTTGAAGTTTATTATGTTACTATTTGAAAATTATAATTTCTTTCACTGCGAATACTTGAAAAATGAGTGTACTTTCTATTCCAAATATAATTATTTTGAACTTATATGTTTATAATCTGTTTGTTTATTGAGATATTGGGGAAAAGAAGTTTATATTTTGGATCGCATGCTTTATGGCTGTTCTAGTTTTTGAAAAATTGTAGAAATTTACCATAGCTCGGTCTAGTGGCAATACTTTTTTTAGGTTCAAGTGATAAATTCTTCCATAACATTTTGGGGTTGCTTGAGGTTTCAATGGATATTTGAATAGATGGTGTTGATTTTAGCATAGCAAGTCATTTGATTGGAATGAAGCGAGTTTCTGAATTTGGAATCCATATATATGTGTTGTCGTAGTTCGACAAGCTGAAGTTATGTGCGGTTATAATAAACGAAACTAGCAAACAAGATAGTTGTTATTAATCGTGTCTTTCGACAGGAAAATTGCTTGAATCAATTTGGAAGTTCAGTCCTGCGTGAGATGGAAAATGATAATGACTTTACGTTTTGTCAGGCAAGTGTGGTACTTACATACTGTATGATGGAGTTATAACTTGTTGTCTTTTTGAATTGGCATTAATTGATCAAGTATGTTGACATTTAGCTATGTTAAATTACATTTTATTTGGGGTGATCTAAGAAATTCATGAATGTTTGTGCGGTTAAAATCAATTACAATTGACTAATGGAACATAGTGTTAAAAAAGAAAATTCCTGTACATGTCCTGTGTACTTGGACTTTTGCCTATTCCTATGATCAATAAATATTATTTATTGATAAAAAAAATTACTTTTTTGTTAGGGTGCTTTTCAACTTTAATGATTTTATCTGAATACATTGTTTATGGTTATAAATTTAGGTTAGCTTACCTGTTGACCAAGAAGGTCATGAGACAAAGAAGCTCGTGTCGGATATTGGTGGTATTACTATAAAAGATGAATTCTCTGATGGCAGTAATAATAGTCAGAATGACAGTCTTTTGAGGAATGATAAAGTGCCAGATGATACCACCTCTAAGAAGCAGGGTACAGTTGGTTCCTTGTCTTTCAATGTTACTGATATGTGCTCTCTGAAACAATCAATGGAATTTTCAAGACCAGTCGCATCAGGAGATGCTGGAGGTTCCGTTAACGAATTCCAGGAACAGACTGTCGCAAAGAAGCCAGCACCTCGAGCCAAGGTCCCTTTTGAGAAAGGATATAGCCAAATGGACTGGCTTAAGCTTACTCGAACACATCCTGACCTTGCAGGTACTTGGTGAAAACATTTCTTTGTGACTCTTCTCTTCATATTTTGCTGCATGTTATTTGATTCTAATCGTTATTGGTTCACTTGTAATCTACTATTGTCTCACATGTCTCACGCCCTCTCCTGGGTTGTGCCCTTTTCACCTTCTACAGTTAGTATTTTTACTTCTGAAAAATACTTGAATAGACATCTTTTGCAAATTAGGAAGTTTTTCCTTCTTTTTTTTTTTTTTAATCTTTCAAAATGTTCCCATATGCTTTTCAAAATTTTGACGCATTTATGTCTTTATTTTTATTTTTTTCCTCCTGACTAAATAAAACATCATCATAATAAAGTACAATCCCTTTAGTCCGGTTCATAATGTTTCGATTCCATTCCACAATCATGTGGGGGCTTGCTCTTCCTCCTCCAACTAAGGGCAGTTTTGATAGATAAAAATGTCCATTGCTTGCAGCTAGATGGTGCTGGGCTTGTTACTGGTTGCTTATGCATCTAGTTTTCCCATATTGTGAACTTTCTACATTAATTAGTGGGGACACTCGCCCTTCTTTATAGTGCGTATGAACCAAAATTTAGTTATACTGGCTGACCTTGTAAATCAAGTTCAATTTGTTGTAATGTCTTTTTACTTGTTAATGTATTTCACTGACTGTAAGGTTCTTGATTCCAGGATTAAATGGACAATCAAATAAGAGACTTATTTCTATGAATGAAGTTAGACAACATCGGGAAGAAGGTTCCATGTGGACTGTTTTGAAGGGTCGTGTGTACAATATATCTCCATACATGAGGTTTCATCCTGGAGGTATGGAAATGATCTTCTTAAGTTTCATCTCTTTCTTGGCCGAATTTTTATTCAAAAATTTTGTTGTGCTGAGTGACTTAGTAGCACATTGTTGGATTTCAGATTCTCTCAGTTACCTCAATTGAATAATAAAGGAAACCAAAATAATGTTGTGTTGTAGTGCTCCAACCAATTAACGTTTCTGATGGCCATCTAGCATCATCTCCACTCTTAAACTTGCACTGTTTGATGATAATATGTTTAAAGTAATTGTGTCATGTTAGCACTGGAATGTTGTCTAGTCGAGGAGTTGTATTACGCACCCCCCCCCCCCCCCACCCCAATAAAAAGCTACTGTATGTCTTCATATGTTGCCAGTTTTGCTTTCTCATCCAAAAGTTCGTACATGTGGTATAGATATGCTTGTTACTTGATAGAAAAATATGAACTTGTTTCTTCTTAGTACTATTTGTTGCTCGTCTATCATTTTCTTCTCTTTTTCAGAAGATTTCCTTTTTCAGGTGTTGATATGCTGATGAAAGCAGTGGGAAAAGACTGCACATCCTTATTTAGTATCCTTTTCTAGATTTTTCTTCTTTTCAGTGATGTCTTCTGATCATGCCTCAATGTTAGTTGTGTTTCTTTGGATTCGAGACAATTTTACTCCATTCAACGCTTTGGTTGGTTTTCACTTCTTGGACTTTTCTGAAAGAACCTTCTTTCTTCCTTACTTTTTTTTTTCGGGGTGGGGGAGGGTTGGTTTCTTAACAAGAGACTATATTTCAGGGCTTCAACTCTCAGTTGCTAGTGGTTTTTCTCTTCCTTTCCCCTGTTGAGAATTGCAAGTTGCATATTCCCTTTCCTTCAACCTAATGAGAATTGTTATGGTATACAATCCTTAATACATTTTCTCAAGATAAATACCATGCTTGGGTGAATGCCGAGTTTTTACTAGAGAAGTGCCTTGTGGGTACACTGGAAGTTAGTGGATGAAGGGCAGAAAGAATGGAGTAATTTAGAAGTGGTGTTAAGCCTCGTTCATCGTCATGCTAGCCGATTGGTGTTGAAACTCTTTTTCCATTTAATTGTATCCTGAAATTAATGTCACAGTAAAATGACACCCTATTTTTATGGTTGGGATTACTTTATTGTTCCATCATCTGGAATTAATAATAATTCACATGTTTTGGCATAAGATTTCAAATCTTACAAATCAAATTATATCATATGGATAGTGTAGAGGCCTTAGACTAGCAGTACTCTTTTTCTATCCATGAACTATCAGTTGCTTTCTGGATGTGTGTTGAACTGCAATTATTCCCGTCTAAAAGCAAGGTGTATAAGAGATGCCTTTTATCCCTATAGGTCGGTCATATATTGTGGCATTCCGCTATATAAAGATACCAGATTCTGTTTGTAATTATCCTCTGAAGCCTTTAAATTTTCTCATTGAAGAATTATTCACTTTCCATGTCTGCATAAGCATAGTTCACGTACACAAGATATTCATTCCCACCATATATTTGCCGGCATAGAAAATCACATAGCTTTCTGATCTGACACCAGATGAGGCAGAATAATACCTTCATTAAACAGAGGATCCAAAACAATTTTGATGACGAGTTCAAGAATATCATAAGCCTAATCAACGGTCAAATTCACAAAAAACAGGACCCAATTAACTTAGCAAAATCTCATCACAATAGGAAGCAGTGGGGTTAAAAAAAAAAGAAGAGCACAAGATAGATTACATCTAAGCTACAGGGACAACCCGAACTTGATCAAGAATAGGACCACAAAGAGATCCAAAGTCATCGATTCTGGTATGGTAGAAGGAGCTGAAGAATGTGATTCTGGTCCTGGTCGAGAGTGCTTTAAACTTGAAACTGGCCTTCTTGAACCTGCCTTTGCCTTGGGATTTGAAGGGGACTTTCAAGGTATCTTTAGCAGCAAATGCTTCAACCATCATTGATCCATGACAACCATTCTTTGCATCTCCAACAGTAAATGTAAGATTATAGAATCTGTTGGGAAGTGTTCTGACAATTTGTGCAATGGCACTTTCTCCCCTTGCAACAAGTTCCACTGCCGCAAGTCCAAAATGTACACTGAAGTGTTTTGAGTCTATGAACTTTACCGCTTTGAGGGATTCAATGATCCAACCAAGGAGGGGTGATGTGCGATCTTCCTGTCTTGGAGGAAGGAGAACTCAATGGGAAGAATTAACTAGACGGTAGGGACCCTCCTCGTAGCCTGGATTCTTGACCAAGTTGTCTGCAAGAAATCATTGAAAGGTATTGATGAAAACCTAAGTTGTTTATAGATTTAAAGAAACAAACACAAATCTCGCTATATCAACGTGATGCTAAGGTAGTAATTTAGATACAAGCTACACAAATAATTGGCAGAGACAAGGGAGAAAAAAACAGAGTTAGACTCCTGGCAGGAAGTGCAAGTCCAGATCCGATCAATACTACTGTTCTTATCAAGACTACAACATATTGTTTGGACTCGCGGAAACACACAAAATGGCAGATAAATTGAGACCAAATCTCATGGATGTACAGATCAAATCGATCATAAGCACATCTTGCAAATCAGATGAAACTGAGGAAACTAACTTTTGACAAACGGCACTATCCCATATGACGGATCTAGCTCTCCAACACAACAAGTAGAATAGACATGTGCTTACACATGTAGAAGACTTCCAAAAATGGATTTCTATAAGTAATAGGGCATAAAGGTTTGGATACCACAACACAAGCTGAAGGAAAAAGAGGTGAAGTGTGTGTGTTTCTCACCAGCAAAGTTAGGAAAATCAATATTGTCTCCAGAAGTAGAATAGAATGAGGATTGAAGAGTAGTTATCCTCTTTACCTTTTGTGGGCCATAGAGGGAAGAGCTTCTTGATCGCAACCTCATCCAAGAGTGGCCCACAAGCAGGTCCTCTTGAGTCCTAGGATTGTGGAATTTCACGGTAACAACATTAGAAGTAGCAATAAATCCCCATGCGGAAGTGTCACCTCCATTACTACTGTAGAGTGTCTGCAGAGGGTCTCCTTTCTGAGGAGGCACTGAGACCCCCAAAACCTCTTCTTGTGTGCATGTTCTTGATGCTCATGCCCCAAACGTCAGAGCATAAAGGGCACCTGGTTTGACCTTTACGGTCTGAGAGATTGAGGCCTCATTGCCAAGCCTTACCGCATGGACACCGTGAGCAACAGTAAAGTACATGCCGCCAGGCTGTGGCCCGCCAGAGACGTACTCCACCAAGCCATTGATTTCCCACTTGGGCAGTGCATATTTTCCTTTGAGTACTGTTTTCTTGAGGTCAGTTGGTTTCGGTCTTTCTTCAAAGTTGCCATTACCAAGGTATCCTGCGGAATCATTGCAGAGCAATAGCAAATGAAAATTGTTGAAAATATAAATATATCAAATTTAAGCATCTCTCTCACACAAACACACACCTGTACACAGATTATTTTCATGTTCCAACAAATGTGTACTTGTGTGTGTGAGAGAGAGATGCTCAAATTTGATACAACAAACCACTCCACAATGTGCACATGAAAAGAACATAGAACAGATCAGATTACCATGAACTCTAAAGCTAAGCCAAACTGTTCAGAATGGCGTGAGAGAGGAGAGGGGGACAGGGACGGGGGAAGAAGGCTCCCAATAAAATAGATCAACTTTGGTGCAGAGAAACCGTCACAAGAAAAATGCAAAACTGAGTAAAAAAGAACAAAGATCCAGTTCAACGGCACAAATCGTAGACTAAACCAAATGGGGATTATACATAAGCATTACCTTCCAAAGCTGCAAAAGCAGGACCAGCGAGCAAAAACAAGGTGGCGGCAAGCAAAAGTTTGATTTCCGCTTGCATTTTCATGAGGAAACTGGAGAAGCTAGCTCTGGGGAGAGAGAATGCATACGATCGGTGGAGGAGGAAGATAAGTTCCAGAAGCCAATTCAGAAATTCCATCTCATTGGCATAAATATAATCCTACCCCATCACCAAAATAAGAACGGGAGAAAAAAAGAAGAGAGATAAATAAATTACTAATATACTACCTTAAATTGTCTTGGGAATGTGCTGCCGTCGGCTTTTGCTTTGCGGTTGTTTAAAGGGAATGAAAGTATTGTCTTCCACAGGACTAAAGAAAAATACAGCTCTTTATATGTTGTTTGTGTACAATTCTCTTTGAGCTAGCTCTTGCTATCTGACATTCTAGAACTGGTGGCATCAAAGTTACATATTAAACTATGAAATCAAACACTTAAGGAGTATCGATTAGTTTCACCCAGCTCTTTTGCCCTTGTTTTATCTATCTTTTACATATCTCTCTGCATCTTTGCAGCCTATATTTTCTTGAAATCAGCTTACCCCAAGAGATGAGCTTGTAGTCATGGACAACCAATTGTTATTCCCAGTGATGTACATTCTTGAACTGTCATGATGGGTTTTCAGATAGTGCCTGCTATTGTCAAGTGGCATTGAAGACCTGTAGTGCAAAAGGTTGGCTTACTTTGATCTCCGCCAGAAGGTAGAGAGAAGGTAGCCTTGTCCTTGTACTGATCCTAGTTCGTATCACAAATATTGCAGATATGTACTTCACTATTATTGCATTATTGGATTGGGGAAAAAAAAGAAGATGCTTTGAACATGATGATTGTTCATGCAGGCTCTAGTAGCTAGGATTAAGCTAATTAGTAACATGATGATTGTTGGGAGTGAAATGAGCATTCTAAGCATTCTAAGATCTTTTTTCCACATATATTATATATACATGAATTCTTTGTTATGTTGCAACAACCTCTTTGTTTGCCTCAAGGGTGGTCGTGTTGCTGTTATGCAATGTCTTCATCACATTTTTCATCTTCTTTGGTTGATCGTTCATCGAATCATGGTCCAAAATGTTCATGCAGGTTGATGGCACATCTCAAATTCTCGAACACCCCAAGAAATCCAAGATGGCCTTTCTTTTCTTGTCCTAAGTACAATAAGGAGGTCAATACTAATTACTAAGTGTTGTAATAGGTTTAAAAGTGTACCAAATTATGTAACTTTCTTAAGGTTGTAAAAGTGCTCCAACTGTGTACCAAACTCTCAGAACATGTAATATTTATTTAATATATTAGGAAGTGTTGTTATCTTTTCAACGATTCTTATTGTTATGTTTTCAATACTCTCAGAATATCAATGATGGCAAATGAAACATGAAAAAATGGAACTAGCATATACTACCAGGATTTTGAAAATTATAATGACCATTATGGTTTACTCAAACAAGTTGCAAAATACATTGAATTACAACAATACACCAATACGCTTCATGATTCCATCGAGTTACATAGATGAAGTTACAAAATAGTTTATGTCCTATTCTTTTAACGTAGTCAAAATACAGCAGTCTACACAGTCTTCTCATCTCTCGACCATCATGCAAATCCGATTATGCCAAACCCATGCATATCTCATTATAAACAACGAGCATCATGCAAAAATGATCATCAATCCTCGAGAGAGCCATGATATTAGAAGTCTACCTACAAGTAATTTAGAAAAATGTGTAAAAATCATGACTAAAAATATAATTATTTGTTCAGCATTTGTGGAAAAAATAATCCCCATTATATGGTTTGAGGAATGTAAGCAATAAAATTCACCATCCTGAACTAATTGAACCTAGGTTTTAAATTCACCATAAATAAAATTATATGGTTCCTCACAATTGGTGAAGCCTATCTCTATATATAACTAAAAATACTACTCTGCTTGCAATTATTCATATCAAATTCCTTGCCAAAATAAAAAAAAAAAAAATACAAATCAAGCCCACCTTCATTTAATCTTTTAGTTCCACTTCCACCGCAAGAATGCTATTAATTGATAATTACAAACTGTTTTCTGCTTTTCTAGTTCCCTGTTGTTGGTATTCTCTGCTGACTTATTTTATTTTCTGGAATCTGGATTAGTTTCTCATGGATAGTATCATTGCTGTAAGTTTTTTAAGTAGAGTGCATAAAAAATGATGCAATATAATAAGAGACGTAATCAAATGTCGGTATGATAACAATGTAAACAAATAAAATTGTTAGGTAACCAACAAAAAATAGCAAAATAAATAAATAAATCTTCAGAATCAACAAGTATCAACGATTTTTTGAGGTCAGGGAAAAACATACCACAACATAGCAACTTTGTGCTCGTGTAATGCAAGGATAATGAGAGAATGATCGAAGTCGATGCCGATAGTAGTGGAGGAGAAACTCAAGTCGACGGCGGCAAAGTAGATGATTCTGGATGTTAATGCCAAAAATTGCACAACAGACAGGAAAGAAAGAAAGAGTCATCCCCGACCCACATTGGTGATTCTGGCTTCGATACGGTGCTCTTCGTGTTCATCCATATGATAAATAATAAATAAGCAAATAAAAATAAATAAAGGAAGACACGAGAATTTACGTGGTTCGATATAAAAGCATACGTCCACGAGTTGTTGGGGGGCGAAATCCATTATATCAGGTGATGGTTTTACAATGTCTCATTGCCTCACATCGCTCAATACAATAGAAAAATTTAGTCTCAAGAGAGTTCCTCTAGAAAATTGGAGAGAGCTTGTCAGATTTGTAGGGGAGCTACTACTTATATAGAGGTTATTTCCTTGGAGTAATAGAGTCCAATTTGACTTGTGATACATTTTCCTTTTAGGAGTCTGAGCCAACTTCTTTGTCTTATCTCTTTCCTGTCTTATTTATTAGTTTTATTTCTTCCCATAGTAATAGATTTCTAGAGGGTTTGACCCAGTCAATGTAGTCTCTAATACCAAGATACTCAAAACGAAACTCTAAGACCCACCAGAGAGATTTACAAGAAAACCGACGATGGTGGAAGAGCTGAAGGTGGTGGAAAAGGGCGATGGTGGTGGAGGACTCGACCATCACTACTCCGTCATATAGGGATTGAAGAGAGGAGGGAGGGAAACTTTTTAGCAGATTTCAGAGGAAAAAAATCAAATTTAAGAGGAAAAAGAGGTTTTGACAGAAGATACAACCTGAAGTGTTTTAGAGATATTATAGTAATTTTAAAAAATATTTAGGGACAAAACTGTCCACGCCTGCATGGGCAATCCCAATTCGGGAACTGTACGTAGATTAAGCAAATTAGTGCTACCTACTTACCCACCATGTTAATTTTGGTTTTTCTTCAAGTTTGTGGGTGCTTATGCTTTTAATACAACCTATGGCATTAAGATGTGGTTTGGACAGTGAGTTAAGATGAAAGTTGAAAATTAAATAAAATATTATTTTTTAATATTATTGTTATGAGATTTGAAAAACTTGAATTGTTTATTATATTTTGTGTAGAAATTTGAGAAATTTGTAATGATTAATGAGATGTGATGAAATGAGTAGAGATCAATTCTGAATCTAAACGAGACTAACTCATATCAGTTTGTAAGTTTATTTCTATAAAAGAAAATTCTATATACCATATTACTATTCTACTTTCATCCCATTATGTAAGATATGACATGTCAAATCTTATATAGTAGAATGAAAGTGAGATGATAATATGGTGTATATCATTACTCTTTTATAAAATCGTTACGTGACTGTAACACTTCTCTTATCATTAAGTCAAATAAGCTAATACAAATATGATAATGATAGGTTTACTATCTCATATTACCAATTTACTACTCCATAGTGTATTGTGTATTTGAAATTTTTATTTTTTATTTTTATTTTGAAGTATTTTTTTAACATCCTTATTTTTCTAAAAAAATTAAAAAATATATATATATAATTTCACTAATAATAACTTTCTTAACTATTAAGTTAAAAAAAAAATAGTAAATACATGGTAGAATACTGTAAACTTATCATTATCTATAAAATATTTGCAAATAGATATTTTATGTACACAAGTAACACCTAAACACCTATAATAGCATGTGTGGACTATTTGAGATGAGAGGAATAGTATGTAGGCACATTCTTTCAATTTTCGCCGCAAGGGATGTCTGAGAGTTGCCGAAAAAGTATATTATGGATAGGTGGAGGAAGGACATTAAGCGTAGATATGCTCTGATTCGAAGCAATTACAATGACTTGAGTAGTAAACCAGCAGCTAGTAGTACTCTAGTTTGATAAAACTATGCTACCAAGTAGCTAAAAAAGCAGTTGAAAGCGAAGATAATTCCATATAAATGACACAAAAGTTACAGGCAATGAATGAAATTTACACTAAATCAATACCCCATGCTATAGTTGCAAGTACTCATACTTCCATTGATGTTGAAACTAGAAGTTCGAAGAAAGTACTTAGTTCTCGAGTTGTTAAAGGAAAAGGGAGGCCTCCCATCGAAGAGGAAATAACCTATAATAGAGAAGTTACAAACCAAAACCAAAAAGGCTGGTGGGAAGCGAGAAGCGACAGAGGAAAAATGTAGAAAGATTTAAATAATGTGAGCTTAATATATGCAAATATTTCTAATTAAGTTATTTAATTTGTTTATGTATTCAAATGTAGGCAATTGCACGTCTGAAAGATGTATTAAACCCAACAGATTTGATAATACTGTCTAGCAAACAATAAAGTGTTGTTTCGCAAGTGCCTGGTACATAACAAAGCGTTATTTCTCAAGTAAATGTTGTTAATTTTCCCTTTTATTTCTATGTTGAACAATTAATGAGAAATTTTGCATGAGTTTTACACAATGTTTCATACTACTTGTAGGTGAACTTTCAACTTCATGGCCCTTTTGAGGATTGATGAGAAGACGTTGTGGACTAATGCATTTTGATGATGTTAAAAGACGAGAAGACGTTGAAGACTGCATTTTGACTTCTAATATCATTGTATTATTTAACTCGATGTATTGTTGGTGATGATATCATGGAGAACTCACTTTTTTAAAATTTCAAATGCATGGGAAAACAACCTAAGAGGAATGCTTGGAAATAAATTTCTTATTTGAAAATTTTAATTTCCTTGTCAATGAATAGTGGGTACAAATTAGCATGACAACAGGGAGTTGATATTCCGAGTATTGAAAACATGATAACATTGCAATATATTAACATAATAATCCAACTGCGTTCTTGAATATTATAATATTGATAAAGATAAAGGGTCTAAACCTATTACAACCTATCCAACAACATTACATAGTTTAGCACACCAAAAAGCTCATCCCAATTATCTTGGATGTCCTCCCAACAACATTACACAATTTGGAGTTCTTCCTCTCTCTTTTCCATTCAACTTTTTCTTCATTACTCTCTCTTGGACTTCATCTTATTGCGGAATGCAGGGTAATTGATGCTCATGATCAACCCATGAGTCAAAACTTTCCACAATAATTAACAGAAGTAGAAAGAAAAAGTTAATAAATGTCTTACCCTCCTTCCAAATGCTCCTTAAAAATCCCGTCAAATGCATGACACATTTCCAAGATAGTGTACAATTGAGCCTATACCATCACATATGGGTTCGGGTAAGAAAAAGCAGCATCTTGTTAAAAAAAATTACAACAGCTTCCGGCGTCCTACTCCAGCATCAACAGCAATAGGTCGACCAAGATGATCCATCTCTGACTCAAAATCATCAATGCTTTTGTTTATTAAAGATGTTACACTTGGAATACGAGCCCTAATTACAGACTCCAAGTGCTAAAAACAAGATCACAACATCTGTTGATAAGCCTCCGAAAATAATTGTCTTAATATTCAATGAAGGTACACAACAATAAACATTTGAGAGGAGTTTTGCAAGATACACCGAGCCCATTTTACTGGCCAAGTGCCCATAGTCAGGACTGGTTGCAAAGTACTCATGTTCCTTGCGCCTTGCAACTATCATGTCAACATTTTTATTGATGTCAGCCTGTGAACGGTTCACAATTCCAATCCAAGGATGTTGAAGTCGATAAGATCTTCCTTCAAGAACCTGAGGGGATACAAAATATGTACAAGGCCAAGCAAGTATAATTGTCAACAGAGGAAAAAAGTATCCGCTGAAAAACTATTCTTCTTTGATTGCAATTCTACTCAATGATGTGTTAACCCCAACTACTTCAATTCAATTAAAAATGTTAACAATTAAATGCAGAGCTAGACCAGATCCTAATGAATCGATTAAAAGATGGGTGCCCTCATACACACACACACACAGATCTTACATCCAATGCAATAGTTCCTTGGTCCATCAAATCCAGCTTAGTCAACACACCAAAGGTCCGATCACCTGTACCATTAAGAAACAGGGACTCATTAGGAAAGGCTAAACAAAGAAAAAAATTAAAAAGATCTGCAAAAAGGGTATACCAGTGGGGTCGACTTCCCTAGCAAGTTTGATAGCATCTGGCGTTGCAATAGCTTGATTGGCTGGAGATATTGCTAGAATGATACAATTAGGCTACAAAAAGTCCATGGTCATCAATTCAACAAAAATAATGTGACATTAGAATTTTCGGACGAAAACATATGCAACATGTAAAACGCCCACAGAATAACCAACTATGACAGGACAAAACAACTGGAGACGATAGAGGATGGAAAAAAAGGCATGATTCAAGAAAGGAAAAAGATACAAGATAACAAAAAAGAACAATCTCTTTAGAAAACCATAAAAATGTGCACTTAAAAGAAACTGCAATACCTGTCTAGTAACTAGAAACAAACAAAAAGGGATCCAAAAACTCCCTTAAATCTTACATCTTCTCACAATGACCAGGGGCGATTACAATAGAAGAGGAGAAAAGAAATCTACACCTTACAGCCTACGGGAAGAGAGAGAGTGAAACACGAATGTGACGTCAATGGGCCGAGGGAGCCGCGCAGGCGATGGTGACGGCAACGGGCCGGGGGCGGGGGCGAGTTCCTTTGCTCTACTCTGGATTTCACCGAGGAAGGAAGTGGAGAAATTCATGGGCCTAACTCATCTAATAAAACAAGTTCTAGAAGAAAGGATTGCTCATTGCTTATAAATCTACCCAAGACCTTGTCCACAGCCAATGTGAGATTATTTCTCAACACCCTCCCTCACGTGCAGGCCAGTATTTTTTCTGGTCCTTGTCACAGAGTAAGTAGTGTGGATCCCATTCGTCCTGTGACAGACTCTGATACCATGAAGAAATTCATGGGCCTAACTCATCTCATAAAACCGATTCTAGAAAAGAGGATTGCTCATTGCTTGTAAACATGTCCAAGACCTTGTCCACAGCCAATGTGGGATTATTCCTCAACAGGAAGCTCCGGAATGCTCCGTTTCATCTTCACTGAAGAAGGAAGGGCTTGGTTCTCTACGTGAAACGCTCCGTTTCATCAATAAATGAAACGGGAGGGAGCGTTTCATTTAGGCCTGCAAAGCAGTCCACGCCCGTGGACAGCAATAAGAAACCCAAACTCACATTCCAGAGCTTCCTTGCTCGCTGATACCCAGAACCCTTTCCAAACATTCCTCCCGCCCAAACTCAAAATTCAAATTCAAATCTCACTTGACCGTTAACCCTTCCCTTTACAAATCCCTCTCTTGAACCCAAACCCTCCTAAGAGACCCCTCTTCTCTCTGTGCGTGTAAACCAAACCCAAACCCAAGCAGCGTTTCTTTCTCTCATCGAACCCTCTGCACTATCCCTCTCCTTCCGCCCATGGCAATCGAAAAGAAACGCCCCTTACAGACCAGCAATGCCGCCAACATTGACCCCGCCCCCACCGCCGGACCAACCACTGCCAAAACCATCGAAGAAATGTACCAGAAGAAGTCCCAGCTCGAGCACATCCTCCTCCGACCTGACACCTACATTGGCTCCATCGAGAAGCACACCCAGACCCTCTGGGTCTACGAGTCCGATCGCATGGTCCACCGCCCCGTCACCTTCGTCCCCGGCCTCTACAAGATCTTCGACGAGATCCTCGTCAATGCCGCAGATAACAAGCAACGAGACCCAAAGATGGACTCGCTCAAGGTTGTCATTGACGTGGAGGGAACCTGCATCAGCGTCTGCAACAATGGTGATGGGGTACCCGTGGAGGTTCACCAGGAGGAGAAAGTATACGTTCCGGAACTGATCTTCGGGCACTTGCTGACCAGCAGTAACTACGACGACACGGAGAAGAAGACCACCGGTGGGCGAAACGGATACGGTGCCAAGCTCACCAACATCTTCTCCACTGAGTTCGTCATCGAGACTGCAGATGGGAGACGCCAGAAGAAGTACAAGCAGGTATATATGAACTATTTACGGTTCATTTCTTTTTCTCAACATCAATACCAGGCAATTATATTTAGTTTTTATTTTTCGGATATTACAGTTCTGTTTTGGGCGGTGTGAATTTCGGTCTGAGTTGTCAATTTCCGTTCGGAGTCTTAAGTTTTTATTTCTTGTGTCATAGATGTTTATATAATGATTGAGTTCTACTCTCCAGTTTGTTCTTGTAGATATGAGGTACGTTTACAACTCAGTTCTTGGCATTAGTGTAAGTAAACGTGCCAATAAATTTTTATTTTTAGGGTGTTTTCTTAATGTGGTTCAGTGTTTATGTTCCTGGTTTGTTTGGAAGATTCTTCGGGTTACTGTTGGTGCTAAGAATTCTTGGTTTTGATGTGGTTCACAGTTGTTTGCTGGTTTGCATTTAAGTTTTCTAAGTGATCGTGAAGCACTTCTAGTATAGGTTCCCGCCCGCCAGGATCTAAATTATGGTTAGTTGGGAAGTCATATTGTTTCATCTGTGCTCTAACTTCAGAAAACTGGTTTTGCTGATCTGAAGGTATTCTGTAACAACATGGGAAACAAATCAGAGCCAGCCATATCAAAGTGTAAAGAGAGTGAGAACTGGACGAAGGTGACATTTAAGCCTGACTTGGCAAAATTTAACATGACCCATCTTGAGGACGATGTGGTTGCGCTAATGAAAAAGCGGGTGATTGACATGGCTGGCTGCCTTGGAAAGTCTGTAAAGGTTGAATTAAATGGAAGTAGGGTCCCTGTAAGAGCGTTTACTGACTATGTGAATCTATATTTGGATTCTGCAGCTAAATCCGAAGCCGAGAAACCTCCAAGGTGCTTCCTATGAAATCTTGTTATCTTTGTCCACTCTTCTGTTGTTATTTTTGTTTAAATTTTGTTTGAAGTTATATGGATTTCTTACTAGATTCTTGATTTCCACAGCTATCATGTGAAAGTTAACGATAGGTGGGAGGTATGCGTGAGTATTAGTGACGGGCAGTTTCAACAGGTATCTATAAGATCTTTTGAAGTAAAGGGAATAACGTGTCCATTGCAATTGCAATTGTTTGAGCCTTATATCAATGGTTTTCCTTACCAGGTCAGCTTTGTGAACTCGATTGCCACGACCAAGGGTGGAACTCATGTGGATTATGTCACTAGTCAAATTACAACCCATGTGATGAATTTCGTAAATAAAAAGAACAAGAGTGCCAATGTCAAAGCGCATAATGTGAAAAACTACTTGTGGGTTTTTGTCAATGCTCTCATTGACAACCCTGCTTTTGATTCCCAGACCAAGGAAACTTTGACGCTTCGTCAAAGCAGTTTCGGGTCCAAGTGTGAGCTATCACAGGATTTTCTTGCTAAAGGTTTGTTTTGCCTCGTCCTTTCTGTTATTTTATTTGTATGATAAATATAGCTAATTATTCATCATTGTAGACATTAGAATACAAACATTGAAGCGCTGGAGACTGATTCTTACGTACCAACTATTTTACAGTCACAAAATCCGGAATTGTGGAGAGTCTCCTGTCGTGGGCAAATTTTAAGCAGAGCAAAGATCTTAAGAAAAGTGATGGAACAAAGACAGAGAAGATTCATGGAATTGAAAAGCTGGATGATGCTAACAAAGCTGGGGGTAAGGAATCTGACAAATGTACCTTGATTTTGACCGAAGGAGATTCGGCTAAGGCTCTTGCAGTAAGTTGTCTTACCATGCAGTTCATTTTCCCACCAATGTAGCTCATTTTGGGTTTCAATTTCATGGTTTTTGACATAATTGGGTCTATACAGTTGGCCGGGCTTGCTGCTGTGGGTCGAGATTACTATGGCGTGTTCCCGTTGAGAGGTAAATTGCTCAATGTGAGGGAAGCCACCAATAAACAGCTCACTGAGAATAAAGAAATCGGGTACATCAAGCAGATTCTTGGACTTCAGCAGAATAAAGAATATACCAGTATCAAGTCCCTGAGATACGGTCACCTGATGATAATGACTGATCAGGTGTGACGCGTTAAACTTCTCTTTTTGCCTTTTGTTGTTGTTTTCAATTTATGTTTCCCTCTACAATGCTAACAGGAAGACATTTATACTGCTGCCGATAACTTGGATAAGAAACTTTTAGCTTCTATGCTTGTACAGGATCACGATGGTTCACACATTAAAGGGCTGTTGATCAACTTCATTCATTCTTACTGGCCATCACTGTTAAGAGTTCCATCTTTCTTGGTTGAGTTTATAACTCCCATTGTGAAGGTTAGTATTTTTAGTCAATCAATTCAATTGTTTGCAGGCGTTTAGTAGTCCTTGAAAATCTTTCTTGAGGGAAGATTACCGGTTATCATCTTTGCAGGCAACTCATAAAAATGGGACACAATTATCATTTTACACTATGCCTGAGTACGAGTCGTGGAAGGAAAGTTTGAGTGGCAATGCAAGTGGGTGGTCTATTAAGTATTATAAGGTTTGTCTTTTTTGTTTGTTATAAACCAATTAAATCACCTTTTATTCCGATATCTGTTCTGTCTTTAATCTTCTTTCATATACTGCTTTGTTTCCGATTTATAGGGGCTGGGAACAAGCACATCAAAGGAAGGGAGGGAGTACTTTGCGAATCTTGAGAAACATAGGAAAGATTTTATATGGGTAGATCAGCAAGATGGAGACGCCATCGAGCTAGCATTCAGTAAGAAGAAGATAGAAGAGAGGAAGAATTGGCTCAGGCGATTTGAGGTCAAAGTTTTCTCATCTTTTCTTCATGTTGTTTTTAAGTGAACTGATATAATTTCTCTCTAAAACAATTTGTCGTTTTGTGAATGTGCAGCCTGGCACTCACCTTGATCAGACGGCCAAACTCATAAAGTACAGTGACTTTGTCAACAAGGAGCTTATATTGTTTTCGATGGCGGATCTTCAAAGGTCTATTCCTTCGATGGTTGATGGCCTGAAACCGGGCCAAAGGAAGATTCTTTTCTGCTCTTTTAAGAGGAACTTTGTCAAGGAAGCAAAAGTTGCCCAGTTTTCTGGTTATGTGTCCGAACATTCAGCTTATCATCATGGCGAGCAGAGCCTTGCGAGTACCATCATTGGAATGGCACAAGACTATGTGGGCAGCAACAACATTAATCTTCTTCAACCGAATGGCCAGTTTGGCACCCGTAATTATGTAAATGAACAAGCACCAATGAGACACTCTTTAAAATCCTGAAGCAATGCTGCTTCGTTAGTTCGGTTCTTATTTTCACATTTTGAACTTTGTTCATTCTATTTGATTTCAGGGAGGGAAAGATCATGCAAGTGCTAGGTACATATATACCCGACTTTCTCCCATCACAAGGTTTCTATTCCATAAGGATGATGATGACCTTCTTGACTACTTGAATGAAGATGGGCAATTGATTGAACCGACTTGGTATTCTTTTCACCTTTGTCCTTTCTATTTGGTAGGAGGGTTTTTGCTTTTATTTATATGAAGGTCTTCTAAACGAGTAAAGCTTGCGAATTTTTTTTTTGTCTATTTTAGGTATATGCCAATTATACCCACAGTTCTTGTGAACGGTAGTGAAGGAATTGGAACTGGATGGAGCTCTTACATTCCTAATTATAATCCAAGAGACATAATTGCTAATCTAAGGCGCTTGTTGAGTGGTGACGCCTTGGTGCCTATGGATCCATGGTATAGATGGTTTAAAGGGAGTATTGAAAAGACTGCCAAGGAAGGTGGGAATGGTTACATTGTTAGTGGAATTATAGACGAAGTGAATGAGACAACTCTCAAGATATTGGAGCTGCCAGTTCGTCGTTGGACTCAGGATTATAAAGAATTTCTGGAGTCTATTTCTTCAAGTAACAGAGAATGCAAGGATCCTTTAATCGAGGTAAAATTATCTAAAGCCCATCAGATATTGTGATATCCACTGAAACGTGTATGGGAATTGTATCCTGTTTCTCATGAAAAATTATGTTGGCTGCAGGATTTTGACATGAATTGCGATGACGTAATAGTAGAATTTGACATCTACTTGAGTGAAGAGAACTTTACCAGGGCCAAGCAAGAGGGTTTGTTGAAGAAATTCAAACTAACCACCACAATTAGCACAAGTAACATGCATCTGTTTGATCCCAAAGGCGTGATAAAGAAGTACGACACCCCAGAACAAAGTATGTGTTTGAGAAATTAACTACTTCGATTCCTCATTATATTTCAACGATAACAAGCTTTACTGATTATGATTTTCCTTCCCTCAGTTCTTGAAGAATTTTTTCACCTTCGACTTGCGTTTTATGAGAAAAGAAAGGTGAGCTTACTTGTGGTTATAGGAAAGAATGTCAATAGCTGTTCAATGTTTTAGCTGCTCAATGTCATAACAACAATTTCATAAACGCACGCAGAACTTTCTGTTGGAGAAACGTGAAATGGAGTTGTTGAAGTTGGAAAACAAGGTGAGGTTTATACTTGCAGTTGTGAATGGAGAGATCATTGTGAGCAACAGAAAGAGAGCTGATCTGTTTGTTGAGCTGCAAAGAAAAGGTTTCACTCCATTTCCCAAGAAAACTAAAGCTGTAGAGCCAGAGGTTGCTGGAGCAATTGATGAAACGGAAGAAACAGAAGACAACTCTCCTGCTGTTAGCAAGAGTGGAGTACTGATCAGTGATTACGAGTATCTATTGGCCATGGCAATTGGAACCTTGACCATCGAGAAGGTTCAGGAGCTATGTGCTGACAAGGATAGGCTCAATAAGGAGGTCGAAGATTTGAGAAAAGAAACTCCAAGGTCCTTTTGGATGAAAGATCTGTATGCTTTAGAGAAGCAACTCGATGTACGATTAAATAAAGCAGAATTTTATATTATGCTTCTCTGTTTCTTTTACTTGACTGATTTGTTTTGTGCGATTCAGGAGATTGAAAAAAGTGATGCCCAGGCAGAGGAGCTGAGAAAGAAAATGAGAAGCAAAGCAAAGGGTCAAGCGCCGCCTGGTAAGGCTGGTAGACAAGCGCCCAAGAACCAACGCAAGGAGAATAAGAAAAAGGCAAATAATGCGGACTCAGTTACTGAAACCATCTCAACATCTGCAATGGAAATTGGTAAGCCTGGAATGATATCATTTTTGTAATGCCTGAATTTTTCTTTTCGATTATTATTTTGATTTTTTGCATTTGTTTGCTTTATCAGAAAAAGCTCCTGAGGTGGTGAAACCCAAGGGGAGAGCGGGGTCTAGGAAGGCTCCTACCAAGGTTTGTTCTGTTCCAATATTCCATTCTTCCCCTATAACGGATCGTTCTTGAACTCATGCTGCTTTTACTTTTTTGTTTCCTCGTTTTATCAGCAGGAAAGGTCCACTGTAGTCTTGACTGATGATGATGACGATGACGAGGAAGTGCTGGAGCTCAAAGAACGACTTGCTGCCTATAACCTTGAATCATCTCCTGATCATTCAGCTGGTAAATATCATATACGTGTTGATTATGAATTTGCAATATCATTGATGTGTCGGAGTGTTTTAAGCTTATCTTTGTTTTTGTGCCCATAGCCATGGAGACGGAAGTGCCTAAAGTCCCAGCCAAGAAGAAAGAACCTAGCAAGAGGACTGCTGCGCTGAAGAAGCCCTTGGCAACTGTTTCAGAGATATCTTCAGATGATGAAGAGAATGAGGTGGATGACGAAGAAGTTGTAGCTGCCCCAGAAAGGGGAAAGAAGGGAGGTAGAAAACCAGCTGCAAATGCCAAAGCTGCTAAGCCCCCTGCAGCAGCAAAGAACAGAGGAGCAGGCAACAAACAGAAACCTCAAACGCTGAGCCAGAAGCTCATATCTGACATGTTAAAGCCTGCTGAAAATTCATCTGGGATTTCACCGGAAAAGAAAGTGAGAAAGATGAGGGCATCTCCATTCAACAAGAAAAGTGGTTCCGTGTTGGGCAGAGTTGGTGAGGCAAATGAGTCCACTGAACCCGAAGAAAAATTGGGTTCTGCTTCTACTTCTGGCAGTACCGAAGAAATGGTTGAAGTTGTGCCAGCAAGATCAAGACCTCAGAGGGTGAACCGCGCGCAGAAAAGGTATGTGGTGAGTGACTCTGAAAGTGAGAATGCCACTGAGGATTCTGACTTTGTTGAAGATGAAGAGGAAGATTAGATTTAGATTAGGCGTTTTCCGTTTGAGTAGCCGACTGTAAAAACTCGTGATTGGGAATTAAATCTCATTCCCCCCCCTCTTATATTTCACTCCAATCTTCATGGATTGATTTGAAGGACACATTTTTTTCTCCCTTTTCAGTTGATTTCTTAACAGTTTAAGCATATCCTACTTATTATATACATATATATATATATATATATATTATACATATATGTATATATATTTTTTAAATTTAGTCGAACAATGCCCCGTAGTCGTCCTCACCAAGAGAAAACCATGATTACATGATTTCATAAAAAAATACATCAATGATGAATATAAGTACCCAATAAATTTAGTCGAACAATGCCCCCGTAGACATCCTTGCATCAAATTCTTATCTAAAAAATCAATAGTTCTACCCATAGTCATTTCTTTTACCAAAAAATTTGTTGCCATGTTAACCTCTAAAATTATGTTGAAATCGAATATTAAGCAAATTCAGAAAAGATTTACCAAAATTTCCAAAGAAACCAATATTTCATATTTTGAAAGTTAGCCAACCCATCACAACACTTGAATTAGATTCTCACCAATAAATCTCTCAACCTAAGAGATTGACACAACTGAAGACCATCAAGAAGAGCCCGACACTCGGTAATAGTATTCATCACCTGTTCATAAAAATGAGCAAAACTTGCTATCACCTTACCCCTTGAATCCCAAAGTAAAACCCCACCACTGGACCTCCTCAGATTTCCACAACATCTACCATCAACATTAAATTTAAATAAGCCCCTTTTCGGGCTTCCAAAATTGAAAAATCATTAGAACCCATCCTCCTAGATTTCCGCAAGCCATTTGGCATATCCTTTAAGTTCACTTTCACTAATCTCAAAATTTCCTTCCAATCGAAATTAACACCCTCCATCCAAGAAGCACATCTAGCCCTCCAAAGAGCCCAAGAAATAATGATGGGCAACACACCATGGATCCAACCAACCTACGAAAAATAAGTCGCACGCCTCCACCATAAAACCATCATCTCATCCCAAGTTAGAACCTGTGGCAACCGAATCCCACAAATCACCACAAAATGATTTCAGATTTTTTTCAGCCCCTCTCCCTCACAAAGAACATGGTCTAACATCTCCACCTTTGGCTCTGCACAACAAGTACATTTGGAGACCAACGGTATACCCAATTGCATAATGGCCTCATCAACTAGTAAAGATTTCCTTCTAGCTCTCCAACAACAGAATGACATTTTCTTGAGAACCCCCTCGTGCCACAACCACCTACACCAGGAGTACAAAATGCCTCTCTTTGGCACAATTTGCTATGCAGATTTAGTAGAGAACTTTCCATCAGCCGACGAAACCCATACACACATATCCTCTCCCTCCTTCATTCTTATATTCGACCGAACTATTTTTTCAACCACTTACTCAGAGACCAAGCCACGAAGCCTTTCTACACTCCACCCAAATTCATCCCAAAGAGATTTTATTTGCAAGCTAGGATCACCTCTCGCCGAAGAACAATCTGCCAAAATCCCATCACCCAACCAATTATCGAACCAAAAGCTTGGCTTTCCATTACGAATAATCCATCTAGAATTTTTCATCACAGTTGGCATTAACCTCATAACTCCCTTCCAAAGATAACTGAATAAATATGCTTATCCCCCACATATTTAGTAGAGAAAAAAATTAGCCTACAAAGAATTACCTTGTTGCATTTTCCAAGTAAACCTCATAAGCAAAGACGTTTGTACTTCTGACAAATCACGAATCCCTAGTCGCCCTTCTTCAATTGGCAAACAAATCTTTCTCTACGAAACCAACTTCCTTTTTTTATTATCTAAAGATGATACCTATAAAAAATTAGAAAAAATCCCCTTCAAAGCCAACAAAACTCCATTTGGTAGATTTAAAACTGAAAGCATGTGAATCGGCATAATATTCAAGACATGCTTAATTAAAACAATTTTACCACCAAAAGAGAGAAGTTTACCTTTCCACCCCGCTAACTTCTTTTGAATCTTCGCAATCATTGGATCAAACATTCAATTCATATTCCTCCAATAGATTTAACATATATGAGAAGTACAGTGAAGAAATACAATTAAAAATCATATTCCTCCATTTATTTGAGAAACCCAACCTTTTCAAAACCTCTAGTAAAAACCCCCAATTGATCCTATCATACTCCTTAGCCATATCAATTTTAACCATAACATTTCCTCCTCTCACATTTCGATTCATCCCCTGAACCATCTTCTATGCAATAACCATATTATCAAAAATACTTCTCCCCCTAATAAACGCAGATTGCTACTGAGAAATAATTTTATTCAACAAAGGAGCCAATCGAAACACCATTACCTTTGACAAAATTTTATAAATCACTGAATAAAGGTTAATATGACGGAATTGCCGAAACCTACAGGTTCATCAACCTCAGGAATGAGCACTAGTTTAGTAGCACCACAAAATGTTGATAGGGGTATTCCTTCAACAAAATCAATGGCCAATTCCAGAATGTCAGGCTCAACAATTTCCCAAGCAAAAATAAAAAAACTAGCCGAATAACCATCCGGTCCTGAACTACTATCCAAAGGAATAGACCAAAGTGCAGATTTTACCTCTTCCATTGAAGGCCTTACGGTTAAATCTTCATTTTCTACCTCTAAAATAGTCGGCGTCAACAACGCCAAAGCGTCTTCCTCAAACCGAATTCCCTTTGTAGCAGTAACTCCTGGAAAAATGCCACCGCCCCATTCTACACCTCTTCAACAGATTCTAAAATCAACCCATTTTCCAGTCGCATCTTCTCAACCCTCTTCTTTTTAATACGCATCATCGCATGAAAAATCAAATTCCCCTCCATTAACCATTTAACGCGGGACATTTGACAACCAAAACCTCCTCTCTATTCAGCCATGCCTAATGTTTTTGTGTACAATTTAACAACTCCTCTTCAATCTGAGAAGAATAATCATTCAGCAATAATTTCTCCAAGCCAACTATACGATTTTCCATCTCCTTTATTTCAACATCAACTCTTCCAAACACCTTCACATTCTATTTCCTCAAAGCACCTTTCAATGCTTTTAATTTCTTACTGATTCGAAACATTAGACAACAATCTACAACAACATCCCACACCCCCTTAACCACGGGAAGAAATCTCTCATGTGTACCCCACATTCGCTGAAAACGGAATGGTCTAACGATCATATTTTGCTCACAACCCAATGACACCAACATCGGTGAATGATCCAAAGATGTTCTCAAAAGATATTCAGCGTGCACATCACTCCATAAATTAATAAAAGCCATATTTACCAAAACCCTATCCAATATTTCCCAAATGCGCCTCTCACCAAGTCTACCATTACACAATGACAATCGATTTCCTACATAAGGCAAATCAATCAAACCACAATATTGAATACAATCATTAAACTCAGCTTTTGCACGGGGAGCCTGCATAATACCACCGACTTTGTTCTCACTACCGCGGATAATATTAAAATCTCTCCCAATAAACCATGGATAACTACCCGAGTCTTGATTACACAAAAAATCTCTCAACTCCAATCTCTTGGTACGAAAACAATTGGCATAAACAAACGTACCAAGACTTCGCACACCACCATGAGTAAACCAACCACTTACAGCCTGATTCGTCATCAAAATTAACTCAAACTCAAGATCACCATCCCAAAATAGCCAAATTTTCCCTCCAACCTCCGCATTATTAACAAAATTAGACAACTTCATTCATCTCGCCCATCGACGACATTTATTCTTACCAAGAAAAGGTTCTAAAAGTGCCACCACATATGGTCTACTTTTGTTCAATAACCGCTGAAACCTACTCTTCGACAAAAGAATACCCCTAACGTTTCACGTCAATGTTCAACATCAATTAAATTAATTTCTATGAGCAAGTACGTCGCTCCAAAACAACAATAGATTTTTCTTTATTTATCTCTCTGAATTTCTTCGAAGGAACATGCAAATCCAGATCTGAATCAAAACATTTTGCTGCTAACTCATTCAATTCTTCATCAGGTTCAACATCTGAAATTGCTTGACCATGCAAAAATAAATCATCTTCTTAGCTCCCTTCCTCCCCTATACATCCTCTATCTGCCAATCCTCCTAATTCAAACTCCAAAGCCTCATCAATAAGCTTAAGAAAACTCATAGGAGACACAACCAGCCCATGGCCTTCCACATCCTCAGAATCCTTTTCCATTAACTCAAACTAACTGTCATGTCGGCCTCGAGATTTTTGAACCACGCCAGGGCCCTCCAAAACCTCAAAATCTTCCATCAAACCAGCATAAAAAACCAAATTGTCAAATTGAGATTTAGAGCGCACCTTACCATCAATGGCAATAAACAAGGCTTCTTGCAAACCTGTCTCCATCCCTTCCTTCCTACGCTTATCATTTTTCATTGTTACGCCATTATTTTACTCAAATGTGAATGTGTATAGGGAAGAAACACAGAGGTGATAGAAATAATAAATGTACAAATATTTTATTACAAAAGAAGGGAGTAGACAGTCTACAACAGTCTTGGTTACTACAAATATGGAATGTTTGAAGTTAGGGAACCAACCATGATTTGATTGCTTTGGAGGGTCTAGGAGAGAGAGGTCGTTTCTCTGTGCTCCATATCCTCAAAAACGGAAGTCGAGTAACATCACAAGTTTTCTTTTGACAAATGTAAAGACAGAGAGGACTACTTCTGAATTCTAAGTAACAAGCCACAATCACCATTAACCAAAAAGAAAAGCCATTCAATGGATGCACTCCTCCATTTTTCGTACACTAAAAATGCCTAATATCCCCAACTACTGCAGCAAGTTTCTCCTGGAAATAAAAGAACAGCTTCATTTATAATTTATCTCCATCATATCGCTACCCTAAATTGGAAACCTTTTTTTAACATAAAAAGAGATCTTGCAGTCTCTGTACAGATTCCGGTAATCTGGTTAGTAGCTCGCACATACACCAAAAAACAAAAAAAATATTAATAACAGAACCTAGAACAGAAGATACAACAACTAATACTGAAATGTGGTGGCTCCGGCTCCTCCGACCCATGAAGTTACCGATAGAAATTTCAACACTTGCAGATACAAATATCTGAGAAGGTGACAATTCAATAGAAAAACCTGCTGATCACATGGCAAGGTTTCGTTTTGTAGCTTCCATTTTCAGCAAAAGATCTTTAATATCTGCTTCCATCCTCATCTTCATATTGAAATATTCTCGATGTGCTCTCTCTAGGGCATTGAGTTCTTCAAATTTTTGTTTTCGCATATTTTCACCCTCAGACAACCGCAACTTTGCAATTCGACTCTTATACTCCTCTTCAATTTTTTCACTCTTTGCAATGGCAATGCGTCTCAGGCCATCGGCTTCTCTTCTTGCATCTTCAGCACGTTCTTGGAACATTTTAGCCTCTGCTTGTTTGATTTTCACCATACTCTCCAATTCATCAAAGACAGGTTGCTTTTGAACACTTGCCTGTAAATCTGACTCCAAAGTGCGTTTGTCGTTCCGGTCATAACTGAAACTAGGAAGCATACTAGCTGCCCTTTCCAACTGAGGACCCTTCTCTGAATAAAGGGACTTTAGCCAAGTGGGATCCTGGCTTGGCCCAGCCATCCCATTGCTTTCTTTACCTTGCTCCTTCCCAGATGAGATTGAAGGGTTGCCAAACTTAGAAGAATTAGCATCTGCATCAAACAGCAAAGGATGTCAATTACAACCTTGTGGTTCAGTATGCCAATTCAATGGAGCAATACACAGGAATGAACACTGCATTATTTTCATTTGATTACTAGGACTATCAAGTACGGACCCATGACAAAAATGTTCGATATTTCCTCATTCCAAACCCAATACACAATATATTTAGAAGACATACTTTCCCCCCTTTCTATCCCTTTATTGGTCTTATAACCTTAAGGGCATAATATGTGAACTGAGATTATCTCCAATTCTCTGTCCAAATTGAATGGTTTAATTTGTAGAAAGATAAGACACAATATGTGGCTCACACATGACCCTACACCATTCAGGGTCCCAAGACAGATGACACTAAATGTTGTAGGGGGCTTATATGTTACATCTATCTCACCATCCAACTCGGAAAGCCAATTGAGAAGGATCATTATCCTATATCAGAATATGGATTTTACAATGAAGCAAATGTTGAGTGTGTGTCCACCAGATGGTTTACCAGTTTCTTATACCACTTATACGACAGAAGTCAAATGCTAAAAGGCACACCCAAAATAAACAAGCAAAACCCGATACATCACAATTTTGAATACAATATCAATGTAAGGCAGATCCAAATGACAGTCTACTTGGGAGGAAAAAAAAGGGGAAAAAAAATCTACAGGACAGACTTTCTAATTCCCCCAATCTTCAACTTGGTTTTGTTTCTCATTCTTTTCTTCTTAACTGGGTTCTGTTTGTTTAGGCACATTTTATCTCATATAAAATAATTGATTCTCAGTTTAATTCATATGTAATTTTCAAGTTGCCGGAAGGTCAGTATTTGAAGTTGAAAAGTAAAAATGGTCCGATATCATCCAGGGAAGAAAATAATACAATTCCTTCTGACGGAAAAATAAAGAACTCACCCCTAAGGAAAGCCATAATATGACCGTAGACCTCAGGAAGGTCAGACTTAGTAGGCAATCTTGTCAGCATCTTATCAGCAATTTCATGAAGTCGCCTCCCCCTCGTGTCCTTGCTGTCACTAAAGATTCTCCTCACATATTTGAGTTCTCTAGAAAGAGTTTCAGCCGTCCAATCCTTTGCAAAATTTTGAAAAACCTCATTTACAAAGCCGAACATTTCAGAAGGATGATCACAGGCAACACAATGGAACTGCATCTCGGTTGTCCCATAAGCCCCTGTAGCACTCCGTCCATTTCTGATATAAGATTCCCGTAACCCACAATCGGTATGGCACCAGTGTAGACAAACATCACACCCCACCCAACTACATGTATTTGATGCCATGTCAAACTTGGAACATACAAGACACATACAGGCACTGCAAAATCCATTTTTCTGCACACAGACCTTGCAATCACATTCATCCACTGGCAAAGGATTCTTACAGTTAAGATTTCTACATTTTAAGTACAGAAAAACCTCTGCCAAATGAGTTGGTGAAACACTGTCGTCCTGTTGAAGATAATCAGGTAGACCAGTTTTCAAAGCGACCAAGATTTCCAATTGAGCCCGATGGGATTTCAGTAGGACATCCATGGTTACGTCAGACCTGCTCCGCAGTGCTTTCTGAAATGCAAATAATTGCGGTCGCTTGTCAACATTCAACATGATGTCGCTAATGCTCTCTTTTAGACATGCTATGTATTGTGCCGTCATTTCATGAAAGTTCCTAGCCATAACATGCACTGGTTCAGCAACTATCCTGGCAACGACAGTCTCAACAAATTCAACTCCACCTATCAGAAGCTGTTCAGGCTCCTTCTGGCTACCAGTCCGATATAAACTACCCCCACTCTTCTCTCTCATTCCTCGCTTCCTGTCAAAACTATAATTTGATCCAATATCATGAGATCCTACACTCTGGGAAGGTGATCTAACATCATCATTGTGCCTTGACCGTCCTCCTGAAAGCTGCCTCTGAAAACTCAACTGTCTCTCTAGTCCATTGGCCATTTTAGAGCTCCCTTCTAAAACCCTATGATGTCCTTGCACGGCTTGGCCATTAGAAGTGCCCTGTACCACTTGAGACTGACCAAGAGAGCCATTTCCATTCATCAAGATTCTCTGATACAAGGGAACTTCTTTCTGCTTGGACTCATTCTGAGACTGTCCCTGCCACTCGATTCCCTGAAATATGGGGCGGCTGCCAACCGATTGTTCATAGTTGTCCATCAAATTCTGCGTCAGAGAACAGCTTGGGTTGTGATAAAATGACTGAGAACCAGAAAACGACATTGATGCAGTAAATCCATCCGAGTTGGTACAGAATGTGTTACTCAAGGACTGAACACTCCTTGCTTGACTTGGTGAACCGGGAGTAGCTTGATTCGTATCAGCAGCACCAATCGGTAACAAAACATTCGGTAAGCTTAGCGAAAGATCTAGTGGCTCCAGCATCAGCTTTTCATCCTTCTGCTTACTATTTACACCAGATCGATCGTCTTTCTCTTCTCTTCTAACAGGAGAACTACTAAACAACTCAAACCCACGAGTACTAGGTCCTTCCATATCTCCATTATCCCTGCAAATCTCGAACTCCCTGGTTTCCCTTCCAATCCATACACCATCTTCCACAGAATCTGCAACATGGGTAGGGGCAATAGACACACTTTTGCCTTTGTCCTTGAAATTCTGACTCTTTAAACTCTCTGTTTCTATCCTCATATTGACTTCACAAACTCCATTTTCGTCCTCATTCAAGGCGGGTATTTCCACATCCTCTCCCTTGGCCGCAAGATCTAATATACCCTTGTCTTGTTGTTTACCCACCTCTTCAAATCCCATCGAAGTCTTATGAAAAACCACCGTATCCATCTTCGCTTCCACTTCACATTGCCTATCTTTCCTCGCACCTTCTTCTTCCTTATTACCTTCTTCATCATTTTCCACCATTCCATCATTGCTCTCACTCTCACTCTGTTGTACTTCTTCATCAACTTCCTTTTCTTTCCCCTCCTCATTATTCGGCAGCTCTCTCTCAATCTCCATATCTATTTCCATATCTATCTCTTCCTTGCATAATACTTTATCCGCTCCATCTTCCACAGCCATATTTGAATCCTCAACCCGGCACTCGCTCTCAGCCTCAACCTCCTTATTCACACTATTCCCCAGCTTTAAACCTACACGGTCTCTGACCTCTGTTTCCGTTTCTGTTTCAGCCCCAGCTTCATGACCCAATTCTCGCTCAACCCCACGTACTGATTCCGAATCCAGGTTGGGTTCTGGTTCAGGCCCCGGCTCAGGCTCAGGCTCCGGCTCCGGCTCAAGCTCTCCTTCCTCCATTTCACTGCCACTCTTACTGTCAACCTGCACCTCATCGGTACCCTTCTTTGCCGTCTCCACATCCACACTCCTCGATTGTTCGCTCGCTGCCGATTCCCTCGACCAACTTGGAGATTTCGATTTCGATTTAGAGTTGTCCTTCGAATTTTCGTTCGTCCTCGGACTAGCTCTTGAGGCTCGTATCGGTGATGAACTCGAATTTAAAGCCCTCATCATCCTCGACGGCTCGCTTGCAGCTGAATCCCTAGACCACGTCGGCGACTTCCCGTCCCTCAAGCCAATTCTACTTCCTCTGACGCTCTCCTCCGAATCTTTGTTTCCATTATTATTGCTCCCGAATCGACGCCAGGACGATACACTCCCCTCGCGCCGCGACCGCTCTGATGCAGCCGAAGAAGACCGCTCCGATCGAAACCCCTTTGGGAACTCTCTCCTTGTCGAAGAAAACCCGCCGCAAAAGCTCTCCGACCGATGCATCAAAGTACGATCATACCCTCCTCCTACTGCTCCACCTCCTCTGTTCTCTCCGCTGTACCGATCGAAGCCACCCTTTCGTCGATCGAATCCTCCCTCGGAATCGTGGTCCGATCTCTTACGCACCATCCGAGAGCCCTCGCGATCCTCGTCAGCGGATCGATCCCGGTCGTACCGAGCCATAGCTTTCCGTACACTATCGGGCTTGTAGTAGAAGCTCCGGTGTGAAGATGAAGACGACCGATTCGGGTTCGGGTTCGGGTCCTTGCACTTCTCTCCATACGAATCGAGATCCTCGCTAGACCTCAGCCTCTTCATCTTTGAAAGCTACGAAATTCTCTGAACTTTCTTCTTCCAAAATTCATATACGAACTCACGGAAACTGCCCCCTCCAAAAAAGTAAATCTAGGGTTTTGACTGCAAGAAGAAGGATGGTATGAAGAGAGCTAGTAGGAGCTTAGAAGTACGCCTAAGTTTATGCGAAATTATATTTATACGTAAGGGGATTAGCATAAAAGAAAGAAAAATAGGGAGAGGTGCGAGGAGAGATGGATCGGAGAAGTTGACCGGCGAGGAGGAGGAGGAGGAGGGGTGGGATTGTTGGGATTGGGTGTGGGCATAATTGGAAATAAGGGTAAACAAGAAAGAGAAGGTGGTAGAGTTGGGTTGGGCTTATAGCTCAGTCAACGAAGTTTTAACCACTGAAGAAAAAACAGAGAGAGAGAGAGAGATTTGGATACGCAATGTGCGTGGAAAGCATTCAGGAAAAGGACAGGGAGAAAGAAAAAGAAAAAGCCGGGGTGCGTATTGCGCGACAAGGCGCATGGTAGTTGCGGAGGCGCAAGAGCATTCGCATTAGATTAACTTTAAATGTATTTTTATCTTTAAATTTAACAAATATCATCCATATTTACTCCATATTAAATTGGCTAAATTGTTTTCATTCAAAATATAAGTTACAATATTCCATAAAAAATATATATATACAAGTTACAGTAAATTCATTCTTCTTTTTAAATATGAAAAGAACTAGAGCAAATCTATAAATATTTTTTGAGATTATTATATTATAGATATGATATTTTTATTTATATATAAAGTTTTACTATCTATACACATATGAAATTATTATATTATAGATTGTTGGATTGTGAAAATAAAAATGAATATGATTGTTGGAAGTTATTAAAGACTATGAAAATAAAATAAACAAGTAATTAAAAAATAAAAATTAATTAAAAAAATAAAAAATAAAAATATTTTATTATTCAAATTTTAAATGATTAACTAAAAGTAAAAAAATTATATATTAATCAAGATTTAAAGAATCGAATGAACAATCCAAACCTAATGGTATATGGTGGGATATGATGGTATCACAAATTCAAATTACTTAAAATATTATGCAATCCATTCCTATAAAAATATTGATAAACTAACTATTTTTGTCACAAAACTACTCAGAACTATGGATTTGTTAAATGAAATCACGTATGGGAATTGCTTGTACTCTCCTTTTGAACACTTGCATATAATTTACGTAGAAAAATATTTATTTTTAAATTTATTATTTATATAAAATATTTAGATTTTTGTTTTTTATTTTAACCGTACGTGGCGTTATTCTATAGGTTATTGGGATGCCAAAATGCTTACACTTTTGTCGGGGCTTAGATCTAACCTTAAAATTGTGGTCAGCTGAGATGGATTGCTCAGAAGCCCATCGACACTGTTTGATGTCGGAGTAAACGATAACTCGCGAGATTAAACGGCCTCGTGTTCTCAGCTATACACGTGTTCGTATCTCAAAGCGAGTACGTTCCAATCTCATAGATAGGCATCTAATGTAAATAAAAGCGTAAACAAAAAGCAAGGAAGGTTTGACTCTATGTAAGACTTTTGACGTCATGATTTTTACTTTTTCTTCCGATAATGTACTTTAAAGGGTGTAGATTGAATAAAGGGGTCTTTGTATCGTAGCCGTTGATTGAATATGGGTCCCACCATTAGAATAACGAGTGCCGTGTTTTTTTTTTTTAAGCAACGAGTGCCGTGTTTTGAATGGTCTGGGGACTACTGATACGAAGTCAATGCCACGGATTTAGTAACTGTTGCCCAAAACGATTCCCCTTATACAGTAATATTTCCACTTTTTTATTTTTTTTTAAGAAACCACATCTCTCACATGATTCTGAGTGACACGTGTTGATGTAAAAAAAAATTAATTTTTAAAATTAAAATACTGGTTTTAAATAAGATTCAGTTTAGATAGTGAGTTGAGAGGAGATGAAAGTTGAAAGTTAAATAAAATATTATTATAATATTATTTTTTAATATTATTATAGTTTTAAAATTTTAAAAAAATTAAATTATTTATTATATTTTATGTAAAAATTTATAAAAATTATAATGATGAGATGAGATGAGATAAAACGGATTGAAAGTATTTTTCAATTTAATTTGACTAAGGAGTGGTTTGGATTCAAAGATGAGTTGAGGTGGGTTGAGATGGTTTGTGAATAGTAGAATAAAAGTTGAATTATTTATTATATTTTGTGTGGAAATTTGGGAAAGTTATTTTGGGATTTGAAAAAGTTGAATTGTTTATTATATTTTGTGTGGAATTTTAAAAAGTTGTAATGATGAGATAAAATGAGTTGAGATGAGTTGATGTGGGTTTTGAATGCAAATGAGGCCTAAGAGTACGTTTATAATTTTAGGTATAAAATTTATTTTATCAGATTTTTAAAAAAACCTAATAATCTTCGTATTAATAACATATTGTGATCAATAATGTGATTGTAATGTTGGTAAAAATTGCATTTTCTTTTAAATAATAAAATTATCAAAACCCCCAAAAAAATTCAAGGTAAATTAGAGTACTTTCTGCTTTCCAAATGACAGATATTTTCCCTTCTGTTAAGACCAGCAGTAGCAGCCAGTCCCATTGAGAGTGACTGTTCCGTCTTCTCTTTGCAATTCCCTCTTTTCTCAAGCGTCCTTGATTCATGAACGTAACAACCATCTCTACCAACTCACCCTCCTAAACTTCCATCTTCCAAGCAATTCTCATTTTACCTTCCATGGCTGCTCTCCCTCTCTCAGTTGGCCATTCTTTATACAGAAATCACAGCACAATTCAAGGACCCAGAAAGAGCAGCAGTCCAATTCCAAGAACGCTCATCCTTTTATGCTGCCAAAGCCACAAACCTGAAGAAACTTCCAAACCCAGAACGAAGAAAGAGAAAAGCAGAAGGGAGTCGCAGTTGCCGGGATTTCTTGCCGGTTTTGAAAAGTTTGGGAAGGTTATGAAAGAGAACCTGAGCCCACGGCAGAAGGGTGATTGGAAGGACGTGATGTTAATGAGCTTATCATTTGCTGTTTATGTGTATATATCACAAAAGATTGTTTGTGCTTATTTTGCTTGGATGGCCATGCCAAAGCAACCGTGGTAGGCATTTTTACTGTGTTGGCTAATTGGAAAGGGTGTAGCGGTTCGAATTTATCTGCTCTCTGTTTGCATTTTCATGTCTTTTCTGTTTGAAATTTGATCATCTTTCTTGTAACAGGACTATTTGCAGAAAACTAGTAGAAATAATTAGAGATACCCGAAGCTTAACCACTTGAGAGGAGCACTATCCTAAATTTTTTCTTGAGCCATACATTGTACTCCACCTTGATTATGCAAAGAAAATGATAATATAAATAATACGATAAAACCAATTCTAACGTTGAACTGGCCCAGAATGTTAATACGCTTGTGAATATAACATCAATCCATTGTTTTAGGGTCTTGCAAAATCGTCAAAAGTTCCTTTCTAAGCAGATTTAGACTGATTAGCTTATACTCGAGGAAATTTTTGGGTGCCGTCTCTGAAACCTTTGGCCACAAAACATACAGTACCAGAAATCATACTTGCTGAGGACAACACCTCTTGGCACATCTGCTTTGATTACTCTGCTTTATGCCCTCCACGCCTGAAAAGGCGATAGATTAGCAACAACAGCCATTGCCAAATGTGAACCACCCAATTAGTTCCCTTTGGTTTTGGTTCAGGTCTTGGTCCAAACAGTCCTTTGTAAATCTCCTTTTGCTTCTGATAAAGAGCCTTGTCATGTTCAGCAAGCAAACGTAACTCCCTTGTAATTGCTTTGTCCTCCGGTGCAAATTTCCGTGCCTTTAGAAAGTCCTCCCGGGCAGCATCTGTTTGCCCAAGTTCTGCTCTAGCCTTTCCTCGCCTAAACAGTGCTTTGACGTTGTTTTCTTCCTCTGCCAACACCTGCGAGTCCATCATCCCATTAAGTATCAATGTTTTCTATTCCGAGAATCAGTTAAACAAGTGTCGATGTCCTAGACTCTCACTGGCCACTATTTTCTTGGGTAGTGATTGTGTGTGTGTGTGTGTGTAAGAGAGAGAGAGAGAGAGATTCTTTTTTTTAAATGCATGTTGCCCGTCACAGAATATTAAATCATTTAGTAGATAGCAGCTAAAAGCTGTCAATAGACTCAATACTTCAACCTACTTTCCGGGTTCCACAAAAGGTGCAGCAACCTGGTGTGAAACGAATGGACTTAAAACAGTCCCACATTACCCCTTATAGATATAAATGTATACCCATAAGTTCTCTCTGGTTTTGCATGTTATTGTCTGGATGTGCATCATATTAGATGGCAAGGTGCAAGGTGATGAAGACTAACAAGAGATACAAACTGTCATTTGGGTTGTCTGGAAAGCAGCTGGTAGACTTTTTTATGTTAGTGTTGAGGATATAATATAAATAATTAAATCTACCTCTTTTTATCAGCTTAAGTTTTTGGGATAAGCAGTGATTTAATATAGTATCAGAGCAAAGGTTTTGAGTTTGAGCCTTGACTCCATACTTCACCACATTAATTAAAAATTCTGCATGTTGGGCCTACTTGGTGAGGGAGGGTGTCAAGGATGTAATCTAAAAATATAAATAATTATATTTACCTCTTCCCATCCACTTAAGCTTTAGGGATAAGTGGTGGTTAGAAACATTTGATGGGGAAAAAGAAGTCATCCTCCGATCAGTTATCCAAAGGAATAAGAGAAATAAAGGAAGAATACAGATTCAAATGCAATAAAAATAGCCATACAGCACAATATTGAACAAAGACAAATTTTATGGAAGATTATATGGTGCACAGTAACATGTCAATGTAAGTTATTATACTGAAGCTGGTAAGGAATTTCTAGAATTTATGAAGGCATATCTAGGTGGCTCATATGCCTTTAATTGATTCATCATCAGATGAAAGCACTACAGTTTTTTCCAAGCAACTTGAAAAGACATTTGAAGATGTAGGCTCACAGAGTTAATATGCCAATTCATGCATTTTTTATATCCCTAAGTATGACTCAAGATTCTTTAAATTCCTTTTCTTTTTTTTTTATTGGCAATGGGAGTCCGGGAAGTCCTGACTAATCCGAAGATGAAAAGTATATAGCATCTGAAATTAAATTAAATCTGTCCATGAAACATCAAACTACATACGTACAATGCTGCATTGCATGATTGCCTCATCAAAGCGCTGGAGCTTTATTAGACATGCTGCCATGTTAAGGTGACATGGATTTTTAACAGCTAAAGCCATGTCCCGGTACTTCCCAAACAATTGGAACATGAAGTCGTCGCCCATATATGCAATGGCCTAAAATGTAGAAAAATCATCAGAACTTACTTAGAAACAAAGAAAAATTACATACAAGTTCAGATGCCAAGAAACAATATTATCCAAGGAACATTAGTGTGTAACCATTTCATACTGTTGCATAGCCTCCTCCAGTTTTTCCTCCTTAAATAAAGCATTTCCATCCATCTTTCTTCGATCTGCTACACCAATCCTTTCCTCCACAGTCATGTCAGCACGAGCTTTTCCCTATGAAATGTATTATCCATCACCATTATATGTGCTGTTAGCATCCGACCAAGGTCAAGCTCATAGAATCAAACAGAAACTTTGAATATCCATAAACAAGTACTTCAAAAGTCATTTAAGAGCAACTTACTTCTTTGGTCTCATCAAACCCTATGAGCTCAACTTCATATATTATGTCTGCCATAGGTGGAACATTTGGGAAAGAGAAACTTCCTTCTTTCCCATAACCTAATTCCCAGCCGACATGTAACAGGGCACGTTCGCCAGATTTCATGCTGGACAAACCAATTGCCAAGCCAGTCATTTCTTTCTTCTCTGTTGCAAAAGAAAATATATCAATGTGCTGCAGCATGTCCAACAGAGCATAACACCAGCTAAATACTGGGCTGATACTTAAAATGATTATGCACATGCAAACATGTGAATGTGTGAGGCATGTTTATGCACTGTATAAAGTAACTGCATTCTCCAATATTATTTTTCTTCTGTTGTTTTTTATTCTTCACTTTGAATCTAGTTGAAATAATGAGAAGTGATATGTAGCCATCCCAACATTGCAGAATCAAGCCTCCTATGAGCTTCTGTAGTCCTTATGCAGTGAGCCCAAATAAATAAAGTTAGTGAATCACGATACCAGTTTGAACCACTTCATCTATTCAGTCACTGAGCTAAATATGATGAACCCCACTGTAGAATACTCAGTAATCAGGTATGAAATGATAATTTATAGAAAGGTTCAGATAAGGAGGAACAAACAAAACTAAGGGTGGAAAAACAACAATGAGACCACGCACCACATAAAAAGTTTACTTTGGGGAAGAAAAAAAGGATCATATATAAATGTACCTTTTCCTAATACCAACTCAAGTGGTCTTTGTTCCTCCCGCGTATCTTCAAACTTGTGCTGGGTGCTTTCCGTCCATGCCCTGTAGTGCACTATCACACATGCAATTTGGAAAGCATAATGAATTAACATTATCCATAAACATCCCATGAGAAAATTTTGAATAGATTCTTTGATAGTTAGAACATTAGAACATGTCCAGAAAATCGAACATGTAAATCAATTCTACTAAGTCTTAATCTCAATTCATTAAACAGATCCACCGATAGCATACAAATATGCAATGGTATGATAGTACTAGTTTCTAATTAATGGTGGATGCAAGAATTCAAGGATTTAAATTTTCATGGGAAAGAAAAGACAACCAAAAGAAGCCTATAATTATATTATTAATGCTTGAGGTAAATCTGCCAGAAGTACAAAAATAAGCAACTATCTGGCACTTACAGAAGCATGTAGAATATTTGGATGGTTTTTGACCATGCCCTTCCTTAATAATTTGCTTTGTGACTTTCTCGTGAAGGATTTCCACCTCTGAATCAGCTTTTGGGGGCCCATTAGCATCTTGAGGAGGTTCCCCATGCACAAATGCAGCAGTTTCGGCAACTATTTCATTTTCATTATCTTCACCTGGAAAAGTGTGGCCATTCAGGGTATAAGTACACATGGGGATTCATGATGTTACATTCTAAAACCAAAGTTTCAATACAGCTGTTGCAACTAAGAATGGCCTTTTTGGAAATTTTCCCTCAACAATACCCATGCAGAGAGAAAAGACCATTTTCTTCTTGCTAATAAGGTGAAAATCAGAGAGAGGAGAAATCTTGTAAGAAATAAGAGCGAGAAGCACTCTCATAAGTAGAATGATTCAGTATAAATGACCACAAAACTCTGTCTACATGCAATCATTACAGTAACAAGGAGAACGCATTTCGTATGAGACCTCCCACCATCTAGTATACTCCTTTTGCTAAGTAAGATAAACTTTTTTATTGGCACCTGATGTTTGGGAACAAAATCCCGGCTAATCCAGGGGGTGCAAGGGCCCTCGGCAAGGAGTTTCCCACAACTGCACCTCAGGTAATTCAAGGGAAAATCTCCCCAACCAGATGGTCCCCTAGAAATTGTTTGTACCCAAGGACTCGAACATTAGATCTCGAGGGAGCATACCACCGAGACCAAGGCTCTTAACAAAATAGCACAATCCAAGTTCTCAAGGAATATACATTAGATACACTTAAGTAGAGAAAGAAAGAGATCAAGAAAATTCTAAAAGCCTTTTTTTTGCAAGTAATAAGAATTCATTAAAAGGCACAATCCAAGTGCAAAGGAAAAAGAATACAAGAAACACACTAATAGGTCCACCACCCTCTTAGACATCACCCAATCTAGCCCAAAGACTCTTTAACAGAACAGATATATCAAGACATATTTCTTAGAATATAAACTGAATATTTTTTTTTTCCTGATCGGTAGAATATAAACTGAATATATGGCACCTCGGCTTTGGTAAGCCTGAAAAAAGGTTACAGCTAGTACCAACAGGTTGATGTCAACACTCTGCATATCAGTTACACTAGGTAAGCAATAGGGGTTTGACTCCATCATCACTCCCCACTGTCCCCAGGGGTTTTCAGAAGAAGTGAAGCATCAAATTAGATGTCCAATTCAGGGATTTTTATTAATATACAAAATTATTCTCAGAATCAAATCATGTCTGATGGAATAAGAGGTCGTCCAGAGCATGGCCTCTAATGACTAAGCCTACAAAGAAATGTCATGAAAATATCAGTTAGAGAAGTCAGAATATTTATTCCGTTCAAAACACTGACTCCTACTCTGATACCCAAGAGCACCTTAAACCAGGATTTTCATAAACTAAAATTCAACTTACAGAATGGTATTAAACTGTAAAAATCTTAATAGGCAGACAGAATGTACAACCTGGTTCAAAGAAATTTAAATTTAAAGAACAAGAATTAATTATATGTCCATATGTATGGCTGATATCACTTGATCAAAACGTTCCAAGTATGCAGTACTGCATTACACTGCCGCACAGTGAAGTTTATACTGCACAATAACTAGTAAGTATAAACTGAACAATATCCTCAACGCTTGGAATTTCCCTTCACTGAATGTTAAATGTGACAATATAAACAGCTCAGAATCGTTGCCGTGTAAAGTATCAAACAAAAAAACTTGAAGGCTATCAGATAAGCACTAATCCAGCACAGGAATTACAAAGATCAAACATTTGATTTTCCAAATTGAAGTTTGAATGCTAGCGAATTACCAAGTGATTGACTTTGATGCTCATGAACTTCATCCATTTCTCGAAAATTCAGCGAAACCCGAGGGCTCTCCTCAAATTCTGCAAAGACCCAAGAAGAATAGAAGAACCAATTAGTATATTACAATTCAAGAAACCCGTACAATTTCTTCCAAAGAGAGGATCGAAATTCCAAAGCGGATTCTACACGCCGTTTGGTAACCGAGAAAATGAAGCTGGAACAACGAAACAACTAGGAAATCAGGGGGAAAAGCTCCAGTCAGGTGAGCTTCAAACAAGCCTAGTTTAGCTCAGTTGACTAAATTTCTTGAAAACAAATAAGCCAAAAAACACCGCCCGATTCCGGAACTTAAAAAATTCCTTTTTACGTGCACTCAGGATTTTCTAGTCAACCAAACGGATCAGAGAGAGAGAGAGAGAGAGAGAGAGGACTGAAAAGGGTCAAGCTTCCACTTACAGTGGGAGAAAAGGGATCAGAATTCAGAAAGCTTTCCAATCCAGAATTTTGCGGAAATATGAGTAGCATAAGGATTACCAAACCGGGTAATTTTTTAGAATTAAAATTTAAAATATTCTACTTGAAATTCTCTACCCACGTATCAATATATAATTTATCATTTTTATTCCTTTATTTAAAGACACATATTAACATAAAAAAATATTTATTTAATTAAAAAATTAAAAATAATAAATTACATATTAATGTATGACTTGAGAATAAAGAGTAATATTTCTCTTAAAATTTATCGTATACCACGCATAATTTTTTTTTTGGGGTTTTGATAATTGCTTGTTGGCTCGTTCTAAAAAATATTATTTACTGTTAACAATCATATAATTAAAATACTTTGATATGCCACACTTGTTTAAAATTTAAAAATAAAATTTTAAAAAATGTTTTTTTAAACTAAAAAAAGTCATTGTCAGATCAAATGGCAAACTTGTAATTATTTAAAATTTGAATGAATATTTTTGTTTATTGACAATCTTCTTTAAAATTATAATTACATTTTCTATTATTTGGAAAAGAATGTTTGAGAAAAAATATAGAAAAAAATATCAAAGTGATTCTTTTCTTGGATTAAGGTTCCGTTTGGTTGTTGGATTGCCCTAAGATCAATTCAGTTCAATCTAATTTAAATTGAGTCTAACATCCAAACACTCAATTCTCAAACCACTAAACTCATCTCAACTCAAAAACTTTTTACACATGGGACCCACAACATTTTTCAACTCAACACCTCTTTACACGCGGAATCCACAACATTTTTCAAATTCTCATAAATATATCTAAACTCATTTTAACATTCAAACACATTTATCTTGTGTGGATTCAAAAATGAGTTGAGATGGTTTTAGATGAGTTGAATAAAATATTGTTGAAATATTATTTTTAAAATTATTATTATTTTGAGATTTGAAAAAGTTGAATTGTTTATTATATTTTATATGTAAATTTGAAAAAGTTGTAGTGATGAGATGAGTTAAGGTGAGTTTCGAATCCAAACAGGGCCTTAAACTCATCTTAAATTGGCCTCACATAATTTACTCCATCATTTCAACTCACTACTATTCATAAAGAATTCAATTCATCTCAACTCAACTCAACTTTTAAACGTAACCTGAAAATATTTTAATATCTAACAACCAAACAATCTAACTTTTGAAGCTATTTAAATTCTTTTTACTACTAATAAAATTCCAAACGGATCCTTTAATAGAATTTGCATGATATTGCGATGACATTTCAAATTAGAAATTATCGCTTTGATTTCCTTTTTAAAATTCTTTTTCTTCCTTTCTTTTTCACCAGCCACACTTCATATACACATGCAAGTGTATCATCCAACAAGAAGAAGGTATTCATAAGGGAAAGAGTAATGCTAGAGAGAAGCCACTATAGCAGTGCACACTTTGCACTCACTGCGTGGCTGCTTCTAGTTGATTGTTTCCAATACTCACTTGGAGAGATGTGTGGTCTAGATGATGCCACATCATGTGTGCAAAATGGATGTTCCTAATAATGGCTTCTATCTATATTTATTCTAAAGGAAAATATTATTTATACTTATAATTTATATTTTATATAACTATATGTATATGTAATAATAACTATATGTATATGTAATAATGTGTCAGTTATTAAAAATTATAAAAATTTTAAAATTTGATATCTAAAATTCAAATTAAAAAAAATTGATATTACGTATAATATTGTGCAGCATGTTATAGCACTATCATTCATAAAACTCATTCCATTTTTTCACTCTTACCGGGTGATATGCCCCTCTCCCCCCACATTAGATAGATAAAAAATTATACTCAACCTCTGGTCTGCCTATCACACACCACACACCTGCCTACTCAACCCAGTTTGTCAACACGTCACGATCTGCCTTTCTCCCTCACTCCTGAATCCTCACTCTCCCTTTTATGCAAGGAATCCCTTCTCCCTCACCTAGATGAAGACTGAAGCCCTTCTCCCTCACCTAGACAAAGATTGAAGCCCTCACTCTCACTTCTCTGTGCAACACCCCCACCCTCACTCTCATGTCTCTGCGCATGCCCCTCCCCTTCTCCCTCACCCAGAGACGACGAAACCCGAAGCCTCCCACCCTCACTATCTCAATTCTCTCTCTCCTCTGTGAACTTGGAAAAGTTGCCCTTACTCACACCGCGTCTGTCTACTGCTGCCTTATTGCCTCCTCTCCACGCTGGTGAGTCTCTCTCTTTCTCTTAGTCTTCGTTCGTCTCTCTCTCTCTCTCTCTCTCTCTCTCTCTCTCGCTTTGTGTGTGTGTGTGTGTAACTGCCACTTTGTGATCCCCCTCTCTCTCGCTAGCTAGCACAATGAAATTACGAAGCTTCACTACTTTTAAGGGATGGAATTAGAGGCTTGTTTTTTCTCTAAAGTGATGTTGTTGTAATGTTGTTGTTTGCCCCAACTTTGACCTACTCAACATGTGCCTTTGCTTTTTAGGTTTATCACTTAGCACCACAATCAATAAAAAGCGATCGGTAGTTCCTAGCTGGGCCAACGTCGTGACCAAACTGGTTGGTGATCTCTTCTGGATTTTAGCTGAAGTCAATTAGGTTTATTAGTTATTGCAGCATTTATATGGGTGGGGTAGGGACTACAACAGGATCTTCAATATTTTTCTATCAGATCTTTTGTGACCCCAATGATCCATGGTTTTAAGGGGAAAAAGAGTTGGTGTTTGTGGTGAAAAATGTTCTTTTGGGAACCATTGTTTGTGGTTAAGGTATACAAACGAAAATGTGTTTGTGGTTGGTTTATTTCTCCAGTTTTAACCACTACAAAGGGTACTGCCCTGCTTCTTCTCATATCCAACTTCATTGGGAATGGATTTTCATGATCCATGTTTTAATTAAAAATATTGGATATTGTTAATGCCAAAAATTGCATAACATACCGGAAAGGAAGAAAGAGTCATCTCAGACCCAGGTTGGTGATTCGGGCTTCGATACGGTACTCTTTGCATTCATTCATGAAATAAATAATAAATAAGCGAACATAAATAAATAAAGGAAGACACAGAAATTTACGTGATTCAGCATAAAAGCCTACGTCCACGGGTTGTTGGGGGCAAAATCCACTATAACAAATGATGATTTTACAATGTCTCATGACCTCACATATCGTTCAATACAATGGGAGAATTTAGTCTCAGGAGAGTCCCTCTAGAGAATTGGTAGAGAGTGCATGGAGAGAGCATATCCGATTTGTGGGGGAGATGCTCCTTATATAGAGGTTATTTCCTTAGAGTGATAGAGTCCAATTTGACTTGTGATACTCTTTCATTTTAGGAGTCTGAGCCAACTTCTTTACCTTATCTCTTTCCTGCCTTATCTCTTGGCTTTCTCTCTTCCCTTAGTGATAGATTTCCGGAGGGTTTGACCCAGTCAATTTAGCCCCTAACAGATATCATAGTTGATTTTTCTAGTTTGATGGGGTCTAAATCTAAAATGTTTAATAGCTTTATAATAGATTTGTAAACTGAAAAATTGGAGCAAGAATAATTTAGGTGGAAGAAAAGTTAGCCATTTTTAACCTTCTTATATGAAAGATAAAGTTTAAAAATGAAGTTTACCGGTGAAAGTTTTGTTACCCTACCTGAACATGGTTGTGTGTATTGGTTATAGTCTTCTATTTTGGTGGCATGACTCAAAGGGTCACTTATTTTTTGGTTTTGTTGTGATTATAATTTATTACCATGTTAAGGGGCTTGTGAAGATAACATTAGATTATTATTTGAAATGTGTGAAACACCAAGTAAGAGGAAATTGGAAGGATAAAATGTTACAATTCCTACTTTTACGGTCCAAATTAAAATGAAGTTTATAGAAACATGGTGTGATTGACCTAGAAGTATCGCTTACTTTGAGATATACATATAGCATACATAACCTTAACGATCTTGGTGGCTTTTCGAAGTCAAGAGTTGCAATTTAACATAGATATGAGTAGTTCTGCTACTTTAGTTTCTTTTTTCCATTGCCTGGAGGCTTCTCAAGTTATCTAACATTTAATAGATAGGCATACCCTTAAATTGTAATTTATTTATGAGATGAGTAACCATTGAGTTTTACTATCTTTCTGTTCTTATCTTTATTGTGAGAATTTTGATAACTATATGCTTCAGAAAATAATCCCTTTACATGAAGTTACTAGTGTACGAAAGGGCGAAGATAGCAGCGAACTTCCCTAATGCCATAGAAATTGTTACTGGAGGCAAAAAAGGTAATTCTAGATATGGACTTTCATTTCTTTCCTTCAGCTTTGTAAAGATGATGTCTATAAGAATGTGGCCTGAATTTGTTTTGGTATTGTCTTTGTCATTTCAGTATCAGCTGCAATGTCTTAATCCAACTATTATTTATTGAATACTCAGAAAGTCACCACCCCAACGGCTACTAAGCCTTACGTGGAAACCCAGCCACACATGGAAACCCAGCCATACACAAGTCACCCAACGGCTACAAAGCCATACATGGAAAGAAAGATACCCAACGGCTAAAATACAAAGATGGAAACTCATCTACTTTCCAATTCTTCCGCATTTGTAACGTTACACTATAATTTCTAATTCTCATTCACACATGTACGGTAAATATATATAGTAAAAGGCTCTCAAATATGCTCTCACGCTTTGTGAGACATTCTGTCAAATAACTTGTGTTCATTTCTCTTCATTATTATGGTAAAGTAGAGTGACATTTTTTTAGTTCTTATAGTCAAAGAAAAAATTACAAATGCATGTACAAAGTTGTCATGTTTTCGTATTGTCTTTTAATGCATCTACAAAGTTTTCATATTTAAAACTTGAAATTCTTGAATTATATACAGGGAGAAGCAAGATGTCAATTTCTCATATAAGCAGATATACTTCAATTGGTAGAGGAAAAAATCTTAACAAGAGAGAATGCAGTTCGAAAGAGGAGTCTATTGTACTAGTTTTTTGTTGGTTCAGATTATAGATGTATCGTGTTACTTTTAATTGTAAATAGATGGTTTGGATCGTAATCGTATGCTATATTCTCTATGAATATAATTATGACAGCTTATTATGGATGCTAAATTTTGTGTTTGTGAGAATGGTAATGGATGTGTTAAATTGCTGCATCCTCTCTATTTGTGAGAATCCGACGGCAATGCATTTTGATATTCTCTAAACATGCTTACTTTGTATGCTGCAATCATTTAAGGTTCCAGGATAGAGGAGTGGTGCTATCAAGGCTCTTTCTTTTCTTGTGAGCCTTGAGGAGTGCAGTACGTACAAAGGGCCATGAAAAAAATTGCGATTCACTGCCTTCTAGAACAAAAGCCTTTTAGAACCTGAACTCATGCTTACTCTTACTCTTTTTCTTCGTTTACCGATCAAAACAAATAAATCAAAGAACATGTAAAAAATCAAAGTAATACCCCAATTACCCATTTACCCATTTATATACACAAATCCAAAACTTTTTGGAGAGTCTAGACTATTGGAACTGTTCTCTTCCATGGGCAATCTCTGGTTGGATCTTTCGTCAAATTTGGATGTAAATTGTTGAGACCCATCATTGCCTTTATTCTATAGCTAAATAATTCTTTTCTCCATGCATGGCTTTTCCTTCCCACACCTCCTACCACGACATTTTCAAATAAACAATGTGTATCATACTTGAGTTGGTGAAATTGAGGTAGAAGGCCTGGGTGGCCTTCTATCTTCCTCATCGTCCATCACGTTATTTTAACTGAGTTTTGAGAACGACAATTAATATCAGATAGCAACGGAGGAAACATACATGTTGATCTCTCACTCAGAGAAGTGGTTTGATTTTTTTTTTAATCACTGTCTCCCTAGTATTTGGCAAATTACTAGTATATATTTTATTTTGAAGTGGTTCTTTGCCATCATTAAGACAATGCTAAAGTCATATGGAGCTTGTCATATTTTTACATCCTAGCTTTGAATTTATAACCACTGAAGGCTAAACCCATCATTGCTGGAGTGGACAATATTATATAATATGGCATATTTGTGATCATGACATCTATGGGAATGAGAAATAAAAAAATAAAATGGGAAGGTAGCACTAAACGCATGTTTCAATTATTAAAAAAAAAAAATTACACGTAAGTTGGGGAGGTTGTGTAGATGGCTGATTCTCCTAACACTACTCCTTTATTTTCTCCTCAAAAGATGCATTCATTTGCTGCCACTCATTATACCGATCGTCGAAGCAAAGAAACGGTGACATTAATCATTTGCAACAAGAAAACACAAAGAAATTAGCAATTAAGATCCTTTTTTGGATCAAAGAAAGCAGGGAAATGGCAGAAATGAGTTTAGAAGAGGACCCATGTACGGGTAAGCTAACAGCAATATTTACAAGGGCGGCAAAACATGTTTTCGGTTTCTTCTTAATGGTGGTTCTCTGCAATGTCACGCATTTCCTTTTAAGGCCCTTTTCACAACCTCGTATCACCTCTGATACCATTGTAAGTCTCTCTCAGCCTCCATTTTGGGTCAAGAAACGAGCCAAAAAAAAAAACTGTCTGTTCATTGTTCTCAACGTTGAAGCATTGTTAACTATGCATATGTATATATTCGTGTGTTTCCTACGTAGATGTCTAGCTTATAAATTAAGTTTTGTTAAGACAATATATAAATAATCAAATCTCGGTATATGAGGTCAAAAAACAAACCACCACATATATTACACAACTTTCCACAATTAATGCATTTCGTGCATATATCGTAGGGCCTAGAAGTTTGGTTTGAGTTTAAGGAAGATAGTTATAATCATATGGTTGTTGTCTGACATGACTTCTTCATCCCAACTCCAAAAAACTGTCTCGGGGTCCTAACCATGTCTAGTGCAGGCATATTTTACAACATGGAAGGGAAGGGGGGTCCTAGCTTTTGATCTATAATGGTGCATGCCATCATTGGAAAAGGGGATCAGAGTTGCATGATGCATGAAAAACACAAAACCTACTACCAGTAACTTGCATTGCATGAATCCCCTTAACCTCTTTCATTGTGACTAAATTTCTGTCTTTTTTGTTTTTATATGCAGATAGGGATGCTCATTGGCAACTTAGGCATCGTACATTCATTAATTGATAAATCAGCAGCTCAGACTTTGCGTTTCATAATCGATTTTGGGATGATATGCTACATGCTTGTGTTGGGTATAGAAATGGATCCATATGTGCTCTTTAAAGTTCCAACTCGGGATGCTAAAGTGGCCTACGCTGGAATGCTCTCCACATTCCTCCTAGCCTGCTTCCTAACCCCATTTCTTAATTATACACACGGATTTAAGATACACTTCACCCTCACCCTCTCCACTGCCCTCTCCGGCACTGCCTCCCCTGTCCTAACCCGCATAATTACCAGTTGTAAAATAGGCAAGTCGGACATCGGCCGGCTTGTGATTGCTGCAGGAATACACTCTGATTTTATATCCACTCTTCTCATTTCCATTGGCTATATTGTATGGCCAATAAGAGAAAAACCTTCAGGTAAGAGTCGACTTCAAGAAGGCATAGAGATGAGTTCTGCACTAGTTCTCCAAACAGTGATCACTGCCAAAGTTTCACCCATTATTATGAACTGGGTTAACAATGAAAACCCTGAAGGCAAACCCATGAAGGGTTCACACCTAGTGCTCTCACTTGCCTTCATGGCCTTGGTATGCTGCTGCTCGCCTGCGTACGGGTACAGCCCCATACTTAGTGCCTTTATGGCGGGGATTTTCTTGCCCAGCGAGGGGAGAGTATCAAAATGGGTTATTAACAAAGTCAACTACTTGTTAACGACCATTTTCTATCCAATTTTTTTCATCTGGATGGGGTTTGAAGCTAATTTCCGAGAGTTTCAACCTGGCCAAATAGGAACTTGGACACGCCTAGTTCTACTCTTTGTGATAACGACAGCTGGGAAGGTAACTGGAACAGTCATCTCAGGGGTGATGCTGGGGTTTCATTGGCCGGAGTCAGTTGCACTTGGGTTGCTTCTCTCTACAAAGGGCCATTATCAGATCTACTTGGCTATTGCTGCTAGAACTGTAAGAATCTATTTTAGTATCTTCTTCGCAATATTTTGTTCGGAGGAAACTTTATATATTCTCTTTTTCTTGTGACTGGATAATCACTATGATATTTATGCTAAGACGCGTCTAAGCCACTGTCTATTTGCTTTTTTTAAATTTTTCCTCAACCCTTCCTTTTCTCTGGTAGGTATCTTCACGAGTTGTTAAAAACACAAAATGCTTCTAATTGTAGTACAAGGCAAGCTTTTTGGGGCCTAAAAGCAACAGGCATATAAACACTAAGGTGCCTATAGGCAACCATGAAATGGGATATTTTTATTTTGTGTTTCTTGTATGATTCTTTGACACCAAACTATATCCGAAAAATCATGACAATACGTAAATAGATGTGCAGCTAAGGCTAAACGGTTGCACTGCAACCTGAAAAAAAAAATCATAATACTCAATAAATGATTCTGCATAGTAAATAAGAAGAATTATCTTAAACAGCTAGCAAAAATTAAATTGACTCATTTCATATCAATGCAAGTAAGAAACGGAGACTGAAGACTGCAACAAATGATGGTGACAGATACAACTGTCAATAGCTATGATTTCCATGCCCATGAGCACTAGAGAGCTACTCATTACCATTAACGACCATAATCTTGTGACTTTGTGCTCTTGTAACCAATGCAGGCTGGTACCACATCAACTACAACCAGTATTGTGATGGTAATTGCAATCTTTTTCACCGTTGTGCACACCCCATCAGTTGTTGCGCATATCATCAAACGTGCAAGGAAACGCGCACCAACTCATCGAATGGCACTTGAATGGCTTGACCCATCAAAAGAGCTCCGAATCTTGCTGTGTGTTAACGGGCCTCAAAATGCATCTGCTGCCATTAACTTCATGGAGATCTCTCGAGGCGCAGCTGACCCTGGAATAGAGGTGTATGTCACTGACATGATCGAACTCACAGACCAGATAGCAGCCACACTTGTGCAAGGTGATGATGGAGTGAACACGTTGGCTGTGACTGATGAGTCAGTGACAGACATGAGAGAACAAGTAACTACTGCAGTTCAAGCCTATGCAGATATGAATGGTGATGGTGTCACAGTCAAGCGAATGCTTGCACTCTCCACGATCAATGGCATGCCCCAGGAGATTTGCAATTTGGCAGAGAACTTGATGGTAGCACTCATCATATTGCCATTTCACAAGAGCCAGCGTGCAGATGGAAGATTGGATGCAGGCCATTCAGGGTTCAGATATGTGAACCGCAAGGTAAAATCAGAATATTTTACCGAACTTTTAATCAACCATCTCTCATCCAATTATTTGAAAGCTTGTCTTCCAAATTGTAGCTTGCTTATAGATGTGGTTTTCAACAGGTTCTCAGGAGTTCCCCATGTTCAGTGGGGATTCTGGTGGACAGAGGTCTCGGATTGATAGAAAAAATATCAGGAGCACATGTATCTCTCAATGTTGCAGTTATTTTCATTGGTGGCAAAGATGATAGAGAAGCACTAGCCTATGCGGGGCATGTAGCACGACATCCTGGAGTAAAACTCACGGTAATAAGATTCTTAGTGGATACCAATTCAGAGAATGCATCAAGAAGAGCAGGCAACAATAGGGTCAACATTGCAGAGCAGGAAGAGGAAATGAAACTTGATGATGAGTGCTTTGCTCAGTTTTATGGAAGACATGTTTCAGGGGGGCACGTTGCATACATGGAGAAGCATCTTATAAATTCATCTGAGACCTATTCTACTTTAAGGTCATTGGAAGGGCAGTATGCACTCATCATTGTAGGACGAGGGGGAAGGGTAAACTCAGTATTGACAGTGGGAATGAATGATTGGCAGCAGTGTCCAGAATTAGGTCCTATAGGAGATGTTCTTTCGGGTTCTGATTTCTCAGTGAAGACATCGGTTTTGATCATTCAACAACACAACGTAAAAGGAAAACTAGATGGACTTGAAGATGACTTCTCGATTATGTAAATGTCAAACTAAATGTGGTAGCGTAGGACATTAGGAACTAATTGTAACAAGGAAACAGATGATTTCTAGAACCTTAGTTTGTAAAAATGACAACCACCATGTGAGAGTTTGCAGTGGGATTGGCCAAGATTAGTTATCTAAAGGGTGCAAAAAAGAAAAAAGGAACAAAAAATATTAGAAGGCAGAGATACAACTAGTAGAAACAGCTATTGACAGTGTGCGAGATGAATGTTGAACTGTTACAGAGGCGAGTCATTCCTTTATTTTCTGTTAGTGGTGAAGGGTCATGGAAACGATGACTACACTTTGAGCTGTTCTTGAGTAGTAAAACGAAAACAATGATGACTCTCAAGTGTCCTGGTATCCAGTTGCTGATGTGATATATGTTCGATCCCATTGTCCACCCGTTTGTCCTCTTCGTTTGGCCTAAAATCCTAGATCCATTCGAAAATTTCCTTTTTTTCACCATGAGCTATCCTCCTACCGGGTTGAAACAATTAGGCATACAAAAGAAGTCCGTCCAAACTACTTGGCACGAGCCAAAATCAAGCTTCTATCAGGATATAACTTCAATCGTAACATATGGTAATAACACCTAAATCGTAACATATCGTAACTTCCCAGTGCAGAACGAAAATCATGAAGCAGTAACGCATTACCACAATTCATCTTCAAAAGATAAACTAAATCAGTGGGGCTGCTTGCGAATGAAACCCAGAAAGGGTAAGTCGAATGTCGATTCATACAAAGATCCATATGGTCCAGTTAATTCTGCAATTTACTTCAAGGGCTGGGCACATCAAAATGCTATTAATTGAACTACCATCAAATTCTTCATTAGAACATTTTTTTAATAAGAGACAAACTCCTCATTAGAATATTTAACATTCTTCCTGACTGCATAGAAGTTCATTAATCCATTACACAAGATCAAATTCAAAGTAAAATTCCTGTAAAATTCTGACCCTTCCAAATTCCAATTGAGAAGAAGCACCCTAAACGTGAACATTGAACACGATGTTCCTTTGCTTGCCTTCAAAGCATATTAGTACTCTCTTGAATGCTTTGCCAACTCAGTCTGCAAGCAGGGATTTAAGATTGTAAGAAATGAGCAGTTTGATGTTCACAAGAATATGAGAATGCTTGACAATGTGAGATCAGCATATCTTCAGAACTTAACCCCTTAAATTATTTAACGTTAAGAGTGCAACACTCATATCTCTCGGTATCATTGACGGAAGGTTCCTAGATATTTTGTTCTTCAACTGCATGTTGTCCAAAACTAAGAGGACCAAAATCAACGCAAACACACGATCCACTTATCTCTTAGATATGAGGAATTAGGAGCATTGTGACAGACAATAAAGCAGCACTATTGCCTTTTTCTACTATTAAAAAAAAAATCTAAAATGCAAGCATCATCTTTGTATGTAATGAACTAAAATTTATTATAGAGGAATAGCCACAAGTACACACATTGTACACACATTGACATAGTATACACCAAAACCTCCAAACAAAAGGCGAAACAGTAGTACAGAGAATGGTAGACATTGAACTCATACAAAGATTATGCTTGGTTAAAAAGAAGAAAGCACTAGGTCCAAAGCTGAGACTAAGGAAGTTGCAACTTTGAAGAACCCACAGCAAGTATCCTAGTTTTTGTCTGTGGAAACCTATGTAGGCACTGAATGCTCTGAAGGAAATGGAATGATTCTACATCATCTCACAACGCCACAGATCTTTCCATGCAAAGAAATTGTGGGGTAAAATATGGAACAAAAAAACACACTAGAAAGTAGATCCAACTGGAGGGAATAGATGCCCTCTCTGAGTATAAAACAAGATCCGTCCATTCTAGACTCCAAAACAATATTCATCCAACATACCAACCTTCCCAGCATGGCAAGTGAGGCACCCATGTTGGACCCACCATGAGACACAGGCTCTTCCACTCACAATCTTGGATCGCAATTCATTTCTAAGACTATATACAGCAAGATGTCACCATGGAAGATTAAAAAGATTATTACACCAAAGAATATGACAAACTAAAACCTTTTCCCCCCCGATGCTTATATATATACCAGTGTCTTGATACATGAGATTTTATAAAGACGCGTGCATGGGAAAGATTTTTTTATTATTAATCAAGGATTTTATCAATGAAATCATTGGCATAGCCAACGTACACAGGATCTATACAAGAAAAACAACATGGAAAAGAGAGATTAATATTTACGGATACTTATACTTTCAACATTCTCTCAAAATGCAGGATAAATAGGGATGTTATACCTCGAAAGCATTCTTCAAATGATCAAGTTCCTTGTCAATATCATTGATAGCCTGGTTATACGCCTGCATTGGTGATGACTGGCTTGTGGTGTGTATCTATAAAAAAAACCCACCAAAGCATGAAGAACAAAGTCTAGACAACATTAAAAAGTACAAAGAGACCAACTCATGAAAAAAAAAAAGACTTTTCAATCATCAAAATATAGTATAGATATTGGTAGTTGTATCAGTATGAGATGCCCCCAAAATCAGCTTCTTACACGAGCATTAAAAAAAACAGACTGAAAAAGAAATCATCTGACTGAAATGCCAAAATAAAAAACATTCAACTAAGATAGGTTTTATAATTAAAATACCACAGTGGAGTTACCCTACAGACTGCGTGCACATAAAGATTTTTTTTTAATAAAAAAGGAAGAGGGGAGAGAAAATCACTAACCCTAACAATGATTTTATACTGAAGGGGGTGAGGAAGCTTGTACCCGGCGAATAAAACATTCGGGTCCCTGTGCAATTGCCTGATAAAGACGAAAAAAAGTAAGAAAAGCAGGAGTTTTATTAAGCTATTTTAGGAAAAGTAATAATTTAAGATAAATGGAATAAGCAATTCGAAGACAGTACATGCGAAGAATGTTGCCGATTGTGTGGTCCTCTCTCTCGACGGTGAACGACGCAGCGTTGATTATCTTCGTGTCCCTCTCGTACGACACCCTGAAAATTAAAATTTAAAAGAAACTAAGAAAATGAGGGTCAGAAAGAGAGGGGTTTAGAGATAAATCTTTGTAGAAAGATACTTTTTGGTGCCTTCAGGGACGACGAAACGTTCATAGCGGTCGGGAGCGTTCATATCTCTTCTTCTTCTTCTTCTTCTTCTTCTTCTTCTACCGCTGCTTCTGTTCTATGAACGCTCTCTCACGGAACTGAAGTCATACGCTTCTGCTATGCAACACCATATTGAATGATGTCGTTTATATAACTTTAGAAAAAGAGTTCTGCTACCAAGAAAGATCCTCTATTTTGCACACCCTACACATCCGGTGACGTGGCATTATCTAGAACAAAAAAAAAACAAAAGAGACAAACAGATTGGCATAGGAAGGAAGGAAGGAAAGTTCACCTCTCGCACAAAGGAAATCAATTCATTCCGGAAAATTGCTTGTGTGTCTATCTGATTATGGCTGCCCAACAGAAGCATTAGCAATTTAGCAAATTTATTCTTTCTCTCTCTCTCTCTCTACCTTGAAGATACTCGAGCTTTGTCCCAAAATCAAGCATTTTCTTCATTCTTTCGATTCCACTCTTCGTCTATGTTTGTTCACCGCAAACCAACCAAAACCTCTACCTGTGTTACTTTCTCAAAAGCTTGAGAAACATGAGCTTTGTGAATCTAAGTACATGAGCCCAAACTTGTTCAATGTTTATGCAAGCAGGAAGACCCAGACCCCCACCTTTCCAAAACCTTCATCCTTTGAAGAACATACCCATTTCGTTTATATCCTCAGAATGCCGACGAAGATCCATTTATGTGGGAAGAGCCTTTCTGTAGATCCTTTCTGCGACTTGTGATTGCCTGAAGATGGTTTCCGGTCAAATGGCCGAGGAGAAGAGAACTTCTCTCCCAAACGTGAAAAGTTTTGCCTATGAGAAGTGGCGTTTGGAGAAAGAGAGGGAGAAGTAGTTTTAAACAAGGGTAAAATTGACAACCATACCTGGTGACGTGGAGCGTGTGCAAAGTAAAGAGGTTTTTAATAAAAATTTTCTTAGAAAAATGCTGTGCCTCCGTTCCAAGGGTTTTTTTTTTTTTTTTTTTGGAAAAAATTATTTTGCCTCTCAATTGTATTGTATATTTGTACCGTTCAATTTGACTGCATGATAAAAAATTATTTTTTTATTTAATAATTAAAGAAGTAATTTTAAGTGTATTAAAATATTTTATATTTTTTAAAATATTTAAATATATTAAAGAAATGTAAAAAAAAATTTAAAAAAAAAACTAAAAATAATAAGTGGTCAACTTGAGCGAGCTACTCTTGACGTCAGAGCCCAACTCTTTTTTTAATGATGTTGTTAAATTTTAAAAATTAAAATTAAAAAATACATAAAGAAAAAAAATGAAATGACTTTGTTGGTGGGCAGTGTCGTGACCCACTCTAAGGTGGATCTAGCACTACCCATAAATTTAACTTCGTTCTCTCTCCTGTTTTTCTTATTTTTATAAAAAAGTTGTGCTGCATATACTTATTTTTTTATTTACAATACTTATTTTTATAAAAAAGTTATGCTACATATATTTATATTTTTACTTATAATACTCATTTTGTTAATTTTCTTTTGAAATTTAAGTTTTATAATTTTCAACATATCAATAACTGACATGTAAATAAATAAGTTTTTTGTAAATTTTTCTTAAATAAATTTAACATTTTCCATTATAAAAAAAATTGAGGATGAAAGTTAAAAAAGAAATAGGGTTGATGAATGTGTAATATATATATATATATATATATAACAAGGACGCTGCTAGGTCCACAGATGAATTCTACAAAAGATGGCCGCCAAAATGAGTAAATTTTTTTTTGTGTTGCTTTTTTTCATAAATTTTTTTATATCTTTAAATATTTTTTTTTTTAAATACAACATCATTTATAAATACTTCATTAATCACTAAGTAAAAAAAAAAGAATCGATGGCTACTTTCAGTGGCCTTCATCTATGGACTAAGCATTATCCATATAATAATGCTAAGTACAGTTTTAGAATATCTAAGCTCTCTTTTTTTTTTTTTTTTTGAAAAAAAGTGAGCTCAGCATTAAAAAAATCATTTTTTATATAATTTTTAAATTTATCTTTTTTTTTAAATAAATGTTCATGACTTGCACATTCTATAATTACAAATATCATTTCTTTTATATATATATATATATATATATATATATAGAGTTTTCATTTTTTTTTAGTTGTCACTTCATTTGTCTGATTTACGAAAACAATTCTTTAAAATAATTTAAGTTGGATCTAAGAATGTTTTGAACATTAATTTTCTTAATTTCTAAAAAAAATCTAATAATTTGTTTAAATTTCGAAAATAGAAAACTAAAACAAAGACAAGTTTTAAAAATAAAAATAAAAACCTCTTCATTGAGCTTACATTCCATTGATATAGAATTGATTTATTGATGGCTGAAACATATCTCAATATTGGGTCTTGAGATATTGAACAAGAAAAACAACCACTTCACTCATATTTCACCCTATTAGCTCATAATATAGTTTATTATAGCAAAGTTCTTAGCGTTATATGTTATAGCCATTATTCTACTTGTGTAAGGGGATTTTTCCTCCTTTAGGCTCGTGTGACAAGCCCATGAGGGATCTCGAGGGGCCCAACCTGGCCCAACAACTCTTCTCTAGAGAAGTCACTAGATCCTTATGAAGTACTTGACCCGTAAGCTAAACCAACCCTTGAAGCAACCCTTATGCAGGAAAGACGAATTGTAGGGATAGATAAGACTCACTGCCCTGATATCCCCCAATGACACCTAACACTCAAGAACCTGTATAGACAGACGGACGAGAGATGTGAAGTACTCTCGATCTCCTGACATAATGTACAGAGACTCAGCAATGATCACCCGCAAATTAAAGTCTATTCATGGAGCCACACCGCATTAATGTCGTCACTCCCCAGACTCCATGTCGCATTAACTGGCACCACCGTGGCCTCAACTTCGGATGCATAAACCAGAATCTCAGCAGCCCATGACACTACTCTCACCATTTCCATCCAGGACACAACTTTGTCACCTCCACCCCCTCAGAAACAGCTTCAGTCGAGATAACCTCAACTTCGGGAGAATAGGCAATGGGAGATTCCGGGATGGAAACCCGGTCAAGAGAGTCCTCGGCCCCAACAAGACGCTCCTCGGTCGCTAGCGAGGGAACCATCTCGATATCTATTTTAGGAGACATGACTATTATTTAGGACACTCGGGTATGAGGGTCCAAAAGGACTCAATAAAACTGCAAGGAGAGCAACTCGTCTCCCCCTTAAATGTTCTCGATCCCCCCCATGTTGCTCAAAGAGGTCGGAGAAGGAACCTCTGAAAGAAATGGTAGGGGCCCCTAGGGCTGATGAACATCGACCATCGAAGGGTTGGCTCGAACCAGCTGAAAGGCCTTGACCCCACCCGCCTTGCATGGTGAAAAAGAATAAGACGTTGCTTTTGGAGACGGGGAGGGTTTCCCACCCCTCTCCGAGGATGGCTTTGGCAGCCAAACAAGCATAGAAACAAAAGACTATCATGTGGGAGGCATCGGTGACAAATCAGAGCTGCTACAGGCGAGAATGTCCCTCTCAAATTTCTTTCTTTTCCCTACCGTCGAAGGGCTAGGGGAACAACCGATTGCATGGGTATACATCGATCGATAAAGCGCATGTTGGCTGGGGGAGCCAGGTATTGCCAAAGGCTACTCTAATCCAATAAGGCCTCGGAGTAACATCATTAGGGTGTGCCTTCACCCAGGCCCTGACAATCTCAATCCAACTCACCTCCTCGTGAGTTGCCGACGACCGAAAGCTTTTGTCCTCTTCGACAACTCCCCAGATGGTGTGAACAAGATAGTCACACCAGTTGATCTGGCTGACCGAAAACTCTCATCTTTTGCTAGACAAGAAAAAGAAATGTCGGTTCCACCCCTTCACCCAATTGTCCTGTAGCTTTAGACAAGCCAATGCATGGATGGACTGGAAGCTGCATGTATTGCCAATTTGTTTCAATAGGTTGTGGGTGAGGAGGAACTTGCGAGTAGTGAGGGTCAGGGTATTTTGAACCCACCTCCTCCAACGCCCGCCGCCAGATGATGCAATAAGACACCAAGATCCTCCATGCCTTTGGATGGAGTTGTGCTTGTGCCAAGTGGAGGTAGTCTAGCAGGTCAAGAACCGGGCGACAGAAGGGCAACTGAAGGCCACTAGAGAATATGTTGGAGTATAAGGCCACCTTTGAGGCGTAGGCTTTAGAGTCCATCGCTCCTTCTTGGGGCACCGACACCACAAGCTCCACAATGCCAGGCACCTTGAAAGTTGATTTCAGAGACTCCAACTCACTGGGAGTCATCATCGACTATTAGGAAAACCTGTCGAACTATTGCGACTCGATACGAGCCTCAAGAAGGTCTAAACCCCTAGGAGCCTGTGAGGAACCAGAGGGATTGACATAGTTGGAGCTTTTGGGAGTAGCATAGGAAGAGTTCTTGAGAGCCATGAGAATATGAAGATAAATGAAGGAGAGGCAAGAAACACGCAAAAGAGGGGAAGAAAGGGAAGCACGAGGGATTTAGAGAAGGAAGACAATGGTAAGAAACGTAGGTAAGCTCCAAATGATGAAGGGGTTAGGGTTTAAATAAGCCCTGGAGACGGTTGGGATCCCGGGTTGGGGTTTAAATAAGCCCCGCGAGTCTAGTAGACGGGCACGAATCTTGTAGAGCGTTCTGTATGATCGGACGTGGGAGAGGGAGAGCCACATGAAAGAATCAATGCTAGGGAAACCGAACGGATGCAATCAAGTGCCAAATCTAACTTTTAGAGAATGTGCCACAAAAATCAAGAGAGGAACAACTACCTGACACCATTAATGATAAAGAAACTGAACGGGTGCAATCAAGTACAAAAAACCTGGGGAGTGCAACCAAAGCTGAGAAGAGTAGTAACCGTCCATTTTGAAAGCCTGAAAGTTGAATGGACACAACCACATAAAGGTTAGAACAAGAAGACAAGGGAAAGAATAAATTCCCATTCGAACCAGTCTGATAGGAATTGATGGGGTAACTATAAGTGGATTTTCCCTCCCCTAGACCCGTATGACAAGCCCACGAGGGACCTCGAGGGGCCCAACCTGGCCCAACAATCCTTCTCTAGAGAAGTCACTCGGTCCCTACCGAGTACTCGGCTCGTAAACTAAACAAACCCCCATGTGGGAAGGACAAACGATAGGGACATATATGACTCGCCGCCCCGAAATCCCCCAATGACACCTAGCACTTGAGAACCTGTACAAACAAGCGAACGAGAGATGCAGATGACCCTCGATCTCCTAACAGACGGTATGGAGCAACTCGACGATGATCACCTATAGACTAAAGTCTATTCAGGGAGCCATGCCTCATTAATGGCGCCACTCCTCAGACTCCATGCCGCCACCTCAAGAGCCACGCCGCATTAAATGATTCTGACCAAATAACAGTCGAACTGACATGAGCCCCCTAAGGTAAGGTATGAGATCCCCCCCCCCCCCCCTCCGAGAAACTTCATATAAAAGTTGACATCCAAGTACGAAGAACTCTCTCTAAGCTCTGACACTCTAGCACAAACTTCTAAGGAGATATACTAATTTAAACATTGGAGACTCTCCAGCCACCACCAAGCCCTCCCCCCCCTTTCTGTTTTTTGGAGTGTGCAGGTATAAAGATTCAAACTCGAGTTGTAAGAACCTGACCCAAAAGTGTATGAAACACGATGTTAACAACTTGTGTGCTAGATGATAATAATAATAAAATGGTAGATACATTTTTAAGGTGTGCAATTCTATAAATTATTAGATTAATTATTAATTTTTGTAATAGCATGGTGGATAGATGACATCATATCAACAAAGCAAGATAATAAGTAAAGTATAATGCTAGATACAATTTTAAGGTATGCAAGTCTTATGCACTTATTTTGAAAAAAAAGTAAAGTCCACACTTCAAAAATATTTTTTTCCTCGTAGATCTTAAATTTATCTACTTTTATCAAAGAGTATATTGAATTTACACATCCTAAAACCGTAAATATAATTTGTCATGATAATAAAATGATACAAACATCGTTGCATCATTGGGTGAGCGCAAAGCACCTCCCCCTAGACAGTAATATTGCGTTGAAAACCACCAGCCCAAAGGCAAACAGAGTTACATATGGCCGCTTCACTTCAACAAAATTAAATACATTCGAAAGAAAAGAAAAGAAAAACGTAGGCTGCAAGCGGAGCCAGAGAATAGCGATCCCTCGCGCGCGCGCGCGCTCACTCAAGTCTCAACCAAACGCTCAGGAAACGGAAAAAAAAAAAAAAAGAAAAGAAAAAGAAATTATCGTCTACAAACTACATGGCTTTTCACGTAGCTTGCCCAATTACATGGTATGGTTTCCCTTAACCAACGCCCCCTCTCTTTAAACACACCCAGTCTGAAAAGTTTCTCTCTTTCTCTGCTTCTTCGTGTGGTTTCAGTCAGCGAATTTGTTCCTGTTCGCTAGGGTTTCCGGGGAGCCTTCACAGCACCAATGCCAGGATTGACTTTCTGCTCGATGTTCATACAATCGATCAGTTTCTCAACGATCGCTCCTCCTCCGGTATTTCGGCTAGTCCCGACTACGCCGCCGCCAGTAACCACACCTTCCAGGTTCTTGCCCCCAAAGTCGTCGCCCTTCCTTTGGTTTTATCCGACGGAGGGGTTGTTGGTGGAAATGCAGTCGATGAGGTCGCGCCCTCCGCATCGACCCGGAGCAAGCGCATCGCCCTCCAGAAGAAGGCAGCTGACGCGATGGTCGCCGCAGAGGACTATGCCAGGCGGTTCGAGTCCGGTGATCTTTCGGCGGTGAGTGAGCTTCCTTGCATCTCAATTCGATGTATAAGGGTGACTTTACGGGCGTTTTGTTTTCGGGGTTTGGATTCTGTTACGATTTTAGTTTTTCTAAACTTCCTGAAATGTGAGTTTTTGCGGTTGATTGCGAGCTTTGGTTTTTGAATTTTAGGAACTAGGTTTTGCTTAAGCTTGCATTTTGTGTTTCTATTTTATCTATATGAAGATAGTTTACAAAAAATTCAACGTACGAGATTTTTGGGGAATTAGCATTAGTTAGGCTGTTGAATGTTTACCAGATGAAGTTCTGTTTTTTATTTTTTTGGCTGGACATAGTTTGTTTGTATGGGAATGTATCTTGTTATATACTTGCAGTTTTATGCTACATGCTTTTTTTTGGTATTTGTATTTCAATATACTAGATTTTTAATTTTCTCAATGTTGTTTGGTTCTTGAATGCCAAAAAATGTGGAATGCATTCTAAAGTTTTCTTAGTTTTCGGATGCTAGATTGACCAAAAAAAAAAAAAAAAGGTTTTCTGAGGCTAGAGTTTGGGAACTATAAGTTTATACTGAGTGGTTTTCATTTCAATTTGGAGTTATGTGGCAATATAAGTGAATTTAATGCTTGCGATTCTATTTTGTGCTGCAATTAACTTCTGTATTCTTTTTGTTTTCTTCTTGTTTCCATGTTGACTTCTTTGTTATGTTCTATTTTGTTGCTGTGGCTATACTGATTGGGCTTTCTATAAAACAGGATGCCTCAAGAGGTCAAGCTGGGGAAGATCAGTCCAATGTGAATGTAATGTGTCGTTTGTGCTTTTCTGGTGAAAATGAAGGTAGTGAGAAAGCAAGAAGGATGCTTCCATGCAAGAAGTGTGGCAAGAAGTACCATAGGAGCTGCTTGAAGTCTTGGGCTCAGCATCGAGGTAAGATTTACTGGTTAAACATCTCTAAGAAGTTACAAGCAACACATTCTCTCACTTGTGGGACTTGATTACAGATTTATTCCACTGGAGTTCATGGGTCTGTCCCTCTTGTCGGATATGTGAGGTAAAAAATGATGTGCAGTACTGCTAAATCCTCGTTACATCTTTTCGTTCTAATTAAAATTATTCTTTCTTTGAAGCTCTAGAATGGAAACGGTTGTTATTTATCCTGTTGATTTTTTTTTTTAAGTAATTGATTAAAAAAGAAAGTACATGGAGGGTTGCAATCTTAGTACATTATAGGAATTGCAACTCGTATTCGTTATCCAGAAAATCCAAGACTATGAATATATGTGGACTATGGCAATAGTATAATATTACTTGAAGCCAATGGATAGTGGAGGTAATCTTTGTTATTTCTTTATTCCTTGCCAGTAAAAATCAAAATATTTTTTTACTATATTTTTCCCCTCAGTAACTGTTATAATTTATTTTTTATACCTTTTTTAATTGATTTGATTTGCGCATTAACAATAATTAGACTCTGTGTAATGCTCAGGATCAATTGATAGTTCATAGCACTCCCTATTGTCCATTTTATTAGCATTTTTTCCATGGTTTTGTGTTGTTTTGAATTTTCACTTTGAATTGTTTTGATATGAAATTTAAAGTAGATGCAGTTGAAACTAACAGATTTGGCTCGTTTGGACATTTGGAGTATCTCAAAATTCTGTGAATAAAATTTTATTGACCGAAAAAAAAAACAATTATGTGAATAGTAGTGAAATGGTCTGTGAATAGTAGTGAAATAGTTTGAGTTAAGATGTTTTATTGGGTTTTTGGAAATGTGAGAAAAAGTTGAATAAAAATATTATGAAGTTAAAAAATTGTTTGAATATTATTTTTGTTTTGAAGTTTGTAAAAGTTGTAATGATAAGTAATGATTAGATGAAAAAGTTGAAAATGTGGAATTGAGAAGTGTTTAGTGTTGTGACGTTTGGGAAGAAAATTGTAAGAAGTTTTGAGAATTTCTCATCTCATCTCAGTACCCAAAAAAAGCCTAAATTTCCTAAGGAAACTTTGTCTAGCTGTGACCTACAATCTAAATTTCTTCTACTTGCAACAGAAGGGGGCGAGGGATCAAAAACTCTCTAAGTTATATTTGGAACTGACGGGCTTGATTTATTGGAAATGGACAGACCCCTCTGGGTTGGTATTGCCCAAGCATAGGAATTTAATTGGAAGAATGATGATGTGCTACAGGAAGCTTTACTGATTTAATTTGGGGGGGAGAAATGTCTTTAGTGGTTGTTCAAATGTTGGTATATTGGGAATGAAAAACTGATCAAATGCCATTTTTTAGATGTGTTAGCAAAGATTCCCTCACAATGAAGGACTGCCAGTCCTGCAAAAAATGTAGCTAAACGACAAGTATGGGCCCATTAATTATAGAAGGTCTGATGTCCTGAGTATTCAAATGATCAAGCTAGTGCACCATAACATTTGTGGGATTCCTACTGATCAAGCTTTTAGTAAGCACTTTCCTTTCAGCTAAATTTGCTTTCTTCTCAATATGCTTACCTAAACTCATATTCAGAGACCAGCTGTGGACTTTCAAGGATATCAAATTATTATAATAATAAGCTGTAAGAGATATGATATGATGCATTTTTTTGTCTATGTTGTACTATGTGCTGCCTCTGTATGAGCAGAATCAACAGAAATATCAGTTATGGGTTTGAGAAATAAGCTACCAAAGTAAGGTCAGGAGTCAGGACTACAACTTTTGTAGCTTCTTGGGATCTTTTTTTTTTTTTTAATCCAAACTTTGTCAATAAATAATAGGAATACCTGAAGGTTAGCCTTTTTTATCAGCTGTAAAGCGTTTTCCCCTTGGAGTTGCATTTACATTATAACTTTACTCGTCAAGTTCCTGTATATCTGGTTGGTATCACCTGGTTTTCCCTGTTTATAATTGATATCTTGTGTATCACATTTTTTTTGCCGTTTGCTTTCTCCAGGTATGCCTAAAAACAGGAGACCCAAACAAATTTATGTTCTGTAAAAGGTGCGATGGTGCTCACCATTGTTACTGCCAAAAGCCTTCTCACAAGGTGAGTGTAAATTGTTTGTTCTCAAGATTCTATATCTTAGTTAAAAGCTTGCTTATGCTTGTGAATAGTGCAGAATGTCAACTCTGGCCCTTATTTGTGCCCGAGGCATACAAGGTGTCACAGCTGTGGCTCAACTGCCCCTGGCAATGGCTTAAGCGTGAGGTATTGATTCTTAGACGTGATATGCTGTTTGTATACCTCCTGTGTACTTGGGTTATGCCTATTTACGTATATTAATAAAATGTTATCTTATAAAAAAAATTGTTCTTAGACGTGATAACAGACTCTTTTATATGTATTTGATGTTTGGTTGATTGTTATAGTGTTTTGCACTGAATTGAAGTGCTTAGGGTGTCAATGTTTGGCGCTGGGAACTATTTCGTGACCATTAGGCCTTCTAGAACTATGCTTTGTTGTGTCCTACCTTTAATGTACAAAAAAGGGGAAAAAAGTATATTCTTTGAGATTTAGTGCTCATGATATTTAATGAGCTTATGGCAGTAGCTGTAGCTTTATTGACTAGTATATAAGAGCTTAACACAGATTGCTAATGGTCTTTTAAATAAAATGGCATGTCCCTATCCATAAGCAATGGGTGCGGTGTTTCAATTCTGTATGGACGTGGCATTAAAAAACATTGACGCATATCTTTACTGGTTGTGCAGTCTGGATTTGGAGTGTGTGGTTCTGGATTTGTACCGCCAAATAAAATGTGTATTTAATATTCATGATGCTTCTTTCAATCTTTCAAATTTTTTTTTTTTTTTAAATTTTAAGAGCTGTTCAAAATACTTTTAGATATTTTTACCATGCTTTCCACCCCCAAACTCTAGCTAGCAAATAAATAGATGGAAATTAAAGACCACTTCACCCTTCTATTTTGGAGTTGAGTACAGGGTCTACTATACACTATGGATTCATGATTTGCTTTTTAAATTTACAGGTGGTTTCTAGGTTACACTTGCTGCGATGCATGTGGAAGATTATTTTCGAAGGGGAACTATTGCCCTGCTTGTTTAAAGGTTTCGATTATGCTAGTGATATTTATTGTCCTTTTGAAGTTCCTTTACATGATTCATTTGCATATTTCGCATTGGTTGTATAATGCACACTTAATGGTTTTAGTGAGATGTTTATGACAAAGTGCATTCAACGGTTGTATGCATGAATGTAGTACATGAGTTCTAGTTCAATTGACACGTCCTTCGCCAATGAAAATGGCAAGGAGAGTGTTGTGGGTTCAATATCCAGGGTTCATATAAACTTACCAATTCCTGTTAAAAACAGGAAAAAGGTTCACTTTGTATGTGACTCCATTAATGTTTAAAATCTACTCTCTCTCTGTCTCTCTGCGCCATGAGAGTTTGGAGAAAGTTGATACCCCCCAGCCCACAAAAAAGGAACTCGACTTAGTTGTGTTGGTACAATTTTGTAGGTATATCGAGATTCAGAATCAACACCAATGGTTTGCTGTGATGTTTGCCAGCACTGGGTGCATTGCCTGTGTGATAACATCAGGTTCATTTCTGCCTCTGTTCTTAATGGACCAACTATGTTTGTTCTGTGCTATTTTGTTTTTTTGCTGGTTTCCTGGGACAGATCATTAGGAAAGGTTAGTTGCAATAGTAAATGTCTTTGAAAATAATTCAATTTTTAAAAAGTAGCTTTTTTTTTTTAGCTCTGAACTGGCAAACCATGTTTTACAGTGATGAAAAATATCGGCAGTTTCAAGTAGATGGAAATCTTCAGTATAAATGCCCCACATGTCGCGGGGAATGCTATCAGGTTTGGTTAAAAAGAAAGTGCATTCTTCCATTTGTTATCAGGTTTTGGTTTGGGGGTTCTTGCATTTGACTGTTGTTTTTGTAACTAAAAATTTCTATATGTCAGGTCAAGGGTATCGAGGATGCTATTCGGGAGCTTTGGAGAAGAAGAGATGAGGCTGATTGTGATTTAGTTTCTAGCTTGAGGGCTGCTGCAGGTTTGCCAACTCAAGAAGAAATATTTTCTATTTCACTTTATTCAGATGATGAGGAAAATGGTCCTATGAGAATGAAGAATGAACATGGACGGTCCTTGAAGTTTTCTCTGAAAGGGTTGGTTGAAAAGTCACCAAAAAAGACTGGGGATTATGTAAAGAAATCATCGAATAAAAAGAATGCCAAGAAAAAAGAATTTGAGGCACCTTTAGTCGTTAACCTAGAATATCAGGAGAGTTTTGAAGGACACAACAATGCCCAATCTTTAGGATACAGCTCGGATGACAACAACAATGATGATAGGCTGTTCTGCAGAAAGGAAGGTCTACAAAGGGATTCCTTTCCCGTGGCTGGAAGTCTGAATCATAGCAAAGGGATTTGCTCAATCAATCAGCCAGGTGTTATGAAACACAAATTTGTTGATGACGTGATGGTGAATGATGAAGATAGGGCCCCTAGAGCTGTTCGACTCGAGAATGTTAAGCCTTATTTAGATACCGGAGAAGACTTTGGAAAACATTCTTGTAAGTCAAAAGATGTGAGAGGGAAGAAGATAGTTATAAGTTTAGGTCCCCGAAAAAAAAATGTAACCAACTCTCCTATGTCTGATGCTTCAAGCTGCCAAAGAGAAAAAGATCTGATGACCCCTAAAGGTATGTAGACCACTTAGAATTTTGTTTTCTCTAGTTTTATCATAATTATAGTTTTATCATAATTATTGTTAGACAGGGATGATTGTTATGATATGAGGATAGCCACGTGTGTGTGTGTGTTTGACTGGGATTTGTAGGCATTGCACAAGATTTGTTTATTGCTGCTGAGTTTGATATGATTCGTCCTTCTTCTTCCTGTTTTTAGGAAAAGGCATTGATAATTATGCTAAGAGGAGAGTAGTTTTATTGATTTTTTGTCTGTGAATGGTATAGTTTCTTCTATCAATCTGAGATAAGTGATCACATTCTGTAGTTTTATGAGAGTTAGTATACTTAACAATATAACCGGAGAATTCAATTGGATGCCTTCCATTTGATTCTTGGTATTGGTGAATGATACTTCAAAGGATTTTTCAGTGGTTATTGTGATTTGCATAACTCACAAGGGGGATCTTGTATCTCCATTTTTTAAATCATTGTTAATGAAATATTGTGTATGATATCTGCTATGGTGCATGAGGATTTGTTATTAGGTTTGCCATGGGACCAAGAAATGTAGATAAATTGATTATTTCACATGTAATACCCTAGATTGAGTACTGGAGGGTAGAGAATGGGATTATGTACTTCCTGGGAGAGAGAAGTTCTAGTGGGTTTATAATGAATCTAAGGGGTTCCAATTTTAATCTTCACTGGCCTTTTTGGAGTATAAGGTCAGATGTGGCTTGGGATATATTCGTGGATTGTTACAAATGGTATTAGAGCCAATCCTCAACTAGAAGAGTGGAATTTGAATCTGCCATGAAAAGGCCTGATGAAAACTTCAGATATTTTTAGCTAGGAGATTGAAATATCCCAGACTGAGTATTGGAGGGTGAGATTCCACATTGTTTAGGAGGTAGAAATTCTTGCAATTTGTAACGATTCCAAGAGGCTCCAATTGTAAGCTTGGCTATTCATTTCGGAGTATAAGCTCATTCATTTAAAGGAATGAAGTAGCAAATGGTTAGTCAAGAATACAATATGGTAGCATGTGGGTTGGATGGCATTCAAATGAGGCCGGTGGGCCTTATGGAGTTGGGGTGTGCAAAAACTGATATTGAATGGCAGCTATAATGATTGTATATTTCCACTGCCTGACCTGCAACATTCTCAACCTATTCGCTTATTTTAATCTTTTCCTTTGCTTCTTGTCTTCCACATTTTATCTAAAGCGACTTACTGAGTATTTTACTTGCAGCAACTTGTTTATTCAAATATTATTTTCTAGGCTTTTTCCTAGAATGTATTTAGGTGTTCTTTTGTATACTTCATGTCTTCATGTGTACACAGGCTTCGCCTACTTCATTCTTATCAATAAAATTTTCATTTTACTTGTAAAAAAAAAAAATTATCTTCAAGGCTCTTGCTTCTTTGGTTCTGTTGTTTAGCCTGAACAAGAAGGAATGCAAAATGCATGGGTTTCTAATATAATGAGTTTAACTTTTTTTCTCTATAAACTACAATTTTGTGTGTATTGAAAGATGATAATTGTACTATGTATCTTTTTTGGGATGACTTGTTGATTGACAAATTGATGTTGGATAGAGATTTTGGCACTGCAAAACTTGGTGATGAGGTAGGAGTTGTTTGGACTTTTTCATCCACTGAAAAGTATGATCCTCCCACTCTTTATGTCTAAAACCACTTCTAATTTACAATAATATATGAAGTTTATATTTATTTTAAGTTGCACTAAAAACTTCGTTTGGACGCTCTGCAATTGACAGGAGGCAGAACTGATGGCTTTGGCCAATTGAAACTTTTGAAGGTTGCCGGGAAAGAAGGAAATTTGCTAAAATTGGGAGAAGTTAAACCTGAAACTTCTGATGTGAACATCAAATTTGGCAGAGGTGGTGCTGAGGCACATGAAAGTATTACTCAAGAGCGTACACAAATATTATTGGGAAAGAGAAACAGTGAAGGAAACATGGCTGCAGCAGGGTCCTTAGGTGAAGTAAGTAGCAAGGAATTGTTGGGGAAGCCAGCAGAAAGGTCTGAGAAGTATGACAAATGCAACGATGATTATGGCCAGACAACCGGTTCACATTTACCAAAAGATATCAAATCCTTGCTGAAGTTCAAACTTAAGAAACCCACTCTTGAAAACCAGAATTCTCCTCATCCCGAGGAAGAGAAGAGTTCCATCAAGGGTCAAAGGTCAAAAAGAAGGAGACCATCTCCCTTGGAGAAAACATCATTTAATGAAAGCGGTTTGATGGATGAGATCATGGATGCTAATTGGATATTGAAAAAGTTGGGTAAAGATGCAATTGGAAAGAGAGTTGAAGTTCGTCAGTCATCTGACAATTCATGGTGAGTTATTATTTTCTTTCCTAGTTTTTTTTTTGGTGGGTGGAGGATGGGAAAAGGTAATCACGAAGGAAAAAAAATGAGAAAAATATAGTCCACTAGAAATAGTGTTTTAGTTGTCAGCCGAAAGAGACATTTTTTTTCAAATTTTGTTTACCAATTTTTGTCTTCAAGCAGAGAACACAGAGTCCACTAAAAAGGTAATCAATGTAATCATGAAGGAAAAAATAGAAAAAACATAGTCCACTAAAAATAGTGTGTTAGTTGTCAGCTGAAAATGATCCCTCTTCCCCTTTTTTTTTTCAAATTTTATTCACCAATTTTTGTTTTCAAGCTGAGAACACATTTGATTGTTCTATCTATCTACAATAGGAAGTAGAGAATTGGTGTAGGATGCATAAATAGTTTAGTATGATTAGAGGTCTACCCCTTTTTTTTTTAGGTACTTAGAGGTCTACTCGTTTCTACATCTTGTCGCTTGGATTAATTTAAGCCCCTAACTTTACCTTCACCCCCTTCTCTCCGCTGCCGAAAATTGATTGAATGAAAAAAAAAAAAAAAAAAAAAAATTTATCAGTAGGATTAAATGAAAAAGCATGTCCTCATTCCTCATGAGTTTGTAAACTCCATTAACACTGAAGGAAAAAGGAAGTCTGTTTTGTTGCAAATGACATGAAACTGAATGATGAATCCCATTCTTGTTCAAACTCAAATGTCTCCATTTCCCCTGAAATAATTATGAATCCCTCAATTGCCGCGTCTCTGCATTCTGGGTTAATTATCCTTCCTTATCTAGGCACAAAGGAGTGGTTACCAACATAACTGAAGGCAAATCATTATAATATGCGACCATAGATGATGATAAAGTGAAGACGTTGGAGCTTGGCAAACAAGGGGTTCGCTTTGTTCCTCAGAAGGGAAAGAGATCGAGAACGTGAAGAGCTTGTTCTTGATGGGTTTGCAATTTGTTTGTTTCATGTTAAAGATGAAGAGACAGCTCTCTGTTCCCCAAGGTCTGAAGAGGTTCAGCATTCGTCCAGTTACTTGTAGTAGTGCCGATATTTTGCTGCAGGATTATGTTATCCATCTCTTTTCAATGTTCAACCTGGAGGGTGTATTCTACTACTAAAAAGTTCCCTATATTTCATTCCTATTCTATACATGAATCTGAGAACACTTGGTCCTAGCTTTGCTTGGGTCACCACTTTGGTGGGGAACTCAGACATTTAGGGATCCACTGTAACCAAGTAGGAATGAGTGGCCTGAAAAATGATAACGTTCTTTATTTTGTTGACAGCCTGTGATGTCTCTGATTGCATAAATAAAATCTGATTAAGAAAAGGGCGTGGGGTGAAGCAATGTAACATTATTGGGAGTGATAAATTAAGCACATACTAGAATGAAATCTTCCGGTTTGCATGCCCGCCTGATAAGGTCTGCCGAATATACAGCTTGTCGAGTGGGGGGACCTGCTTTCACGTGGCCCCTTCATAATTCAATTTCAGGGATATCTTTTGTTCTTGGGTGTTGGTATCTACTCTTATTTGTCTCTGATTATTCTAATACCAGAGAGAATTGAGTTTCTTGCCACCCGCATCAGTGATAAATGGGCGTCGAGTAGACCATATATAAGAAATATCAATGGACTTTGTCCCCAAAACTCAGATTGACAGAAGTAAACATAAAGATATTCATAAACATAAACTTTATTGTTTATACAAAGCTTATGGCACAAAGATAGTAGGTAGTGCGGTATTTGCACTTGATAGGAATTTGATAGGGATAGATAGGCAGAGGCTTACAATGGGTTTCTTAGGCTTGAACTCCTCTGACCGACTCTGCCTAGAAATGAAATGAGGTTCCCCTTTTATAGAATAAGGAGTCCTTATTTACAAAAGCAAATCCGTGAGTGAACAGCTGTCATTATTATTTAGACACGGGTAAAAGGAAAAAGTAGATCTGTGAGTGAACAGTTGTTAATACTGTTTAGCCACGGGCGGCTGCTGCTTTCGGCACAAAATGACAAAATGGTAAAGGAGACCGGTCAGTGGGTCTTTTTCAACTTTTTCTTCAATCCGATCTAACTGTTCGCCGATCGTGTGAAGAGCAAGATTCACAAAATTATTTTGGGAAATAATCTTTTTTGCTTCTTTAAGAATCTTGTCCTTTTCTGGATCATTCAAAACAGTTTCAGAAAGTTTAAAAGGAGAAGTAGGTACTTGGGTACCTTTAAAAGGAATTAAAACAGTCTCCAATGGAGGGTGAGTAGCTTGAACTACTGTTTTTTCATCTTCCTTGACAAAATCATTTTTAACAACATTTAAAATATTTTTTGAAACATAAGTGTTCTCAGCAAAGTCAAGAAGAGAAATATGTTGTTGAAGCCTATTCATTTCTTCTTTCCATTTGCGTTTAACACGTTGTTTCTCAGTATCAGAAAATTTTACAAGATAGGCTTTCCGCCTTTACTTATTTTCTGGTGAAGCAAAATCTTTTAAAAGTGCAGGTAAATCAATTTCAAAGGGTCTGTTTAAAACAGTTAAACTATGATGAACAAATTCAATAGGGGCTTGCATATCTGAAGCTGTTGGTGACATAGAAGAGTTATCTTCTTTGTCTGCTTCATCATTTATGTTTTGATCTTTAGAAGATCCAAGAACATCATCTATGTAGACGATGGTAAAAGCAGAGAACGAATTGAAAATATCGTTCATGATGTTTTGAAATTCACTGGGAGCGTTCTTAAGGCCGAAAGGCATGACGTTCCACTCAAAATGACCAAAAGGGGTTGCAAAAGCAGTCTTGTACCTATCTGACTCGACTATTTGGATTTGCCAAAAACCAGACTTAAGGTCAAACTTGGAAAAGACTACTGCATCACTCAACCTATGAATTAAGTCATTTTTATTGGGAATAGGGTACCTAATCCACTCCAAGACTTTATTCAAGGGTTTGTAATTAATAACTAGACGGGGGTACCACGTTCTAGTTCAGCATTTTCTGGCATAAAAGGTAGGACAAGACCAAGGGGACTTGCTATTTCTGATAATGCCTTTTTTGAGAAGATCTTGTATCTCATTTTGACAATATTCCAAAATCTTTCTGTTCATTTGAACAGAGGTGGCTTTTGTTGGAATATTGGTTTCATCAAAACCTTTAATGTATGGGAGAGAAACTATGTGTTTCTTCCTATACCAAAAAGCATTGGGTAAATCAGAACAAACATCTGTTATTAAACGTTTGTTAAAATCATCAATTTTTGAAATCAATAAAGAAGAGGATAATTGTTCAGAAATATTTCGATGTTTGATTTTCTGTTGGAGGAAATTCAAATGTTTTTGTTTTGCTAAAAACAAAGATTTCTTGCTTTTATCCGAATTAATCTCAAAACGAGAAGCAAAGTGAAATTTTACCTTTTGACCAAAAGGGTCGGTAGTGATACCATCTTTTTCAGTCATGAAAGGATATAAAGAGGAAATAAAGGAATTCCCAAAATTACTTTATCAGATATGTTTTTTATTAAAACAGAGGGAATTCGAAAATAAACATTATCCTGGCAAACATGAGCATTATTGAGCTCATAATTTATATATATATTATACTAGTAAATGGCAAACACGTGCATTGCACGTGTGCCCAATTGCATAATATAAAAAATATTTTTAAAAATAAGAATTTTTTTGTAAAAATATGTAATAATAAAAAATAGATTAATATATATAATTATGAAATGTAATAATTTTATCTATATTTTAAGATTTTCTCATTGATCATAAAAATATGACATATATTATCTATACAATATCCATGACTGCAGATCCAAAAGTGACTATTAGAGTTGATGTGCTATCATCATACTTTTTTAAATGAATTTAATATCTAATAATAATAAATAAATTATTATTTATTGATATTAACAATTAATATATTATAATTATAATGTAAAAATTTTGAACTCCAGAATATGAGAAAAAATGTTTACTTTGATTGTGAAGTTTCTATTTTTTTGCAACTATAACATAAAACATTTTCATTTTTTCCATATTCAGTTGTTTGTTGCAATTTTTACATGCATGTAATAAAATAGTTGATGTAATAAAATTTAAATATATGCACAGTCTAAAATCTAAAACACAAACACCGGATTTATCAAAATATTGTTCTTTAAAAAGTAGATACGACAAAATATCTTAAGTTTTGAGCTTCACTCTTTTCTCTAGATTCCAATCTTTATCTCGATTGTGACGACGTTTGAAATCATATATATCGTCGAGTACCTTTGTAATACTTTGTAATTATAATGTAAAAATTTTGAACTCCAGAATATGAGAAAAAATGTTTACTTTGATTGTGAAGTTTCTATTTTTTTGCAACTATAACATAAAACATTTTCATTTTTTCCATATTCAGTTGTTTTGTTGCAATTTTTACATGCATGTAATAAAATAGTTGATGTAATAAAATTGAAATATATGCACAGTCTAAAATCTAAAACACAAACACCGGATTTATCAAAATATTGTTTTTTAAAAAGTAGATACGACAAAATATCTTAAGTTTTGAGCTTCACTCTTTTCTCTAGATTCCAATCTTTATCTCGATTGTGACGACGTTTGAAATCATATATATCGTCGAGTACCTTTGTAATACTTTGGGAGATTTATGTCTATATTTTTATGTCAGACAGATTTGAATATGTCACAAAAGGTTTAAGACAACAGACATATGTGTCACAAACAAATAGATCTCCACATCTGAAAAAATAATAATATTAACATCTCATAATTCAACTTACGATTCAGATTGGCTACTTGATAACCATAACTTATAAATTTTAACTATAAATAGACAGATTTATGTCTATATTTTTAGAATTTTTTTATTATTTACAATACATATTATACACATGATCTGTATAATGTTTATAACTATAATATAATAACTTATAAGAACTAAATCACAACTTTGAGATGTATACGACCGACTTTTATAATCGTCGAGCATCCCAACCTAGCTATCAAAGTAGTTGAATGGGTTTTGTTCCTAGTCTTCGTCGTGCCTATTCACACCAGAGTTCGACATGTTGGTTGAATGAATAGCCACATACATTTTAGATGTAAAGTGTATACACCAAAGTGCAATAGGTTGACTGAATGAATAGTTATATAGCCATATCATAAACTTAAAAATACACTTTATATCTAAAATGTAAACATTATTATTAAATTTGAAATAATTAATACAGTATAAATTTACACAAATAAAATTTTAGAAGAATGTAAATTTTTTTTTTGATATTTTAAATTCTTAATATAATTTTATGTGCAATTCATATATCTAAATAAAATATATGCTAGTACCTAAGTTTACAAACACATAACAATGAATTTTTTTTTATCATTTGAAGCCCAACGAAAAAAAGACCAATCGGTCCAGTTTATCTAGGCCCGAAATCATTCATGAAGCCCAACCCACCCTCCAGCCGTTACAGAAAACGGCACCGTTTTGAGCACAAATTCATCCACCCGCCCTATCCCAGACTTAGAATGGCGCCGTTTTCATAAATAAAAAAAAAAAAAAAACCCTAATTCTACGAGCAGCCCTATAAATACATCCTTATGAGATTGGTCTCCCTCATTTTGCCTCTTTCCAGATTCTTCTTCCCTCTCTCTCCCTCGTCTCTTGCCTCTTCTCTCGTTTCTTCTTCTCACTTTTCTTCTTCTCCTTCTCTCGTCTCTTGCCTTTCCGTCTACACTGACTCTATTTTCTTATCTTGTTCTCAACAAAGAAACAGGATAAGTAGAAAAAAAAATTTAATTTCTTCCGTCTGTGTATCCCATTTTGGTTTTTATTTTTTTTCTTTCTTACATGTCACTGCAATAAGTTTCATGGGCTTGTTCCGGATTTCCATCAGAAGGCAAGACTGCAAGCGAAAAAAGGAATTTGATCACGACATGGTTTGCAGTTTTTTTTTTTTTTTTTGTGAATGGTTTTATTTATTTATGAGATATGGGTTTTTTTTGTTTTTCACCTAATGCGTATTATTTACCTATGTGTGCTCGTTTCTAAATATTTTTTTGGCAATGCACACGAGTATGAGATTTATTGTTGATTCATATAGATCTGAGAATGTACTTCTCAGATCTTGATTTATTGTTTCTTTTTTTCCTTTTATTTTTGTGCGTTGGGTTGTTACGATATTTTTTTGGTTGAATTTTTTTTTTCAAGTGGCTACAGATCTTGAGTTTAGCAAATCTCTGGATATGTACACATGTATTACATGTTTTGATTTTTTTCAATTTTATTTTTTTCTCGCATGTCACTGCAATATTGTTTCATATCTGACCATCTTAGTTGTATTTTTTTTCAGATACTCTATCGCTAACAGTTACCATCTTCTGAGGTTTTTTCTTCCTGATATGTTTCCTCCTTATGTCTGTGCTCATATCTAAATTATTTTTGGCAACAAATACAGATCTAAGATTATATTAATGAGATTCTGATTTATTTCTTTTTTTTTTTCATCATTTTAGTTTAAGAGTTACCATCTTCTGAGGTTTACTCTTCCCGATTTGTTTCCTCTTTATATATGTGCTGGTATCTAAAGTATTCTTGTCAATACATATAGATTTGACGTTATATTTATGAGATTTTGGTTTTTTTCTTATTTTTTTCATTTTATTTTATGCATTGGGCTGTTGTGATGATTATTTGGTTGTAAATTTTTATTTTTTGGATGCTTATAAATCTTTATCTCTGTGTTTCTTATCTTCTGATTTATTTTTTATATATGCTTTTATGTTGTTTTAGCATACTTTACTATATTTGATATTTGTTTAGATGTGAGATGAACATGTGTAATTTGTGGATTTTTGAGAATTTATTTTTTTAGCCTATATTGATAGCTGTTTTTTCTGAGTGTCAATTTTCTTTTGAGTTTAATCAATATCTGTAATGTAAATATGTACTACATGTTTTGAAGTTTTTAATTCTTATCTTCTGATTTATTTTTTATATATGTTTTTGTGTTGGTTTAACATATACTTTAATATGTTTGATATTTGTTTAGACATTATCTGAACATGTGTAGTTCATGGGTTGTTGAGTTTTTTTTTTTTTTTCTTTTCTTTTTTCCGACCTATATCGATAGTTTTTGTTTTTTTAGTAGCAGTTTTCTTTTGAGTTTAATGAATATCTGTAGATGTACAGGTGTAGTACATGTTGTGAAGTTTTTAATTTTATTTATTTCTCTCATTTTATTACTTGCTTGTATTTTTTTCCAGATGCTATACACATTAATAACAGAGAATGGAAGGTAAATGAGTAAAAAACAACAAGACAATAAGAAATGGAGATTCAATCATATTTCTCAAGGCTCAACTAAATTTAGTTTTCAAATTCCAAAGAGTCATGTAACTTTTTTATTTCTTAACTATTGCATATATGTAAATAACTGAAGAAAACAGTCAGGAAATGAACATATAAAAACTGAACTATGAAACTGGAGAGGTGGGAGGCAAATTTAGAAGCCAGAGTTGAAAGAAACAAATTTGGTATAGTTAAAACGAGAGATAGGAAACAATAGAAAATAAAGAAGATGAAAACTACTCTTATATGAAGTGATTAGCGGTTTAAGCGGTAGAAAAGACAAAAAATAAAACCAGATTCTGATAATTTTAAAAATAAAGATAATTCTTATACAAAGAAGTAGGCGGTGAAAGTGGTGAAGAAATGTAAAAAAATTTGAGAATGTGATAAGAGAAAAACGATGAAGGCGGTGGGAAATGGAGAGAAAAAAATCTAGAATCTGATAAGATGAAAAAAAATGAAACCTAGAAGGCGGTGGAAATCGGGAGAAGAAAAATATAGAATCTGATTAAATGAAAACGCAGGAATTTGAGAAGAACAAAAAAAGGACAAAATCGTAAATTGATTAAGAATAGCAAGAGGGACAGAAATGACAAACAAATACCAATTCATGGACAGAAATGAAAAAAAAAAATATGAACAAAAATCGTCTAGAAAGCACATAAATTCGACACTATACGGAGGGAAAAGAAATATAAAGTAGGGATAAAAATGAAAAAAAAAAAAGATAATAGCTACCTTATTGACACTTATTATATATAAGATAAAATATATATATATATATATATATATATTGAGTTTCATCTCATATTAGATAGGCTCAAACTGGTTCCAAAAGAAAATAATGCCGCACAATTATTGCAGGTATTATTGCTGTACAGAAATTAGATGGATGAACGAGTCTGGACCATATATAGGTGTTTTTTTGTCTTAGAAAAAGCTGCGACCATGACATGTATGGTCCCTAATCTCAGCACAACGTAGCCAGTCATGAGACTTTTGAGTACCGGACATACGACAACAGCCTGTGCCACAAAAGTCTCTAGGAATGTTTGGTCGTCGATTACTGCTTTGTTGTAAAAGATCTTTTTCTGTGGAGATGCTTTGGGCTGGAATGCTAAATTATTAATTCAAAAACTCGATGCCAACGTCATCAGAATTGTCTTTTTTGTTTTTCCAGCTTGCCTAACATCCTTAAATCATCTTTTCTTCTTGGAGGAAAGCATGCATTTCCCGCGTGTATATATGGTGTACGTATCTGATCCTTAAAAATAGTATTTATTTGTTTTTAGAGATGAGATAAAATTAAATAAATTGAAATTAAAGTTAAAAAATTAAATAAAATATTATTAGAATATATTTTTATTTTAAAATTTAAAAAAATTGAATTATTTATTTTATTTTATATTAAAAATTAAAAATAAATTATAATAATAAAATGAGATGAGATATTTTTTAAAAATAAACTAGTCCGGTCGGCACTAAGAGTTGGCTGAAATCATTCATAATATCATACGACTGGACCTTAAAAAAAACGTGCTTGTATTCAAATCAACACGCTGAGCATACGATTCATAACGAAATCTGCATGTTTTAAAACGTGACATCTTTCATTATGTTGACGTGCAGTACTATCTGCATGCAGACTGGGAGATCAGATCAGAATTGCTGTACGTTGATGTATTTGCGACGATATTGAAGTTTTGGAAGCTCTTTACTCTTATATATAACGTCATATTTTAAATGAAAATGATTAACTTGTAATTAATTATTTTATAACTTCATGTGAATTGAAGAGTAATCTTCTAAAATTATAATTTATTTTTAATTAAGTGATCTATATTTGAAGTACAAATAAAAGAAAAAATATATTTATCATCGATTTTTTTTTCATCATCCTCTCATCATTCTATAATATGACATTAAATGATAGGTTCATAAATGAAACATAATAAATAATCTTTAATCATATAATATAGCCACATTATAGAATGATGAGAAGATGATGAAAATCAATATTACTTCAAATAAAAATCGCAGGAAATTAGAGGGAGGTGAGCATCATGCACTATGAAAGCTAGTGAACTGGCCGCCTGGGACAACAAATTAATTATAAGCTGCATGCATGCTCAACGGGGAACGGAAGAAGCTAGCTAGCTAGCGACGTCTTGTCAAGTTGCGTTGCAAGCTGATATTATTTAATGGGGTACTATACTATCATCATATTATATGCCTCAAGCTTTCTTATTAGAGAGAGAGAGAGATCATCAAAGAGAGAGAGAGAGCATGGAGGCCGAGGAAGCAAAGGGAGTGGCGAAGCACGTATTTATAGCAAAGTTCAAAGATGGAACTTCAGCTGCACAGATTGAGCAACTCATCAAAGATATGGCCAACCTCGTCAACCTCATCCACCCAATGAAGTCTTTACACTGGTACTCATCATCATGATTCCTGATTCACTAATTAAGATCATGAGAAGACCCTAGCTTATAAATTGATCTCACCATGCATATAATATATATATATATATATCCACTTTAATTCGTTTAATTTTGAAAATTAATACTTGATGTAGTACTCGTCATGATAAATATTATTAATGTTTTTATTTTATGTAATAATTAATTAATCATATAATTAATGGTAATAGGGGCAAGGATGTGAGCCCTTGGAACAAGAATGAAGGTTACACTCATGTGTTTGAATGCAACTTTGAGAGTATGGAGGGAATTGCAGAGTATGTTGCTCATCCTGCCCATCTGGAATACGCAAAGAGCCTCCTTCCTTGCGTGGACAAGTACATTGTGTTTGACTACAGTCTCAGTACTACTCAGCCCGCGGCCATCATCTAGATCATCATCAGCCCTGCTTCAACTGCTTGCTTGCTTCAATATATATATATCATGTAATCTCTAGCTAGCTACGGAATTAATAAGCTGGACATGCATGCACGTCCAAGTGATCTTTTCTAATTAATTATATTATTATTAATGCATGCTACCTTAATTATAATGAACTTATTTGAATTAATTATGTAGGTACGTGCATGCATGATCATGATCTGTAACCCATGATCATCTCAATAAATCATGTACGTACTCGATCGAATCTATATTATATATATACTCGATCATATTCAAATCAATGTGTTTGTTTATATATATATATATACTCGATCGTATCATGGAATGTTCTTCCTAGCTAGCTAGCTCTCTCTAATTTCTTCTTCCTATATAGCTATGAGAAGTAATTAGGAGATGAGGAATATCATATCCTTATCTCCTAATTCCTTTGCCTTCTGCTTGAGGAAGTTCTGACGTTTGTTAAGGAGTCTCGAATCTCGATCGACGATATAATTAAATAGACAAGTAATTAAAAGGCATAATTATTACGTACGTACCTCTGGAATAACTATTAGGGGTGGGCAGACCCGTTCCCGCTATCCCACCCTTGTTTGCCTCCTATCTAAAAGTTCTTTTACGAGGTCAAGATAATAAAAAATAAAACTCTAATAAATTTATATTTTTTTTTTAATTTATAAATTATAATTTAAGTTATATTATAATTTGAATCTAAAAATTAATTTTAGACCAAAAAATAACTTACAGACCAAATAAATCATTGGTTTGAGCGGGCCGGGGCAGGGTGGGGCGAGATGCAATTTCAACCCCACCTCCTATACCCTGGCAGGGAGGCCCGCCCCTACCTCCTGGGGGCGGGGGGTTGGAAACCCTCCCCCGCATGATGCAAGGCGGGGTGTGGGGGTGGGTCCACCTCATCCCGCACACCCCTACATCTCGCTTCGTACCATGTAAGTAGCACCCCTAATAATTATATCTGAAAGAGACTCTTTTAAATGTCCGGTGACCCCAACAATAATGTAATAGCTAAAAGATAAAAGAAAAAAACAACCTTACCCTTCATTTAAAATTTTATTATTCTTGGTCCTACTTATGATCTCGCACAATTTAAATAATTTATACATACAAGCATTCCAAGTACGACAAATCAACGTGCCCATATTGTGATGTTTTGGTCAAACCAAGGGAAAAATCATTGTAAGATCAGATCGAGGCCATTAATTATAAGTTTGTCCTCCGGAATAAGACTGATCATGCATGTAGCTATCTAGGTTGTAACAAGTGAGGTTGATTAATAAAGTGAGGAGGTGCCGTCCTCCCTTACACGAAAATATATATATATATATATATATAATAATTATAATTTATATATGATATATCTTGCATGTTCTTGAGAAGAATAATAAAAGTAAACCATAAATTGATATAATTTATAATTTATTTTACAATACAACGTATGATATCAAACCACTTCCGTTTATGAATTTACACATCTTTTTAATTTTAATTACATATGAAACGTTAGATTCAAAGAGTGCACATGAGACGCACATATATGTCGACTATGCCGAGGAGTACTTGAGTCCCCAATTACAATGGCCTCTAATTAATTAGGTAATTGGGTGCTATAAATGAATTCAAAGCAATGGAGATATCCATGATCTGATCTGATCGATATTTGCTCTGCTAGCCGTTTGGAATCCCCTTTCTTCATTTATTTGCAAATTAGTTAAGAACGAGCAAACATGATGGCGACCACATTCGCGGCAGGAGTACTTCTTCCTGTCATACTCGATAGATTGGCTTCCCGTGGGTTCTTGAACTTCGTTCGGGGGGGAAAACTCACTGATGAATTAAGCAAGTTGGAGATAAAAATGCTGTCCGTGAATGCTGTGCTAGAAGACGCGGAGGGAAAGCCAGATACAAATCGGAACGTGAAAGACTGGATTGATGACTTAAAAGATGCCATCTATGATGCAGAGGACATTTTGGAAGAAACTCTTATAAATGCTACTAATGCCAGCTGGGGTAAGTTACTCAACTATTTCTTTAGCCCTGCCATCATCAGTAAAGTGAAAAAGGTACACGATAGATTGGCACTTCTAGCAGAACAAAGGGATCTTATGGACCCACTTCAAGGTGTTGGATGCAAATCATTCATAAGATTGGCTCCCACAGCTTCTTTGGTCCAAGAATATTTTATTCTTGGTAGGGATGATGATAAGGAGGCTATAATTAGCCACTTGCGCTCAATTGGCCATTGTAGGCCGGATGATAGCAAGATACGTGTGATTGCCATTGTAGGAACGGGGGGAATTGGTAAGACCACCCTTGGTAAGGTTGTATACGATGACATTAGGGTGAAGGAGCATTTTGACATTCAAGCTTGGGTTTGTGTTTCCAAAAAACTTAACATGTTCAAGGTATCCAAAACATTGCTTGAAGCGATATCTTCGTCAACTTGTACTAGTAAGGATCTAAACATGATTCAACTTAAACTAATGGATGAATTGAGTGGGAAGAGGTTTCTATTAGTTTTAGATGATGTTTGGAATATGAATTTTACTGTTTGGAACATCTTAAGTAATCCCCTCAAATGTGGGGCGCAAGGAAGTAAAGTCATTGTAATAACACGCGATGAAGATGCTGCATCAATCGTGTGTGCTGATGCAACTCATCATCTAAACCCGTTGCCAGATGAAGAGTGTTGGTTGCTATTTGTAAAATATGCAATCCAAGAAGGTAGTTCTAATAACTCACCTCTTGATCAAGAGCTAGAGGAAATAGGTAGACAAATTGTGAGAAAGTGCAAAGGCCTACCTTTAGCAATCAAGACAATCGGAGCACTCCTACAATGTAACCAAGTTGTTGCTGCATGGAAACAAGTATTGATAAGTGACTTGTGGGATTTTCCGAATGAGCCGATACTTCCTGCTCTAATATTAAGTTACAAATGTCTTCCCTTAGAGTTAAAGCGATGCTTTGCTTACTGTTCAATTTTCCCAAAGGCTTATATTTTTGAAAAAGATGATTTAGTCTTACTGTGGATGGCAGAAGGTTTCCTGCAAGAGTCCACGAACAAGACAATGGAAGAAGTTGGTGATGATTACTTCTTTGATCTTGTGTCAAGATCGTTTTTCCAACAAGCAAGCGGCAGTAAGTCTTCATGTTTCGTTATGCATGATCTAATCAATGATTTAGCAAGATTTGTGTCTGAAAAGTTCAACGTTGCGCTGGAGAGCAATGATTCTCAGGAAATTGTGAGCAAGACTCGTTATTTCTCATATATCATTGACGTGTTTGAGAAGTTTGAGCCTCTTTGTAAGGAGGCTCGAAGGTTGAGGACGTTCTTGCCACTTGAATTGTCACCAAGGAACTGTGACTTCCTCTTAACTAGAAGACTACCACGTAATTTATTTTTGAAACTAACACGCTTACGAATGCTCTCTCTATCCCACTATCGGGATTATATGATTGAGTTGCCTGAATCAATTGAGAATATCATACATCTACGCTATCTGGACCTTTCTTTCACTAAAGTTGGAAAGTTGCCTGATTCTATATGCGAGCTGATCAATTTGCAAACTTTGAAGTTATCAGGTTGTAGAGATCTTTCTTTATTGCCAAGAGAGATGCGAAAGCTCGTTAATTTACGTCATCTTGATATTACTGGAACTAGAATAGAGTATATGCCGATTGAACTGAGTAGGCTGGAATGTCTCCGGACATTGACTACGTTTGTAGTCGGCAAAGATGGTGGGTCTTGCATTGGAGAGTTGGGAAAACTTGAAAATCTCAGGGGAAAGCTTTCAATTTTGGAGCTCCAAAACATTACATCTGGTAAGGATGCGTGGGATGCAAGCTTAAAGAGCATGGAAAACATCGAGAAGTTGGAGTTGAAATGGAATGCTGTCGATAATATTTCACAAAATCAGAGAATTATTCTCGACAATCTCCAACCTCACACAAAATTGAAAAGTCTCACTATCAACTATTATGGTGGTAATAGTTTTCCAGATTGGTTGGGGCATCAATCCTACCGTAATATAACATCTCTTCATCTGGAAAAGTGCAAATATTGTTGCAGCTTGCCACCTCTTGGGCAGCTACCCCATCTACAGGACCTCTCTATTATTGGGTTTTCAGGAGTCACTACAGTGGGTCTCGGATTTTATGGCTGTGGCTCTTCTTCGATTGAGCCTTTCGGAGCTCTGGAAGTTTTGAAGTTCCAGCAGATGATGGAATGGGAGGAATGGTTACCTTTTAGCGCTGGAAGTGAAGAAGGTAAAGCTTTTCCCCGTCTCGGAGAGCTTTATATTGATGACTGTCCAAAGCTGAAGGGAGGGTTGCCCGTTAGTTTTTCTTCTCTGGATAAACTTGCAATTAAGAAATGTCCAGAGTTGGTGGTTCCACTCCCAATGACTCGTAACACATGTGAATTGGAGCTAATACATTGTAACGAGGTTCTGTTGAAGGAGTTGCGGAGTGGAGTGCAGAAACTTGCAGTTGAGGGATTTGATGCACTAGACTCGCTACCAGAAGGGATGATGAACTCCAACGATAATCTTCAAGAATTAAGAATCACTGATTGTTTGTCGCTCATGACACTTCCTGACGGCAGTCTACTCTCCAAGTTAAAAACACTCGAAATTAACATGTGCCAGAAGTTGGAGATTCCAATGCATTCGCAGTATTCTTCCCTTGAAAGATTGAAGTTGTTCAAAACCTGTGAATCTCTCACGTCGTTTCAGTTGGACCAATTCCCAAAGCTTTCAACAATCACCACCTCTTGGTGTAAGAATCTGGAATCTCTTGCGGTTTCAGAACGATATGAATATGATTCAATGGTCTCGTGGATAGAAATCCATAACTGCCCTAATTTTAAATCTTTTCCGAAAGGTGGATTGCGTGCTCCAAATCTTACATACTTCTGTCTCAGTAATTGTGAGAATCTAAGTTCCCTGCCAAACAATATGCACCTACTCCTTCCTTCTCTTATGTGTCTCCATGTACTGAATTGTCCTGAAATTGAGTCTTTTCCTGAAGACGGCTTGCCTTCCGGTCTGAATTCAATTATCATCTACTGCTGCGACAAACTTTTTGCTAATCGAAAGGGATGGGTTTTGCAAAAACTACCCTCTCTTACAAAATTGGAAATCGGTGGCAACTCAGAAGACTTGGAGTCTTTTCCTGAGGCCGGTTTGCTGCCCACCACTCTGACCCATCTTTCCATCAATGGATTTCCAAACCTGATATCTTTGGACAGGGAGGGGCTTCAACACTTAACTTCTCTTCAACGTCTTCGGATCGATTACTGCTCTACCTTCGAGTGCATACGAGGAGTGGCCTTGCTCGCGTCCCTTTCTCATCTACAAATCAATCACTGCCCCAAGTTCAAGGACATGCCAAAAGAGGGGCTGCATTCCTCCATTTCTCTTATACAGATCAATGACTGTCCTTTGTTGGCCAAACAACTCGATGGGAAAAAAGGAAGAGAATGGCACAAGATTGCCAAGGCCCACCGTATAATGATTGACGGAGAATTTATTGAATGAGCTGAAAATCAAGCAAGAATCCCCACTTTCTGCTGTATCTGCATAAGGGTCTTAAGTAGGGTACGTGCTCTTTGTCAACCATTTACTGTTAGAATTCCTCTCACTTGCACTCATAATTTTGTCAATTCTTTTTTTTTTTCGCATATGATTTTCAAGCTCAGGAAGCATAGGTGTGCAGTGCAGGCATATGGATTCTGCATGGTGGATCCCGCGACCCATGAACGCCAGAAGGTTTGCTTGTATTTCCAACTCCTAAATACTTGCTCCTCTCTTTTTCTTTACCTTTTTTAATTGAGTCTTCTTTTATCCTCATTAATTGCTTGTATTGTTTAACAAAATTTACAGGTTTTTCATATTAGGAAATTGTGCAATGCACAGTAGTGCGTGAATGTGTTGATATTCTCTTGGGGAAATCTTGTTAATGTTATTCGAATCTATGATTGGAGCTATCTGTTGTTGATCATATTGAAATAAATGTGTTTGTCTACTCTAACGAATGCATATCCTTTGCTGCTCTTTTAGCCTTCCTTTTGAGATGGTAAGCAGGTAATGGTAGCAGAGTGAATCCGTTCTCCCTTTCCTTCTGAGATAGTAAAGAGGTGGTTTTCATTATGATACTTGATAGCTACACTAGCATCAAGTATTGGCTCAAGAATTTCACACCCCTAAAGAAAAAAAAAAAATGGCAAAAAGCAATGGAATGACTGTTTTGAAAGAACGCTTCTCTAGCAGTTAATCTTGCATATTCATTAAAGTCCGGTTTGGATACAAAAGTGATCTAATTAAACTCATATCATCTAATCATTACAATTTTTCTAAATTTACTTACAAAATATACCCATTAAAGCTCAGTTTGTACCTGAAAAAGATAATAGATTCTCTGAAAGTCTCCATTGGCAAAGGGAAAATCTAGTTATAAGCGATTATGTGTACTAATACGCACACTCATTCAATATGATTGGTTAAAGAGTAGATTTTATTAAAAACATGCTAATTTAAATTTAGAATATGAAGGCAACAACATTAGTACACAGATTGGTACACAAACTTACTTGTATATAGCAAAACTCAGTCTTGTTTTTCTTTGGTATAGGCAATTTCGCGTACCGATTGTGCACTGAAAGTGACATGGCAGGGGCATTTGTGCAATTGTCAAAAGAAAAAGAAGAAAAGAAATGAAATACGAACAGTAGAAGAAGAAGAAGAAGAAGAAGAAGAAGAAGAAAGAAAGAACTCAGCTGCCTTCTCTCCATCTCCCCTTCCCCAAATTCCACCCTATTTTCGCCATTTTCATCTCCGTTGCAGATTGGCCGATCTCCTCCACGACCCACCTCCTAAGCAAGCCTCTCATGGTCGTTTCCGTCGGTCCCCCTTTCTCGCAAGCCTCTGTCAACAAGTTGTCTATCGTTCTTTATATCTCAGTCTCTCATATTCACACTGCCCCCTTCACGGCGTCTCCCTCTCCATCTCGATAAGCCTCTATCTCACAGTCGTCGCTCTGCCTCTTTCTGCATCTCTAATGGATCCACCAATGGTAAGTTAAACACATGTATCTTCAACGTTTCACTTTTCTGATTTAGTTATTTTCATGGCCTTTCGATTTTATTGTGTTGCGCGAGGGTGGGGGTATTAAAACTACACTTAATTCTGATGAATTAAGGTAAATTGAATTGGCTACTTTTGGAAGGAAAATCAAACTGGCTACGTTTGGGAGTGAGCCTGCAACCAGTAATAATCCATGCCCTGCCATTTGTAGTTTTAACTCTCTTGACCAATTTGACTAAGATTTTTTTTTTGGTATTCTCCTCTCCCAAATTAACGTATGGAACTCTGATAGGTGAGAAAGAAAAAATAAATGTTTCTTGCAGATTCCAGTTGGGAGAGCATCCACGGTAGTTTCAGACACCCAAGTTCAATTTCACAAGGATCATATACACTTCCTTGATGTACATAGGACTCAACTTGCCATTTATGAAACAAAGAAACTTAAATGTATGAAGCAGGTATCTTTATCTTGGCTTCAATGTCAAAGTAATCAAATGTGTCTCCAGTTCTTATGGATTTTGCTCTTTTTTAATTTTACCATGAACAATTGAGAAGAATTTTCTTTAGTGATGACAACAAACAATGTAGGAAGAAAAAAAATTATGATGAGCCATGTTTTTCCACTCTATTTTTCTTCAATATATATATATATATATATTAATGATGTTTTGTGTTTAACAGTGGATTGTAAAAGAATCTTCAGCGCCTATCTGTCATGCAATATTCTCTTGTGATAGACAGTTAATTTATAATAAATCTTCTCAACTTCCTAATACTCCACACTCCACATTTTTTTTAATTTTTATTATTTTTTTTATTTTATCAAATATTTATTATATGAATAATGAATAGAAAATTTGAAATAATTTAAAAAGAATAAACTCAAAAAAAATTTTAAAAAAATATTAAGAAATTTTAAAATTTTAAAAAATGTGGAGTGTGGAGTGTAGTGGAGGTTGTGTAGTAAAACTCCTTAATTTATGCCAGCTATTTGGACGGAATTGTGCGTGTATTTGGTGCTTCAAATCTCCAGTTACAATGTCAGATTCATCCCACTGCTTATCTTCCATTTGATGTCAGTATTCAATGATATTTTGGAAATCTATCTGTGAGGATGCTTGGCCTGGCCTCATTCAGTGAGATATATGTGCTATCAGCTTTGCGTAGTCAGTACTTAGCATTCATTGTTTAATTTCAATTTCCAAAGTGGTATCTGTCATGGGTATTTTTGAGCTCATGAATTTAGATCCAGTGTGACAAATATTTACGAAATTTATGTCATGTGAAGCTTTTTGTTAAGGATGCATTCTAAGTATACGATAGATAGCCATGTTGTTCATAGTGGCTCAAATATGATAAACAATGCTTCTTCTTCATCTTTTGCAAAATAAACATCACATTCTCTTCACAGAATGATAAACATCACGTTTCAGTTTTCTGGTTTAGTTAAAGCCACCAGCCAAGCCTTTCTGTTTATCTTCTTGTCGTGAATGGTACGGAACAGTGGACACTCAATGTCTTACCATGAGTTGGGGTATACATGCAAAGGCTTATTATATAGCATATAGCATAACTTTATATATTACGAGAAACTGAACTTTGTGAATAAATGATAAATATATATATATATATATATATATGTATATACCATTAATATGTTTTCAGATCTTGTTAACATGTATGTACATAATATCTATGTTTATATGCATATGCTCCAAATTTCTGAAATTACAATAAACCGTAAGATCTGTAAATTGTAGGCATAGAGTCATAGACCCATGTATTCTTCCTCAAACAATATACTTAGCGTCGATCCATAATTTATCAAGAAGGTAGAGCCATTACTGTTACAAAACAAAGTAAGTTGCTTCTGAACTAACTAATTATCCTATTTTCGTTACGAAATATATTCTTCTATAGCTTTACAAAATATGAACTTGGCCACTTTTGGTTGCTTTTGAACAGGTTGATTTGGTTCTCTTTGGCCATGTTCATAATTATGAGAGAACCTGCTCAGTTTTCCAAAATAAATGCATGGCCATGCCTAAAAGGGATAGAAATTGGATTGATACATATGATCACAACAATTATAGTGCCTTAGTGCATGCAGTTATTGGTATGGCTGGCTTTTCCTTGGACAAGTTCCCAAATGATTATTTTGCATCATTAAAGCATAAGGTTTCTTGTGAAAGATTTGGGATCACATAGACCAATGAATTGCCACCTCACCAAATGATCTTTGGAGCATCTCTTTTGTACATTTACTTTTGTAATAAATCTTTGACTTTTGAGCAAATATAATGTTTCTTTTTCTTTATAACGCCTTTTTGTAATTAGGCATAGTAAGCCATACATGCACCATTTGGCTTTTTAACATTGATAAACTGAGTATTTCTCAAATTTTTAACATTGATGTCTTAAACTTTTTGACATTTTTTATTTACCTCCACTTTATCTAGAGACAAATATGCAAGCCTCATTGGTTTAGAATCTTGCCCTTCATCCTGATGGCTAAAGGTTCCTAATTTTTTCAAATGATGGTTAAAGATAAATTATGCCATCAAGCTATAATAAGAATGATATTAATCATAACAACAAACTTGAAGAATAAGACTGATTGGCATATCTTTTCTAAACATTTCAATAGAGAATGTGAAATAGCATCCAAGTCCTAACAATTAAATAGAACTCTGCTCAACATAAGAAAGCTCTTCAACAAATCCTCCACACTCTTATCTCTTATTTACAGTGCTATATTGTGAAATCTCCTCGAAGTTTAAAGCAGATTGCTTTTGCTTCATGAAATACAAGCTTTAGGACCCATGAAGCCTTGTTAGTTCAAGGGGATTAAAACACTCATTTGCCTCAGACTAAGTTGAATATATTCTTACTAGCAACTAAATTGATCACATCTTTACTCTACCTGCTAAGCATCTCCTCTTGTGCACTTCGGTCGCCCTCCTAGTCAAAACAAAATGTTGAAGCCAGAATGAATAGAGTAAAATAAAATAAAAAGGCACTCATTCAAATTCTATTTAGGATATGTGCTTAGGGACTTGTAGATGAACAAACTTGGGATGCAACGGGCGTGAATCAAATTTATCATTTCTCCATGATTCTTGTATTGCTAAAATCTCAGAACAAATTTAGCCTTATTCCGAGTTCGATTCTCGGAATGCCCCCTAACCCATTAAAAGGTATTACTTATCAAAAAAAAAATCTCAGAACAAATTTTGGTTCCACTATATTAAGGACAAGAACTCCAGAAATAGAAAGCCTAAAATCTAAGGACAATTTCACAACTCTAAGCACAAGTCCACATTTTATTATATATAGATATTTATTTGTTGTAACACATGTTTAATAGGCTAACCATGGATTCACAAACACATGCATGCATGTTTTGGTTAAAAAAAATCTGGATCCTATAAATACTTTCGGAAAATCACTTGCGTTGTTTTGATGCTTTCGGCAACTTCAGAAGAATTTGGGTCACCCTCCACAAGATATATCAGCCTCTTAAGTCCACATCTCTTACAAAAAGTAATTTAAAACTCAAAAAAGTCAGGATGATATAAATTAAAGATAAACATAAGTAGAAGATAAGACAGAGTAGAAAATTCTTGCACAAGCAAACTAAAATCCTAATACTAAAATTACTAGGAAAGAACTTCAAATGCTCTATCCTTAAGCATGCTCAACAGACCACAAGAGCAAGAGTTTTTTTACTCTCAAAGTGACCATCCATTCATGTATGTGTGTGTGTGTAGCAAATTTTAATTCCAGAAATAACAACTACAGGGAAACTTCAAGAAAGAAATATAAGGTATTGAATTATTTGAAATACCAAAAGCCTCAGTTTTGGGTCCTTATATCGATTATCCCTGATGGAACAACGTAAATCATCAACATTCTTCCTTTCAACAATAAAATCAAGTACATATTCATTGTCAACATATTTATGGCGAGCTATCCATATTCCATCTCCAACTGGTAACCATCTAACCCGTAGAAGAGTCAACATTTATGACAAAATTTCAAAGAAGCATTATGAACTAAATCCTCACCTTGATTTTGATTTTGAATTGACTACATAGATTCTCGATAATGCTGAATTGACCACACGCCTCTGCATGTCCATTTCAAGTACTAATTTCTAGGTTTTCCAGTGAAAGTTTTAGGGCGTGTTCAGAGATTGAATAAGCAAAGCAAGAAGAAGAACAAAATGACACTCAAGCGTTATGACTTGTGGGGTCGGGAATGCGATGGGGAATATCAAGGCAGATCCTGAAACGGGGGGAAGCGACGGGGGAATGGAAAAGGAACGTTAGGGTTAGGGATCATTTTATATGGAGAAGGGACTGCGACGAGTTAGGGAGGGGTTAGGGTTAGATATGGTTTCAGTCTTTAGATGAGGGAGGACTTGGAAAACATGGGGAGGAGATGCATCCAAAAATGAAACGGACTGTATGGTTGATTCGAAAATTTCTTCCCTCTCCAGTCGCCCCAAACGTCTCTCTTCAATGAAACACTACGTTTCATTTTCCACGTAATCGTTCAGTGCGCAATCGGTCCACGACTTCGCCTGATTGAAGAGTTTTCAGTTTTCCACTTTTAGTTCCTCTGGGTGCAAGCGACGTTGCATACCGATGGTGTACCAACTGCCTACGTGGAAAGTTAGATATATTAAAAAAAAAAAAAACGAAAGAACATATTTCTTTAAGAAGGAAAACATCGCAACCAATCTCCCTTAAATCTCTTCATCCTCTACACATTCATCTCCCTCATCTCTTCCTCAATGCCATTCATCTCCCCCAAAGCTATTCCTCAACGTCATTCATCTCCCCCAAATTTCTTCCTCAACGTAGGCATATTTCCCAAATCTCTTCATCAACAAAGGTATCTCTTCTGTGCACGACGACGACTATCTCCTTTGCGTGCGACAACGACGGTCTCCTCTACGTGCGACGACGATGTACTCCTTAATTTGTGTCAACGGTTTAAGGTACTCCATCCGCTGTAAAAAAATGTATGTGAATATTATGATTTCATCTCTGTGCTCATGCAGAAGAGCATTCAAGCTTTGCTCACATCACTTTCTTTCCTCTCCCCCCTCGTTCACCTATGGCCATTGCAGAAGAAAGGACTAGAGTTGCCCAAAATAACCGTAACAAGCGAAGAAGAGATCTACCCAACCAAACAATCATTAATTGTGATTTATATATAAATTTGGAAAGCAGCAGTAACTCTATGGTAATAGCAACTCTTCATGCTATATGAAATATCGTTTCATTATTGGTTGTTTATGTGTTTAGTTTAATGGATGGCTTGGTAACTGTTATTATTGATGTCTCCATGTTTATATCCAAGTACTAGTTATTTCCCTTGCATGCTGAGAATTTTATGATTAAAACGACATTACACATTCAATTTACTTTTCAAAGGGTGGGGAATAGATGAAAAAAATTAGATGTAGCTAAACTTATCACCATGCATAAACATGCTTGAGTTAAATTCATGTAGGTATGGCTTTTAGATTCTTGGGACTAGTATTTAATTCAAAGAGAACAAATGGTAAGCATTACGAAAATGAATTTTTATATAAGATTTGATGTGTTCTTTCCTAATCACGTGTTTGGTTCTGTGGGTTTGCATTTTGTTGATATTTATTTGCTGCATTCTAAACCAACCCCAACCTCTTGTTTTGCGACACATTGCAGCTGTTGGTTGACATTTTTTAATCTAATTCCCGAGGTGCATCTTGTTTTGTGGATTTGATTACTTGTCAGATTACTGTAATAGAATATAGTAGGTTGGGGGGTGTTATTTTGTTACTGTAATAGAATAAGTTGGGGATGCTATTTTTCTTAGTGGAACTTCAATGGAAAATTATTTTAGTTCCTCATATAAATTTCTATGTTTTCTTTTTTTTTTAGCAGAAATAATGATGTTGAACCGAGGGTGGGATTGGATAGCATTGTGGTCACGTGCAAGACTGAAGATTTATTGAAATACTTTCATTTGATGGTTTCTTAATTATGTTGGTGTATTTCATTCCATGGTTGGGACTTGTTTATGTTAATGTTTAAGTTGGTGTATTTCATTCCATGGTTGGGATTTTGAGTTGTACATGTTAATGTTCACATGGTGAAGTAGGGAGTACATGTATATGCAATGGAATGAGGTGCTTGAATGAAGTTATATATTGTTAAAGTGAAATCAGGGATACCAATGAAGTTATATTTTGTTGAAGTGAATCAAGAACTTGAATGAAATTCTAAGTTTATGCTACTGAGTGCAGGAATTTTTCATGTAATTTGTGGATGATCTCTTTTTGCCATGATTTGTCTACTGATGTATTAAGACCATATCTAGACCATAGTTGGGTATATATCCGTTGTCACTTTCATGGGGACAAATGATGCCAAGTTTACTTTTCATGGCTGGATTATATATTCTTGACTTCCACCCCCCGCCCCGCACCATGAGGGTGGAGGGGTTTCATACCCCGCCCCCCGCCCCCGGGAGGCGGGGGTAGGGCCCCCCGCCCCGCTACCGGGGGGTGGGGTAGAAACCGCACCCCGCCCCGCCCCCCGCTCAACCTATTGTTTAAAAAAAAAAAATTTAGTCTAAAAATTTTTTTAGACTCAAATTATAATATAATTTAAAGTATAAATTGAAATTTATACATTAAAAAAATACAAACTCATTAGAGTTATATTTTAGATTGTCTTAGCCTCCTAGGCCAACCATTATATAGGAGGCCAAGACAATACAATAGTGATAGTTAAGCAATAATCTACTCCATGACTACTATGAGCTGTATGCCTTTTAATGTGCACTTGGAAAGCTTTGCCAATTATTTTTCATCCCTTGATGGTAATGTATTTGAAAAATGAATAAGCTTGATGGTAATGTATATGAATAGTAGATATGATACAGGATATAGACTGCAAAATGACATCTTCATCATCAGATATATTCTATAAGTAGAGATGACGATTTTAAAATTAGAAAAGTTTAGCAGCCTAGAAAATTAAATGGATTCGTGATCTGGCATCCCATTAGTAAGCTGACTCGGGCGGATTTCATGTGAAGCCAAACAAGGTTCTCACTCATGATAAACTCTCCTAAGACTTCCTCGTAGTTGATATTTCAATTTAAGTAATCAAAACTAGGCAAAAACACTACCTCATTTTTTGTGCCTTTATATATTCCTTGTTGCTGAAAGAACCATATATGCTAACTGCTACCCTTGCATCCCATCCTAATTCTGCAGGATTCCTGTAATGTGTTCATAATGTCAGCATTTTTATTAAAACATAAAGCTGAAGAAAATGAAGTCCTGGAAGACAACATACAGCTTTTCTAGATGAGAACTAAGGGAAGTACTGCATTCAGATCCAATTGTTGAGTAATGTGCCAGGCGCATTGCTTCTATCTCTGGTATAGTCACCTCTACAATCTTACAGACAGAGCATGGCAGGAGCAAGGAATGACTTTCGCAGAAATAGTTAAATTTATCAAATATCCTGATCTCCTAATTCCCTTGCCTTTTGCTCGAGGAAGTTCAAGTTTGTTAAGGAGTCTCGATCGACGATATAATTAAATAGCTAAACAAGTAATTAAGAGGCTTAATTATTACGTACGTCTGGAATAACTATTAGGAGTGGGAAGGCCCCGTTCCGCTATCTCACCCCTATCCGCTTCTTATATAAAAGTTAGTCTAAGAGGTTAAGACAATAAAAAATACAACTTTAATGAGTTTATATTCTTTTTGAATGTATAAATTATAAATGATAATTTAAGTTATATTACAATTTGAATCTAAAAAATAATTTTAGACCCAAAAATAATTTATAAATCCAATAAGTCATTAGGCTGAGCGGTGCGGGACGGGATGCAGTTTCAACCCCACCTCCTGCAGCGGGGCAGGGGGCCCGCCCCTACCTCTTGGGGACCGGGGGGTTGGAAACCCTCCCTCCCCTGCATGATGAGGGGCGGGGTGCGGGGTAGGTCCACACCGCCCCGCACCATGCAAGTAACACCCCTAATAACTATATCTGAAATAGATTCTTAAATGTCCGGCGGCCCCAACAGTAATGTAATAGCTAAAAGATAGAAGAAAAAAAAACCTAACTCTTCATTTAAAATTTTATTATTCTTGGCCCTACTTATAATCTCGCACAATTTAAATAATTTATACATAATAAGCATTCCAAGTACGACAAATCAACGTGCCCATATTGTGATGTTTTGGTCAAACCAAGGGAAAAATCATTGTAAGATCAGATCGAGGCCATTTTGTCCTCCGAAACAAGACTCATGCATGTAGCTAGCTAGGTTGTAACAAGTGAGATTGATTAATAAAGTGAAGAGGTGACGTCCTCCATTACATGAATATATATATATATATAATAAATAAATAATTATAATTGATATATGATATGTCTTGCATGTTCACGAGAAGAATATATAAAAGTAAACCATAAATTGATATAATTTATAATTTATTTTAAATTTATTTTATAATATAACGTATGATATGAAATCAGTTCTGTTTATAAATTTACACATCTTTTAATTTTAATTACATATGAAACGATAGATTCAAAGAGTGGACATGAGACGCACATATATGTCGACTATGCCGAGGAGTGCTTGAGTCTCCAATTACAATGCTGGCCTCTAATAAATTAGGTAATTGGGTGCTATAAATGAATTCAAAGCAATGGAGATATCCATGATTTGATCTGATCGATATTTGCTCTGCTAGCCGTTTGGAATCCCCTTTCTTCATATATTTGCAAATTAATTAAGAACGAGCAAACATGATCATGGTGACCACCTTCGCGACTCGATAGATTGGCTTCCCGTCGGTTCTTGAACTTCGTTCGGGGAGGAAAACTCACTGATGAATTAAGCAAGTTGGAGATAAAAATGCTGTCCGTGAATGCTGTGCTAGAAGACGCGGAGGGAAAGCCAGATACAAATCGGAACGTGAAATACTGGATTGATGACTTATAAAGATGCCATCTATGATGCAGAGCTATATATCCATAAGGAGAAACAATGGATGTAAAATACCAATACTGACATCACATGAGTTCAAGTCAGAGTTCTCCTTCCTCCACAATACTAATAGCTATTGTGGGTTAACGTGTATCTCCTCTTGATATCTTATATATATGATGCAGGATATATGATAGATATCTAGGGGAGATACATGCCAGTCCACAATAGCTATGATGCAGGGGATTAGAGGCCAAATCGTAATAGATATTCAAGTCTGTTGAATATATGTTATCAGATAATAACTTATGCAGGGGGTTCCAATGAACAATTTGAAGATGCCAAAAATAAGTTATATTCAATCATTGACTTATACCGTGAGAACCAACAGCCCCCATCTTTGACCCAAACAAGTTCGAATGTGATGAATTTTAAAGTTATTTATTTTATGTGATAGAGTCTTTTAAGTAGTTCTTTATATGGAACTTATGAGTCTGCACCATTTCTATAATTATATTATGTTGTATTTAACAATTATGCACCCCTTATACATTCAAATGTCGGTTTTACAACATTGGACACAACTACACCCGGTAGTTTACAACAAGTACTCAGTCCAAATGTTGTGAGAGGGAAAATAATATCCTCATCTCTAAAGAGAGCATCCAAGATGGAGAAAAATATGCGGAAGGTTAAAGTCAAGCAGAAGAAAGCACCAGTTAGAGGGAAACGTAAACATGTGCATGTTTTAACATTAATGGTATTTGAAATATCCATGTTTATGTGTGTTAGAATTATAATGTAATCATATGAAATGAGTTTTTTTACTTGTTACTTTATTATTAGCGAGATGGAGAAGATATATCAATCCAGAACACGTGCAAGAATTTATTTGGCGCATCAGAAGTAGATATCACCAGTCCTGGACAAGTGCAGGTATATTAATTGTTATATTTTAATATTTGAGTTGATGTTTGAAAGTGGAATTAGCATTGATGGACTAATAATGATAGTTGTTAATCATCAACAGCTTGTTCGAGACGACTCAATTTTTTAGAGTAGTGGAACCCATCACTGGGAAACAGTGATTGGAAGCTAAGAAAATGTAATAATCGTAAACTTTTCACATTTTAATTGTAATAGTTACATTACATTAACACTTTATATTAATCCGTACAGATGCAATATGGGTTGGATGGATCACAACCGGTGCAGCATGGATTGGATTTCTCACAACCGGAAAAATGATATGGGCGAATGCATTCACGATGAGACTCTTACTTTAGTGACTGCTATTATAGTTTGTGTCGCTTGGCACTAAGATAAAATGTTAAGAGTCATGTGGTTTTGTATGGTCAATATATGTACAACATTTATTTATGCTAGAAATCTGATTCTGGAAAGGAATGTGCAATATAACTTGTTACTTTATGTTATAAATCTGATTTTGGAAAGGAATTTTACTTTATGCTAGAAATTTGATTCTGGAAAGGAATGTGCAATATAACTTGTTACTTTATGCTAGAAACTGGAAAAGAATGTGCAATATAACTTGCCAATTTATGCTATCAATCTGATTTTGGAAACGAACGTTACTTTATCCTAGAAATCTGATTCTGGAAATGAATGTGCAATATAACTTGTTACTTTATGCTATAAATTTGATTCTGGAAAGGAATGTGCAATATAACTTGCCAGTTTATGCTATCAATCTGATTCTGGAAAGGAATGTGCAATATAACATTTATTTATGCTAGAAATTTACTTCTGGAAAGGAATGCACAAAACCACTACCTCCATTGATTATAATACAGCTATTTTACAACCAATTTAGTATTTGTCATGCCATAAGCATAAGAGGCAAAATGCAACAAAAAAAATTCTCAACTATTACATTGCACTCACTAAACAGCCTAAGCTATAACATAAAACCAACTATTACATTGCACTCACTAAGTAACAACAAACAACAATTACAAAAGCTGAATGCGCCCGAAGAAGCGTGCATGAACGTCTTATTCCATCTTCTAGCTTAAGAAGCATCTCTGTCTTCTTCAAAAACTCCTCCCCTCTACCAGCTTGCACCATCTTTCTCTTCTCAATCTCATCCGCCCTCTTATGGAGCTCAATCTTCCTCTTCTCGATATCACAGAGTCTTTTCTCGAACTCCTTCTCCTTCCTTAACAGTTCATTTTGTCTTTCTTGTAGCTCTAGCTCTATGTATTGATCACTATCTACCCACTTGAAATACTTGTAGTATGGTAATCCATGATATTTGCAAATATATATAAATGTTGTTAGATGTACGTTATATTAATCAATTTATTAAATATGTTACATTACAAGTCATATAGTTACTTTTGTGTTGTACTTTGGACACCCAAATAATGGTCATCTTGGATTTATTGTAGTCTTTAAGTATCTCAACGTAGCTTGAAGCTCACAGAAGCATAGCTAAAGTACGTATACCGGAAGATGAAGAAGACAAAGTTGATAGTGACATTCTAACATAAACCAAAAGCAAAATAGAAGGGCACACATATCAAAAGACACATATTCAAGAAAATATCATTTGCATAATAAAATCATAGTAAGTATCGAATACATAGAAAAATCATAGTAAGTATCTCCTTCCTTACCACCTCCACCCATGTCAAAAGTATCTGTATGTATCTTTGCCATTAACTAAGAGAATAAATTCATCACCATTTGTAGTTTGGCCAAGAGTGCAATCACTGCATGCTTATAAAAAGTGCAATGTATGGGATCCAATGTTTTGTAAAGCTAGACTTAGGAAATCTCAAGCTTTCAATTTTCTATGTATGTCAAATTGACATTTGCTTAAAACTGCTTCGGTGGATTTGCATGGTATCCACCAAAGTGCTTCATGGGATTCCAAATTGTACAGCCCATTTCATTTCTGAACCTTTTAATAATAGAAGTGAAGGTCAGCTTTTATACCACGCAAACAAGCCAACATTATCCTCAACTTTGATAATAGAGGGCTTACACATAGATTTGCATGCAGCCATCCATCAAACTGTTTCTTTGCGGTGTTATAAGGAAATGGGAGAAACAGGTCTGCTTAAAAAGTTCATTCAGTGATATTCAGACTATAAGTTCAACTTAACTGTAAAAAATACTATAACAGCATTTTGTTTCGGACCCGTACACCCAAATCAGCAAAGATCTTTATGGCATAATTAATTGACCCAAATTTAGCATACATTTCCATGAGTGAATTAGCCGATTTAACAACCAAAGCATGAATTTGACTACCCTGTTCTGCTGGGTGGAGTGTACAAATACTACTTAGAACACTGCTGAGTGTGAACTCAGTAGGCCTAAAATTCTCCCTCAAGCTCCACACAAAGAGTTGCAAAGCATCCTCCGCACAACCATGTGCTGCATAGCTTGAAATCATGGAATTACTAATTGCTAAAGCCCACTGATCTAGTTCTTCAAACAGATCAATAACAGCACTTGCTACAATGCCATTAGAATTAAATCCCACCTTGATGCAAAGAGAGAAAATATGCTTACCCTTTTCCGAATCTTTCAAGTTCGAATAGACACTGATGACAGTGGATATAGTATACTAATCGGGCAAATACTCTGTGGGTCTCATCAAATAGAACTGATCTAGTGCTAATTCTCTGTACCCAGACCTATGACAACCCATTATCAAAGAGTTCCAAGAGATTATATCTAACTCCTCCATTGTAAAAAACACACCAAAAACATAATCAAGAAGACCGAGCTTTCCGTACATATCAATTAATGAGTTTACAAGCACCACATTCAATTAAATCTTACCATTACGAATCAGGCAACCATGAATCTGTTTACCATGTAGAGCATAGAACACACGGGAGACGTAGTGGACAACCAGGCCATACGCCAAAACATTCTGAATTATACAGAGAAACCTCCTCCACAAAATGTTCAGCTAAATTTAATATCTAAGCACTTGATCCAACACAAAATAAGTCCTAAAATCCTAAACAATCAGAACCTTAGCTTTCATGAAAAATGATATTGAAAAGTAACACAAACTGAGACACCAAATCTAGAGCTAATTGAGGTGGAATTGCATGTGCAATATTAATATATAAAACTATACAAGTCCTCAAATTCAAATATATATATATATATATATATATATATATATTGCAAGAGTTCTCATAAATTCTTGCCTTTAGGATAAGGGGAAGAGGCTAGGGTTAGGGGTTTTGGGATGAACGGGATTGGGGCAGGTTAGGGTTAGGGTCATTTCGGGATTGGCGTCGTTCCGTGCTCCTCCCTCGCTGAAGACGACCGAACGTTGTGGCTGTAGAAACTAAGGAAAGACAAAACTAAGGGCGGCCCAATATGGGTCTCAGAGAACCATCACGACATTGAGGGAGGGAGGGCGGCAGCTTCGAGGGGAGGGATGTGCCATCCTCGATGAAAGCGCTTTGAGGGGATGGAATTGCCATCTTCGATAGAAGGGTAATCATGGAATGATTGAGAAAGAGAGTTCTAAAATAAGGAGAGGAAATGCAGAGGGAGGGAATAAGGAAGGAAACAAAATTTGAGGGAAATTTCTGGTGCGTTTCGATTAAATGAATCCATATCAACAGTCGCTTACGCGGTGTTTACCGAATGTATAATTTCTCCTTTTAATATGATAATCTAGCTCATATGCTATTTCCCCCGGATGATAGATGTTTGACAAATTCACAATTGTATCATATTTGCTAAATTCATTTGGCTACATATGCATTAATCTTACGATTTATTCTTTATTATCTAATCTAAATAATATTTCCGAGGAACCAATTGAATGTAATTAATAATTGTACTACTGTTTTTCTTAAAAAAAAAAAAAATTGAAATCAAAACGACCTCGTATCCTGGAGCATAGATGTCGACGATAAAGTAATATTTGCCGCGGGATGTAGAAACAAGAAAAAGTGAAAAACTACACGGCTCTCTGGAATCTGGATCCAGCTCTCTCCAACTATCTCGGGTGCAGTCCTGAAATTTCCCTACGGTTCTCACGGCGACTGTCGACGCTGTTTGTGGATCTGTGTGCGTTTATGTATGCAATCCGTGCTGATCATCTGTTCGAGAAAATGCCTCCTTTTTGGTTTCATTCGTTCAATCATTTGTCCATTTCTTTGCTATGCAATCAAATGGAAAAAAACTGAATTCTGTTCTTTTTTTAGAGTCCTTCAATGGGTTTGCTTCACATGCATTTCATGTTCATTTGATGCTTCTCGTTCTCTCTTTCTTTTTCTTTATTTGTTGTGCGTGCTTTCACTCTATTGGATGGAATTTATCCCTTTTGTGAATGCTCTGGAAAGTCTCTTCTTTAGCCTTGGATTATTGAGTCTAGAAGTAGCATCTACGATGAGTAATGTTAGTAGAGCTGCGCTTTATAGGTAATTCTAGAGAAGCTTCGATTGACTTGTAAGTTATAACGCATATCTGACTAGCATTTTTTTCTGGGTCGTTACATTTGGCTTGCAAGACTTGCACAGATTTAACCAGCCTAATTAGATTGCCGACTCCTTTTTGGTTTTCTCGAAGATTTTTTTTCTCGAATATGGCAGTACGAAACTCTAACCTATGTAGTATTACTCTTTTATTAATTTACATAAAGCTGACTTTTTATTTTTCCAAAGGTAAACTTGGAATTTTTGAGTTGCACTGTTGCTAGTATATGAACTTTATTTTCCTTTACTGTGTATAATCTTCTAGGAGTTTATGGATACGCTGTGAATAGTTTTTGCTGACTCACTAAAACTATTTTGTTTGTCTGTTTTTTCACATGTATTTGGCTATATTCAATGGATATGTACTCAATGGAGCAGGCTATATTGTATGATTAGAGGGGAATGAACTTTGCAGGATGCTCTCTGACAGCTTCATTCACTCCTATTCATTCATATCTCCTAAAAACCAATTGCAGATTGCCATTCTCTATATTCCATAGGAATTTGACCAAATCAAAGAGCCTGTCTGCTTATACTCAAAAAGATCAACTACTTGTGAATGCTGTGATGGTTGCAGGGCGCTATCCTCCTCCCTTGTTTAGGTGGCTATTCATATGTTTCAATTTTGTATGCTCAAAAGTAAGTGTATTGATTCTACGAACCTTATTTTGGATTGGGTTTTGATCAGTGTTGCTCCGATGATGGAGTGGACGGACAATCATTATAGGACTCTTGCCCGTCTCATCTCGAAACATGCATGGCTCTACACAGAGATGCTTGCAGCTGAAACAATTGTTTATCAGAAGGATAATCTTGTAAGTTAGTAAAAGAATTTCCTTTTGAAGGAGATTGAAGAAGTATTAACAGTATTGTGAGCAACTGAAGTATTTAGTACATGAAAAATGACGTAACTTTGTAGGATGGAACATGCAAAATTGTGAGCATGATTCATTAACATCACAAGATTTTTGGTGTTATGTTGCATATTGGATGAATCCAACTCCAGGCTTCTCTTCTCCTAGGAATCCTGACTTGGTATGCAAGCTCAAGAATGATGGACCTTTGGTCCATGATTAAGATGGAGCAGTACAACTAATTGTTTGGCTTTCAAGCAACAATTTTTTTAACCCATTTTGAAGCTTGTTTCTTACCTCATTTTAATTTTATTATATCCTGATGTGGTAGACGCTTGAATAGTTATGAAATTTCAATTTCCAGTTTCACTGCCATTAACATTGTGTTATGCCCTCATTTCCTCAAATTTTGGTGTATCAGATGCGTTGCTGTCCCTATACTTCTCACTCTTATATTTATATTTCTCTTGCTCAGGACAGATTCTTGGAATATTCTCCAGAACAACATCCCATCGTGCTTCAGATTGGTGGGAATAATTTGGAAAACCTGGCAAAAGCAACCAAACTTGCTAATCCGTACCACTATGATGAAATCAATTTCAAGTTTGTACAATTTATTGTGCCATCTCTTTAAGTTTCTTTTTTCCTATTTGAACACTAGACTGAGCCATTTTAGTGTTTACCAGTTGCGGATGTCCTAGTCCAAAAGTAGCTGGACATGGATGCTTTGGTGTTCGTCTTATGCTTGATCCAAAGGTTTGATAACTATGCTGATTAATTTGATTACTGCAACATGCTGGTGCATAAACGGCTATGCTTACCAATAAAAAAAATGTTTACTGCAATGTCTGGATAGTAACTTTCTTTCTCAATATGCTCTGATATGGCAATTGGTGTTTACAAGGATAGTTTGTTGGGGAAGCCATGTCAGTGATTGCTGCCAATACAGATGCTCCTGTTTCTGTTAAATGTCGAATTGGTGTCGATAATCATGATTCGTATAATGAGCTCTGTAAGGTCCACTCATCAACATTTTTTTGTCTGTTCCAGTTCAAGGCAAACAATTTAAGTTAAATTTTCTTTGGTACCTTTTTTTCTCTTAGTCTTCAAATTTAGAATGAACTGCTGGAGGAGAAGAAACTAGAACCAAATTGTGCTTTCATCCGAAAATACTCTGCAACCATCGATTCTCTATGGTTGCATTTGAATGTCTTGCCAATATATGGGCTTTCAACTGAGAAATTCTCATACGTACATACATGCATGCGTATATAGCTTTCTCTGGACAGCTTTGGACAGTTTGCTAGACTTTAGACTTTAGACTTTAACGCTCTCTTCCTTTAAACAGCTTTGATAGACTTTAACGGGCATAGCTTTCATGATTTTGTTGTTTCTTTTTCTTCTTCTAGATAGGCGTATGTCTTGTATACTTCATGTGTACCTGGATTGTGCCTTTAAATGAATTCTTATTGCTTATAAAAAAAATATAAGTTTGTCTTATAAAATCTGATTTCTTACAGTAACATGGGGTTGCTGACCCAAAATTTTGTGGTTACTGTAGCACGCGTACACTTGATTGTAACAGGCATTAGGTTATATGGGATCTAATTCAATAATGGTACAGTAAATAATGCACACAAAAGTTCTTTTTTTATGGATTTCGTTTTTGTGAGAGCAGTTTATGTAGATAATAAGCTTAACCGTGGCTTTAATTTCTGCCGAATGCTATATTTTATGCCTTTCCATGTCTTTGAGCAGCGCATACTGTGTTACATGATTCCTCTCCAAGAGCTGGCTATGTTTATTAGCTGTTGGGCCAAGAATCAATATTCTAGAACCTTTTTTTTTATTTTTGATTTTTATTTTTTTATGCCAAGGTTGCTAGGGTTACATCCTCATATTTTTGTGGTTGTTGTTGTTGTTGTTGTGCTTTTCAATTTTTCAGGTGATTTTATCTATAAGGTTTCTTCTCTATCACCAACTAGGCATTTCATAATACACTCGAGGAAGGCCCTCCTCAATGGCATTAGCCCAGCTGAAAATCGAAGTATTCCTCCCTTAAAGTATGTACTTGATTATTCTACTCTTACTAAAACTAATTACCACAATTACCACTCTTGAGTACTTGGAATGCGCCTGTTGAGATTTTTAATGAATATTTTATTATTTATCAAGACATGAGCATCAGAATCATACACTGCTACTCAGGATATGTCAATTGCAGATATGCACTGCTATTAATTGATATGTACACTTTCCAATATATTTAATTATGCAGATACGAATACTTTTATGGTCTCCAGCGTGACTTTCCTGACTTGAGATTTACAATCAATGGAGGCATAACTTGTGTTGACGAGGTGAGACAGTTATCTTCTTCTTCCCTTTTTTTTTTTTTTTCTCTCTCTCTGTCAGTATATGCCTGGATGTCAAGAATTGTATCTATAAAGCAAACATGCACACACATCATAGATACATACATACGACATATGTAGGGGGCGAGATACATCTAAAAGCTGGAATAACTGAGGAAGACAATGGCAGCTTGCTATTAAGAGTGTTCCTGGTATTTGTGGCAGAATGTATGAACTTGGAGTGGCCCGTTTGCATGACTTTACTACAATAAACCTCTAATCTCTCCCTCAAGGCACTATTGTGATTCCCATGCCTCCTAATGAAAATTAAGATCCTTTATGAAGTCTCTACTTTTTGCTTATATTCATCCGGTGTAAATTAATTTTGTTTTTTTTTTCATTTTATAACTATCTGGTGTAAATATTTGTTATTTTGTTAATTATAAAAAAAAAAATATTTGTTATTTTGTGCTTATACATAAATGGTTGCTGCTTTTATATTTGGTCCTAGCTTTTTATTTTGCTTTTCTTTTCTGTTCATGTATTGGTTCTAGCTTTTGATATGGTTTGTTAATTCTGAGTTATGCTCCGCGCAATTTTCTTTAAATGAATTTACTTTCTTGTAATTTATTGGTGAATTCTCTGATACTTCCACTTTTACCTATTTCATGGTCATTTAAATCATAGGCCAATGCGGCTCTAAGGGCAGGAGCTCATGGTGTGATGATTGGGCGTGCCGCGTACAACAAGTATATGTTATACATATTTTGAGAATTTTCTTGGTCTGGTCATTGATAGAAAGTTTTAAAAGTTGGTTTCATTTATGTGATTTCTAGCTTGTGCAGTTTTAAACAGTAACCGTAAGTATGGTAATTCTAGTTCAATTGTGACAACTATAATTAGTGCAATTAACATAAGAGTATAAAAATGCACCCACACACGATGCAAATAAAAATCGTTATTTTGAGTGAGGGAGTGGGAGAGGAAAAATTGGGTGAATTCCCTAGCTTTCATGAGTTTTGAGAGTTAAACAAGATACTTTACACGCACACAATACTTCCACTGTTGATACTGAGTAGTTGACGAAATACCACTTACCATTTTTAATACAGCCCTTGGCATACCTTGGGACATGTTGATTCAGCAATTTATGGTTCGCCAAGCAGTGGCCTTACACGTCGTCAGGTTCATTAACAGATTCAGCTCTCGAATGAAGGCATACACACATTGTCTCTGATCAATTTACTTGACTTACAGTTTGTACTTTCTTTGTCATTCTAGATTCTAGAGAAGTATCAAGTGTATGGAGATTCCATTTTGGGAAAATATGGGCCGAGACCACGTGTCCGGGATGTGGTGATGGTGCGAATACTTTAACTGATTATTGTTTTGCTTTTTATTCTGTTTCTTCACTAAATTTTTTATTTTTATTTTTATTTTTTTTTGCATGGTAAGATTTACTATATAGCCATACTTCTTGTGGACATGGATGATTGAACAATAAAACAGAATTATCCCTGCATTAGATACTGTTCTTTTGCATTAGGCTACCTTGGCTGTCAAGCTGATTTGATCCCATTATGGTTTTAAAATTTAGGCTATGTCGCATTGGGTCCATTAGTATATGGGAACATATGTTGCCCAGAGATGATGCCATTTTGTGAAATTTCACATTTTATTTGCATTATCTTTAATCCAATTGATAGTAGTTCACTTATCAGTCCACATGCCAAAGAGGAGATGTAGAGGCTTGGGTCACAGATCATCGATGTTGCTGCTATGCTACTTATAAAAAAAGAAAAAAAAGATGTTGCTATGCTGGCCGAGTATAACTGCCTCATTGCTTACTACCCATTGCCTTATAGTGTCCTACTTTGGAAACGAGCATGGAAGTGGTGGATATACTTAGAAGTACGAAGTAAATATTGTATTAGAATCCCTAGTATCTGATTGCTGCATATAGACCATCTGGGACACACCTATTTTTTCCCTGAAGTCAGTTTACTTACCCCCGCCCCCCTTCTGTCTCCCTTTCTCACTTGCTTATGCTTACAATAGTCCTAATAAGTTCTGACGTGTCTTCTGTGTTGCAGCCTCTCATTAACTTTTTCCATTCAGAGCCTGGGAATGGTCTGTGGAAGCGCAAAGCCGATGCCGCTTTCCAGCATTGCACGGTGAGAATTGTTTTTGTTGTTGTTGTTGTCGTCGTCGTCTCGTCAATTGTTGCTTTTTTGCTTGAAGAAAGATTTTGACACAAAGATGAAAACCTTGTAGACGATTAAATCATTTTTGGAGGAAACCCTGGTGGCAATTCCGGACCGTGTGTTGGATTCAAGTGTTGCAAAGCCAGCAGCTGGTCGTGATGATCTTTTTGCAGATATACATAGTATGTTACCCCCTCCATATAATGTTAGAGAACAGGAGGTGGTACTGTATGCGTAGTTTGTGAATCTTTTTGAACGTGAGCTGATTGGTCTCATGTAACATTATGTGTTAAATTCATTTGTGGTTAATAAATCTTGAGTTGATTGATTACATACAATAATATAAACATTATTAACAATCAAAATGAATTATATCAATCGCACGTAGCGAGTGGAAACACTTACTGTTTGTCATCGTCCTCCTCGATATCTGGCTGCAACTATCGGAGGTCTCTCAAGGCACGCACGAATTCCCTCCACCGGAATATATATATATATATATATATGGTGCAAGAATAATTATTCTCATCAGTCACTATTTATTATTTTACATCTCACATCTTATGAAAAATATTCTATATTATGAAAAAAAAAAAACTGTTAGACGTAGAGTGTGCGGGTGAGTAGTGGTTGATGAATTGTAAAATTCATGGTACAATTTGTCATCAATCTTTGAATAAAATATATTTGTATGTGTAAAGATTGGAGTGAGGCGGCATGAGGTCATGTGTTGAAATCATGTTAGACATCACTTGGCAAAAAATAAAAATAAAAAATAAATCTAAAAATTTAGTGGTTAGGCCACTTGCTTTTAGAATTACATCACATGTAATAAAAAAGATAAAAATATTTCAAAAAACTATCACAATAGAAATTATTTCATCAAAGATCAAAACAAAACCTCCACACTCCTCTATGTATTCACTCTGTTTTGTTTAACAGTTAATCTATGAAATGGTGATTATTAAAAGAAAAATTCTAAACGTAAGTTTCACACTCCTTAATACCTACTTAAAAATATGTCATTTTATTTTTTTATCCACATAATAAAAAAGTAAAATGACATGTCTTTAAATGGATGTGTAAGATGTGAGACTTATGGATAGCACTACTCTTATTAAAAACAAAAACAAAACCTCCAGTAAAATTCCCTTTTAACCTACAACATTATTATTACTCTCCAATTTGCAGAGGGATTATATCTATTTCTTCAAATTTAAATTCTTTAAAAATCTCTTATGAAAGCATTGAATATTTTACTTCCACTTCCACACATTATATCTATCTGAATAATCGAATTTGAACAAAAAAAAAAATATAATTTAGTTATGCAATGCACGGTAAGTTGTAGTATTTTGTCTGATTTTGTGGCGGTAACGCTTATTAATACGGCCCCAAAAAAAAAATTGTATTGGAAATACGCAAGAAAGAACCTTTATCTACTGTGAGAGAGTCAGAATCAGACAAACTCAAACGCACCCACCAGCAATGGAATCATGGAGCTCTTCAACCAACTGGACCGTCACCGGTGGCTCACTCGCGAATTCCCTCGCTTTCGAGTCCTCTCTTTCCCCGATCGACGACGACGACGACCCAAAAATCACCTGCAATCCAACCGTCTTCAAATCCCCTCTTGTTCTGCGCCCTCCTTCGCCGGATTCCGGCCCTTGCGAGATTACAAGTCAGTGCTGCAAATTTCAGTTCTTTACTCCTTTCTTTTGCTTCTATTGGAATATTTTGTCTGATAACTTCTTCCCGAGGAAAAATCAGTTGGCTTTCGTTGTTTCGGTTTATATGAGCTATGAGAGCTTTTTCCGGTTAAATTAATTCGCGAACTGTTTCCTGTATTATTTTGTTTTTTATTTTCAAAATGAATCCGGATGGGATTCGTGAATTCATGTTTGCAAAAAGGTTCGGTTTTATCCCTCTGTTTGAGGCAACTTTTTTTTGTAAGAAAAAAAAAAATCCGGTTTTCTTTTCCCAAGTTTCAGGAAATTTGTAGAGCATAGATTTTTCTTTTTTATCTGGTTTTAGAAAAAAGTATGAAAATGTCGCTTAGCTCAGTAGAGGATTACGCGTAAGAGAGGGTTGTTTGAATAATAGTTGAGATTACTTCTTGGTACACTATATCGCATAGTTAATGTGTGGTTTTATTTTCTTCACGTATGAGCACCGTTTTGTAAGTGATGGAGTACATAGACAAGAGCTGTTTCTTTGAGGACAAGAATTAGGCAAAGTTGGGTGTTAGTGATGACTTGTTGATTATTTGAACAAATTTATAGAATATAATAAAGGTGAAGAGTTGTTTGTAATGGCCTGAACAAAAGTAGTAAGGATTGTCAAAATTGCGGATTTGTGAGCAGAACTCTGATTTACCAATTGTGAAGAACTAATCAGGAGATATTATTGCATTGAACTGGAGGAATTAGCTCAGTTTCAACAGTGTATGTGTAGTGATAAGCATTAAGTTCGTTTTGTTTCAAATATGAGCATTTTTGTATTCTCCGCATTGTGATTTTCGGTGTGACACCCATGAAGTTCTTGGCATGCTCAAAAGGAGTTGAGAGGGCTGCTGCCACCATCACCACCACTACCAACTCATTGATGGTTTTGTAGTTTCTGAGTCTTCTGGTAGAAATTATATTTTATGCTTGGTGCGTTTGAAGGGATTTGTGGAATCCTATTGATGTTGTTATGTTGTAATATCCATGTGAATGATCAGGCCCAACCTGGCTGTGCCCAAACTCGAATTTGCTTCCTATCATGAATTGTGAAACTCCAGCTTGTTTACTCATGTGATGTCAGTATTGGTGTTTTACATCCACTGTTTCTCCTTGCTTCTTAGGAAGAAGACATGTAGAAGCCCACTACACTTGCTATAAATATGGTCATCATCTGTTCCTATTATATTGAAATTTCTTTCTGATATGATGTTTATAGATTAAGGCCATCGATTAAGTAGCTCTTGAATTTATGCATAATTTTCCAAAAACCTTATTTATTTTCTTCGAGTGAAAGCAGACGAGATAATTGTTGGAACCTCCCACATTATCCTTGTAAATAATAAGCTTCTGCTGCAGTTGATTTGATGCAAAAGCACGAGGTGAGGCAGGTTTATGTTCGAAGTACTGCTCGAGTCTATGAGATGTACTATCATTCTGGTCTACAGTGCGGCAATGAGTATCTCTGTACTGTTCGCTGTGGCATTGCTACTAGAGATGAAGAAGTGCTCACAGCTGAAGTTGAAGAAGTTATTTCTCCCAATCTAGATGGGACTAATAAAGGCCTGGGTGAAGCAGATGTGAAAAGTGGGCGTAATTTGACTGGTGGTGAAGATGACTGGGTTGAAGTGGGAGCCCCTGATACTCCTGTGGCTGAGAAGAAAAACTCATCTTTGACATCAGAGGCTGATAGCGTTGCAGGCAGAAACAAGCAGGTATATTTTGGCTATCTATGTACTTATTCAAGCAAAACTCTTTTTGTCCCCATTTCCTGTTCTCAAATGGTGGGTATAATATTTTGATGTATATCACTTGGCGGCATGAATAGAGTCTTCCATCCCTTCCCAAGAAACACAAAGGAAAAAAATAAGAAAAGGAAAAGAAGGAATGATCTAGCCATTGATTGGGCCAAGTAGATTAAGAGTTCAAATGATTAAAGTATCAACTAACGAGGGCATTCTTTCGATAAATTTATTTTTGGGTGAACTACTTCAACCTCCCTTGCATATTGACAAATAACATAGACACTTCCCTTCTCTGAGAAAATTACTTGGGCGTCCCTCAAGTGGAAGGCATACATTGAGGTCCATTCTGTCAATTTACCATCATAGAATGAGTCAGGAATTATCATAAGTATTTTTTCCAGTTCCAATACATACAGAAGTTTGAGTTTACGGAGCCCTCCTTTCTTGTGATATGAACACAGCCTTAATGTGTTTTCTCTTAAAGGGGGGACTCAGTTGACCACTATCTACTACCACCCATGGGTAAAGGCCACCGGTTTTGATAAATATAGCCACCATTCTCTCAAGCCAAAGTTAAACTATCATCTCCAACCTCTGCTGCTCTTTGAGCAGACCCAATTTGGCCATTGATCACGAGATCTTGGCGTTTAAGGTTGCAGGCCAAGTTTTGGAAATTTAGGGCTGATAGATGAAGGATATGAAATGTTAAGGTTAGAAAAAGAAGAGGGGGGAGGAGGATGAACAACATGAAGGTTTTAAATTCTAACCTTTTTAATTTTAATGAAGCAAATCTCTAACATTTTATCAAAAATAATGAAGGATAATCACCAGTCTCCATTTTCTGTTTATGTCGTCTTTTATCAAGGATGGGAGTGTAATTTTATAAAATACAAGGGAGGTACATGTATTTGAAAACTCTAGGGGAGGTTTAATCAATTTACCTTCATGTGTTGGGCTTACTTCTCCAAATCTAGTTGGGGATGCTACGATTTAAAGCTCAGAATAAGGAATATCCAAGTTATTTCAGCTATCATGACGTCCTATAGTTTTTTCGTATTTGCTTTTGGTTTTTCTTCCATGATCTTCCCCCCCTTAACCTTAAAAATTTACAGGAGTTTTATGAGGCTACAGCAGAGATTACTGATGCAAGTCCTTGCTTATCCCTTACACTTCGTCTGCTCTCACTTCAGAGTAAAGATTGTGTTTATGTTGATGAAGTGTATGTGTTTGCTGATCCTGTTGCTTCAACTGATTCTGAAGATCAGGAGGATCGGGTGGAAAACCCAGCTGGAAGTTCTCTTATGGCCATGCTTGTACCAACCCTTTTGCAGTTATCTAAGACAACTAAGCATAGTACTGGTACAATGGAAAAGCAGAAATTCCCTGACTATGGGTCAAGGTCAACTGATCCAACAAACTTTGCAAGTAAAATTAAACAGCAGGAAGGAAAATCCAGTCTAACCGACCATCAAGAAGTGAAGTGCCAAGAGGTGAATGGTTCTAGTGCAGGTCCAGCACATATGCTGAATCCTCCACAAGTTCCTGTTTCAGAAAACAAGCCTAATCATCCCTCACATTCTCATCTTGAAAGAGCCATGGACCAGCTTGTTTCTCGAGTAGGCAGAATAGAAGATCTTTGTTTGAGGTTTGAAGAAAACATGCTAAAGCCCATAAGCAGCATTGAGGTAAGACTCCAGAGGGTAGAGCAGCAACTTGAAGTACTGATGAAGAAATCACTTAATTCTGAGTTGCCATCTTGCTCAAGAATTTGTGCTCCTGATTTTTCATGCAATGAATCTGATTCCAACTCCTTCTATAATAGTGGAAGTGATTATCCTAATTGTGGATCATTTGAATCAGATAAGAAGGACTTTTGTCCAGATGTGACGCCCATCCCTCCTTATGATGCATGTGATTCAGTGAATGCTGCTCAGTTGCTTCCAGGTCTTGTTGTCACTGCTCCTGAGTTTTCAAATTGTGACGATGTGGAAGAAAATTTTGCAACAGACACACTGAAAAACTCTTTGAAGGATAGACCAAAGCAAGCCTTTTCAATTGATGATGCTTTAGCATCTGCACTTGCACGATTTGTATCTTCTACTTCAATCCCGCCTCCAACCTATACACAAACTCTTGCAGTTAAAGCCCCTGAGTTTTCAAATGAAGATGATGAAAGTGACAATAAGAAAGCTTCACCTGGAGTTCAGTGTGAAATAGATCATCCAGTTTCTTGCTATGGAACAGATGGGACAGAGTGTACGAAATATTCAACTTCATCCAATACTTGTCTGGAGGGTGAAGGAAATGTAATAGGATCTCCTAATGATGACTGCCCTGAGGAGACGGCTGGGGGAGCTGACAAAGACTGCCGGCACTCCGAGGGAGGGGAAGGTGACTGTCAGGCCACAGGATTTGACCCTATAGTTGAACACGAAATAACAAGAACAGATTCCAATCAGATATCGAATGATAGTGTAAATTTAGAAGTGAGCAACGAGAAAAGCAATACCTCAGTTCCTAATAGCGAGAATGTCTCTCATACCACCCAAGAATATGATGTTGCAAGCTCTGAATTGGCTGCTACATCAGAAAACACAAAATGTGGATCTGAATTTCTGCAGAAAGTTCTTGACTTTTCATGTGCAGTTTCTGTAGTGGATTTCAAGATTCCAGTCCTGGATGTGAAATTTGCATCTCAGGAAAATTCCAATACCAAGGCTCCCCTTGAAGCCCTTTTGACTGACATGCAGGAATTGAACGTCGAAGTTCCTTGCATCAAGGATACAGATGATGACTCCCCAATTACCGAGCAATGCAACTTAATTTCGCTGGAGGATGGTGAACTGTCATCTCCTGCAGACAACAGTCATATTTCAGTGGATATGAACTACTGCGATGTAGTGGATGTGCCTTTGATCATTGAGGGTGAAAGCCTGCAGGACCATCGGACATTCTGCAGCCATGAAATCTTTGCAGAGAGTCTCATATGATACAACTTTTTTTTTTTTTTTTTGTATAAACTTGGTTTAGGCAAGTAATAGATGTATGCTGGTCATCATTTTATTGTATAGCCTTTTCTGTTAACTTTTTTTTACCCTACTCTCATTTTGTTTTAACCATTTAAAAGTAACTTGAATGTCTAGTACATTTTGACCATGGAGAAACTGCTGTGAACTCGGAATGCTCCTAGAAAATTTTTCAATCATTAAAATATCCTCGGCAGGAGAATTGTAACATCTCCAGCCAAAAAAACTCTTATCCTATAAAGAATTTAACCTTACAATAGAAATGTCTCTTGCTTAACAGAACTTATCCCATCATCTTCAGAAGATAGTGTTGGAGGGACTACATACGTATTTGTACTGTTTTGATAATTCAGATTGTTTTATCTTCGTATATATCAGTGACATATATTAAATTATAGTAAATTTTCTTCAGAGAATGTTTTATTATTTATAACCGATAAAAACCATGAAAAAATAAACTATTCAATTAAAAATAGTCATTAAAATTGTAGTAACTGGATATTATAATTATCAAAACAACCTGAATCATGACTCTCTACCATGTCAATCATCTTGTGTTTAACACTTTTCTTATTGGGTCATTCAATTGACAGACTACAAAAATTATACTAACAAATATTAGAGCATTGGTATTGGTTTCATCAAATTTATCTCTAAAATTTGATGAAAAATACATGTTTTCTATAAATCCAAAATCTCCCTAGCCATAACCACACATTGGATTAGTCAAAATAATAATATAATATTATTTTTTTAATAATAATATTTTTAATTTATTTTTTTAATATTTTACAATTATACTAACTCTATGTTAATTAATAATTTAATTCGAGACTTAAATTATCGTTTCCCAACTTAAATATATTTTAGCCAAAAAGTGAGAAATAATAATTTAAGTAAATAAAATAATGGTTATAGAGTGTGAACAATTAGTCTTAAAATTTGGAGATGAACTTAAATATACTGTAGCTCAAAGTTGAAGATTTTAGTATAAACTGAATCTAATGCAGTGATTTTAAATACAAATTCATTAAATTTTAAAGATGACACTCATTTGATGAGTCTAATGCTAATGCTCTTAGTACTATAGGTTTTTAGTCTTTTTTATAATAATAATAACAATAATAAGAATAATAATTATAATAAGAATAATAATAAAATTTCAGAAATTTATATTTTATCATTATTAATTTATTGTTAATATTATTCCCAAAAGAAAGGCCTCAACCAAAGAAGAAAGGAAAATACTAGTCCACTGGTAGATTCAGCACGCCAACGAACGATAAAAAGGTGGAGGCTTTGCGAGCTTTGAAACACTAGCACTGTTTGTTTTTCTCACTTCTCGAACTCTGAGCTTGGGCTAAGCTCTCTCATTGCTTCCACAAAAATTTTAACTGAAGCTTTTTGTGCTCAAAAGCCTAGGGTTTCGTTTTGGTTTCAACTCGATGGAAGCCGCTGTTGTCGACGCCGGCTCCAAGTTCCTCAAAGCTGGACCCGCAATTCCCGATCAGGCTCCCTCCATGGTACTATAAAGCTTGCCCCACCCTATGTTTTTGTTTTAGACCAGTGTTTTTCCTCAATTCTTATACTTCTAGACTTGATTTCTAGGCTTATAGAAGAGTCGTGAGATGTAGTGTTTGCAGATTCTGCTTCACAGTTCACTCATACGGCACGCTGCATAAGTTTTTTTTCCTCCCCATTTGTTCGCGGTGGCAAGTGTAGAAGAGAAAACAGAAGAAAGAAGTTGAAGCTGATATTTCTTATTGTCTTGGGCTTAGTTGAGTAATTTTTTTTCCATTAACGTATGACATTGAAAAAAAAAATACAAATTTTGTAACAGGATTTTTTCCCCTGATTTTAAAATTTTGGGTGGTTTGAAAACCTAATGAGAAAAATTCGTGGTGAAAGGCTTGGTTTTAACCCCGTGTTTGTTTTTTTTTTCTGTTTGGCTACTGGGACAAGTGAGGACTAGCACGGAAAGTAAATATTCTGATTTGATTTGGTGGCTGCTGTGGTATTTATTATGTAATGGAGAAATTGCATGGGCGACCTCAGGTGGGTCCAATAGTTGTCATAGGTTCAGCTTGAGGGACCGGGGAGGGGGGGGGGGGGGGGGGGGGGGGGGGGGGTTTGCTTACCCATTTTTTGGTTGCTTGGAGAACCGATGAAGCTAGAAGAAACTGTTTATTTTCGGTTTGGCTAGAATACTCAATTAAGCCAAGCTGTTCTATGTGGATAGATGGTATACGCTTTTGCTGGTCTCTTATCGAAGGCTGGGAAAAGGGAGAATTTAAATCTCTGGTTTTATTACTCTCTGAACCTTAGTAGCTACCGCCCTCGCCCACGCCCTCGCCCTTTTTCTCTTAATCCTTACTCTTAGATGGCATTCTACCCAGAACAACATTCGCTTTTGATTGTTCGTGTAAATTTGTGTCATCTTTGGAGAATTACATAATACGGTCTGAGTTCCACCCCCCCCCCCCCCCCCCCCCAAAAAAAATCCATTTGTGTGCCCATATATAATGTATATTAAGGCCCTCGAGACTTATTCTTTTACTTTCTTCTCTGCAATTTAGATGATTCCCACTCAAATGAAACGCATGCTTGAAGAGGATGGGTCAATGGCTGATAATTCATTGTGTGAAGATATTACTGTTGATCCAGTTGTGCGAGGTTTTATTAGAGACTGGGATGCTATGGAAGATTTGCTGCACCATGTTCTGTATACAGGCCTTGGATGGGAGATAGGGAATGAAGGACAAATATTATTTACGGATCCGCTTTCTACCCCCAAGGTTAGAAAATCCTTATTTCTTGGAAAGGTTTTTTTTTTTTTTCCAAACTTAAGGTTCATTAATGTAGAGAAAAGCATGATGTAGAGTTGTGGTATTCTTTGAAAATCATGATGGTCTATATTTTTCGGATTAAATTATTATCTTTCTTATATTATCATTCTTATTATTCATGTCACCATTACTATTATTGATATTATCTAATTTATGGAGGATTGTGAGTACATTTTAGTGTGCATGTGCACTGGCTTAATGGAAGTTTTGTGTCTTTCTGCGGTGATGTAGGTTTTTCTGGTTGGACTTGGCAAGGGTGTTTTATTTTTTTTTTTTTTTTTGGGTTTATGTGGTGTTGGGGAACTATTAAGCAGTTTTCAACCATAAAGATTCAACTTGCTACTTAATAAATAAATTAAAAAAAAAAAAAAAGATCCAAACTTGCAAAGCTGTTTCATTTCTTCGCACTATGATGGAAGTTTGCCAGCATCAAATAATCCAACATTCTGTTTTTTTAATAGCTATATTTATTTTCTGAAAATTAATTCACAATTGTTTGTAACAGTCTTTCAGAGAACAGTTGGTGCAGCTGATGTTTGAAACATTTAACATCTCAGGCTTTTATGCATCAGAGCAAGCAGTATTATCACTCTATGCAGTAGGACGTATCTCGGGTTGCACTGTCGATATTGGTCATGGAAAGATAGGTATATATATCTTAAAAAGGGAACTTCTCAGCTCTTTAAGCCTAAGAAGCATTTTGTTTTATAAATACCTATGAAGCAGTTTACTAGGATTCTTTAGGCATGATGGTGAGATCTGTGTGAATCCATATCATTCTAAAATCTCAATTGACTGTCTAGAATTAAGCACATCTATATTCTCTGTGCTGTGGACCAACTTTTATGTTTTATAAAGATGTAAGCAATTAATTACTATCATATCTTTTCCAGCATATGATCAATATGCTTGCATGATCTTCTAGTAAGGTAGCTATTTAAATGAGGTACTAATGATCAATAATGTTACTTTTAAGAAGCTGTAACCATATTGTTTCTTTACTTTTTTATAATCGGTAAACAAAAGTTTATTGATAATAAGGCATTATTTATTAAAAATTCTGAGTTGTAAGAAAAGGATATTGTTACTTTTGTGAAGCTGTAATGATGAACATAGAGCATCTAGAGCATTGGACCCTCACTCAATGAAAAAATCCTAGATTATGGCCTTAAATCTGATCTTCTTGTGTTGTGTCTATGCATTGCATTTGGCATTGTGCCATGCCTATTCTGATACCGTCTACAGCCTTTTCTCTTATTGCTTCAAGTATGCACGAGTAAGTTAATACTTTCTCCTCGGGCAATGTAAGGAAGAGCTTCTAAGCAATTGTGTATATATCCTGACTTTGAAAAATGTGAAAAAAGTGACTTCTCAAAACTAGGTGTGGACTAAACTTATGGGGAAAAGGAAATATATGTAGGTCCTAATTTGTAACTCGGTGTTCTCTGTTATATTCTTCGTGTACTTGGGCTGTGCCTTGTTACTTGCTTCAATTAAATTTTATCTTACTTATTAAAAAAGAAAAAGGAAACATATACATTTACACAAAAATATCCAAATATAGACATATGCATAAATTGAGGCAAAATGTTGTGTGGTAAATAATTGTAGTACAAACCTGAATATCAGACTTAATTTCAGAGAATTATTGTTTCCATTGCCTTCGATTCTTTAAAAGTAAGGTGGCCATAATTTCCAAGATTGCAATCTGTTCATGATAAGAATCATAATTCCTATTGCATTATGAAGTACCTATCAAAAAAAGAATCATAATTCCTATTGCATTATGAACAAAGTAAATCACTCCTTGAATACGATCAATCTCTTAGCTGATGTAGAGGGTTTACTTATGGCCTTTAGAGCTTTTGTATGCACAGTCTAGCTACTGGATGTGCAACTCAATGGTCTTCGGGCGAAGAAAGCCATGATTTGAACTAACCAATCTTTGTGTTTCACATGATCTTTCTTGTTTTATAACCAGATATTGCACCCGTAATTGAAGGTGCAGTTCAGCACATTGCCTCTAGAAGATTTGAAATTGGAGGTATTGATTTGACGAAGTTACTTGCTCAAGAGCTTGGAAAATCTAATCCGCTAGTAAATATCAGCATGTCTGATGTTGAGAAAGTGAAAGAGCTATACTCATGTTGTGCTGAAGATGAACTTGCTTATGAGAAGACCAAAAATTCATGCCAGATAGAGAAGCATACCCTTCCGGATGGACAGGTTTATGTTCAGATTTTTCCAGTTTTGAGCTAGCTTTTCATATGTGAGCCTTCTAGAACCAATTCAATACAACTTAAGACCTGGCTAGAGACTTGAGTGGCTTACAATGCCACTCAGATCTCTCTCATTCTACCTGTTACTTTTGTTTTTATTATTATTTACCTTGGCACTTACCGGTTAACGAAAAAAGATAACAAATTAAATCTTCACCAATTGGTTTCACTTCTATAAGGGGAGTGAACTGAAGGGGCAGAAAATGGAGGTACCATAACATATGAAGTTATGAAGATTTGTTACTTGGTTTAAATAGTTATCTACCAGACATTGATGAACAATGAACTCCCCAAACAGGAAGCTTTTTGGTTTAGGTTGATGGCCAATACGAAAAAAGTAAGAAATGTGACTTTGAGTAGTAAAAAACTTGGAATGGTTGGGATGAATATATGTTGACTTGAGTACATGATATTGTTCCTCAATCTAGCCAGACTATTTGTATGGAACTTTCAGTCTTTTTTCTTGGTGGATTTATTTTGATGGGACTAATTATTTTTCAGGAATCCAAATTAATCAGAAAACACTGTAAAGCATGATCTTATCCGTTCTTTTCAACAGTGTCCTTGAATAAAGATATGCTGACAAATCCTGAAACACTTGACCAACTTTATACTCTTATATTTTTTATAAGTACTAAACTCATTAAAAAGTGCAAAAGGCGCTAATCCAAGTACGCAAGATGTAAGCAGTCTTTTCTTACATATTGAAATGTTAAAGTTGTGAAAGCATTGGCAAGCTTATTCAAAAGATATGTAGGTCACATGCATTATTTATATTCCAAATGTAACCTACCGATTGGCTGTACATGCTATCTGACAATATAAGAAACTCTGCATCATGACAGTTATGTGTAGCTTAGGAACTTCAGCATGATAGATTTGTAGACATAACATCTGGTTATTATCTCAGGTGATAACAATTGGGAGAGAAAAATATACTGTTGGTGAGGCTTTATTTCAACCATCTCTACTGAGTTTAGACGCACATGGAATTGTTGAGCAGCTAGTTCGTAGTATCTCAACAGTGTCATCTGATAACCACCGGCAGCTGCTTGAAAACACAGTACTTTGTGGTGGCACTGCTTCAATGCCTGGTGCGTTGTAATTTATTGATTCTGGTGATGCCTTAGATATCATTACCCCCTCCCCTTCTCTCTCCCTCCAATTCTGCTTCGTAAATAGTCATTGCTTATGGATCTCCATGAGCATCAAATGGAGCTCTACTTGTTCCCATGGATTCAAAGGTGTACAGGCTCTTCTGATTTTTCTTTAAAACTTCAGTTTTGAGCATAAAATAAAATTGTCTTATTTATAGCTACAGAGACAGTGGGCACATCATACATTTTCAAGTAGTAATTACTGATCAAGGGTGAAATGTCATTGATATCATGTGTTATTTACACAAAAAAGAAATCGTGCCTTACAGGCATTGGGTTTAAAGAGGGATGAGAGTCTCAGTTTAATATATTGGGTGAAGTTATGTGGCTCAACGCAGATAACCAAAAACCTTATCTTTATGATTGGTTTTGCTTAATATTTCCTTTTATTTTGATTTTCTTGTCACTCGCTCTTTTGTAATTTATAAGTGCAGGATGTTGCCCTTTTTTGTCTGTGGCAACCTAAACCAGCCCCTAATGGCATATTGAATTATTTATTTTGTTTGGCTTGGGGGTGGCTGGTGGCTGAATGACTACACCTCTACGGTTAACTGTTTTTACAATAATTCTGATATTGTGATCAATCTAGGCTCTTAATTACGTAATTGATTGGATTTTTTATAGGTAATTGATTGACAGGATACATAAATTGTTCTCAATTTTGGCATCAAAAGAGGCTGTCTTGCTTCCGTCAGTGAGTGAGGCTTTTAGGCAAATTGAGTGCTGTATTGCCCATAGAGGTCCTTAATAATCATTAAGTTCTACTTACCAAAAAAAATAATCATTAAACTCGTGAGAAAACAAAAACTATTCAACTTTAGGTTATTATTTTAGATTTATGATGTGGATGCTCCATTTAACATACCATGTAAGATAGAAAATAGATTTGATAAGCTTGGATGGTGACCTTTATCTGTGTTGCCAATGCGGTCCTGGTGAGAAGGCATTAGTATTGCCAAGTACCTTGTCAATTGAGCTTACCTTTAATGAGGAAAATTGTTGCTCTATAGCTGCTAACCAGTGGTTGTATTAATCCAACTCCAGGATTTGAAGAAAGGTTTCAGAAAGAAGCTAGCCTGTGCTCATCTGCCATTCGTCCTGCTCTAGTTAAGGTAACCTATTTTATTTCAAAATGGGATGAATTAGAGATTTTAACTCTTTTCTACCAAACTAATGTTTGTACTTTCTTGCATTTTACATTATTGCAACTATGGGCTTGATTTTCTGACATCTAGAATTCAATAATTACATGTAAATTTTTCTTAAATCACAACTGGATGGATATCTTCTTATTTGACACATGGATTAATATTTTCAAAATGAAAATGGTGAGGAATAACTATCGTTTCCTACTCCCAGGACTGTTTTTCTAGCAATTTTGTTGTAATTTTCTTGGACATGTATGGTGGTTGTTTTTGTAAAGAAATGGAAATTCTTAATTCTATCTTTTTGTTCATTACAGCCTCCAGAATATATGCCTGAGAATTTGACAATGTATTCAGCATGGGTGGGCGGTGCAATACTTGCCAAAGTTGTCTTTCCCCAAAATCAGCATGTAACCAAGGCGGACTATGATGAAACTGGACCTTCCATTGTTCACAGGAAATGTTTCTGACGATGTTCATCCGAAAAATTTCTCAAAGTGTTTAGTAGGTTCATCATGCCTCCTTTTGTATTATAGCCAATGTCTATGGTAGTAGAAAACCAAAACCGAATTCTAGATGCAGAAAAAGTCTCCATAACTTACATGATCTAACACATTGTAGTTCATCTGGTTCACCCAATTTAAAGGGTCGACTTTTTTCTTATCAATTCTAGTAACCTAATGATGTCTTTTGGGATTTGTGATTGACTCAGCGGGCATTCAGCCATGGCCATAGCCTTTACTCTTTAGCTAATTAGTGTTATGTGATATTAGGACAAACTCTTGATGCATGTGATAGAGAGCACGGTGGAGTTCGTTAATGTTTCCACATGGCTAGGCCAGTAGATTGGTTGCTAAGAGGAAAAAAACAATAAATTGCTCAGGTTCTATGGATGTAGTCACAACAATGAGTTGTTGCCCTTCCTTTCCTTGTCAACTCTCTAATAGCATGCATTATAAAATGTATTGAATTATGGGTTGGGGTTTATTATGATTCTGAACAAAGGGAATTCTTTTGTTGATCCCACACTGGGCCTCTTCTCTGTGCCCTTCACTTGCTTCGCCTGTAGGCTGTGGCACCGCTCATATTCTAGTATGTGAAGTTTGTAATGTGGCACAGAGGGTCAGTGATTTATCAAAACCAAAAAACTCGAATTCATACTCGACTATCTGCATAAACAATTTGCACCGCTCATCAAAACTCAAAAGGGCACAGAAGAATAATCAGGGTCATATATAGCCATCTAGCTTTTCTTCTCTTTACCCCCACGGCCCCACCCCCCACAGGCACATATTCTATGATTTGTTTTTTCAGTCAATGGCCTTATGACTTTGAGAGAGATATGTCGTGGTTTTTCTTTTCTTTTTTCTTTTCACTAACTGACTTTAATGAAATGGAACCAAAATATGACAACAAATATACAGATAGATAACCCTGTGGGGTAGCTCAGCGGATCCGACTTTGAGTTTACTTCCTAATAGTCATCAATTCGAGTCCCCTTAAGACCACTAGAGGTTTACTCGGTCGTTCAAGACGCCGTGAGATTAGTCAAGATGCACGCAAGCTGATCCGGACACTCACGATTATAAAAATATATATATAAATGTAGGATCTTGAGATTTCCCACTCGAGATAATTGAACAGAGACAGAAATATTTGGGCCCATTTTGCTGTCCTCTTTTTTGTTTTTTTATTCAAACGGAACTACTCCAGGGCCCAGGCTCCAGCACATATAGGGTATATAAATAAATTAAATATATACAGATGGATGATTAAGATCTAAGGTCTTTAAGGCTTCCCCCACTTGGAGTAGAGTGTAATAAAATGGCCCATTTCTCAGCTCTGTCTGCGTTCTACCTTGTTACGGACTGACACATACTCCTGCAATATACAATAAAAAACAATAACAATTCTACCCCACTTTCGCCTGCAACTTTGTTTTGTCATCCTCTACAATAATTCAGCCACCAACCCTACTAATTAATTAATGTTCTCTTTGGAAACTGTTTTTATTTCAAAAAAAAGAAATTGCATTTCTTCCAAGTACCTCCATTTTCTTTACGAGTTCTTCTGCTGTGTTTGTAATAATCAAGATATGGCTTGCTGACTCCTCTATGAAACCCTCTTCCACTCCTTTATCAAATAAGGCAAGCAAGCCGTTATAATACCCATCTACGTTCAATAACCCCACCTGTTACACAATTAACGATATCAAACAAAAGCCTGCATTGATAATGAGAAATTATATATTGACCCATTTAATGGAAGCTGGTACGTAAGAATCATCTCACTGGCTTGTCATGGATTCCAAGTTGAGACCATGATATCATCTCTAGCAATTCTTCCATGGTCCCATAGCCACCTAAACGGATTCAAAGTTGGATCCAACAAACATGCATAAGAACTTATAATATATTCTGTACGTGTAAGATCGAACAAGTGAAAGCGGATCTATATATATATATATATGGATGAAGCTTAATTAATTACCGGGAAGTGCGATGAAAGCATCGGCATGTTTTGCCATTTCCGCCTTCCTTTGGTGCATACCTGAAACTATTTTTACTTCCCCGATGGCCTCTCCTGATATCTGCAAGAGGAGTTTGCTCAGTTTGATTCTTTCACAAGGAAGTACTTAAATTGAAGAAAGCATTCAACAGTACTGGAATAAAGATTGAGTACCTCATGACGCAAAAGAGCTTTAGGAATCACTCTATACAAACATAAAAACAAAACAAAGATACACGTTGATTCTCTTGCGGAAATCTAAGGAAAATAAAATTGATGCATGGGTTAATATTAAGATAAAAATATATATAATGTATACCCAAGAACATGGCAACCTCCATTAAATACTGTCCGAGAGATCAAGCCCATTAAACCCACGCTTCCTCCGCCATAAACCAAATCAATCTTCCTATCTACCTGTTGAATAAAGAAGCTCGATCTGAGAGACATGGAACTTCTCCAAAAAAAAAAAAAAAGAATTTATATCTCTTTCTGAGTATGGCTGATTGGATATACATGATTACCATTAGTTTAGCGAGCTCGAGAGCTGCATCACTAAATACAGCTTTATGTCCTGGTTTACTGCCACAGAAAACACATATTCTTTCGAATTTTCCTTTCTTTTCGTTTGGTGCGGATGTCCCTTCTCCTCCTTCCATTCTCCCAAAGATACTTACGTAAGGGATAAGAAAGTGTGTAGCCAAATGGAGAGGGAGAGAGAGGGAGAGGAGTGTATGAAGAAAGCAGAAGCGAGATACTCTTGCTCTTGAAACTCCCTTACGTTTATCCTAATTGAGACCTTTTGTCTGCTTAAATAAGTAGTTGGTGTTGGGGAAGAGTGTCAAGACTCGAGCCAACGTGAGCCCGTCAGGTGGGATTTAGATAATGAGATGAGATGATTTTAGATAAAAATTGAATAAAATATTATTTTAATATTAATATTATTTTGATATGTGAAAAAATTAAATTATTTATTGTATTTTATGTAAAAATTTGTAAATGGATTGAGATGATTTTATTATCCAAACCTATCTGAGCTCTCTCTCCCCTTAATTCCAGAGATTGCACCTATCTCTCTCAATCCTTAATGGCCTTACTTAATTGGACGGCACTGTACATTGAGGTACGGTTTAGATAGTAAAATAAGATGAGATAGTTTTAGATTAAAGTTGAATAAAATATTTTTAGAATATTATTTTTAATATTATTATTATTTTTAGAATTTGAAAATTGAATTGTTTATTATATTTTGTATGAAATTTTAAAAAAATTATAATGATGAGATGTTATTCAAACTGGGTTACTCGTTTATGGTAAAAACAAAAAGATGCATTTTTGAAGTATTATATTTCGTATATTAAATCATTAAAACAGATATATTACATCTTTAAACTATAAAAGTCGACATTTTGCAACATTCATTAAGATGTATCTTGCTGCATCACCTATTTTTCATTTATTTTAATACATAAAATTGAACAAGTTTTTTATTTTAATGATTTAATGATATTGTTAATTGTGATAATATAGTGTATAAATACAAAATGCTTCACTATACATAATTTACTATTTCCCTAAAAGAATTATTATGGTACAAGTTAGGAGGTTTACTTTCTCAATAATCTGTTTGTTTATGGCCTATGGATTACAAACCGAGTGGTTACCATTTTCCATCTCAGGGTTCATGGATGGATGGATCCTCAAGTGAGGTGAAAGAGAGAAAACAGAGGGTTCTACTTTTCGATTATCTTTTCTATTTAGTAGGAGGGCGTAAAAATTTTAAAGGCTTGGAAGAGAGATTTTATTTTCTCCTTTGGCAGAGGTGAAGATTCAAAAGTAGGAAAAATAATTTTGGTGCACTTATCATCATGTAGTTCTTAAAGAAATTGGTTATTTATTCATTAGGAGGATAGATCAGGCAAGTTCTATATGACTCCTTTCCCCATACAAACACGAAATTTGACTATCATCAATGATATTTACAGCATTGACATAATAATATGAATATCGCTTCTCCTCCGAATTAATTTGACTTTCCCCTTGTTTCTCAAGACAACATTGTCGCAAGAAGCTTTGACCGTACTCGCATCTCCTTCACGTACTAGATTTTAATATTCTACACCCAACGATGAGGATTTCTATTACTGTGGTCGGATTTTACGGCATCCTCCGATGGCACTAGTTAGTATTGGCTTTGCTGTTTTTGTAAACCGCAACTCGGCCTACAGCCATTAGAAGAAGATGATTTGCATCATCATGATTGCTAGGATTGTGAGTGAAAGTAAGGTTTTTAGGAGTTTTACGTGTTCTTTGCACGGAGCCTTTTTTATCACAACAGTTATTTGGCATATCCAGAGAGCCTCCTTGCATATGGATTATGGATAGACAACAAAAAACAGATGTTGGAAGCGAGCGTGATATATATAATCAAATAAAAGATTCTTGATTTGATTTCATCTCTTAACAATCGGTATTGCTTATACATCAGTGAAAGTGGTTGCTTAGGCAGATTTATGGGGTGCTGCAATGGAATTTTAGGTGGCTCGATCGCATTTCAGATCGCAACATACAGCCTTTGCAGACTAAGGTTACTCAATTAGTATGTTATATGTATGTCATGAGACAACATGGGTTCTGTCACTTATGTGTCTTTTTTTTTTTTTGTTTTGGTGTAATGTGGATATGAAAGTGAAATCTATATGAACTCTTCCCGATGAGAAAGCTCATCTGTTCAAAACGCACAATGCACTGCTAATTATCAAACTGCGCAATGCGCAGTTAATTATGCTATTCGGTATTTTCCCAATTTTCTGGTTTGCCAAACAGCCGGTTGTGAATGCTTGCGAAGTTATATAAAAAAAAATGGCTCTTTGTTTCAAATCCCAGTACCGGAAGGAAGTAATTTGTTAGCTGTATACGTTTGAGATGCGCCGTTATGGTACACAATATATGTTTTGAGCAGGAGAATGTTATCTTTTAATGCAAACATTGAAAACGAAACTGTGTTATGTTAGACCACAGAAGGACATATGAATGAATCCCTTAGGTTAAATCAGATCACTAAACCTGGTCAAATAAAATAAAAAAATCCCTCAGGATGCCTAGTATCAACCTGGGAGGGCATGAAACCATGGGTTCCTCAACCTCTGCAGTAAGCTTGCAAATGGGAGCCCCCATGCTTTTCCTCAACTGTGAAATCCATTTCCATGCACCCATTTCAGATTACTAAACTCTTCCTCATTGGGATCAGAAATTACAGAAACCTAAATACTCTGACACACATAAAGAGAGGGAGAGAGAGTACCGTTAGCCGTCGGGGAAGTGCGCCGCTGTGAAAGTGTGTCGAGGGAGCTGTTCTGCCGCTAGGGCTTGTGCTACGGCTCTGAGTGACGGTGCCTTAGCCTTATATACACCCTGTGAGCCTGAGGACACGATTCCCTTTTTTATTTCTTTCTTTTTCTAAAATAAGTTTTTTTTTTCTTTCTTTATTTTTATTTTGAGAAATATTCTAGTAATAAAAAAAAATTTAAAAATTATCGTGATTTGATATTATACGTCAAATTGTAAAGTTAATTTTATTATAAAATAAATTTAATAGATCACATAAAATTATACTAATTTATAAATTTATTTTTATAAAACTCTTTTTATAATAATGAATCCTCTCAATATATCTATTGAATTTTTTCTATTCTTGGAAGAAAAAACTAAAAGCGTTCTGAAAGAAATTATTTGATACCAAAATATTTATTTTTCAATTAAGAAATGAACGGGGAAGAGCTTAAAATTAGTTTCTTTTAGTACCAAACTACATCTACCTTGTTTTTGCTTCTGATCTATGCATGACCTTGTTTTTTTTAAAAAGAACAAAGAAAAAACCCTATAGCTACCTAATTTTTCCAAATTTTCTCGTACTGTTTACTTGCTTCAATTTTGTTTCCTTGTTTGTTTATGTAGAAATTTTTGGCTAGCAATATCACACCAATGGAATTAGTTTGCTAATGATGCAGACTATAAGCTCTGATTCAGATTGGCTGTCTATTTGCAAGATAAAAATTGAGAATAAACTTATGATTTCAGTCTGATGTATGCCAGAATCAACATCTCCAGAACCATGACATCTGGGGCTCATACAGGAAATGAACCAAGGAGAAACCAGACTTTCTTCATTTCCTCCCAACCCCTTCTCTCATCCGCCCTATGGGATGAAGGGCTCTTATAGGCAACCAGACCTCCATTCAATCATAGATTGATAGGATGCACCTCCTATCTGTGCTTTGCATCTTTATCGTCATCTCACACTCGTCACATTGCAATAAAAGCAGAGAGAGAGAGAGAGATAAGCTCATAACATTGTCAACACAACACCATCAGGCTAGCAAACTCTTGTCATAAACAAGCATCACACTTCTGAAATCTCCATACCTAAATTGTTCAAATTTTACACATACATAACCATTTCCTACTTGATAAGTTAGGAACTTTGAGCATTTTACACTAGGAGGGAAAGGAAGAAAAATGTATGAACTGCAGACCATAATAGCAGCGAGTCATATTTGTCTTCCCAATTCTCACCTAGAATTAAGACAAGCAACCTAGTTTTTTTTAAGCCAAGAATGAATTGCCTGAGAAACACGAGAGTTTCTCCCAAAGCTGGATGCAGCGAACACCTTCAGGTTCACCTGCACAATAGTCTCTCATAAGATACAAAGTTACTACGTTCTCGATTACAACTAATATCAAGAGTCATTAGAACTGAACTGGTAAACTATTTCAGGAGGCATCCCACCTTCAGCGAATGTCATTTAATGGGGAGTGCCCCGTGTGCAACCCCGTTCACCTGCATGCTCTCTCTCTGCTGAACCAAGCAGTCTACCTCCTTACCATCACTAAACAGTGAATGGTAAGTTGATGACAGGCCATTGCTACTGCTGTTACCGTTGGAAAAACAGTGCGCTCCATGTGTGTTGTGAACCATGGGCAGTGATCCTTTGTGCTGATTAAGCGAGGAACTTGAATTCCCATTGCCATTGTTGAAAAAGCATTTAGAGCCAGATGAGATGGTTGGCCCCATAGAAGGTTTAGCACCCATATTCATGCCTTCTTCTGAAGGGGGATCAGAAAGATTATCAAGTTTTTTTGTATTAAGAAAGCGCCCCCCACAGCCTCTCGCCCTCCTCATAGCATGTAGGTGTCGAGACTCGTGGAGATATGGCTGTCACATGAAACCATCATACAATATCAGGAATCCTTCCGGCCATTCTAAATCTTCACAAGTTAGAAGGTTGGGGTTGGAGAAGCAAAACAGAAGCTGAACTCACAAGATAACCAAATTATTACAAGTCCAAGCTGCTTACAATATTTTTATCAAACAACTTCCAAAACAACCATGCGCCCCCGCCCCCCCCCCCCCCCCCCCAACCCAAAAAAAAACCCTTTTTATGTTTTCTATTAAGGCTAGACATAACTTCAGCCTCAGACATACCCAATCGCATCCCACCTACTCATGCCCTCACCATCTGCCACGATCGAGGCCTGCATTTGACTCCCCATAAACAACAGTATGGCTTAAATATAGACCACTTCTTGATTTGTATCAAGTAAATGAATATGTTTGAAAAAGAAGACTCATTCCAATTATATAAAGCAACAGAAAAGAAACGACTAGATTTTTGCAAAGACAATAAACTTTCATATTGGCACTCCCGTCATACGAAATCCTGATACTAGAAAGGGCAGCAACATGCTAAATCTCCTTAACTAATTCCATTCTACACATAGAACATAGGTATGTAACAAGGACCTGGTCCAATGACAGAAATTGTTGAGGTCCACTGGTCAACATTATCAATTTCATTCCACCTTCATGATTATGGGTTTTTCATGCCTTCAGGACAACCCTGTCCAATCTGGTTTGATTTGTGTAATCGTGAGAATATAATCCTTTCAATAAATAATATGTAGACAGACAATACAATGAGATAGGCTTTTAATTTGAAAGTGTGATTGATGAGTTGCAATTCCCCAATGAAGCAAGCATTAAGGGAGTCAGTTATTCGAAGAGGTAACACAATTTCTAATGGATCCCAACTGTAAGAGAGCTAACCAAGCTATGAAACCCAGCAGGAAAATTTCCAGCATGCAAACACACATAAGTAACAATGTCCATCCACAAGGGCCATAATGAGATACAAAACCTAGAAGGAAACTTGCCAATAATGAATAAATTTAGCTGAACATAAAAGAACTTTGACCAAAAGGAGATATACTAAATGAAAGTTGCATCAACCATTCAATGCATGTTTTTATTCTGACAATATATTATATATCCCAGTTTATATAGCTGGTCCAGGGAAGAAAAAGATTACAACAAATTAATTTTACCTTCCGAACTTTTATCGCTTTCTTCTCAAGCTCAGCCTTAGCACGTGATTGTCTTCGTCTCAGAATACCATGATATTGTTTTGCATTTACATAGACAGGTTCCTCTTCCATTTCAAGAGGTAAAGGCATTCTAGCATGATGCATTCCATATAATTGAGGTATCTGGCATCGCAGCAGGTAGCATCAGAAGATTGTTACATCCCAAAGCAGACGACTAAAAATAACTACTCCCAACACCAAGCAGAGTGGCTAAATAACGAAATTCGGTTTTCTTATATGTGGAACATACAAATACCATATTCTATCAAGTGGATCTTAAATTTTTAAAGTGATAGCGGTCAGTTCTCATTGAAATAAGCAAGAAACGGTGTTACATCAAATTGCATACCATAGCTTGGGGCCCATAAGAAGCAAACATTCCACCATACTGTTGATCTGAATAAGGATATGATGTCAATACCTGCATAAATTACATTGAAAAGTAATAATTTTTTCCAGTAGCCCAAATAAAAGAAATCCAAAGCACCAGATTATTAATTGAACATCCAAACATGCAGGTGTATGAATTTGAGAGAGAGGGATGAACAGGACTTACAATCGAGTGACCAACAAGCTCCATCTGGGAGTTCGGATCAAGGTGTTCAACCATTTTAGGGGTTAAGGATGGAACATGGTTATTATCTCGGTGCTCTTTCCCAATATTCCCATCTGATATGAAAAATAAATTTGAATATTAACCAGATACTCTGCACTTGTGACATACATGATCATATAGCAGAGAACAATGACCTGTTAAAATTTTAATTCTAAGATATAAGAAACATTCCATCCACACCTTGGCACAACATTGCAATTGTGAAGTTCGTGTATCTCAGATCACATGAATATGTAGATCTATATTTTCCCCCTATTCTGGGATACCTGGTGGTGTAAGTCGACATATCTTCCTAGTAGTATTTCATAAGAGGTTCACATAGAAAATACTATGACAAACAGTTTGGGAAGGACCCAGTAAGGGACCATAAAATAGGAAAAGGATAGAAAAGAGCTGCTTGAATATCGCATTAGGACCAAAAGCACAGTTTAAACATTTTTTTTTATTGGTTCAGAAGCCTTTGTTCCATTTATGGACAACTCATGTAACAAAGGAAAAGATGGCAGTCACGGAAAAAAGGGGAAGTTGGAAATGGAATTCAAAACACAGTTTAAACATTGGAAGCCCATAAATACTTAACAGCCTGAAGCCTTTGTTCCATATATGGAAAACTCGTGTAACAAAGGAAAAGATGGCAGTCATGGGAAAAAGGGGAAGCTGGAAATGGAATCATGATTGATCAGCAATTGATGGTCTCGGTCAAAGATGGTCCACATCTTGACCTATTTCACTTACTCCAAAAACTGAAGCACAATGCAATTTCTTGGTCTGCTTGTCTGCCATAGTCAGCTTCACATTGCACCAACTGAAAGAAAAGAGGGAGGGGGGGGGGGGGGGGGGGGGGGGGGGAGACTACACACTCTTAAATAACAGGGGACAAGATTCCAACTTATCAAATTTTCAATTTAAAAAAAAAATCATACAGGTGTATATATGCAAACATAATTTACAAATTAGGAGTAACTCCTAGTGCCATCAAGTAAACATTTTCCAGCTTTTCAAGGCAAATAAACATTAGCGGAGAATTTTAATGGACTTTTATGAAGCCATCAAAGCTAAATTTCTCTGCTTTCTGTGGTAAGCTTTTGTTTTTACTAAATTACAAAAAATTTCGGGAATTTAATAAACAAAAGTAGTTGAGGAATCAAAATTGCAATCATCAACCATTTGGATATAGAGAAAGTGGTTTCTCCAATTGAAACAACGTGTGGTTCGATACATTCAATAGCTAGTAAATAGATAATACACACATACAAATAAACATTTATGAAGCAATATTCACAACACTTCATTGAGAGAGAAAAGGGCAGCTCAAAAGTTAACTACCAGATTTTGATGCTACAGTACCCCGTGTTTCTTTGTTGAATTTGGCACCATCATCTAGCGGGCCATTCACTTTCAATTGCATGGCTTCATTCCCAACAGAAACATTTAAGTGTTCCATTGAAGTTGATTTTGAAGCATTGTCACCTAAGGACACATTGTTCCCCACGCCACGCCACCAAGGTTGAGAATATGTGGCTAACTGCAACACAGTCTGCCCACCATGTTCTAATCGTCCATCTTCATTTCCAGGCTTTGCTGGCATCATTCACAACTTCCTCCTTCAACCCATAAAAGTAAGCAACTAAAATAAAATAAATTTTGATTCTTACCAAAAATATATTGGGCAAATTCGGGACTCCATAGAACCATACGTAAGCAAAAGAGAACACGCACACCCAACAAAATGAATAATAATATTATAATCGAAGGGAGCATACAGCTGAGTAACTGGGCTCGGAAAGATGATCAACGACCATTGTTCGTCAGCTCAAAAATTTGAAGGAAGAAGCAGAAAAAAACTTATTTAAGTTGTAAAAATTCAAGACCCTACTCCACCAAACTTAGCCTAATACAACTATTTAGCCCAATTTGGCTGAATGTTTCGTCTGGGTATCTCTATTTCCACTCTAAAGTCTGATACGCCCAATCTCTCACAATTTATAACAAGTACATATTCGGAAGGGGAAAAAACTTTTTGAAAAAGGTGTGAAGTATCGACCATCCGTAGCATTTTGAAGCCCAAAAAAACCAAAGCTTTTCTCGTTTTTCCTCGTGTTTTCTCAACAACCAAACACTGGATAACAAAAGGAAAAGTGGAGAATTTAGGTACTAGTAAAATCTACAGTTACATATTGTGATCAAACTTTTGAATCAAAGTCGAGGAAGAGAGATATGAGAGGAAAATGTTGGAGTAGAACTTACGATGCAGCTGATCGGAACTCAAGATGCTTTGGTCTTTCACAAGTCGAAGCTCATCGGGACTGGAGTCTCTCTCTCTCTCTCTCTCTCTCTCTCCGTGTAACCTTAAAGAGAGACAGTGGAATTACACGGAGAAAGAGAATAATTATATTTAGAAAAAGGAGATCTTATTTAAGGTTTTCGAGATAGAATTTTGTTTTAATATTTATTTTCTCGCAACTCGCAAGCGTCGCTCTCTTTGTCCAAACTAACCCTACTTTTAGATAAAGAGAAATCTAAAATTCATTTCTATTACAGTACTGACACGTGTCATTTATTCATGTGTTTTATTTTAAATTATTATTTTTCTTCCATTTCCAAAATTTCATGAAATTAAACATAGGCATTCGAGATAATTGATGATTTAATGTGATATTATTAAAGCCATAATTATATTCTACCTTCCAATTAAAATGTAAAACTAATTCCAATTAAGATATTGGAAATCCATATAGTCTAAATGTATTTATAATGTGCTTAATTTGAGGCTTAATATATTATTCATAGATAGCATGAATGAGAATCAAAGGGAGGTCAAATCCATGATCTCTATTTTGGAGATGTGGGTATTGTGCCATCAGGCTACATGGCATTGACAAATAGCATTAACATTGCCATTCTTTTATTTTCTTAATCTAAGGCAATAATACAATTCCTAAAAATCCATCAATTTCATACGAAAAAATAAAAGATATTTGCTTACAAACCAGATCAAATCTCAGGAGAACAATACGAAACAAAAATTACATTTGTTGATAAAATAAATTAAAATAAAATTAATGGGGATTAAAGAATTGCCGAATTGGATTCCTTCTGAGAAGTCTTTAACCTAAAGGATGTCGATGCCTTTCATTGACTTTATATAAAATGGTTGAATCATTCAAATCAACACCACCACAAGTAATTAAAGTAAGAAAGAATAGATTCCATTCTATAATTTGTTTTTTTTTTTTTTTTTTATTTTATAATTTTGTCCATTCCATATTACCATTTTATCGAAATAAAAAAATATGAAATTGCTTTTTATAGACTTGTCGTTGCTTACCTTCCTTTGTCGTTTTGCCAGTCCTATTAAAATGGCATTATCATTTATCATATATGCTTGTTTGCAAGTAAAAAACAAAAATTTTTTATATATTATCTATTCCTTTCATTCCAATATTAAAATGGGAGCAGATAAGAACAACTCTTTTAGTTTTAACTAACACCATTATTGAGAGAGTGAGCTTAAAAACAACTCAATATGACAAAAAAATAATCCATGGCTTTAGCATTTTTATTTTAATTGAGATCTAAAAATGTCATTGCCAATTAATACACAACGTGTCAGGATCAGTGGACCATTGGGCCCACATTTAGCTGTTTCAACACGTTGCCACCTTAAAGCGGTGTGATAACAGCGCTGCGCCCAAGTAGACGGCTTCTTGTTTGTCCTCATCCTCATCCTCTGTGGCAGCCATGCATGCCAAGATGTGTGCCACCCCATGGTGCGATGCCCTTGTAGAGCTCCCAGAACTCCACACGTCTTCACAGTAATTACAGCTCACCACTCCAGAAGAAGCCTCTTTGCCCCCATTAATGGCAATGAATCATACCTCAATGATTAGTGTCAAACTCTTCCTAGTCAATCATAAAAGTGATACTCAAAAAGTAGAATGCAATTCCAATACATCCTAAAGCAACCAAACATTTTCATAGTACACCAACTTCGAACTCAAATCAGACTGACATGTCATGTTACAATACAATATAATACAACACAAACCACAAACATTACTACTTCATGGTTACTATTCATTCCCATGTCACCAATTGTCACAATCTTAAATAAGGTATCAAAACCTTTCTGCCTAGCAAAGCTTCTCTTTTGCCTCTGTTGTCGCTGCTGTTTGTTTGTTGTTATCATGTACACTAACAAAAGACAAACCATTCTGGTTTCCGAGGGGAGAGACAAGAGGCATAGCCAGAATAGCCAGCAAAGCCGGATTAAGAAAATGGAGTCTACTTTTAGCCTTCCCTTCACTACTGAACTGGAAAAAAAATATACACGCACATATATTACTCTTCATCGGCCAAGGTTACATGTTTTTAACTTTTCCTCTATTTCTAACTGCCAAATAGGCGATGAAGAAATACCTTTGAATTTGGCAGCAGTCATTCAGCTGTTCGTCCCTCACGGAAACATCCCCTCAAGAAACTCATCAAAGTTATCATCGCCATCAATTTTACGATCATCAGTTGAAGTTGAAGCCTTTTTCCCTGCAAACAACAACTTAGTATAAATTCCCCACTGTTTGATCAAACAGAAACAACCAGCAAGGATCTTGTTGAGAAAAGATAGGGATGTGTATGCTGGAGCAAATTTCTATCCAAATTAATAGGTGCTAGTCTTTCAATCTATTGTAGTGGTCACAATTACAACAGACGCTTGGCTAGCTTAATGAAGGTAACACCAACATGTGAAACTTAGAGGAAGCCCTATGTAATATCGGAATATCCCTATCCACATATCCATGGAGAGAAAGTCAAAACTGAAATTGCTCCCAAGTCTTGGATAGAGTTCATCCTAGCAAATAGGTAAAACACCTTCTCGGTAACCAACACCAAAAAATTGTGTCAAACTTTAACCACAAATATGACTATACTGTTACACAGATCCATTTAATTTATAATTAAACTTGTACTAATTTAAAAATCGACAATATTCAAGAAGTGACCTGCCCACAAATGGACGGAGTAGGTTGAAAGTTTTGAAAACCAAAAGCCTAGTCATGGTCACAACCACCGGAACATCCCTTCTTTAATCACATGGAACTGGTGTGCACAATTGAAAGTCTACTTCGTAATTGCCAGACAGCAGAGTATTAAATAGGAGTTCCAATCATTTCCAAGACCTATCCCATGATCCTACCACAAAGTAGAAGATTGCTAAGCCACAAAAAACTAGATGCACTAATCAGAACTGAAAATAGGCACAGTAAACTGCAATGAAAAAAAAGGGAATGAGCATAGCTTATGTAATATTGGAGTTCAATCAGAGGCAAGTCCAGACCTTTTCTCCTCTCCTTGATCCCTTCGTACTCGACATCTGCTTCATCATCACTTCTTGACCGGTTCCTGGAATAAGGAGCTGGTAATTTAATCAGTAACTCAGTACAACATACACTGCAAAGTAAACAATAGACTTGGATTGGGACCTCTTCCGTTTGTTTTCTTCTTGCTCTCTTTTCTCTGATTGCTCCTTCTCTTTCCGCCTTTTATAATGAAGCTTCTCCGCACATCTATTTGAGAGTGATCAACAACATCAAAAGGTGTTGGAGCATATTAATGAAAACTTCAAAACCAGTGAACCAAAACATTCATTAGTAAGAGGAGAAGACGTGTTTGTCCAACCCAAGAAACAGACAGCACCATATCTGATCACCTTCCAATGAGAAATATCAAGTAAAAGATGATATCTGATATCTGACTTATTATTCGATTTTACCTGTGCCAGTTAAAATGTATATTATTCTGAAATTGAATTCAAGGGAAAACCTACTAAATCCCATTCAATTATAATGGCCAATTGCTGGCAGAATTTACAATGAGAAGCAATGTTTCAAATACCCCTATAGAACTATAAAAAGGAGGGGACGGACACTCCCGACCAAAAGAAACTTAGAAAACGAATAAAGAAATTTCTAAGCCTATTTCTTTGTAAAACAAAAAGGTCCCTGAAATTACATAGGGTTGATCAATTCAACCATCAATTGGACAAAAATGTTAATCAACTATTTTTCTCTCAGATGATACCTATCAAAAAAACAATTTTCTCTCAGATGAACCACTTTTCGCTCCTTAACGCAGACTGTAACCCTTTCAAACAGTACATCATACTTCCAACTTAAAATAAGTATTATTGTCCAAATTTGCTATGTCCCTGCCAGGAACATCAATAACGGATTGGGAAAACAAAGTCAAGTAATGTTTCATTCATCTGTTTAAACTCCATGTGGATGCCAAACATTCATAGTAAACAACCAGAAGGGCCAAACTTCATATAAAAACATATATAATTTCAGAATAGATTATAACAGCCGTCTGAGATTTTAGATCCTGCTGAACAACAACATCAACTAAATAAGTTACATAACCATTTCAGACATAGATGTAGAAATGAATATAGAACCAGCAAAAACCAACTAACCTCTCACAAGTCACCAATTTCACAAGGGCTTGTTTATTTTCTCCAGCTTCAGAGTAAGAAAAGTTCACCTGCAATGTAACAGCCAAGAAGTGGTATAAAACTTCTTTGATACATAAACACAGAAAATTGTTATTAAAAGAGCACTAGGGAAGCAACCAAGTGCACATGAAGTATAAAAAAAGGCACCTAGTTAGAGCAAAGAAGAAGCACAAAAATCTAAAAAGTCAAAAAAGGAAGAAAAGCAAGTGTTGTTGTAGGCAGTTGTGTAATCATACAGAGATCTGAGCATAGAGTTTTCTGACTCTGGCAACGCCCTCTTGCTATATTCAAGAGTGGTATAGAACTTGAATAGAGAACAGATCTAATAGGATAATATAGCATGATTTACTGTTCCTAGAACTAAAGCTTATATATTGCAAAAAAATAATAGCAATCATATTCCACTATTAGTTCAAACATGAAGAACTTCTACTTATCACAAAAAAAAAAAAAAAAAAGACAAAAATGCAAACCAATATTAAATGCTGGAGGAAAAGGACATAAAAACCTTGATTAGTCAAGACTCAGAAAACATGGAATACCAATGTATGAACACATAGTTTACAAGGGTTCGACACACACACAGATGAAAAGAATTAGCTTTATGTAATTTAACCATCTCAGATGTCGCAAGTACCATCCAGAACCAGTGCAATAGTGGTATAAAACATTACTTGGCATGGAAATCGGTATCGAATATCTGTCAGAATTGATTTTGTGTGTGTGTGTGTGTGTGTGTACACAGCTGAGATAGCTGAAAGCAAGAGGAGGTCTCTCACAAAATTCAGCCTACGCTCCTACTTCATTAAATACATCAAGCATGACATCTTGAATATGACCAAAGAATGGACAGACAAAGCAAGTCTTACTCAAAAGATTGTAATGATGTCCAAACCAGCTTGTAAAAATTGCAATCTTTTTATCTTTCATTCTATTTAAAGACAATGGACATCATGTAAAAAAGGCAATCTTTTTATCTTTCATTCTATTTAGAGACGACACTGTCTGAATTTTAAGTACTGCACCCATATCGTTGGTGGAATATTGAGTACTCATATTAACAGAATCATCGCCAAGACAATCACTGAATACAATTATACAGCTAAAAAAAAAAGATTTTCTGATGACAAACTCCAAAAAGTGGTTAAATAATGAAAAATTAGAGGGTTAGTGGCTCAATGAAATTGGTAAATAGATGATCCTTACAGAACAATACGGTTCTCAAAGTAGCATACCAACTGTAAAAATATTACCCAGCATTGGCACGCACCAACGCAATATATTATTGTATATATAAAATTTCCCCAATGTCATTTAGATGAAACATTATAAACCAAAAAAAAATGATACTGCACCATAAAATGGTTAAGAGATTTACTTATCAAAAAGGTTAAGAGATCAATGACGTTTATAGAAACACTTGCCTCATAACTTGCCAAGCCATCTTTCTCGTCACAATGTTTGTTACCACATATAAACTGCCCTGACAAAAAAGGGTAACAAGTCGATTCTAAACTCAAAAAAAATTCTCAACTAGGAGCAAAACAATGGTATTAAAATAATTAATGAGAAGAATGATATTACCTTTCCCAGACATGACTTCCTTCTCTGTCCTCCACCTCAGACCAATCTATAAAGAAACTTTTATATATTAGAGTAAAATTATACATGTAATGCAAGTACTACAAGACATTCAATACAGCACAAAATAGAAGCTATAAACACGAAACATTCATTCTCTTCCCCTTAAGCATGCAATTTCAATTGGACTCTCATTTATCAGAATCGATTGACCAATTAAACAACTCCATTATGTTAGCAAAGTATATATTTTAGAGGCTTCCAACCCCCAAATGCTCTCCCATGTAAAAGGACTCCCTTTTTTATCGGTAAAAGGACTCCTATTAAAACCTCTTCATGTTCACATCCCCTTAGATCCCATTCTTTTAATTTACTTATAAAAAACTCTTCACATTCACAAGAACCCCCGAAACTCATTTTATCAGTCTACTATCAAGCCATTTATAAGAATTGAGAAGGAATCTAAAATCCATCTTTCTCGAACATGTTCTGTTTTCTGACTAACTTCCTGCAATAGATTTTAGTGAGTATCTTTAGTAGAATATTTTTTTTTATTGGCACCGGGTGTCCGAGAACAAAGTCCTGACTAATCCCAGGGGTGCACAGGCCCTCACAAGAAGTTTCCCGCAAGTGCACCTCGGGTAATTCAAGGGGAAGTTCCCCTAGTCTGATGGACCCTAGAACTTATTTGCACCCAAGAGGATTTGAACCTTAGACCTAGATGGAGCATACTCACAAAACCAAGGCCTTTACAACTTGAGCCAACCCCTAGGGGTTTCTTTAGCAGAATATTGTAAAAGAAGCATTGACAATTTTCAAACTAAAGTAGTAAAAAAAACAAAAACAAAAACTTCCCCAACCCAAAATGCTAAATAGTACCATAGACCCAAAACCAGATTTACTGCAAATTTAGAACAGCTTACAGAACAAAATGACAGAAACCAAAATGAAAGGGGAAGATACAGAGGAATCAAAGATAAAACAAGAGGAGCAAAATGTGATCTACTTCACACATTCTCTCAATAACTTTGTTTATTTCACTGGAAACTCATCAGAAGACAAACTTGCCTTCATATGCAGGTAAAGGAAGCATTTTCAAAGGACTAAATTAAAATCATTACTGTTAGGTTCATATCTTAAACTTAAAAGAAACTGAGATTAGAAAAATGTACTGAATAAACAATCACCTTGCCACTTTTGTAGTGTGACATGTCGGCTATGCAATATCTTCAGCAAGTTTAAGGCAATGAACATGGAAACATATCTGAAACAATTTCACAACTTTGAAGTAATATCTTTTTTTTTATAAGTAACTTTGAAGTAATATCTTCTCCCGAAGGATACTCTTTAAAAAGCTTATCATAATAACGCTTCACCAGCCTTTGCTCCCAAGAAGGATCCATATCATCTTCCTCAGTACGTATAAACCTAATCAATTGGTGAAAAGAAAATCGAAGTCTTATATTTAAGGAAGAGAATTTCACAAAAGTATACCGGGGAGACTACCTCTGAAATAGGAAAATAAAATAAAAATAAAACGATAAAAAGCTAAAATAGCCAAAGGAGACACTGCTGCTTTCTTTCATTCTCTTTTGTATCTCACAAGAAAATAAAAGTCCATATCTTTGCACTTACGAAAATAGAAAAACAGTTTTTTTATGAGCAACAGAAAAAATAATTGTTTGTAATTAATATCATCTAGTATTTAATAAGCATGTTTCCTCCATGAAAGTAAAGTACAATGCAGCCACCAGACTTTCCCATGAGCTAGTAAGTAGGGGTTGCGTCTAAGTGCAAAGAGAAAGATGAAATTCCATAAGATACTCAAAGGCTGCCTAGCGGAACGGTAATCAACTTGATTACATTCAAAAAGATCCAACCAAAAACCAGAAGGTTTTCCATCAAATACATATGGAAAAGATCTGAAATTGAGTAACAAATATAGAAAACAACACATCACATAATACAAGCCAAAGGGGTGTAATACAGATGTGCAGCCAATTGCGAACTTGTAGAGAGTAACGCAAGAGGACGTACCGATATCCCTCTCTTAGGGTGTCTTGATCAGTTTTAACAGGCAACTTTACATGTGTGGCTTTTTCTTTCCTGTAAAATCCAACTGCAACCCAAAACAAGAATCTTAATGAATATGCATTAACCTTAACTACTACTATACCATTATGTTTAAAAACAATAGCAAGCTGCGCTCGGCTTTCAATTAAAACTCAAAAGACTATTTTTTTAAGTTTAAATCGAAAACTTAAAGGACTGATTTAAAACAAAATTTCTTATTGAACGTTGAAAACAATAAGGAGATGTATATGTGATACAGAGAAGGGTTCACAACAAAGTATTATAACTCAATGCAGCACTACATCCAGTAATAGGTTCATCGAACGATGAAATTTAAAAGCAAAGAAACTGAAAAGTATAGACACTTGATGTGAAGTATAAATCAGCAACATTTGCTAAATACAAAACTAAAGCACCATAACTGTATAAATCATTGCGACTTATCAAAAAAAAAAAAAACTGTATAAATCATCCTGCTCACAATGAGCAAAGCGAATGCATCGCTTGTGGCATATGAACATTGACAACTCAAAAAAAAAGAATAAATAGAAAGTTAAGTACTTACTCATAAATAGAATCTCATAATTATTTTGTAAACTGTAGAATCTCATAAAAAATGAACCTTATTGAGTCAAAAAAATCCACAACAAATTGACATGGAAGCACGTGCACGAGACGTACATATGTAATATTTCTAAATACATATCAAAATGCAGCAAAAACATTGGGTATGAGCTCCCTCACAATACATTTGAAAAATAGCTACATTTCCTACCTCCCTTGTACTGTGTCTGCTCACTTCAATATCAAAAATAGTAATTACTAGATAATTCCATCTACAATGAATATATGGATGATTGTAGCCCCCTTCCTCCTTAGTGGAGAGGATTGTTCATCACCCTTATTGCTTTAGGACAAGAGGAACCAACAAACAAAATGCTCGTCATTTGCATCCATCTCATGTGTCCATTTCAATCACAACCTATTCCCCAACTAATGGGAACAAAACTAATACTTATTTATCGAATCTAGTTAGACAAGTCAATCTTCCAGAGCTCATATGTATTCCAGAATACAAAATATTATTCGCATCTAAATGAAGTCAACAGTGCCATTTTATGCAAAACATGGGAATTTTATAATTAAATACACGAAATCAATCCATATTCTGCTACTAAAATTCATGTTTCGATATATATATTTATATATATATATATTTGCGCAGTACAAATTCGAAGGGTGCTTCGAAAACGATTCAAATGCACAGACACAGAAATAGTCAGAGAGAGAGAGACGAGCCGTAATCATGGAGAAATTTCTTGTGGCGGTCGTACGCGTTGAGGCCGCGAATGTGATCCTGGTACTGCCTGTAAAAGATTAGGGTTTTGCAGTTAGTCAGCAGCAAATCGAACAGTGTGGGGAAATTTAAGGGGAAAAAGGAAAGAGAAATGGCTTTTTTTGGGGGGGGGGGGGGGGCGGAACTTACTGTTTTCGCTCTTCTCGGTCGAAGATTTCGGATCTCAGTGATCGGAACGACGCCATCTGGTTCTCCTCCACTCTTCCCCTCGATCGCCTTTCGCCGTTCAACTGGTTCTAGCTTCTGTTCGTGCCCTCGACCGGTATCCAAAGATTCCAAACCAAGTACTGTGATAAATAAATAAGCTTTTTAAAATTTATATAACGCTTATTTTTCATATCACGTGCAATCTTCTTTAATTTTTGCAAAATAAAAGGCATCTAAAATGAAAATAAAAAATGAGTTTTCCTGGATTTAGGCTCCATTTGGACAATGAAATTATTTTATCTCGTTATTATAATTTTTTTAAATTTTTATATAAAATATGATAAATAATTTAATTTTTTAAAATTTTAAAATGTTAAAGATAATACGGTAAAAGGACTTTCATCCAGCTAAAACACAATCCATCAGAAACATAGATGAGATTATATCAACAGTTTTTGTATTTTAAATATAGTCTTCAAGATGTAATTGGTTTCACATTCCAATCCTATGTAACAACTCTATTTATGTTGCCTTTATAATCTAATGCAAACACCCACATAGAAGTAAGGTGATTACCCAATACAGATTTACTTCAACCATTCAACTTGATATCTAAAGCCAATAGACTCACGTCCTCTGATCTTTATGATCAATCACATTTCCTCTCTGTCATTCTCCACTGAAACTCACCAACACACCTCCCCACACTCTTCTTCTATCACTACTCTTACCAATATCCATCACTTGATTACCATCAAATTAAATCGTGAAAATTTTTTTCTTTAGCGTGCTCAGGTTATTCCCTATCTTCGTGGCCAACATGTTTTTGGCTTTATTGATGGACCTAACCTACCTCCACCTCCAACCATCCCAAATCCTACGCCTATGGTGATTCTGAAACCATTCCCAATCCAGTCTTTCACATATGGAGTTAACAAGACCAAATTATACTAAGCACCCTCATTTCATCTCTTTTTGAAAATGTCTTGTCTCATGTCAGTGGTTGTTCTTCTTCAAGTGAGCTTTGGTTATCTTTGGAATGTATGTTCATCTCTCAGTCTCAAGCCCGTATCACCCAAACCCATTACCAACTTACAACTTTAAGGAAAGGATCATCCTTTATCCCTGATTACTTTCAAAAGATAAAAGTTCTTAGTGATACTCTTGCTGCTACTGGCCAACCACTTAATGACTCTGAAATGGTGTCATATTTACTTGCTGGTATAGGGACCGAATATGATCCATTTGTCACTTCTGTGACTACTTGTGTTGACTCTCTGCCTCTGGATGAATTGTATGGACATTTACTTGCGCATGAACATCTCTTTGAGCAACATCAAAATACTACTGATCTTGCAATGTCCTCTGCCAATTTGGCTTCTCGCAATCATCCAAGTTAAGGCAGAACCCAACGGCAGTCTTTTAACAACTATGGTAGCCATCACAACTCTAGTGGCCGTGGCCAACATGGTCGTGGTAGGGGTTGAAATTCCCCCTCTTCTAGTACCTTCTCAAATGGTTCTCGTCCCACATGTCAAGTCTACAACAAATCTGGTCATATTGCTCTCAACTGTTATCACTGCTTTGATCATACCTTTCAAAGTGCTCCTACACAATCTCCACAAGCTTATTACTCTTTTAAGCATATTGTTCTTGATGAAAATCGGTATCCTGATATTGGTGCAACACACCACCTGACCAGTGATCTCTCAAACCTCAACCTATCATCGGAGTCTTACAATGGCATGGATCAAATCTACGTTGGTGATGGCTCAAGTTTGCATATTGATCACATCGGCTCGCCTCTTCTATCTACATCTGGTCCTTCCTTTCTCTTAAAACAACTCATACATGTTCCACGTATCACAAAAAATTTTCTTTCCATTAATAAATTTGCTATTGATAATTCTGTTTTTTTTTTTAATTTCATGCCTCTCATTTTGTGATTAAGGATTGTAGCACAAATAGAGTAATTCTCCAAAGCCCTCTTAGAAATGGTCTTTATCATCTTTCTCCAACATCTGCATCTCCTCAAATAAAAACAAGCTCTTGTTGGTGAACGCACAACAGATGCCAATTGGCATTGACGTTTGGGCCACCTAGTGTTTCAAATAGTTCAGCGTGTCATCTCCAAGTTCAAGCTTTTAGTGTCTTCAAATAAATTCACGGCTCCATGCTATGCTTGTTTGCAAGCCAAAAGCCATCAATTGCCATTTTATTCTTCTACGCATAAGTCTATGTCTTCATTAGAGTTAGTTTTCAGTGATGTATGGGGACCCTCCCTAGTTGTGCCACATCTTGACAATAAATATTATGTTTCCTTTATTAATTCTTTTGCTTGCTTTACATGGCTATTTCCTATCCAATGCAAATCAGATGTTTACTCTATATTCGTAAAATTTCAAGCCTTTGTTGAACGACAATTCAACACCAAAATTAAATGTCTACAATCAGATTGGGGTGGGAATATAGGTCTCTTCACACCCACCTTCAAAATCAAGGCATCCAACATCGCTTGTCCTGCCCACACACTCATAAACAAAATGGGTGTGTGGAGCGAAAGCATCGCCCTGTCATAGAAAGATCTTTGGCTCTCCTAACTGATAGCTCGGTATCTAAAATCTTTTGGGATGAAGACTGTCAAACAACTTGTTTTCTCATAAATCGTATGCCTAGTATTGCACTTGGTAATTTATCTCCCTATGAAAAAAAATATACAATTGTAGTTCTGATTATACATTCCTCAAAATTTTTAGTTGCGCGCATGTTATCCACACCTTCACCCCTTACAACACAAATAAATTGTAACCTCACTTTTCTCAGTGTGTTTCTTGGGTAGAGTATGCATCATAAGGGTTATAGGTGTTTGAATCCCATCACATATTGAATTTACATCTCTCGGGATGTCATCTTCCATGAATCCACCTTTCCATTTGCTCTAACACTTGTAGGCCTACTCCTCCTACTTCCAAGTCATCTATTCTTGCAGCTTTGCCACTCCCTTTGACTCTTCCTCAGCTGAGCCCACAAGTGATCACTATGCTGACTGTTGCCTCACCAACAACTGCGCCTACTAGTGTCACTCCTTCATAACCAGGACCCTTGAGAACACACTCCATGATCACCCACTCTCAAAATCATATTTTCAGACCTCGACAATTTACAAATGGTACCATACATTATCCACTTCCTCGAGCTCTCCTAGCTAAGGCATCTTTACTAGTGGAGCCAACTTGTTTCTCTATTGTTGTCAAAATTCCTTAATGGCGTGTTACAATGTAAGAAGAGTTTAATGCCTTGCTTCGAAACAACACATGGTCTCTTGTTCTCTCTAATACTGCACATAATGATGTACGTTGCAAGTGGGTTTTTAAACTCAAAAGAAAGGCAAATGGCTCTATTGAGTGCCACAAAGCACGTCTTGTTTCCAAATGATTTCAGCAATTAGCTGGCTTGGATTGTGGAGAAACCTATAGCCCAGTGGTTAAACCAACCACTATTCTGACTGTGCTTTTGATTGCTTACTCTGCAGGTTGGGCTATGCGTCAAACTGGCATTCAAATTGCATTTCTCCACGAAAAATTATCTGAGGAAGTGTTCATGAACCAGCCACTTGGGTTCTCTCACCCTTTATACCCATCTCATGTTTGTGGCTTAAATAAATCCATATATGGTCTAAACCAGGCTCCGAGGGCATGGTTTACTTGGTTGAGTTTGTGTCTACTTTAGCTTGGTTTCCAAGCTTCTAAGGCAGATTATTCTCTATTTATTTTCATGCTGGATCAACTACTGTGTTTATTCTTATTTATGTTGATGATATCATCATCACATCCTCTGCTTCTAAAGCTATTGATGAGCTACTTGATCTTTTACAGAATGATTTTGTTGTCAAAGACCTTAGGGACTTAAGCTTCTTTCTTGGTGTTGAAGTACAACATCTACCAACCAGACTTGTATTATCTTAGCATCGTTACATCATTGATTTAATCAAGCACACAAATATGCTTGAGGCCAAGCCCATATCCTCATATTCTCTATTAGCATATGATAGTGATCCCTTTCATGACACAACTCTATTTTGAAGTATTGTTGGATCTCTACAGTGCTTGTCTCTTACCAGAATAGATCTAACATTTGTTGTAAATCGTGTGTGCCAATTTATGCATAGACCAACTAAGCTGCACTGGCAAGCCGTGAAGCGCATTCTCCGTTATCTCTAACATATGGTGTACCATGGTCTTCTCATCACTAAGTCCCCAACGCAACATCATGAAGCCTATTGTAATGCCGACTGGGTAGATTGTCCCAATGACCGTTGCTCAACAGGTGCTTATTGCGTGTTCCTTGGCAAGAATTTAATTTCTTGGAGTTCTCGCAAACATCCGACAGTGTCCTGCTCGAGTACAGAGGCTGAGTACAAAGCTCTTGCAAACACTGTTGCTTAGTTACAGTTGATTCAATATTTACTTCGTGATCTACGTGTTGTACTTCCTTGTGCTCCAAAGCTTTGGTGCGACAACATAGGAGCCACGTATATGTCTGCCAATCCAGTCTTTCATGCTCAAACTAAGAATGTCGAGATAGATTTTCATTTTGTTCGTTATCGAGTTGCTGCCAAAGCATTGCAAGTGTCCTTTGTCTCTAGTCATGACCAGCTAGTAGATGTTCTTACAAAATCCATCGTCTCCTCATGATGCCAGATGTTATGTTCCAAGCTCAATGTTCGTGCCTCCTCGTTGCACTACAATCCATCAGGAAAATAGATGAATTATCTCAACAGTTTTTGTATTTTAAATATAGTCTTCAAGATGTAATTGGTTTCACATTCCTATCCCCTGTAACAACTCTATTTCTGTTGCCTTTATAATCTAATGCAAACACCTGAATAGAAGTAAGGTGATTATCCAATATAGTTTTACTTCTACAATTCAACTTAAAATAATGATAATATTAAAAAATAATATTATAATAATATTTTATTAAACTTTCATCTTAATTCATCTCATTTCAACTCATAGTACAAACCAGACCTAAAGCAAACATGATTATTGATTGAAAATGGCTCTTTCTAAATAAATAAAAAAAACCAAATCAAATATCTTTGCCTATTGTCCCATCAAATTATAAACAGTACTTTTGTCGTGAATGGTTGTCATTAGTTGTGTTTGTATGTGTGCAGGAACGATAATCATTTTAGATAGAAGCAGTTTGGAGATGAGACGCATCCAGTCTATCACTGTCGAAGCCTCTCATACCTATGTTGTCTCTATATATTTCTTGTTATTCTTATTTCTTCTCATTCTACAGATACAGCTTTAAAAGCATTAGCCCTTGCCTTTTTTTTTATCATGCCTCTGGGCAAAGAGTACTAACCCTATCAAAGCAATTGGTGTTCCTCTTTCAGGAAAATTTTAGCTGTAAAGATTGAGAAAGTATGGACATCTTGGTCTAATTGTCATGGTTGGTCAGATAATTAACTTCAAGAATCTTATTTTATGATTGGCAAATCATGTGGTTGGAGCATCCATTATTTGTCAAAAAATTATGGGGCTGCAGTTGTTACATGACCATGTGAATGCGACAATCATTACTAGAGAGAGATGCATATTTAAAAAAGGAAAAAAACACAAATGCCGACACTTGAATCAAGAGGGAGCCCAACCCAGAAGAGAAGGTATATAAATCAAGATGATAAATGAGTCAAAGGAGAAGCTGCATATATTGTATGGTTCAATAGAACATGCTGATCTAGCTTTTTTTTTTTTTTTTTTTTTAAGGCAAGTTTCATTGATGAAAAAGTAGATCTTACATAGTTCTGATAGTAATTAGACAAATAATTATATAAATAAAGGAGGTCCTTTCCATTATGAAAGTCAGGAGATATTGTGGAATTGAAACGAGAGAAATGCTTCCAAATTTGAGTTTGAATACTACCTATTGCGCCAAATTGTGCGCACATCAATTTTAAAATTGATGAATTTTTTTCACCTTACAGTCTTCAAAACTGTATAAACTGTAGTAAATATCCCTTGTTATGACTTGCATTGTCCAGTCTGAGGTTGGATTTGGGTTATATTGGCTTTATTACATGGTGGTTGATCTGCGTTGTTCTGTTTTTAAGAAGCATATTCAGGGCTTTATCCAAACTAATCGACACTTATATTTGCTTGAAATATATTTATCGATAAGTGAACGCTGTCTTAATCATAAAAGACAAAATGCAGAATAGAATCAGGTTCAAGCAATTTTTCCCGATATTAATCCAAAATGTCAATTCTATAAAAAATTTGAACAAATGAGAAATATTGAATTATATAACAAGATCATGAAGTTATCAGTAATAAATAAATAAATAAATATATCATTCATAAGTCTTTAAATGAGTAAAAAGTTATTTATTATCCGAATAACATTTTTCTTTGATAAAACCAATACAAATGAAATGATTGGACTGTATGATGACTGTGATCAGATCACCCTCTACCACGCACGGAATATATAGAGACTGTCGGTGGAACTCTTTTAAGCTCGTGGTTGCTAATGTCCCTTTCGTTTCCTCGAAGCCATTTCCTGTGAATTATTTATATATATGTATATATATTTATTTATACAATCATCGGCAGCAACACCGTACATGCTTCTCTCAGTAGTGAGAGACACAGCTGGGCTTCGCTTTGCATTGCTCGTCCATTCGGGTCATTCGATCTGTCTCCCCCACTTCGACTCTCTCTCTCTCTCTGGATTCTTGGTACGGGATCTGTAGGAGATTTTGGTGAATTTTCCGGAGAATTTCACTGGGTCCTTGGAAATCCAACTGATCGAGTTGTTTTTCGCACAAAGATCGCGTCTTTTAGGTAAGTGCCGCCAGCGGGATGTGTTTCGTTGCTGTGCAAAGTGAGAACGAGAGCTGCGTTTCTTCTGAAAAATTGCGTTAGAATTATGATTCCTGTTGTTGAGAAAACCGAGGAAGAGTTGTATAGCGAAGTGCTCAGTTCATAAACACTGCAAACTCCTCCAAGATTGGAATTTTGACTGGCTAGTTTTTCTTTTCGTATGTTTTCTCAGCTACCAAATAGAACATGTAAATTTACAAATTTTCATTTATAGGAGCTATTGATCACTGTTGAAGGAGATAAACTGATTCTTTTAATTATTTTCAGGTACTTCTATGGAGATCTGGGCTTTCATTTTATAAAAGGCTTGTTTTTTAATCATAGAGCTTTGAGGCATGAGTAGATCCCGTTGAGACTGATTTACCATATTGATCCATTGTACCGACCTGGGCTAAGAGAAGCGGGTTCCAATGGACTCGGAAGGAGAAACTGGGGTGAGTGTCGGAAAGCTTCAGTATCTGCCCATTGTTTGGTTGATGAGAAAACTGAGGCAAGGAAAAGGTTAAACATGTTCATAGTTAAATTCCCGGTGTTATTTTGATTATGAAAATAAAACATCTTGCCCTCGTTTTAGTCCACTAGTTACATTATGTTCAGATGAGTGGTAATTGTGGTTATCTCAGGTCCCATGCGATGAAAGAAATAGAATAAGATTCTCTAGTTTCTTTCTTTCTGTCCTCTACATTTTCTCAGCAGCCAGATTGGCAGAGATCGAACTTTCACCTTTTCCGCTGTTTTTCTTGTTCCCCTTTGATTTTAATTTGCCATAGACTGTGGCTACATTTACTTATCCAAAAAAAGAATAACTCTGGGTACATTAGCTTAGTTTAGATAGTTCTGTTGCTTGATTCGCTTAGTTTAGATAGTTCTGTTGCTTGATTCAAATTGATGTTATCAGTATCTAAATTTGCTGAATGTTATATCTTTTAATGTGATGCCTCAGGCAAAGGCCACAAAGAACCTGGGCGGGCAGGTCTGCCAGATTTGCAGTGATAATGTTGGGAAGACTATAGATGGTGAACCATTCATTGCCTGCAATGTTTGCGCTTTTCCTGTTTGCAGGCCTTGCTATGAGTATGAGAGGAAGGATGGGAATCAGTCTTGCCCTCAATGCAAAACCCGATATAAGAGGCATAAAGGTAAGTCAGGTGTTATCTAACTGGAAAGTCTGCCACACTAGGAAACATGGGAAAAACATGATTGCGAGAAAGTTGTTTTTATTTATTTTTTGGATCAGTATAGAAAGTCGACTTATTTTAGAATATCCATATTCTATTTCCTCTAACAAGGTCAGCTGCAACAAATGTGTCTTATTCACGAGTCTGTGATATTGTCGATGAACATTGTGGAAACTGCAAAGATGAAAGCAAAAATGATAAATTTATTGAATGTTGTAAAATTAGAAAACATGTTTTGTCAACTCTGATAGTATATCTTTGTGGTATGCTCACACTTTCATCTCTGAACTTCTTTCTACAGTTTGTCCGGTATTGCTGGTAAAGCCGTGGGTTTTTTTAATTTTTAATCACAATATTCTGACTGTATATTGTTTCTCTTTGTGTTGCCGATTCCAGGAAGTCCTGCAATCATCGGGGATGGAGGAGAGGATGCTGATGCTGATGATGGTAGTGACTTCAATTACACTTCAGAAGATCAAAACCAAAAGCAGAAGATTGCTGAGCGCATGTTGAGCTGGCATATGACATATGGACGTGGGGAGGATGTTGGGGCTCCCACTTATGGTAAAGAGGTTTCTCACAACCACATTCCTCTGCTCACTAACGGAACGGAGGTAACAAAAAAAAAACTTCTGACATGCTATTTTCTTATGGTCTTTTGGTTTTTTTTTTTTTTTGGGGGGGAGATGACTTTTGAAGTGGAAGTAAGCTTTTGGCAATTACTAACTTCCAGGTTTCTGGAGAATTGTCTGCTGCATCACCCGAACATCTTTCTATGGCTTCTCCTGGAGTTGGTGGTGGAAAGCGTGTGCATCCTCTTCCTTATGCATCTGATGTTAATCAGTCACGTATATCTCTCACCTTCACGTGCAATATGAACTCTATACTTTTGTTTATGTGTTGATATCAGATATTGATATGTCGGTGTTGCTTATACTTTTTCTGCAGCTAATATTAGGATTGTGGATCCAGCAAGGGAATTTGGTTCACCAGGCTTAGGTAATGTAGCCTGGAAAGAGAGAGTTGATGGATGGAAAATGAAGCAGGAAAAGAATGTTGTTCCAATGAGCACTGGCCAAGCCAATTCTGAAAGGGGGGCTGGAGATATTGATGCCAGCACTGATGTGCTTGTGGATGACTCTTTACTGTGGGTTCCCTCTTGATTGAACTTGTGAATCTTTGGCTGCTATTTTTGTATTTAGTTGAGGTTTTACTCTCTGGAATGCAAGTTTAAGACTTACTAGTTTGCTTTCTTGATTATACAAACTTTACTTCATATTTACTTGCCAATAGTGGTCATTACATTTTAGCAATACTTGCAAATTGAGTTCCGAGTGTAAATCAAGTATAGCTGCTCAGTCAATTTTCCCAAGTTTGATTTCTATTATTATCACTTGTTTGTTAAATTCCACAGAAGAGCTGCAATTGATTTGACGTCCCTTATGTTTTGTTTTGCAGGAATGATGAAGCTCGGCAACCTCTCTCAAGAAAGGTTTCTATTCCATCTTCTAGAATAAACCCTTATAGGATGGTCATTGTTCTGCGGCTCATTATTCTCTGCATTTTCTTGCACTATCGAATCACCAATCCTGTGCCGAATGCCTATGCTTTGTGGTTAATATCTGTGATTTGTGAGATTTGGTTTGCGCTATCCTGGATATTGGATCAGTTCCCTAAATGGCTGCCTGTAAACCGTGAAACATATCTTGACAGGCTTTCTCTGAGGTAAGAATATCTTTCAGCCTACTCTCAGCTATCATACTTGGTGATCAGATCTGCATTCATGCATCTCGGACTCTCGAGTAGCTGTGTCATTTCAGTTTTATTCTTCCTCTTATATAATTTTGAATCCAAATTTCTCTAGTATCCATCCTGTGCACTTGAGTTATTTGTTTTGAATTGTCTTATTACTTATCAAGAAAAAAAAATTAAATGTTTTGAATTGTTCAATAAATTTTCGATCACTTACAAAAAAAGAATTCCATATTTATATGAATTACAGATATGACCAAGAGGGAGAACCTTCACAGTTAGCTGCAGTTGATATATTTGTCAGTACTGTTGACCCATTGAAGGAACCTCCTCTTGTGACAGCCAATACTGTGCTATCCATTCTTGCTGTTGACTACCCAGTTGATAAGGTCTCTTGCTATGTATCTGATGATGGAGCTGCTATGTTAACATTTGAAGCTTTGTCTGAAACATCAGAATTTGCAAGGAAATGGGTTCCTTTCTGCAAGAAATATAGCATTGAGCCTCGAGCCCCAGAATTTTACTTTGCACAGAAGATTGATTACTTGAAAGACAAGGTTCAAACATCCTTTGTCAAAGATCGTAGAGCTATGAAGGTAAGGTTTTACCATCCCAATGTACCTTGCCAAGCCATTCCCCCCCCCCCCCCCCCCCCCCCCCCCCAAAAAAAAAAAAAGAAAAAAAAGAAAAAGTGTCCTTATGTTACTTGTTCATGTCATATTGCAGAGAGAATACGAAGAATTTAAAGTCCGTGTTAATCGGCTTGTTGCCAAGGCACAAAAAGTTCCTGAAGAAGGATGGCTTATGCAAGATGGTACACCATGGCCTGGAAACAATGTCAGAGACCATCCAGGAATGATCCAGGTATCTCCTCCGTTACATTGGTAGATCTGTTTATGCTGAACTCTGTTAGTTACTGCTTGTTAGATTTCAGTCTGTTTTTAAAGTTCATAAAAATAATCTATATATGACAATGGTGTTGGGAATAGTGCCAGTTACTCCTGAGAACCTTCTCTTTTTGTATACAATTTAAGTTATCCTCATTAAGTTTCTTTCCCAACCCCTTACTCTTTCCAATTAGTGTTCTGATACATTGGGTTCGAAAGTGGATTCTAGTATCTCTGCTCTCTTGTATAAGTATCATTTGGTTACTTTGTGAAGGTCTTCTTGGGCCAAAGTGGGGGGCTTGATGCTGAGGGCAATGAGCTGCCACGTTTAGTCTATGTTTCTCGTGAAAAGCGTCCTGGTTTTCAGCATCACAAGAAGGCTGGTGCTATGAATGCACTTGTGAGTAATTAACAATATGCATTTGGAGTTCTTCATTCTTATGATGTCCAGAAGTGTCTCATCTTTGGTGGCCAACACTCTCTTGCAGGTTCGTGTATCAGCAGTCCTTACCAATGGGCCTTTCTTGTTGAATCTTGATTGTGATCACTACATAAACAACAGCAAGGCCTTGAGGGAAGCTATGTGCTTCCTCATGGATCCAAACCTTGGGAAACATGTTTGCTATGTTCAGTTTCCACAGAGATTTGATGGTATTGACAGGAATGATCGATATGCCAACCGTAATACTGTTTTCTTTGATGTAAGTTGTTACCCCCCCCCCCCCCCCCCCCCCCACCAACACAAATTTAAGCAAATGGTTCTTTTTTATTTCTATCTGCAGTTGTTGAATAATTTTAATTGTGTTTGCTTGTCTGATGTATTTTATGTGCCTAAGTGATTGAACAAGCATTAGGGAATTTGTTAATATATTGTTTATCTTTCTGCCCAGCATCTTTTTGATACATATTTTTATTGTAAATTTCAGATTAACTTGAGGGGTTTGGATGGCATTCAAGGCCCTGTTTATGTGGGTACTGGATGTGTCTTTAACAGAACGGCTTTATATGGTTATGAGCCACCTCTCAAACCTAAGCATAAGAAACCTGGAGTTCTATCGTCACTCTGTGGTGGTTCACAAAAGAAGAGTTCAAAGTCTAGTAAAAAGGGTTCAGACAAGAAGAAATCTAACAAGCATGTAGACCCCACTGTGCCTATTTTCAGTCTAGAGGATATAGAAGAGGGTGTGGAAGGTACATTAGTTGAATATTATTTTTATTTTTTACATATTCTGTTTATCAACATACCAATCAGAATCTTATTTTGCTTTGTCAACTTGGGTTTTATTGTTGATTATACTTTGTATTCCTTGTTGACACGTTTAAAAGGAGAATGATTTGGTCTCTTTTTTATTCTTATTGAGCTGGCTACCTTTATACATAAACAATATATATTATTTAAAATCAACTCTGTGATTTTTTTGGTGAGTGGATCAACTGTCATTTTAAAGTACATTTGCACAAGGCAGCAACACATAGTAACTCTCATTTGATTTTGTTATATATAACTAAAAGCTTCTTTTACGTGCTTTTTATGATCAGGTGCTGGATTTGATGATGAAAAGTCACTACACATGTCACAAATGAGCCTGGAGAAAAGGTTTGGTCAGTCTGCTGTTTTCGTTGCCTCTACCCTTATGGAGAATGGCGGCGTTCCACAATCTGCAACACCAGAAAATCTTCTTAAAGAAGCTATTCATGTCATCAGTTGTGGTTACGAGGACAAAACAGACTGGGGAAGGGAGGTGTGTTGTATTGCTATTTAGTGCTTTGTGTCCTTGATTTTTCCATTTATTTTGTTGTTTCCTGCATAATGAAAGTTGCTTCCACAAACCATCACGTGCGATATTAAGACGGTAGTAAGGATGGATATAAGAGCAGGTGGAAATTGGTTTGTAATTGATTAACCTTTGAGGTAACTGCTATTATTTTCCAAGTGTGCACAGGTAGAATGCCTTTGGCCATAGAGATTTGCATCACGATTAAGTATGTCTGAGAGAATGAGGAAATAAATACACAGGAGCCTTTTTCTGTATTGTCAAAAAACCAATGTATGTTGAAGAAAAATGATTGGTGCAGCTAGTTCTTTTCTGATATTCATTTAAGCACGACTGAAGTACTTATCAAAAAAATAAAATTAAGTACGACTGAAGTCACCCCTAGGTGTCAGGATGCTTCTCTTCCCTTAACTTAGTTTTCGAGGCATTGGAGACTTGTGCAAACTACATGAAATGTAATTTTCCTCATCCTAATGAGTTCTTCTTGTCTGCCACACATAATATCAATCAATCAACTTTTGTTAATTCTGGGTTCATACTTGGAATTTATGGCACCTGCAGTGCTTTTGTTGTTTTATTTTTATTTTTATTTTTTTTGGGGGGGGGGGGGGGGTGTTCAAGACTTTCTAAAGCTACAAGTCTGTTCAAATATCCATCAACCACTAAGATGCTCTCAATCAGGAGTCAAGACCATGCTTTTTCCTTGATGAATTCTTAAAGCAGAGAAAAAGTTTTTTTACATCTAGCTTTTGTTATCTTTTTTCTTAATCCTCCTCCCTCTTAACTACCTTGCAATTTCTTGATGGGTAGCACTTCTCTGCTGATATTGAGTCCCTGTAGTAACCATCCATTAAATGACAAACATGACATCTTCACTTATATTCTGTGTGTGTGTGGTCTACCCAAGTTATGTTGAGTTTTGTTGTCTCATTAGATATGGTAAAATATTGTTATTTATTTTCTCTCACCATGATATGTTTTGTACTGCAGATAGGATGGATTTATGGTTCTGTTACAGAAGATATCCTTACAGGATTCAAGATGCATGCTCGTGGTTGGCGATCAATTTACTGCATGCCCAAGCGCCCTGCCTTTAAAGGGTCTGCTCCTATTAATCTTTCTGATCGACTGAACCAAGTGCTTCGATGGGCTCTGGGTTCTGTGGAAATTCTTCTCAGCAGACACTGCCCCATATGGTATGGCTATGGTGGCAGGCTTAAATGGCTGGAGAGATTCGCATATGTGAACACCACCATCTATCCAATCACTGCCATTCCTCTTCTTATGTATTGCACTTTGCCAGCTGTCTGTCTACTTACTAACAAGTTCATCATTCCACAGGTTCGTCATATGACCAAATTCACCGCATGTATTTTCATTGTATGGGGTACTTTTGACTTTCCTGGCAGTAATCCTTGCTGCAATCCCTGCATCTTACAAAAGCTTGCAGGTCTTGTATTTGTGAGTTAGTAGTGATTTGGCTTCAAAATATTTTATGGTGAACATTTAAATTTGCAGTAGTTCACATTTCCACAATTAACATGACATGCATTATTTTATTTTACCTCTAAAACAAATTAACATGGCATGCATTCATTATTTAGTGATAGCGGGATTTACAGAGCAGTGATTTATTGGGAAAGGAATGCATGCTTCTCACAACCTTCACACAAACTTTCATGTTTCTTTGTGAACACACGAATCAATTTTAGCACGGTCTAGTTTGTGTGTAATATGAATATTATTTCATAATGCGGCAGTCTTTGGAATGTGCTAAATTCTTTTGCTCGTCTCATTTTGCTTGCAGATCAGTAACATTGCAAGTATATGGTTTATATCACTCTTTCTTTCCATCTTTGCTACTGGTATTCTAGAAATGAGGTGGAGTGGGGTTGGAATTGACGAATGGTGGAGAAATGAACAGTTTTGGGTTATCGGTGGTGTTTCAGCCCATCTCTTTGCCGTTTTCCAAGGTTTGCTAAAAGTGCTCGCTGGAATAGACACCAACTTCACAGTTACATCCAAGGCATCAGATGAAGATGGAGACTTTGCCGAACTGTACATGTTTAAGTGGACAACCCTACTCATCCCACCAACAACACTCCTCATCATAAACTTGGTTGGGGTCGTTGCGGGCATCTCCTATGCCATTAACAGTGGTTACCAATCATGGGGTCCGCTCTTTGGCAAGCTTTTCTTTGCCTTTTGGGTGATCATACATCTGTATCCCTTCCTTAAGGGTTTAATGGGTCGCCAGAACCGAACACCCACCATTGTTGTTGTCTGGTCGATTCTCCTTGCTTCCATCTTCTCCTTGTTATGGGTGCGGATCGATCCATTTACCACTAGAGTTACGGGTCCAGATATAGAGCAGTGTGGAATCAACTGCTAGAATGACGACTGCTTGGAACACCAAAAATTCGTTCTTAAGCTATTTAGGTGATCTCCTTGTCCATGCCAACACAAGTTTGAGAGGTGGGAGTTAAGTTAATTGTCTCATATTTAATTTTGCCGTAACCTGTTGTTGTATGTGATCAGCTTGTTTCATGTGTACTTGGGAGTTTACGTACGTATATGTGCAGATCATAGGCGGTAATTAAGAAAGTCATGATCATTTTGTTGTTACAGGTGTTATTTTATGTATTAGTTTGGACATAAATTGTTCTGAGAACTATGGCCGGACACTACTTATGGAACCGATGTAATTATTCTTTATATATCCAAGTAATTTGTACGCAACCTTTTATCGTCCTGACTCCTGCAGGCCGCAGCATTTTTCAACTAGCTAGGAACCGGTCTTAATTTTTAGAAAAATGACAGTTACAGTCGTATTGGGTAATTATTTTTAAATATATATATATATATATATAAAATTTGTATGAAAAAATAATAATTTTTAATTATAAAATTTAATCTTTTTAAAAATGACTGCACCCTTGCGTACTCTACAAGTAGCATCACGTACGCGAAACTGCATGCAGGCTAACAAAACGCAGGACCCCTTGTACCCAGCTTCCCTTCGAAACAAATATTAATGCAACTCTCTCATCATCATCTCTATCCATCTAACATGCATGTCTATATATATATATATATACATATATGTCTGACACTACCTTTAGAGAAGATCACAGAAAACCACACGTGCCCATTCCTCTTCTATTGACTTGGCCCTCTGCTCATACACAACTCATCAATAGCATCCTCATCCTAATAATTAACCATGACATTCTCCACATCAGCGTAACACGTGCCCTTTAGTTCCACCGATACATGCCCTAGATGTTGGATTCGTGGCAAGATGTAGTAATTTTTACATCACACGACCTTATCCTTTTAAAGGGAACCTTGTAGTCCAAACCGCTCCATAATTGCCAGTTTTCGGGGTAGGAAAGGTTGCAACAAGCCCTAGTTTTTTCAGTATTGCATGCGTTGTGTAGGGTCTCGGCAATGGCCATCGTGGAGGAGCCCATTACTTTTAGGCTTGATCGTTTGGATAACATGGTGGGTGTTCGTAAAAAGCTTTTTGTATATATGTGTAAGCTGCACAGCGCGCATATATATATATATATATATATATATATATATATATATATGGTATAGAGTATATATTTTTCATATTGTATAACATTTTTTTTTTTTTTTGCACATTAATGATGATCAGTTGAGGCATTTGGAGGAAATTAGAGGTTGCAACGTCAGATCATCCCCAAAGAGCTCTTGTGCATCAATCGCATCAAGCGGGACCCAAACGAGCGACGGCCATGCATCATCCACGGATCTCTCCCCAAAGAGCCTGGAGATCAAGAAAAGCCGTCCGATCGAGCACGTCATAATTGAGACTGAAGTCAAAGGAACGCTCATCGAGAGGCTTGAACTAGTAGAGGACCGTGTGCTAAAGGTAACGAAAAAAAATATGAAATTGAACCAATTAATTAATTATTAATGCATGCATACTAACACTAGTTTGATCGATCATGAAGGAGTATATATATATATATATATGCATGTTAATCTGATGATGAGCTTCCTTCCATGTATTTGTATGATCAGCTGTGTTTGCAGTTGGAAGAGGAGGAATTAGAGGCAGAGAGAAAATTAGCGGAGAAAAATGAGAAGAAGGCCCACATGAATAAGGGATTGAAGCATCTTGCACATCAACTTTGTAAGAAGGGATCAGCGCCAAGGAATCATATATAATTAATTAATTAATTAATTAGTTTAGTTTAGTGTGTTTTTGGAGTGTGTGATTTTTCTTTTTCTTTTCATTTTCCTTTTCCGTAGGCAGAATTAGAATTAAACAACTCCCGCCACTTTTATGCATGCATGGATCCCAAGTTAAGGTTTGTATCATGTCATCAACTACTAATACCCAACAACAAAACAATATTAATTTAGGAGTAATTAGTGTGTGTGTTTTTTCCCCTTCTTTTTGCGGTCTTTTTTTCTAATTAACCTCCTTGTAGTTGTAGTACGTACTTGTATATATGGAAAGTTTCCGTACAAATTTCATGCCAAGTGATCTTTTCAAACATTAAATTAATTAAAATCCACGATAGCAAATTACTTTTTATTATGAAAATTAAAAGAAAAAAAGAAAAAAAAAAAAAAAGGAGAGATTTCTCTTTTTCAAAAGACTGCCCGCGAAACGGCCATGTAACTATCATTGTTCTGGCCCCTTTATCTACCGACCGTGCTGCCCATCTCCCTTTTATGGGCCTGCTGGACTGGGCCCTTTTTGTTTTTAACGGTTCCGGTTACTTGTTTGGGTTCATTCGACTTTTTCCTTTTAAGTGGGCCTTTAGAATCATTTATTTATAAGGAAGAATTAATGAATTATGGGACATGCCAAGTGTGCGGTGATGAGATAAAGAGGCAAAAAAAAAAAAAAAAAAAAATCAAGTTTGGGATTGGTTCCCAGAAGAGGGAGCTAATTGAAATGGCCAAAATATGGGTCATTTTCACACTCGTGGATCTGATGCTTGATAAGAAAGTCCGGTACTAGATTAGCTAGATTGGTGGTTAAAAGGGACCAAGAAATGCTTTTGAAAAAAGGGGGGTTGTTCTTCGCTAATCTCTATCTACCTTGTTTTTCTAAGGTAGTTGAGGTGGCATTATCAACAGAACACCTTAAGCTACAAAAAGGCATGCATGGTACGTATTGTATGTATATGGGACATGTGTTAATCATCCAACATTAACCTAAATCAAATTATACTAAGTTTGACATTATCTTTAATGGTTGGCACATGTTCTAATTCTCATTTTTTAAATGACTGAACACTGAACAACCAATTTGCCACGTCACTCTTAACCTGAAAAAGCCAATCTTCAACGAAGAACATTGTCCTTGACAGCCTCATTTTCTCACACACACACACATATATATATATATAGGATTGAAAAACATGAACAATAAATCAGTGTTTATATCTCTATTTATGGACAACATCACAGTGTGTGCATAAAATAAAATAAATAAATAATTCAAATTTTTAAAATTTTAAAATAATAATAATATTAAAAAAATATATTTTAATAATATTTTATTTAACTTTAAATTTTAATCGCATCTCATTGTAAAGTAGAACGAGGCGGTCTTCCTTTACACAAATTCGTCACTATACTTATCGAATGCATTATAACTGATTTATTATATAATATAAATAACACGTCGCAGCTTATCATTTGTGGACTCCAAACCCCCCCAATTCCAATCTATTTTACTCCATCTCCAACACGTCCACTCCACTATCCACCTACTCCACCGGTCACCCACTCTCCTCCACTAACCCCGTCTGCCTCCTCTGCAAGTCTGTCCCCTTTTCCCTCCCACCGGCCCAATCGGTCACCCCCCACTTCAAACTTGGACTTCATCTCTCGTGCATTTCAATGCCATTTCATTTCATCGCTCGTCCCTGTCCTATATCCCCCACCCCGTTCGCCCCATTTTTCTCTTTATTTGGTTCATTTCCATTTTACTTTCTTTTCTCTCCCCGATTCTCACCCATTCTCCTTTGTTTCTTCGACACTATTTATTGTTGATAGAAATGGAAGCTACAATTTGTCGCTCTTCCTTATTTTCTTCTTCGCTGTTCTTGTTGTATTGCTCTCTCTTCCAGACAGTTTCGCCGCTTCATCGATGAGCGAGCCGTGCTTGTAGCTCATTTACCCCTCTAGATCTTTTGTTTAACTTTGATCCCGTACTGATAATCGGTGAGTTTTATATTCTACAACGCTTCGTGTTTGGAATTTTTATCTGCCTCTGTTTGCTTCGAAGGGAATTTATTTCCAATATACAGTATTTTACATAGGGATATTTGTGAGTTCTGTCCTTCATTGGTCTTCAGTATTCGTTGGTAATTTTCTTGTTTTACTGGAATAGTTCAAGCACTTGTAGTCAATCCAAGTCGTTGTCTCTGATTTTGAATTCTATGCATTTTTAAGTGATTGTCTGAAGGTGTTTTTTGGTCTGATCTTGAATTGCTTTCTTTGTTTGGTTTCCGGGAAAGGTGGACAAAAATGGAGGAAAAGTGAGGAAAAATTATCTGGAATGTTTAATTTTTATTGTTTCGACCGACTGTAATATAAAGTTTCAACTTGAGTCCGCTTGATTAGAAGTCGGGAAAACCTGGAAGTTGAATTTTACTTTTTAGTCCGAAAGTATACACTTTTTCGAAATTTTTTTCCTCTACATGCAGTGATTTTGGAGCGGAATGAATCATGTGTTTGAGTGGTTTACAAATTCTTCATTTCTTGTCTGATTTTTTTTTTCTCTCTCTTGGAAAAATATTACGTTTTTTAAGAGAGTATAAGTTTCTATTTATATGCTTTCTCGTGATATTAGGAGGATCTTCGTTTTTGTTTGAGAAGAACAAGTACGATTATGTGTTCTCTTTTTCCAGAGGACCATTGCTATAATAGATTTAAATCTAGATGACGGTAGATTACCGCAGATCTAATGCATGACCTGAACTGTAAGATTCGTTGTTGATTTTTTGCTCGGTTTTCTGCTTTTGGTAAGGGCTATCTACTAAATTCTGTTTCTTTGCTAACTTTACTTCATAAGTAGATGTGTTTTAATTAGTTATGATTCGAGAGCTATTTGTAGGTTATCTTATGAGTTTGGGTATTGCTCGATTACCAATTTTCCACTTTTTCCCGTTCATGAGCTTATGGACTCTGAGAATTGATTGATAGCTTTCCATGTTTCTGTTAGTTTTCCATTGCTCTTTTTGCCTGGGAAAATTTCGGAAAGGAAAACAAGGTAATGTTTTTTGTGTGTGGAAAATATATAATTTGCTTAGGTCTTTGTTGGCTCAGTCCAGAGATTGTGACTCATTGAACTTGTAACTTGCAATTTCACCGAGGCATACAATTCCAGTAATTTTTTCCATTCTCTAAGTTTATTTATTTATTTATTTTTTTTATTCTGGGGCAATCATTCGATTTATTTGTTGTCTTCTTTCAATCAGGAGGCCTGAAAATTTTCTGCTATATTGTTAGACATAAGATATGGATATGGACGTGCATCCATTTCCAATATGATTTCTTTAGGTTTGATATTGTCCTTTCAGTTAAATGAATTCTAATACAGTTTTTTTCCTATTTGGATGCCTTGTTCCAGCTTATTGAAGCATGTGCAGTGGCCCGGAGCAATCTAAATCTGGGATAACTGTAGAGACCACATCTAACACCAAAGACATGAATAACCTTGCTGCTCAAACTGAAGATTCTCTTTTCAGCTTACTTGATCTTGCTGCTAATAATGATGTTGAAGGCTTTAAGCGATCTGCAGAGATGGATGCTTCAATTGATGAGACTGGACTCTGGTATGTACGCCAGAAAGGCTCAAAACAGATTGTTCTCGAACATAGAACTCCATTAATGGTTGCTGCTACCTATGGCAGTGTTGATGTTGTTAAATTTATAATATCGCATTCTGTGGCGGATGTAAATTTCTCGTGTGGCCAAGATAAAACCACTGCTCTTCACTGTGCTGCTTCTGGTGGATCAGTTAACGCAGTTAACGTTGTTAAGATGCTTTTATTAATGGGTGCCGATCCAAATCATACTGATTCCAATGGCCTCCGCCCAATCGATGTTGTTGTTGTTCCTCCAATGTTGCAAAGCATGAGAGTGGCTCTTGAAGAACTCCTTTCTAACAGTGCTTCTGATGGCTCTGTTTGTGAGCGTAATCTACAAGTATCTAGTAGTTCCTCTCGTTCTGACTCACCAGCCCTTTCGTCATCCCCAGAAAATGTATTGCCATCTTCTCCTTCAGGGATGGTATCTTCTCCAATGGCTTCAAAGTTTTATGAAACACCTGTTAGTTCTGCATCGGAGAAGAAAGAGTACCCTGTGGATCCGTCACTCCCTGACATTAAAAATAGTATCTACGCGACGGATGAATTTCGCATGTTTTCATTCAAGGTTCGCCCTTGTTCTCGAGCTTACTCACATGACTGGACGGAGTGCCCTTTTGTGCACCCTGGAGAAAATGCTCGGAGAAGAGACCCAAGGAAGTACCATTATAGCTGTGTCCCTTGCCCTGATTTCCGGAAGGGGGCTTGTAGGCGTGCTGATATGTGTGAATATGCTCATGGTGTTTTTGAGTGCTGGCTGCACCCAGCTCAATACCGGACCCGGCTGTGCAAGGATGGTACCAGCTGCAATAGACGGGTCTGTTTTTTTGCTCACACAGCTGAGGAGCTCCGTCCGTTGTATGTATCCACTGGATCTGCTGTCCCATCTCCCCGCACGTCTGCCTCTGCTCATAGTGTCATGGACATGGCTGCTGCAATGAGCCTTTTACCGGGGTCTCCATCATCAATCTCTGCCATGTCGCCTTCTCCATTTGCTCAACCTATGTCTCCATCTGCAAATAATGGCATTTCACACTCAGTTATGGCGTGGCCCCATCCAAATGTACCAACCCTTAATCTTCCCGGAAGCAACCTTCAATCCAGTCGCTTGAGATCTTCCCTTAGTGCTCGAGACATTCTGCCTGATGATATGAATGTGATGCTGGATTTTGATGCCCGGCAACATCCTTTAAATGACCTGACTTGTTTTTCACAGTCCTGGTCAAATAATGTCTCTGCTAACCGTCCAGGTCGATCCAAGGCACTAACACCTTCAAACCTTGAAGAGCTATTTTCTGCTGAGATCTCTTTGTCCCCCCGGTATTCTGATGCTGCAGCTTCTGCTGTTTTTTCTCCTACTCACAAATCTGCTGTTCTTAATCAATTCCAACAGCAGCAGGGCATGTTATCGCCCATCAACACAAATGTTTTCTCCCCAAAAAATGTCGATCACCCTTTTTTACAGGCTTCATTCGGTATCCCATCCCCAGGAAGGATGTCTCCAAGAAATGTGGAGCCAATCTCCCCAATGGGTTCTCATCTCTCTGCATTTGCTCAGCGTGAGAAGCAGCATCAGCAGCTGCGCAGCCTCAGCTCGAGGGATCTTGGAAGGAATAACCATGCCTCCATGGTTGGTTCTCCTGCGGATTCTTGGGCAAACTGGGGATCATCCCCAAATGGAAAATTGGATTTTTTGGTTAATAGAGATGAAGTGGGGCGACTAAGGAGATCATCGTCATTTGAGCTTGCTAACAATGGGGAGGAGCCTGATTTGTCATGGGTCCAATCATTAGTTAAGGAGTCACCAACTGACATGACGGAAGAGAATTTTGCAGTTCCAGTCTCAAGGGCTGCAGCATCCGGTGAAGGTTTGAATTCTAATTCTCAAAGTGAATCAACTGATCATTCTGTTTTAGGAGCTTGGCTTGAGCAGATGCAGCTTGATCAGCTCGTAGTTTAAAGAAAGTGAATTCTTTTTTACTTATTGAGATAGGTTAAAAGATTTCGGAAGGTACATAAAATTTTTTTGTGGGCTACTTTTGATGGTGAAGGTCAAGTGGAGAAGTTGACATTAGTGAAATTGGAAATTGGTGGTTAAGGCCTAAGAGCAAAGAATGGCTGGATAAAGGTTAAGGAATATGATTCAATTTTTTTTACCTATATGTTGTTTAAAAGCAGAAGTCTGGAGAGAAGGAAGCCTTACTTTGGGCTAATATTAAAGAAACCAAGTCCTGGTTAGGTATCTCTCTAAAGTATATCTGTTTCTAGGGTTAGTGTTTTTGCAGAACTTTATATTTTTCTTTATTTATTTTTTATCAATTCATCTTTAATATATCTCTTTAAAGGAAGCATGCCAAATTGTGACGGAAACATTAGCTTTGTTTCCTTTTTGTTGGTGGTTAGGTAGTGTTGCATAAAAGAGGGAGGCGATATGTTTATTCGATGATGAAGAACTGAACTAAAGCTGTTATGTGATAATTATTATTTTGTTCCCTGTAATGGCTGTGCAGATCTATCTTTAATCCTTCTCTCTGTGTCTCCCTCCATTATTTTTGAGTTTGTGGAGATTATTATGGGGGGAATCCGGCCGTCGGGCCTCCTAGTTGAATTATCTCTCCCTAAAGGGGGGTTCCCACCAGCATATTGGGGGGATTAGGTGAATGAATATATGTATGTTTGGATTATTTCAATTTTTCTGGAGAAGATCAGCGAACGAGGGACTGGATGAACTTTCGTACCCATAAAGTAAAAGAGAAGTGGACTGTGGGGGCAACCTGTACACCCTTGTTTGATGCCCGTGGCTCATGGGTTGGTGGGTCTTTTTCGGAATGGGGCTGAGAAAGTAAATGGTCGTCTGCAGTATTAATGAATTGGGATAGTGATGTGTGGGGCATGTGGTAGGACTTCCATGGCTTTTGCTTTTTGGCTGGTCGGTTGAGAATTTTGATGCTTGGTTTCCAAGTCTTGGTTTTGTCCATCAGCACACTCAAAAACCCATCACCGTCGTCATCATCATCTTCCTCGTCAATGGTTTGGTTGTGACGGGTCCAAATCTTCATTATCACTAATTATTTCCTCCATTCTGGATAGAGATGATTTGATAGTATTTTTATATCTCCATGTCTTAAAGCCAGCGTTGGCAAGTGTACTAAAATGGTGCTGGGGCTGTACTGTTTGGAGAATGGGCTGTACTGATAGTATTCATCCTAAGCGCGCGAGGATGAATGTGTGCAAATTACAACAAATAATATTTACGAAAAGTAGAACAAAACCTTGAATCAAATTTAGGACTTGTTTGGAGATAGAAAATTGCTCATTTTCTTTCCAAACATAATTCAAATATAAAATTTTTAAATTAATCATCACAATTTTTTCAAATTAATAGTACGATTTTTCTAAACTTTTTAATAAATAAAAAAATATATAATAATTTTTTCAAATTTACAAATAAAAATAATATTATAAAAATATATTTTAATAATATTTTAACTTTATAATATTTTTTATTCAATTTTTTCTTTCTCATTTTTTAAAACTTAAAAAATATTCAACTCAAACTATCTTACTATTATTCACAAATTATTTTAATATTATTCATAAAATTTTCATCTCATCTCAAATGAGTCTTATGAAACAGTACTTTTCAACGGCATTGTATTATGAGAAATGATAGAGCCATCCAAAATTTGTATACATATTTTGTATTGATTTTTTTAATTTTTTTTACTTAGTGGTTAAAGAAGTATTTTTTAATAATTTTGTAATTTTTTTATTTATTTTAAAAAATATTTAAAAAAGTTTAAAAAATATTGAAGAAAAAGGAAAGGAGAAAAATACAATTTACACTATTCTGTACCTAACACTGCCCTTATTCTCATGAAATGCTTCGGAGTAATTCTACATGTAATCGTGAAGTGTATAAATATCGCGTAATCGTTTTGAAAAAAATGAATAAAATATAAAATTCATATAAAAAATTAATTTTTTAATAATAAATCTCATTCTTTTGCAAATCAAATTTTCAAATCAATTACGCGAGATTTACACACTTTTTCGTTTAGATATAATTATTGAATGAATAAATATAGATAGAAGTCATTGTTGGGAGTAACTATTTTGCATACATGATGTGACATCATATAGATCACACATCTCTCAAATCTAAAAAAAAAAAATAGAGAATTAGAAGTAACCATATAGTGAATGCAAAGTATGTACTGCTGCAGTCACTTCTCTATATTACTCTTACTGAATTGTTGGGGGGCAATCAGAGGTTCTTGTTGTTGATGACGACGTTTTTACCCCTCTGGTCCTGTCGTTCTGGATTGTGCTCAGTCTTTATTGTTCCTTTTTCGAAAACAATTGACATGTTCCATAAAGGGTGGTGCCGAGGATGGTCTCGATAAGTTATTTGATTTTTTATTTATTTATTATTTTTTTATACGTTTACACATTAAAAAAAAATTGTCGGGACTCATTTGTGGGACAAGTAGCATTATTCATCCATAAATGTTTCCTGATGATATGTTGATAGAGGTGGCACACGCTTCAGATGGTTGAAAAACACAGTTAAAAGTCTAAATTGCATGTAAACAGCAACATGATCAACATAACATTATTTAAGCATCTTAGTATTACAAGGCTGCCTAGTTAAGAGACATGGCAGGAAAGATTCATATGAATCCAAGTCCTGATGAGAGTAACAACTCTTATTAAAGCATTCTGCCTCTGAGGAAGCGCCAAGGTCCAGTTGCTGTCCCCACCCTGCCATTTGCAATTAATAAAAATTAAATAAAAAGAAATTAAGAAAGAACATATCATTCAAAATATTCCAAATGCTTAAACTATTATAAAAAATGGAAGTAAAATAGTGAACTAGTGTGAGATTGAAACTTGAAATATATATCTCGATTATAGATTTCATTAGGGAATATAGATTACAAAAGGAAAATCACCTCCAAACACCAGCAACTGTGCGCAAACCCATGTAGATGATTAAGGCATACCAGATTCCAATATAACCTCTGGCTTTAGCCAGAAGGTATTCTGAGGTAATACTTGCTATAGCCATAATAATCTGAATAAGAATATATATTTTTAATTATTTAAAGAAAAGTTCAAAAAGATAATTAAATTAACAGAGATTGAATAGATCATATGTATATGGGAAAAGAGGGTTTAGTGAACTTGCCATTGAATATGCAGTGTATGCAAAGTCAGATGCTCCAAAGTTCACACCATCAAGAACAAAAGCTAAGGTGTTTATAGGTTGTGTACCTGCTATAAACTTCAGAAGCCAAAAGAAAAGGGAGATCAACTTGATCAGTTATCTGCTCAAATGAAGAATTCTATATTTAGATATAATTAATCTTTAATTTATATACCGGTATGCCCAAGTACATAAGGTGCAAAACATTTTTGTCCTTGGTAAACACTCCAGCTCCAAAGTATAAGCCACCACCAACGATAATAAGGAGGCCCAAACCCACAACAACACCCATCTGCATATAATTACAAAAGTGGTATTTAATTGTAAAAAAATCAAGCATGCCTCTGTAAACACTTAAATTATCTTGTCCTTGTAATTAGAACTAAAATTAATTACCTGTGCTACCCGGATAGCAGTTGTAATTGCCTTTTTATGGTCCTTCTCAGTAAAAGCATAAGCTAGGATTGCCTAAACAACATAGAAAGTAGATCAGTCCTGATTAATTAGTACTTGATTTTCTTGGACACAAGTTGACCTACAAACGCGGACCCACACGGCCATCTTCATTAAACATGCATGCAGAATTACCATCAGCAATAATGCCTACCTGTCCAGAAACGGCCAAACCATCAGCAAGAAGTGATGATGTTAACCAGACTTGTAAACAAATCTGGAATGCAGCCATGGGAATGGGGCCCTGTCTTGCAGCCAATCCTGCTGCAAAGGTCACACAAGATGTCACAGCTATGACTCTGGTCAACATCAGAAAACCTGCACGAAACATAAATTAGAAAGTTAAGTAGGGCTAGCTATTGAAGTCAATCGGCATGGATTTCCGGCCGATCGATGTATTTATTTAGTATTAGAGTCTCAAGGGAGATGTTGGTGGCCGCAACGTACACCTTGGTTTTGTAATTATAAGAGAATTTTCTGATGGAGAAGTAGGCTCTTAATTACCAGTTTTAATAAACCGACCAAATTGTAATTCTTTCACACTCGGAGCCAAGAGATTCACTTGTTGCATCAACCTCAGGAAAAGGATTAGAGCAATTAAGTACCTTGAAGGAATTAATATCAGAGAATCACAATCATGAGATACATAGATACATATACTAACTACTAAATTAAATTTATCAGACCAGTAGTACTACTAGTACTTACTGTGAAAGAGCATGTGAAATGGCTGCACCCCTGACTCCAAGACGCATAATAAAGATGAAGATTGGGTCCATAACGACATTCATTGCATCTCCCACAACTATATATTAAGCGAAATAAATAAAAAATTAACAAACCTGATCAGTTAGGGCAAATGTCAAACAATATATCCAATACTAGGAAAGTCCAAATAAATAATATATATATATGTATGCATCATGTATGGGTTCGTAGCTACCCGTGGCATATAAAGGAGTTGTGGTGTCCTTAAAGCCTCGGAAGACCCCTTGCATGGCCAAGGAAAGAAGAACCGCAGGAGAACCAAGTGCTCTTATTGTCAAGTACTGTCTTGCTGGTATATACATAGGGGAATCCTATTCATGAATAGAGATGATCAGTAGCTACCATTATATATATCTATTAGTACATTACCGAATGAAGTTATGAAAACTCATTAAAAAAATAGATATACATTAATAACTAATTCCATGATCATTATAAAAAAAAAAACAGAGAGAGAGAGATAATTCCTCACAGTCTTCACACCCATGAACCTTAGGAGAACTTTTGCACCAAATATAAGTAACAAAGCTTGCGCCACGCCAAGAAGTGTGCCCATGATTATTGCTGTTGTTGCCGAAGGAATCTTTCGCTTTACCTTTCTAGGCGTTGCAGCGGTATTTACCTGCATAGAGGGAGACTTGCTTGGCGCTGCTGTTGCGTGATCAGGATGACCTCATACAAATTAGGCCAAAAGCATGCATATATATATGTAAGAACAATGACAACTTATAGCACTTTCACGTTCTGAACGTACAATTATAATTACTAGAGAATGAAGTTCATTTTTTTCTAACTTGGCCTATAAAAAGAGTTGCTTTTAGAAACTAAAAGCATATTTAATTCTGATGAATCCTTCCGGGACAAACGATTAAGTTAATGGAATATATAATACTGGGCAGAAAAAAAAAAGTTAAGTCGGAATAATATATATAAGAGAAGATTGATATGACCATATATTGAGTATAATCAATAACATCGACTTTGATAATTAATGTTTCCCAAATATATATATAATAGATTGTATATGTCATATTGGAAATGTGAGCGCATGCAAATCAAATAGAGTATACTGAGCTGGTAGGCAGTACCATTAATTTGTAGGGTAGATTCTGAAGTCGTTTCATTAACATTTGATATGGCCGTAGAAGCTTCTAAATCCAAGTTGTTAAGCCTGTTGGCCTCGACCTTTTGTGCTAATTCAATACTCATTTTTTCTAAAGAGTGTTCCTCGGCAACAAAAGAAGTGGTAATGCTAACAATGGGGTACATGGTAATCCTTGAAGCTTGGTTAAATATGGCTATTGCAACCCCGACGGCACCAATTTCGACGGCACCTGAACAAAGATCAACGAGATCATTAAGCCAAAGCCAATTCGATCTACATTAAATTTGGCTATATACATATATATATGATTAAATATAAAGATTCCTCAAAGATATCATGATCATCAGTACTGGCCTAGACGACCGATGAAAATTGTGTCGATGAGAGAAGCAACAGGATCAGCTGCTAATGTAAGGATTGCAGGAATTGCTATTCCTAAAATCTCCCGCCCAAGTGCGTCCAACTTGCAAACAAGTCTGCATGCATTCATTGCGCGCATTGTTAATTCACAATTGCAAAAGAATTAAAAACACTATAAATATAAATAAATAAAAACTCATGATACTAGATAGTACTACTTTATTAAGCAAGCAAGCAAGCTATATATATATATATATAAGCTGAACTTATTATAAGCTTATATATATAGCCAACCTTAAGTCTTCAAAGAAAATGATGAAAGGAATCTTTGAGGTGCGCTGATATCGCTGCAAATCACCATTATCATCATGAGACGTCTGATCATGCTGCTCATCATGCGAAGTCCCATTATTCTCATGATTTCCATTTTGACGCGATTCACCATTCTGATCAGCCTTCATATCTAATCCATTTTTATTTTTAACAAGACTACAATTAGGTACTTACTTACATGATCAGTTTTTTATCATCTTTTTCTTTCTTTCTTTCTCTTGCATGCAGGATACAAAAATTAATTCAGCAGGAAATGAACTTCAAAACACATGTATAATTGGCTAGCTATTAATTAACAACTGAAGATCTCTCTCTCTCTCTCTCTCTCTCTCTCTCTCTCTCTCTATATATATATATATATGGAAGTGAGTTATAAAAAAAACATTGAATATTGGGGATATATAACTTATCATGTATGTATAATGCATGACTATAGAAGTAAGAAATAAAGATGGCAAAGAGACTACTACGATACTGATCAAACCTTAAACCTAGCTACTAGCTCAACTGCTATATATATATACATACATTATTTATACACATACACACACTTATAATCAACAAACTTCAAATCACTCTTTAACAAACCTTCGATCAGGTGGCTGCAGATCAGATAGGCGAGGAAGTCGATCGGAATTAGTTGATTGCTGAATGATATTGAAGTGGATTAAGTGATTTTATCGGGCTATATATACTACAAAAGCCATTGAATATAAAATATAAAAGAATGGTGTTAGCTATATAGGTTGTATTTGGATAACAGAATTTAAAAAAGTCATGATTAATTGCAAATTCTTTTTAAATAATGTAATTAAAATCCAAGTTTTTGAAGGTTTAAAATCTAGTCTAGCTTTGGTACTGCAAATCTGAATCTAAACTTCAATAAATGATCCAAATTAACACAATATTGGATACTTAAGAATAATGGATATTTAAGACATGAAGAATCCAAATCATTCTCTCCAAATCCAGTTATTCAGTGATGCGCCATTAATATATATATATATATATATATATATAGTAAATATGCATATTGAGTGTGTGTATATATATATATATATATATAATATATTATATAATCGTTATTTGAGATGGATCAGAAGTTCATACTGTTTATTATAATGATTCTAATGGGACTTAATTTCCAATTATGCCATTAAGTACTAGTCATGCATTTTAAAATATGAGCTAGATGTACTGTATTAGTTTACAATTAACAGATCATCAAACACATATATATGGCAAGCGTACTCATAAAGAATAATAATATGATCTAGATATATAAGTCACGGCCTAGATATATAGTACTCTATCTAGCTAATTAATGCAATAATATGATCTGTACGTATATATACTAATTAAAGAATAATTAACTACTTAGAGAAGCCATCTTGCATGACGTTTTTGGAAAAGAAAAAACAAATAATTAAATTTATATATATATATATATATATATATATATATAGCCGATATTAGAATTAAACGTACATGATCATGACCATCTAATGATAACTCTAGATCAATTTAGTTTTGTATTATCAGACGCTGGCTAGCTAGCTGATTTATATTGTTCGGTCGGTATATTAATTGCAGCAAATAATTAATTAGCTAGTATATATACAACAGTACTGATATACTTAAAACACAACCAATTATATATAACATTGATCGATCGAGTGTGATATATATATATATATATATATATATATAATATATGCATGCAAGTGTCATGCATGCAATATATTTGGCTTAAAATAATAGACATTTAATTAGTAGTTCAGGTTAGTTGATCATGACAAAGACGGATGGATATTCTCGATCGTTCAACGGCTGCATGGCCGGCCTGCAGTTTCTATTAATTGTTTCTTGATCTCGATCATCGATCGGCCTCCCTCATCTTCCATGCACTTTCACCAATTATATATATAAATCTATATTATAATATATAGTACTTGGGTTGAAAATTATCTCATGATCTCTTTAATTCCTATGATCTGCATGGCCTTTTTCTCCTGGGTTCTTGCATGGGTTATATTAATTAATTAATTTCCCAATATCATAATTCAAAATATCCCAAGAAAAGATCTAATCAGTGATCCTCATATATATATATATATATATATATATATATATAGAGAGAGAGAGAGAGAGAGAGAGAGAGAGAGAGAGAGAGAGAGAGAGAGAGAGAGAGAGAGTTTGTTTGTAAATTATAAAAAAATAAAACATTAATTAATAATTAGGGATCAGGGATCAGGGGGAGTACTTCTGGGCTAGCTGCTAGAAAATAACCCGTACGCGCGCGCGCCTTTTATTTTTTCTATAACTACATAACACAATTATATATATTATATTAAGGGATTTTTTTAATGAGCAATATATATATATATATATATATATATATATATATATATATATATATATATAAATTAAGGGACGTTAGTCTCGCATGCGAGATCGATGGAAGTGGCATGATATATATAATACGATTGAACAAACCCACTTGAACCAGTGATTATGATCTCCCATTAATATATAAAAGATAATTAATTAATTATGAGAACTTTTCCAATATTTCAGACAAATGAAGTACTTGGCTGCATGCATGGGCAGGCATGGCATGCAGAGTCTCAAAGAGTCGTGACGGATTGAGATAGCTAGCTGCTAGGTACGTAAGCTTAATTGGGTTCCAGCATTTACTTTTATATATATATATATATATATATATATTTTTTTTTAATGTTAGATATAGTTTTAGAGTATGTAAGTCTCATGTGCTTTAACTATTATTAAAAATTAAGTAGGTTTTCTCATGTGGATCCTTAATTTAGCCATTTTCTTCAAAGGAAATGCGTGAGACAACTTGCATACTATGAGACTGTATAAATAATTTCCCACACACACACACACACATATATATATATATATAAGTCTTTAGAATGACAAGACTGACAAGTGATAATTTCATATGGTATCAAAACAAAAGTCATGAGTTTGAATTTTGACTCTTTTTTATTTTAAAAAAATAAAGAAGGAATGAAATTCCAAATTTTATTGATAACTCCCTCTTATAGTGGATGAATAAATTCTCAAACGGGAGAAGATTTTTGAGATTACATAAATCTCGAAACTAAAGCCCTTGCAAAATTCATATATTCTAATAACTAATCCATGCAATAATTGTTGCAAACTATCTATCATAACATAAAGTATAATACTAGTGTCTAAAGTGAGAAAGTCCTACTTTATCAAAAACATATGGAAAAGATTACTTTGCCTCCCACAGCTTGTACAGCTCCATTTGACCGCTTGACCAATTTTTTTTTTTATTTAGTGATTAAGAAAGTGATTTTAAGTATATTGAGATATTTTTTTTAAATATTTAAATATTTTAAAAAAATATGAAAAAAAAACCCAAAAAGCAAAAGCGGTCAAGTTGAGCGGACTACTCTGGATAGGAGAGTAGCCCGACTCAAAACATATATGTCATATAAATGTTTTGTTAAGTGGAAGTCTGAGTAAAAAAAAAGCTTCTATACCAACAACTCCTAGATTTGCTAAAGCATCAGCCAAGCTATTCCCTTCTCTGTAGGTATGAATTAATTAATTCAAAAGAAAATATAGAATAGATACTAAGTATGCTAGTCCACATTTTAAAACACTTTCAAGGAGGCTCATTTTTGTTAAACCAATTCACACAAGTAAAGAACCTGTCTCAAAATTTGTAGTTGATACATAATAATAAATCATATTTCAAAGCAGAAAGCACAACAAAAATGTTTGTACCATGACCCAAATGGTAATTAAGAAAAATCATAAACAAACTTATCATAATGATTTCTAATAGTAATCCAAACAAATTTTAATTTGGATGGTATTGTCAAATGATATTCCATGCTGACTTTGTTGTGAAAGAATCATTTTAGGTATGTTTCCAAACTTTACAATCCCCTCTAGATTTTAGCTTGACAGGGTATTTCATGACTTCACATTAGGGTTGTACACAAAGCTGGTCAGATCTGGTGGTGGCGAGTCTGGTGATCTGGTGCGTAAGTCGAGAAGAGCTGCTGGAAGGGGTGGCGCGTGAGAACCACGCGTGGTGATTTTCACGAAACTACCACTTTCCTCTGAACGATTTTTGACTTGTAAATTTACTTATGCCGTGTGTGTCTCTCAGGAATTATCGAAAATCTGTAAATCTGTCTTTTTCAATTTTGAAAAAAGTAAAATAAATTTTGATGGATAAGATAGATGAATGGAATAATGAGGGAATGAGAGGGAGGAGGACGCGTCCTGGCGAAAATTATATATGGAGCTTTTGGTTTTTGACTAAGAGATCTAATAAGTATATATATTATATTGTGGATGGGTTAATGATCAGTACATCATTGGCAAAGGCAGGAGTTGAAAAAAACAATACTAGGAGCAAAAGACCACTACCAAGACGAAAACAAAAACAAGGTAGAAAGCATAAGGGAATGGTCAGAAACTCCAGCTGGCAGAAAATTTGCTTCTGACCCAGTGAAGCTGCTAGCTCTCCCAGTACGAACATGCATGACTAGATCTGCCATGCTCACCACGCACGCACGATCACATATCAATATATAGCGATAATTGACAAATGTGAAAGATCAACCTAATTAATTAATTAAACAACATTAATTTTAATAAGAACATGATTATATATGTATGATCAGTAGCTAGCTAGCTAGATCCTGCAAGTAACATTAACGTACGTCCCTGATACAATTTAACAAGTTGTGGAAAAAGGATTTAAGTTCGTGGACCAATTACGTACCCTACAAGAGCGGAAATATATATATATAAAAGGAGGTGGCAATATTAATAAATTGCCTAGCTAGCTAATTAATTAAGGCCAGTACGATCGGCTCCTGAGAAAGCGCCAAGGTCCTGTACCACTGCCCATCCTGCAATTTTATTTAAAGGCATTTAATTAGTACTATATCTATATATATATATATATGTTCCGTTTTCATCATCAACTTAATTAATTCATTCGAATTAAGCATCTAATTATATATTAATTATATATATTCATATAAAATTAATTATGTATGTAATTCCAATATATATTTCTTTTGGCATGTCTAATTTCATGTAGATATAATATGGTATCATGCATGAATTATTCGTAACTTGATATTAATTATATATATAATTAACAGCTAGCTAGCTAGGCTGGAAACATGTAATTAATTAATTACCTCCAAATACCAACAAATGTGCGCAGAAACATGTAGATGGTTAATGCGATCCAGATTCCTAGAAATCCGTCACTTTTGTAAAGAATGAACAACGACGAAATGCTTGCTGCTGCCACAATAACCTGATGATCATTTGACAGACAAGCTGGAATTAGTATTAATTTAATATATATATATATACATATATATATATATATATATATAATAATCAAGAACTTGCCAAGGAGTACGCAGAATAGGCAAAATCAGACGCTCCAAAGTTCACTCCATCGAAGACAAAAGCCAAGGAATTGATAGGTTGTGTAGCAGCCACGAACTGATCATATATGCATGCATGCATGGGTGTAAATTAATTAGAGAGATATTCAATCAGTTAGTGATCAAAATTAAGAAAAAAATAATAATAATCAAGATCTAGATCATGTTCTAAATTTTGATGATCGATCAGCTAGCTTGTTGATTAATCATGAAGTACTTACTGGGAGTCCTATTTTTATAAGGTGCAGAACATGAACATCTCGGGAGAAGATCCCAGCTCCAAAGTACAAACCAATTCCGACAAAGAATGCAAGCCCCACTCCCAGAACAAAACTCATCTGTCAAGGAAAATGTTTCACAAATTAAGTGATCTGATCGTATAGTAATATGAAATATTGTTGGAATTACGATATAATCAATACTGATTGGATAAATGACATGTCCAGTCTACGAACCATTTAGGATTGGCTTCCTAGCTAAAACAAGAAAAGCATGCATTTGATAAATGTGAACTTCATCCGCAAGTACGTACAAGACTAGATCTAGAAAATCGAGTACCTGTAATACCCGGTTTGCAGTAGCAGTTGCCTTCTTGTAGTCTTTCTCAGCAAATGCACAAGCTAGTATTGCCTATATATAGATCGACCATGTTAGAAAGGAAAAAACAAGAAATATAATTTTACTAATTGCAGGTCTGATCACTATATATTTTGCTATCGAGGAGACAGATCTAGGCCGGGAGAAGGAGGAAATAAAAAAGTGTGTTTTCACCTGTCCAGCAACAGCCAAGCCATCGGAGAGAAGTGAAGATGTCAACCAGACCTGTAAGCATGTCTGGAAAGCAGCCATAGGGATTGAACCTAAACGTGCTGCCAATGAGGCTGCCAACGTCACACAGAATGTCACAGCTACTACTCTTGCTAATAGCAGACCACCTGCACGCGTCCATGCAGCATCGATCAACATGATTTAAACATTATCACTGTCTAACTTTAATTTAGCAGCTAAGATTTCTAACAAAAAATGCATGCATGGCTTCCCGAAAAAGCATTGACCAATATTAGTACTGCAATATGCAGGAATTAGGCCAGCCTCCTACGTACCGTTTTTGAGAAATCGGCTGAACTGCAATTCTTTAAGACTTGGAGGTAAGAGATAAACTTTTCTCATTAACATGCACAAGAGGATTGACAAGATCAAGTACCTACATGAAGAACCGACCGTATATAGCCATCATATAAATGCCTGCAGTGGAAGTATATGCATGCCTTGCAAAATCAAGACATAAACTTTTCAATTAATTGAATTTGCGGAAATGAAAATATAATTACTGCTTACTGAGAAAGAACATGCGCAATTGCTGCACCGCTGATGCCCAAACGCAAGACAAAGATAAGTATCGGGTCCAGGATGATGTTTATTGTGTACCCCACAACTATATTTAGACCAAATAATTAAAGAAATGAACTAGGATTAGGGGATATCATGTACTCCAATTAATCTCAAGTAATTAGAAAGTTAGAGCCAGTAGTAATTTGTCTAAAAGTTTGAAGTGGGAGGGGGTGTTAGCAAACTTAGCCTACCAATCACATATAGAGGAGTTTTTGTATCCTTAAACCCTCGAAAGACCCCTTGCATGGCCAACGATAGAAGAACTGCAGGAGCACCAAGGGACCTTAATTTCAAGTATTTCAGTGCTGGGGCTAGCATAGGGGAACTCTATCAAGAGAGAGAGAAAAAAGAAGACAAAAAAAAAAAAAAAAAAAAAGAAGAAGAAGAAGAAGAAGAAAAGAATGATCAGACAAGCATTTGTTTCCATATTCAGTCGAAGGAGTTGATCAAAAGGTGCATGCATGCAATTTATATGTAATATCATGTATGGTATATTAATAATGAAGAGACTTACAGGTTTCACACCCATGACGTGCAAGAGAGGTTTGGCCCCCAAAATAAGGACTATAGCTTGAAAGACGCCAAGGATCGCACCAAAAAGCAGTGCAGTTGATGCTGAAGCAATATGTCGCTTCTCCGTTTTGGTTTTGGCACTGATCAGCTTCCTTTTGCTGCTGCCAATACCAGCTTTGCCGTCCGTAGTTGTGTCGTCGTCGAAATCTGATCAATAAATATAATTCACCAAGAATATTTATCACCTCAATATGAGTGCATGCAATTACTGTCCATATTTTGTTCATTATAAATTATATATTAACCTAGCTACCATGCACGCGCACGCAGTACGTACTTGTTCTAAAAGTCTAGCTATTCTTTTGAAAGCACATATATAATTAACTGTAAAGAATAATATTAGACCAGAAATGTTTTGGTTTAGAGTACTTAATTACCCTGATCACTCAATGTTAGCTCTCTCCAGGCGATTCAAAAAATTAATTAATTACACAATATCATGTCTAGATAAAAGATATAGATCGTTCGTACCATATTGATCTGGATTTTTCTTTCCCTCGTCACTCGTCGTTGCTGAACGTCTGTCCACATCCTCCAGAGTAGAATTTTCCTGCATCGACTCTCTGATCTTTACTTGACTCTTTTTGGCTGAACTGCTTTCCGCATTTTCAACATTTTGTTTGGGATCATCTTTTTCCAAGTCAAGCTTAACATCCCCTGGCATAAACTCTTTCATTTCACTGTCTTTTGGTAAACTCTTTTCTAAGTTCTGGCCCTTTTTTCCAGCTTCACCTCTTTCCATGTCCTCGAGCATGGCATCTTCGGGTGTGCACTGATCTGTTGTTTCATTGTGTTTATCTGAGCCCTTTTCTGCTTCTTTGATTCCGACTCTTCCAACAGTATCTTCCTCAGCAACAAAAGAAGTTGTAATACTGACCAGTGGGAATATGGTAATCCTTGAAGCTTGATTAAACAAGGCAATAGAGATTCCTGCAGCTGCAAGTTCCACCGGTCCTGTACAGAGAAAAAAATGCCTTGAAGATTACCATTCACTAATGAAATATTCTACGCATTGAAAAATTCTTTCACTGGACCCAGCTCGCTAAAATAGTTGATAGTGCAGCTACTGGGTGCGGATCAGCACTTCATCTTCCTAACGCATTTATAAAGGGGAAGAGATGCATGTATATGAGCTTATAATTAACGTTGCGGGTTGACTAGTACTATATCAGTATACTGATATTAAAACGTCACCGAGAGATCCAAAGCGTATGGCCTGCATGGCACGTACGTACAGACAAAGCCACGAACCCACATGTACAACTGATCATCCTAAGAAATGGGCACTGATAGTACTTGATATCTAACAATATTGACAGATTATGTCATACAGAAAACCCGACCCATATATAGAATGGCATTTGTAATCGATATCTATGAAGATCTTCTTGAAATGTAACAATGCCATGCAATTAGAACGAAAGAAAATTCTCGATTCAAAAATGGGAATTGACTAGATGTGAAAATTAGCTATCGGAGTCCTGGCACTGGAAGGTCATATTTCCTATTCATATATAAGCCATGCATATAGGATAATGTCAGAAAGAAAACCGCATGGATGGATAAATTAGCTCAATAAAACCACAAAGAATATATATTATGAATTAACCATTACGTACCTATATGACCAATAAATGCAGTGTCAATCAGAGAAGCAATGGGATCGGCAGCAACGGCGAGGGCAGCAGGTACTGCCATACCTAGTATCTCCCAACCAAGTGTATCCAACTTGAAAACAAGTCTGGAATAACATTTTTGAAATTAACCAATTAAGCATTATTAGTTCTGTACGTAGCACATATATATAGAGAGATGATCTCCAACATATAGAGAGAGATTTCATTTTTGTGTTTGTTCAATGGAAAAGACATGCTGATCAATAGCAACGAGCTAGCTAGGCCGGCTGGCCTCATCAACCTTAAACGGATATCAGACAATGCTGCCTACAAATGAAGCATTAAACTACAGTACTACAAGGTACTAATAATGAATTCATGACTTTAATAATTAGAAGCTAGTATCGGCTTAAATTAGGCATGCAAATAGCATGCATGCATTTACGTCCTGATCAGGCCGCCTGAAATACATTTGCAAATGCAGCACATTCAAATTGCATGTACGTACCTCGCATCTCTAAAGAAAACAAAGAATGGCATCCTCTTCCAGTTTCTCTCATCTGCACTTAAACTCCTGTTCTCAGCCATGATATTTTGTGCCAAACCAACCGCAGTACTAGTCTTTAAGTTCCTAATAATCCAAGACTGTAAGATGCCAGCAGCAAGCTATATATATTCTGCAGAGCGCAATTAATATGTATAGTTTAATACCTGTTCCTCGATTACAACAGAGGAACGTACATGTGCATAACAATTTTTTAACAATCCGAGAGATCCCATGCCATAGGCAATGGTTGCGTCGGAGGATTTGCTATGAAAATGAAATCTTGATCCTAAAGCAAGTAACACGTACGCATAACAACAAATTCGAAAAATGTAGCAGTACCAGCCTAGTAATTATATATATTCTTTCTGCAAATAAATTATATAATATTGATGATATATAGAAGCAGCTAGCTACAGATATCGTCTAGTGTCATAAGAATTATCACTAGACCTTATGTATGAGACAAAGATACACTCTACGACGAAGTTAAGATCAGTAAGTTGGTGATAGTTGAAGCCTTCCTTAGCTCTTTATTCAAGTTAGTCTTCTGAAAGCAGGACTGCTTATATTCATGACTTGATCTTTGGTCTGTTCCAGCTTATAATCGAAGTTGAACCGTCCTCAGTACAGTACAAGGTAAAGTTAGGTCATGAACTTACGTACGTACAAAGAATAATATATATTACATTCCTCGAGATTAACCTATTTTTCTGTTCTTAACATGAATTGATGGTGTTAGAAAAATGCGAGTGACGGAGACTAGCTAGGAGCTAAGGTTGCATGAACCTCCCTCAGTTCTAAATTTCCCAGATAATTTACGACGTTTACAACAAGAGATCGAGGCTATATATATCTAGTACTTTCTATAAATAAAAACAAATAAGTAATTAATCTGCAGAGAGAAACTATTCAAACTACTAGAGCCTGTGGTACTCTCATCATGTCCATGTCTATTTGAACCCTTCTCACCTGACAAGATTCTACCGTACCTCTTCCTCAGCCGAACCACAAATAATTATTAAAATATGGATCGTTTTTATATGGACCCCATGCAATTAATCAGCAAATTGATTGATTTTTTACGGAAAAAAGTAGTACTTGTATATATTATTGCATCAAAAGGTGGAAATTAAAATGAAAGCTGGAAACATGCATCACCGACTCTTTTGGAACTTACAACAACTGATCAATTACCTAGATGATCAGATACTACGAACCTTGGCTCGTTAATTTGTTTCTACACCAGCAGCTTCTATTTCATATTGTTCTCCTCGATAAAATCCCATTGATAAATAGATCGAAGAATAGTGCTGAAAATTAAAGTTGAGGATCAATTCAAGGAATCTGCGAATTGAGGGGCTATTCGCCGCTGATATTCTTGCAGCCAAGGAAAAAGGAAGCAAGTTAGAAAAAAAAAAAAAAAAAAGAAGAAGAAGAAGAAGAAGAACTTGCATCAGATAACATGAGATCTAGAACTTGGATAAAAAGAAAGGAAATGACTGGCCGGAGGGTTGTCGCTTCAAGTACGTACTAGTACGACTGTTAATCCTCCGGTGAATCTCTTATTATAATTAGCTGCTGAGGGGTTCTGATCCTTAATTTCCAGAAAATGCATGCAGTACGTACTCGATCTAGCTAAGTAAGCTAACTAATTACATGAATTAGAAAGTCATGAGATACGTACAGATCAGATGGAAGCTAAGGCTTTTGTTCTTATTTTTATACAATCTGATTATCAAGACCGCAATATATAGATGATGATCTATATATAGATCAGTACTCGAACCATTGCTAACTAGCTGCATATATATCATCGAGGTTTGTACGTACGTGCGTGACATTCCAAGACATAATTTTCCTTTCCTATATTTTATATAAAATTAATTAACAAGCTACCAATTTTTACATACAGTACTAGTACTACGACTAATTAATAATTACGGCCACCATACTTGCATTATTAATTGCTTTGATTTCGGTACATGATCATGATATATAGAGAATATCCTAATAATATTACTGTCACGTTAGTACTGCTAATTAACAATAATTAAACACGCGTCAATTAGTATAATTTTTTTTAATACATTAATGGGGAGCTAGCTAGGTTGTCGAACCCATGATCTCCATTTCGAAGATGTGGATCTTGTACCATCAGGCCACATGCCGTTGGCTTCGATTAGTATAATCAAGAGAAAAGATATTTATAATCGTGAATTGTGTAACCGCCGCGTAACCGTTTTGAAAAAAATGAATAAAACATAGAATCCACATGAAAAAAAATTAATTTTTAATAGTGGACCCCACTCTTTTTCAAAGTAATTACGTTACGGTTGCACACTTTCTGGTTATATGTAAAATTACTCGTACAATCAATTAGGTCACGCCGCCACATGGTCTTTGTTTTCTAAGAAAAAAAAAAGCTTGTGAATAAAGCAATAATTTGCATCTTTAAGCTTCAAAACAATAATTTGATAGTTTTAAGTACGGATCGAGGCTACGTATGCTCGATCGCCCCCCGGCTAAGTTTAATTTGAATAGTAATTTTTATTATTTTTCCTTTAACTTTTATTGTTTTTCCGTTAAGTCCGTTAACTCATGTTTTACTAAAAAGTCCTTAAAACCTTTGATCATTTGACGTGTAGCTCCATTGTAGAATTTAATGAAGGATCCTGTTACCAAAAGGTCCTTAAGACCCTTGATCATTTGACGTGTAACTCATTTGTAGAATTTAATGAATGATCATGTTTTACCAAAAGACTCTTAATAACCCCGCGGTTAGATACTTTGCTAAAGTTTAAATTTTTTTGGTTACAAAGATACAAGATTCCATGGGGTGGGAGTCCCCAACAATCGTCCTAAAACAAGTAAAAGCAACACCAACACCAACAAATAAAAATAAAAAAACGGATTATCGAATCAAAAGATTGACTTTAACCCATGTCCCGCAAAGGGGATGCTGCGTAAAAGCGGTTACATTGTCTGATAAACATACTAAAAAACTACGATTAAAAGTCACAATCGAAAAGAGTGTGCTGCATTTTACTGATTTGGTCCATTTGAGGGAGACTATCACCGACATTTTATCTTGATTGGTGGCTAGGGAAAACAGGAACATAGGGGAATAACAACCTGAAGATAAACCGATACATCGGCGTAGGACCTCCATCGATTGTGGTGGCATGTGCAGATCATGCGCCACACTAGGAAAAAGAAGAACACTCGGATCTGAGAGAGCTAAAGCTGCTGACCACGATGGTGCCGCCTATGGCACTTTTGTGAGGCAGTGCGTGGATCTCACGCGCACTGTAAGCCGCGCGTGAGACACACGCGCCACTCGTTTGGACGATATTCTCCTACCGTCCGATAGATCGATGGCTGAGGAGTCCGATGGTGAGGCGCGTGGTTGTCGTGGAAGGCCGGAAAGCAGCAGATGTGAGTATTTAGGTGCTATCGCCGAAAATGTTAAAAAAAAAAACTAGAAAAAAACCTATAGACAATCTCGACGATGGCTGGTTAAGCATAAGGAGGGAGGAGCCCAAACTCCAACCCCCGGACGGCAAGACTGTGATCGCTGCTGTTTGAATAGAGAGAAACTAGTTGGAGAGAGAAATCGAGAGACGGGGCTCTCAGGGATTTGGTAGTGCGTACTTTACTTTGGTACTTGGCTATCATCTGTCCAGCTAGCTAGCGACTAATTATTGCCACTTAAGTCCTTTTAAATAGTGAAAAAAACTATTAGTATTTCCTTAATTTCTATTACTCTTATATATAGAGTCACGAAAATTTCAAGATGTTTCTCATTTATTAATATACCTAGGTATATTAATTGTTAACTTTTTAATTAATTAAAAAAATATTTTAATCATAAAGATATTTTATAAAAATAAATTTATATATAGACATGATCATGAGATAATGTGACACGTTAGATTGTAAAATAAATCTAACATATCATATGAAGTCATGTCAATTTATGAATTTATTTTTGTGAAATCTCTTTGTAACTGTAATACTTCTTATTAATTAATTAATGCCGTTCGCAACCGTGATCATTTCTTATGTATGTATCATATGTTTACATATATTATTGGCAGTAGGTGTCGGCCGATTAACTTATTTTTGTAAATCATGACATCTAGTATATACGTATTACGTACACGGGCTATAATATCAAAATCCAACCACTCGATCATGAAACATAGCACTTTTGTGAGGTTGGATTAAAATGACTCATTGTTTCCATTTATTTGGTTTATTTATCGTATGTGTGTGCATATATATAGATATATATATAGATATATATATATATATTTATATATATGTATATATGCCAAAAAAAAGTGGAAAGGACGATTAATGGGCCATGATTAATTGCTCCAATTAATATATGTTGCCGCACCTTGCACCTTGCCGAGCTGATCAGTGATTAGATCATTTGGAGGAATAAAATATCTCAGGCCTAGATAAAAAGTTGCCTATCAAAAGCTCTCCACTAGAAGACAATAGAAAGAGAGAGGAAAAAGAAAGGAGGAGTTAAGGGCTGAGGAAGGAAAGGGTGTCAGGAGGAAAAGTGGAGATGTGACGTAAATGAGAGAAGATGTGACATAAATGAAATGATGAGCAGAGGATAAATGGGACTTCCATATGACTTTTGGAGGGGACGGAAACTTCTTGAGCTTCTTTAACCTCACGACAGGGACTCCAGCGGGGAGATATCTACAAGAAGATTGAGCTCAAATCTTCATTGTAGAGCGAGGATGAGAGACAATAAGAGACTGTAAAACAATCATATTATAGTGTATTCTCCCCTCCTCAAAACCCCATGTGGACGTAAATATTATGCCGAATCACGTAAATCCGCATGTCCCTGCCTTTTTATTTTCTGCTCATCACCATGGATACACACACAGACACCACACAGCCTCACTAGACTATCGCCGGGGGCTCCATACAACACCGATTAAAGCCCGAATAGTCTTAGCAGGTCGGGAATGACTATTTTTTCCCTTCCAGTCTGTTGCGTTATTTTCAGGCGTTAATAAGATTATTATCCACAAATTCACAATTAATGTTCGATCGGGCCTGATCTATTTTCAGGATGGAGAAAATAGAGGAGATATATAGTTTTTTTTAAGGAGATATATATTACTTGACAGAAGATTGTTTGATTTCAAATCGATCAATGTATACTTACGTACTTGAATGGCTCAGGAAGTCATGAGATCATCATGTTAGGAGCCCAAAATTCCAAAAAAAAAAACTAAAGACATGATAGTACTATATATATATATATATATTTTGAGTTGAACATATATATATATAGTTGAGCTAGCTAAGAATTAAATACTGTACGTACGTCGTAGTGTAGAGCTAAAAAACTGAGACTACTTTCTTTTTCAATGGTCAGGTCGTGTGGGCCAACTCCATTGTAAATGCATCAATTAATTTTGAGGCCTAGCATTTGGGCTCAGTTGGATCCATGGGGCACGAGGCTACTACTCATTCAGCCTGTGAAGATGCACTGCACGAGTATCGTTTGTAGGCTCATATCTCTAGCTAGCCCAACAACAAGAGTGGATGGACTTTGAACGTGCGTACGTACTAGTTGGATGCATGTATAAAGTATGAAAGACAAAATAATGTTACATATAATTATAGATTGTGCGGCGTCACATATTTTTATTTTTATTTAAAAAAAAAAGAGCTTCATTTATCATGAATAGAATGGAGTTTCATGGAGTCCTAATTGTCACCACCTATGTTTGTGTACAGTGATTCAACATCGATAAATAAAGTAATTAAGGGAGATGATTTCTTGCAATGCGCTAATTATAAATTATCTTCAAACTAATTGTCTTACAGGAAGGAAGGGTTAATTTATGATCAAACTTGCAGCTAGCTGGGGTGGACCTGTATTAATCGACAAATAATTGATGGGCCCGATTAAGACAGATCATCTAGAGAGAGAGAGAGAGAGAGATGCATTAATATTGGGATATTTTGGATGTTGCTTGCTTTTGATCAAGAGATCATCAGGTGATGGATTGGAAATATATGCATGGGTGAGCATACATGTATGGTCATGATTAAAGGTAATTAAAAAAAAATACAGTACGAATTCATGGGAGTGGACTCGAATAAAACATAAAACATATATTTTGACTGACGAGTAAGGCTCGTAGCGTCGCTTTGGCCGAGTGGTTAAGGCGTGTGCCTGCTAAGTACATGGGGTTTCCCCGCGAGAGTTCGAATCTCTCAGGCGACGTCCATATTTTTTTCTCAATTCCAACCACCCCCAATTAAGCTTCTTTTCTGTTGCTGTGTATATATAATATAATATTAATTACGGCTAAAACAGATCTTTGACGGCCATATATCATTATTAACATTACTCAAACATTAATATATAATAGTTACAAGCACCAAATGGACGGGGTTAAGGGAATTAATGAAAGGTAAACCCATGTAGGTTGGTTAATTCTATTAATATTGTACCCTCAAAATATATGTTGCAATCATCATCAGATCACATCCATGCATGAGATCACTACAAGAAATCATGCATTTTCCAGCGATTATAAAATCATAGCCAAATAAATTGACGCAAAATTCTTTTTTTGCGTCGATTTCGAACTCGCTGCTGGCGTCTAAAATTGCATGTACTGGGTTTTCATTAAAATATGTTTTTGCGGCAATTTAATGTGTTACTTACGACGATTTTGTGTGTCGCAAGGTAAAAAAAAAAATTCGTCGCTGTGATTTTCGCTGGGATTGAAGCATAGGGATGCCGAATACACAGAATGCCTTTAATTTTCTGCCAACTTATTTCCCCCCATGTTTGCCCACTTCGACCCATTGCACCAACATACACCATTTTCAAACCTTGCAAGCTCCACTCTTCCCAGTGTTCTCTCATGGCGTCAACTCCTCCGTCGTGAGCTTTTGGCCTATTTTCCGAGTCCCATTTCCCCACACCGGCCGTCTCCCTTCCTTTCTTGGTTCACCAATTTCACAAAACTTCAAATCCCACAATCGGCTACCCTAGTGTGCACACGACCTTCTCTCTACTTGAATATTGTCTCTCTTAATTTGGGAAGCTAGGTCCTATGTTTCTAGCTTCCCTTACAAATTTCAATTTCGTACCTCCATTTCGACATAGAAGTTAATATTTGGGGTTTTCAAGAATGATCGATCGAGGCTCCAAGTATCTTTTGTTGCCATTGCATTTATCTTCCCCCCTTCACGAGCAGGTTGCATTACAAAAGTAGTCGTTTGTAGATGTACAATAATTTTTTTTCCTCTGTGAAACTGATGTGCATGTTCCTCTATTTGAGGTTTAATGTTGTGTATCTGTCTCTTATGTTTGAGCTGCTCAATCAGTTGTGGGTATTAGATAATTTTAATTCACCAAATATTGATTACAAAAGTAGTCGTTTTTAGATGTACAATAATTTTTTTCCTCTATAAAACTGATATGCATGTTCTTCTGTTTGAGGTTTAATGTTGTGTATCTGCCTCTTGTGTTTGAGCTGCTCAATCAGTTATGGGTATTAGATAATTTTAATTAATCACCAAATATTATTATTTTTTTTTTTTTTGAATCGGAAGCTTTTTCTTATAGAATTTATGGCCCTTTTTTTTTTACCTTATTTACTGTAAGTAAGTGAGTTCTTATAATGCTTGAAGAAAGTGCTGCCATTTTTCCTAGCTAGAGTATATGAATTTGTGAAGTTGTTGCACAAAGTTGGGGATTTCCACACGCTACGGGACATTTCACATAACTGGCCATTATATATTTCATTGAGTTACCCACCTTGATTATTTTTTGGGTTCTGTTATGCTGCTCAAAAACATAATGATAAACAACGTGAGGAGTTTGAACTTGCTAAAAACTAGAAAGTTCAGTATCATGAGCTATAGGTCAAATGTCATCTCTTTCTCCTGTACAAGTGTTCAGAGGATGTCATTATTGTGTTAAAAATATACAGGTCTGCTATATAACTTACTAATGACAAGAAGAAAAAAGACAGTTAAGGCCAGAGACTAAAGGTCCAAAACTCAGCCTCATAAAGATAGAGGAATTGATGATCACACCTCAACCATTAGCAATGCTTAAGCCACTTATCTGTACCATCAGCACACATAGAAAAAGTATACGCTTGGACTTTTTGCCATGTAAAACCCCTTTTCATATTGACATTTAAACACGTATAATAAACAATGAATAGGGCAACATACAAGAATTGTGGGTCAAAAGAAATCTGGCCACTAAAACAGAACTTTCCCAAACCCCTATACAACTAGATATTTTCACCCTTGCAAGCAAAACATTTCTAATATGCAAGCTGCTTAGTCTGAAAGAAATGTCCGAAGTTACTTTATTGCAGATATCGGGCTTGCATAATGCTCCTTATAATATTTGAAAACTTGAAGGTTGGGAATGCAAAATAACATTGAGGCATGATCCATAATGTAAGGGTTGTGCAAACTAGAAGCAACCTTTTACTTTAGAAGGAAAAAGTAAAATATTTCCTAAAGTAAACGGATTGAGAATTTGCGACGTTATTTTTTGTTGCGTTTAATTTTTCTCGACGATTTAGTGGTAAATGGATCGATCCCACCATTTTCGGCATATTTTTATGAAGTTGCGATGAAATAAAATCGCCGGAAAAATGGATTTTTCTCAACGAGTTTTGCGTATCGCTGAAATTGATCAAAAGCTACGCTTTAATTTCGTCAAAACTACCGCGATTTATAAATCGCCAAAAATGATCAAATGCAGCAATTATTAGGAGTATTTGCGACGATTTTGAGCGTTGAAAAAAGCTTGATTCCTTGTAGTGGATGCAGGCTGCTTCTCAAATGATAATGGTGCTATATATGGCCTCATGCAAAGCTGTACGTACGTGGACAGCATGTACTGTTCGTTTTTGTGTTCCTGATCTATGCGCTTGTTTGAGACTAGATTAGTGTTGGGTTACATGTGAAGCCTGGTTCATGAGCCAAAAAAGGCGCAACCTGTGAGTTCGCTCGACTGTCGCTCGAGCAAAACTAACTTGGGGTTCGCTTGAGTTTGGTGCGACAGTGGGCTTGAGCGAGACACAAACCTTAATTTTCGCTTGAGCTACACTTGACATGCTGCTCGAGCCAATATTCATTGGTTGTTCGCTTGAGGCGCGCTCGACACACCACTCGAGCGAAGAACATATTTTTTTATCAAATTAAGATTTCCAGTGTTGTTTCTATAAATATGTAATATTTTGATCTCTTGTACACGTTTTTCAATAGTTTTTAGTGAGAACAAAAGAGGAAAAGTGTGAGTGTATATTGTGAGAGAGTAAAAGCCCTAGAGTGAGTGAATTGAGATTGTGTGATGGTAATATTCTATGATTAATAAAATCTTTGCAGCTCTGTGGACGTAGGTACGTTGTCGAACCACGTAAATTGTGTATCATGTGATTGCTTGATCGTTGCTTTTATTTGCTTGCCATCATTGATGTGTGTTTTTCACAACAATTAGAAAGAAAATTTTCTTTTTATTTTGTTACCAAAACACATATCATATATATATATAATATAGATGTAAGAAAACAATAGATCATTTTTTAATTACGTACGCTTCATATAATTGACGTAAGTTTACATAATTGATGTCACTGCAGACTTCTTTCTCGATGCCATGCATGCACTAATCTGCAATTTAGCAACTTCTACCACCAAATTATTGCTTTTGTACACAAAAACTGCTAGTTACCGACTAATCTTTATTTTCTTCTCAGCTGGTATATATATGATGCATGTCTATTCACATTTCTCTTCATCCGGATCAAGATGATTATTGCACCTTTCTGTTCCCGCCAGTTGACTCGAAGTGCCTCACAATTAAATTGAAATTCATACAAGAAACTCCTCATCCTAATCTCTATATTGCAAACTTTATTGCAGGACTAGCTAGCTAGGATCATGCTTGGAAAACATTGATGGATTCATTTTTTCTCAAAAACTAACAGATCAAACACAACAGGTATTGATGGAAGAAAAAAATTTCCTAGGGTATGTTTTGGCCAGCAGTTTTATGGGAGAGGGAGAAGGGAGCTGGCAGGTAGCCAAGGTTCGGCTAGCTTTTATTCAGTTAACTTATAAATCAAGGAAAGGAAAGGAGGATAAGTCTTGCATTAAACCCTCAAAATCCCATTCCCCCATCTTTAAGTTTTCTCCTTGTCCATGATTTCCAAACCCAAACAAATTGTTATCTACTTTAAAGCTCTGATGTTCAGTACTGTTAAAGCAACCATTATTGAAGTGGTTGCTGATGTTGCTTTTCATATGATCTACCGGAGCATTATCCTCTTCAATGCTTCTACTGATGATCTCTAGTGGAGGAAGTGAAAGGTCCCTTTCGAACCCCATATTATCAGTCTCTAAGACCCCATAATCTCCATAAAGTACATCCCCCTTACCAACTTGTGCAAACCCTGTTGGCATAATATTGTTGAATAACCCGCGGGCTGCACCAGTAATAGTCAGGTCATAGCGGTTATCATTTAGCATTGAAAAGGGATCAAACTGGCTGCCTGTGACCAAAGTGTGCATGGAGGAAGATGATGATGATGATGACGAAAATGAGTCCATACACTGCATATTGATGAAATTTTCATGCTCATGCAAGCCCATGACACCTCCGATGACATCTCTAGGCTCTGAAGCATCGCTGTCGTTTGGTGAGGGTGCGGAATTGTTATTTTTCAACCTTTTCTTCAATGTGGAGTTCCAGAAGTTCTTAATTTCATTGTCCGTCCGTCCTGGAAGACGTGACGCAATTTGAGACCACCTGAGTACGGATTTGCTTAAAAAAATAAGAAGAAAAATAGTTGCATGTGATATGTAGTAATCTACTATATATATTATATGCACATAGGCTGCAAGAGAGTGACTAGTATTTAAAAAATGCATGAATTTCGATGTGAATGTACGTAATTCGAATTAGATTGACATGGGCTGAACACAAATAGAACTTTGTTTTAAGTACGTTCCTTATTTATAATTACTTTCTGGACAAATACCAAAGCATAATATTAATTAATATGCTCTAAAATTTTAAAACCTTTTACCTGCTAATTATCTGAAAAACACATATATATTATACATCTTGATGACATCATTTGATGGAAAACTTCCTAAAAGATGCCCCTAGCTAGACTAGATGCTCAAATTACCCTCAACGGTATACATGTTACTGGAGGCTGATCATATTAAAAAAAGAAGCAAAAATAAATAAATAAAGAAGAAAATCAACAATGTGATTATATGTCCTAGCTAACATATATATATATGTTTGTCAAATCTGTCAGGGAGAGAGCTAGAGATCTGGCCGGATCGAGTGTTGGCTATAAACTTGTGAATCTGGATCGGCTCTGCATGTATGATATATAAGATAATCTATATATATCAAGCAATATTCAAGTAACAGCTGGGGAAAGCCAAATTGAAAGTACGTGGCCTTTTCTAGCTTAACATGAGTTTATTGGCTGATTTCAAGATTTGAACCATATACAAGTGGCTTTTCTTTCTTCTTATTTTTACGCACGAAAATGTATGAACCTAAAATAATCTATAGTAACCGCAACCCACTGATATATCAGATCAGCCAAAATCCAAGAAGTGGCTACTGCTAAGTGCTAGCCAGCTAGCCTGCTAGTATTAGAATCTGACCAAGAAAAAGTATATCTATATATATATGATTCACATCACGCAGTTGATATTATTTGTGAGCGGATAATTTTAATGCATTTTATAAATGATATTTAACATCATTGTCTGATATCAAGCCTTTATATACTATGTGAGTGCCATTTGAAATCTTAAACGTACTTATAAAAAAAAAAATTGAAATGTCAAACTTTCTGATCTATAGTTATTGCTAACTAGGCTAATTAATATTACTAGTTGGCTGAATTTAGTTTTCATGGTTAGGTTGTTCATAGAAAACGAAAACATAATGCTGGTTTAACATAGATTATCAATGCCAGAAGGGGCCGGAAGAAGATCAGCCTATGAAAACAACTTTCAATGTGTTTCGTTCTAAAGCAGTAGCCGAATCTGGGGCAATGTTTTGTACAATAGCTGGTTTTGGAGAGAGAGAGAGAGAGAGAGAGAGAGGACCTGTTGCCTAGAATTGAATGGAAATGGACGATAAGCTCTTCCTCCTGGGGTGAGAATGCACCGCGCTTGAGGTCAGGTCTCAAGTAATTGATCCAACGAAGACGACAACTCTTCCCACACCTTTGTAGGCCGGCATTTCGAGCAATGTCACTCCAACATCCTTGTCCATTCGTTAACATGTACCCCATAAGCTTCTCATCTTCCTCTGGTGACCAGAGGCCCTTCCTAAGCTTGCTCTTGTTATTGCTGTTCTTGAGTACCCTCTCTTTTATCATCTGATCTGGCTTCCTCATTGGTAGCTTGTTTTCGATGGGATATGTGGCAATCACCTTAAGCCTGTCTTCTTATAATCGGTTTGATGGAAATCCAAGGAGAAAGACATATATATACATATATGTGTGTGTGTGTGTGTGTGTGAATACTTTTGTACGAGCAAGAGAGGAGGCTTTTTGGGGTGGTAATGGTGATGATGATGGGTGATGGTTGTGGGGTTTGCTTAGAATATGAATATGAAGTAAGAGAGAGAGAGAGAGAGAGGATTATGTTTGCTGGTTGATAGGTGGAGTGGAAAACGGATTGGAGGGGGACCTCCTTGAGATAGAAAAGAAAGCAGAGAGGGACTGTTGGTCTTCTTGTCTTTGACTCTATTCTTGTCTTTTTCGATACATTTTTCTTCACTCACAAGGTAATCATCATGATCTTCGTATATGAGAAAGCCACATTTTTGCTTCAACTTCACATAATATATAATCTCTCCCAGCTCTCTCTCTCTCCCCACACGTGAATTTGAAGAATAAACCTAGCTAGAGCATAAAAGCGAAGAGAGAGAGAGAGAGAGAGAGAGACAAAGGTACTTTAGGTACATATATTAATTATATCCTAGCTGATGAGGCGAAGGTTTGCACTTTTTTTGCCAATAAAATGTTGCACATTTGACATGATGATGATATGAATGTCCATCGATCCGTTTTTTGTGCTTTGCTAATTTGTTTTTGTAATTCTTGCATGTCCAAGCTGCTGCTTATAATCGTGAGCTAACAACTAAACATGCTTCACAAATTGTGCGTGTACCTACCTGCATATATATATGCATCAATTTACAATTCCACCTAAGAATTAGATGCACCTGGCTGGCTTTCTATTTTTCCAAGTTACTTACCTAGCTAGCTAGCTAGCTAGCTAAGACATTAATGGATATATAATTCATTCTATATATATATATATAACATGAGATTGATTTAGTAGGTTTGATGTTTTCGTAATCTAGATAATCCTAATTTCATCGATCTCTGCTAATTATTACTAATTAGAAATTAAGTACTCTATTTAATTTGCAGCGCCCGAGTCCAATATATATTGGTACTAATATTAATGCATCAAATTACTGAACAACAACTGATGATCATGCATGCACTCAGATTACTCAATATCGATCGCATGTACTATAAATTAATTAATTAATTAGAAACATGCAGTTGTTAGCTTTAATATTCTTTTTCAATTAATAATGAGTAATTTGGAAGACTTAATTATTCCAAACATTTAATTTGCCCATAATTATATACAGCAACAGTACTATAATATACCCCTCAACTAATTTCCCTATCCCCATGCGCTAGCTGTCATATATATATATATATATATATATATATATATGCTAATTATGATCATCTTCTCGAAGAATTCCCTTTCTTTACCTAATTCTCTCCCTGCATGTTGAAGAATTTGCCATGTGAAACCTCATACGTGTCATGCTAATCCTCCCTCATCGGCAATATATCCTCATCAGTCTTTGTCTGTCCAAGCTGCTCTAAAGCAGATTTTTTAAGGGATCAGTCAGCTAATTGGTCAAATTAATATTCCTCTAGTTGTTCAAATTAAATCTTAATTTATTTAATTAATTCTATATATGCATGACCAGTACTACTAGCTAGGTACTATGACCGCAGTTTTCTAGGAAAAAAGTGTACATGTAGTGGAAAACTCTCAAGCTACGTTTCAAAGACATCGTTCTGTCGTCTATGATCTACAGCTGTCCTGGAAATATCTATATATATATATAAAACATGCTGAAGGGGCTGTTCCAAGCAACACCTACTTGGTTACAAAGACAAGAAAAACCAACTCACCCAGATTAATTAATATTAATATTCAATGTTACAGTACCGGCTATATATGAGAATATTGTTTCGTAGAGAATCTGTGATCTCAAAATGCATGGCCGGGAGGCCGGCAGTATTTTAACGGTGCTTCAACAAATTATGAGGTTAAAAGCTGGTTTAATTACCTGCTAATTAAAGAAAATTAATTAAAGAATTATAAGAATCGTGCAAGGAGTAAGGATTTATAATTAATAGGTTTGCAGACAAAAGCAACGTATAATGGAGTACAACCTTTTTGAGCTTTTTAGCTGTCGATCCCGCAATGAAAAGAAAATTAAGGAATGGGCAACCAAGACCATTCAAGCAAAAGATAATTAATAACTGAACGCATTAAAAACAAGATATTAACTCTACTACATGTCTGGTACTGGAAATTGATCATCCATGCAGAAACAGCAACAATTTATTATAATTAAGCTGCATGGCGTCCTCATGAATTCATCTATATATATATATACATATATATATATATATATATGTATGTATGGTGATCAGTATAAGTCCAAGAGGCTGCGCAGTACTGCATGCATGGTCGATGATGTGTGTATATGTATAATGGTGAGCGATGGATCGTGTGAGTATAATTAGTTGCAGCTGGTTGACGCTAATTGCATGCTTAAGCTAGAGCCAGGCATGCATAATGGTCGAAATTGGCGTACGTACGTATAAGTGTTTTCCACATGAATATTAAAAGCTGCGACGGGCTTTGACCAACGTCCTTTGAAGACCGAAATACGATCAACTTAAGAAAGCATATATATGCAGCAGCTACTTGATTACTTGGCATCCCTACAATCATTTTTTACAATTCTTAACAAAAATAGTTAATTTTCTATTAATTCCAATTAACCGTATTAATTTGACAAACATCAATAAAAAGTAATTTTTATCAAAGAAAATATAAAAACTTGAAAAAAAAAAAAAAACTTTCATTCATGGTTGCATGCTAAAACATGAGTAGTTCTGGGATGCTATATAGGTATAATTTCCTAATTTAAGATCATCCGAGTTGACTGTTTGCTCTCATCATCATCTTAATATTTTCAGAAACGATCGACCGGCCGCAGCAAATTAACCGGAACAATATATACCACGTACAAGTACATGATTTCGAGGCTATCAAGCAGAGTAGCACTAGGAAGACTGAAGGCAGGACTGGAGGAGCGAATGAGGTAGGGAAGCGCTTAAATGACTGAGTCAGAGTGGGCGGTTGGGCTGTGCAGTGATATGGTTATTTTTACACGTCCAAGCCACCGGAGAGCTGTTTCAAATATATATTTGAACTTTTACATTTTTTAAAGTATTGTGGCTTTTGAAATTGAGAGTCGAGACCCCATAAAATAGAATATTTGATTGTGGAGTGCATATATTAACTAAAAATTTATTAAACATATGTTATGCTGTTGTTTGTCACAGGGCGATCGAGGAGCATTGTAACGTCAAATTTGTTCCATATTTAATTATTAAAATTGAGAGGAAAAATATATAAAATTTAGAAGACCCCACAGTCTAATAGCGTAATGCAATAAAATTACTAAGAAGGGAGGGGTATCAAATAAGAGACCTATAGTCATCCACAGTGACTCGTAATCAAGCATTTGGGAACATAACTCCAACAAGACTGCAGCAAGCAATCAGTCTCTGTAGAACAAGTAAAAATACAAAGAGCTCCTAGTTGCCGGCCATTTACGTACTACAAAAAACAAACAAAAAAAAATCAAACTGAATACAGCGATACTACTCACGGCTGTCAAATTGGCTTTCATATTTTTTTTAAAAAAAATTTTATTCATATTTTTTTATCATTTTAAAATATTTTTAAAAAAATATAAAAATACATCAATAAATTAATAGTTACTTCCTTAACTATTATATAAAAAAAAAATTAAAATAAAGAAGGTGTCAAAATGAGGTATCAAATCTAAATGTCAAAGTAGCATTTTCCAACTGAATATACATCATACATGTCCAGAAAAATGTCGTTCGCAGAATCCTGAACGGAAAATATAAAGTACACAATTCCCCTTCCCCCAGAAAGAACATGCCATCATAGCTTGATATTGATAACAAAGAAAAAAAAACCCATTACTTGAACAGTTTTCTCATCGGTGACAAGGGAACCATGGAAACAGCAAGGCTATATATACGCGCGTCCATTAAGAACATAAATTGGACAGCAGATGACAAGTCTCAAACATACGCATCAAATGAGCATTGAAGTTATGATTTTATAGATCTCATAAATGATGCAGTCTAATAAATAGCGCAGCATGCCCCGATATCCTCAATATCGCCCCCTCCAGCACGCAAATCTGAATTTGACACCGTTGAGAAGTTCAGATAAGCAGTATGACTTGGGGGGGGAGAACAGGGGAGAATGAACTTGCCAAAAGCATAATCTGAGAGAGAGAGAGAGAGAGAGTATAGCAATGTCAGACAATTCACTCTCAATATCATGTTCCTACTAAGATGACAATAAGTAAAATATATTAAAAACAAAAGGCTTCAGACGTCATCACATAAACTTACACAAAACATGGAAAAGAATATAATTTTTTTTTTATTATAAGTGGAAACGAATATAATTCCCATTGTACAAAAAGACCATACAACTGGCCCCATAACATAAAATTATCATACCTCACAAAAAACTTATGTATCATCACACTGACAATTGAAGAGAACTTTGTGGCACGTGAGTTCTTCATATGACTCAATATCCTGCAATATGGATATGGGTCCAAGCAATTTTTCTTAAGTAATATAATCTCATTAAAAAGCACAAAGAGACACAACCCTAGTACATACAAGTTATGCCAATCTTAGCGCAAGAGAGGTAAGCAGTATAATTTACATAACACTTCTTTTCTTTTTTAATTTGAGCTGTGGTTAGACAGATAATTTTCTAGTGGTAAAGAAAAGCTCTGATGTACAATTACATATATGTAATGCAGAAGCTGAGTCAGGACTTGTTACTTACTCTACAATATCTAACAGCACCCCTTCACCTTATATGCAAGTTAGCAAGGAAATCTGACAGCCTGACAATACCCAAAACTCAGTGAGTGAACGAACCTATTGGGAAAAAAATAAACAAGAAGAGAAATTGACAACTGGAAACAAAAGAAGAGGAAAAGAGAGAACCTAATATTTTTAGCTATCACAGTGTGTCCATCCTCAGCCCCAAGATGACGTAGAACTACCTCCTCTAGACGACCATCATGGTATGCATGCTGCATTGAGAACACATCCATGTAGAAAAACCTAATGAGGATCTGATCTCCTTACAGTGCAGCAACATATATGACAAAAAGGAAATACAAAGTAGCTGCAAATCATTATTTTCAAGATGAAAAGGCACATAAATCAGTAAAGAGAGGGAAAAAAAAAAAGATGCAGCACAGAAAATGAGCACAGATGCAACATAAGATGCTAGAACAATCATGGAAAAGATGAGACCATTATAACGGCCCTTACCCTCAAAAAACAGAAAACAAAGATTAAACTAAACTAAATAAAGCAAAAAAATAAAAAAAAGATAAACTTCAGAAAGCCTTGTCCACAGAACATTTGCTGAAAGTTGTCCAAGTTCCAAAGAAGTTAAACAAGCCTTGTAAATCCTCTTGCACCAATGGAAAAGAAATATAAGAAATACATAGAATCTATCATATGCCATGGGGAGACTCCAGCTTTTACGAGCACAAAATCACCAAACAGAGAAAAGGGGATAGAGAAAAAAACCTTCAAACAGGAAAACAAAGTGTACATGTCAAACTAAAAGAAAGTTCTTTGCTTACAACTTATGCAAGCAAACTATAAACTTTCTTTTTATAAGTATCAAGGAAACTATAAACTATTAGCCAAACACAAATTTTTGTGCTCTCTCTGCAATAGAACATCTACCAAACAACCTATACTTTTGAGGCTTATTCTAACAGTTTTGGATCATGCCAATAACCATCAAAGCGGAACAATCTAATACTGACATGGAAACCTACAAATCAATTATAAATAACAGTATATTGACATTACACAATCTAAAGCCAAATAGTTCAAAAGTTATAAGCTTGATCATCTTTTTGCCAATGCAAAAGTAGAATGCTGACAAAATACAAACGCCGCAATGATTACAAAATAGAAAACCCACAGAAGATGAACATGATTACAACTCGCTAAATCTAGTAGCTCATGGGCTATAAAAATCTTCCTCGTCACTTAATGAGTCACACGTATCAGAACCCATATCCATTAATAAAAGAGCCATCTCAAAGGATGTTAGTTCTTCATCAAATAAATCTTCAGCACTAAAATCCTGCAATCCTTCTAAGGGATCAAACACATCAAACAAGTCATCCATAGCCACAAAATTGGTTCTGTGTGGAGGTGGCCTTCGTGGAGGTGGTCTGTGATGTCTCCATGTGTACGAGCCTGGCTTGACTGTGTGCTGGAACACAACAAAATTCTATCCATTAAAGGAGTCATAAAGCTAACCCTTTCCTAGATGAAAGTAAATGACAAATAAAAGGTTTATAACTCCGATAATAGTATTCACATGAAGCCGTTCTAACAGACACTCTACCAACATCACCAAATACAAGTGCCTGATAAGAAAAGGAACAGAAACGTTGTGCACTACCTATACTTAGAGCGCAAAAAAAAAAAGAAAAAAAATGAAGAAAAGGAAAAAAAACCTCGGTGACTTTGAAGAACCAAACAAAGAGAGAAACAAGAAGAGAGAGAAAGCATGAAGCATAAGCATATAATATAAAGGCAAATTGTTTCAATAAACTTGCTAATTTGATATGCTAGAGGCAAGGGGAGCAATTCACAGCTTTTAATTTCAGTTCTTTCCACTGATAAGAGAAACTTGATGGTACCAAGTGTCGTAAGAGACATTCAGGCATTTTGGGAAGATAATGGATATGGGAGGTGAGAGAATTACTCAGTTTTCTTTGATTTTAGCACAAAGCGAAAAAGGAGCATGTTCAATAAACCAACATGGAGTCATTGGTGATCACAAAGGGTTAGTACCACCATTAAAACATCTAGTGGATTAGGGGAGTAAGGGCACCGAAATGACCCATGAGGTGGAATAAAGAATTCAAATAAAAGACCAAAATGACCCATGAGATGGTGCCAATAGCACGTACTGGTTCCTTCATAGTTTTTTTTTTTTGGGAGGGGGGGGGGGGGGGGGGAATATAGTGGGGTTTGAAGACCCCATAGGCATAGCCAAGTATACAGGACATATACACAAGTAATACCTAACAAGGGTTTACAATTGAAATAAGAAAATCATGGGCATTGAGCCCATTAATCTATCGCTCCAAGCCCAAGCCCCCCCATCATTTAGGAGAGGTTTGGATTCAAAACCCATCTCAACTCATCTCATCTCATCATTACAACTTTCTCAAATTCCCACACAAAATATAATAAACAATTCAACTTTTTCAAATCCAAAAACAACTTTTTCAAATTTCCACACCAAATATAATAAATAATTCAACTTTTATTCTACTATCCACAAACCATCTCAACCCATCTCAACTCATCTCTAAATCCAAACCTTTCCTTAGTTTTGCATGTTACTAAGGCCTCATTTGGACACTTGGAGTATATCAGAATTTTGTGAATAGTAGTGAAACGGTTTGAATTAAGATGTTTTATTGGATTTTGGGAAATGAGAGAAAAAATTGAATAAAAATATTATAAAGTTAAAAATTATTTGAATATTATTTTTTAATATTATTTTTGTTTTGAAGTTTGTAAAAGTTGTATTGGTTTTTGTGTTTGGATAGTGATTAGAAAATTATCAGATGAAAAAGTTGAAAATTTGAAATCGAAAAGTGTCGTGTTTAAGTGATGTTTCAAAATGAAATTATGAGAATTAAGAGAATTTTGTGTCTCATCTCTGTGTCCAAACGTCCCCTAAGTCACCTTGAAAAACTAACAATGACTATATGATGCATGGATAGGGACGTTAATTATACATATCTGACAAAAGCATATAATCTCATAAGTGTATTTATGCCCAGCATTTACTTATAAGTGCTATTCTATCCTACTCCTGTGTTGCATGCATGTTGAAATAGGTTTGAACGAAACCAACAAACCTACATAGCAAACTATGCAAATTTATAAATAAAATGCAAATGGATCTCCAATGGGCCATCCAAGGCATGGTTTTGTTGAGTCTGGTTTCTTCTATCAGTTGCAAAAAACTTAGGGCAGGTTTGGTAATCAAAACAAAACACAAAATTCTCATCTCATCTCATCTCATCATTACACCTTTTTCAAATCCTCAAACAAAATATAATAAACAATTTAACTTTTTCAAATCTCAATTCAACTTTTTTAAATCCCAATACAATAATAATACTAAAACATAATATTTTAAACGCTAAAACAAAACACAAAATTCTCATCTCACCCCCCAAACCTACCCTTAATAAATGATCCGAAATTCTTCAGTTAATACTAAGCAAGCTCTCCCCAACTCTTAGCATCACTAATTGGACTACAGGGTCTAAAGCGTTGTTGAAAAGTAACCTAAAGCACCATTAAAGATTTATCCTATAGCTCTATTTCCCAAGATACATACAAGTTACCCAAAAGACAGTCCTAATAATACCTGAAACAAAAAGGGGATCATGATATGCCACATACCATGGAATGTGAAATTATGTGAGCAGGCTTTTATATTCCTAAATAGGTCATTTTCTAAGAAGTTATAAAGTAATAAAATTTTGACGTTAGTCACAATGTTTTTTCCAAATGGGGATGAGAACATTGAGAAGGGAAGAAATGGAAATAAATTTGATCACCAAAGCTAGTGCAAAATAAAATTTTGTTGTTCAGAAAGCAAACTGTGGTAACTTATTTCTTTTATAAGTGCAAATTGTTAACTTATATCACGTTCTATTGTATTAAAAACAAAAACGACATGAAACAAAAAACAAAGGGGCCACCGAAACATTCAAAAAAGCAACTGAGCGTGCTTTCTACAAGACTAAAATGGATGGCTAAAATAATATCCTCAAAAATGGCACAAAAAGATGACGAAAAGAAAAAAGGTAAGGGGGGAGAGAGAGAGAGAGAGAGAGAGAGAGAGAGAGGAGAAAAAAAAACCCAAATCATCAACCAACAAAACATATAGCATATCAATGACAGAAGAGCACCACATCTTCAATGTCAATATTCCATAAGATCAGCAACACAATACTCTGATCAATGAGCTATCATCTTTACCAACACATATTCAGGAAACTTGGACAAAAAAAGAAGTAACTTGGACAAAATAAGAAGCTTAAAATAACGCATTGCAATAAGCAAACAAGAACTCTTCTAAAATTTACTGATTTATTATTAACACTCATATTACCTTGTAAAAGCAACTAGTCCCAAATGGGCAGTTTCCGTTCCCAAAGTCAAAGTGCTTGCAATCAATGGACCTGCAAGAAGAAAATAATTGAGGACAAACCCAACAAAAAAGCAAATTCACGAACCTATTTTCTTGGTTTATCTAAATTTTTCATCAATTTCTTGAACTCATTATCAGCACCCCTTTCAGGAAATTGACTGAACAATATCTGAATGATGTCATCTCAGAGACTTTCTGATACACTTTTCCTAGCTAAACAAAACAGTAGCAGTAGATGGCACTGTCCTGATACATTTTATTGAATCACAACTCTAATATTCAAGAAATAATATAATTATTTCTCATGAACTTTTTTTTTTTTTTTAAATGGAAATGGTAACAAACAATTGGATTACAAGTAACAAAGAGGTCTATAGAATGGCTGAAAAATTACTTGAGCTTGGCCTTGTAGCTGTCAACAATTTCCTGCTTCTCTTCCTTGGTAGTATACCAAATAACACTAGGAACAACAAAGTATGATAACTTGCGACAAATTGGGCAGGCCCTCAAAGCACTATTGACATCAAGACCTGAGGTCGGAGAACTACCACGCCAATTCCTGATGCAGGATATACAGAATGGATGATCGCATTCCGAAAGCAGCCCAAACTTCCGTTCTGCTGCCGTGGGCTTCGAAAGAACACGTTCCAGGCATACACTGCATTCTATTTCTTGACTATGTTTTAGCGCATCCAGTTGCTTTTGCTTTTTCTCACAGGTGTTCAAATGTTCCTCTCTTTCCTCAGGCCTGAAAGGATGCAAGCAATGTTTTCCACAGGTGGGACATAAGTCACCGTGAATATGAGGACATTTTTCTCCACGGGGACAATTACCAGCAGCCGCAAATGAACAGATAGAATGGTCAGCTGGCCGAAAACTGCTAGGCTCCCCAATATCCCTGTCATCTAGAAGATCATGGTGCACAAATTCTTCATTCCAGGCAGGTTTAGTGGGAGGAATGAAAGGTCTACATGAAGCATATAGCTCCAATGGAGTGCCTTGGATTGGACTAGCTCCACTCAATGCAGTTCTAGTATCATGACCTGGAGAAACAGGATCAGAGACCAGAGCTTGGTATGGATTTGTTGATGAAGATGAAGCAGAAGAATTGTCTTTAGAAGCTTTAACATGTTCATATCTGCAACGACTACCATATGCACAAACTCCTTTCTGATAATAGGTGCAAATCTGCGGTGAAAAGCCATAAAAAATCAAGGGTGATGAAAGAAAAAAAGTATATCGCTGAAAATTAATGGGCAGATATAGAAGCACGTTGTGCTTAAAACTTTACATTATTTGGGGGAGCTTTCCAGTCATGCGAAAACTCACAATGCTCCCCTTTGAGACATGCCCCATGAGCAAAGAACTTGCAAAGAACCCTGGAGGAAAGAGGAAAAGCAATATTATTAAAAATTTAATATCTTCTTTAACCAGAATCAGAGGAAAAAACAAACACACACACACACAAAGGAAATCTTATGCAATATGGTTGCTGTTAAGCGAAGTGCCAGCATTTATCCATAGAGCTGATTCATAAAATCCATGACCGGATAAAGTAATTTTTGACAGGCAAAACCCATAAAAGATAATCGATTTGAATTCAATCCTGAGTAACCAACTAGACTACTGCATATATTAAGAATGAACTGCAAAATCAATTCCACAACCTCATCAGCCACGAGCTGTCTCCAATAAGCATGTTATCTCAAGACCTCAGTTTTACACTAGGACAGATTTTTTATGCAGGTATAATTGCATCGACGAATATAATGTCAATGCTAGGCATTCTAATCAATAATTTATGACAGAGAACATCAGATCCTACTAAAAATAGGGATTCGTGATCAAGAAAAATCTTTTCGACTCCTTTTTCTTCTTCTTCTTCTTCTTCTTCTTCTTCTTCTTCTTCATTTTCTTTTTGGGCTTTGCAACCAAGCAATATGTCGCATTTTGTACACCCATAATCCGCCTCTTCAAACTCATTAATAATTCTTTGCAAAAGGTTAACACTTCAACATTAAATAAAAAATAAAAAGGACTCAGTAATACTACCAGGAAATTCATTGGCAAACAATCAATTCGAGATTCATGAACAATAAATTAGTAAAATGAACAAGAACATCAACACATCTGCTCGAATCGCTATGAATGCCATAGAATCGAATCAAACTTTTGAGGAAATGAAAACTAAGCGCAGGATGATAGACGATTAAATCTAATAAAAGAATAAAAGCAAAAGATTATAATAGGATCGAGGACGACCTTTTAGACATGGCGACTAAAGAAATCCAGAAAACAACAAGAAGTTTTATAAGGAGCGAGGCTCGAAACCATAAACAAGAAGATCGGCTCTTTAAAGGAGCAGGAAGAAGACGGAGCCAAAATCTAGGGTTCCACCAAGTCAAATGACATCATCGCCATGCGACATTCTTTCTGCGAGCCAGCTTCAGGGTGTTTGGCGGTTGGTGTTGCGTTGTAAGATGCTATTGGTTTTGAAGTTCAATTACTGGAATATCCCCGTGTCAAAGGAGCGTTTAGGCTCGATACAGAAACGGTTTTTCTAATCTCATCTTATTTTATAATTATAATTTCTTTAAATTTATACATAAAATATAATAAACAATTCAATTTTTTCAAATTTTAAAATAATAATAATATTTTATTCAACTTTCAAATTTCATTTAAAACCATCTCATCTCATCTCACTATCCAAACAGAACCTTAATGATTGTGCTTTTGTGAGTAGCATAGATCTTTCGGTGAAAAAGTTATTTCAATTATTACATTCTTAATTCCATTAGTAAAATATACCATTTAAATGATAAAATTTAATTTATAAAATTTAAAATTTATCTTACAAATAAATTATGTTACGTAAGCAATGTATGGTGTAGAGGTCTATGCGTACTCAATTTATTTATGTTCTATTCAGCTATTTGCATAATACACAACCTTGCAATAGAGGTAAACATGACCTCCGTTCTGGGCATACCTTCGACTTCAACCATATCAACAAGTCTCAGTGACTCACTGACACAACTTCAAGCTAGTCCCACAATATTCCAACCCTTTCAAGATTTTACGGCGCCATCACCTACAGGTTAGATCTACCCCATTTGCTCGACTACACCATACATTCCACATCTCCCAACTAGAAAAAAAGATTGGGTGTTAAGTTCACCATCAAGCATGTGCTTCCACCAGTGGATGCTTGGGGTCCTTAAGCCATAATCTGAGGAGATTTTAGAGCATCGTATGATGAACGCCCATAACTAAGCACAAGTGGAACTCTTGGTTCAATGGTAAGGGTAGGAAGCTGAAGATGTGACTTGATGTTAAGTACCTTCTTCTACAATTCTACTTTTAGTATAAACAAGAATGAAACAATTCTAAGAAACACTTGCAAGAAAATGAGAGAAAAACTCAAGAATCCAATTCCTCATTCTTGGAAGAAGACTTTGAGGGACTTCCAACCTCCTTTAATTATTAAACTCCACAGTTCTCAACAGTTACAAGTAATTTGAGTGCTATCTATTTATACAACTATTACAAAAGTAAACAACGACGTAATGAATGAATACAAACTATCAATCCTACTCTCGCGTCTCTCGAAACGCACCGTTCCACTTAGAGGCAAAACGCACAGCATCACTAAACATAAACGCAACGTTTAAACCTTCAGACAGGTAAAGTCGTTGGCTCCTCTTCCCTTTCTTCATTTCACACTCCAGATCAAAACAACATTTACAATCTTCCTCCCTTTAAGGTCCATGACCTCAAGTCCACTAAAGGACCTTGCCTACAAGGTATGGGTAAAGGCTACGTGAATTCCACAACAGTTCCCAAGAGTTGTCTTCTACAGGTTCCCCCAGCCATTTCACTAGTACTTCAGTAGCTGCATGATGGCCGACCTTATTTAATCTTCTCTCCAAAATCTGCTCAGGTTCAAGTTGTACTTGTCCTTGAGAATCTAAGGGTGGCAGTGTAGGCAGAGGAGAAATGTTCTGGCCCAGCTTTTTCTTCAAGCAAGATACATGAAATACCAGATGCAACTTTGAAGTAGGAGGCAAATCCAACCTATAAGCCACTGTCCCAATTTTCTGCAACACTTGGAAAGGTCCAAAAAACCTTGGAGCTAATTTCAAATTATGCCTCATAGCCACATTCTTCTGCCTATAAGGCTGAAGTCTCAAAAAGACCCAATCACCAACCTCAAAGGATCTCTCTGTTCTTTTTTTTTTTTATCAACAAACAACTTCATCCTCTACTGGGTCTTAAGCAAGTTCTCCTTCAACAAACCCAAAATCTGCTCTCTCGATTTTAGTTGTTGATCCACTACAGCATTAGCAGTGGTGCTAGAAATGTAATTCACCAGCCTTGGAGGTGGAACCCATAGAGAGCCTCAAAAGGACATAAACCAGTAGAAGAGTGACAAGTGGTGTTATAACACCATTCTGCCATAGTAAGCCACAAAGTTCATTCCTTAGGCTTATCATTAGTATAACATCTTAAGTACTCCTCCAACACCTTATTCAAAGTCTCGGTCTACCCATCAGATTGGGGATGATAGGTAGAACTAAAATTCAGGGCAGTACCATGTAGCTGAAATAGCTCCTTCCAGAAGTTGCTTGTGAAGATAGGATCTCAATAAAAAAGAATAGATTTGAGAATTCCATGTAACTTGAAAACCCCATTAAAAAACACCTCAGCTACCTTAGTGGCTGTGTAAGGATGAGCCATAGGGAAAAAATGGGCAAACATTGTAAGTCTGCCCACTACCACAAAGATCACTGAAAATCCCTTAGAAGAAGGCAATCCTTCTATGAAATCCATAGAAATATCCAACCAAGGGAAAGAAGGAATAGGAAGTGGCTGTAAGAGACCAGCTGGATGAACAATTTCATACTTGTTTCTCTGGCATATATCACATTCTTTAACCACTTTCCTAATATCTTTCTTCATACCTTCCCAAAAAAATCATGTATGGCTTTATGCAATGTCTTGTGATACCTAACATGACCAGCATGTGGATTATGGTGAATATGATGCAAAACTTAACCTTAAATGGAGAATTTTGCACCATTACCAACTTACTCTTCCTCAACAGCAGCCCTTGTTGAACAGTATAATGCTTAGGCGCTTTTACTTCAACTCTTCAATTCAAATAGGAGTGGGCAATGTGATTAAAGCAAGAGCAGTTGTCTCCTATTCAGACTTCCTTGAAAGGGCATCAACCACTTCTGCTGGACCTCATTGCCAACCCTTTGTTCAAGCAGATACTTCAAGGCTTGTTGATCAGCCTTGACCTTGAAAGCTCTACCCAACAAGTAAGGTCTCCATTTAGAGACTGCAGAAATTAATGCCAACAATTCTCTCATAGGTAGACAATAATAGTGCCTTCCCTTTCAAAACCTTGCTATAGAAGGCTATAGGCTGACCCTCCTGCATGAGTACAACTCCTAGACCCCCGCCAAAAGCATCACATTCAATTGTGAAGCTTTGAGAAAAATCTAGCGACCTCAACACAGGAGCTTGTGTTACAGCTATCTTCAAATTAATAAATGCTTGAGTAGCTAGCTCACTCCAAGCAAATGAATTCTTCTTCTGTAACTTAGTCAATGAGGTTGCAATCATGCCATAGTTTCCGATAAACTTCCTATAATAACCTGTAAAACCAAAAACCCTCTCAAGGCCTTCACAGATTTAGAATTGGCCACTCGAGCATAGAACAAAAATTTTGAAGGATCATACTTAACTTCATTGCTAGAAATCAGATGGCCCAAGTAGTCAATTTCTTCCAACCCAAATCTACACTTGGACATCTTTGCATACAAATTATGTTGCTTCAATACCCCCAATATAGTTCTAAGATGCTCAACATGCTCTACTAAACTTGAACTGTAAATCATAATGTCATCATAGAAAACTAAAACAAATCTTCTAAAAAAGGTTTAAAGATATCATTCATGAGGCCTTGAAAGGTTGCAAGGGCATTAGTAATCCCAAAATGCATTACTAAGAACTCATAGTGGCCCTCATGAGTTCTAAAAGTTGTTTTCTCAATGTCTCCATCACTGACCCAAATCTGTTGATAACCAAATCTCAAATCCAACTTGGAAGAAATTCTACAAAACAATTAATCAAGTAACTCATCAATGACATGTATAAGAAACTTATCTTTGATGGTTTCTTGATTAAGTGCATGATAATCAATGCACATTCTCCAAGTTCCATATGCTTTCTTCACCAATAGGACTGGTGAATAGAAAGGGTTTTAACTAGGCCTCATAACTCCAAACTTCAATAAGTCTTGGACAATTTTCTCAATCTCTAACTTTTGGTAGTGAGTACCTATAAGGCCTCACTGAAATAGGTGTTATCCCTTCCTTCAATGGAATGTGATGATCAAAGGCTCTCCTTGGTGGCAGCCCAACAGGCTCAGCAAAAACTTCCTTGAACTCTTTAAGAACCTTAGCCAACTCCACAAGCTGCTTAACAATCTTTTAAACTGCTTCTACTGCCATCAACTGCAGAAACCAACCTTGTTTCCTTACCAGAGAAGACTTCAAACAATTATTTCCAGGTTGAACATTTACATTATCAAAGTTCAGGCCCTGCAAGGACATCTTTACTTTACCCACACAAAAACTCATCGACATGCTACCGAAATCCCAGTTAATGGGACCCAAGGTTTTCAACCACTAGACTCTCAGAACAATATCACAACCCCCCAATGATAAAAACATGGAAAATGTACTGTGAACTTGGCTCCTTGAATTGTAATTACCTCTTCACAGCTCCCTTTACTCACAACTTTAGCCCCATTTGCCACTCTCACTTGCAAACTGGAATCAAAATACACCTGAAGCGTGACTGCATTTACAACAAGTGGATCCAGGAAGTTGTGAGTACTTTCTAAATCTACTAAAATCTCAACTGGACATGTACCAATCCTCCCTAAGAGCTTCATGGCATTATTGCCATGATACCCAGCAATTGCATGAATCGAAATCTCCAACCCTTCTTCTTCATTCCCTTTGCTCTATACCAAGGTACTAACTTCTCTACTGTTCTCCCTCACAGCAGCTTCCTCTTCTATTTGATCTTCAACTTGCAAGAGATAAGCTTTTGGATTTTTACTGACATGGGCTGGGTTCCACTTTTTTTCATAATGATAGCACAACCATTTCCTTCTCTTCTCATTCATTTGAGCAGAAGAGATTTTCTTAGTAGGCATCACAACTTTTTGTATCCTACTTCCTTCCACTCCTATTTTAGAATTCTTCTCATTACTCATTCCTCAATTTCTCCATTGTTTTCTAGTTGACAAAAGATACTCTTCTTGTATCTTTGCCAAGACAAAAGCTGCATTGAGATTAATAGGACTGAGCATTCGGACTGGCAATCGAATCTCTTCCTTTAATCCACTTAAAAAGCAGCTTAACTTGTGCCTCTCATACAACCCCTTAAGTCTATTTGATAGCCCTTCAAACTGTGACTTATATACACCCACATATGATGTTTGCTTTAGTCGTGTCAAGGCCTCTATAGGATCATCATAAGTTGTGGGCCCAAACTTGACTTGTAAAGCCTTGATAAAAGAATCTCACCTTGTAAACACCCCACAATCCACAGCATCTTGGTATCATACTAATGCTTCCCCTTCCATGTGATAAGAGGCCATCAACAGTCTTTGATTATATGGCAATTGATGAAATTCAAAATATTGGGTGGCCTTGAAAATCCACCTAGCAGAGTTAGTCCCATTGAAATGGAGAAATTCTAACCTTATACCTCTCAGTTGGAAACCTCTATCACCACTACCCTCTGTTCTTGTATCATTAGACACATCTACTGGGGACTGTACTTGACGACTTTCAACTAAAGACTTCATTATATCGGTAAGCTGATCTAACCTATCAGTTATGCCATGAATCGCTTGATGATGATCATCAAGCTGTCTTTGCGTACTTTCTTGCTGTTTTGTGTACTTTCTTGGTGCATCTTCGATGCTGCTATGGTTCCTTCTGCCATGAGAGGATCGACCTCTCTGATACCACTGTTAAGTACCTTCTTCTACAATTCTACTTTCAGTACAAATAAGAACGAAACAATTCTAGGAAACACTTGCAAGAAAATGAGAGAAAAACCCAAGAATCCAATTCTTGATTCTCGGAAGAAGCCTTCGAGGGACTTCCAACCTCATTCAATTATTAAACTCTACAATTCTCAATAGTTACAAGTAATCTGAGTTCTATCTATTTATACAACTATTACAAGAGTAAAAGACGACGTAATGAATGAATACAAACTATCGATCCTTCTCCCGCGTCTCTCGAAATGCTCCGTTCCACTTAGAGGCAAAATGCACAACATCAGACTTACTTCAGCTAATAACCTTACCTAAAAAACGCACAACATCACTAAATAAAAACCCAGCATTTAAACCTTCAGACAGGTAAAGTCATTAGCTCCTCTTCCCTTTCTTCATCTCACACTCCAGATCAGAACAACCTTTACACTTGAGAACCCTACTCTCAACTCAAGGAGACATACCTGTATCTTATGGGAAATGTGGTTTGAACGGGAAGGATTTGTCACAGGCAATATGGAACTAAGGTGTTCAAAGTGATGAAGTCATTGGGAGTAAATTGTACTTGAAATACGATGAAAAACAATGGAGAGATTGGACTTTACTGAAATCGTGAAGCCTATGGTCCAGTCGTTTTATCTCTTTTATACTTTAGCAAAACTTATTATTTTGGTTGGAACCTTGAGTTGTTATTGGTTACTGGGCTTAGGCCCATAACGCTAGAATATGGTTGTTGTTTGTTTATTTTACTCTTAGTTTATCAGTCCAAACCTACTACGCACCACATGGGTAATTTTGTTAGAGTTTGACTGCTATATGTACTGAGCATTTTGGCTTTGAAAATCTATCCATAAAGTAAAGAAATTTTCTATTTTCCTTCTTACACATTTTTCTCCATGAAGGTCCTCACCCTCGAAGTGAGCTTTTCGAATTATTTCTTCACAATCCATTGAAGGTTTGTTACAATAATTTATATTATGTTTGGTTATCCACAGAATGCACAACTCTACTACAGGGTAAACACGGTCTATATTTTGAGTGCACTTACTTTAGTGATAAAGTGATTTAGGTTATACTTGGCTATCCATAGATACGCACAACCCTCCCTCGAGAGTAAACATGACCTCTATTTTGAGTGTACTCATTTTGGTGACAAGGAATTTATGTTTTGCTTGACCAACCACAGATCTTTTGTCTATATTATTATTGTAATGAAATGCTTTTGAAAAGACCATTGTTATTTTTATGAGAATGGTCTGTTTCTATATTTTGTAATTAGCTCATGTTTACATACTAATATAGATTTATTGCTTACTGAGTCGGTGGGCTCACCTGTTTAATTATTTCTACCATTTTTTTTTCAGATGACTATATTGGTTGTGACAGTTGGAATAGATGACATGTGACAGGATTAGAGGAGATAGGTAGGTCATAATAAACAAAGATTTAAAGTGGATTAAATCTTAAATTACAAAGATAAAATTAAACCAAAAGATATATAGCTAAGTCATAATAATAAACAAAGATTTTATAATTATCACTTCTTAAAATAATTCCCAGAGTAACATTTATTTCAAAAGGTCAACAACAAGAAAATAAAGATCATCATCAGTACAGGAAAAGTGAATGCAAGTCCCCCATCATTAGACTATTAATGTCTAGATCGTAAATATATTGGCAACAACATGACTGCATAAACTGCATACAACAGCCATATTGACTAGGCTCGATCTATTATAACACACACACATACATATATATATATGTATGCAATTCCATGCCCCCAATATTCTCACCCTGATCAACTTTCTCCAGCCTCCGCCACCACCACTACCAGTACGTACAACACCAACTCCCTATCCCATCGGCCTCCAAAGTCCAAACCGCCCCTAACCATCTCAGTCGCCCACCACAGCCCTTGCTACCATTCGTTGATAGAATGAAACAGACCCACGTATCGTTTTATGGAAAACGCTTTTCAGTTTTCATCATCTCTGGCTCAGTACGGAAATCCGTATCTTTGTGAAATAAACCATTTTTTTTTTCATTCAGCACGAGAACAAAAGAGAGTAGATAATAGAAATCTCTTGGAGTAAAATTTAATAATGTCATTCTAATTTGGCAAACCCACGGGTGCTGACACAAATTTCTTGGCTGCCTTATGCATCCACAGGCCAAACTAAGTCAAGCAGAGTAGCCAGATAGATAGGGATGCACAGAGTACCACCAAGTATCTTCTTTTGAACAATCTTGTTGAAGTGGATTCTTCTGGGGCTGGGAGGAAGAGAACCAACTTTCAAATTCCAATGCATACTTTCATGCATGCTAATAATTGAGTCAATTTGTGGTTGGGAAATTCCTTTCCTGAATAAAATCCCAATCTCCTTTCTAAATTAAGGTGGCCTCAAAAGCTGATTTGATTTTTATATGGACCAGATGCGCATATATAAACACATATCATGGTACTAGCTGGCAAGCAATAATCATCATCAGTAGTACTTTATCTTGTGCTAATCTCATAAAATACACGATCGAGTTAAATGCGGCTAATACAAAGTAAACCCATCATCATAGGAAACATGCCACCCTCGTCGACAAGGTGGGGCATTTTCACCGTACTCAGCACAACAGCTCCATCTTTTCTTCCAATTGGCACTTCCAGTGTTTGGTCTGTTGTTCATTTCATTCCATCTGTAAACAATTACTCCAGAGCGGTCACTCCATTCTCCATCAATTCCTTGGTGAGGAGGAGCTAAAGCCAACAATCCCTTCTCTCCTACCAACCAAAATTACAACCAAAATTATGACAACACCGACAGCACCGTAATTTTAGAGGAGATCAGGACTAAGCCCTAGATAGGCTGCATATATCTCAGCCCAGCTGCAACATTAATTTATGTATTTACATTTGATTAGAAACAAAGTCCAATCAGGTGTGAAAATTTTGAAAGAAATATTAATTTCAAAACACTGAGCAATGAAGAATGAGGACGAGAAAAGTAGTGCATACCAGTGGTGTGGCCGTGGAAGGAGCAAGCTGTTGGAGAATTATGTGTGTCCAGGTAAAGGGTGTTGCACCTTAAGCATCGTTTCTTTGTCTGAAATTGGGCTGTGGATGGTTCGCTCTGGTTGGTGTTGGAGCACGACTTTATGTTTATCCCAATTGATGATGGCTTGCTGTTGCTGTTGCTGAGCCTGAGGAGGCTTTGAGAAAGATTGAAACCTAAAGCCATTAATGTGAGCAAGTATTATTGTGAGAAACGAGAATGATTAATGGTACTTGCATGCGATGGTCAGATGTATTATAGTTAAGCTAGCTAAGAAGCCCATGACCTTTGGGCTTGGGAGGGTAGAGTTTTAAAGGCCATTTTCCCTCTAGGCTTTGTAGTTTGTAAAATGAAAAATTATACCGGGCCCTGTAATTATATTGTTAGAGAGCAGGCCCAAATTAATGAGAAAGACCAGTGGTGAATGAAAGTCCAAACTATGAATTCGCATCTCGCTAACGGACATTGAAGCGCCGCGCATCCCAATGCAGCAAATCGCATCCACCCCCCCCCCCCCCCCCACGTGGATCTCACGCCACTTTCCCCCAATAAAAACCTACTCTTTTGCCTGCTTCACAAACCCTCTCCGCCTCACTAAACTCTCTCTCTCTGCCCCTTCCGGCTGCTCTCCACGCCTTTCGCACCAGACCACTCTCTTTAACAGCACCTGCGAAAGGCGGAGACACCTACTAAAGGTAATCAAAATGCAGACATCCCTCTTTTTTCTTTCTTGCTTACGAATCTTTGGTATCCCATGAATCGTTCTTATTTATTGATAGATCAGTTTTTTTCTGCGATTCCTGATTCCTCCATTTCTAGCTCGAGTCTCACTCCAATTCCCAAGGTCGATACTTTTTAAGCCGCTAGTTAGATCCGATTCCTTTTTTTTCCTTTGAGGATATTTGGTATCGAATTGTTGTATGTGCCTCTTGTTTCTTATTAGATCGGTTGGTTCTTCCTTTGTGTTTGATTCTGTTAGTTTCATTTTTCTGCTTTCATATTATTAGTTATATCTCGACTTATTTTAATTTGATTTTCATCGTATCCGATCTAAATATATTGGATCTGTTTTGTTTCCACTCTATCTTGTATAAGCTGATATGGTATTCATCGTATCCTTTTTATAATTATGCATTTTTCTCGGGAAAGACTTTGAATTCACCAAAATTAGTTTTGTAAATCTTGTTAATTGTCTTTTATCTTTGGAGCGATTTTGTTATCTTTTAAATTTCCTGTATAGGAAACTTATATTGAATAAATCTGCTGCTTTTCAACTGCCTTTTACTTTGATTGTGACTATTTTAAATTTCATTTGCCGATCTTCTAAACAACTCATTGATTGTTGTTGGATGAATAAGTAATTTATCATTGCTTCATTTGCTCGTTCGGGTATTCTGGCACATCCCACATTGTAGATGCGAATAGAGTTTCAATTTTTGTTGGAGCTCATATTCGTTGGATCAATGTGTTTAAGTTTATGCTTGTTTGTATTGTGAAATTTTTGGTTATGGCACTTATGTGACTGAACGAGCCATTTCCTTGGTGCCCCATGTGACTCTGAATGTTGGATTGCTGTGCACTCCTATGCTACTAATTGTTACACGCACTGCATTCTGCATTCTTAGTTGTGATTAAAATATTTACAGCAAACAGTCTTTGGATTTAATTACTTAGGTTTGGTCTTCTAGGAATGACTAATCAGTTTGGGTCTCTTCTCACTGATATATTTTTTAATGGGACTACATATCTATGTCATTCCGGTGTAATATCAGTGTTTTTTGACATTGTGGTGTACATCATTGCAGAGATGGTCAAAATGGTTGATCCGGTTCAACAGCCCACAGTATTTCAGAAGGTAGCTGGTCAACTACATCTTCATTCTGGTCTTTCAACCGATATTCAGGGTTACAATGGTGGTTTCCATCAATCAGCACTGTACCAAAGGCGTGCCACATTTGGGAATTACTCAAATGCTGCTTTTCAGTATCCCATAATGCCAGCATGTGGTGCAACCACTGATCTATCTTTAGTTGCTTCAACTACGTCCCCCATTTTTGTTGCAGCCCCTGCTGAAAAACCAAAGGGAAGCTTTCTTATTGACTTCCTTATGGGTGGAGTCTCTGCTGCCGTATCCAAAACAGCTGCTGCTCCAATTGAGCGTGTTAAACTTTTGATTCAGAATCAGGATGAGATGATTAAAAGTGGAAGACTGTCTGAACCCTACAAGGGTATCGGTGATTGTTTTAAGCGAACAATTAAGGATGAGGGGTTTGGTTCATTGTGGAGAGGTAACACTGCTAATGTCATCCGTTACTTCCCTACTCAGGTGAGTGTGGTTTTATATATTTTCCCCTTCTTTTGGTCGAGAAAAGTTTTATTTATGAAGCTTCTTATGCTAAGTTTTCTCTCTGAAACTTGCATCAGGCCCTGAACTTTGCATTCAAGGATTACTTCAAGAGGCTTTTTAACTTCAAGAAAGACAAGGATGGTTACTGGAAATGGTTTGCTGGTAACTTGGCATCAGGTGGTGCCGCTGGTGCTTCATCTCTTCTCTTCGTTTATTCCCTTGACTATGCTCGTACCCGTCTGGCTAATGACGCAAAGGCTGCAAAGAAGGGTGGAGAAAGGCAATTTAATGGCCTGGTTGATGTCTACAGAAAGACGTTGAAATCTGATGGTCTTGCTGGACTTTACCGTGGATTCAACATTTCATGTGTTGGTATCATTGTATATCGTGGTCTCTACTTTGGAATGTACGATTCATTGAAGCCAGTTGTCCTGACTGGAAATATGCAGGTCAGCCTATTTCTTCTGCTTGTCCTTCAACATGACAGCATTTGGCATTACATATTGTTTGTATAGGCCATGGATTCGCTATGTTAGATATATGTTGCTTGAACTTGATGGATGTCATTTCAAACTTGATTTTCTGATAATCTAGATTAATATATGGCGTCAAGCTATATAATTATTCTCTTATTTTCTTATTTTATTTTTTCTTTTTGGAGGAAAAAATATAAATTAATTTCTTCAACTGTGGGGGCTCACTTGACTGTTGGATCTGCGGATTCAATTTGGTTCTGGAGTTAGTTTTCTGCTTCGTGACATCTTGCTCTGTGTTTTTGATGATTACAGGATAGTTTCTTTGCTAGCTTTGCTCTAGGTTGGCTCATCACCAATGGTGCTGGTCTTGCATCCTACCCAATTGATACCGTTCGTAGAAGAATGATGATGACCTCTGGTGAAGCTGTCAAGTACAAGAGCTCATATGATGCTTTTGCTCAGATCCTGAAAAATGAGGGTGCCAAGTCGCTCTTCAAGGGTGCTGGTGCGAACATCCTCCGTGCTGTTGCTGGTGCTGGTGTCCTTGCAGGTTATGACAAGTTACAGCTGATTATGTTTGGGAAGAAATATGGATCAGGTGGTGCTTAAATTAAGAGGGGTATACTTAGCCGTCTGTGCCAATTAGCTTTAGATGGTGATGAAAATCTTTTTGAGTTCCAACAAAACTTATTCCGGCAAATTTTTTTGTTGAAATAATTCAGATGTAGAGGGAGTCATTCCCAAACCAAGTTTTAGTTTTAGATTTGGATGGATTTTGATCCTATATAACCTGATTTATCGATGTGGCTGCCAATGCCCCAGTTACCTTTTGGAGTTTCAGTTCTATGATTTAAGAGTTTTCGGTTCTATATATTTTTATACATAGATAGATGTAAATATGCCCTGGTAATTTTGGAGGAGAGTTTTTTTAATTGCTGGAACACTGTTGCCCTAAAATGATGGCAAATGGAGTGTTATTTATAAAAAAAAAAAAAAGGTAGCGATGGGCTGGAGAGGGATTTGAACAAGTTGGAAGATGAATGTTGGTGGTGGTGGGGGAAGGCGGGCTACCAGAGTCGGGAAAATGAACTGCATTTGTTGTGGTTAATGACTTGATGGAGAAAGACTCCATTTAGTGGTACATAACAGTTAACACAACCCCATACAATGTGTAAGTAACTGGTTTGATTAGATGGTCGCTCTTCTCTACCATTAGGCGCCAGTCAAGTTCATACCCTGGCTCCTTTGTTTTTTTTTTTTTTGTTTTTTAATAATCCTGGGCAAATTTCAAATACAATACAAGAAGAATAAAACAAAAGCTCATGGAGGCTATGCTATACGAGAATGGTAGCAATATTGTATGCAGTAGTATAAAGTTAGCAGTTGAGAAGCATGATAAGATTTTATTCTCTTGTTTGTATCTCGCAGGTGGACCCAATTGGCTTTATGATTTATAATTGGATTCGAAATTCACATTAAGCTCACTATGCTAACATAATTAATTAATGATGATTAAACAAACTAATCCGACTTTATGAAGTTGACTCAACAACTAATCTCTTTTTTGGAATACTTGTGTCATTCTTTTTTCCTTTGGTTAATTTTTGACCAGCTTTTTAATTTTTGAACAAATAAATAATAAATATAAAATAGCTGCGTCAGTGTGCATCCATGAACAGATCAATTCCTTGCTTCCAACACAAGGTCTACTTTGGTCCCCCCCCCCCCCATCCCACACAAGATCAATTCCCTCTGTTTTTTTTTTAATATATATAAATTCCCATATTTATATCAATTAAGATAGATAAAGTAATTTAACGACAAAACCTATTTGTGTTCAAAATTATTATCAATAAATAATTCAGAATTTGTTGGTCGCCGTTTCCCGTCAAAGCTCTGGTTAACGTGGCGTTGTAACTAAAACCCAGCAGATTAAGCATCAGCAGCATGAGGAGAGACAAAAACGGCCGGGTGAGAGAGAACCCCATTTCCTTTCACTCCCCCACACACACACTCACCTGAATGTCTGTCTTCCATCTAAAGCTCAAAACCAATCAATATCCTCTCTCTCTCTCTCTCTCTCTCTGAATGTAACATTGCTATTTTTCCGAATTTTCATGGACTAATTTTTATGTCTCTAATTGCGGAGGAGTTCCCTGAATTTTCGAGTTTTCTTCATTTGGTCTTTCCTTTTTCGTAGTTCTAGTTTTTTTCTCTAAGCGAAGGACTTTTCTTGAATATGCTTCCACCGGTAAATTTCCGTTATATTTTACTTATTTCTCCTTCTCTTTTCGTTTGGTTGCTAAGAAAACTGGAGAAACTGCGATAAATAAATTAAAAAGAAAAATAACGTATGTGATTTTTGCTGTATGCTGTTTCTTTTTCTTTCCTTCTCTTGAGGGGCAAAAATTATGAAAAACTTTTGTGGCGGCTTTGCTGAGAAAATTTGGTAAAGAAAACTGTTTTCGGTAAAATCTCTTTATCTGCCGTTTGGGTGCGGAGAAAACCGAATGTTGTGTTGTACTTACTTTTTGTTTCTGAAAAATGTGAAACTTCTCTTGTCAGCTTAGCTTAGTCGAGTGGTAAATTTTATACTCGTGGTGCGTAATATTCAAAGTTTTCTTTTCTTTTCCTCTCCTGCATTTTCTCTGAAACCAATATGGGCGTTTAAGGAGATAAAAATAACTTTTTGGGTTTAAGTTTTGTAGGGAACTGAAGTAAGCCGTAAATGCTGCCTCAGTTTGTAGATTGCCATGTGTGGCCTCAAGAGCTAGACAGATCCGCTAATAGTTGTATCAATATATCATATATCTCCATCGAATCGGCAGTGTTGATTTTTTTTTTTCAATTGCTTTTCTATTGGTTTGCAGGGTTATTGAAAGTAGCTCGCATTTCGATTGAATCAAAGCCAAAACCTTAATCATGTAGGATTTTTCTTCTTAATTTCATGCTTTAGTTTTGTCCTCGTTTCCTATTATGTTCATGTACTTCCCTTATTTGCTCTTGGGGTTGTACTTTAATTTGAAGTTTACAGTTGCTCATTTTGTATTTTATGGAATTTTGTAGCTTGTTATGTGAATCGGAGACTGTATAGTGGTCAAATATGAACGGGAATGGACAAATGGAGGTGCATTACATAAACACCGGCTTTCCTTACACGGTAACGGAAAGTTTTATGAACTTCTTTGAAGGTCTCACACATGTACCAATAACTTATGGCCATTCTCTACCAATACATGATCAGGTATTTTTCTTTCCATATCTAGACAATCATGCCCCATTAGCTTGTTCATGCGTTTGGCGGTGGTGGTATTGTCCATGCTGTTCCTAAATAGATGGAGGGTGTGGGTTGTCATGCTGATGCATTTTTTTTCCTTTCCCCATTTAACATTGAGAAATAAATTCTTTATTCATAAATGTCATGTGAGTATGGCAGCTAAAATGGTTTTAAAGAAAGAAAAATAAGAAAACAAAGAGAGAGAAATTTTTTTTGTGAACTCACTATATTTGATGCAGTAAGGGTGCCAATGAAACTAATGGAGGTTCGAGTTTTCCTGTATTTCTTGCCCGTTTATTGTTATTGAAAATGTTGATTTGGAATTCTTTTTTAAATGTGTTGATCAACGACTCTGATAGAAATTACTTTTGTGTGAAAAGGCAAATGGTTCTGAACAGAATAAAATAAATATTTTCCTCTTCAAAGTTAATTTCTGCATCATGATGAAATCTTATGTCTTTTTCTCTCTGTCCAGGAAAGTGCATACTGGTCAACGAATATGAGTTCCTATAAATTTGGATTGTCCGGCCCAGGGAGTAGTTACTATGGTCCTTGTGAGGTAAATGAACATTTACCAAGAACGGAGGTCAGTAGGAGTGTCTGGGAATATCCTTTGACAATGAATCGAGAGCATGCATTTGCAGACTCACAGTCTGAAGGAGATGCAATCATGGGTGTACATTCTATTCCTGAAGAATGTTAGTTTAAGAGATGCTGTTTTGTCCTTTACTTAAGTTGATCTTTTCTTCAATTTTAATAAGCATTAATCATAAATTACCATAGTTACTTTCATGATCTAATAAACATTCATTTCTTTATTCTTGCAGGCAGTCCAACACATCATAATAGTAATAGTTCTCAGGTAGGAAGCTTGCTTGCTAATGCAGCTTTATGTTTTTGTGATTGCTTCTCATTGGTGTCAGTTTATACTTGGGTAATACATATAGGTTTAAGAAGTTGCACATTACTCTGTGCATATAACCTCAGTCAAACATGCAGAATATTAAAAACATATTGTGCATGAAGTAATCCAAAGAAGCAATTGAAATCATCATGTCTTTATACGTTGAGTTGCTTTCAGAATTTTGCTCTTTTTCTATCCTAATAATTTGGTTTTCTGGAATGACTCTCCGTACTCTCAAATATGGTACACATCTACGAACTTTGTTAAATCCTGATTGAAATCTAGAATTTTGCCCATAATTGGGTCAAAGTCCCTGCATTTCCCCCTCCATAATTCTGGTATTTAGTTGGCTAGAAATAGATGACTGTTGGATTTTACAATAGAGGGGATTAAAGGTTAAGTAGAGAGGGTGGAAGTGTAGCCCATATGGGCAATGGGCCTTTAGTGGTTGGGGTTCTGGATCATCCCAAATACCCTTCTGGCTATTATGAGCTAACATCACTAATTCCCTCCCTCCCTCCCCCACACCCCACCCCAACCCCCCGCGGCAGCATTACCATTCAAATTCATCTAAGTTTCTCTGCATGTTCTCTTCCTATGGATGTCATTGGAACCCTCATCTACGCAGTCATTTTTTCTTAGCATCTTCCTTCTCTTCCTCTGTAATACTTCTACTGTTATTCCACATTAATAATCATATTCCTATAAATTTCTGTTGTTTTCGTTAGAATCTTATGTACTTCCAATTGCAATTGATAATGTTAGGGGTAGAATCTGCACGTTCCTGATACTAAAAACTCATTAAACATTTATCTTTCATGTATGTTGTTGCAGGTCACATGGCAAGACAGTGTTGATCCTGATAACATGACTTATGAGGTTGCTATAAATAGCCCTATCATTATAGTTACAACGTGGTATATTTGCATTCTTTTTAACCAAAGCAATATATCTTCTTTTTTTTGGATGGGTTGGGTGGTTTTATTTTTTTTTGGCCGCGCGGGGGGGGGGGGGGGGGGGGGGGGTGGGGTTGCTGGTGGATCGCTTCCTTCTATTTTTATCAAGCAGTAGATCAATGTTACTGGGGCTTAGCTTTACCGGATGAACTAAAATCACTCCTCTGTTCCCAATACACTTCCTATATTTTCGTGTGCGCACACACCAAACAAGTGAAAGCTTTTGCATTAAACTAATTGTGTCTCAAAAGATCTGTCCTTCTACTTTAACATAATGCAATAAATGGAGGAGACAGTAATATTCATGACATTTTGAATGAGATTGAGACACATAGCAAAAAAAAAAAAGAATGAGATTGAGACAATTTGTGTTTTAAGAACAGTCCAAATCCAAGGAATGAATTAATTGTTTTTCGTTCTTTGTAACTGAGCCTATATGATATATACATTCAGCTTTATGAGTAGTCCTCCTCATTACTTTCTTGAGTCATCATTTTGTAGCTCATCTCCCATGTGGAACAAATGATAAACAATTGCCTATCATTTTACAAAAGCCAATTTATATGGTAAGGAATTACCTATTTAATCCTAGGGTTGGTTTCAAGAGTTAGAAGCATTCGCTGGCTGTAAAGATTTGCAGAAGTCTCCAAAACATGTCGGGTTTATGATTGAAAATTTTGAACTAGTTTTAAAATGAGGTTGTGTGATTAGCATTGAAACTGTGTTGGTACTTTGGATGTCGGTGTTTCTTTAGTAGGATAATTATTAGGAAGTCATAATTGCAGCACATCAATTGTTCTGTTTTGCAGGAACTACTTGACTTAGGTGAGGCAGTTGGAACTCAAAGTCGGGGTCTTTCACAAGAACTTATTAGTTTGCTTCCAACTTCGAAGTACAAATTCAAAAATTTCTTCTCAACAAAGAAATCTGGAGAGAGGTAATTCTGGTCTATAGATGCTTTGTTTACTAATGCCAATTGTCTTCATCCCTTTCTGCTCTAAATATTATCTGCCTTCAAATGTTTCTAACCAGAAGTTTCATAAATTCAGGTGACAGATAAATAGCTTTCTGTCATCTGCCTCTAATTTATATGCAGTCCAAAGTCTTTGTTTTAGTATGTTTATCTAACCAAAACAAGCCTTTTCTGTTTTACTAAAAAATTACTTGCAAATAAGTGTTGAAGAAGTTGTACTGGTTTGTACATAGCAAATAATTTTCAAGTTTGATATTAACCACAGCATGAAACATGCAACATCCTGCTTGCTTGACTGGCATGGTGGCTGCTGCAATGATGGCAATCTGTGATGAACTTTGTTTTACTAAGAGATTTACTGGTTAAATGTGAGGTATAGTCATTCTTGTGCCATGTCCAGCATCCATGGGTTATGCATTTGCAAAATTGCTTCAGCTGCTACGAAGGTGTTTTAGTGATAAGGAGGAGGTCATCAGTTGCATCTCACGGTTGTGCCTCTGTTTGTGATGCCATATGTTTCTTTCACCTCATTCATTTAGTAATTTGTTGTATAGATTGGAGGTTTTGTTGCAACTTCCAGAAGTTTTTACCAAATGCAATGTTTTCCTTTTTCATTAGATGTTCATCTGTTCATAATGGTATTGTTTGTGAGCCAGATGTGTGATATGCCAGATGAGGTACAAAAGGGGTGATCGGCAGATAAAATTGCCGTGCAAGCATGCTTACCATAGCGTATGCATCACCAGATGGCTTAGCATTAACAAGGTCGGTCAATGGTTTCCATGAAAGCTGAAAGTTATTAAGAATTGTAGATGTGCATTATTTAGGCCTATCCTGATCTTAGCTACCGTGTTATTGCCAGATATGCCCAGTTTGCAACACAGAGGTATTTGGTGAGGAAAATCAAAGCGTTGACGGCATCCACTGACCAAATCATTGAAAGAACTGAGTGTTTTCTGCTCCATCAATTTCACTTTTCCCTTGTTACTAATTTCTTTCCCTTTTTTTTTTTTAAAAAAAAAATTTTTGGGTGGGGGGTATGCTCGGGCTTGTTATGGAGTATAGGGACTTCCTCGTTCATCATACAGGCTTTGTTCAGCTGAAAAACCTTATAATTTTAGCTTTTGTATAACCATAACCACAACCATATAGTGGAGAATTGCTATTTGAATTAGTCTTTCTTTAGTTGTTGGGAGTTTGAATTGGGTCAGATCTTCTTTGCATGTGATAGTGAACATTATGGATTTCATGGGCGTTGAGACTGAACACTCACGTGGAATTAATGGAGAGAGAGAGAGAGAATATGAGGGAATTACCGAGCCTAGTCCATGAGATTGTGCCTGCGGGACAGAGATCTCCTAGAGTTTGGTCAAGAGCTCTAGTCTCAGTGAGTGATAGAGATATACCACTTTCAGAATATTTGTTAAGCTTACTCCAGCAATTCATATCTAGTTCGTTATGTTTAAAACAAAAATTAACTAGTCAGCTTATACAGTCAATACCCATAAGCAAGGCCCCAATCTGGATATGCATGCGGATCGTCTAACATCTAAAAACTACTCAAAACACCAATACTTTTTAATTTCTATTTCATACTTTTTCATCTAATCATCAGTAATTATTAAAACTTTTTCAAATTTTTATATAAAACATAAAAAATAATTTAACTTTTTAAAATTACAAAACAAAAATTGAGTAATTCTACATACAACCGTGAAGTGCATAACCGCCGCGTAATCGCTTTGAAAAAGAGTGAGATCCACTATTAAAAAATTAATTTTTTTCATGTGGGTCCCATATTTTATTCATTTTTTTCAAAGCGATTACGCGGCAGTTACGTAATTCATGGTTGTAAGTATCTTTTCTCTTTTTCAAAATTCAATAAAAATCTTAATTCAAACTATTTCACTACTATTCATAAAATATCTCATTATTATTCACAGATTTTTCATCTATCTGACCATCCAAACAATATAGAAATCACATCTGGCGCATGATAGAAGATAGAGTAATGTTACATACAGTCGTGAAATGCGCAAATGCCGTGCAGTCGCTTTGAAAAAAGTGGGGTCCACTATTAAAAAATTAATTTCTTTTCATGTGGATCCCATATTTATTTACTTTTTTCAAAGTCACTGCACACTCACGACTGCATGTATCATTTCTCTATAAGATAAGTGATAAACACACATACGGATTATATAAAAATAAATTTATAAATTAAATTGGGCGGAAACCGGATGGACACACGTGGTCTTGGCTACCCCGAGTACATTTGAGATATGTAGATAAAATAGGTTAGAAACTACTTCAAGAAAGACCGCGAATGGTCTCGACTATTCCGAGTACATTCAAAGAAAAAATTATGAATAGTAGTGAAATAGTTTGAGTTAAGTATTTATTAGATTTTAGAAAAATGAGAGAGAAGAAATTAAATAAAAATTATTATAAAGTTAAAATATTTGAAGAATATAGTTTTTTAATATTATTTTTATTTAGAAATTTGAAAAAGTTAATTTTTTTATTTTTTATTCGAAAGTTTAAAAAAATTATAATTATTAATTTAAAAAAATTGTAATAATTATTTTAAAAAGATTGTAATAATTAATTTAAAAATATTTATATTTAAGCAATATTTGAAAAGAAGATAGATGATATTAGATAACATAAGAATTTTTATATAAAATCTTTTTCCAAACAAGCCCATATGGGTTTGAGAGTTTGTTCACTAAAAAATAATACAACCCAACGGTCAGAAGACTCAAAGAACCCCCACCCCCACCTTTAACGTTCATTATTTGCCTTGCCTCCTTCCACTAACCGTTACGTTTCCCCCAGTACTCTGTCCAAGACCCCGACTCTCTCTCTCTCTCTCTCTCTCCCCTCTGTGATGGAACCTGCGAAAATTGATTGGAAGAGAATAGAGTCTATATTTGTAGAGGACGAGCTGTACGAGCACTTAAACGCACCCAAGTGGGTAGATTTCTTGGCTCCCGACTATTCTGTGGACGACGACGCCTGGTTTTGCACACCCAGTAAGCTCTCCTTTCCTTCCTTCCTACCCTCTTAACCTTTTTTCTCCTTCACATTTTCCAGAGTATATTACTGTGAATAAGATTTAGTTTCAAAATTACACGAATTTCCTCTTTGTATACATGTTAGTATGCATATTTCGGAAAGATTGTCGGTGGTTTTTGCTCGGAACAGAAAGTTTTATAATATTGTCTTTGATTTTACAGATTGCAAGCATCCAAAGACAGCTGATGATTTTCTCAAGTCAACTCCATCTAAGGTTTTTTTATTCTTCTTTTTTTCCTTGGATTCTTTAATCTGATTTTTGTAGAAAATGTATGAAAAGAAAGTGGAAGATTGAAATCATGATCTTGGGTGATTCTTTATGCGGGGGACCTGAGAAAGAGGGATTAATCTTCATTTGGCTTATGAGGTTTGATTGAAGAGAACTTTTTTTAAAGCCTCTTCAGGAATTAACACAACAAAAGGAGAGGAGATCCAAGATTTCATTTCCTTTTCCTTTCTTTTACTCATTTCTCTGAGCAGAACTTCCATCTTTTAAAGCTGCCTGATTTCCTCACTCTTTTCTTTTTCTTCTTTTTGATTTTGGTGAAGATCACTAGCTCATCTAATCTTTCTGAATCTCTTCCAGTACGCGATCAGAATAGACGGTAATAACAAAAATCCTAGCTTTATCATAGTCCTAGCTGAATGGTAGTGTCTATAAAGTCATCTAAATGAATACTCTTATTTTTCTTTTTAATTTAGAGACGCAAAGTTGAAGAGAAGAGGGCTTACTCAATCTTCAATTTCTTCAACTAGCAATCCCAAATTCAATGAAGATGGCGAAAACCAGAACCCAAATTTATCCACTCCTCCAATTCATCAAGCCAAGTCCACGAAAGCAACAATTAAATCCGCTGCAGAGAAGAGAAAAATGACCGATGACGTGTCCCAGAACAATGAGGCACCGGAGCTGAAAAGTACCTTCTCGGCAAGGAACTTGTTAATGGGACGGGATATACTTAATCAGATTACAGAGATTTGCAATGAATTGAAGAGAATGGCAACAAGGGCGAGGGAGAGAGAGAACATTGAGAGTTTGAGTGTGGAGAAGAGACATGGGGGTGTAGAGGAAAAGGAGGTGAAAGAGTCATTTAAGGTTTTGGGGGAGGTGAATGGGAGGGAGAAAGAGAGGAAGCCCTTGCTTGAAGTGGGTAAAGAGAAATCTCTAGGAATGGGGGAAGGCAATGTGAAGGAGAAGCAGAGGAGGAAGAAGTAAGTCTATTTTCCCCTCTCTGTACTTTTTTACCTATGTGCATAACATAGACTATTTTGTTATGCTATGATGATTACGAGTGATTGAATTTTGATTATCATTTTTGCAGCAAAGCTGATGAGGCAGAGAGTGTTCCAATTTCTCTGGATTTGGATAGTGTAAAGCGTAAAAGGGATGAGACCCTGCTTCATATTCGAACAATTCCTCCCTCTCCTCAATGCTTTTCAGCTACTCGTGGATGGACCAAAACAACCGCTTCTAGGACTGCCAAATCCAGGCTGATGGTATTTATCTAGCCGCGTGCTGCTTTTCTTTTTGCATTAAATATAACAATGATAATCAAAATTCATTGTTATCTTCTCTTTTAGCTATCCCAATATAATATAATAGCAAACATGATAGAGATCTTTTAACTTTTGACCTCAAATGAAAAATATTCATCTGGACTCGTGAACAGTGAACTAATCCTCGAAAGGAACCTACTTTGGCTTGATATTGAGCTTAAACTTGAATACAGCTATATAGACGGTGACATATGACATATGAATCTAGGAAAAATCATTTGCAAGCAATTTTGTTCTGTCTCAGTTGGCTTTCGTCGCCGAGCCAGTGGTGCTGCCTCAATTATGATACTAGGATTAGAGACGCCCATTAACGCATGGGAGGACCTACCGTTGTGCAATAGTAATTCTACCTACTATGTCTTCGTGTTTACACGATATGTACTGGTATTAAAGATGCTTACTTATGTTTGCATTAAAGATATTACAACTTGGGTGACTTGAGGAGAGAGTGCACATTTGCAGAACGGCTTCTATGTTAGTCTGTTTTCTTACAGCTAAGAATTGCCGATTGTCCTGATTGACTTATCTTTTTATGGGGGGCTGCTGCACAGGAGAGGGGGGGAGTACTTCAAGAGGTGGATCAAAATAAGGGGGTAAAAAAAGAAGGATCGGCAGAGAAAGGGCGTGGGTCTGTTGTCGACAGAAGAGAAGCAAGAACCTTGGATGTATTTTGGTTCCTCAAGCCTTGCGCATTGTCAAACTAATTGGTTGATTTTTTTATTATTTTTATTTTTATTTATTCTTTTACATCTCCCATGCATAGGATTATCACCATTGCTTTTAGTCTCTCTTCTTGATTCATTTGGTGCTGATAAAAGCAGCTGTAATTAAGCACTCAATAATTGTACTCAATATCATTAGTCATCAATAAAATGTTGTAGTTTACACTTTACACCTCAATTTCTATGAGAAAAACTTTGATTGTTAGCCAAGGAAAATGACTTGGACCAAACGGTGTTCGGATTAATCTTTCTTCTATTCCAATGGGAAGAAGAAAGTTCCTGGAGGAAGAAGAATCATGAAAGATAAGATAAGAGACCAACAATCTCAAGTCATTGTAATATATGCCGAGATAGATTGGGGTACAAAAACAAAATTTCCCTCTACTTCTTGTCAAATTAACACCTTGGTTTTGTTCTTTTTCTTCAAATTTCCAATTTCCAGGGACATATTAGCATTACCGTTTGTAAGACCGTCCTTCGCCAAAAGTCCAAAGCAAAGACCTTGAATGCTTCTTTAAATTCCCAGTCCTTTTTCCTTTCTGCTTGGATATATACAGAACAAGTACTGGATTTGTCAATTTGTCAGATAGTGACGCATAACCATTTGGGGACGGCAAAGATAGCAACAAGGACAAACCGTCAAACTCTGCAAACCTAATCCAGATAAACATCAAAACCCACTTTCTTCAAGCTTCATCCTTGGTGTGTTGTGCTTTTATTTTTCCCTGTTAATTCAATAATTGAATATTTTAAAACAAAAGAACCTGACGAGGATATATTTATTGTTTTTGAAAGATATACCCGAATTATATATAAATGTAGGCAAGTGTATATCAGTAATCATGTCGCAAACTCAAAACCAATCCTACATTTCTAAATTCTGTCTCATCAGTCATTACACAGATCATCTAACATATACCTACATTCCAATTTCTTGTATCCCATAAACGCCAAAAGATCAATGTTGAAGGAAAGAAGAAAAGCCAAAAAAAAAAAAAAAAAAAAGAACAGAAAAGAAAATAGCATATTTATCCTCCTCGTACTGCGCTGAAGTAGTAGTACTCACACATTCACAAACAGAAATTTTATGATTTTTCAACATGATCCTGCAACGAAAGAGCCACGGCAGCAGCCGAAGAAACACAACTTTTCACAAAATTATAACAACCTAAGTCGATATAAAAATGAAAAAAGATGAAACTAAAAATCCCTTCATTAACATAGGAGTCTGATCGGAGAAAACCAAAATCTACCTCATATTGCTGCAAAGCACACAATCCAAGAGCCTAGACCAAACAACACGTGCCCTTGGATAAATCCTGTTGGTATATATTCTTGACTCCCTCAGTAGATCTTCCATGGTCTCTACAAAGAAGTTTAAGCTTCTAATAGGAGGAACATATAGAGTTAGAGGAACAGCGGAGAAAGCCAGTGTAAAGAACAACTGCAACACCATCTTAGCTATTTTGGGAGACGAGTAGCTTGATGTTTGATACGAGTCACAGAGAGAGAGAGAGAGAGGGAGAGAGAGCCAAGGAAATAGTTCTAAAGAGAGTTCTGGAAATAGGAATAAATTGAATTGGATGCAGATGGAGATGTTTAACAGGTGAGTCGGTGGTTTGGGGGCCATCACTGATCATGCCATGTGTCTGCTCTGCATGATATAACCAGCTAAGAAAAAGTAAGAGATGTGAGTCATGTGACTGTGAGGGAGGGGCGCTGGGGTTTAATAAAAGGATGATGGCTTACTACTCTCTTATCATTTATTTACTGTTCTTTTTATTCTTTTAATTTTTTTTAAATTTTTTCTACTTAATTAAGAAATCACTATTAATGAAATATATATATATATATATATTTTTAAATTTCTTAATAATTAAGAATGTTAAAAAACTATTAAAAGAAAATAATAATAAAATAAAAATTTTAAATATATTATATAGTAGTAAAAAAGTGATAAGAGGGTAATAAGCCTATTATTATCCTTTAAAAAAATCCCAACAAAAGGAAAATAAATAAAAAATAAAAAATTATCATTAAAGTCGTACTCACTATGATATATAATTCTACTCATAATTATTAGATTACTCTTTTATCACATCAATACCTTAGATTAGATGATGGGTCCATTGCTTTTGTTTCAGCAAAAAATCTACATTAAATTTCTATAAACGCATTAGTGGTCTAGTTGGAGTATGTCTAGGCCCGGGTTGAATGAATCAAAGGAGTGGTCTATTAACCGTAGAAATTGTAATTAATATAATTAGTTAACAGTGTATTAAGTTTCAACATATAATACATACAGAAACTTTTCTCATGTTCTTGAGTTTTTCTTTTATCATGGTATCAGATTAACTTTTAAAATGATGGATTCTTCCTCTCAATCCCCCACTGTTTCTCCCGCTCCTGCTGTTCTCCACAGAGAGGACATTTCCAGTCCTTATTTTCTTCACCACGGTGATAATCCCGGTTCCATTCTCGTTACACAGCCTCTTACAGGAGAAAATTATCATACCTGGAGTCGCTCAATGATGATGGCGTTAACAGCTAAGAACAAGGTTGGATTTGTCAATGGTACTATTTCTTCACCCTCTGATTCTGCTGATCTTTTATTCACTGCTTGGAATCGTTGCAATAGCATGATTCTTTCTTGGATCTTGAACTCCATATCCAAAGAAATTGCTTCTAGTGTAATCTATGCCAGTTCTGCATTTGAGATGTGGCATGACTTGAAAGAACGTTTCAGTAAACGTAATGGCCTATGGATTTTTCATCTACAACATGCTATTTCTTCCCTATGTCAAGATAGCTCATCTGTGAGTGTTTATTACACTAGTCTAAAGGCACTTTGGGATGAACTCCAAAACTATTGTCCATTTCCTAATTGTACTTGTGGTGCTTTAAACACTTTGATTTCATATCAACAACAGCAATGTGTCCTTCAATTCTTGATGGGATTAAATGATAGTTTCTCGCATGTACGTGGTCAAATTCTGTTGATTGATCCACTACCACCTATCAACAAAGTGTTTTCTCTTGTGCTGCAAGAACAAAGTCAAAGAACAATAGGATCTTCAAATTTCTCTTCTGCTGGACCCACGGCTCTCCTAGCAAAGGCTGATCCATCACGTTTTACTAAACCATATGTAAAGAAGGACAGGCCTCTTTGTTCTCACTATGGAATTCTTGGCCATGTTGTTGACAGATGCTATAAACTCCATGGCTATCCTCCTGGTTTTCGCACCAAACAGAAAATTGCAGTTGCCAACCATATCTTTTCTTCCAATGTTGATCCAACACCATATGAACCAATGCCTCAATTGCCATTTACATCAGAACAATGCACTCAGCTTCTTGCTCTTCTTAACTCAAAATCAAATTCTGATTCACTTACTTCCACATCTCAAACACCTCAAGTTGCTACTATAATTTCTAATCCTTTTTCTTCTCAACACATGTCAGGTAACATTTCTAATATTCTATCAGTTTCAGTTCAGTCTTTCAATACTAGTTCCTGGATTCTTGATACCGGGGCTACAGATCATATTGTTTCATCCACTTCGTATTTTACCTCCATGGTTTCAGTCACCAACACTTATGTTCATTTGCCAAATGGCATAAATGTTTTGGTTTCACACAAGGGCACTATAAATCTCACTCAATCCCTTGTTCTTCATGATGTCATTTGTGTTCCTAATTTTAACTTCAATCTCATTTCCGTAAGCAAGCTCACTTCTACACTTTCTTGTATATTTCTTTTCTCATCTAGTTTCTGCTATATCCAGGACCCCATTTGCTGGAAGACGATTGGCACAGCTAAGAAACAAGATGGCCTATACATCTTACAACAAGTCATTGCAAGACCAGAATCTTCTCATAGAACATATGCTACAGCTTTTCCTGTAATAAATTCCTCTTTTCATTTTCCTGTTATCAATAATAATGTTGAACTGTAGCACTTTCGTTTAGGCCATCCTGCTTTCCAGAATTTAACTTTCTTACAGAATATTCAAGTTGTACCAACTATCACTTCTACATGTAATACAAATCATCCTTGTATTGTATGTCCTCTTGCCAAGCAAAAACATTTGCCATTTCCACACAGTTCCAATGTTTCAGAATTTCCTTTTCAAATGGTTCATTCAGACATTTGGAGACCTTTTTCATCTCCAACTATTGAAGGTTATAGATATTTTCTAACCTTTGTTGATGACTTCTCACGGGCTTGTTGGATATTTCTTATGAAATCTAAATCCCACACTCGTCTCTTGATTCAGTCCTTTTTTAATCTGGTAGAAACTCAATTCAATACAAAAATTAAAATATTTCGTACTGATAATGGTCTTGAGTTTGCCATGACTGAATTTTATGCATCAAAGGGTGTTATTCATCAAACCAGTTGCGTTGACACACCTCAACAAAATTATGTTGTGGAACGTAAACATCAACACTTGCTTAATATTGCTCGTGCTCTCAGATTTCAGTCCAATCTACCTTTATCTTATTGGGGAGACTGTGTTTTAACAGCTGCCTATCTCATTAACAGATTACCTTCTCCTGTATTGAATAATAAAACTCCTCATGAACTTCTCTTCAACCAAACACCTTCTTACAATCATTTACGTGTATTTGATTGTCTTTGTTTTGCATCCACATTGGCTTCTCATCGTTCAAAGTTTGATCCTCGAGCTAGACGATGTGTGTTCATTGGTTATCCTTTCAGTATTAAAGGCTATAAACTTCTTGATTTAGACACCTTTGATATCTTTATATCTCGTGATGTTCATTTTCATGAACACATTTTTCCTTTTCATTCCTTTTCAGATCATAAATCTTCTTACTCTAATCAATTTCCCAATGTTGTCTTACCTCACAATATTTCTGATCATGATTTTCATAACTCATCTTTTGCTGAACCCATTATTCCTCAAACACAAATCTCTTCTGTTGATATTCCACCATCCAATAATCTACAGCCTTCCATTGATCATTTACCTACTTTCAGAAAATCATCTCGACCCAGAAAAATCCCTGGATACTTGCATGACTATCATTGTCATATGGTCTCTTCTTCCATGTCTATGCCTAATCAGTCTTCTCACAGCAAAGGTTTAGGTAAGCCATACGACATCTCTCATCATCTCTCTTATTCTAAACTATCATCATTTCATAAAAAATTTGTTTTATCCATTTCTATTCATTCTGAACCCAAATTCTTCCACCAAGCCATTAAAATTCCTCAATGGCGTGAGGCTATGGATGCTGAAATATTAGCATTGGAGAAAAATAAAACTTGGGTGTTAACTCATCTGCCTGCTGGTAAGACTGCCATAGGATGTAAGTGGGTTTATCGTATCAAATTTAAATATAATGAGACTATTGAAAGATACAAAGCTAGACTAGTTGCAAAAGGGTATACACAACAAGAAGGCTTGGACTACTTAGAAACTTTCTCACCAGTCGCTAAAATGGTAACTGTTAGATGCTTACTTTCATTGGCTGCTATGAATGGTTGGTATCTAATTCAATTGGATGTTAATAACGCTTTCTTACATGGTGAACTCAATGAGGAAGTGTACATGTCTTTGCCACCTGGATTTGGTTCTAAGGGGGAGTCTCGGGTATGCAAATTGCAAAAATCCCTCTATGGCTTGAAACAAGCCTCTCGACAATGGTTTTCTAAATTTTCTTCTTGTCTTCTCAAGCATGGTTTTGTTCAATCAAAATCGGACTATTCCCTATTTACAAGACTACAAGGAGATTCTTTCATTGCATTGTTAGTGTATGTCGATGACATCTTAATTGCAAGCAACAATGAAGAATATGTTTCTGCTTTCAAAACATTGCTGCACAATTAGTTTCAGCTCAAAGATCTTGGACATTTAAAATTTTTTCTTGGATTAGAGGTGGCTCGTTCAGCCAAGGGAATTTCCTTATGTCAAAGGAAATATGCATTGGATATTTTGGAAGATACTGGTTTCTTGGGTGCTAAGCCTGTTTCTTCACCTATGGAACAACACCTAAAACTTAGTAAATCTGAAGGTTCTTTGCTTCCTGATCCATCTGTATATAAAAGATTAATTGGAAGATTGCTGTATTTGACACTCACACGTCCAGATATCACATTTTCTGTGCATGCTCTTAGTCAGTACTTGGCAGCTCCTCGTGAACCTCATCTTCATGCAGCACATCGAGTCCTTCAGTACATCAAAGCTTCTCCTGGACAGGGTTTGTTTTTTTTTTCTGCAACATCTACTCCTCATCTTAAGGCTTTTGCTGATGCCGATTGGGCTTCATGCCCTGATACTAGAAGATCCATTACTGGATTTTGTGTTTTTCTTGGAGAATCTCTTATCTCATGGAAGTCCAAGAAACAACAAACCATAACAAGATCTTCTGCAGAAGCCGAATATCGCTCCATGGCTGCGGCTGTTTGTGAGTTAACATGGATTAAAAACTTGCTTCAAGATCTTTGTACTCCACATTCAAAACCTGCATTACTCTTCTGTGATAATAAAGCTGCACTCCATATTGCAGCAAATCCTGTGTTTCATGAACGTACAAAACATATTGAACTAGATTGTCATCTTGTTCGTGATCAACTACAAGCTGGGCTCATTCGCACTCTACATGTTTCATCTGCTCATCAACTTGCAAATTTGCTCACTAAGCCTTTAGCTTTTAGTTCATTTTCAGTTTTGTTGTCCAAGATGGGTATCATTGATATTCACTCTCCATCTTGAGGGGGAGTATTAATCGTAGAAATTGTAATTAATATAATTAGTTAACAGTAGAGGAGTTAGTTAGCTAGTTAGTTATTTCTCTGTATTTCTTACTTTCCCGCTTCTGTTCAAAGTGTGTATAAAAACAGAGTCTCGGGTATTAAGTTTCAACATATAATACATACAGAAACTTTTCTCATGTTCTTGAGTTTTTCTTTTATCATGGTCTACAAAAGTCAGTAACTATAAATAGATAGGGCTCATCAGGCACAGAACAGAACAGAACATGGGAACTATTCATTAAATATTATAGTCACACTTATTAGCATTTGATACGGTATGGTTTAATAATCTAAAAATGCTAAAATTAATGAATAAAACTACTATGCCCACTCTATTTGACACATCTATTTGACAGCTTGTCTTTTTTTATTTTTTTTATTATTATTTTTTACTTAGTGATTAAAGAAATAATTTTAAATGTATTGATATATATTTTTTATTTTTTAAATGTATTTAAAAAGATGGAACGGTAGAGTAGCCGCACCCAAAATTAATTATTCATAGATTGACGTGTCATATGACATGGCAGGCTATGTCAGTAAGTCAGTCAACTTTGACCACTTACTGTTTAATATTGACGTGGCATGTTGATCAGTCAGCATTTTCCTAAGAATTATGCAAGAATATCTTTTTATTTCTCTCTAAAACCTAAAACAAATAAATTATAAATCAAGCATACATGAAAATACCCCTCAAAATAGCAAAAGAAGAATCCATCAATAATCATAATCAGACAAGGAATAAATTTAAGGACAATGCTACAGCCCCGCTGGGTGTAGTATTGTTTTGCATGTATTTTTTTTAAGTTATTTTTATATAAATTTTTTAATACTTTTAAATATTTAAAAAATAAATAAATTTAAAACATCGTTAAAAAACATTTCCTTGATCAGAAAGTAAAAAAAAAATATTAAAAAATATTTTTTATGATTTTTTATTTTATTTCGTGATTAAGAAAATATTTTTTTAATAATATTATGATTTTTTTTATTTTTTTAAAATATTTAAAATTGTTAAAAAAATTTATATAAAAAAAACTTAAAAAACCATATAGAAATACACTTATTAAACCCTAAGAGAGCTCCCAGCGAGAGATCTATTATTTTCCTAAATTTAATAATCTTGAGTGCTTCAAAAGAAGGAAGGTGGACAGAAAGACGCTTGGAAGCAAATTATGATAGCTTAATTATTAAGAGAAATGATAGTTATAGTCGTGATTGCGTAAGTGCCGTATAATCATTTTGAAAAAAAAAATAAATAAATATGGGATCCACATAAAAAGATATTAATTTTTTAATAATAAATCTCATTCTTTTTTAAAACGATTGCATATTCCTTACGTACTCAACGACTGTATATAATATTACTTAATTATTAATGCCAACACGACAAAGGACAAAAGCCATTCATTGCTGACGCAATCAATAATGGAGAGATCCGGTTTAATAATGTTATATATATAATGCACTACTTAATACTTATGACTAGGGATGTAAATTTAAATCGGAAAATCAGTCCGGACCGGACCAAACCGGACCGGTTAGTCCGGTTTTGAACCGGTCCGGTCCGGAACCGGTCCCTATTTTATGAAAATCGGCCGGTTCCAGTCTGGTTCTAGTTCCATAGTTTTCAGGACCGGACCGGACCGGACCGAACCGGACCGGTTGGAAAAAAAAATATAAAAATTAATTTTATATATTATACAAAATATATATATATAATATATAATTATATGTTAAATTTTTATATATAATATATATAATTATATATCATATATGAAAAAATTTCATATTATAATTTATAAATAATAACATAAAATGTTAATCTTAAATATGAACATTTGTAATTTATTTGATCATATGTTATTAATATAATTATATATAAGATAATGTTGTTATAATTTATAAAATAAAAGTTTAATCTTAAAAATGAAAATTTAATTGATCATATGCTTTAAGCATAATATATATATTAAATTTTTAATAACATTTTATAATAAGAATTAACACTTTATTATTTGTTTTTTACATTTAAAAAAAAAATTGAAAAACCGGACCGGACCGGACCGGAAACCAGTAAAACCGGAGGTACCGGTTTAGGAGGGTAATCGGGGCGTAATCGGTTTTGAAAAATACAAAACCGGTACATACCGGTTCGGTCCTAGATTTTGTCCAAGACCGGACCGGTTACACTCCTACTTATGACTCTTTGAGTGTGTACGCAAAAGTATCCGTAGAAAGGGGGAGAGGCGGGGTTTGAAATTTGAATATGGCGGTGGGTCCCAAAGGTTAACGTGGACAGGTGGCCAAAGTGGACTGACCACGTAGATTTTTTCTTATATGTATATAAAGTCCGAAGGAAACAAATGGGGGAAGATACTTGTACGTTTGGTATAGTCAGTTCTTGGCAACCGGGGATGGGGAACCACGGGAATTTATTAACATCTTTCCATAGATAGGAATCGGCAACTGCTAGAGACGAAGAACTCTCAAGAGTTGGTGAGAACTGCTTCCTTATGTGACAGAATTAAGATTCAAGAAAAATCCAGATACTCGAACCTTTAATTTTTCTGTTTGAGTGACCAATCAGATCTTGAAATTAGAGCAAGAAAACCAAGTGTGAATGTGAAAGAGACCAAGAAAGTGAGGGAATTAAAGTGGAAAGACAAGCGAGGCTAAGAGTTTACTTACAATCGAAAATGGGAGATCTCAGATGGGTCTTGACAGAGATGAGTTTTGATTTAAGAGAGTATTTGTTCCTTGTAGATATTAATGTAATTTGTATACAAGGCAGTGTTTCAGAGCATGTTTTCGACCTCTTGATGTAAGGCACCTATGTTTCAGAGCGAGTTTGCTTATCCTCTTTTACTTTGGTGGTTTAGTATCAATCAGGTCTGGAGTGAAGAAGACAAAGGAATGGAGAAGACGAAGGGAAGGAGTTGGCTTCGTGAAGAAGATGTGGGTGCAACGGTACGTTTCATCTCCACATGCACACAATATTTTTCTGGTATGGTTGGGGGTGAAGGCTTTCTTTCTTTAGCTTCCAAATAAAATAAAACAAAAATAAACCATTGGGTGGGGCGTGGGGACTCTTTTGTCAAAATAATAATAATAATAATAATTAACACATAGACTAACATACCTCTGTTTCTTTTACAGTGTGCATGTGACACCAAAATACTTTTATGCCATGTTTGTTTTGGGAATCCGCACGTACGGACTGTTTTATTTATTTATTTTTATCAGAATTATTATGCATTAGTTATTATTCACTTTTCTATCCTACACTTATAATTTTTTCATAAGATGTGAAGTATGAGATGTTGACTAGTAGCTGATGAGAGTTTTTTTATTATTATTTATTTATCTATATTTATTTGTTTTGAAAGATTGTTGGAGATAGATTTAACAAATATATTGAATAACTTCTTTGATTATACAGTTGATATAAGATAAAAATTGAAAGTTAAAAAAAATGAATTATTTATTATATTTTATGTAAGAATTTAAAAAAATTATAATAATTATATGAAATAAAATGAGATTAAATCTAATTATTTGGTGGGAGTGAAAAACTCTTTTAATGTTAACAAACTATTTTTTTATTATTTATAAATTTTTTTATTTCATCTCAATATTTAAACGAGTTACAAGAAGTACTACTCAACAAAGGTAAGTGGTTAATAAGAATCATTGCGTTATGAAAAGCACTTTTTTATTTTTTATTCAATTAGTAAAACATATATGCTAGCTTTACGTAGAGGTGGTATAAACAAATCCCATAATATATGAAGAGGAGGAAGTTTCCTTGGTCCCTTCATTTTTTTATTTTCCATTTAAAAGATGCTCCTCTTTCTTTCATTATTCATTGCTCAACAACTCGAATAGTATATATTGAGACCCCGCATCTTATACATTTCCCTTCCTCTTTTTCTTTCCCTCTAAAATGAATCTAATGCCAATGCTTTAAAGGCTTTCCCTTTTTCATTCAAAAGACGCTCTCGCTCAATTCAAATGAGAAAAGCTCCAAACAGTTGCGTGATATTTTCCCCTTTACACCGACTAATAAGATCTCAACATATATGAGATTTATGTATCTTATAGTGTGGGTTAATTTATTGAATTGCAAACTCTCCTCCTACACCCTCTTTTCTTTCTCCTCTTCCTTTTTTCCATTTTTCTTAACTCCCGAGCGCCCTCTTCTGATTCTCCTCTCCCCTTTTTCTGGCTGCAAATTTGTGTTGGTTTTTTCACTTTGTTTTGCTTTGTGTGTTGGCTGCAAAGTTTATATGTCCTCGTACGCACCTTTCCCACGAACCCCCTTCACCTGCTACGCGACTCCTCTTCCATGTCTAAGTCGTGTAACAGTTGGGTTGTTTCTTTTGCAATAGCAAACTTTTTTTGGCCGTAAATTTGAGTTGTTATTTGCACCGGGTTGTACACTTTCTTTTGGCCGCAAATTTGAGTTATTTTTTGCATTGGGTTGCATTTTTTTCTGCTGGGTTGTTTCTTTTGCAATGGCAGACTTTTTTGTTGGCTGCATGTGTTGTTTTTGCAGTACATGAGAGAGAGAGATAGGGTCAGGGTGGGGTGAGCAGGCGAACGAGGGTGGGGGGAGGATGAGAGAGAGAGGGGAAGAGATTAGACACGCAAAAAAGAAAATAACATGATTAGCTGCATGTAGATATATTGTTTACTTTGCTGCAACTCATACGTGTGAACTCCTCGTTCGCAAGTATAAATCTGAGTACCTCAATTGACCGGCTGGTAGTGTCTCCCAATTCAGATATATTCAGAAGGCATTGGCCATGTAGCTTCTCTTACCTAAGAAATACGCATTAAGAGGTCACAGAGTATTATTGAAAGAGTATTGATACACACAACATAATAATATTTGTAATATAAGGGTATTTTTGTAAATTTTTAGTTTTATAAAATATTTTACAAAATTATTCCTCATTTAAATGTGTTGTAAAAAATATTGTATATAAATCATTTTTTAAAGTAATGTTATTTTTATAAAGTGTTTTACAAAATTATCTCTCATTTAATACGTTGTTGTAAAATATATTGTAGAAAATGTTGTGTATAAATCATTTTCTTTATCGAAATCCATTCATCCAAAAATACGTCGAAAGGATTACAATTTTCTCTTATATTTTTTCAAAAACATTTTATTTTCTTTACAAATATCCTTTAAGCAGTAAAAAAATTTAAGGAAAAATAAAAGTATGTTCTTGCCTGCCAGACGAGACGTAGACAGTGGACTCGATCAACTATTTTCACATGAAAATATATCTAAAACATTTTTTCTTTTTAATTTTGAAGAACTCGAAAAGTGTTCGTAACCAAAAATACTAAAATTATATCTTATAAGTGATAAACCCGCAACGTTCTGTACAGTATCCATGAAGGGTCGGAGGAGACTAATTTAAATATAGAGTAATATTAGAGAGAAGTCATTATAGCAGTGCACACTTTACACTCACTGCATAGCTGCTTTTAGTTAATTGTTCACAATACTCACTTAGAGAGATGTGTGGTCTAAATGATGCAACATCATATGTGTAAAATGAATACTCCAAATAATAAATTCTATCTATATTTATTCTTAAATATAATATAAAAAGTTAGAGAAATTCTTGATATCAACCGGTTGTTGGGTGCACACCCGTCACCCTCACACCTCATGAGGCAGACCGGGTTCATTAAAAGTGAACTGGTCCTATACTACCCAACCCCCTGGTCCCGAGCCCCTCTCCCCGGTCCCCTCCTTTCCTGGTTTTCCATGATTGCCTAGAACAAGAATGGTTTCGATGGGAAGAGAATGAAAAAAAAGAAAACCCTCACACGTCAGGTGTGGTACCAGTAACAGTTGCTGATCATAGAAGAACACAAAAAGTTAAAGAGGGACTCGCATGATATTGAGAAGGCCAATCAACAAATGAAGACAGGTTGGTTGGAGAGCTTCTTACAAAGCATGCATTTTAAAAACACCCACGTTAATTAAGTATGCTATATTATATACAGGCCCCCCTTTTTTTAATTAAGTGCTATTAAAGTGTAGCACTACTCCAGTCTACTCTACTCTTTTTAATTAAGAAAAATAAAACTAATTTTAATTCTCCATGACGGCTGTCGTAATTGGAAAGTGGCGCGACGAATTAAATATGCTTTTCACAAAAAACAGAAAGAAATAATTTGAAAATTACCAATGTTGTCAATAATGCAGGAAGTACCCAAAAAAATAAATGAATAAATAAATCCCCCAATCATGGAAGAGGGAGAGCCTTGAGACCTTCATTGAAGAAACTGGAAAAAGCATCCATTTGGGGTTTAGGTAGGACAAGGCCAACCTCAATGCCACCCTTCACATCCCTACTCTCAGTGAGTGAAATGACTCCCGTAGAATCAATTGAAATGTCTTCTATTTTCTTGGGTCTTCCCAGCCCGAAATCAGTTTCATAAAGATCCACTTTAGGCGACCCAGCAAGCATAACATGGATCTCCGACCTGAATAACACTTTCCAATCTGAAATCCACTTCTCTGCACCTTCTAAAATTGCCTTATCTAACCTCTTCACAGTGCTTCCAATTGCTTTCGCAGCTGCAACAAGCCCGTCTTCTCCCGCTAATCCATTCCTCCTCGCCATAGCCCGGCCAAACCCGACGCAATTGCCAAAATACGTTGTAGGCACCGGAAAGTCCAGACGTGTAATACCGCCCGCAATGAACCCCAAGTAATTCGGATCCTCTCTGCCATATTTCTCATTATTCAACCCCTCTTGGGTTTTAACTAAACATACCCATATAAATGCACATGTTAGGACGTACGCAGATAAATGTTCCGGGAGAGATTCATTTTTAATGTTGCATTCTTCAACAATGAACATTTTGATCCGCTCCATGTCCTTCGAACTCACGACAAATGTGGTTCTAACCATGTTGGACAAATTATACCCGTTATTGGCTTCTGTCCCAAAAACAGTCTTTTTTGAAAATCTTCGCTGCCACCACTCCTTCAAAAGAATCTCCTCGAGCCCATATGCGTCCACAATCACCTTCCGGTCAAAGCTTGGTAAAGATTTGATGGGGTAAGAGTCTCCGAAGCTGCAAAAAGAGGCCCAGGTCTTGATGAAATTGTTGAACGTCCTTTCATCTGCTACAACTTGATGGTAAGCGAGTCCAATACAAAAGCCAGAGCTTGGAAAGACTGTGATTTGGACAGCTAACAAAGGAAGCAAGCGCTTTTCATCAGCAGACAAATATGGTGGAAGCAACTCCGGAACAAGTTGGTAGAATTCATTGACATCCCGGGGATGATTACCCGAAAGATGGTTGAAATCTCCAGCAGACTCGGCAACGGTCAAAAGAACCTTATTGTTGTCAGCTTGGGAACAAACCAGGTGGGGCTTGCCAGGCTCGGATGGTAAGTTAAGGTAACCGGCAAAAGGGTAGTAGAGTTGGAGGGTCAAGGAGAGGGAGCGCTTGAGGTTAGGGAGGGCAGTGGATGTGAAATAATTGGTTGGGTGAGGATATTCATAGAAGAACAAAGGTTGGCTTGGGGAGAAGAATAGCCATGGTATGTCAAAGAAGGTTAGAGGGAGAGAGGAGCCGGTTTGTGGAGGTGATGAATTTGGTACTGGGGGAGAGATATACAAGTGCTCAAGTACCTTGACTGGGGACGTCTTTGCCATGGCTATGAATGAGAGGGAGAGAATGACTGATTCTGATATAATGGGACTTGGGTAGCTAACAATGTAACATGTTAAAAAAAAATGGGACAAGCTAGGTGCACGTGAAACAGCAAAATGTTAATAAATAGAATAATGCTACTCTCACCACTCCCGGTTCCGGTCCTGCTACATTTATTTTTATTTTTTTAATATATATTTTTTTACTTAATAATTAAGTAAGTGTTTTTTAATGATATTATAATTTTTTTATTTTTTTTAAAATATTTTATAGTGTTAAAAAAATAAATGTATAAAAAAGTAAAATAAAAAAAACACTACATTTTACACTGAGCAGGACTGAGAGCGGGAGAGGGAGCGGGGGCTGTAGCACGATTCTAATAAATAAGTAAAATTAAGTTTCTGGTGCCGACCATTAGAACGGAAACTTTCACATGGGAAAATAACTAAGAGCACGGGCCATTTTCATCTTTAAAATTTGAAGAAATATAAATAAAATGATCTATATTAGTTTCTACAAAAAATAAAAACTTGAACTATAAGTTACAGTAATTTTAAGTATATTTTTAAATTTAAATATGTACTATTCATCTTCAAAAATAATATTTTATTGTAAAAATTATCTCAACTGCTTTGCTTTGTTTTTTAGTTTTCATTTACTACGATTTTCACTTAATTCCTCTGAACATCCTTTCACTTTCGTTTTTGTGTTCACTTTCTTGGCAAATAGTACTAGAATAATATATAAGAGGTATTTTAAAGAGTTATTACAAATTGTACTTTTAAGAAGATAGGGGGGTCATTTTCACTATGGAAGTCCAGTAAACATTGGGGCAATTTATAAGGGGTATGCATTCAAACGCTTTGTTTGTTGCGGCCCATTGTGCCAGTTGATGCGCTAATCGGTTTTGGTTCCGATCAGTTTTCTATGCACTCCAACTCCTGAAGGACTTGAGTAGCACTGAGACGTCTGTGAGTATATTAGAGATGGTCCAGCCTGGAGATGTAATGGGATTAGAATAACATTGGTTATAATCACTTGTGTAGCTTCCTTAGTTGCCAGCTTAGCTGCCATGGCTTCTCCAAAAGTTGGATTTACTGAATCTACCTGCTAAGTTACAACCAAAAAATTATTCCAGTGTTGGACCTACAGATGGCTGCCGCTGTTGAGCCATTGTTTCTAACAACTACATCATAAGAGAAGGAGAAATGTCCTACTGGAGGAGGTATCCATTTTGGCATGTCTGCTTGTGGTTGATTCTTTACTTCCCACATGTGCTGATGTTCCTTGTGTAACTTGATCACAGAGTTTGCAAAAGGGATTGGTGATTTGCTAGGGAGGTTATGAATGATCTGGTTTCTTAGGAACTAGAGGGAATCCATGGCAATAATTGAAAAAAGTTAAAAATTATGGTACTGCTCTCTGTTGGAATTCAGTAGCTTTTTGGGATCTAAGATTAGTTTGAGCCATTCTTGTAGAGGAGAAGTAGCAAACAATAAGATATTGAGTGGCCAAGGGGAAAGTCTCCAAAGAATTCGTGAGTGTGCACATCTTAGGAAAAGGTGGTCAGTTGTTTCTTCCTCTGTATGACATATGGGACATACATAATCATTTTCAGATAGTGACAATGGAAGTTTCGGTCTAGTTTTTGTGGGAAGACTGTTGGAGATGACTTTCCAAAGGAACAACTTCAATATGTCTTAAATTTTTATTTTCCATAATTTTTTCTAGTCAAATTTGGAAAAAGGAAAGCAGATGGGTGGGGAACCATTTTGTTGAGAGATGATATACTTATAGGCTGATTTGACAAAAAAATTGCCTTAGTTGTGGTTGAGCCAGATAGGCTTGTCATGCATGTGGGGTAGTGTGGATTGTGGTAAGGGGATTTTGATGATTTCTTCGACACTTTCTCGATTGAAAAAGGAAGCAACGAGAATATCATTCCAGCGGCGGGGTTGTTCAAGCATCACTGCTGAGATAGTGAGGTTTGGGTCCATAAAGATGGATGCGTCTTTTCTGATTGGTTTGATGGATTCAATTGAGGGGATCCAAGGATCATTCCACACTTTGGTTGGTGTACCATTCACAATTTGGTAGCAAAAATTTGCCTGAATAAGAGGTTTAGGATACATTTCTAGACCCAAGAGTAAGTGGATTTTGGAGTAACTTCAAGGAATGATGAGGATTTCAAGTATCTTGAGGAGAGGAATTGTTGACACAGACTTGGTTTTTTTGCAAAGATGTTCATCCGATCTTAGAGATGAGGGCTTGATTGAAGTTGGAGTTTAGCTTGGGCCCCAGTCCTCATTTGGATTTTGGTTGGCTTATAGAGTGCCAAGCTTTTGGGGTGAAGTTGGATTTTTTGTTTAGTTTGAAACCCCACCAAAAATTCTTCATATGAGAATCTATTTTTTTGCAGGTTGATTTGGGAAGGCTTAAAGAGGACATGGTGTACGATGAGATTGAGCTAGCAGCTGATTTGAGTAGTGTGGTACGACGTGCCTGAGATAGAAGTTTTGAGCTCCAGCCATTCAATCTTGTCTGAACTTTCTCTATTATATCAGTGAACATAGGTTTTTATGATTTACTAAATAAGAGTGGGAGTCCTAGATACTTTAAGGGTGAATTGGAGGATGGATCTGATGAAGGAGATTGTGTTGGGCAGGTGTTATCACTGAAGTAGATGGTGGATTTGTTATTGTGGATTCTTTGACTAGATCATGAAGAATATGTATTTAGACAGTTAAGAATTGTTTGAGTAGATTGGATGGTGGCTTTACTGAAGATGATCAGGTCATCAGCAAATAGTAAATGGAAAATTATGGGGTCATCTCTGCTTATCTTAATACCTTAAAAAAGGTTTCTATTGACCTCCCTGGTGATGAGCTTGGACAGAATTTCACTGCCTAAGATGAACAAGAAAGGGGAAAGTGGATCTCCTTGCATTAGTCATTGTGTGAGTTTGAAATAACCATGGGGAGAACCATTTATGAGGATGGAGTAAGAGACAATGGAGATGCATTATGTTATCCATTGGATCCAAGTTTGACTAAATTCAGGTTGTGCAAAACAGATACAAGAAAGGGCTATTCCATGGAGTCCTTTTCAATGTCAATTTTAATTGCCAAGAGCCATTTCTTGTCTTCTTTTTTTTTTTATCTTTTTCAAAAGAGAAAATAGTTCTTGAGCGATGATGGTATTCTCTTGGATTATGTGGCCAGGAACAAAAGCTGTTTGGAAAGGGGATACGATTGAAGGGAGAATATCTTTAAGTATGTTAGCTAAAATTTTTGAAATGATTTTATAATAGACATTTGCTAAGCTGATGGGTCTGAAGTGATGCAGTGAGCATGGAGATTGAGACTTTGGGAAGAGTGTAATATGTGTATGGTTTAGTTCCTTTAGAATCTTGCCTTGTTGAACGAAACTTTTGATTGCTTCTATCAAATCAGTGTTGATCACATCCCAATAGAATTTAAAGAAAAGACCTGTGAATCCATCAAGACCAGGAGCTTTAGAGGATGTGGTATTTTGGATGGCTAACTTAATCTCTGTTGAACCCAAGGTTTCAAGCTTCATATAATTACATATCTACATATGGATTTTGATGATAATAAATAAGTTCAAGCAAAAATGAATCTCAAGCTCAAGTTGTCTACACAATGAAGCCAAACACATTAATGAGCCAAGCATGAGCAAGAAAGGGAACAAGTTTACAAAGAAAGCTCTTAGAGTAATTTTGTACATCTCTTGATAAAACTCGAAATTGGATTAAGGCTCAAAATTAATATTTTCTCATAAAGCATCAAATTGTATTTTCCACATGTGCATAATATATTTAAAAATTAAAAGTTTGAATTTTAAATTTTTGAAAGATGATTGATTGTCATCTTTCACATGTGCATGTTTTGTTTGAAAACTTTGAAAAGTGGTTGATACTCTTTTTGGCATATGTAAAAGGTAGATGATTTTGTTTGAAAATCTTGAAAAGTAAATAATGCTCATTTTGTCATGCGAAAAGTAAAAGATTAAGTTTGAAAATTTTGAAAAGTGATTGATGCTCTTTTTGACATATGCGAAAGGTAGATGCTTTTGTTTGAAAATTTTGAAAAGTAAATCATGCTCACTTTGTCATATGCGAAAAGTAAAAAATTAGGTTTGAAAAAATTGAAAAGTTAATGATGTTTTCTTTGACAATTGCAAAAAGGATAAATTTTTATTTGAAAATTTTGGAAAGTGAGTGGTGCTTCTTTTTGACATGTGAATCTTTTTAAATTTGAAAATGAAGTCTCATATACCTATAAATAGCTCAATTGAGATCTTCAAATTAATAACACAATACAACAACAAGAGCATACATGCATCAATTGTAAGTTTTACAACATTCATTCAAAGTTTTTAATCTCTATTCTCTAAGCATTGAGCCTGAACCCTTGTTCATTTTGAGAGAGAGATATATAGTTTGCACTGTATTGTTCTTATTCCACTCATTGAGGAATGTTTTCTGATAACCTACCCACTATCAACTCTTGTATCAGTAAAAGGGTGTGTATAACCCTTGTGTATGTATATAAGGGGTTATACACATGGAATAATTGAATCACCACGTGTAAGGTGATTGTAAGTGTAGAGGGTGTTCTACACGGATTCTTTGTAGCGGTACTGCTCAAAGGTGTAATAGGTTTCTATCTCTACCTAAAGGAGGTTGAATATTGAATTTGGAAATCCTCAAAGGGTAGCTAGAGGCGATGACGTAGGCAGTGGGGCTAAACCTCGTTAAAATACTGAATTTACTTCCTCTTACCCTTACTCTTTATATTTACTGCTGCTTCGTATTTTGTTCATATTTTATATTGTATATTTGGTTTATAATAGTGGATTTTTAAATCCAACCCAATTCACCCATCTCTTGTGTTAGTCATTTGGGCAACAATCTCAATATCATCAAGATTTGATATTAGGGATGAAAGTTCAATAGATGAGATTTTTTATGGAAATATGTGGTCTATATTTTTAGGGAGTGTGGGGTTAGAGGTTGTGAAAATGCTCCTGAAGTGTTCAATGAAAGAAATTTGGATTATCGAGGGGTCTGAGGACCACATACTTCATGCAATCTTCAGGCTGTCAATGGCATTGCTCCTTCTTTTGATGGTGGTTGACAGATGGAAAAATCTAGTGTTGAGATCTGTAGTTGTGAGCCAAGTTAGGCGTGATTTCTGCCTCCAAAGTTGTTCTTCTCTCAAAAGGAGTTCATTAAGGTTTGATTGGAGGTGTTCTTCCAAAGTTCTATCAATAATACCTAAGGGTGAGAATTGAACTTTATTGAGAGCTTCATTGAGGAGGTGAATCCCAGATTGGATATTGCCAAAAGAGAGTTTGTTTCAAAGTTTCAGGGCTTGTTTTGTTGCTCATAGTTTTGTTGCAGAGTATAAGGGTAGGGGAGCCATAATTGAGATGGTGCCATGCTTTTTTTATAACTTCTGTGTTGGATGGATCTTTGATCCAGAATTCTTCAAATTTGAACGGTTTCTTTTGGTTTTTTGGGCCAGAGGTTGAGAGGATGATCGGTGAGTGATCTGAGGAGACCATTAGAAGGTTAGTCAAATGTGCATCATGAAAAAAGGTTCTCTAGAGATTTTTGGCAATACCCCTATCTAAATTTTCTTAGATGTTAGCAAGCCCATTTCTCGTATTTGACCAAGTGAATTGGGGTCTTGGAGCGCCTAAATCAATCAGACCATTTTGTTCCATCAGGGAAATGAGGCCTGAGGGTTTGGATGAGCTAGCAAAGGGGTGGCCCCCTCTTTTCTCAGTTTGATTAATAATGCTATTGAAATCCCCTAGTCCTAACCAAGGCCCTGGGAATGAGTTGATGATTGAATTGAGCTTATTCCATAACTCAATTCTATATTTTTGTTGGGCTGGACAACAGATCAAGGTGAGCAACCATGGATGATACACAGGGTCCAAACACAATAAAAGAGCTATAATATTACTATAAATGTTTACAAACTCCACATCTAGACCCAGTTTCCACATAAACAACAAGCCAACCCTTTTACCAGAGGGGGTATATGAACATAGGAAGTAAAGCCTAGTCTATTTATAATAGTTTGAGTATTTACATTAGACAAAAGCATCTCCATCAAGAAGACTCCATCAGGGTTATGATCCCTAATGTTGACCCTCAAACTTCGCATTGCACGGGGTCCCCTGCAGTTCTAGGATAGTAACTTCATTTCTTTGGGAGTGGAAGTTTTGGGCCTACCATCATGGTCTCAGAAATTTGGGGGGGGGGGGGGGGGAATTGGACTGTTGGGATCGAAGGGTTGATGTCCACTGGAGAGTTGTCATGCTTGAGATACAGATTGTATCTTGATTTCTTTGTGGAATGTATGAGATTTGTTACCTGGCTTTTTCTTCTGAGAGGAGAGATATGCTGATAGAGTGAGATCATCACGGAGCGAGTTCTATGATCCTGGGTTAAGATGACTTGAGGAACCTTGTTTTTCGTGTCTGCCAAAGTTTTGTTTGCCTTTGGTGTTTGGGGTAATAAGTTCCAAGATCAACTTGTAGTGTATGAGAGCTTCTCCATACGTGTATGGGAATGATATTTTGCGGGGGGTAGTGGGTTGTTTATAATTGGTAGGATTTAGATGAAGGTCTATGGGATTGAACAATAGGGGGGATGGTGAGGAAATTGCCTCTGTGGTCGACGATTGGGAGGAGAGGGGGTAACAGGGGTTTGTTTCAATGATGGATAGTACTAGTTGTTGGGGAAGGGGGTTTAGGTGGGGAGAATGGGTTGGGCGATAGTGGGATATGTTGTGTTGGGGTCTATTGTGGTTAGGGATAGGATGGATTTTCTAGATGGGCTTACAAGCAAGGATATTTTATGGTTTGGGTGATTGATTTATGATGGGCCCAATATGTGTTCAAATTGTGATATAATGAACTTGTAGAAAGAAGGGCATGTGGAAGATGGGTTTATGCGCGAGAGAGTGAGATTAGAGATAATGAAGGGAGAGATTAGCATTATTTGGGTTGCAGAAGATTTGTTCAGAGATGGAATTTGGAGGCTACAGGGGATCTTATGGGGAATTGGTTGATCAGAATGGGTGGCTGGATTTGTGAGAGATAATTGGGTAGGGGACAAGGAATTTATTTGGGTTATTTTTTGTGGGCTCGGTATCGGATTTGGGGTGGGATAGGGGGACAAATTGGTAGGAATTAAATGGGTATGTTTTTTCAGCAGTGTCTGGCGACATTTGGCCAAGTGGCATGGTACTGTTTTTCTGCATGCATTATGAGAAGGAGAGGTGGGCTACAATGTTCATGTGGAGGCTTTTATGGTGCAGTTCTAAGATGAGCTCCATTTTCTCCTTCCCCTTACGGGATTGGTTTTCAATGATGATGTGAGGCAAGTTGATCACTTAGCTTGTAATGACCTGATGTGATGGGGGTTGGTTGTCTGTTTCAGGGTTCTTGGGTAGATTCGACTGAAGTTGGTTCTCGAGGGTGGGAGATGTTCTCAGGGATAGGTTTTCTGACTTTGACTGGGTTTGGGATTTAGCTCTCATCCAAGGGCCAAAGGTGAGAATTTCTGATGGTTTGACTATGAAGGAGCATTGATGGTGTGTATGACCTAGACGTCCACATGAGTAACAGAAATCGGAGAGCCTTTCATATTTGAAGATGATTTTGGCATTGGATTTACTCAGACGAGAGAGGTGGAAACCATCCTGAATGGGGGTTGAGGCTTCAAGCTGGACTTTTAGTATGAGAGATTTTTTTGGTTGACCCCTTAGGATTGAATAATAGTCTACACAATAAGTGTAGTCTATTTCGAGTATATTGCCTAGAACCCTACCTATTTTTATGGCGTTTTCAGATGTCATGAGTTGTAGAGAGAGGCCATGGATTGGCAACGAGAAGGTAGAGTGCTCTAGGTCCATTTCTGGTAGACTTTATCCTAGGAGCCAGTTTTGTAATATCATATGATAGCCTTGAAAGTTCCATGGACATTGGGACAGGATTCGATCTTTGTCTTTTGATAGAGGGTAGGTGAAAATGAAAGTGTTACTATCTAGATTATCTATGGTTAGACCCCCTGCAAAGCTCCATATGGCTTTGATGGCAGAATGGAACGTAAATCTATTTAGCGGGCGAGAGGAGATGAGTCTACCTACCATTGTGTGATTTGAAGTGCGGACTGTTGCTTCACGTGCAAGGTCTAGTTGCAGATCGTTCCAGGAGAGGGCCTCTGTTAGGGAGACAAGTTTGATTGGGTGGGTATTGAGAGTAGTTGGGCACGTCGGTTGACTGGAAGGTGGATGGCTTGGATATTTCTCAGAAGAGATAGAGAGAACTCGATGGAGGAATTTAGAGAACTTAAATTGCCAAAAATAATTACACCTTAATTAAATCTATTTTCTTTCCTTAAACTATTATTTTATTGTTAGTCATCATGAAAATTCATAAAAAGATGATTATGGCCCTAACAACTTAAAAATAAAAGCAAAAATAAAAAATGATTGAAATCGGAAAAGTAGTAAATTAAAAAAATAAGAGATATATATATAATTCAAATAAGAAATCCCTTCAAAAAAAAAAAAAATCAAATAAGAAACTAAAAGAGTCAAAACTTGTTTGTCGCCCTCAATTAATTCTCACCCCTCCATTTTGGCCTAGCAATTTTTTTGCCACAAAACACGTATAAACAAGGAAGCATAAAAATCGATTTTCCCGGTTACCACAGGACCTCGTACATGTATGAATAACAAAACCGCGTAAATCAATGTGGTATTACCAAAACAAAATGTTAAAAATAGGAAGAATATAAAAATGCAAATCTGGGATATAAATGATAATAAAAATTCCAAGAAAAGCTCAAACATCTCCCTATAAATAAGTGCCGGCTCACAACCCCAAAAAACATTCAACAGGCAAGCTAGATAGCAGCAGTAATACAACTTAATATTCCATTGGCGTGCGTAATCGATCGGCGAGAACTCTAGCTCTCACTCTGGATCAAGGACGCACGATATTATTAATGGAGATGAAGAAGATCATTGGTTGTGCAATTGTATTCACTGCGGCCTCAATGAGTGCAGTGTTGGCTCATGATCACGATCAAGGTCATGTAGATCAGCACTACTCCCCAGCTCCCGCACCAGGACCCAGCAGTGCAGCCCCCGCCAGCTTGCCTGTTGTTGCTTCTATGCTTTCTGCTTCTCTTGTCTCACTCCTCGCTTACTACTTGCATTAGTACATTTGATCTCCAACAATTTAATTTATAGGAATTTGAAGAGATCGAGGATGGGACTGGATGATCAACTACATTAATTTTGATTAATGTTATAATATAATATTATTTATGATTTGTACGTTCTTGGATTAATTGACGTTATTGCATGCATGCTTATTTCCTAGATAGAATTATATATTTTGTCTTGGATTAAATAAAAAGATCATTTTCGTGCCCATTAATGATTAGTATACTTAGTTTTTTATATTTATATTTTTAATTTTGTTTCTTTTGGTATAAATTAAATCGGGTTCCACTTCTTTGGTTTCGTTAACGGATCATGAGAAACATCCAAGAACTGTACATGAAAGTGCATGTCATGTAGACCTGAATAAAATATTACTAATGTCTGAATGTAGGCAAGCCAGATTAATTTGTCAAGGATCAAAGATGAGGAGAAACCATGACTCCCAAAATATATATATATATATATATATATATATATATATATATATATAAGATCTAGTTAGCTAGAGTCAATTGATCGAGCAAGGAGTACTTTTACTTGATCAGAAGCTGAAAAGAGAGATCGATCAGGCCTCCAAGAGAAAGCTTTTATCTCTCAATCTACCAGAAATATAATTAAATGCATGCATCTAGACTGGGGCATTAGGAGATCCCTAGCTAATTAAGAGAGAAATCCTAGCTGGACTATTTGAAAAGTATGAAATGGAGCTGCTGTCTGTCATCACCGTGGAGCCAGAATCTCTTGTTCATCTCCTAGCTAGCTAGTTAAATGCATAAAGAATAAATATATGAATGTATGCGGAGCGAAATTAAATAGAATAGTACGAAAACGAATTAATTCAAACGCAATCGAATTTTCCTTAATTTTCTCCATACTCTTTTTCCATATTCTTCACATTAATTTCCTCGCTAGATATCCCAATTCTTTCTGTTTCATAAGATTTACATGTTTTTCTTTCTATGATTTCATCCATCTTTTACCTTCTTACGTGGTAGCAGAGCCCCTGATCATCAGGTAACACCTTCTGATCCAAATGGCCTTTGTGATTCCAAATATCACATAATTAAATTGGACCACCAAAACTATCAATACAATACTGGGTCTTTGATCTTTTAGGAATAGTTGATGGTTGTGAGCCATGCCCATCCCAATTTATTCCTACCTCACAGGATGATCCTACCCCCAAACTCAACCCTTGACTTTGTCAAAGAAGGATCGGTTCGTACTCGGTTGCTAAATTCCACCTTATCATAAGGAGATGACCGCAGTTTATGACCTAGCTCCATTCATCCAAGCAAGTTTGGACTTCTCTAATTACCAGATTTGCCTATCAATCAAGGTCTCGGATGGCACATCTCAACAGACAGCTACAATACGGTACCTTTGCCAAGACTCCAAAACTTGCACAACATATCTTCAATTAGCTAAGCAACTTGCTGCAGTTGGTAAAGCAGTTGATGATGAAGATCTTATCACTTACATTGTAAGTGGTCTTCACCCCTCTTACACACCTTTTATCACAACATTTTCCTTTACTACTCGTTATCATCACATGACCTTTGAAGCATTTCAATCTGAACTTCTTAACTTTGAAGCTCTCATTGCCTCTCAACAATAAATCTGTTCTTCCAAACTAAGGCAGCTCCGCCATGTTCTCAAAAAGCCCAACAAAAACTTCCCTCCCCCCAAAAACAAGAATCAAAACTCAGACAAGTCCTTTTATCCGCGCAACCAGCAATCCACAACTATTTCCTCGTTCTTATCTTTACATCCCACTCTTGATAAGACCAACAATGTTTTCTTAAACACTCGGGTTCCTTCTTAGATATGTGGCAAAACCAACCCCCAAACCCTTGACTGTTACCATAGAATGAACTTTGCTTATTAAGGATGTCATCCCCCCTCAGTTGGTAGCTATAGTAGCCTAATCTATTGCTGTGCAAGTGGATGAAGCTGAGCAGCCATGGTATGCAGACAGTGCAGCAAACAATCACATTACTCCATCTCTTGACAATCTCAGTCTACAACAACCATTCAAATGAACCGAAGCCGTGACAGTTGGAAATGGATCCAACCTTTCCATTGCAAATATTGGTTCTTCCACACTTCTCTCTAATGGTTCCTCGTTACATTTAAATCATATTCTTCATTTTCTACAAGCATCAACCAATTTATTACCCATTCAAAAGCTTTGTGCTGGCAATGCTTGTTATGGTGAAGGACATTCCAACCGAGATGATTTTGCAAGGAAAGAGTAAAGATGACCTCGATCCATTGCACCTCAAAAGAAACCTGCTGGCTTCCTAGGTTTCAAGACCACTCTTCCTATATGGCATATATAATAGACTAGGGCATCTGGGTTAAGACATTGTTAGTCGAGTGATCCACTCTAATTATCTTCCTGTAGTGCATTCCATTTATTATAATATTTGTGAATCTTGTCAATTAGCAAAAGCAAAAGGCCACCATTCCATTCTTCAAACAGTCAGTCCTTTCATCCTCTTGAATTATTGCATTCCGATGTATGGACTTCTCCAATTCCTTCTTTGGCTAGATTTAAATACTCTGTGATTTACATGGATCTTTCCCCTCAAGTTAAAATCTAATGTGCTTACTTGCTTCATTAAATTAAAAAACACAGCAGAAAATTTTCTCTCTTTTTTCGATCTGACGGAGGAGGTGAATACACCTCCCTTTCTTTCCAAGCACACCTAAATTCCAATGGGATTCATCATAGAATTTCTAGTCCTCACACTGCCCAACAGAATGGGCTAACTGCGAGAAAACACTGTCACCTCATTGAAACATGTCTCTCTCTATTAGCCACATCCCAACTAACACATACATATTGGGTTGAAGTAGTCTCCGCTATCCATTTTTTCGACCTTACAGCAGGCACAAATTAGAGTTTCGAGCTAGAAAGGGTATCTTTCTAGGATAGCCCTCCCATCATCATGGATACAAGTGCCTGACCCTATTTCTAACGAACTTTATATTTCTAGGCACGTGGTTTTTTATGAACAACTTTTTCCAACAAAGGATGATGCCCTATCTTCACTCAAGACTTGCAAGCACCTTCCCTCAAGTATAGGTTCCTTCCCTAACTCTGATCTTTCTCCTGCAATTCTAACTTCTTTGTCATCACTAGTATCTCTTATTTCACACTCTCGAGAAATTGTTTTCTTCCAATCCCATCTCTACAATACCACTTCCTCAGTCATCATCAGCTTTAGCCAGCACACTCCATCAGCCACAATATCTCCAGCACCACAGCCTAATCCGCCACCTCTTCACCATCCAATGGTCACTCGAGCTTCAGCAGATACTTCTAAGCCTAAATCATTTCCAGAATACCAACTCTATTATTCCACCAAGTATCCTATCATTGATTCCATACCATCTCTCTTCCTATCGAACCCAAATGATTTAAACAGGCTGGCTAAATACCTGAATGGCAGAAGCTACAACAGCTAAGTTCCATGCCCTCAAACCAATCAAACTTGGACTTTTGCCCAAGAGCTATAAACCACCATGTCGTTCTTTGTAAATGGGTTTTTAAACTCAAGAAAAAAGCTGATGGTTCTATATATACATATAAGGGTCAGTTTGGTTTCAAAAGGCTACAATTGACTACACTGAAACCTTCAGCCCAGTGACCAAACCAACAACAATCTGAGTGGTGTTAGCACTTTCTGTCACTTTTAACTAGTTCACCATACAACTGTACGTTTTAAATGCATTTCAACATGGTTCTTTGTAGGAAACAATGTACATGGAGCAGCCACAAGGGTTCAAACATCCTTTTTTTCCTGATTATGTGTGCAAGCTCAAAAAGTTCATCTATGGACTCAAACAAGCCCCACAAGCTTGGTTTAATAAGCTCTCACAAGTCCTACTAGTCACAAATGGATCATTCACTCTTTGTTTTTCAGTAGGGAAGAATTCTCATCTACATACGTGTGTATATAGATGACATTATGGTCATTGGGACACATCCAAAACACATTTCATCTCTTATAAAGTTACTACAAAAAGAATTTGATCTCAAGGACCTTGGTGCTCTAGCATTTTTCCTTGGCATTCAAGCCACACGTGATCACACTGATCTATATCTTAACTAGTCCAAATATATTGTAGATATTCTACATCAAGTGTCAAACTTTGCTCCGTCCCCATTGCTTGTGGCACTAAACTCTCACAAAATGATGGTGGTCCTCTTGATAATGACACTGAGTATCGTGGAATTGCTTGAGCTTTTCAATAATGCACCAATTTCTGCTTGCCCTAAGAACTAGCCACCAGTATGCTGCTAGGAAAGTACAAACATGCAATTTCTGTTTGTACGTAAATGAATTTTATTTCCTGGTGCAAATAGTGCATTCTTTTCTTCATGTGCTTAGGGTTATCATTCGTTAGTCAAGTTCTTTCTCGACACTTAATTTGGCAAAATTATATATGATTTCCAATGGGGCTTAAGATGTTTATGAGAGTGAGAGGAACCTGTCGACTATAGTTCCGAGATATATATAATAATTACTAGCTAACAATTATATGCAAAATTGGAAAGACCGGAAAAGAATGCAAAATTGGGCCACAAGTATATGCAGGACAAATTAATTCTTTGGTCGGAGGATCTCTGCTAGTGCTTCCCCGATTGTAGTCCCCTAGCTAGGTGTCATGAAAATCATGTCATAAGGAATCTTTTTACACACTTTATGCTGAAATACAATATAACACGCAACATTGCATCAACGTCCATCTCAATGAACGATATCATGCAACAACAAGTTTCATGGACTGATGATAATGATAATCACAACACATGCATTTCCACTCATGGCCCATGCATGCATCGTTGGAACGACTTGTGCCCCAGCCATGATCATGATCCACTTAATTCCCTCCCACATTCCCAGCTTTATACTAGTTAGCTTTTACCCCATAAATCACCTAGTCCTAGTTTTGCAACTCATTAATTAATGAGAAATGTTTTCTGACCGAATTCGGGATCTAAAGTGTCTCGAACGATTTTAACGATGTTATGAATTTTTTTATTATTTTAAAAATATTTATGATGATTAAAAATATATATAAAAAAATAAAAATAAAAAAAGTAAAATGAACTTTTCGAAACAACTATTCAAAAGATTTTTTTGAAAAGTGTAGTGCTGCTCTTAATTAATACCGCTTTGCTAGGTTTTGTTTCAGTACTACCAATGGCCCCCATGAGGGTTTCCTTGGTTGAAGTCATTTCCTTAATCTTTGCGATGGTGTACGTGCTCAGAGTACTTGAGAGTCTATGCTTATCATGAGTGCTCGAAAATCTATAAAAAGCTAGTATAGCGGAAGTGTTTACCTCGAGCGGTAAATCCGGTTGCTCATGAGTTTTTTTAACGAGTGTTGTTTGTTTGAAATCATTCTCGTCGATGGTGGAATGAATTGTGTGACAAGACCCTAGCAACACTCACGTATTTCATATCCTAAATGAGAACCAACACATTTAAGAGAGATATTTCTATTTGTGCCAAGAATCCGTACTGACGCCAAAGGGGGAGGGACGATATAGCCCGACCCAATTTGTAAATCTTGACTAGGCTTAAATGCCCTACCATTATTATAGAATATTCTAATACGTGTTAATTATTATAAAATATTATATTTGTAACATAAATAGATTAATAGTACTCTAGTATATGTACAATTTATAACATTCATATCATATGAGCAATGCTAGATACAGTCTTTATTTAGAGATTGCAATGCAAGTTTAGACAATTTTATCTTTAAAAATTTTTAAAATTACAAAACTATACATCTTAAAATGATGTTTTTTCTCATTTAATAAAGGGTCTGCATATATAGTCCCCAAGTAAAGACTGCAAATAAAATTTCTCCTATCCATATATAGTCAAGTAGAATATTAAGGCCTCGTTTGGTTGGTTATACATATGAGATAGAAATATGTTAATAGTAATGAAATATATTGTTAATAGTAGTGAAATAGTTTTAGTTAAGAAGTTTTATGAGGTCTTGAAAAATGAGAGAGAAAATATTGAATAAAAATATTATAAAATTAAAATATTGTTAGAATATAATTTTTTAATATAATTTTTTTTTGGATTTGAAAAACTTATAATGAGTAATATGTAATAGTCTACCATAATAAGTTAATAACATGTAATAGTCTAGGATATAATATGCAATAACATAGTATAATAACATGTAATTAGACACTAGTAAATTAGTAATTGTTAATAATCAATACTAATAATTAAATTTAGGGGTTGTTTGGGAGATGAGATGGCTTCTTTTTATCCCATCTCATTTCATCTCATCTTATTTCCTTTCCAAACACCATTCAAATAAAAATACTTTTTAATTTCAAACATTTAACTCTTTCATCTAATCATTACAACTTTTATAAACTTTAAAACAAAACACAAAAAATAATTCAATTTTCTCAAATCTCAAAATAAGAATAATATTAAAAAATTATATTCTAAAAATATTATAACTTTGTAATATTTTTATTATATTTTTTCCCTTCTTTCCCAAAATTCCATAAAATATCATAACTTAAATCATTTCTACTATTCACAAACCATTTCATTTACTATTCACATATTTTTCATCTCATCTCATTCTACAAGCATCTCCTTCAATGTTTTGAATACTGTACCGGAAGCCGTACCGGTCAAGGCACTGGAACAAAATATTTCGGTATCGGTACCGTTTCGAGATAGTCGATATATGAATAAATTATATATAAAAATATATATATAAAAATTATATTTCAAAATAATAGTTTATATATGAATAAATTATATATAAATACATATATATAAATTAAAATATCTAGTCTGAATTATGGGTCAAAAAATAAGCTTATAGTTTGAAAAAATAAAAAAATAAAAAATTTGAAGGCCAAAATATAGGCTGGTACAGGCTTAAATTGAGACCGGTACAGTCAGTATTTGGGCCGATACGAAATATATATGGTACCTGTACCGGCCCAGCGGCCGGTACGGCAAATATCAGACATACCGGCCGGTACGGTACGAGATCCAAAACAGTGATCTCTTAGTGTTTAAAAAAAATTATAAACTTAGCCCAAACGATGGGTTTTATATAGAGCCCATTGCATGAGTCCAAAAGTGTGGCCTCAAAAATTATGTAGGCTTTAAATATTTAAGACATTTTCAATGGTTCAACTCAAAATATGGACTTCGTATAGAGTCTTATCGTATCAACCCAAAATATGGGGTTAAAAAATTGGTGGATCATAGTTTAAAATAAAGCTCACTAACAAAAAGCCCAAAACATGTATGATCCAATTTCGCACCTCAAATTTGACATCCAATTCGACTCTGTTTCTTCTTAACAGAATCAGATCAGATTTTGCACTTGTTGAAGGCGGAATCGAAGGTTAGTATTAGATACCGATTGAACCAAGTAAGAGTCGGAAAAAGCTGAATTCGATTCCAACTTGGTAGGTGCTCAATTCGAGACGTTATAATATTAGAAAAAGGGTATTGTTTTATAGATTATCATCCTACCGTCCTTGGCAACTTAAACATGTGTTCACTGAAGTAATTTCCTAGTCTAGGATGGAATGGGTCTGGGTAGGGAAGGAAAATGGGAGCGAATTGAGAAGACTCTGAATAGGACTGATTCTCGAAAGCATTGGATAAACATAAACCTTAAAATTCTGCATCATTTCCTAAAAATGTAGAGCAAAGTGTTGCTAGTCGTGGTAAGGACCCGATTCTACGTCTACCTACTCGACAATTGTCTTTTTCAACGTCGTAGTTCGTAGGGGTGGTGCTGCATCCTCACTACTAAAAAAAAAACGAATTTTCCAAGTCCAAAACCTCCACGTCTGTTATTTGGTGGTAGGCGGAACAGGTGGCGACGAAAAAACAGGTGCCTACTGTGATGGTGGCGACGGAACACGTTGGTGCGGGCGACGGAACTTGCAGCGACAGTCTAAAGTTTGTGAGGGTCGAGTCTGTCGTGGTTTTGTATTTTCTGCTAAAATCTTGATTTGATCTAGTGTATTGATCCTGTATGGCTTTTGTGTGGACTTGCTTACGTGGAGAAATTGTATTGGATTCTGTTTTTGCCTTAACATCGGTCTGACCGTTGCAAAGCAGACCTTTTTTTTAATTGAATCCTATATGAGAGTTGAAAGGCCATGTTCGAAATGCTAGGTTACAACAAATCCTTTTTCTCGCTTTTCTTGTGTTATTACAACAAATCCCATGGTTTTGAAATTTTTTTTTAGAAAAGAGTTATTCTATTATCAGATCGGTGTGTAAAAAGATACTTAATAAAATATTTACATGACATAATTTGAATTAAAATATAAATTTTAAGATTTAAATCTTATAAATCAAATTTCACCATTTAAAATGATATAAATGGTGTTCACGCATAGAATAACATAACTCTTCCTGTGTTACTGGAATGATTATCTCACTGCTTAGCTTAGGCCACGTTTAGTTATACAAACGAGAAGATAAATTTGTGAATATTAGTGATATAATTTGTGAATAGTAGTGAAATTGTTTGAGTTAAGATTTTTATAGAGTTTTGAAAAAGGAGAAAGAAAAAATTTAATAAAAAAATTATAAAGTTTAAAGAGAATTATAATATAATTTTTTAAAAGTTGAATAAAAAATTATAAAATTGAATATAATTTTTGTTTTGAGATTTGAAAGTTATTTAATTATTTTTGTGTTTTGTTTGAACGTTTGAAAAAGTTGTAATTATTAGATAATGATTTAATAAAAAAGTTGAAAAGTTAAAAATTTGAAATTAAAATTATTTTACATTTAAATAGTATTTGGATATTGAGATGGGATGAGATTAGATGAGATGATTTGAAAGTTTTGTGAAACAAAACCAGGTCTTAAAATGTCTTTCTCTAGTCATAGTTGCCCGTGTCGACTAAAACAGAAGTGCGTTTTCGGGCTACACCTTTTTTATATCAAACAAAAATTTGAGACCCACGGAACAAAAATCATAAAAATAAAGAAATTTTACTCAGCAGCCCTTAGAGCACTCCCAATAGCTCTTGTAAAATAGAGTTTTCTTCAAAATATAAAGAAATGTTGTTAAAAGAGGACTCCATCAGATTTTATATTTTACAAATATTTTACATTTTGATACAGTAATCTCTCTACATTTTACACATAGACATATGTTGAGTAGAAAAAAATTAAAAAATTATTCTATTAAGCTAGTATGTGGTTTAAAGTTGCTAAATAGAAGAACTCAAAAATAAATAAACAAAAATTAGATACAATGTATTTATAAGTTGATTTTTTTATTTCTCTTTATAAAGTTGAAGTCGTAGATTCACGTATCAATTATTGATATGTTGAAAATGAGAAAAGATATTTACAATTACGAATTATGCAACCGTTATGTAATCGTTTTGAAAAAAATGAATAAAATATGAGACCCACATGAAAAAAAAAATTAATTTTTTAATAGTAGATCCTATTCTTTTTCAAAACGATTACGCGACGTTTAAGTATTTCACGGTTGTATATAGAATTACTTGTTAAAAATTATGTACTTTGAATTTTAAAAGAAAACGGGTAAAATGAATCTTATACATTTTTTATAAGTGAAACTGTAAGTAAATACGAAACTACTCTTTTTATAGTTCTCTGTAGAATCGCAGAGTTAATACTGGTATAATACTATATACAGTTTTGAAGTGTGCAGTTTCCATGTATTCATTTTAAAAAATATTAAAATTATTATTAAAATAATAATAATAATTTTTTATGTGATCATATTTATTTATTTATTAAATTATTTTTTTTCGTGTAAATTGGACGCTCGAAAAATATCATTTTTCTTACACCAATGTGCAGTTTATATATTCATTTCAAACTAGGGTTTCGTGAAGTCTGACGTTTCCATTTTTACACGCGGCGGGCGGGCGGGCGAGCGAGAGAAATCAATGGCGCCGAGGCAGAGAACCCCGAAGGTGAGCAGGAACCCTGATCTGGTTCGTGGTATCGGCAAATACTCAAGGTCGAAGATGTACCACAAGAGGGGCCTCTGGGCCATCAAGGCCAAAAACGGTGGCGTTTTTCCTCGCCATGGCGCCAAACCCAAGGTAGCCCTTCCCGCCGAGAAGCCCCCCAAGTTCTATCCTGCGGATGATGTCAAGAAGCCCCTCTTCAACAAGCGGAAACCCAATACCACTAAGCTCAGGTATATCTATAGATCTATATGTATATATAAGGCATGCCTGAATGTGTCTGCTTTTTTCTTCTTTTTTTTTTTTTTTTTTTCTTGCTTTAGTTGTTGGGTTCTCTTGGGTATTGTGTAATCCTTGAGAAGACATGGGCAAGTGTTGGATTTGGATGTCTGCTTATCAGTTTGCTAGTAAGTAGTTTCATTTCAGGTAATCTCAATCTGTTTGTATCCATGTATTCATAATTATACACAAGAATATGAGAAAATGTTGGGAGCTTCACTAACGTAGATCTATTTTTGTTTGTTTTGCGCCAGGGCCTTAATCTCTTCATGGTTAGGCTCTTCGGATTTATGAATTGGGAAATGCTAGTCAGCCCACCATTTGATCACTCCATTTTTTTTTCTATACTTTGGAACCTGTTCATAAATAAAAATCAGGTATCTAATTTATTTTTATTCACAAGCAACTTGAAAAGTGAAAAACAAATTGGAAAAATAAAGTATAAAATGGAGTCGTCATATAGTCGCAAAATGGTGGGCTGAGTAGAATGGTCCTTGTGAATTTATGCAGATGTTGCAGCGTGTTTTGTTTTTTTTTTTTTTTTGACTGGAAACGTGGGGAGATTGTGGAAGTTATCGTCTTTATGATCAAGTTTGTAGGGTTTTCAGCTTGGTTTACTATTGGTGAAATATTAAATATTTTTGTCATTTTTTTATATTTTAGCTGTTCGTGTTGGTGTTTTTCTTTTGAAATATGTAGGGCTAGTATTACTCCGGGTACCGTGCTAATCATACTTGCTGGGAGGTTCATGGGAAAGAGAGTTGTTTTCCTGAAGCAGCTTCCAACTGGATTGCTTTTGGTCACTGGTGAGTGGTTGATTATTTTGGCTAATTGGGTGGTAAGAATTTAAAAGAGAAATAATTGTGGATACCATACGAGTTGGAGCGTTTGTTTCCATCCATTATGGTGTCCTGCTTGTGAAATTTTTGGAGTTTGCTTGATAAACCTTGATTAAAGCAACATAGCCTTAAATGATGGTGAATGTCTAGAATTAGAATACGGAATCATCTATTATCAGAAAATTTCTATGGGCTATTTTTTATGGATTCACTATAAGTTACCTTCGATATTTTTTTCATTGGATGAGTGGTGGATTTGTTCTTTCTATGTGGCAATCTAAAAGGCCGATTTGTTAATAAAATTAATCTGGTGGGTCTTGAAAATGAAATACGGACCTAGCTAGGGACCTTGGTTGTGCAACTTTTAATGAATTTTAATTATTTACGAAAAGAATTTATCAGACCAGTGCTGGTTTGTGAATCATCATGATGCACATCAAATGCTAATGTTCTTTTTTCTTGTCAATGGTCTGTTTGATATAACCCTACACCAGTGGATCACTTCTCACTCTTGTATTTTGGTTTCTATCTTTCTGGGTTTTTTTTTTTTTTTAATCACTGTTCTCGTTTTTGGATTCATGTTTATCTTGTATAATTTCTATGTGCATTGATAACACTCTTATGATAATCAGTTAAGTTGTCACTTATTTATAAAAAATTTCTTCTATCCTTGCCAATGTAGGACCCTTCAAGATTAATGGTGTTCCTCTGAGGCGTGTGAATCAGTCTTATGTGATTGCTTCTTCAACAAAGGTTGACATCTCTGCAGTTAACCTGGACAAGTTTGATGATAAGTATTTTGCAAAGGAAGTTCAGAAGAAGAAAAATAAGGGAGAAGACCAGTTTTTCGAGTCAGGGAAAGAGGTTATTTTGCTATTCTTGATTGAGTTTGCATTAGATGGTAGTTTTTGTTTGCTTGTTCTAATTTTCTCTCATCTGCTTGCCAATCGTAGGAGAAAAATGCACTCCCACAAGAGAAAAAAGATGACCAGAAAGCAGTTGATGCACCATTGATAAAATCCATCGAGGGAATTGCAGAGTTGAAGAACTACTTAGCTGCAAGGTTTTCTCTCAAAGCAGGCATGAAACCTCATGAGCTGAAATTCTAGTGCACTAGACAAGGGTTAGGGTTGCTTCTATTCATCACCCTGCTTTTCTCTGTTTGAACTTTGTCTTAGTAGTTGTACTCTTCTAGGTGTTGTTCTAGGTGATGGTTTGTTAAAGGGATTTTCCTTGTTCCAATTTTGGTCATCGTGATGCAACTAACTGCAAATATATGTGATATGTGAGTGGTTCTGTTTATCTAATTGGGTGAGACCTATGGGCATGTGTGGAATAACAGAGTACAGATAGTGCTTGAAAGCTGTTATGTCTACACACAAAAACTGTTCTTTCCCCTCTTCTTCTCTTTTACGATTTGTTCAATTTGTGCAAGACTCACGAGCTGGTGGTATGTTCGATGTGGAGACCTGCACCCATAGGTCATGGGCCTCGCTTAAGGAAGTGGCTATGTATGGCCATGGGTCTCTTGAGAAAGAGCTCTCTTAGAGCATTGGCAATGGCCTAGCCATTAAGTCTAAAATTTAGCTATAATCTTAACTTTTGGCTATAGTATTAATTTTTTACTAAATGAGTCTATATTGGACTAGCTATCTTAAAGTTAAAATAATAATATAATATTAATTTTTTTTTTATTTACAAATACAATTCATATATTTCTTAAATCTTCATGCTTTGTAAAAATAATGTATTTACTCTATCAATATTCGCAATCAGTAGAATAAATAATGTGCATGTCATGCATGTTTTACCATTCAAAGAGAGAGAGAAGTGCTGAAATAATAAAATATTGCTTTCCATTGTGAATAGTAGCTAGTTATGTTTGGAGAGGACTTAAGATTTACTGTAGCTCAAGTCTTAAGTTTTGGACTTTTCGCTAGTCCAATGTGGAAGCTTTTTCTCACATCTAGTTAAAGTTTAGACTTGCATTGGCATTTAGTTAGTCCATTGTCAATGCTCTTATCCAAGTTCGCATTCTTGCATACGTTGGATTTTTGGTTACACTCTATTTCGAGAAGAAAATTTTTATACCAAACACTATATATGATTTTTTAATTTTTTTTTCTTACTAAATATGTGATATATAGATGATAAGTAGAATAATTCAATTAGTTTAGGAGGAATAAAATAAAAATAAATGTGGTGTGTGAGAATATGAGTATCAAAATTCTATTTGTTACTGTTATAAACTTATATCCTCGAAGTCTCTTTGATGGGATTTTTTTGTTTTATTTAATTGAAAGTTTCAATGGACCAACCATAAAGTTTTGTAAAATTTGTTTGTTATACTTTGAATAAGTATGGAATGAAATTGCATCTATTATAGATTTTTTATAATTATAAGCAACAAAATGCATCATAAACTAAAAAAAAAAAAAAAAAAATACAACTTCAAATTGCATCAGTAAACAACACCATCAACTTTATCAACCTAAAGGTCCTAAACAACTTCAATTCTTTGTTTTTATTTTTATTTTTTCAGGTTTCTTTCATTGTATGGGCTTTACATCAGCAAATTGAATTGGACCGACACCCAACAAACAAGAAAATTAAAGGAAAATGATACTATGCCGCTTAAGTTTGTCTCCTCAATTTGATTACTCCTGTATTTTATTTAATTTTTTTAATTTAATGGTTAAGGAAGTTATTATTAGTATATTGGTGTTTTCTTTAAATGTTTAAAAATGTTTAAAAAATATTTAAAAGAAAAAGCAAAAAGAAAAAAATGTATAATTTACACTAGAGGCACGTCAAATGGGCAAATTTAGGTGGCATAATAGCACTATGTAAAAACAAAGTTTACTTTATATTTTATTTTTTTAGTATCATACCACCCCTGGTGTGATTGATCCAGTCCAGTTAGTTTTGAAGGTGAATTTTTTATCGGATCAATTTTCTCAGTCCATCAAAAGTTCAGACCGGACCACTTTGATTCAGTCGGTCGGTCTTATTGGGATGTTTTGGTCCCGGTCCTTTTTTTCTTTTTTCAAATATTTAACAAAAAGTTTATATAAAATGAAAAAAAATAAATTAATAATATTTTTGAAGTGTAAAGTGGTATCTTTCATTCATTCACTATCAACAAAGTTAATCATAACAATATTTCTCCCTTAACACATAATTCATGATCTGCAAGGGACCCTCTTCTATCCACACTCGTTTTTCATTACAATTAAGTGCCATTTTTGCAAGTAAATGAGCTATGTTATTTGCCTCTCTATAAGTAAAAGACAGCAACCAGTTTGAGTTTGCTGCAAGAAATCTTCTCGTATCTTCAATTAAAATGCCATAATCTGCCCCTACCTCCTCCTTACTATTCGTATCATTGACTATCACCTTTGAATCCCCCTCCAAAAGAACACTAGACAACCCCAACTCCAAGCAAAAAACCATGGCTCTTCTCAATGCATATGCTTCAGCCATAACTGGTCTCATGACATCACCTATTTTTAAGCAGAGACAAGCTAAAATATCCCCTTTTGCATTCCTACATATGACTCCAATGCCGACCCTCTTATTCTTCACATCCATAGCTGCATCCCAATTAACTTTACAGACCATATTAGGGGGTTTTTTCCACTTTGTCACTTCCCTTTCTGCACGACTAGTCTGTATCAAAGTATTTGCTGCAATAAAATCATCTCTGCCCTCCTTAGCAGCACATAACACCCTCCTTGGGTTCTCAAATTTCTTTTCAAAAATCACAGAATTCATTCTCAACCAGATTCTTCTCATCGTACATGCTACCAGCCCTACCTCCTCATTTTCCAAGCACACATTCAACTTCTTCCACAGCTCCATAAACTCCACCTCTATATTTGCCCATTTGTGAACAGGACTTCCATTTTCTGCCCATACATCCGAGACTGCTAGACAGCACCAAAGAGTATGAGTAATAGTTTCCACTTCCCTCTCACAAATAGGACAGAGGTTAGTATCACAAATATTTTTCTTGAACAGATTCAGCGTTGTAGGAATTAAATCGTGACAAGCCTTCCAAATGAATTGTTTTACTACCCCCTGTACATTCAGCTTTCAGATAGAGTTCCAAACTATCAGTTTCTGCCACTTTTGAGTGCTCACCTTTCCCATCCCTTATTGTTGAGTGCTCTAAATGATAGGCACTCTTGACAAAGAAAGCCCCTTTGTCAGTACAACCCCACACCACTTTGTCTTTTGCACCAAATCTACTAATAGGAATGCTACATATGGCTGCAGCCTCATCCTTAAGAAAGATATCTTCAACCAGTCTTTTCTTCCAAGAACCAGAGCCTTCATCAATAAGCTGTTGCAAACAAGAATCCTCAGAAAGAATCTTCACAGGAGATTGTACTATGTGAGTGGAGGACAAAGGTATCCATCTATCTTTCCAGATTCTGATCTGACTCCCATCTCCCAGCCTCCAACGAAGGCCTTCCTTAACCAAACCAATAGAGTACCATAAGCTTCTCCATATTAAGGAAGGAGCATACCCCAGCCTTGCTTCCAAAAAACTTTTCTCTTTGAAGTACTTCTCTTTCATCACTTTGGCAACTAAAGAAGATGGGTTATTAAGGATCCTCCAACACTGCTTAGTCAACATTGCTTTGTTGAAACTCTCAAGGTCCCTAAAACCCAATCCCCCTCTCTTCTTGGAATCTCCCATCTTGAACCAGCTTCTCCACTGAATTCTTCTATCGTTTTGCATATGCCCCCACCAAAACCTTGCCATAACAGCTGATATCTCCTTACACAGCCTTCTCGATAGTCTGAAAACACTCATAGAGTATGTGGGGATCGCCTGGATGACTGCCTTCAATAAAATTTCCTTTACAGCTTGTGAAAGGAAATTGTTTTTCCAGCTATTTACTTTCATCCATACTCTTTCCTTCATACTTTTGAAAGTATTATACCTTGATCTCCCCACAATAGGTGGTAGACTAAGATATTTCTCATAACTGTCGCAAGTTGTCACTCCTACTATCTGCTGTATATGTGATCTCACTGCCATAGGGGTATTGGAGCTAAAGAAAATGGTTGTCTTTTGTTTGTTCAAAATATGTCCCGAGGCCTTCTCATAAGTACTAAGCAGCCCTTGAATTTTAACCCATCATGACATTCTTGCCCTACCAAAAATAACAAAATCATCAGCAAAAAGGAGATGACTCACCCTTGTACTTCCTCTTGTCACTGCTACCCCCCTTATTTCACCTTTTCTTTCGATCGGCGGATTCAACTAGGGAGCTAAGCCCTTCAGCACACAAAATGAATAGATAGGGAGAGATTAGTTCCCCTTGTCTTATTCCCCTTGAAGGCTTCACTGTTCTTCCAGATTGGCCATTGACCAAAACTGAGTAAGTTATTGAAGTAACACACTCCATAATCAGAGAAATCCACTGGCTTCCCAAAACCCAGCTTCCTCATCACAGTTTCCAGGAATCTCCATTCAATTCTATCGTATGCTTTTGAGATATCCAACTTCAAAGCCATGCTTTCAACCTTCCCCCTTTGTCTTATTTTCATGGTATGCAAAGTTTCATATGCAACCATGACATTGTCTCTGATCAATCTACTCGGTATAAAAGCACTCTGGCTTTTATAGCACTCTGGCTTTTTGATATAATAACTGGAAGGACTTTCTTCAATCTGTTTGCAAGCACCTTTGAGACAAGTTTGTATAAAACATTACAAAGGCTGATTGGACGAAAATCACTAGCTGCTGAAGCATAATAAATTAATAATATTAATACTATGTGTCTAATTAATAATTAATAATTAAAACCCTATCTTAAATTCTTAACCTTTAATATTTTATATAATCTAAGTATAAATAATTAGGTTAGAAGATAATGATATAATTACTTGTTATCAATTTATATAACTGCTTTAAAAAAAAATTATAAAAAATTATTTAAAAATTTATCTAATAAATTCATACAAATTTGCCTTCATAAAATTTTTGCCTATACAAAAGACTTCACTTTGAGTTTAGTCTGCATTGCATTTGCGGCAGAAGGGAAGAAACATGAAAGTGTGGAGCAGATAAAGTGAGAAAATAAGCCCCCGTTCCTAAATTCTCCTTACCCTCTCCCACTCTCTTTTCTACTCCAAACCCCATCCTTTTCCTCCTCGTTCGCACAACTTCAAAGATGGCTTCACTCTCTTTCCTACAGCTCTCACCTCCCAATCTCCTCCAAAACACTCCGAAATCCCTTATAGTCCCACCAAAGCTCCATTCCCACTCTCCCAATCCGACCAATCTCCAAAACCTTCCCAGGCTCACCTTCTCACCTATCTTTCTCACACACAAACGCTTCCGAGCGCTACTCTTCGCTGTTGTGGAGGATACCCAGACCCCGCTTGCTTCCCTTGACCCATCCTCGGAGGCCGCCAGGAGGCTGTATATAGGCAACATTCCGAGGACCTTGGATAACGCAGAGCTCACCCGGATTGTCGAAGAGCACGGTGCTGTAGAGAAAGCTGAGGTTTATGTCTCCGAAAAAATTCGCTCAATTTAGGCTTCTATTTTTGCGTATTTACTTCTTGTGCTGTTTTGGCTACTGGTTTGCTGAAATTATTTTCTATAGAAATAGGGTCTTATTCAGTTATGCAAACTGATCTGTGGTGGGATGTTCAATGGGAAAGACAGATAAATTAATATTAGTCAATTTTTGTGATATAATTAGATTCAGATGATGGGTCCCGTAACAAGGGCGTATTTAATGATAAAAGTAGGTTATTAGAGGTAACCTAAGGCTCATTCAAACACAAAGCTTCGGGAATAACTTCACTAATGCCTTTACTCATAGGGCCGTGCCTCTTAAATGATACATGTAGCTTCCCTACAAAGATTATTACATAACGAAAGGATAAACATGACAAAAGATAAATATGATACTCATTAATAACCTGTACTCGTGATAAAGATGGACTTAAGTTACTCAGAGTATAAGCCTCTTATTAACAAACCACCTTATTCCATAAGACTCTAGGACTCTTGGCCAAGTTGATGAGTACGGCTAACAACTCCATGCAGCCACGTGATGATGGCTGACTACTAGTAATTATCCGTAACAACTCCCACCCCCAAAGAAGCGCCCTTGTCCTCAAAGGTAATGTGAGAGGAAATGAAAGCCCAACCTTCACCACAATTGTTTGTTTTAACTTGAGATAAAATTGGCATAATTGCTTAGCTAAGCCAAACAATGAAACCAACTCCCTTTCTTCCACTTTCTTTTCTTCTAAAGTCTATTCTCTTTCTTTTTCTTCCAGAACACATATTTTTCTGTGATTATCTTGAAAGGTTCAAATTGAGCTCTTAATACCAACATATTCGTGCCTTCGAATGAAAGTGGCTTTTGAAATTCCCCATCAACCCCATTATCTTCTAAAATACTTTTGAAACTAGGATAAACATGACAAGAGGTAAATATGATACTCATTTATGAAAAAGAGAGATAAATATGATACTCTTTAACAACACACACTCAAGAGATAAAGGCAGACTTAAGTTACTGAAGATATAACCCTCTTTTTAACAAACTACTTTTATTCCATAAGACTCTAGGACTCTTGGCCAAGTTGATGAGTACTTCTAACAACTCCATGCAGCCACGTGATGATGGATGACTACCAGTAATTATTGGTAACACATTCCCATTTGATTAAGCTTTTAGGCTAGTCAGGGATTTAACATGGTATCATATAAAAAATATCAGAACATAAACCCAGAGTTTGAACCACAACACCCACATGTTGTCCCCATTTAAGTTAAATATTACACCTACTTATAAGAAAAGTTAAAATTTTCATGTGTTGAACCCGTTTATTAAGCATCGTTTGGTCAAACGTTACGATGTAAATTAGTGTTAGTATGTAAATTAAATTATTAAATTAATCTATTTCCAGTAGCTTTTCTTGCCATTGAATTAAAATTTGTCATGGATATGGCTTGTGTTCTTACTCTTACAAAAGTTTAGGAGAAAGTAGTAAGATTATTCTTTGCCTGAAGTTATTTGAAATGGGATGGTTTTGAACTTATAAAAAAAATGGGATAGTTTTGAGTTTATAACTTTGATCTTTTACTTTGAATAAGAAAGGTTTTCCTTTGAAAATCCCTCAGTGTGAAAATGGATTTTGTCACCTGGTTGAATTGTTGATGGACGATGCTCTGTGAGGAGCTGCTGATTTGGTGAGGGTTTTGGTTCAATATGTACATTACACTTGCAATTTGAGATGACTTTCTTTCCATTATTTTGTTCATAGGTGATGTATGACAAGTACTCTGGAAGGAGCCGTCGATTTGCATTTGTTACCGTTAAGACAGTCGAGGATGCAAATGCAATAATTGAGAAACTGAATGGAACTGTACGGTTGAATACTATAACAAAAAATAGAAAATCACATGGCATTCCATGCTTATGTTCATTGTCCTTATGTACCATTTTATTGTGAAAAGTTAATGAGTTCCATTAGCTGTCAATGACAGGAAATTGGAGGACGTGAGATCAAAGTAAACATAACAGAAAAGCCTTTGCAGACAGTAGATTTTTCCCTTTTCCAGGCAGAGGAATCCCAATTTGTTGACAGCCCCCACAAGGTGTACGTAGGAAATCTTGCAAAGACAGTAACCACAGAGATGCTCAAAAGCTTTTTTTCTGAGAAGGGAAAGGTTCTTAGTGCAAAGGTTTCGCGGGTCCCTGGGACCTCAAAATCCAGTGGGTTTGGGTTTGTTTCATTTTCCGCAGAGGAGGATGTAGAAGCTGCTATCTCGTCTTTGAACAACACGGTGAGCTGTCTATTGCCCCACCTCTTGTTTAAATTGAAGCTTGGTAGATACACATTCGGCCAGATTTCCTGCACTTGTGAATGGCTGTGTTTTCTTCTTCTTCTTCCTCTTGTTTTTTCTTTGGCTTGGGGTGGGGGGTTAAAAAAAAAAATCAAAATCAATATATCCAGACTAATTTCCTTGCTAGAATTTGTGTAATTCGTAAGCATTTATTATTCATTTAATTTTTTATGATAAAACAAATTCTGGACTGATTGTTTTCATATTCGAATATTTATGATGCCTCTTGCACATTTTCTGCCACATGCTTCTATTATTGTTATAGAGGGATAAGGAACAAAGGCTTAATTGCCATCATTGTCTGTTCATCTGTTAATTTAATTGTGATATACCAATGGTATGGTATGGTATGGTATGGTATCCCTCCTCGTGCCGCTTTCAAGTTTTCCATTGTTTTTTGTTTCCCTACTGTTGGTACGTGGAGATGGGATGCATTTTAACAGATGCCGTCACTAGTAAAGTTGGCTTTCCTGTTATCTGTTTTTACTATTGTTCGAAATTTCATTCCTTATGCTTTTCTTCTTTGCAGTTGTTGGAAGGGCAACGAATTCGTGTAAACAAGGCATAAAATGGGAGGGCTGCAACCATGGGCATGCTCCATTTTGTATCCATTTGTGTTGAAAAATTAGGGCAGTAATTTTCAAATGAAGTAAACTAGAGTGAATTATAAACTTTACCTCTTGCCTCATTTAATTATTTATATGATTCTCAATGGAATTGTTCTCAATGGAAGCTAATAAGCTATGCACTTGCTAGTTAAAGTTATATATTACTGATATGACAAGCCTGACAAATCGGTGCCTGTAATTACTGTTGTTTCTGAAGTAGCTCAATTTGTTGAACGTTACCAAAATTTTCTCTTAAATTTCCAACGTCATTGTGAAAGCTAATAAGCTACATCAGGTCTATATTCGAAAATGACAATAAAATTTGAGTCCAACTAATATTATTATAAAGAATAAAAATTTCTCGTTTTCAAATAGAAAAATTCTATTCTTACCGTTTTATTCTACTGCTGTAATTTTTTATTTTAATTTTTTTTTACTTAATGATTAATGAAGTACTTTTTAATAATATTATAATTTTTTAATTTTTTTTAAAAGTATTAAAAAATATATATAAAAAAAAAATATTTTTACCTAACGGTAGCTCCGAGCTAGAAGCGGTGGACGTAACAAGTCTCTTTCAAATAATATGAGATCATATCATAATCAGAACACTATTGAAACTGTTATAAAAAAAAAAGTTAGAATATCTCATTTTGCAGGGAATTGATGGAGACTAATTTATTTGTTCAATAGGTCTTATTTTTCTTTTTATATACCGTAATAGTTAAACAATTAAGTATTTTTGTCGGAAATTAGGCATCCTATCTTGTTTTTATTTTAATGAAATTTTTGCTTATTAAAAATAAAAAATAAAAAAATCTATTCTCATAAAAAAATATACATAATAAAATGCTTATATAATCTAATTTGATTTAAAAAATAAAATCTTATTTGTAAAAGATGTTCTTTACGTCCCTCCCACTTAAGAATTGAATTGAGAACCCATATGAGTTGCTTGTGCGATTACCACACGCAAAATATACCCTTCCCCCCGTATCACACGACACGAAACTCCCCAAAAAAGATCAAACGATAAATGTTGAAAAGCCCCCACGCTCTCTCATTCTCTCTCTCCCGCCATCACCAACGCTCAGATTTCCCTCAAAAACTAATACTAAAGGCTCTTTTTTTTTTTTTTTTTCTTGTTAACTTGTCTCCGTACCTAATGGACCTCCCGGTGATCGATCTGACGCCGTATCTGGCGGCGGCCAACGAACGCAGTCTCGACGTCGTTCCGTCGATGTTAACGGATCGGCTCGGACCCGAGTTGAGGGGGCTTTGTTCGGAGGTGAGTCGAGTCCTGAAAGAAACCGGGGCGTTGCTGGTGAAGGATCCGAGATGTACGGCCGAAGACAACGACCGCTTCATCGATATGATGGAGCGCTACTTTGAGAGCCCTCTGGAGTTCAAGCTCCTCCAGGAGCGTCCCAATTTGCATTACCAGGTGTATTTCTTCTTCTTCTTTCCTTTTTAGAACTGTAACTTTCAGACTTGTTCGTTCTTCATTTTCTGTTGGAGTATCGTTTAATTACTAGACCATCTAGCGCTTCTTTACTCAAGGAATGTTTGCTTTGTTTGTTTACCAGTAAAACGTGGCAAAGGAAAACAAAGTGGAGGATAAGTACGAGGAATTAATTATTTTAGATGTTGGGGAGTTTAGAATATTAAGGTGGTATCATTACTTGCAGAAAACGTGTGTAACAAAGTGAATTAAATCATAATTTCGAAATTTTGAAAATTTTCTGTCTAATTGGTTGCTCGGAATAATATTGGAAGGAAAAGTTTTTTTTTTGAATTAATGCCTCTTTTGTATAAGTCCACTGTACTTGGGTGTGCCTTTTATGTTGTTTTAATAAAATCTTCTAATACTTATAAAACATCACCGCGAAAATATTGAACTTTTTGCTGTTAGGAATCTCAGGAATGTTTGAAAAGATCACTGACCTTCATTACCAGGTCGGAAAGAGTCTGCCTAGTTTGCTTGGAGGGAAAATGTGGGATGGGAAAAGAAACTATGATTCTTGCTCTGGAAAAGTTGAGTTCCGTATTTGGAATTGCATTACGAAGTAGGAGTGGTTGGATTTGGAAAGAAAGTAAAGTTGGAGTTTACTCAGTTTGGGACTGTATAAGCTAGTAGTCAGTTTCTTTACTTGTTAACATTTTTACGAGAAACTATATTTTGCTTCCTCAAACTACAAATTTTTTTCACTTTGTACCCCAAATTAGCAAAATTACTAATTTATACGATAAACTGCCATTTTTGGTAATTTGGACATTCGTTCACAATCTGACAGTCATATACAAACCAAGGGTGCAAATTACTAAAAAGCGGTAGTTGAAAATTGACAATTGTGATAATTTGGGGGTGCAAATGAACAATTTTGGTAGTTTGGGATGCAGGTGAAAAAATGTGATGTTCAAGGATTCAGAATGTATTTTCTTTTTTTTTTAATGTTTTGAAAAAAAATGTTATTTATGTGATTAAACTATAAAATCAAATTTGTACGGATGCTGTTTTAGTGTTATTGATACGTTGAAGAAATCATTCAAATCTTGGAAGTATGATGGGATGTGGACTGGAGGCCTATGACTAGAAAAAAATTGATTACCAATAAAAGGGCGCACCATTGTGCATTCTGTTTTCATGTGAATCGGGTTAGTGGCTTCTTTGAGATCTTTTCTTCGTAGAGTAGGTTAGTTCTTTCTTTTATTATTATTTTTTATATCAAATGGTTTTGGATCTTGATTCTGGGAAAGAAGGAAGGAAATAGTATGGTTAGTCCTCATGAGAGGGTAAAAGAACTCTCTTAGTTGAGACTGTCTCTCAATTCTCTTGTTCTTGTGGAGAACCAAATAGTTGGTTAACAGCTGACTGAAGGGTTTAGTTATATACCAGTTGAAAATGAAAAGGATGAATGAAATGTGAGGATCATCACCATGTATTCATGTTGCATTGTTATTTGCACCAATTTAATCTGTAATATGCATTGGTTTATTAAGATATTGAACTTTTTCTGAAAATTTTTTGAGATAATAGGTTGGGGTAACACCTGAGGGAGTAGAAATTCCAAGGAGCCTGGTTGATGAAGAAATGCAAGAGAAACTAAAAGCAATGCCAAGAGAATTCCAACCAGCTACTCTCGTAGGACCGGATCGCAAGTGGCGATACATGTGGAGAGTGGGTCCTCGTCCTTTAAACACCCGATTTCAGGTCTCGCCTCTTTCCTTATCTTTAAATTTCATATAATTTTATACTTTTTTTTTTCAGTTGCCATCTCTCTTGTGCAGGAACTCAATTCAGAGCCCGTTATACCTGAAGGTTTTCCTCAATGGAAAGACACTATGGATTCATGGGGATATAAAATGATATCTGCAATAGAAGTAAGTCATCATTGGGGTTCATTTTGCTCATAAAACCTTTTATGCTTATTCTCTGAAGTTATTGTGTAACTAATTTTTCCTCAGGTAGTTGCCGAAATGGCAGCAATTGGGTTTGGCTTGCCAAAGGGTGCATTCACATCTCTTATGAAGCAGGTAACACATGGTTCCAATACTACTTGTTTTACCACTTGTGTCTCTATTACTGCCTCCAAACTCATTGCTGCTCCTTTACATTTAAGAAGTGAAATTGGGGAATGATAATGAATCGTTGGACTATAATATGACCTGATCAGACATCTTTTAATAAGGTTGTGATTGCAAATTTACCTAAAAATCTTTTTTCTACTTTTGGTAGAAAAACTCAGGCTCCTTAAATTTCCCAGTGATATGAGTGATATAGAGTTCTCCTTAGTCTTCTCTCTCTCTCTCTCTCTCTCTCTCTCTCTCTCTCTCTCTCACTCTCATGTTAGGCAATGCATCCAGTTATCTAGTGATAACAGGTTAGCAATGTGTCAGTTTGATTAGATGCTCTAGTTCTATATGGAGAGGGAAGATATCAGTCTGCATCTTGTTTGCTAGCCTCTTAGCCTTACTTTGTAAATTCTTGTGCATTTTATTTTATATTTGCTATTGAGTTTTTGTAGTAATTAGGGCACTGCATGAATAATATTCTTTTCATTCCAGTATGTGCTTCTTACCAACTATATGCATTCTGTAACAAGTGTCTTTTCTGTCAAAACCCAGGGGCCACATCTTCTTGCTCCAACTGGTAGTGACCTCCGACGATATGGCCAGGAAGGTACTGTGTTTGCAGGATATCATTATGATCTTAATTTTCTAACCATTCACGGCAGAAGTCGATTCCCGGGTCTAAACATTTGGCTTAGAAATGGGGAAAAAGTAGAGGTTAAGGTTCCTACAGGATGCCTTCTGATTCAAACAGGAAAGCAGGTAAGGGTAATGAATGATTTTTGGTGTTAATCTTGTGAACTGGTTTACTGCATAATTCTTCTAACCTTTGTTGGAAAAGTAATTAAGAGTGTGGTTAAAGGTTGTAACAAGACAATCATAGGAGTTGGACTATATCCAAGGTCCTTTTGATGGCAGGAACTATCTGATTTTCATGTTGGCTCCCTAAAGGAGTATAGACTGTTCTATTTGTATAACGATAAAGTGTGATCATTGCAAATGCTAAATGATTTATCTATACAATACAATGGAAAATATGTTGTAGTTGTGATATAGTGTGCCCATCATATAGTTAAGCAAAACACAATTTCACCATGTACAAGATTTATTTTTCCAACATGCTGCAGTTGTCATCACTTAGATCCTCGACATCTTCGGATAATTATGCAATAAAATTCTTAAGCAATGCAGTTGGCTAGCTATGATATACGCTCTTTTAGGTTATAGTTTAATTCTTTTATCTCTACACTGGCTACATTTGCAGATAGAATGGTTGACTGCTGGAGACTGCATAGCTGGCATGCACGAAGTACTTGTCACTAACAGGACTATTGAAGCAATCAAACTAGCGTCGGAACAAAATCGCAGCCTATGGAGAGTGTCTTCAACGGTTAGTTATTTATGCCAACTGACAACCTTATTGTTAGCATCATCATTGTTGTTCACTAGTGAGTTGGCATTTTCTATGTTATGCTTATTCGTGACCCTTCTGTGCCGAACGGAAAATTCTGACATTTTTTCCCTCCATCTTATGTAGTTGTTTGCCCATGTAGCATCAGATGCTGTGTTGAAGCCCTTGGGCCACTTTGCAGAATCACCAGTAGCCAGCAAATATCCTCCTATCTGCGCAGGAGAGTTTGTCGAACAGGAGCTTGCAGTTATCAATCTGAAAGGGAAACAAGGAGAACATTTATAACTTGTAATAGTTGGGAATCAATACTTAGAAGATCCAAACAGCACCTGAAGGTTGTCGGGATGATATGAGTTGCTATAATGAAGACCAACATGTTATTTCCTTTACGGCCAGAAAAAACAGAATCAGTGGATCATTTCTGAGCCGAGTATAATAGTAATGTATGTTGTCTTAACAGGCAAAAGTTCTTGCTATTTGGAATTGACCGTGACTAATATATTTGGTTATGGCATGTCATTGGAATTTTTCGTCCTTGTTGGCAACAAGGATCTAGAGTGTTGTCTGTGTGAACTTCACTGAGTAAATACTCGATAAATACTGCAGGATTCAATATGTGTCTTACCTTTATCCCACTCTAAACCGTAGAGTTCAGACATAAGTTTTAAGAGATGAGAATGACGGCTGTAACAAGCGCTCAATTGTGTAATCTCCAAAAATTATCCTTCAATGTTTCATTACAAGCATTTAAATGGTAAAATAACACAAACCCTAAATAAACCCTAGAAAGTTTATGGACTAAAGCCCAAGCCCATTAATAAAAACTCGAATAAAATAAATAAAATATAAGTAAAATAACCAAAATAACAATAATAGGAGATGGCCTCATCAACTCTCCCGATGTGGGAAAAACTCAACTCTCTATCGAGTTGACAAATCACAATAAGACTGCAATCAATCGCCCAACCATTAACTAAATGGTTGAGCAAGCTTCTTCCGACGCCCATAAACACGTGTGAGTGGAGGCATAAATCTGGTGTCCCCACCAACTCCCCAGGAACGGGTAGACGGCGACTTGGGTAAAGGAAGATCCTGCTGACTCCGATAAAGCTCCAATAAATCTAGATCAAGCTAGTAGAGTGTCTTTCTGGGAATCCATGTACAGTCAGAATTAGGTCGATCTACCCAACGAACAAGGAAACGCTGAACCTCTCCATCATTGGTCAACACAATCTGTTCATCTAAAATAGTATCAATTTTATCTTTGTATGCTGTGATAGATGGTATTAGAGTAGGAGTGACAAAAGGTGCAGGGTCAAGGTCCACAGATGGAGGTAGAAGAGGATCATTGGAGGGATTGAAATGACCTTTGTAAGCTACTAAGTCCTCAACATTGAAAGTAGAGTGGCAACCAAAATGTGATGGAAGTTCAATGACATATGCATTTGGACCAACGCGCTTTAAAATTTTAAAAGACCAACACTACGAGCCTGCAATTTGAAAGTGGATCCAGGTGGACGCCGTTCCGGTATAATTCAAATCATAGCATAATCCCCAATATTAAATTCGATATGTTGTTTATGCAAATCAGCTTGAAGTTTATATGATGCATTACTGGTTTCAAGTTGTTTATTGATCTCAATATGCAAGTCATGAAGATGTTGTACAAATGCCTCAGCTGACACAGACACACTAGCATGTGGGGACATGGGAATAAAGTCTAAAGGCTTCCTAGGCTTATAGCCATGAACAACTTCAAAGGGACTCATACCTAAAGACCGATTCACATAACAATTATATGCAATTTGAGTTGTAGGGAGGATCAAATCCCAATTTCGAAGATTTCCTGGACCAGACATCTTAATAAATTGCCAAGATTGCGGTTAACAACTTCAGTTTGACCATCCGTTTGAGGGTGGTAAGCGGTGGAGAATTTCAATTTAGTGCCAACCATATGCTATAGGGTTATAAAAAAATGACTAGTAAAACGAACATCCCTATATGAAACAATAGTCTTAGGAAGACCATACAACTTGACAATCTCATTAAAGTACAACCTAGCAACCTTAGACACATATGAAATCTTGCTACAAGGGATAAAATGAGTCATTTTTGAGAAACGTCTCACTTCAACAAAAATAGAGTCATGTTTCTTTGGAATGCGTAGAAGTCCTAACACAAAATCCATACTGACGTCTTGCCAAGGACAACTAGGGACGGGAAGGGGAGTGTAGAGACCAGTGTTTTGTCACTTTTGTTTGGCCAACTGACAGGTGTTACAAGTGCTAACTATCTTAGCCACATCTTTCTTCAAACTAGGCCAATAGAATTGACGTTCAATCTCCTCTATGGTCTTATCACGTCCCAAAATGTCCTGCCAAGCCTCCAGCATGAATTTTCCAAACTATAAAGTCTCGAATTGAAGTCCGAGGGATGCACAACTTATTGGATCTAAAAAGATAACCAGCCTCAAGACCGAAACCATCAGTGGTATCCGACTGCCCACTTTGCAAAGTAAGAAAAATATCCCTAAAATTAGGACAAGACTCATACTTTTTTTTAAGTCTTTCAAAACCTATGGCCTTGACATTCATGATAGACAAAAGGGAGGTGCGGCGGCTCAAAGCATCAGCTGCTTGGTTCTCAACACCCTTCCTATGTTTCAAAACAAAAGAATAAGCTTGCAAATATTCAATCCAACGGCCATGCCTAGAATTCAACATTTTTTGGGAGTTAAGGTAGCAGAGGGCCTCATGGTCTGAATAAAGAACAAACTCACGGGGCAACAAATAATGGTACCAATAGCGCAAAACCTGCACAACTGCGTACACTTCCTTATCATAAGTAGAGTACCGTTGTTTAGCATCATTTAACTTCTCACTGAAATAAGCAACAGAGTGGCATTCCAGGCTAAGGACTCCATTTATTCCTACCCTGAGGCATCACACTCAACCTCAAACACTTTAGAAAAGTCGAGAAGTCGCATGACAGGAGCTTCCGTCATTCGCTTCTTGACTAACTTAAAAGCCTTAGCTGCTTCCAGTGTCCAATGAAATTCTCCTATCTACATGCACTCCGTGATAGGAGCCATGATTGTGCTAAACCCTTTGATGAAGTGACGATAAAAGGTAGCTAGGCCATGAAATCTCCTGACGTCATGTATAGTCTTAGGCTCAGGCCAACCAACAATGGCCTGAATCTTTGTGGGGTCAGCAGATACTCCAGTAGAGGATACAATGAATCCTAGGAAGACAACTCGATCGGTGAAGAAAGAACATTTCTTCACATTAGTATACATACTTATTTCATAAAGGGTAAAACAAACCTATGTGAGATGATCTAAATGTTGTTCCCTAGTTTTACTGTAAACGAAAATGTCATCAAAGTAGACGACGAGAAACTTACCCATGAAAGGCTGAAGAGCTTGTGTCATCACTCTCATAAAAGTACTCGAGGCATTGGTTAGTCCAAAAGGCATGACCAACCACTCACCAAGATCATCCCTTGTCTTGAAGGCAGTTTTCCACTCATCACTCGGGCGAACCCTAATTTGGTGATACCCACTCTTTAAATCAATCTTAGAAAATATTGTGACACCAACCATCATATCCAACATATCATCAAGCCTAGGGATGGGAAATCGATACTTCACCGTGATCCTATTAATGGCACGACTATCAATGCACATCCTTCAAGAGCCATTTTTCTTAGAAGTCAAAAGGGTGGGAACTGCACAAGGACTTAAACTCTCACAGATAAATCCTTTGTGAAGGAGTTCATCCACTTGCCTCTGGAGCTCAGCATGCTCAATGAGATTCATCCTATAATGAGGCAAATTTGGAAGAGACACTCTTGGGACAAGATTTATGGCATGTTGAATATCACGTAAAGGGGGCAAGTGGTTAGGGAGGTCCTCAGGGAAGACATCTCGAAACTCCAAAAGAAATGACTGGGCCTCAGCAGGGGCCACTATTGGAGACTCCAATGGAAACTCCATAACAACCACAGCAAACACAACAGAATCACCCACGAGTGGACGCTCAAACTCTACAGGGTTAATGATATTTAACCCTTTCCATTCCAAAATTTTCTTTGATTGCTGTGAGCCAATAGGTTTTGGGGGTAAATGATTAAAATGAATCTTCTTTCCATTAAACACAAAGGAACATGAATTAGATTGACCATGGATGGTCACATATAAGTCGAACAACCAAGGCCGACCAAGAATGACATGACCGACATCCATACGAATGACGTCACACCATATATGATCCTTATACTCTAAGAACTAGATAGACACCAGACAATGCTCTTTCACAGTTATGGAAGAAGTATCAACCCAAGACACACTATACGACTGAGGGTGAGGAACTGGCTGCAACCCAAGACGGGACACAATAGTCACAGAAACCGCGTTAATGCAACTACCACTATCCATAATGACTTTACAACCCTTATTATTGATTTTGATATAAGTATGAAAAATGGCATGACAACGCCAATCATCAGCATCTTTGGGCTGGGTAAGGATACAACGTACAATACTTAACTGGGGTGTGTCGGGAACAAGGGGCACAGAACCTAGACCCACTGGAAGGGTCCGGATACAACCTAAGAAGGTATCCTCATCATCACCCAAATCACCAAACACTTCAGGCTTAGGTTCATAGAATTGATCTTCTAACGGCTCATCAACTACACCCTCACATTATTCAATGACCAGAGCTCGACTAGGACAATCAGAGGAAATGTGGCCAAAACCCTTTCAGTGAAGCATTGCAAGTGGGAGGAAGTCCTGGGAATTTCAGGGCTTCTACCCTTATTTTCCCGTACAGGAGGAACATTAAACGGAGGAGACCTTAGGAGAGACTTAAGGGGAAGAGAGGACGCTGGGGTGATGGAAGGGCGGTTGTCACCACGCTTTTCATACGGAGTCCTAGTAACCGACTCATAGTCTCGGACTAAAGATTAAGCGTGGTCAAAAGTAGTGACACCCCGAAGGACAAGCTCGCTTAAGATCATCTTTTAGGCCTTGTCTAAACCTACTCAAAGTCATGGCCTCATCCTCAACTACATGACATCTCATTCGGAATTCATCAAATTGAGTGACATACTTAGTCACTGGCCGATTGCCCTGTGTAAGGGCATTCCATTGGTCCAACAAATTACCCCTGTAAGATTGGGGTAAGTACTTCTTTTGAAGGTGGCGTTTCATTTCTTCCTAACTTCCAATAAGAGGCGCATGGTGCCTTTCAAGGAGATCTTCTACAGTTTTCCAAAAGAGTTGGGCAGTGCCAATTAATTTCAAACTGGCAAATTGAACTCTCCGATCCTCAAAGACCCCATACCAGGTAAAGAAACGATCCATATCTCTAATCCATTGAGTAAAAACTCGAGGATCTAAGCAACCATCAAACGTAGGGCATCTCACTTAATGTTTCTAAATAAGCGCTTTTCATGGCGAGTAGGAGACTGAGTACCCTGACGGTAATGGTCTCATTCTCGCTCACGATCATAATCCCTATCTCTGCGATCACGTCTAAAATGTTGTCGACCACCTCGTCGACGACGATAATGTCTATTATGGGATGCTTCAGAGTTGTTAAACTAATGAAGGGGTTCTTCAAAATTGTTCAACCTAGTAGCTAGGGGTCCAATCAAGTGGGTAGTCAAATGGTCAACTTAAAGGAGTCATGGCTCAATGGGTCCATTCAGATGGGTTGGGATAAAATTACTACGGGTAACAACAGCACATAGAAAACAATTGATACACTTTTAAAATAAACCGGTAGTATAAAACCAAAGAGAGATAGGAAACAGTGACTCCCTTTGTTCGTTGAGAAACTGTGCAAAGATGGGTATCGCAAGGGTGGTGACGACGTCGCGCGAAAGGAAATGCTTCTGATGAAGTTGCTGCTTGCAGAAGCCCCGTGTTTTCCGGCAGCTGGAAATGGTAAACTGGATTCACGTGGTCATGGGTTGGTTTCGGTGTTGGGTATCTGGGTTGTAGAAACGATGAACAAAGTGGGGGCTGAAGATTACTCTACTGTTTGAGAAAACACTAGAACCTGATCTTGATACCAAATATGATGTAGGATAATGGTGGAACAAGAAAGAGAAATAGAATAATAGTAGAACAGAGAAGAAAAGAAGCCATAAAAGATAAGAGAAGAAGAAGACAAAGAGAGAAGGGGTTGGAAAAATGGCTGATGTAACAAACACTCAATTGTTTAATCTCCAAATACTACCCTTCAATGTTTCCTTACGAGCACTTAAATAGTAAAATAACACAAACCCAAAATAAACCCTAGAAAGTCTATAGGCTAAAGCCTAAGCCCATTAATACAAACCCAAATAAAATAAATAAAACATAAGTAAAATAACCAAAATAACAATAATAGGAGATGTCCTCATCAAAGTAGGTTGAGATGAGTTTAACTTTTTTTATGAGAAGTTGAAAAAGTAGTGGGTTCCATCAATAATTGGTTCCATCAATAACCAAACACAACCTAAGTCATTTTACCCTGAAATAGAAAACCATATGCTCGTGCTTTTATTAGTAAATGCATTCTTTAACTATATAATAATTAGCTAACCGTACGAGCGAGGTGATGGAAAAAATTATTTTGAAATCGCAAATGTATTTGTTAGGAGTAGACAAATTCTTAATTCGGTGTTAATTGCTAATGAATGTTTGGAGGGTAAAATCATATTAGTGACTCTGGTGTTCTTGTAAGATTGGACACGGAAAATGCTTATGACCACATGAACTGAGAGTTTTTCTTGTATTTAGTTTGGAGATATGGTTTTGGAGGGAAGTGGTGTTCATGGATTAGGCATTTCATTTCAACAGTCATATTTTCCATTTTGGTGAATAGTTCTCCAGGTGGTTTTTTTCAATAGCTCCCGTGATTTGAGAGGATCCTTTGTCTCATTTTCTTTATGTCATTGTCATGAATACTTTGAGTAGAATGATGGGAGCAGTGGTAGATGGGAATTCATTTTCAGGTTTTGTGGTGGGAGACTATTCTTGGGATAGCATAAAAGTTTCACATCTTCTTTTTACTTATGATACTTTAATTTTCAATGAGATAAATCAGGACCATCTTCATTCTTTGAGAGCCATTTTGTTATGTTTTGAAATTGTTTATGAGCTTAGAGTTAACTTGTCTTAAGTCAGAAATGGTCCATGTGGGTTCTGTTTTTGATATTTTGGACTTGGCTAATATCTTGGGTTGCAAGGTCTCATTGTTACCTATGAGATATATTGGCTTTCCATGGGAGCTCCTCATAAATCTTTGATGATATGGGATGATGTGATTGAGAAGATTGAGAAGAGGCTGACAGGTTGGAAAATGATTTATTTGTCTAGAAGGGGAAGAATCACTTTGATTAGGATTACATTGTTTAATCTTCCAACATATTTCCTTTCTCTTTTTCCTTTGCCTATAGGGGTGGCTAATAAAATGGAGAATATTTTTCAAAATTTTCTGTGGGGAGGTATTGTGGAGTAAAGAAAGTTTTATTTGGTGAGTTGGAATAAGGTTTGCTCGCTGATTTCTTGTGAAGGTTTGGAGATTCAAATTTGAAGATTTTCAACAAAGCTCTGTTTGGAAAATGGCTATGGTGATATCATCTTGAGAGGGATGCGTTGTGGAGGAATATTATTGATGTGAAATATGAGAGTGTGGGTGGTTGGTGTTCTAATGAAGTTAGAGGAGTGTATGAAGTAGGTTTGTGGAAATCTATTAGGAATGGTTAGGGGGAAATTTGTTAACCGTATTAAATTTAAGGTTGGTGGTGGAACTAGAATTCGTTTTTGCCATGATACTTGGTGGGGATACAGCTCTTAAGAATATTTTTCCTTCTCTCTTTAGGATTGTAAGGGATCAAGAAGTTGTGGCTAATTCTTTTATTTTTTTTAAACAACACTCTTTAATGGAATGTAAATTTTATAAGAGATATGCATGATCAGAAAGTGAATTTTTTTGGAAGATATGATATGAAGATTGTTCAAGGAAGAGATGCTAGTTTGCTCTAGATCCATGCAGGAAACTCCAAATTCTCGATTAGGTCCTTCAAGGCGTTGGCTTGTCATTGTGTCATTAAATTTTCTTGGAAGAGCATTTAGAGATCTAAGGTGCCTAATAAGGTAGCTTTTCTCTGTTGGTTGGTGTCCATTGGAAAGATTTTGACCACAGATAATTTGAGAAAGTGTGGACTAATCGTTGTGGATTGGTGCTTCATGTGTAAGAAAGATGATGAATCTATTGACCACTTATTTCTTCATTGCAAGGTGGCTACGAAGTTTTGGGATGCAGTTTTTGATAGAACAAGTATTGCTTCGGTGATGCCTAAGCGAGTGGTTCGCTTATTGGCAAGGTTTTAAATGGAATAATCACATTGTTGCTGTTTGGAGGGTGATTCATTTATGCTTGATGTGGTGTTTATGGTTAGAAAGAAATGGGCAGTGCTTCGAAGATAGAGAACGTTCGTTAGGAGTTCTTAGAGAGTTTTTCTTTAGTATTTTTTGTATTTGGGCGAAGGCTCTTGTAATGAATGGAGACAACTTTCATGATTTGCTCTTAGACTTTCCTAGTTCTTAGCTTGTATTTAGGTGTTTTTTTTTTATATACTTCCTATGTACCTGAGCTATACCTATTTACTAGTCAATAAAATTTCCTATTACTTACAAAAAAGAACTATATAATAACTTACAGACCATCTACCAATGGTTGAGTTTCTTTCATTTTTAACTTTGTCTTTTTATATATTTATTTTTTATCCAAAGTATGGATGATGTTGTGTCACAATCCTATTAGAAAATGTAATTTCATTAATAACTACTTAATAACTACTCTTCAACTGCAATCTAATTATTGCCCATATCGGATTAATCATGTGAAGTAATTTGGTTGATTCCTTAATCAAAGTTGATCTACCTCTATAGCATAAATTGTGGAAATAGATGTGGAGTGAAGCATGGTAAATGGTTAAAAAATTTTAAAGTGCAAGTAGTAGTCATGAGATTTGAGTGTGATAGCTATTTCAATAGTAGCACCAATCGTATTTCTCTGCATTTTTTTTAAAATACAATATGCATCAACATCATAGTTGGCCAAAAAGTGGGAGGGCTAATGTGATGCTAAGTTAGGACAGAGGTTCAATATGGCATGAACCCCGCTGCTATATGATTCGAACCCTTCTCAGATCCATTGTTGGCAAGGATAAAGCATTTCAAATGAAGCTTTTCGATACTAAGGTTTTGCCACTCATGTTGGTGTTTACGGTGGTCATGACAAGTTTGGTGGAGCAAGGTAGGGTCAAGTCTTGTCCCAGCACCTTCTTCTCAGCACTTGTTCAGCTGATACCTTACAGGGCAGTGGTTGCTCCTTTTAGCACCCTTCCACCAAGTAAGGCCTGTTGCAATGCCCTCAAGGCTATAGGTCAACCTTGCTTGTGTGTACTTGTGAACGGACCACCAATATCTGGCGTAGACCAGAACATGTTCTTGCAACTCCCCGAGATGTGCACCACCAACTTCGAAATATGTAATTACATGTCTCATTTTCTCAACTATTTGTTTCATGTGTCGTGAAGAAGTAATTTTTCCACATCCTTAATCATAAAATTATAGAAAAGGTTATTTTTGTGGGGACTGTATTTTAGTATATATAGCAATTAGCAAGTGCACCAAACCACAGTCACGATCGACATTTAAGCCTTTCCCAGTTTTCTTCCAGTTAAATTGTGTAAAAAACAATCAAGTACTACGGTAGCGCTTAAAGTCTGATAAAAAAAAAAAGAATCGAGCAATGCGGTTGTGCTTGAAGTACATTCTGCTTGCAATAGTAATCTAAAACTTGTTTCTTTTTTTTTTTCCTTGCTTGTTTTCCCGAGTGCAGATGAAATCACGAAATAATTTACGAGACAAGACCTGAGGAGGGTTCTATATATGAATAAGTTTTCCAGAGGTTTAGGAGTCTGTTTGTAATAATATCCGACGCTCATCATAATAAAAGGATATTTTTTTTATGATGTAAAGAATCGCTTAATTTAAATGGTAAACAAAACAAATAATGCTTCAACTCCTTTTTGGAGTCGGGCTGCCTGAGTATTGCTGCACCAGACCGATTTATATATATACATATTATTTTTTATATTATATGTTATTAAGTTGTAAAATGTATTTTTTACACGTGTCAGTTATACATATTAAGATGTATGTTAAGTTGCTTGTATCTTAGGATTAATTATTAGTCTTTAGTATAAATACTTGTAACTCATTTTATCAGACTTGACTTTTTGACTACTGGTATTTTTCGTGATTCTGGAAATACTAGAATATGGTATTTCCATATTCTATTATGGTAACAATCGCTTTACACTTTACTCTTCCATGGCGCCGACTACTCTCTCTCAAGATCTAGCAAGTCCCTTCTTCGTACATCCCAGTGATAATCCCAACATTTTTCTCGTCATGCAACTCCTTATTGGAGACAACTATCACACATGGTCCTGATCCATGACCATGGCACTCTCGGCAAAGAACGAATTAGGGTTTGTGGATGGTTCGATTCTTAAACCAACAAATTCAATCGATCCTCTCTTTTCTCCATGGTTGTGATGCAACAACATGGTGATTTCCTGGATCCTTAACTCCATTTCTCCTGATATTTCTGCTAGTGTATTATATGTTACCATTGCCTTTGAGATTTGGACCGATCTAAAGGAACAATTCTATCAGAAGAATGGTCCTAGGATTTTCCAACTACAGAAATCGATCTCCACTCTTTCTCAAGGTCAACTTTTGGTGAGTGTTTATTTCACTCGCTTGAAAGCCCTTTGGGATGAGTTAGTCAATTACAAACCTGTTCCTATTCGTATGTTTAACATGAACATATTTTGCAGTTCCTTATGGGACTGAATGAATCCTTTTATTTGGCTAGGGCTCAGATTTTGTTGATGGAGCCCTTACCGCCTCTCAACAAGATTTTTTCCCTTGCTCTTTAGGAAGAGCAACAAAGAGAAATTTCTGTTACTCATTTTCCTTCTGTTGATGCTCATGCCTTTGTTGCTAAGACTGATAATTCAAGATCTCTCAAATCCTTCTACAAGAAGGATTGACCAGTATGCCAGTATGTAAACACTGTGGAATTACTGGTCATGTGGTTGAGAAATACTATAAACTTTATGGATTTCCACCAAGATACAAGCCAAAGCCACGACTATAGTCCATGGCTAATCAAGTTGTCCTCAGTGATTACTCTTCCTTAGCTGCATCTCCATTCTCTCTAATTGAGGCTCAATATCAACAACTTTTGGCTATGCTCCACCCTAAAAAAAATCCTGATGATACCAGCCATGCTGTTAATGCCGTAGCTTCTGCTTTTTATTCATTATCTAGTATTTCTTCATTTCATCACTCTATTTTTTCCTCTGTTAAGCATCATTCCTTTGATCCTCATCGTTTAGACTGGATTCTCGATATGGGGGCAACAGATCATACGGTTCCCTCGGTTGATTTTTTCACCTCTATTACTTCTATTGTAGACTTTTATGTCAGGCTTCCTAATGGCCAATCTCTTTTTGTCACACATATTGGCACAGTTAATCTTTCTGAACATATTATTCTTCGTGATGTTCTCTGTGTACCCTCATTTACATTCAAATTAATTTTCATCAGCAAGCCTACCAAATCACCCACTTGCTGATATTTGTTTTCTTCTGACTTGTGCATTATTCAAGACCTGACCACCTCGAAGCTGATTGGAGTGGGTAGACAACAAGGAGGACTCTACATTCTGCAGCAACCAGACTCTTCTCCTTCTCCTCCATTGCCATTGTTTTCTCATAATAAAGTCTCTAGTTTCAATAATGCCTTGTTATCACCTACTTGTTTTACTTCTTGCAAACGTTACTTGTTTGACCTTTGGCATAATTGCTTAGGCCACCCTTCTGTTTCAAGAATGTTTTTCTTGAATAAAATTGTATCTAATTTGGTTATGTCTAATACTCCATGTACTGTTTTTCCTTTAGCCAAACGAACAACATCATGGTGGCTTATGAGATTTTGCATACAATAAAGGCAAGGAAGAAAGGTAAAATGGAGAACATGGCTATTAAGCTTGACATGTCAAAAGCTTACGATAGAATAGAATAACCTTATTTGGAAGCAATAATGAAGAAACTGGGATTCTGCAATAAGTGGACTAATTTGATCATGAAATGTGTGTCAATAGTGACTTACTCTATGTTGGTAAATGGCAAACCAGGAACAAAGATATACCCCTCGAGAGGGTTGAGATAGGGAGACTCATTGTCTCCTTATTTATTCATTCTCAGTGTAGAAGGATTAAGTTCTTTGCTTAATCATTCTGATTTGAAGGGTGACACAAGGGGAGTGACAGTTGCAAGGGGAGGAACTAGAGTAAACCACTTGTTGTTTACTGACGACTGTGCTTTTTGGAAGAGCTAGGGTGGAGGAATGGTAAAAATACAAAGATTGTTACTGAATTATGAAAAAATCCCCAGGCCAATTCTTGAATAAGGATAAATCTATAGTTTTTTTTAGCTCAAACACAAGGGATGAAGATAAAGAGAGGATCTTGGAGGTAGGGGCAGTAATGGGAGGAAGTTATGAGAAGTATCTGGGTTTACTATTTGTAGTTGGAAAATCAAAATATAATACATTTAGATGTATAAAGGAGAGAGTATGGCAAGAAGTTAACAGTTGAAGAAATACCTTTCTGTCATCAACAGGAAAGGAAATATTAATAAAGGTTGTACTTCAAGCGTTCCAACCTACACCATGAGTGTGTTCAAGCTCCCAAAAAATTTATGCAAAGAGTTTAATGTAATGCTTGCAAAGTTCTGGTAGGGAAAGTAGTAGTGTGCAGTGGAGTTGTTAGGAGAAGATGGGAAAGCAGAAAGGAAAAAGAGGCCCCAGGTTCAGGGATTTAGAAAGTTTTAATATGACCTTGTTGGCCAAGCAGGGGTGGAGCTTTATTCAGAATTCAAATAGCTTGGTAGCCACAATTTATAAAGAGCAATATTTCAGATCAACATCCTTACTAGAGGCAAAATTGGGTTACAGGCCTTCTCTAATATGGAGGAGTGTGTGGAATGTAGTGGATTTATTAAAAGAGGGGTTGAGATGGAGGATGGGTAATGGAAAAAGCATAAAAAATGATTTGGGGTCACAAATGGCTATCTATTCCATCAACCTTCAGTGTACAATCACCAGTGTCGATACTGAACAGGGAGGCAAAGGTTAGGAAACTTATTATGCAGTGCAGTAGGGAATGGAATGAGGAACTGATTAGAAGAATATTCAATGAGGAGGAAGCAAACCAGATTTGTTGCATACCTTTAAGCAGAATGGATGTAGAAGAGTTATGTGGAGTCCATCTAAGAAGGGTTTATTCTCAGTAAAAAGTGCTTATTATGTGGAAGTTGATAGGAAAAAAGCTATCCAAGGTAAATCCTCAGGGGAAAGAGTAACTGACAAAAGATGGAAAAGTATGAGGGAGTTGAATGTATCTGGGAAAGGTAAGCTTTTCTATGGAGAGCAGGAAATGAATTATTAGCCACAAGAAGGAACATGTTCCATAAGAAAATCGTAGAAGACTCTTTATGTCCCATTTGTTCCAAGTAGGAGGAAGCTGTTATGCATGTGTTATGGCAATGTACTGCAGCAAATGATGTATGGTTAGAGGCTATGAATACAGTTCAAAAATGAAAAACTGAAGAAGCTAATTTGCTGGATCTGTGGGAGAAGTCTATGATGAAGCTGAGCAAGTCAGATTTGGAGGAATAACTACTATAATGAGGAGTCTATAGATAAGAAGGAATGAATTTATTTTCGAAGGGAAGTTCCAAAATCCTAGCCAAGTGATCAGAACAATAAGGGATGGACTTAAAGAGTTTCAGTTGGCTCAACAGTCTCTAATGAAGAACCAAGGAAGTAATGCAGAAAGGAGGAACCTAAAGTGGAAAAAGCCAAGGGAGAACTATGTGAAGGCCAATTGGAATGCATCATTGGACAAAAAAGATAGGAAGATGGGGTTAGGGATAATTATTAGAGATGAGGAAGGGGAAGTATTGGTTGCCATTTGTGGGCAAAGAAGCAATGTATATCAACCAACTGTAGCAAAAAGTTATGCTTTATGGAGAGTAATGGAAATATGTTGGGACCTCAACTTAGGGGTGGGCAGTGGGGCCCCGGACCCCCGTCCGACAGATGCGGTGGGCAGGTGGCCCCGACTGCATCTTGTGCCCCCCAGCAGGGGGCGGGATGGGCTCAACCCCCTCCCCGCCCCCGCACATATATATATATATATAATATATTATAAATTTTTTAAAAAATACCCCACTTTCCTTTCAGTTCCTCTCTCTCTCTCTCTCTCATCTCTCTAACCCAGTAATCCTCGCAGTCATCGCTCTCTCTCACACTCTATTCATCCGTCGCACGCCGTCAGGACTCAAGCCATTCTCCATCGTCGTTCATTTGTCGCACGCCTAGTCTGCCGCCGAAGGAAAGTTCCCCGTTCCCGATTCACATGCACCGTCTAATATATGTTTGTTTTTGTTGAGTTATGGAGGATGAGATTAAATTGAGGAGTTGGATGATGAAATTATTCTTATGATTGTAATTTTTAAATTGTGAATTTGAACAGGGTTTCAGATTAGAACCCTAAATTAGTTTAGGGATCAATCCAAAACACTTAATTTTGTTATTGGGCTATTGGTCATGTGACAAGTTTTCTGGACTTGAGAGATGAGGGGATTCATTGGTTGGTGTTGGCAGTATATGCAATAAACTGGAAGGTTTGACGTTGGTCTTGTGTTAGTTTAGGGTTGGGGGAGATTATCATTTTGATCCAATCTGTTATTGGATGGTTGGAGAATGTTTGATTCAATAGTCTGTAATTTTGATAATGTAGTGAATCAGTGAATGCATTGAGAAATGATTTTTTTGTTGGAGACTATTTGGCCATTTTTAACTCACACATGTATTTTATACTTTAATGCTTGATATTGTTTTGGTGAGAAAGTGGCTACGTACATTTTGTGTATAAATGGAGCAAGTTAAACTGCATTTTAATTTTACAATCATCATTTGAAAATATAAACCTAAGAAATCTCAAATTTGAAAACAACCAAATTTGGCCAAAGGAGTTGTAAAAATCCAATATCCAGCACCTGTTCCAAATAAGGATAACATAGGTGGTTGTGATTTTAACTATGCACAAGCTCATCCCATAAGTATAAAAATACAAATAAAACTATAGATGCTAGTATCATATTTTGAAAAATGTAAATGATAAAACTGTCCTCACAAAATGTCAACCATAAAAAAATAATGACTTAGATTTAAGAATTCTTGTTGGTAGAAAAGAAAAGATAACATAGGTGGGTGTGGTTTTTTTAATTTATTTTTTTAATTCGATTGGAAAACGTTCGAAATAAATTGACTAAACAGGACCACTCTGACTAGAGAAGACAAGTTGCGCAACCGAAGCACCTTTTGCTGCGTTTGTCATGACATAGTTTACACGGTATCAGCAACTTGCTACAATCTTTTGTATATGCAAGAATACTATTTTTGCGAAGAATACCATCTACGATATTTCAATCGAATTCACAGTTTGCAAGGGCACAAGCTTACTATTTTGATTTGCCAGAATGAAAGCAAATCGTTTTTCCTTTACAACGTAAGCATCTAAGTTCACAATATTCTTGAAGACAATAGTGACAAGTAGGCTTCAAATATTCTTCAAGACAATCTTGACAAGAAGCTTCCACAGCGCAGTTTCTCAATAGTATGCTTTCCGAGGATTGTTCTGTAAAGGATACAGCAAAAAGGCAATACAACAACTCATTCGTAAATATGGTTGTAGACATATATTCCGCATGAAAAATACTAAATGTACTTATGAAAAACTTACAAAAAACTTACTTCTCTACATGTCATTTATTATTATGTTGAAAATCATAAAATTTGAAATTCATAATTTGAATTTTAAAAGAATACTAACAAAATGAGTCTTGTAAGTAAAACTGTAAGTACATCTAGCACTAATCATTTCACATAATCTACAATGCTGGAGCAAAAAGAGGAATAGAGGTGATACCAGGGGGTTTGGTCTGTAACGATAACCAAGCATCATCCGCTTCTTGTACTGCTCGTATATATCATCCTCAGCAGTCACCTCCCCAGGCTCGTGAGCACCAACCCCCAAGTTGTTCATCTTAACATTACTTGCCATAATCGGATCTGCAATACCACTTTTGGAGCTCCCCAGACCCTCACCTGCAGTTCATGCAATGGTTACACAGTTTCTCAGCCAAAAAAAAAAAAAAAAACCAACCAAGCATCTCGGCAATATTCTGAAGTAACAGTTACATCAAAGAAGCTTCCTAAATCAAAAACTGTGAAGACATGTCAGCATTTGAGCTGGCATTAACTCAATGCATAGTATACTCCTCGCCAAGTAAAATGGAGAACAATAAAGATTCAGGAAAAAAAAAAACGATCAAAATCTATAAATTCAGTGGGTGAGTATGTGCGGCGTGCATCTGTGTGTGGAAGAGAGAGAGAGAGAGACCTTCTTTCCAACCCATTTTGGACAAGAGCTTATGCCCCACATTATCAGCCTGAATTTTAGCCTTTTCTGCAGCCTCTCTGGCAGATTTCTGAGCAGCAGCATCATTACAGGAAGCCAAGAATTTCTCGAGCTCTTCTGGTGGGATGTAATCACCCATGTGATGCCCTTTCTTAGCAGGACCTCCTGTACAGAGAGAGAGAGAGAGAGAGAGAGAGATTCATGGTAAGGGGGAAAAGCAAAGTTACAAGATCAAACCTTGAGATAAAATAGTTGGTCAATTATAATGACTCAAATGAAAATGGATTCAAGGAAACTAAAGCATATTTGGTTATACTGAGGAGCAAATATGGACCTTGAAGAGAAGCGGGTGGAGGCATTTCGTCTTTTGACTGTTTAGGTTGTCTCAATCTCTCTTCCTGTGCAGCCTTCTTCATGTAAAACTCCATCATCACTATAGGATCTGCACCTGTTGGTGCACTAACTTCAGCTACAATCAGAAACACATACGAGTATTGAAGTCAATCAGAAGCCTTCGTAAATTGGATGGTATCTCTAAGCAACATGATAACAAATAAGCAAAATAGTATGCCCCAAGAAGGTACTGATGACACACCAAAATATGTACACCCTGTCTAAAAATTGAGGCAAGTAATTTGAATTGAGGGTAGAAGGCATTCTAAAACCCTCGCATATAAACCTTCCCTCCAAAAGAACAGCAAAATCATGCTATGTTCCTTAACAATCAAACAATTATTTTAAAAATACCTTGCCACCGGATAAATGTGATACTCCATATGATAAGAATAATGGTAAATGGTGTATGAGATCCCACATTGCTTGGGAATGAGAAGTTTTTGCTCTTTATAAAGTTCCAATGGGGCTCTAATTGTATCATTGACTAGTCAACAACAAGACAAAAGGATTATCCTTGACAATTTCAATTTCTTAGTCCCTTTTCTTTTATATTTTCTGACAAGTAAATGCAGGAAAACCTCATTTCTGTAGGAATTCTAGGAAGTCTCTTAGAATCCCATCACAAGTCTTTTTCTCAAAAGATAGTCGGGGCAAGAGGGGTGGGTACACCCAAGAAAAGCATGCAATTAGTAATTGTCTATGGGAAAACAAAAGGAAAGTTATTAGTTTGGTTGGAGCATAGAAGATGCCATTTGGTTGATTATGTAGATCAATCATACTCAACATCTGTTAACACAACTCTTTTTATTTTTATTTTTAAATTTTTTTTTTTGGTGGGGGGGGGGGAATGTAAAATAGCTACTTTTACTCGACATCTCTCAACAATAATTTTGTATGAAACTATTCTGTGTAAAATTTGTGTATTTCGTTCGAAGTCAAATCATATTCATGCCAACTGGTACTAAGACAAAGACAGAGGAACCAGTAACAAAAATCAGCCAAATACTGAAGACAGAGACCCTAATGTATCAAGGAACCAACTCAAACCGACTGGACAAAAAAAGTCATAATTACACGTTTCGTCAATTACACTTTTCCCATAGAAAACTGAGAGGGAAAATGCTATATATCATTACCTGATCTTCCGGCTGATGTTTGAACTCTCAGATCCTCGGTGGCATCATATAAAGCAGAAGCAGGGGTTTGATAGTGCCTCTGCAAAGACCTTTGGGAAACACTGGTGGATCTAGAAGCTGAAGTGCTTGTACCACCTAGAAAACAGTAAAAAGAAATAAACATAAAAAACAAGAAGGAACAATATCAGCAACAGTAGAAGCAGTGTCGATAATGATTGTGATGATGATAAAACAGAAGCAGTAATGATGAAGATGATGAAGATAAATTAATAATAACAGTAGTAGGAACAGGAAATATAAATATTAATATAATTAAATAACAATTGGGGGATAAAGCAGTAGTGACTGATTTTCTCTCAGGATCATGAAAAATAATAGGATCCTGATTTTCTCTCAGGATCCTAAATTTTTCCAAGGTGGTAGGCGGTTCTATTTGGCTGACTTTCCTTGTTAAAAAAAATTCCTTGATAAAAAATTAACAAAAAGTTTTTGTTCTTAACTTTCATTGTTAAATTAATTGGTCAATTTTTTTTTGATTGGCACCGGGAGTCTGAGAACAGCGTCCCGACTAATCTTGGGGGTGCACAGACCCTTGGCAAGGAGTTTTCCGAAAGTGAACCTTGGATAATTCAAGGGGAAAATCCCCCAGTCCGATAACCCCTAGAGATTGCTTGCACCCAAGGAAATTTAAACCTTAGACCTGGGGGGAGCATACCCCCAACCTCAAGGCCTTTACCACTTAAGCCAACCCCTAGGGGTTAGCTTTATTTTTAACTTTTAACTTAATTTACTCCAACTGTAAATATGCATTCCTGCTCTCCCTATTTCCCCTAAGTGGGGTGGTTTCTCTTGTATACTTCCTATGTACTTGGATTATGCTCTCCTACCCTTCTAATAAAATTCATTAGTTATCAAAAATAGAAACCAAAAGATCTCATTAAAAATCCCTTTGGTTCAGATATAATTCACCAATATTTTGTTTCAAACGATGAAATTATATTTTCCCTTAAGCAGGTAGATAGAAAACTTACAAATTGATGAATATGTATATATATATATATATCACAGTTTTTAGAATTGTTATATAAACTAAAAATTTTAACATGAATAGGAGGTAGAATGAAAATATGCCAATGATTTTGGGGGAAGGGGGGGCACACTCCTTGGTAGCAAGGATAGGACTAAATAAAATACTTGCACCAAGTTTGAAGAAAATGTCGCTCGGTACAATTTCCATTTGCAAGAACCACAATTAACACTTCCTCAAGATTGAAGTACAAACCATGATGAGATGCTTGAGGTTCCAGAGTCTGTGAAAGGGCCTTTTCCTCTTCAGCCAGCCGATATTCATAGTATTTGTAATCTGCACAACTCTCATCAAACAGAAACCTGCAAAAGAACATATAGCACCGCCTTTATGGAGCATTGGATTCTTGGAGGAGGACGAGGAGGGGATGGGGGGTGGGTTACAAACGCCAACAAGTGGAAAATTACTTGTACACAGAAACACCTCAGATTAAAGGCACAGAGAACATAAGGCAATAAATAACCTGAGCTCCAATGTAATCAAGAACTTACTTAAAAGGGGTATCTCCAGGATTTTTTTGACGTGTTATATGCTCTAGTTGCCTTCCATTTTTAGCCACAAAACTTGCTAATTTGTCAGCAACTTTCTTCACTGTAAGATCACTTGGAGAAGGAGGTGCTGCATATCACTTATAAATTGATTAATACCTAGAGCATGAACAAGGGAATGCAAATTACTCTTGTAGCAGGCTTGCCACATTTTCCAAATCTTTCATTGAACATCTCTTTCCACCAATGTTGATAGGTTCTAAAGGTAAAAGCTGCAGTCATGAGACAAGAAAAATTCAAGAATGTTTTGTCCTCTCCATTCATACCACTTCAAGAGTAGAGAGAAATACCCAGATGATTTCCTCAAGATATAATGCATAAAGATACAAACAAAATCTCTTCTATACTCTTTCCATTTCCCTACTTTCATCTCTCTTTCCCATGTAACAGCCAAAGAGGGTGGTACCCAATTATGATACATTGTGCATTGGAAAACCATGACTGGACTATAAGGTGCCTTCAAATTAGTAAAAGACGTCAAATGCATCTTTTATTAGAGAAAAGTAAGTTGATCACAAAAGTTTTTTGATGACGAGGAATCTCAGAGATCATGCAAATGCAATGTCTTTTACCGGGTTAAACCCTAGACTCATGTAACATGTCCCCATCACACAAATTAGATAAATCATTTTCTTTTCATGGATTTGAACCTTACACCTGAAGGGAGCACACCACTAAGACCAAGGCTCTTACCACTTGAGCCAACCCCTAGGGGTTTGATCACAATAGTTGAGAAATGACAACTAGTAATGAGTGAACTAGGATGAGGCATTATCAGTCTTTTCATCATAACTTTATATTGTATCATGTAAGAAAATCGAGTTACACCATTAAATAAAGATGGCTGCTTGATGATTAATATAGAAAGGGAGTAGCAAAAACTCATTGAAAAAAAAAATAAACAAAAAAACCAACCATACACAAAGGGGGTGCAGAGAAAGATAGAAATATGGCAAATGAGTATAAGAGCTACTTAGACTTGAAACATTATGACTGAATAGAAATATGAAGTTGGTAAATGGATTTCTTTTTTTGACAACGAGGAACTATGAAGACTGTGCAAACGCAACATGTCTTTTACCTGATTAAACCCCGGATCCGTGTCCCCATCACACGAATAAGGTAGATCATCAGCTTTTCACCGATGGGGCGTGAAAAGCTGATGATTTACCTTAGACTTGAAGGAAGCATACCTCCCAGACTAAGGCAAATAAATTTCTATCCTGCACAGTTTTGAGATATGCAGTACAACTGATTGAATTTGCACTTTTCAATATATATATATATATATATATATAAACCTAGAGCTAAAAAAGAACCATCGAAACAAAAAGCTAACTGCAAGTAGTGGCAATCTTTCCCTAATTCTGCTCCACAAGTAATCAAAATACAAGAGATCCATAGACGGTCCCCAGCAACCCAACCAGATAAACGAACAATTATATAAGCAGTATTACCAACATCCACTTGTCTTGATGAATTCTCAGAGGCATCTTCTTGACCTAATTTCTGGCGTTTCATTGGTGCATCATCTGAAACTTTCCCGGCATCAATTTCATCTTCATCTGCGCCTAACTTAACATGAGGTGCCACAATCTTCGACTTCTGTTTCAAGCTAAAAGCAAGTTTGCCACCTGAAGCAGCTTGGGGGTTCTTGCGTGCATCATTAGTCTTAAAGTCCACACTTGTTTTATTAATGGTTGCAGTCAATGGCCCTGGTTTAATTTTGATCGGTTTAGACACCTTAAGTTTGTCACTGTTCTCCTTTTCGTTGTTCTTTTCTTGTTGAAGCTGTTTAAACCTCTCCATGAATGAACCATCATTAACAAAGAGGCTAGGAGGCACTCCTTTATCCATTGGAAAAGAACCAAGTATGCCAGGCTGTTATGGCCAATAACTGTTCAACAAACAAGCTTCCAAGCTATTTAGAAAATGTATTGGAACTTTAGGCCTGATCTTTCTCATTTGCAAGTGAGCAGCAGTGCTTAATCAAATAATGATAATATAAACAAATAGGTAAGACAAATAAATAAATAAAAATAAAGAGGTGAAACATATGCAAAAAATAATCCGCATCAATTTTTTGATAGGTAAAATGAAGAAAGCAATCTTGATCACCCAAAATCAACAAGATCTTGGTGAAAAATATGCATGAAATAATCAGTGCAACATCAAATTTGATCACCCAATATCATCCAGATCTTACATCCAGATCTTAAATCACAACAATCGCAAAATGGATTTTCTACTTTAAAAACAAAATAAAAAGCTTAAAAACAACTATAGAAAAGTCAGGTTCAACAAAATAATGTAGATGAGTGTAGAATGCGTGAACTGAAAACAATAAACAGCTTCAGACAGCCTATACACTACAGCAATCTTCCAAAAACCCAAGGCATAACTACACTCATTTGTCCATAAACCCAATAAAGAATAAAAAGGATACCCAAATTATAAACCACTAAAACACAAAACTCAAAGTTTGAGACAGACTAACTTTAAATTCAGGAAAGAGATGTGACGCATCACTATTCGAGCCTCCATGATTCACTAAGCACAACCCGGCATGTGAAAGATATGTTTACAATATTCCACATAATGAACTACTGCCCTACTATGACATGGAATGGAATGCCCACAATATCCAAATAGCATAAAGATGCAGTTCTAAAACAATCCCAACCAATATACATGTTGTAACTTCAAAACCAAGGTTGGCTTTACCATCACAACTCTATAGTGTCTGTTCCATCCTACAACCCGTTGCAAACCATTTAAAATTGTTGTGATCTCGAGGGTTAAAGGTTTAACCAAACTCGTATCCAACAATCCGAGGGCTTTTAGATCAATGGTTAGGCTCTTAACTATTGATATAAGAGCAGGGGCCAAGTCAAGTTCGAGTCACAAAGGGGAAAACGATTAAGGCCCCGTTTGGATACAAGAAGTGTTTCATCTCACCTCACCTTATCCCATCTCATCATTACAACTTTCTCAAATTCTCACACAAAATATAATAAACAATTTAACTTTTTCAAATCCCAAAACAATAATAATATTTAAAAATAATATTCTAACAATATTTTATTCAACTTTCATCTCAACTCACTATCCAAACGGCACCTAAGTCAGCGTTGATAGAGCATGCCGCCGTGGACTTTGGATTTGAAAGTGGTAAAATGCTATGATTCTAAAGGTTAATGGTTTAATCAAACTGGTATTCAATGGTTTGAGTCTTTGACACCATGCCTATGCATAGTACGAAGAACTTTTAATCTAGCCTATAGGTCACCCTCTCCGTGACTTGAATTTTTGGCATGGTTCCTGCTCCGATACAAATTGTTAAGACCTAATGACTGATCCAAATGCCTAGGACTGTTGGATACTGATTTGTTTACTATGTTTGGGAATTGAGAGAAGTTGAGAACATCTCATCTTATCTCATTTGAAAACTTCACATAATTTCCTTCCCAAACATTACTCAAACACAAAACAATTTTCAATTTCAAGTCTTCAACTTTTTCATCTAAATTTTTTTTTTCATAGGTAATCAAGAAATTTTATTGATAGAAATAGGCAAAGTCCAGGTACACTGGTAGTATACATGAGAAGCACCTAGCTAACAATCGAAAGTAGAAGGTCATGGACAGTTAATCCATTACAAACTATGGCCCTCGCCCATAAGAACAATGACTTAAAAGAAAAAACTTTTTCGCTCATCCGTTGTTCTCTCGCGATCTTCAAAGCTTCTAGAATTTCTCTCCCTCCAAATAGACCAACACATACAAATAGGAACCATTCGCCAAATGGCCGCCACCTGTGAGTTACCGTGAAGGCCTCTCCAACTTGTAAGGAAATCCACCAATCTAAGAGGCATGACCAATGACAATCCGATTCTCGTGAAAAAATCATCCCACATGATCCTGGCCACCTCACAATGTAAAAGCAAATGATCTACTTATTCCCCATGCTTCTTACACATACAACACCAATCCAGCACAATTACCCGGCGTTTCCTCAGATTATCTATAGTTAGGATCTTGTCTAGTGATGTTGTCCAAACAAAAAAAGCCGCTTTTGAATGAGTTTTTGTTTGCCATATACTCTTCCACGGGAACATGATCATTCAAGGACTCGTTAGAACTTGGTAAAATGATCTAACAGTAAAATTACCTTTCTTGGAATGACTCCAGTGCATCTTATCGCCGGTGCCCCCTGGCATACTTACTGAATACAATACCGCAAAGAACTCTGTAATAGTCTCCAACTCCCAATCTTGGGCTGCCCTAATGAAATCAATATTCCATTGAGGGGAGCCATTGGAAAAGACCAAAAGATCGACAATCGCTGCATCCTTTTCTCTTGCGAGCTCAAAGATAGCAGAGAAGGTATCTTGGAGGCTATGGTTACCACACTATTTGTCGTACCAAAATCTGACACGAGAATCATCGCCCACAACAATATGTTCATGTCCTCGAAAGGTCTCCCAATGTCTCCTAATATATTTCCACAACCCCACCTCATGTGTGTGCCTAGTACCTCATTCGAGCACCATCCTCCTCAAGCCTCTCTAAACTGTGAATCTATAAGACTTCCATAGGGTCCCCCTTTCGTGTTGGTACCTCCACAACCATTTACCCAATAGGGCTTGATTGAATTTCGTCAAGTGGCAAATCTCCAATCCTCCCCCAGAAATTGGAGTACGAACCGTTGACCAATTAACCACATGAAATTTGAACTCTTCCCCCAATCCACTCCACAAGAAACACTTTGTAATTTCTCAATGCGGTTAGCTACCATTGTGGGAAGCGGCAACAATGACAAAAAGTGGGTGGGTAAGTTTGAAAGAGTGCTTTTAATCAAAGTCAACCTACCATCTGTCGACAAATATAACCTCTTCCAAAAAGCCAATTTGCGCTCCACCTTTTCGACCACGCCATTCCAAATCCTTTCAGATTTAAAGGAAGCGCGCAATGGTAAGCCAAAATATTTCAGAGGCAGAGATGATACCTTGCAACCCAAGAGAGAAGCTAAATTCTCCGCTTCATGGACAGCCCCCACTAGGACTAATTCCTTTGAAAGGTTAATTCTCAAGCCTAATGCAGCTTCAAAACAAAGGAATAGAGCTCTCAAAGATTGAATGTGCCCAAGATGTGCACCACAAAAATGAGTGTCATCGGCAAATAGCAGGTGAGAAATGTTAAGATCGCCATTCCCCACCGAAAAACCATAGAGTAGCCCACCGTCCACCAGGCCCTCAATCATCTTACTGAGAGCTTCCATGACAAATAAAAAAAAGTAAAGGCGAAAGTAGATCCCCATCTCAAGCCACGAGGAGTTAAAAAAACCCACCGGTGAGCCATTCACCAAGATAGAGAATCGAATTGAAGAGATGCAAAATTCAACCCATTTCTATCATTTCCCCCCAAAGCCACATCTTGCAAGTAGATAAAGTAAGAACTGCCCGTTGACGTGGTCATATGCTTTCTCCATGTCTAATTTGTAAAGCAACTCAGGTTCTCTAGATTTAAGTTGTCCGTCCAAAACTTCATTTGCAATAAGGACAGAATCGAGGATTTGTCTACCTTTAACAAATGCATTTTGTGGCTTCGAAATTAGCTTTTCCACCACCGAGCTCAATCTATTCGCTAGCACTTTGGACAGAATCTTATACACCCCATTCACAAGACAAATGGGGCGATGGTCTCTAACATCCGCAGACCCCATCTTTTGAGAATGAGTGCTAAGAATGTAGCATTAAGATTCTTTTCAAATCTAGCATTAGTATAAAAATCATGAAAGACTTGCATAAGATCTTCCTTAATCACCACCCAACAAGCTTGGAAGAAGCCCATGATAAACCCGTCCGGACCGGGAGCCTTATCACTAGTCATACCTCTGATTACTTGCACACTTCCTCTTCCGCAAACGGCCTCTCTAGCCACCCAGCACTCTGCTGATCTATTATTGAAAAAGTTAAACCATCCAGTTTCGGTCGCCAATTGTGCTCTTCAGATAAGAGTTGTTGGTAATACTGCTCGATATGGCTCTTGATTACCATCTAATCCGAAGAAACTGCCCCATCTACCATCAGCATATTAATAGCATTGTTCACCCTATGAGAATTAGCCACCCTATGGAAAAATTTCGTACACTTATCTCCCTCCTTGAGCTAGAGCGCCCTTGATTTCTGTCTCCATGAAATATCCTCCATCAATGTCTCCATGAAATCTCCTCCATCAGTGTTCTGGCCTCCTCCTCGCCCTCCAGACCCTGTAGCTCCTCCAAAAGAGAGCGCCTCTACTGAAGCACATTGCCAAAAACTTGTTCATTCCATTACTTCAGATCCTGTTTCAGCGCTTTCAACTTTTTTGCCATTATGAAACTTGGAGAGCCTTGGAAATTGTAAGAAGTCCACCATTGTCTAACCCTGTCTACAAAATCATCAATTTTAAGCCACATATTCTCAAATTTAAAATACCTTCTACCGGATGCCTCCACAGTCTAAAATGATGGGGAAGTGATCAGTGCATGAACGGGGTAATCTTCTTTGAGCTACATTTGGGAGGCGTAACTCTCATTCTGGAATTAACAAAAATCTATCGATCATCGACCAAGATGGGAATTTTCAGTTGTTGGACCAAGTAAACGTGCCTACTCTTAATGGAATGTCCATAAGCTCCTGTTCTGAAATGAAATTAGAAAAATCCCTCGTGGCAGGAGTGATGTGGGATACATCCGACCTTTTAAGTTAAAGTCACCCCCAATGCAACTTGGTAGCTCCCACCAACTAAGAAGTCCCGCCAATTCTTCTCGCAATAGTTTTCTCTCCGAATCAATATTTGGGCCATAAACTCTAGCGAATGTCCATTTGAAGCCGTCTTCTAGATTCACAAAAAAGAATGCGACAGTGAAGTCACCCACACATTCCTCCACCCTTTCCACCACACTTTTATCAAACATAATTAGGACTCCCCCGGATGCTCCTTTGGATGGCAAGTAAGACCACCTGACATGTTGCCCTCTCCATAAACTGAGGACTAGTTGTCTTGTAATAGCTTCCAACTTGGTCTCCTGTAAACAAATAATATCCCCCTTCCATTGGCGAAGTAAGTTTCTAACTTAGATCCGCTTATTAAGTTCATGCAGCTCCCTCACGTTCCATGATATTATTTTTGGCTTCATAGAGCAACCATCTTACCCCTCCCCTTGCAACGCTCCCAGTTAGAGCTCTTCTCTCCACCATCATCTTTCATTGCCCACGTAAGCCTCTTGAGTTCTCTTTCCCTCTTTTTAACCAAATTAAGGGATAGATCGGATTTGGATTGTGCATTCCCGACCTCTATGGCTGTAAGTAAGGCCATAAATTCAACTTCGAAATCCTCGCATGTAATCCCTACACAATGTTTAATTTTCATCGCTTTCTGGATAACCCAATCTGACACGTTGGGAGCATGTAATCCCTACACAATGTTTAATTTTCATCACTTTCTGGATAACCCAATCTGACACGTTGGGATGAAAAAAGTTTAGAGGAATAGGTTCTTCCTCCCCTTCCTTATTAGCCCCAAACAAAACCCAATGTACCAACCAATTCGGCCTCCCCCATTTCAGTAACTGAATCCGCACTTCCATTAAACACTAAGTATTTTAGTATTTAGAAACCGAAGGCCTTGGCCCACGCCCACACCCATGCCCAAGCCCTTGTCTACTTTGGAGATTAGCTCTTCTATCTCCTTCCTTAGTGATTTCATTTCCTCCTTTACACCAATAACTTCCTCTTAGACTAAACAGAGCCCTCTGCATCTTACTTTCCTCTTAACAAACATAGGACAGAGTCCCACTCCCCATTTCGGGTACATCACGTCTGCCGTATTTCTATGCATTATCGCTTGTATGTTCCCCTGCTATGTACTCCTTTTTGTTTTTTCCACCTTGCTGTAATGCCAAAGGGTGGCTCATACCTCCATGCACTTCTGTCCTTTTCCCTGCACCACCCAACACCGCCTTTGCATATGACTTGGTTTGCCTCTCCGTCTCCTTCTCCTTGTCCTCCTCTCTATCCAGTTGTGGGGCCAAAACTTGGAGCCTTCTTAGCCGAAGCATGCCTTGACAGAACATTCTTTAACTCCATAGACAAAATTTTCCAGCCCTTTCCTTCCATCCCTTCCGGGATCGCTAAAAGACCTCGACCCCCGCTGCCACCACCATAATCTATTACTTCCAAGAAACGCCCATAAGCATTAGAATGCCTATAAGCAAACAGAGCTTTGGTTCCATCCTGATAAGTCTTGTAAAAATCTTTCCTTCCCCCCCCCCAAAAAAAAACAAAAATCTTTTACTGTGTTTGCCAGCCAGCAAGCACTGACATGGTTGAGCATCATCTCCTTGGTTACCTTCCGACCCCTCTCCATGATGCAACAATAGTTTCCACCCTCCATTGATAAAATGAATACTTTTGTTTCTATTAAGAGATGTTTAAGGAAGCCCATGTCTATCACAAGACTGTAAAATAAATGTAAAGACTAAAGAGGGTTGATTCCGGAGAGGAGTCACCGGAACAGAGTTCCCATCATAGATGTGTACGAAGAGAAAAGTAAGTTATTGTACAACACTCACAATAGCTTTTAAATGATCCCATTTTCAAGAAAACTCATTATGGTAGAAGTTTCCATTGAGAAACTAAAAGGTTTGAGTATTCTAAGAAGCACCTAAAGGATGCTTGGTACAAAAAACACATCTTCATTTGCTGGGTATGACAAATTTAAGCGCCTCATTACCAAATCATTACAACTTTTCCAAACTTCCAAACAAAACACAAAAAGCAATACAACTATTTCAAATTTCAAAATAAAAGTAATATTAAAAAATTATATTCAATCAATTTTTTTAACTTTATAATATTTTTATTCAACTTTTTCTCTTTCTTTTTCCAAAACGCAATAAAACATCTTAACCCTTATATAACAACAAAAATTCAGATCAGGTAGGCAGACTTTTTACTGACTAAAAAAATCAGGTTAGCAGAGATTAACCCCATGATTACTATTCCACTAAATCAGAACTATGATCTCCACCATGTCCCCAAAAACCCTTCATTTTTCTTGGTTGAATAGTAATCTGGAAAAAAAAATATTTTGTATATTATATTTATTAAAAGAAATAAAGAAAATAACAATATTTCGCATCTTCAAACCTTATGGAAAAACTCAATTCGTCTAAACTACTGGATCGCATTAGGTTTGATAGAATTTAACCATCCTTCATCGTTCAGACATCAAACCAAAATCGCGCACAAATCTCACCCCAAAACAAATTCCAAGCATTTAGGTATTGGAACTGACGCCCTGGCAACCACAAATCAATCAAAGTCCTACTAATCAATATGGAATCACTACCCCGAGAAAGTCGAACAGAAATCCAAACCAAAATCACAAACAAACCGATATACGACCACACGTAAATCGACCAGAAATTCAAATTATAGCATCACTTCAAAAAAAGTCAAACGGAAACCAGAAAGGAAAGGGTGAAAACAAGCTGTCAACCAAATTGTCTTACCCGACTACGGCCAAACTCTAAATCTATCGCAGATCGCCGTCCGATCGTCCGGGATGCAAAATTGATTTTTATTTTTTTGCCCAAACTTGGATGTCGGAATGGGAATTTGAGACGGAGAAGACGTGTTGGCCCTGCTATTGGGTCGGAAGCGTGGAATGTCTATGATTTTTCTTTAGATTTTACCCTCTTATTTTGACCGTTGAAGCATTTATTTTTTTTTTTTTACATTTGTTTTTATTTACCGATTAAAAAGTAATTATTAATGTATTGTTATTTTTTTTATTTTTTAAAAATATTAAAAATATTAAAAAAATATAAATTAAAAAATTTATAAGAAGAATTTTGCGGGCACCTCCAACGGTCGCTGCTGGGCAGCACCCTAACAGGACTCTTTTCTTTAATCAATAGGTCTAACGTATTATATAAATTTATGTTAATTTATAGATTTAATTTTACACAAAAATTAATTTTTTAATTTCTCAAAATCCAATAAAATATCTTAACTTAGATCGTTTCACCACTATTGACAAATCATTTTATTATTCTTTATAGAATTCTCACAATTTTCCATCTCATTTTATTATTGCCAAAATCTCGTTTGGTTACACAGATGAGATGAGAAATTTATGAATAATAGTGAGAAAATTTATGAATAGTAGTGAAATGATTTGAGTTAAGATGTTTTATGAGATTTTGAGAAATGAGAGAAAAAAAATTGAATAGAAATATTATAAAGTTAAAATATTGTTAAAATATAATTTTTTATTTTGATATTTGAAAAAGTTGAATTATTTTTTGTAATTTGTTTGAAAGTTTGAAAATTTTGAAAATTTGAAATTAAAAAGTGTGTTTGAATAGTATTTCTAAACCCAAGAAATACTTAAGCTGATCCAAGTCTTTGATTTTGAATTTATCATGAAGATAAGACTTCACTTGAGTAACACATGACATGTCATTAGAAGCAATTATGACATCATAATGTAAATCAGAAGTGCTATAAAAGAAGAACTTTGTACCTTTGTGAACAAGTTATAATCAGTTTTAGATTGTTCATAACCCAAAGATAATAGAGCAGTAGTCAATTTTTGAAACCATTGGCGGCTGACCTGTTTCAATCCATATAAAGATTTCATTAATCGACATACTTTGTGCTCCCCTTCTTGTGCAAAACCTGGTGGTATCACCATATAGACTTCCTCGTCCAAATGTCTATGCAAAAAATCATTATTCACGTCAAGTTGTTCTAAAAACCAGTTTTGACTTGCAGCCAAGGCCAAAAAACAACGAACTGTTGTCATTTTGGCAACAGGAGAGAATGTTTCACCATAGTCAATTCCCTCCTTTTGTGTGAAACATTTTCATCACAAGGCGTGCTTTATATCTTTCAACACTACCATCAGCCTTATATTTCACCTTATATACCCACTTGCAACCAATTGCTTTCTTACCAAGAGGCAAGTCAGTAACTATCCAGGTTTTGTTATTTTTAAGAACTAAGATTTCGGCATTCATAGCTTCCTGCCAGTTAGGATCTTTGGCAGCTTGTTTGTAAGTTTTGGGTTCAGGACGAATTGAAATAGAAAGGCTAAAAGCTTTATGAGCAGGAGAAAAATGAGTATAGGAAATATACCTTGAAATGTCAAAAGCTTTATTAGAAGCCTGTTGTGTGGAACTCGAATGGAGTGAAAATTGATCAAAAGTTTGAACCATTTTACAATGATACTCCTGCAAATAAGATGGTGATTGTCTGATCCAAGAATATCTCCTAGGAATAACATCAACCAGATTATGATGGTATGGGCTAATGTCATTAGAAGGAGGAATATCAACTAATAGAGAGGAATTAATGTCATTAACACAGATAGGAAGGACAATATCATATTGAGGATCATAAGTATGGTTTTGATTTTTAAAAGAAAATGAATTCTCATGAAAAATAACATCACAAGAAATAAAAATGGATTTAGTATCAAGATCTAAGAATTTATAACCCTTGGTACCATATGGATAACCAAGAAATACATATTTCTTAGCTCGAGTATCAAATTTGGCTTTATGAGGAGAGACATTAATAGCAAAACATAAGCAGCCGAATACCTTCAAATGAGAATAAGAATGTTTATTTGAAAATAAAAGCTCATAAGGAGACTTATTGTTTAACAAAGGAGTAGGAGATCTATTGATTAAGTATGTAGCTGTCATGATACAATCACCCTAATAGGATAGAGGAATGTTGGATTGAAATTTGAGGGCCCTACCAACATTTAATAAGTACTGTTGTTTCCTTTCAGGAACTCCATTCTGTTGTGGAGTGTATGGACAACTATGTTGATGTATAATGCCTTTGGAAGAGAAGAGAGTAGACAAATTGAATTCTGTTTCATTATCAAAACGAATAGTCTTGACATTAGATGCAAATTGTGTTTCAACCATAGTCAAGAAGGACTCAATTGTGTTGCCAGTTTGAGACTGGAATTTTAACAAATAAATCCAAGTACAAAGAGTGAAATCATCAACTATTGTTAAAAAATAGTGATGACCATTATTAGTAGGAACAACAAATGGTCCCCAAAGATCATAATGGATAAGCTCAAAAGGAATAGTAGATTTAATTGAGTTAATAGGAAAAGAATGTCTATGTTGTATAGCTAATGGACAGATTTGGCATTGATCATTATTATAATGAAAATTTACATCAGGAATTACATCATATAACAAATGCATTCGGGACAAAGATATCATGACAAGATTTGAAGTTGAGGTAAGTTTGTACACAAAAATCAAATTGAAAGTGAATGAAGGAACATATAGAACATGATGTAAGGTCAATCTTGTCGAAATCATAACTAAGCCTATATGAGACATAGATACAGAGTGACCATTTGGTAGGCTAACAGTGGCATTAATAGGTGTAGGAGGTGAAGTAAAAAGAGACAGAGAACAGACCATATGGTCTGTAGCTCGACTATCAACAATCCAATTTTGTGAGGAAAATGAACTAAGATAATGCATTGCAGCAGAACTAACAGAACAAAATGAGAGGAAATACCTGCCATGTTGACATAACTGGTAGGTTGTGAGGGATCATGTTGTGGAGAAATACCTAGAGGTGAATTTGATTTAATTGAAAGTTGGAGAACATTGAGAAGCTGTTGAAGTTGCTCTTGAGAAAAAATCCAGAATTGGAAATTGTATTTGCCTCTAGGGAAGTAGACACTTGATTAGCAGAGTATCGGTGAGAACTAGATTTAGAATCACTAGGATTCTTTTTCTTTGCCAGCCAGCCTGGGGGATAACCATGAAGTTCAAAACACTTGTCTCGAATGTGACCTTTGCGGTTACAATGTATGCAATGAGAAGGTTCCCTCTGACCAGTAGAGTTAAAATTCTTCCTTGGTATAGCAGCAACAATCAGTTCAGAAGACTTGTGAATTTGAGAGACTGACACTGCAATATTGTCTTGATTCTAAGAAGAAGTGCAAGAGAATCCATGTTGTCGCTCTTCTTAAATTATTAAGGAGTAAATTTCATCCAAAAAAGGGAATGGCTTCATAAGGAGAATGTTACCTATGGTAGTGAGATAATTATCATTCAGTCCCATGAGAAAAAGCATTGTAAGATTTTTTTTCTTCACGAGTAGCAATGGAATCAAGAACTTACAAGTGCAAGCAGCACACTTTCCACATGTACAGACAAGAATAGGCGAAAATTGATGCCATTCATTCCACAAAGATTCAAGACGAGTGAAATAATCACCCACAGATGATTGATCCTGAGTGATGTTGTTAAGAGCTTGTTGTATTTCAAAAATTCAAGCTTCGTTACTCTGTTGAAATCGATGTTTCAACAAATTCCATATTTTCTCAGCAGTTTCAATGTACAAAATTACCTGTGCAATTTCTGGAGTCACTGAGGCACAGATCCAAGAAGAAACCATGAGATTGCAACGAAACCAAGCACTGTAGTTAGGGCTATCTGTTTTTGGAGGTCGAAGACTGCCGTAAATGAATCCGATCTTATTCCGAGAGCCAATCGTCATAAGCATAGCACTACTCCTAGAATAATAATTCTTGTCGTTAAGCTTTGGAGAGACGATTGCAGTACTGGAAACATCTACTGGAGTAATCGCAAATTGACTACCAATAGTACTTGACGAAGAAGAAGATGAACTCGACATACTGTAAGATCAAGAAGAAATCAGAGTGCGAAGGCAAGCGAAAGAGATGTTTTCTCCTGATACCATGTAGAAACCCTAGAATAGGAAGAGTATTTTGGGAAAGTGTTCCTCTTGTTCGTAAACTCTTATTTCATAATGAGAATGAATAGTGCATAATTACAATGAGAAACTGACTTATATACATGTCCAAAATAGTTATAAGCTAACTAACTTAACATAACTAAGGAACAAAAGAGTAACTTTTGCCAACTAAGCTTATTAGCTCTAATACATATTCTACCATGCAACCACATTATTCACTCTAAATTGTTTAATCACAGCCATACACTTGTTCAAATGGGTCATCAACTTGAAACAATCACGTTTAAGACGGAACATGCCTTGTACAACCTGAGGTTCCTACACTTGCAATTAATATTATATGTTATGTGTGATGCAATTAATATTATCTGTTATCTGTGAGCAATTAATATTCTGGTTCTTCATATTGTTGGGGCAGTAACGTGATCCAAAATCAAGCAATATGAAACAAACTGACAGCAGTGCCAGTTCAAGTTTTTGGATTGTAAGAGCAAAAGACCAAGTTGGTTTGAAGAGGCCATTTTGCTACTGTGGAATTACATCCAAGTTAAGGATTTCTAGCAAAGCTACTAGTTTTGGCAAATGATTTTACAACTGTCCAAATTATAAAATCAATAGCCAATGTGGATTTTTTCAATAGATTGATCTTGAAATGGAACAAAACATATGTTGCAAGATGACGTTGGAGCTAGCTCAAAGAATGAACGACAGGATAAATCAAGAACGTGTAATGACTGAACAAGCCAAATTTACCGCTATGTAGAAGAAGTATAAGTAAACCTTAAAGCTTTATTATTGTCATGGTCTTGTTTTGTTGTGATTTGGGCTGTAATCATTTTGTATCCTAGCAACAATCATGTATGACGGCCAATGTTAACAACCGATGGTCATTAGGCCGTTTGTGATTATCTTTTGTAATGCTGTTCAAACTAGTACTTTTGGAATGTAATGATACTTATCTTTTGAAATGTATTGTTGTTCAATAATGCTCCAGAATATTCACTATAGAAGAAAAAATTTAAACATCACCATAATCAATTTTGTGATGCTGCTCAATAATGCTCCAGAATACTCAACAAAGAAGAAAAATTCCAAGATCTTTCTGCAAGCTCTAGAATATATTGATGTTCAATAATGCTCCAGAATACTCAACATATATAGAAGAAAAAATAATTAACATTTCCAAAATATGAATTTCAAAATACACGTAAATACCGTTCAAGTCTTTTAAAGAAAAGAATGCAACATTTTTCCATGCTATTACAAGCAATGTTTCTTCTAGAATTTTATAAATAGAAAATCTGTCCAAATGGCACCATCACCGCAGTTCTCCAACTTCATCATCTGTCTAAGGCAACCGATGCAGTTCTTCACTCTCATTAACGGTAACATAAAAAAAACAATTAAATCTAGGAAGAATATTTTAAAAAATATCACCATCACGTTCGGTGCCCAGAATATTTTAAAACACCAACTTAAACGCCAACCTCATGTTTGAACTGACGAATCCAAGCTTTGAGATATGTTGCCAATTATATTTCCAAGATCCCTATATAAAAGATAATAAACCATAAAAAATGACGTTATTATATTAAAACACAAATTTCTAGACAATAAACCAACCTCACTAAAGGACATTTGTTCTTAGCATGACCCTCAGTCTTGCAAATACTACAATGCATTTTCTTCATGGCTTGAGTCTCTTTCGGGTTCTTTGCTCTCAACGATTTTGGTCGTTCTTTCGTTGGCACCCATGGAGGATCCTGTAAAATTTGTGAAAATTTTGATACAACTTGTGATGTTAACATTTGGGAATCATTCATTGACATGTCTCCGCCTTTTACATTTTTTTCTTGAATATCTTCCATCAAGAGCAACTTCTTGTGGACATTGTCTAAGGCAAGAGAGAGGTGGTTCAATTTCTATGTTGATTGTGAGCCAAGTTCTACAATATTGTAAAATTGCATTATCAACTTGTTTTTTCTCATCATGTGTCATTACATACCCATCAGAATTTAGTTTGTCAAGAATAGCCCGGCTCTTAGCATTGATTGTCCGTCTCTCTAGAATATAATGATGTGGCAATATATTTAATTTCGATTTCTTACCAATGATGCATAAGTTATGCCTACAAAGAATCCCCACAAACTCAAACATATGACATGTACATATTACATTCGCTTCTCCATTCTCCAAGGTCACATAATAAATAGGTTTTTCTTTGTCATGCGGCGAGACTCCATATATCTACTTTCACCCTCTTTGTTCACTTTGGTTGATTTGTACCGTTTGCTATTGAATAGCTTATCTTGGAAGATCATGAAAAAAAGCTTTCTTGTATAAACTGAGGTCGCATCTTCTTCAATTTTGTGACATATTTTTAGAATCACCAGCGTCAATTTTGTTCGCACGTCCTTCTCTTTTTCCTTGAAATAACGTGCATCTAAGGCTTTCTCGTATTGATGCACAAAGTCATTTACCATTGTGCTCAAACGAACATAATCCTTGAAATCCTTGAATCATGCTTTCGCTCATTTGAGTTGTTGACATACCGGCACAAAACATGGTTCACAAGTAAGTTGAAACCCACTTATTTCATCTGCTGTAAAAATTTTGCAGCCAATCATTATCTACTAGACCATACTTCGCTAGTATTGAACTTCACTCTTGCTCGAACTCATCAGTAATTATTGTCTCATAGATACAATGAATAAACTATTTTTGAAAGTTTGGAAACTTGTTATATACACGTGTCAAACGTTCTAAAAAATTTTATAAAACATGCCACAAGCATAACCTATGAGTTGTATTTGGGAGTATCTCACCAATGGCCTTGGCCATCATCAATAGTTATGGTTGAAGGGGCACGCCCAAGCATTGCCTCTTGTCATGTTCTCAATAACCACATATATGATTCAGCTGTTTCATTAATTAACAACGCACAGCCAAACATTATGGTTTGGTGATGATGATAAACTCTTTAAAATGGCACAAAATATTTTTTAAGTACGTCGCATCAAATGTGACAACATCCCCAAAATATTGATATGCAGTCCTTGATCTTGCATCTGCCCAAAAACAACTTCTTATACACCCATTCTCATCAACTTGCATGGAGTACACAAACTCAGGTTCTTTATACTGTTGATGTAGAAAGTAAACATGCAACGTTTGTGCATCTCCATCTTCAAACAATTTACTTCTTTTATTTCTCAAATAATTCTCAACTTTCTTACCAATATATCCAATGTTAAAATCACCACCTGATTTTTTCCTCAACACAGACATTATCATCCTTATCGGTACACCGGACTCATTCAAAATGAGAATGAGTATTTTTTACATGCGTCACTCCTCTATGTCCACAAAGCAAGCTAGTACTTCTCAGTGTAAGTATCTCATTTTTGTATTCAAGCACAAACTTGCATACTGTCCACTTTTCACCATCCTTTTTTATACACATCATTGCTTTACACCCAATCTTTATCTCAGCAGGTTCGGGAATTTTTCGTTCTTTTTGTTTCCGACTTTCTCGCCGAAATCATTCCCTTAAGCAAACATACTCTACTCCAATTAGTTTTCTGTCCTCTTTTGATAATCAAATATGGTTGGGCCTCATTGCAAAACTTTTTCGTCTTGCATAGGCCTTGTAAAATGCTTGAGTGTCTTCTACCCCATCAAACTCCTTCCCAAAGAATGGCTCAAAAGACCACTACTCGAAGTGAAAATCACATTTCCATCTCCATCTCTCACATTAACTCCATCTTCCACATTCACTCGATCTCCCACATTCACTCGATCTCCCACATTCACATCACATTGTTGTACTCCAATTTCGACCTCAGTACTTTCATCTTTAACTTCTGGACAGTTCTACTCATCATTATCTCAACTTCATCACTATCCAAACTTGACAAAAGATTCTTCATTACAACATAAAACAATGCTACATCAATCAACTTCAGATAACATTGCCAAAACACTACCACAACACAAGAAAAATAAATGGAAATCACAAAAGTTAAATGATATTATAACATAGAAGTCACTCCAAACATGAGATTTTTTTTTTTTTTTAATAATTTGTAGGTAAAACCAACTCACCAACATAACAATTCTTTTAAATTAATATATTGAAATTAGTTTCTACCTACTACTTTTTCTGTTTTGCAAATGACATATCATGAAAAAGAAATGGCAAGCCAAGGCATCATCTCACGCCAGGTTCATCACTTTAATTCAAGAGTATTGGTCAAATGGAACTTTATAAAAAAAAAAACCATTGAAGCTAAAATGATTGGAATTTCATATTTGATCCTATTAATGCATTGACCATAACAATGCATGCACCAATAAAATCTCGACAGTTCATGGCCCAGACCCAGAGCCCATAGATAGATGAATTAGTTATGAAAACCTGAAAGTATATATACTGTGCAAGGAACATTGTAATGGCATGTAAAAAAGTAATCAAATATTTTATTTCCCTTCTTATCATTTTTCTTCTTCCTAGATGTGCTCTCCTCGAAAAGGGCTTTTCACTGCGATTTTACTGTTCACCTCGGTGTGTGACAACTTGGTAGTACGGAGACACTGATCTCTGTGCTAAAGAGTACATCAAATGGTAGAAGGTACACATCTAAATCAATTACAAGATGGGCCGACTGCCCTGAAGAAATCCATCACTTTACAATAACAAAGCCTAAAGAAGTCCACAGATTCACAACACCAAAGCCTAGAAACTGAAATGCTGGCCCTCAAGCGGCAAAATGACACCATAGTACAATAACTAGCAGCTTTAACAGTAGAACAGTAGAGCTACAAAAAAAACATCTAAAAACTTATCAAGATCGGCAGGTACACCATTCAGGGATGGGGCTGTCAATTAGCAGAACATGGAGGGAAGCACAAGCTCGAACAGTGCGTCTGGAGTTTCCCATCTTCCAAGGTGAAGATCTCGCTAGTTGGATCTACAGGGTAAACAAGTTCTTTACCTTCAATAATACCCTGCCACATCATAAAATTAAGTTAGCATCATTCCATATGGAAAGAATGGCTCTAATTTGGTTCTAGGACTTAGAGGAATCAGGTCAGCTCACAGATTGGGACTCATTCATCAAAGCTTTATTGATAAGGTTTGGTCCCAATGTCGTTGATGACCTGATGGAATCCCTTACTAGGCTAAGAAAACAAGGATCTGTAGAAGATTACAAGGCTAGCTTTGAAACCCTATCGAATAGGTTGAAGGGATTGTCAGTTTCCTATAAATTGAGTTGTGTTCTCAACAGGTTGAGAGATGACATAAAGCTAATTGTAAGGATGTTGAGCCCACCCAACCTTAACATTTGCTTATAGTTTAGCAAATCTACAAGAGGAGAATCTGAACTTAACCAAGAGAAACCCCAGGTTTAGTACAACTTACTTCCCTAATCCCAGGATACTCAAGAAGCCACAATCTATAGTGGTGGAACACCCTAAAAATGTAACTAAACTTGCCTTTCCAATCCAAAAGATTAACCAAACTCAAATGAATGAGAGGAGGGAGAAAGAGTTGTGCTATTACTGTTATTCCAAGTAGAATTCAAGGCATAAATGTCAAAACCCCAAGTATATTTGTTGGAGGAAATAATGTATGAGGGAGAATGGGACTATGAACAAGTGGAAGTCTTGATTGTGAATGAAACAGAAACTGAAGGGGGCAAGTGAGTTTGTGCCGAGGACATCCTGAAATTACACTACATGCATTAACTAGGTCCCTTAATCCTAAAACCATGAGGATTAAAGGGAAGATTGGTGCTCAATGGTTGACCATCTTTGTGGACTTAGATTCCACACACAGTTTTTTAGACTTTGTAGTGGTGAACAAGGTTGAAATACGCATAGACCCTACTGAGAAAGTTAAAGTCAGGATGTCTAGTGGGGAGTTGATTCCTAGTGAAGGAAGGTGTAGTGTGATCAGATTAAAAATTCTGGGTACCACTTTTCATATGGAAGCCCATGTATTGGTGCTGGCTGGGTGTGATATGGTCCTAGGCATTCACTAGCTCATAGAGTTAGGGTTTGTTTAGTAGGATTTCAAAAACCTTACCATTAAGGTCATTTATAATGGAGAAACAATGAAATTAAGGGGGCTGATTGCAACCCAACTAATAGAAGAAGGATCCCTCAACATAGGCAACAAACTTGAAAAGAGGGGTAATTTTACAAGTATTGGAAAGGGAAACAAAAAGTGAAAAAAATGGTGGAAACCAGCCTCTTGCAATAGTGTAGTCCTTGTTAGAACAATATTCTGGTGTTTTCACTGAACCTAAGGGACTGCCCCTCCCCGAACCCATGACCATGCTATTAATTTGGTTCCAGGCACAAATCTAATATCTATCCGACCTTACACGCGCCCCTATTTTCAGAAAGGTGAGCTTGAAAGGATAGTCAAGGAGTTGTTGGATTCAGGGGTTATACAACGAAGTCAAAGTCCATATTCTTCACCGCTCTTTTGGTTAGGAAGGCTAATGGCACTTGAAGGTTGTGTGTAGACTACAGGGGGCTCAACAAAGTCACTGTTAAGGATAAATTTCATGTACCAATGGTGGAGGAACTAATGGATGAGTTATGTGGGGCCACTATTCTCTCCAATCTGGATATAAGGTCAGGCTACCATTAGATTCGGGTTAAGCCTTTAGATGTGCATAAACTGTCGTTAGAGTCCATGAAGGGCACTATGAATTTTTGGTGATGCTCTTTGGGTTGACCAATGCACCATCCACTTTCAAAAGCCTAATGAATAAAATATTCAAAGCCTACTTAAGGAAGTTCATCCTCATATTTTTTTTATGATATTTTGGTGTACAGCAGGACTGAAGAGGAGCATGTGAAGCATCTCCAAGTGGCTTGGAAACCCTAAACTAGCGTTAGCTGCATGCAAAACTATCAAAATGTCATTTTGGGTGAATTGAGGTGGCTTATTTGGGCCATTTAATTTCTACCCAAGGGGTGAGAGCTGACCCAGATAGATTACAAGCCATGAGGGATTGACCTTTACCAAACTCACTTTAGGTATTGAGGGGTTTTTTGGGGTTGACTAGGTACTACCGTAAGTTCATAAAAGGCTATAGTGGAATTACAGCACCCTTAACAAGAATACTAAGGAATGATGACTTCCATTGGAGTGAAGAGGCCAAGCTAGCTTTTCACAAGTTTAAAGAAGTTGTCATACAACCCCCTGTACTGGGACTGCCAGATTTTACTAAACCATCCACCATCGAATGTGATTCCTTAGGGACTACCATAGAGGCTGTGTTAATGCAATAAGGGAAACCATTAGCATATTTCAGTCACGCTTTGAAGGGAAGGTACCTGTTACTAACCACTTATAAGAAATAGTTGTTTGTATTGGTATTAGTTGTTCTTTAAGTAGAGATCTTACATGTTGGGGAGGAACTTTGTGGTTAAAACAAACTTGCAAAGTCTTAAACACTTGATTGGCCAGAAAGTGGGTACACCAATGCAACAGAGGTGGGTGTCTAAACTCTTGGGGTATGATTTCATAGTAGAGTATAAAAAATGGGTGGAGAATAGGGTAGCAGATGCCCTATCCAGGAAGATGATGAAGGGTGAGGAAACCTTGAAGCTGATGTCTTTTCCTTCTATAGACTGGGTTGAGGAGTTGAAGATAGCCTATACTTCTGATTAGCCATTACAACACCTAATTTCACTTTTTAGAAAGGGAGATCTCAACTCAGATTAGATTGAGAAGGGAGGCCTGCTTTTTTATAAGAACAGATTGTATATTCCTTAAAATGAGAAATTTAAGAGGATGATAAACTGACTCACAGTAGCCCTTGGGGTGGGCAACTCAGGATATGACATGACCAAACATATGGTGAGAAGAGATTTTTTTTCTAGTCTAGGCTCAAGAATGATGTCAAACAATTTTTTGAGGGGTTGTGATGTGTGTAAGAAATTGAAGGTTGAAAAAATGAGGAATTTAAGAGAAAGATACTAGAATTGACTCACAGCAACCCCGAGGATGGGGACTCAAGTTATGACAAGACCATACACAGGGTGAGAAGAGATTTTTTCTAGCCTGGGCTCAAGAAGGATGTTAAACAGTTTGTGAGGGGTCGTGATGGTCGACTACAGCCCTTGCCTATCCCATATTAGCCTTGGACCTACATATCCATGGACTTCGTGGAATGGTTGCCTACTTCCTATGGGTATAACTGTTTGTGGGTTGTTGTGGACAGATTCACAAAATATAGCCACTTTATCCCTTTGAAGAACCCATACACAACTAAGAGTATTGCTGAGCTATTCCACAGACACATCTTTAAGTTACATGGACTTCCCTTGTTCATTGTAGCTAATAGGGACATAACCTTCACCAGCCATTTTTTACAGGAGCTCTTTATTTTATAAGTGGTGCAGCTATCAATGATCATAGCCTACCACCCCCAAACTGATGGCCAAATCGAAGCAGTAAATAATACCCTAGAAAACTATCTCAGGCGTTTTTCTATTGACTAGGCCATTGACCCGTCCCTTTGGTTCCCCCTAGCCAAGTGGTGGTATAACACTACCCCACACTTGTCTACAAAGTTGACTCTTTTCAAAGCCCTCTATGGGTATCCCTCCCCACGGTTGAAAGATTACATTTTACACAACAAATATGGAAGCAATAGAATCTAAGTCTAGAGAGATCGCCATAACCTGCATAAGGCCCAAGATTGAATGAAGAGGTATGTTGACTTGAAAGAAAAGATCAAGAATTTCAAGAAGGGGAGTGGGTGTGGTGTACCTTCAGCTCTAGCCTTGCAGACATAATTCGGTGAACCAACGGCATAATCTCAAGCTGGCCTCCTGCTACTTTGGGCCCTTCCAAATAGTGCTTGAGATGGTTGCTTATAGACCCAATCTGCTTCAAGGATCTTGGATCCACCCAAATGATAGGAAGTTTGCCAATAAAATACAAAATGTTAATCTTCATAAATCCCTATAAATAATAGAAAGTTTGTCAATAAAATACAAAATGTTATCTCCTAACCATGTAAATTGTAGATATGAGGACTTCGATGAACAAGGACGACGATGTGTGGCAGTCTGGAGGGTAGCAATACACTTATTTTGGATGGCGTTCGTGTAACGGGCTGAAGGGTTGCAACGAGCTTGAAGGGGGGCGACGAGCTGGAGAGGTGCGGTGGTATGGAGACTAATAGGTGCGGCGGTGTGGATAGTGGGTTAGGTTTGTCCTTTCCAAAGAAAACTTTCATACAAGTTCTATATATTTGATTTTACTACCTTGTGATGCGGTTCATGGGATTTGTATGTGGATTTTTGATATGTCTACATGTTATTTGTTACCGTTGAAAGCGTGAGAACAGAAACTCCGTTTCAAAGAGGGATTGTTGAGAAAAACTTAAACAATGCCCTCCGGCTATGTTTGGGTGTCCAATCCATTTTATCCTATTTAAAATCAATCAATGTTTTATTATTTTTTCAACTTCTTATAAAAAATTAAACATATCTCAACTTAATTTATATATTTAAATACATATTTTAATTAATTTTATATATTTAAATATATCTCAATAAAATTTATAAAATATTTTTATTCATAAATCAATTTAAATAATTTATAATAACCAACACCTGCGCAATTTAGAATATGGGAGATCTTTCGCCATGGACGAGTATCATAGAGGCCAATCGGGATTTTTCAAAAAAAAAATAATAAAGGCCAATCGAGAACGTTGGATATGTTTGACAGGGTACATTTGGGTGTAGAAAAGTGTTGAGAAGTGTTGAGAATTTTTGTGAATAGTTATGAGTAGAGATTAAAGTGAGTTTGTGGGTCCCATTAAGAGTATTTTGAGTTGTTTGGATGTGTGAAGTGTGTTGAGTTGTTGACTTTTGAGTAGGTAGTTGAAAAATGTGTGGGTCCCATAAATATTATAGTGATTTTATTTTTTATTTATATATTATAGTGATTTTATTTTTATTTATATATTATAGCGATTTTATTTTTTATTTATATATTTTAGTGATTTTATTTTTTATTTATATATAATAGTGATAAATATTTTTTATTTATATATTATAATTATTTTATTATAGTGATTTTATTTTTTATTTATATATTATAATGATTTTATTTTTTATTTATATTTAATAGTGATAAATATTATAGAGATTTTATTTTTTATTTATATATTATAGTGATTTTATTTTTTATTTATATATTATAGTGATTTTATTTTTTATTTATATATTATAATGATTTTATTTTTTATTTATATTTAATAGTGATAAATATTATAGTGATTTTATTTTTTATTTATATATTATAGTGATTTTATTTTTTATTTATATATTACAGTGATTTTATTTTTTATTTATATATTATAGTGATTTTATTTTTTATTTATATATTATAGTGATTTTATTTTTTATTTATATTTAATAGTTATAAATATTATATTGATTTTATTTTTTATTTAAATATTATAGTGATTTTATTTTTTATTTATATATTATAGCGATTTTATTTTTTGTTTATATATTATAGTGATTTTATTTTATTTATATTTAATAGTAATAAATATTATAATGATTTTATTTTTTATTTATATGTAATAGTGATAAGTATTATAGAATGTTTATGAATAGTTATGAGTAGAGATTGAAGTCGGTTTGTGGGTCCCATTGAGAGTATTTTAAGTTGTTTGGCATGTGAAGTATTTTCAAAAGTACGAGAATAGTTGGAAAGTGTTGAGGAATGTTTGGTACCCAAACATAGCCTTTGACATTCAGATGACGTCAACAACAGCAGACTCACCAAGTGGGTAACCCGCACGGACCGTCCAATCACAACTGTTCTGAGCCACTTGCTCTGTGCTAAACAAATGGTCAGAATCATTTTTATGTGCTACAGCCTACAACCCCCATCGGAGCTCGTTTCGCTATCGGCGCTCCTTTTTTTTATACAAAAATGTTAAATACAAATTACTTTTTATAACACATTACATAATTATATTTTATAATAAATAATATTTTAATAAAAAATTTTGTAAAAATAATATCACTTTATAAAAATATTCTCACTTTAAAATATGTATTATAAAATATGTTGTGTGAGTATCATTATTATTCTTTATAAAGATGAGACGGAAGAAATATAAAAAAAGTATTATTAGAATATATTTTTTTATTTTAAATTTTAAAAAAATAAATTATTTTATTATATTTTATATGAGAGTTTAAAAAACTTATAATGATTAGATTATATGAAATAGTTTGTAAAAACAAACCAAATCGAGAATGACTTTCGAAACCTATCGAAAAGTGTAATATATTTTTTTATTTTGTAATATATTTTTTAAATCCCTTTAAATATATTTTTTTTAAAAATAAAAAATTTATAAACTTATTTAAAATTATTTTCTTAACAATTTAATTAAAGAAAATTGATTTATTTATTATATTTTATATAAAAAATTAAAGAAATAATAATTATAAAATAAAATAAAATGAAACCATTATCATTGGCCATTTAACTAATTACTTTTCATGTGACATTATTAGACAAATACACGTCACCATTAAAGAGGTCCTTTCGAGTTCCCACTTTCACCACCATATTGATATTGGAGTGATGCTGCGGCTCTAGCATATATTTTTTTTATGTGTTTTTTTTATAATTATTTTTATATAAATTTTTTTAATAATTTTAAATATTTTAAAAAAATAAAATAAATTTATAATATTATTAAAAAACACTTCTTTAATTATGAAGTAAAAAAATTATTAAAAAATATTTTCTTAATTACGAAGTAAAATAAAAAAATAATTTTTTTGCTTCATAACTAAGAAAATATTTTTTAATAATATTATATTTTTTTATTTATTTTTTAATATTTAAAATTATTAAAAATATTTATTTAAAATAATTATAAAAAAATAAATGATAGCTCCAGCAGTAACACCCAGTGTCACAAGCGGTGGCTCTATCATTTTCGTCCCAGGCTCCCATCTCTCTCTCGAATCACGCGCAGGTGGCAAGTACACGGCCGAAAGGAGGCGCGGACGCGTGTCACGCACACGTGTACGTCAAGGCGAGTACGAGAGCGACTGCCAAGCCTAAATTAAGAGAACGAAAATTCAAGTGGGGATGCGGTCACATTGGGCGGCTTTAAAGCTGTTGAGAGAGAAGATGGCCTTTGTGGGTTCAAGTCCGTGCAAAAGTTGACCATTCTGCCCCGCTTTTTTAAATAAACATTGGAGTAAAGTATAAGTAAAATAATAATAATATTGTTGGCTGTTACATAATATTCATTATTTTTCTTATATATGAGAATGGAGGATTTGATTATTAATTTTTTTAATAAAAAATTAAGATATTGTCAATTGATTCAAAGAACTTGGCAGACTATTTATTATACACAATGGAGAAGTCCGTCCATGATTTATGATTTTTTTCTAAAGATTATTTTGTAAGAAAAGAAAATTCTAAAGCATATTCAAATTAGGTTTATTAAAAATTCTTTTAATAACCCAGCACACCTTTTTTTTTTTAGAATCAAATTATAAATCAATTTAAAACTAGTAACGAGTTTCTCAGGCAAAAGATAAACAAAAAAATCTTTACAACCTCCTAACACTCCACACTTCATATTATTTTTATTATTATTTTTTAATTAAATATTTATTATATAAATAATGAATAAAAAATTTAAAATAATTTAAAAAGAATAAACTCAAAAAAAAAATTTAAAAATATTAAAAATTAAAAAAATGTGGAGTATGGAATATGGTAGAAGTTGTCTAGTAAAACTGAAAGATAAATAGCAGTGACGAAACTTGGTGGACATAAAAGGAAAGATCCCATCACTTTATTTCAGTCGAAAGTACTTTTCGTTTGCAAAGGAAAGACAAATGAAAATTAACTGTTGGTTTGTTATATTATGCTTAAGGTAATTGTCGACAGATAAAAATGCAATACAGTATTATTGGATTGTTTATTTGTAATGGAGGGAGGATAAAGGATTCCTATTGCAATTCTTTTAGCATAAAACTAAATATAATAAAAAAAAATACAAAAATTGGACTCTTGTTAGGATTTGAGGATGCAATAATGAAGCAACACATGACAATATGACATGATTACCAGCAAGCACTAAGCTGTGCTACCAATACAAGATCGCTTGTGTATTAAGCAAACTGAATCTTACCTTTTCAGCTTGCAATCCCAAAGAAAGTGACAATCAAAATAATTGTTTATCATTAACTTTTGTGACGTGATTAGTGGAGAACTTGCATCTTATATTATGGAAAATATTATTCTCACAATTCATTTTTACTGTTCCATTCTATCACTGTAATTTTTTTTACTTGGTGATTAAGTAAATATTTTTTAATAAAAATATAATTTTTTATTTTTTTTAAATATTTAAAAGTGTTAAAAAATACATGTATAAAAAAATAACAAAAAAAACAAATTCCTATAACTAACGATAGCCCTCAATGGTAGCTCCCAGCTATTATAGTGCCACCCTGTATTAATAAAGAGAAAATATAAAAATCATCCTACTGTGCATAACATTCTTATCACACCCATGTATTGGGTGAAAAAAAAAAAAAAAAAAAAATTGCCTGGTGTGGTGCGGCTTGCGGCTGCTCTCCAGCACAGCTCATTAATAAATAACCTTGAGTTCAAATTCTTACTAAAGAGAGGAAAGAGACACAAAAAGAAATAATGATTTTTTTTTTATGTAAACAGTAAAAACTTCACAAAATCGAACTTAACAGATAGAGATGAAATGTTTATGAATTATGACTAGATGTAACATATACATTTTATAATTAAGAAATATATAAATCACATACATCGATTATATAATATAATATTATAAGCTTAAAAATATTTAAAGATATGTAATTATAGAGAACGTTAGCCTGATCTACAAAAAAAAAAAAAACAATTGGAGGCTATTCTCGTCATTTCAATAAAACCAAAAAATGAGTTCATACGCGTCTCTCTGAGGCCCATATTCCATTGCCATTACCGACCTCTCGATCCCTTCAAATCCCCCGTCTCTCTCTCGATCGCCCACCAAACGAACCCAACCTTTACGAGTCTCTTCTCTCTCTCTGAATTCCCCTCGATTACAGTATCCGTCGAGAAACCTGCAAAAAGGAGAAAAAATGGCTCAGAAAACAGAGAAGGAAGAGACGGAGTTTAAGGTTCCAGAGACCATACCTCTTTGCGTCAACAACTGCGGCGTCACGGGGAACCCAGCCACCAACAACATGTGCCAGAAGTGCTTCAGCGCCTCCACCACCCCAACAGCAATGGCTACGACGTTGTCTTCATCGTCTTCGTCTAACAAATTGCCGCAGAGGATTCATAGATCCAGCTCGTCGCGATCGGCAGAGACGATCAAGGACTTAAAAACGACGCCGTCTTCGTTGGATCGACCGAGATCGGAGGTAAATCGGTGCTCTGGGTGCAGAAGGAAGGTCGGGTTGACCGGGTTCCGATGCCGCTGCGGAGAGCTGTTCTGCGCCGAGCACCGGTACACCGACCGCCATGTATGCAGCTACGACTACAAGTCCGCCGGGCGCGAAGCCATAGCTAGAGAGAATCCCGTTGTCAGGGCAGCCAAAATTGTCAGAGTCTGATTAGTTTGTAGAATTAAAAAAAATCTTAAAAATGAAAGTGAATGATTGGGAATTTCATAGAGACGGGGAATCTCTATCAACCTTAGAGAGAGAGAGAGAGAGAGAGAGAGGATTGTTGTAGTAGAAGATCAAATTCTCTCTGATTGTTCGCGTTCTGGATCAATCTCCAATGATCTTATTTATTTTTTTATTTTTTATTTTCTGTTTCTGTTTTTATTTTATTTTTTTGGTATTTTGGTTTTGGTTGGAAGTGGAAGATTAACGTGGCTTATGACGATCGTCGGGTTCGCTTATTCAATTTTTGTTTTAAAACTTCGTATTTCCCGTCATTTTAATTTTTAAAGATCTGTTTTGTTGGGCAAGCTCTTCCAAGTTCCAGCGGGCAAGCGTATGCAAATTGGACGAATTTTTTGGGGGCTTTTGGTCATTTAAGCTCTATCGGACCCGGTAAATCCGATAGGTCGTGGTGGGTGGACGGACGGTCGGGATGTAATTCTGTATTTGTCGTGATAATTTCATTATTTTCTCGCGAGGCATTAGGTTGTCGGTACGCTGATTGGAACCGATCTGGTCGAATAGGGATCGGCCGCGTGTGTGGTTGGAAAGAAAAGGGCAGTACAAGTTGGAGGAGTAGAGTCCTTGGGCAACAATGCAACATTTGTGTGGCGCTGGGAATAGGCGGGTTGCAGCTTATTCATATTACTGTTTTATTATTTAGTTTTTTTTTTATTTGAACTAAAAATCATATAATTTTTTTATAATCTATAAAAAATAAATTTAATCAATTAATATAATCATATAATTTAATTAAAAATATGGAATCAAATAATAAAGAATGTTAATTTTTATAAAATTAATTTATTTTTTAATTAATTAAATTTATTTTATTTAGATTATGTAAGAAAATTCATGTTTTAAAATTTTTAATTCATTTTCAAAAGAAAAAAAAATAGTTAGATTATAAAAAAGTAATAAAAAAATACAAGGATATTACTATTCATTCAATAAAAGGAAACCCAGATGGGTGGGAATCAAGAGCAACGCCTGATCTGAATCCAACGGCCGTGGTGCAAACTTTGTGCATAATAGCATAACCATAACCAATGCCAAGAGATAAGAGAGAGGAGGACCCAGCTGAGTCTGTGTTGTGGCGTGGGCATCCAAAAAAGATGATGCTATTTATCATATAATTTGATAATTATTTTGACAACCATCAATTAAAAAAAGATTTATTTTTTTAATTTCTTTTAATTTTCAATAATATTTTAAAAATATCAATAATAAGTATAACGAGATTTATTTTAATTATAAAAAACATATTTTTAAGCTCATTAATATACAACTTTTTTATAATTAAAAGCAATTAATATATATTGTCATATTGTTATATTAATATAACAATTTTCGTTATCAATGCTATGCATTAACATATAGCCTTATAAATAGAACTTTTACAAAAATCTCCGTTGAATTGTCTATTCGCCCAATTGGATGAGAAGTTCTGTGATTTTACCCAAAGTGACATGTGAATCTTAGATTTTGCATTTAAGATTTTTTTTTTTCCTCCTTAGACAATCCGAATCAAACCATAATTAGAGTTTTAATTGTAAGTGTTGATGTTGTGTTTTGCAATTCGGGCAACTCCACAATTTTGCCGTTATGACCTGTAAGACTTAAAGATATCAGAGCTCGAGGTGGTGATGGATACCTCCGATGTCTAAATCAGATTCGTCTCTCTATGCGCAAATATATGAAGAAAAGGTTGTTCCAGAGAGATACATGTGCCCGGGCCATGTTTATATACACGGCCCTGGTGGTCCCCATTGTTTGTTTGGCAGATCGTGGAGGGTTGTACGGGGTATTGGGTATTGCGCGAGTGGCAAGCTTCCACTCCTGTCATGTGAGCCGTCGCCCTGCCACATTGCACATGGGTCACCTGTCTATCCCGTGGGAGGTGCACGCACTACCTTGTCCCAGAGGTGAGCGGGTGCCAATCCTTGTAATGCGTGTTGGCTCCTTTGATCATTTAATGCAATGTGCTTGCTGTTTGACAACGTGGGTTGCTGCTTGGGTGGGTTACGTGTCCAGCCACCACACCTGATGGGCCTCCTCGGGCCTTGCCTCGCCTCTTACCTTCAACGGTTTATTTTGAGCTACCTACCGACCGTTTGGGCCTTGGGGGAGGGGCCAAACTCTCATATGACCCAAGGAATGGGGCAAATCCCCTCTTTAGTATCCCGCAAATTCTCATCGCACCCATGCGGTGAGAATTCAAAAGTCACTCATTGTAATCGACATGGCTCTGCCCGTTACCACAGATCACACTCCTGTTGCTACATGTGGGGTAGTGGCTTGCCTTGCACGCAATTACCTGGTTGGTTCGTGCCGCGTACGCGTTCAATTCCTTTTCCTTCCGTAGTCAAGGTGTTCGTGATGGTTTGTCTCCATCATTATTGTGTGCAATATGAATCTCGGGATTTTCTCCTGCCGCTTCGCTTCTGATGACCGCTATCACTTCGTGTGTTGGGCATCCCAACCGGCACGATACTCTATTTAAATACCTCTCCCTCTTTTGCTACTTACATATACTTTCTTCCCAAACACTCGTCGTCTCTGTGCCCCTTCTCATCTTCTTCTTCAAACTCTTTCCTTCCTCTCTGTTGACCGTTCTCGTCCTCTACCCCCTGCTCGCTCCCTTTGGCTCTCAAGAGTGTTCCGCAATTCGACCCCAAGAAAGACCTTTCTGTTCATCCTGAGGGGACTTTTGGTGGGCCTTGGGGAGGGGCCGAACTCTCATACGGACCAAGGAAGGGGGTAAATACCCTCCTCAGCAAGTGTTATTCCTTTATATTTGTCTCATTTTGATCTTGTTTAGAGACCCGTATACGATGATGGTAAATCAGATTTGTTTTTTGTTTTTTTGTTCATCTTAAGCTTAAATGGTGATTGGAGCCTATAAGCAATAATCTATTCGTGACTATTTCTAGATTCTCGTGTAACACGAAAATAATCCGATATCCAAAAGAAGGGGGACTCGAAATGGGATGGTGGAAGTGGTCAAAGTCAGGATGCGACAGAAAGGCGAGCATATAAGGGATGAGGCTGGATGTTGATGCTTTTCACCATTTTTGTTTTTGCTCTAGCCTACGCTACGGACGTAGTCGATCCCCTGTATGAGTGGAGTTTATAACAATGGCTTCACAAGCAACGCAGTCTAATAACAAAAGCTAAGTGGATAGGGGAGGTTCCATATACTTTTTTTTTAAGAAGTGTATCAGACATGATTTAACTTCCCCTTGAGTGATTCATGTTTCTTTTTCTTTTCAATGATAAAATTGATAACTCCTTGTCTATTTTCTTTCACCATAAAACTTTGATGATCTTCGTTAGTCATTCTTTTCGAGTGATAAGAATATTTTGGGAGGACAATGTTAATAATGGTCGCTTTCTTTTCTATAAAGTGAAGCATGCCGGTAGAATGATGCGAGTCTACCCCCATCTTATTTAGACATGGGAAATTAAGTAGATCTCCCACCCAAAAAAAAAAAAAAAAACAATGAAAATACAACTTAGAGCAGTGGCTAATCCAATGCCGAGTGCCCTTAGATCAAGAAACTTTATCGATAACATTAACCGATTATTTTTTTACTTAATGATTAAGGAAGTGACTATTAGTTAATTGTTTTGTTTATTTTTTAAAAAAATATTTAAAAGATGTTTAAAATGTAGTTGAGGGAAAAAAAAATTAAAAAAAAAAAAAGGATTTGCACTTGTTGGTATAATGCGGGGCACCATTCTCGGACCCCTGACATTTTCCAAAAAAAAAATCCCTAGTACATGTCAGTCGGAAATCATTATTTTATTTTAAAAAACTCTATGTGCAGTCACTTTTACATACTCCTTACACACTCCCCTAATGTGATTGGTTGCATCATATTAAACAAAAGTAATGCAACCAATCACATCAATAGAGTGCACAAAAAATGATTCTAAAACTAGGTGACTACCCCCAAAATTTCAAATGGAAGCTAAATCTTACATTATTAGTGAATAACTAATGTATAATGCATATATATATATATATATATATATATATATATATATATATACCAAATAAAAAATAAGCTAAGAAACTATTTGGACCAACACATAGCTCCAAAATGTTGGTTCAAACAGTGCTTCACCGTTGTGGTATAATTATCTCTGGCTCAAGTGGTTGGTGTCATTAGATTATCCTAATTAAGAAGTGTTTAATCTCTTCTCATCTCATCATTATAATTTTTTTAAATTCTCATACAAAATATAATAAACAATTCAATTTTTTCAAATCTTAAAATAATAATAATATTAAAAAATAATATTATAATAATATTTTATTCAATTTTAAACTTTCATTTCAACTTATTTTATTTCAATTCACTATCTAAACCGGACCATAATCGAGAGTTTCAGTGAGACCTTTGGTTTTAAAAAAAGGTTTTGACTATTGTTTTGGGCTGCTATTTATGAAAACTAAAGAGGAGCAATTTGTCCCAAACTAGACAAAAAAACATTAGGTATGATTGAACGAGGGTAATGTATTTTAATATCTTTATCATTATTATTGCTTATTAGGGGTCAAGTTGTGCCAAGCTTTTATAGAAAAATAAAAAATAAAAATATAACCAGAAAGCCTAGTGGGCAGAGGGACCCCCAACTATTGGCATCGTATTCAAGTCGCCATCAGTGACATAAAATAAAGCCGTCCAAATCGAATAATGAAAAAAATACGAATCCAATATTGAGATGAAAATGTTGTTAAATATTTTAACCCCAAACAATAATATTGAGATTTTCCTTTTTCTATGATCGAAGATATTAAATAATAACAGTTAGAAAATGTAATTCTTTCCATTAGAGTTAGAAAATTTGATAATGTCGAAAATCGCACAATAGGCCGGAAGGGGAGAAAGAGTCATTCCCAGCCCGTTGCGATTTTTGAGCCTCGATCGGTGTGGTTTGGCGCCCCCGACGACAATCTGGTGCAGTTGTACGATGTTCGTACGTACATCCATAGCAATGAATAAGGGATAAATGCAGGAAAAATAAAAATGATAGCAACATACAGATTTACGTGGTTCAGCATAATGTGTAAGACTACGGGTCATTTGGAGGGTAAACTATAATAGTATAATCATTTTACAGTCTCTCATGGTCTCTCATCCTCGCTGTACAATGGGAGTCTGGAATCTATTTTCTAGAGGAGATATTCTTTTTGGAGTTCCCGTTGCAAGGTTGAAGAAGTCGAAAAATAAGTTTTTTCTTAGAAGTTGTTTGGTCCTCCCCTTTATCCTCTGTCCATCCTTCCTTTATGTAACATATTTCTCTCTCTTTATGTCACATCCACTCTTTCCCTCCTGATACACTATCCTTCTTCAGTTTTTTATCCCCTCCTTTCCTCATCTCTCACTTCCTTCCTGGTGAGATTCCCAACCTTGGGTTGGGCTTGAAAAGCCACTTTACGCCTGAGATATTTTATCCCCTCCATGACTATGAGAGGATGAAAGGATCACTTTAACAATTTTACTTCCGAGTATCTCTCAGTAGCATGACACATAATTCTGTTATAGGTAAGAACCCTTAATCCTCTCAATACTTAAATAGACTTCTGGCCATAAAATCTAAATTAGGTGTGCTACCTGCCCCTATGAGGAGAGGTAGCCCTGTCCGGGTACCGGGGTGTAGGGGCGGAGACCCCATCCGCCCCCCCCCCCCCCCCCAAAAAAAATAAAAAAAATAAATGGGCCATTGGCCCACAGCGCATTTTGAGTCCGAAATGGCCCAGAAACAAATGTAATAGGCAAAATTGGTCCATAACCTGTTTCTGAGCCATTTTAGGCCTATAATTTACTAAAAAAAATATAAAATTAAAAATAACAAAAAATAATTTACAATAATATAAATTATTAATTATATACTACTAAGTTGCAACTATTAACTAATAATCATAACTAAACTATTACAATTATACAAATTAAGATAAAACTATTACAAAATTACAAATTCATCAAAAAATATTATAAATTGTAGCAACATTACAATTAACTAATTAAGTAAATTAACAAAAAAATAACATTTCAATGGAATTTGGGGTGGCCATGGAGGTAAAAAAGTCAGTAAGTTGTGCTGATTGCTGTGAGAGTGTAAGAATCGAGATCATAAAAGCTGATACATTAATAATTTAAAAGGAAAATAAATTATAATTATAAACATGAAACAAAAATTAAAAATAAAAACATATATTAAAAACATAAAAATTACAAACATTAAAAGTACTAATCAAGATGAGATTGAGTAATTGAGATCAAGATAAGAATAGATCTTTAGGTCCTTAGGATTAAGATTTGGCATATGACATTGAGATTAGAAAAGTTAAAAAAGAATACAAACAAAATAATTAGATACAAAAAGTTATATAAATACAAAAAACAATTAAGGGACAAATTGTGCAAACCAATGTCAATGGTGGGTCCAATACACACGAATTCATACTGCAACGGAGGTGGTCGTAGACATCGTCGCATGTATCGTTACAACAATTAAATTTGAAATTAATACCGATTAAATGAATATAAATAAATTAAAATATTAAAACAAAATCAACGATTACCAGATCCAGACTGTTAGATACAAAACAACGTCATTTTATGATTGTGAGGTTTTTCTTTATATAAATACATATATATTTATGTATTTATAAATACATATATAATATAAATATATATATGCGGGGCGGGGAAAAATTGGGCGGGGTTGGGCCCCTTCCATCCCTGCCTTAATTGGAGGGCCAGATGTGGACGGGGCCACTCGCCCCCAGCATCTGGCGACACGCCCATGCGGGTGAGGGGCAGCGGGGTGTGAGGTCCCGCTGCCCACCCCTAATCTAAATATATTTATGTTTAGCTCATTAATTAAGAGATATATTTAAACAATTATAAATCTATAAGAATATGAATATGTGGGACATTGACTTGTAATAAAATATTATAAAATACTTTATATATGAAAAGGGTATAACTAGAACGAATGAAGAGATCTTTATTAGAAAAAATTATTTTCAAAACTTACCCTTCAATGCAACCAAGCCTCAAATCTCTGAATTTGACAAAAACAAGAAAAAGGATTGTCATACAATTTTCAACTGAAGAAATAGCTGTCTGTTAGGTTACCGAGAGCGTCTCATCGTTCTCGTTGGATTCAAAATCATCAAATTTTAAAAATTGGACTCATTTGATGAATCCAATACCAGTGCTCTTACTTCCCGTCCGGATGGATGAAAGGATTGGCAATCTCATCTATGCCATATGTGGGAGACGCGGGCATGACAATCGTTCCCCTGCAAACTTGCAGCAAAATAACCTCAAATTTGTTACCGCTAATCGGAAAAAGAAGATATCGATGTGGGTAAAGTATAGAATGAAGGGACCAAAACAAATTCATTCAACATAGTATTCGTTTTGTTGTTGCATCCTTTTAAACTTATACTCAGGGATGTGATGGCTGAAGGTATTTTATTTCTCCACTTCAATATATTTAACTTCAACATCGTCGCATTGAATTAGTTGCCATTTTTTCAGTAATCAGCCATTGAATCCAGCCTCTTACATTTTCTCATGTAATGCAACTTTGATTAATAATAATAAGAAATGCTACTGTATCAAGCTTCTCTCTTTCTTAATTATTCATGTAATAAAGGGGCACCCATAGTGGGCGGCACCCCTTCCCCTTCTCTTAAGGGTTATGAAGTGGCTTAAGAGCCACTTCATGAGCCTTAATGGCCAATCGGAGGTTACACTTAGAGGGACTATTTATATGGTCCCTCCCCCCTTTGGATGAGATATGTGTGTGGCAAAACAGAGAATCTCTCTCTCAAAAGAGTTCTCTCTAGTCCCGACATTTAGGCTATGGAATATGTTCTGGTTTTCTACCACGTAGCACACTCCACCATCAACGTGAAGATTTTGGATGAACAACGACGACGGAGAATCCGTGAAACAACTGCACTAAATATACGATTTACCAATGAGGTAATATTGCTTCCGCTATGTATTTTGATTTAGTATTTCTAACATTGGTATCAGAGCAAGAATCGATTGTTTCCCGATTTGTTTGTTAACGTGCTTGTGATGATTTTCTTGATTGGAAATTTTTATTTTTCCGTGATGTATTTTCTCTGTTGGTAACATTAGCCTCTTGAGAAGTGGAAACGGTTGAAGCAAGCCACCCATGCAAAGCAGAGTGCATGACCCTGGGTGCAGCTACCACATGCGGCATATCGACCACCGAGGTGAGTCGCGCACCTGATGGTGTTCAACACCTCGGTGCTGCTTGCACCAGAGGGTCAATTGCACCCTTAAGACATGTATCCAAGGGTGCTGCAACCATGCACCTCCAAGCGATGCCGCAGACATGTGTACACAAGGTTGCTGCAAGTTCTGCTATGTGCTACACTGCAGATCTGCAGAAGGTAAAACGTTGCTCACCAGTGCTGCCATCCCACAGAACGACCTGATGCATCGAGGGTACTGCACGCTGAGCAAGGTGCACCCTAGAGGGTGCAGCGATGCTACAACAAGCAACTTGAGTAGAGCCACGCACTATGGTGTTTCCTGCTGAGATAGTTGAAAATGGGCTGAAGGCCCATTAGGCATCTAGAGCCCGGGAGGTTGCTAGAAGGTCTGCTTTGCGTTTGGACTCCAACTGTTTAAAAAAATGGTGTTGGGTTTGTTTGTTTTTTAAGTGTTTTAAGCCCAGCCCATATCTTTTCTAAACCAACTTTTTAAAAAAATAAAATGGCCTCCAGATGAACTGGGCTGTGAGCCCAATAGGCAGAGGCCCACACAGCAGCTGGGCACCCATGAGGGTGCGACCCAATGATTATGGTCGGGCCCAATGGTGCTAGAGGAAGTTTAAAAACAATTTTTGCTTTAGGTAAATGTATTTGTAGTGTTTTGAACTCAAGAGCTCACACACAAGGAAACCATTGGGCTAGAGGTTGTTAGTGTGTTTGTTGATTTTATTTTTAAAATCATCATTTTTTTTTTGCCATGAATATTTATCTAAATTATTCTTGCATGTGATTATGGTTATTAAATGCATGCATGCCATGATATTATGATGCTATGTTTTTATCACATTTGTTAGACATTTTATTTTACGTTATAAATTGCCTAGATTATTATTTTTGTGAATAATAATTATTTGGACGAAATGTAATGAATGTTTTGCACATGTATTGTGTTTACATGTCATAGTATGAGCTTATTTTATCACTTGTATTTGTTAGACTAATTTTAGAAATTAGTCTTTAATTTTTTTTTTTAGAATGTGATAAAATAAATGATTAAGTAGCTCAGAATCTGTTTTTAGGCCACTTTGAGCCTAGAATTTAACTCAAATAAATAAATATATTTAAAAAATAAAAACAAAAAACAAAAAATATAGATAGAACTATTAACTATATTCTAAGTTTCAACTAATACTATTAAGTATTAACTAATAATCATCACTAAGGCACTAAGCTATTACAATTTACAATTATACAAATTAAGAGAATTAATAAACTATTACAATATTACAAACTCATCTAAAAATAGTAAATATTACAAATTGTACTATTAACTATTGTAGCAACATTCAATTAATTATAAATTAACACAATCATAACATTTTAATTTGATCAATTTGGGGTGGCGCCGTGGCGGTGAGTTTATTGAGTGGTGAGTTGTGTCGACTGCTATGAGACTGAGAATCAAGATCATAAAAGTTAATAAGTTATAAGCCTACAATATTAATAAGTTAAAAATAAAACAAATTAGAATTATAAAGTTATAAACATGAAACAAAAATTTAAAATACAAAATATTAAAAGCACTAACCAAGATGAGATTGGGCCATTGGAATTTGGGATGAAGATGAGGCTGATGAGCATAGATCATGGGTCCTTAGGATTAGGATTCGGCATATGTATATTGAGAATATAAAACCTAAAAAACATACAAGCAAAATAATTAGAAACTAAAATGTTATATAAAATTATAAATGTAAAAAACAATTAAGGGACAAATTGTACAAACTATGGCAATGGTGGGTCCAATACACACAAAGTCATACTGTATCGGAGGTAACTGTAGATGCCGTCTCATGTATCACTACAACAATTAAATTTGAAATTAATAACGATTAAAGGAAAATAAATAAATTAAAATAAGAAATTAGAAAATGAAATTCAAATCCCACGATTCGTCGATTACCAGATCTAGGCTAATCAGCACCTTCCTCCTCAACGTCGGCCTCCTCATAGTCAAAGACATCCGAAATATGAATTGGAGTCCCCGTGATCCAATTCTGCGTGCAAATCAAAGCCTCTACAGTTGTAGAAGCTAATGAACTCCGGAATGAATCCAATACGCGCCCTCCGGTGATAAAGGCCGACTCTGAGGCTATGGTGTTAATAGGGATGGCCAAAAGATTGCGGGCTATCTCTCCAAAGATGGGATACTTCACGGCATTCACCTTCCACCAACTTAATATATCAAACTCTCGTGAAAATGGTTGAAGCTTTGCTGCCTAGTATCTGTCTATCTCTGACTGAGCCTCTGTAGAACTCTGGACGAAAGGGATATGCTCCAACCTCTCACCCCAGTCCAATTTACGTCTTTTCCCAACCTCGGCTTCTGGAACTAGTGGGGGGTAGGTGTAGGTGCCGCAATATTACCACCCCGCAAGACGGTAAACTCATCAAAAAATCTACCAAGGGTTTTCCTAACCCTTGCTGCAATATGCTCTGCCCATGCTTGCCTGTACGTAATTCCCAATCCAAATACTATGACATCCACCTTAAACCGAGGGTCAAAGACAACAACTACTTATAACAAAATATTAGCCCTAGTGAAATCTCTCCAATACTTGTCGTACTTCAACCTCATAATCAATGCCATCTCCCGCAACCTAATGTGACCACCCGTGACCATGTCATCTAATTCTTCTTTACCTTACATATTTGCTGGCAGAATTGATGAAATGTAGGGTACAAAGTGCCAAATAGTGTCGTGGTGACCTTGTAGAAAAGCCTAAAAAAATCTACTAAAATATATACAACTTCCAAATCATCATTCACGAGTTTCCCCAATCCCTATTGATCATCAAAATATTTTACATAATGGATGTCTTCATCACCCAATAATGCAAATGCCAACTTATATTCTTGGGCCACCTCCAACATAGAAAATGTTGAGTTCCAGCGTGTAGGCATATCAGTACAAAGACCCTTATTGGATGCTAGGCCCACAGATCTCGCAGTAACCTTGAATTTCTCCAATCTTGAAGGAGAAGATCTCACCCATCTCACAACAGTCCTAACCCGAGCAATCGAATCATGAAGATCCTTCAAACCATTAGTGACAATAAGATTCAAAATATGTGCCGCACATCTCACATGCAGACACTCACCATCCATGATTGTCTTATTTGCCTATCTAAGATAGGCCTTAGGATGTCACAATGCGACATCGTTAGATGATGTATTATCAACTGTAACAACTCGTGTCAACCCCTACTCGTGTGGGGGGGGGATTTTAACAAATGACGAAACGACGCCGTTTTGTCATAGACAAAACGACTAGACTGAAATTAAATGACATGAAGGCGAATGAAAGACTATTTGGTAACACATCGATAATGGTGTGTACTAACTTCTGGAAAGTTATGTTGCTTCTTGGGATTTGCGACATAGCTGTAAGTACATCATTTTTATGAAGATTGAGCATTGTTTTGAGTCATTTGGACTCGAGATGGATTATGGATGCTTAGTCTGATGTGACCTAATGAGTCGGGACATAATGAGAGACTTTTAGGGATGTTGCTATGCTGGTTTTCTCTTAGAGAGATTTGGTATAGTGCTCCCATTTTTTCTTTTACAGGTGTGCTCGATGATCGCACAACCTATTTGCCAGTATGAATAAGATTGAGTATATATTGAGAGATGTAGACCTAGAGTCTTGACCACTATGTGCGAGTGAGAGATGTAATAAAGGGGCACCTATAGTGGGCACTCATTCCACTTCTCTTGGGGGTTATGAAGTGGCTCTTAACCCATTTCATGAGCCTTGATAGCCAGCCAGAGGCTACACTTAGAGGGACTATTTACTTGGCCCCTCCCCCATTAGGATAAGATACGTGTGTGGCAAAACAGAAAATCGCTCTCTCAAAAGAGTTCTCTCTAGTCTCAACATTTAGGTTGTGGAATATGTTCTGGTTTTCTATTACGTAGCACACTCCACCATCGACGTGAAGATTTCGAATGAACAACGACAACAGAGAATCCGTGGAACAACCGCACTAGATCTACGATTTGCCAACGAGGTAATATCGCTTTCAATGTGTACTTTGATATAGTATTTTTAACAATTGAAAATTCACATCATTGTGTACCAAAAAATCTTGATTGTAACAATTTCAGAATAAAAGATAATAATTGCAGGCACAACAACTAAGTTTCTAAGTAAGTGTATTGACCAAAAAAGCCACAATGAACGGAAATTAACAAGTGATCATCAGAAATTTGAAGATGTCTAGTACCAATTAATGCCACTGGCAGTGTATTATTGCATTATCAATATTTAGCCAAAACCTAGATCTACTGTTAATACAAGAAAGATGGCTTCAAGCAAATTCATAACAAATTTACTAAGCAGAGCATCATGTTCATATCCAACAATTCAGCCTCTATGAAGACAAATATTCTTTTACGCTGCTAGTTTATCCATAATGAGATTGACATACCTGTGATTAGGTTGTGTTGATATCGTGTTTCGTATCCTGGGCAACTCAACAATTCCTCTTGATGATCTGCAAGATCCACTAAGGTAAGGGCTCGAGGGGTGAGGGACACCTCCGATGCTTAAGTTAGAATAATCTTTTTTTTGTGAGGAGTGCGTCAGGAGAAAGTATTCAAGAGAGTGAGTATGAGCCAAGATCCTTTTACCTGAGCTTGGGACGTGCTTATATACCCTGTCGTGGTGGCCCCCTCTTACTACTAGCAGATGTTGTAGGGACTTACTGAGCGCTATACTTGTGGCAGGGTTCTCCTCTATCATGTCAACCGTCACCTTACCGTATCGTATGTGGTCGCTCTTTCTTTCTCTATTTGTCTCTTCTGGTAGGTGAGGGAGAAGTGCCCACACCGTCGCAAATACAAGAGTGAGTAGACATCCTGCTTTGTCATTGCTTGCTGGTCTCTCTAGCCATTTAATGCGACATGCCCGTTGTCTAGTGGTGTGGGCTATGGTCTGAACAGGTGACGTGACTAGTCACCATATCTGGTGGGCCTTCTCGGGCTTGGTTTGATCCTATCTCCTTCATTGTTTCTGCACTGGACTATTCATTGGCCGACTTGGGCCCTGAGGGGAACAAACCCTACGTGGCCCAAGGTGGGAAATAAACTCCCTTCTCAGGTTGATTGAACGATTTTGGGCAATTTCAAGAAACTTCGATGTTATTTTAATGAATTTAAAACTTCTCATGAGGAAAACAAAATGAGCACTTTTCGGATTAAGTGGCCTAAAAACATCAACCGTTGTGTGCCAATGTGTCTTGCAATTCTATTACTTAAAATTCATGCTTTGGATGACATGCTGATATGCTAGACACGGTACACCCATGTCCATGGAAAACTATATGAGATACATAGAGTGGAAAAGAATATACTATTACGCATAGATGCCTGGCCTGATAAGTTTTCAGTGGATCATCAGGATCTGCAAAATATATAAGGTCAAACATTCCAAGTCGTTTGTCTATCAATCTCTATAAGAAGTTGAATACAGAATAGTATTGGAGCAAGCTTAATTAGTTCCAAAGAGAAGGCAAATATATAATGGTGCTTAAAAACAATATGAAATCCACTCAACGATCAGAGGAAAAGTTCTAGAAAATTTTGAAAGTCAGAACTAGAAAGGGTAACCTCATGTTGGGTCATTAAACAATGATACTGGGTGTTAAGAACGAAAAACTTGAGCTCTGACACTGATTTTTCGCAATCCACAAAATTATGCTGGTTTCTTTCTCTCCATATCATCTTGGACAGAGGTGCGCACTGATGGTTACAAAACTGCCCTTTCCAGCACTGATGGGCAGCATTTAGGGGCTTTTAAGTACCCATTGATTAGTATACATTATTTATCATTTATAATTTAACATTGTTTAAATTAGAGAAAAGTGTCATAATTTATCAAATGCATAATGCTAGGGTGCCGGCTAGTATGTACCGCTGGCGTGCCCTTAATTCATTTATTTTTTTCTTTTAACATTTTATAACTATAAAGAAAAAAAAATATAATTTTATTAATAGTCACTTCTTTAATCATTAAAAAAAGAAATTAAAATACTCAAACAGTAATTTTGAGCTGTAACTTTGAAAACGAATTTTCTTTAATAAAAAGATGTTGTTTTATCTTAAGTTTGATTTTTTTTAAAATAAAACGATGTAAATAATGTCATTTCTTTCCTAACACTCCCCTGTCTCTTTTTCCCCTCTCTCTCTCTCTCTCTCTCTCCTAAGTCTCCTCTCCTCCTCGTCCTCAACTCTTCCTCTACTTTTTCTTCTCATCCTTCTTAAAGCACGGGTGGCCGTGGGTTTGCGAAGAGACCCACAACCATTTGTAGTCGGGGTTCTTTGCTTAGAATCTCACATATGTTGTTGTTTTGGTTGTTTAAGATTCTGTTTATTTTTTATTTATTTATTTTTTCTGATTTGTTATGGATGAATATGTGGATTTGTTGTTTTCTAATTTGTTGTAGGGGCCAATCTGTCCCCTGGCAGCAGGATGGGGATACTCACCCACGGGGGGTGGTGTTGGGATACAAGGACCCAAATTGTCCCCACCTCGCCTATGCGAAGGCCAGGGGTGGGACAAGAGAACCCCTCGTCCGAGAGGTGCGGATAGTACCCCTAATGGCTCCTAAAAATTATTTGCATTTAGGGGTTCAAACTTTAGATCGGAGCATACATTTTGAAGAAACACCATATAGATATTACATCTTTAAAATACTATAATGAGACCACAAAGAAAAAAAAAATCCGTCAGGTCTAATTTTCAGAACTATGGTTGGCACCAACGCGTGAGATGTATAGTACCTTATGTGTGCAAAGGCATGGCCTGTAAGTATAAGCATTAAGGAGTAATTTCCTTGGGCATAATCTTACAGTGAATGGCTGAAGCTCTAGCCTTCCAAATCTTGGTCATCAAGTCGACAAGTGATCAATCCTCCTCATAGAACAGCATGGCACCTTATGCAAATGGGCTATTAAATCCAGAAATGTCTCTTCCCCAGCTTCTCCTCCCTATTTTCTTGTTTATCATCTAAAATTAAAAGAGAGAACAAAATCCTAAAAAATAAAATATAGAACGACACCCCATACGTGTCTAGTTAGGCCTTTTGCTGCCTCTAGTAACATATGAGAAACTTAAGTCAATATGCTTATTATTTTAAACCGTATTCTACGACCATTAAGCTCTTGTTGGATATTGTTACCTGTCGGATATAAAGTGAGCTGGGTCCATCCCATTGCGAGTCTACCACCAAAAGGAAAAGATTTCGTAAAAAGATTTCGTAAAATAAGTTTACTCAAGTAGGTAAAAAGAAAGTGCTTCATAGGACAAATATGACTCAATTAATCTAAGGAAATAAAGAAGAGAAAGACTTACAGCTGGACAGGTATAAATTCATTTTTCACACCAGACCAATCACATCACGACACGTAAGGCATTCGACAAAAACAACTCTGCATCTCAAAACACCTGACCCCCTCACTCGACCACATCTCCCTCTTCCTTCCTCTCCCACGGAACGCTACCAACCCAGAAAATATTCTGTGAAAAACTCCTCCCTTCCTCAAGCCTTCCAACCCAGACGCGTCGCTGATTCTCTCCCTCTCTCTTCCTCAAGCCGACGGAAGGTAAACTCTACACCTCTCTGGTCTACTTAAAATCGACTGTATTCGTTCCTCTACTCGACACCAACTGGACGGAAGCCCCACTTGAATTTTCTTTTCGTTTCTGTAGTGTCTTTATGCTTTGTTCTTACTCTATTCTCCCCTGAAAATTCGCCGCATGCCTGCCTTTCCATTCTCAATTTCAGAATTCAAATAAAAACTACAAAGATATCTCTTTTGAGAAATTTATTATTTTCAAAAGCATATTTTTGAAATATTTATGCATTCTATATTTATACTTGGAATACTTAATTAATGAATGCTCAAAAATTCATCTCCATCTGATTATTTAAAGGAATTGTAAAATACATTTATGTTTTCTCTTTGACTCTTTCTTTCTCTTATTATTCTCTCTTCCTCTTTTTGAGTATATTTTTTTATCTCATTATTTATTTTTAAGCAATGAAAGTGATTAGTTAAACTAGAAAGAGATTTTGATGAAGGGAGAGGGAGGGAAGGCTCGAGGAAGGGAGAGAATTTTCACATAATGTTTTCTAGTTTGGTAGCGCTAGGTGGTAGAGGAAGGGAGAGGGAGATGTGGTTGATTATTTGGTGCAGGACCACTGCAACGAGAGGGAAAGAAAGGGAGGGAGGGTGTTTACGTGTGGAGAAAAGAAGTTGAAGAGGGGGTAAGGTGTTTTAAGATGTAGAATTGTTTTTGTTGAATGCCTTACGTGTCGTGCTGTGATTGGCCTGCTGTGAAAAATGAATTTATACCCATCTGGCTGCAAGTCTTTCTCAATAAAGAAACCTCCATAAAAGGAGGGAATCTCCTTAGATTTGGGAAAGATTGGACTGCACAAAGACCCCTAAAGTCTTCTCTCTCCAAGATGATAGCATCTTTTTCAACCTCCAACAACCTCAAATTTCTTCCATTGTATTGAGAGATGAATGAAGACATAAAAGAATGTACATATCTTCAAAGATAGTAGATTTCGCCTCAAACAATCCGTAGATTTGACTCGTTTGGAGAGTGAGATGAAATGAGAATTTTATGAATAGTAGTAAGATAGTTTGTGAATAGTAATGAGATAGTTTGAATTGAGTATTTTTTAAGTTTTGGGAAAGGAGAGAAAAAAAAAATTGAATAAAAAATATTATAAAATTAAAATAATATTGTAAGAATATAGTTTTATAATATTATTTTTGTTTGAGATTTGAAAAAGTTGGAATTATTTTTTATTTGAAAAATTTGTAATGGTTAGTTTGAAAAAATTGTAATGATTAGTCTAAAAATTTTGTATTTGAATTATATTTGGGAATAAGATGGGATGAGAATTTTATATCTCATCCCATGCCCCAAACCTGTCGACCTTTATGCCGAACCACACAAATCTCTATTTTTCTCTCTATTTATCTTTTATATGTTTTGCTTATTATTCATCTCATGGATGAATGTTTGAGAATCGCATCGATGCCCAAACTACTATTATGGACTTTTTGACTGTACTATCGAGGCCTCAAAATGCATTGGGGGTCGGGTGACTTTCTATAATAATAATTAACCATTTAAAATTTGAAATCTACATTGAATTAATCATTAAACTCTCAATAATAAAAAAATATTATTATTTTTTATTTTTATATTTTTTAATTACTTGTTTATTTTATTTTCAAAATCTTCAATAATCTCCGGCAATCATATTTATTTTCATTTTCACAATCCAACAATCTATAATATAATAATTTCATATGTATATAGATGGTAAAATCTCCTATGTAAATAAAATTCTCATATTTATAATATAATAATATCAAAAAATACTTTTAGACTTGTTATAATTATTTTCATATTTGAAAAGAAAAAGAGTGCTGTTACACTCTTTGAAGATAAAAATACATTTGACTAATCTAATGCGAATCCTCTAACTTTCGACTTTCGAGGGCATTTTGGTAGTTTGGACGGAAACCGGGGCTTTCCATATAGAGGCGGACGCTATATATGCGTTCTCTGTCAAATTCGTAGGGTTTGTTTTGCAGCGGCGGCCAAGCTGTTGAAATTGTGGTTGGATCGGGGACAGCAAAGCTGCTACAATGGTGGACAAGGCCAGCAAAGGTAGGAAGGAAGAGGTTGTCACCAGGGAGTACACTATCAATCTCCACAAACGTCTCCATGGATGGTAACCCTTACCCCTCTCCCTTTCTCTGTATACATATCTGTATGGCTATATGTATGCCTAGTTTCTACGTGGGGTTTGTTTGAAATCTTTTCCGGGCCTGGAAATGGCTCGGATCTTAGGCAAACCTGTGGGTAAAGGCTGTTATTGTAATTTTGTTGATTAATTCTTCCCTAAGTTTCCCTTGGGGTGAAGGCCTTGGTTTTGGGTATCAACTATCACTCCCTTCAAGCGTATCACTCCCTTCAAGCTCTAATGTTCAACACCTGTAAACAATTCTTTTGGGCCACATCTCTAATAGTAAACAAGGTTGTTTCTTACGATTAAATCAATTTTATTTGGATTGCATAGTGAGACTTCAGTTTTTTTAGCCCAATACGGTGATAAGGTGTGGTATATCACCTTTGATACGGGTAACTTGTCTATTTGCTTTCTAGTTGTCGGAGCATTGGAACTTCCTCAAGCGAACTCAAAAAAGAGGTTTCTGTTTACGAATGGATCTTATAGATCTGGTATCAATGAATTCTTAGCGGAATCATCTTTTGAAATTGTTACTACTCGCTTCATTCTTATCTTGGATGCTCTGGTTTTTTGTGGTGGGAAGTCTTCATTCCCGTCTTTATGAGTGGGACTTCTTTGTTTGTTTGGGAAGAGGGAATGGAATGGAAAAAATATAATTGTATTTTAGAATATTCCATTCCTTCCTTTGCCATTCATTATACTCATTCTAATCCGTTCATTTACTTTCCTTTCCTTTCCATTATTTTCCCTCTCCAATCTCCATTCTATTCCTTTGTAAACTCCCAAACGAAGCCATAGAGTCTTTATGGGTGGTAGGATTTTACCTACGCGGATTGGGAAGTTGTCATCTGTCGACAAAGTTATTGGAGTATACATATTCAGGAATGCCAATATGTATAAATATCTAACGATTGAGCTATACCATTCTGCAATGGACAAGTCTTTCTCTTTAAGCTTATGTTTATGTGCCTAGTGAGTTGTTACTTAGAGGTAGCCCATCCAGGGCGTGCTCTGTTTCATGTTACCTGATTTCTAATATTGCAGTAGGAGCTATTTTGATTTGATAGGGATGCTAGAGAAGTAAAACTAAAATTTGCAACGAATACTGACTGCCTTTTAACCTTTTAGCTAAATCTATCTCTTCTTGTTCTTTTTTTTTTCCCTCTTTTTTGCTATCTTTTTAAATCTATCCCAGCTAATGCAATGCCTTTTGGACGCTTTTACATGTTTCAAATCCTTTTGCAGCACTTTTAAGAAGAAGGCTCCAAAAGCCATAAAGGAAATCAGGAAGTTTGCCCAAAAGGCCATGGGGACAACTGATGTCAGGGTGGATGTTAAGCTTAACAAGCATATCTGGAGCCGGGGGATTCGAAGTGTGCCCAGGAGAGTTCGTGTCCGAATTGCACGAAAGAGAAATGATGAAGAAGACGCAAAGGAAGAGTTTTATTCGCTGGTCACTGTTACAGAGGTCCCTCCAGAGGGTTTTGGGGGGTTGGGCACCAAGGTTATTGATGAAGAAGATTGAAGTGGCCTAATTGCCAAGATCATACTTAGGTTGCTCCAATTTTGTCATACTCATTTCATATTTGAGAGATTTTTGTTTGCCTTTTGGATTTTCTTGGGGATTTCTCCATTTGAGAGAGCATTTTGAATCTCCTGTGATCTATTTATGCAGCTTGTTCAAGTTTTCTTTCGTTTAGACTTTTAAGAAATTGTGGTATTGCGGGAAACGTGGTGAGTCAAATATACTTATTGAGAGAGGCATATAACTATGGGAAATCCTTGCAACCGGTCGGGCCGCTTATATCCAAAAAACAGCATTTCGATCACATGATACTTATATCCAAAAAACAGCATTTCAATCACATGATAACACTAAAACATTCAACCACAATTCTCCTGAAGTAGCACAACACCAGAAATCCAAATCCTTTTCTTGCGATTTCAACCCCTTACCCCTTGCACCCCGAATCCCCAGCTCATTTCAATCCCACAATTGAGACGCTTGAAGGAACCCCCTCAGTCACATATAGCTCTTTCACCATCTTACGTAAACTAAGGCAGCAAAAAGAACTAAAGGAGACCTGCCCTACGCATTTAGTAGAAGCCAGACCACCACACGCTGCCGAGCTTTCTCCTGCAGGATCGAAATGGAAATCGTCAGGCCCCTTTCCCTCATGGTCAGGGAAGCACAGCCCGCTTACAGCCCTATACCGTCGCCTACACCACTGCGGCTCTCCACCACGACGCTGCAAGCTATACTCAAACGCACGCTCTGTTTTCACACCACAAAACAAAGCAACGTCGTAGCCCTTGCCTGGCTGCAAACCACAAACGAACCCAACTGTAAACCACGGCATCTCCTCCCTTTGCGATCACCTAGATTGCAGCCCAAACAACACGGGTCCTCCGTCTGCAATGAAACCAACTCCATCTCCGACCTCACTACCTTTTTCTATTATTTTTGTTGTCGTTTTTCAGTCCCAATTCTACCTAAGTTCCACGAACATATCCTGCAGTTGAAGAAAAGAAGAAAACCGCCCCCATATGGCGTTGGATCGTACTGGTCAAAATCACTGACCTTGTCTTCGCCACCTCGAGGTAATTCGACATATATATCTGTTGCTTGGATTTTGGTTTTCTTGATCCGAGAAACGAAAACGGAGAGGATATAAAAAAGATCTCTTCTGGGATAGAGATGGTTGGCAATGACTGTGTAGGTAGCGAGGAAGAGAGGGGCAGAGTCAGGCGGTGCGAGGAAGATAGCGTCGGCGTCGGCGTCGGCGTTGGACTGAGATGCTGGCGTCGACGTCGGACTGACGACGATGCAAAGGGATGCAGCGAGGAAGAAATGGGCAAAGACGAGCGGGCGGTGCAAATGAAAAGGCAAAAAGGCTAGTAGCATGCGATCGTGATTCTCTGTAGTAGATTGTATTTCTCTTACAGTGTGTTGGCTTACGTGGAGTTAGCTTAACAGAGGGCTGTTTTTGTGGATTTTTCAGTCGGACCGTTGGGAAGCGTTTCTCTATAACTATTCCTATCCTTCTCTTATTTTTTTGAAAAAATAAATTAAAGGATGATGAGCCATATAATTTCATCATATTAAACAACGTAGTAGACTAGTGTTTCTCAATTTCCTCGTCTCATGCTCGTCTCCTTCCCCATTTCATTGTGTTACAAGCTAAAACAAGGCACTTGGCCTTCTAATTCTCCTATTCCTTTTGTATTTATCATTGTAGTTCCCAAAGAGGGAGAAAGAAGAACTTTTAACTCGAAATCATGCTTTTTTTACCCCAGTAACTTAACAGCCTTTGTGTGACTACCTTACCTTAAATGTTTTTTAATTTTTATCTTTCCTTAAATGAAATGGCTCTTCAATTGATTTTTCTTCACAAAAAAAAAAAAAAAAAAAACCAACACTAAAAAGAAGAAAATTTATTTTGATATGTTCCTTAGAAGGCTCATCTTCTTAATAATCCTATTAGAAGCGATCTATTTCTTAATAATGAAACTCATTATTTTTTATTTCATTTTATTTTTGTAAATCTATTTTATAGGGACTAAAGTCAACGATTTATAGGAAAAGAAAAAAAAATATGGTGGTTTAAAATTCCAGGTTTTAAATTAAGTTACTTTACAAAAATGCCTTTAATTGAAAACATAGTTATACAAAAAATTGTAAAAAGGATTGTTTGTCTATTGTTTTCCTTTTTAATTATATATCTGATTAATTGGTTACCCGTAAAAATGCATATAAAGCACAAATAATGCCATAAGTAAAAAGAATATATTTATTTTTAAGGTATTATTATTTAGGAAAATGCTAAAGGGATTAATGGGTTGCACCGATGGTGCATTTCTATTGTTTTATTTTTTAAGTAAGAGTAAAACCAAAACATCCAAGAAAAAAGAGCTACATCCAAGAAAAAAGAGCTTGAAAAACTAATAGTCATCTCTAGACATGGATATCAGTCAAGTCTCCCCAAGTTACCGTTCACTCAGATATCAAATCCTCGGACAAATTGCAAGACCAACTCTTAGACCAATTGCCAGACCCACCTATGAGTCTGCTTTGGTTTCCTCACTAAACATAAGTTTAAAACCATCCACCTAGAAAAATACATATCAGGTTGTAGATTTCGAAAGTCAACCAAATACCTAGAGAATACTTATGTTCCAAAAAACCAGTCACTTAAGTATACAAGTAACTTGTTTATAGTATAACTTGATCAAAGTTATATAAAAGATCCAAGAGACCTAGCCAAAGATTTTATCTTTCGATATGGTATTTTGTCCCATTTCACCTAGCTAAGTCTATCAAGTATTACAAGTCAATCATTGAACAAACTAAGTCAGTAGCTTTCAATCTCATCGTGGATAACTTTGACCCAACTGGTCGAAAAATAGCATTCCACAAGTTATACATTTTAAGTATAATTTCCAAAAAAGAATAGTGAACTCATCCACTGTCTTCAATAAACTACAAGATCGTGAAGAATCATTTAGTTATTATGACTACATGGAAGCATGGTTCAAAGTCATTCTCTATCAAAATGAGACTTACACTCATTCTTAGTTTATAAATTTCGACAACTCTTTCAAGAGTAAAATTCCAAGTTGGTTTTTAAGATGGTGTACTACATATGGCCCCGTCATGGAAATTTACCCGACAGAATTACTAGAGTCATCAGATAGCTTTCTACTGTATCCAAGTTGATAGACATGATTCTTAGTTTCTTGTTTCTCTCCTTTTCACAAGTAAGTATAAAGTTCTATGGATACTAAAATAGGAATTTGCTAAGAGTTTTGCTATATACAAGCAAGTTTGAGTACTAATCTGCGTACTAATATTCTTGTCTTCATATTCTAAATTTAAATTAGCACTGTTTTTAATAAAGTCTACTTTCTGACCAATCATATTGAATGTGTGCGCGTATTAGTGCGCATAATCACTTACAACTAGATTTTTCCATTTGCTAATGAATAAGATACTTGTATAAAGAGAACATGTAAAATAGTGGGCTCAGTTTAAATTTTACAGAGTTATACTACAAGTTTAGAAAAAATTCACATCACCAACATATGAGTCCAAATTCCTTGTAGAAAAAGCATTATCCTTGCAAAAAAAAAAAAAAAAAAAAAAACAAGAGAAATATATTATTGATACATTGGATCGTTGGAATCCTTTGGTATATAGAATGACCCTTTTACTTATAATTACAATATTAGATATTATGTAGTCTCGATTCTCGATGAGGTAATTTTATTTAGTTCGAGAATAAATATAGATAGAAGCTATTATTAGGAGCATCCATTTTACACACATGATGTGGCATTATCTAGACTACACGAGTAATACTAGAGAGAAGCCACTATAGCAGTGCACACTTTGCACTCACTACGTGGCTGTTTCTAGTTGATTGTTCCCAACACTCACTTGGAGAGATGTGTGATCTAAATGATACCACATTATGTGTGCAAAATAGATGCTCCTAATAGTGACTTCTATCTATATTTATTCTTTTAACAAGTTTGGGTATTTCTATACCTCAGCTACTTTTTACCCACACCCCCACACCTGACGTTGCTTTTGTTTTTTTGTTTATTCTTTTCTTAAATGCTGAAACGTGCGTTTTGAGGACAGAGACCATTTCGAATTTTCTTTCATGTTGAAACGCAACTCCAATCCCGCATTCACTCCTCCCTCTACCCAGCGCCCTGCGTCGCCCCTCCCTCTGCCCAGCGCCGCCCCGCGTTCGCCCCTTTGCTCGCACTTCGGGGGTAACCAGTTCGTGAGATTTGTTTTGCCACCCCTCTGCTCAACTTCGTAGGTAACTCAAATACCATTTTTCCTTCTGTATTAATGAGTACTGCTTGTGTACTGAGAGAGGTGAAGGGAGGGCACAGAAGTTTGAAGTTTCTCTTTCATAATCGATTTCTTCTTAAATTCGTTTCTTCTTTAGTTTGAAGTTTTGTTTAGATATTGCTGCTTTTTTATGTAAAGGAAAAAGTAATCAGATTTTCTGAAAATACTTCATAGAACTAAAAATGTAGTTCATAAAAAAGAGAGGCCACAGCAAAAAGATGCGAAGACGTTTGGATAGTTAACAGGAGAGAGGAGTGTTTCTAGCTTGGGATTAAGATGGGAGTTGGGCTGTCGGTGGCTAAAAGACAGACTTTGAGGCTGAGAATGCTATTAGACCCAATTTGGCACTTTATGGGCTGCCTGCCGTTTGGAATGTACATAACCCGAGTGAAAAAGATAGAAGAACGTGCTTCCATTAGGGACAATTTTTTTATATTATTGAGCTCCTTATTAAAGGAAATTATCCCAGAAAAATTCAGAATTTCAGATAGAGATCCCTCAACTAGGGCTTTGAAAGGAATAGTATTGAAACTAATGGAATAATTGGTGCATGCAGAAGTTGTGGAAGTGATTTGACCTACTCTTGATGGAGATGGCTTAAATACTGACTATTTTATTTTAAATTTGTAGAAGCAGCAAGTATAAGAGCCAAAAATATCTTCTTCTTTTTGTTATGTTTAGAGCTATTAGCCAATGTAGTTATTCTAATGTAGTCATGATTATGTCTCCCATCGTTGAGCGGGAATACTTTGCCAAGATTGCAGGCAGCCGACCAAATAGTTTGGGACTGTGTGGAGTTTGGGTTAGAAAGGTTTGAAGTTCATCATCCTTATTAATTTTTCTCGTCTCATTCATTCCTAGCTAGCCTTGATATTTTTTAAAAGTAGTTTTTTATGAACTGAAAAAATGCAGTCTTATGAGCACAAAACATGCCATGATATTTTTTTAGCATGATTAAAAAACACCCATTTCCCTAATCTAAGAAGTTCATTATCCCGCTTTTTTTGGTATTGCTTTGGGTGGCAAATATATGTTTATCCAACTGGTGAATTCACCGGGAATATCTCTTATAAATGTTTTGGGGCCATTCCTTGGTTCTTTTTTTCGGGGGGTGGGGGGTGGATATGGTTCATGTATGATTTAGTGACATATTACAAGATATTAGAACTAAATGGTATGTTATACTCAAGCAAAGAAGTTTAATAGAACTTCAAATTATGTGCACACAAGGGGATTAGGGTGGGAAATTCAGGGCTTGCCCACCTCGAAACCTTAGCAAGATGAATAATCCTGGATGTCAATGCCAAGGCCAACAAGACTTGGGAGCCACAATATATTTTAAGGGTGGGGCTTGGTTAGCTAATTACTGATAGACCCAGCAGGGCTATACGTGACAGTTAATTTCACCTCAAACTCTAAAACTTCAAGAAAACAAATACATCATTTCCACATGTAATATAGTTATTTCCATATTCCATGTAAAATTAAGGTTATTGTATAAAATGTGATTTGAATAAACAAGATATTATGTGAGAGTTCCTCTGAAAGTCTAATATTGTTGTTATATCCAAATTTTCTGACAGTCCATGTAGTCTCAAGACGACCTTTTTCTATAAATAAATAGTGAAGAAAGAGGAATCCCGTCAAAGTAAGCCCACGTTCATTGACTCCTTCGGCCAACTTTTCTGCCACAACCCTCTTTAACACCTACTATTTCTGAAGGTTGTAATGGAGAATTGAAACATTTGACCTGTTTACAAGTATTTAGATCCCTCATTTATCTTAAGCAAAAATTATCATAACTTTGATAGATGAGAAACTTGCTGCAAGTAAGAGTTGCAAATAAGCGGAAATGAAAAGAAACCTGAAAATCATTCAACTCTGCATCGCTGACCCATCCTTATCATGGTTACTTTTTTTTCCCAACAACAGTACAAGGAACATAGCTAAATTTCTCCGAGAATTGAACTTCAATATAAACTCCTACTCCAATCCCAGAATTCATATGACAATTTTTGTTGCTATTAACTACATAAATTAGACTACTTCAAAATTTTCTAATCCCCGATACCCAATCATTAAGTCAATTTCTCAAGTTCAATTCTTACTTCCTTTTCCCAACAACAGTTACAAGGAACATAGCTAAATTTCTCCTCTAGCATGGCTTCCATTTCATTTACGAAGTAGATTTGTGCCAAAAAGCCCATTGGACTCGTATAAATTTTTAGAGCATGGTATCGGAGGAAAATTCTTGACAAATCAGAAAATAACATCTATAAGGCATTTGAGTCTAGCATTAAAGTTCTATTCGGTAGCAACTAGCATATTGGTTTTTGAGTTAAAAAACCAATCTATCACAGGAAATTTTGCACTAAAAATCATAGTGGTCTTACGACCCCAAACATTGTCTCATTATCATGTCCTAAAATATGTTGCCCAATACTGAAAATTAAGCAGGAGATAATATATATGCATGGAATACTCTAAAAATCCTGAGACTCAATTGTACGGTGGTTTACTTTTCTACATATGATATCTATAGGTTGCAGTAGTTTTTATTCTCTGTTTTGTATTGCACAATTTTGAATTGAAGATTATTTGGATGGAAATTTTACTGTATCTTGGGGGCAGATCTGGACTTGGAGACGGGTTCTCTTCCGCAGATCTGGACGCAGTACTCCTTGAACTCGACCAATATTCTGTGTTTGCACTAAAATAAAAGAGAAACAAAGAAATGGAGTAAAGAGGGAGCGATGAAGCATGACTTTGCTCTAGAATCACAGAGAAACAAGAGAGAGGAGTAAAAACTTACGAGAGAGGACCATGATGATTTGTGCATGCTGAGAGAGGACCACGAGATCGGTGATTTGTGCACATCGAGATGAAGCATGAGCAGCGGAGGAGATGAAAAGCGAGTAGTGGAGGAGATGAAAAGGGGAGGAGAGGAGGTGTCGAGCTTCACAGAGAAGATAGGGTTGCTTGCAATGTTTTGAATACCGTACCGGAAGCCGTACCGGTCAAGGCACTGGAACGAAATATTTGGTACCGATACCGTTTCGTGTACCGTTTCGGGATAGTTGATATATAAATAAATTATATATAAATACATATATATATAAATTATAAATAGCCTAGTCTAAATTGGGGGTAAAAAATAAGCTTGTAGTTTGAAAAAATGAAAAAAAAAAAAAAAAAAAAAAAACTGAAGGTCGAAATATCGGCCAAAATATAGGCTGGTACAGGCCGAAATTGAGGCCGGTACCGGCCGGTACGAAACATATATGGTACTTGTATCGGCCCAGTGGCCGGTACCGAAAATTTTGGCCGTACCGGCTGGTACGGTACGAAATTGAAAATAGTGGTTGCTTGGCTTCATAGAAAAGAGGGGAGGAGAGGAAGTGTTGGACTGCACGTTCGAGTTTGGGGCAGAGCCGGTTCATTTCTCAGTAAACCCGATTTGCCACTTAGGGTGTGGGTGTGTGAAACTATTGAACTGGCTGATGAGAAGAATTTTCCTTTTAACAAAGTAACTTTATTGAAAACCCATTTCTATTTGTATCCCCTCTCTCTCTCTCTCTCTCTCTCTCTCTCTCTCTCTCTCTCTCTCTCTCTCTCTCTCTCTCTCTCTCTCAAGTCTGAAGTAAACAGACCCAAAACCAAACCAATTCTTCCAGGGACAACCGGCTTGCATCCCTGTCGAGGCACCTGCTCCGTTAATATAAAAAAAAACCAAAATACGTGGAAAGGAGGGAAATCGAATGAAAATCATGGGAAGTTTGATGTAGAGCGAAACCAGAGAGGGAGAAATGTTGTGCATTCCGTCTTTTGTCGTGAAATCAAAGGAGGAATCGTGCTAAGCTTGCTGTAGAGCGAAACCAGAGAGGGAGAAATGTTGTACGAAACCACCTTATGTTCCACCTTTGAATTTATAGACTCTCTCTGTGTTTTTAGAATTCGGAGAAGGAAATGAGAAAAAAAAAGAGCTTGCTTGCAACCCGAAAATCTCTGTGGAATCGACGGTTCTATCTGTAAGTTGTAAGATTTCTACACCTTCTCTTTTCCTTCTTTGTGTTTCTGGTTTTGGTTAAGAAAATATAAGTTCTAGTGTTCTCCGATCTAATTATTTATTATTCTTCTTCTTCGTTTTTGTTTTTGTTTTTCTTTTCTGGTTTCTTTTTGGTAAATGGGTATTTGCATGCATTGCATTGTGACTTGGATGCTCGGGGCTTAATTAGATTTTCATTCCACAATGTTCGTTGACATATTTGCCGAAAGCGTAAAGAAAGGAACAATATGGAAGTTGGAATTGAATGTTTTTCTTAATGAGTGGCTCTGGTATTGAACAGGTTGTTGGATACTTTGACACAAGCACTGTAAAGTTCGTGGGTGGATCTGGGTCAGGCCATCATCTCAGTGAAATTTAGGTAATAACAAGTTTGATCTTTTATGAGGCTATGAGCTGTATAGCATGCTATATTGAGTTGTGTTATGCCCATGTTTCCTTGATGCATTTTAGAACTTTGAGAGCGTCTCCTTCACATGGAGTCCTTTTGAGAAAGGAGTTGAATGCAAAAGGTAACCTTGTTTAATAGGAAATGACCACACAATTGCAACCATAAAAGTTCCAAAGTTACTGCAAGAAATAGAACAATGAATGTATCGGAACTGTTTATTCAGTATTCTAATCTCCCTGTGTCTATTGACTAACTATTTTCGTAAATATAGTTAGTATATCAATGATGGCGTATAGTCACCAAATCTGACATGTTGAAAGCAGCATGCTAGGCTAATATGATGGTATAGTTAGATGCCCTTGCAAAGAGGCTGCATTGGTTTGTCCTTGATGTTAAGTTTAGATATTCTTGTCATGATTTGGACTTCAGTTCAACATGTATTGTGCGTGAACATTTTTCTGATGTTACAATGGAAGGATCTGATAGCTTAGAAGATAAAAGAGGTATATCAAGGGTTTATGTAGATTCAGCATAACTGAATATTGTTCATGCTATTGTTCTTGTTACTTAATATAGAGTAACGAATGACATTGTGCTTACCTTAATATTGTTCATGCTATATATGTAGAGAGTCAAATATCTGAGAATTTGTATGTACTGAACTTAATATTGTAATATATATGTGATTTTCTGATTCCAATTATTGAGACCTTTTCCATATTTGTAAGCTTATTGAGACCTTTTTCATGATTAACTCCATTACTAATCTCTTATTAAGAATAATTTTGTCAACAATGATTCTCTCTTTAATGGAGATATTTAAGAGATATATTGACAATGCACTTGTCTCCCTCTCAACATGGGTAATAGGAAAGAACAACCATCTACGCTAACACCATCTAGCTCAAATCCCCCATCTGCGGTATGTTATATCATTTAATATATCAAAACTGAATTGGAATTTGTTGAGTTAATATTTATTTTCAAAATACATCAACAACTTAATCCAATAACATGTTAGGACATACCATCAACTTGTTCAAACATCCCAAATTACATGTCTGGTTACTATGGACCAGTGCCTGTGTGGTCACTAGCTTTTCCACCATATCCAGTTGACAATCAATATCCATTCAATATACAGGTGGTGATAACATCTTATTATTTATTTTTAATAAGTTGGCTTCTTTTTAGGAGTTTTTTTCCGGTTTTTTTTTTTTTTTGCAAAACGTTGTTTACCCATTTCAACATGACATGGAACCTCCGACTCCTCTCATCAATACAATCTCCTTTACAAGCAGACCAGTTGGTTTATAGAATAATAGATCTGATGGTGGAAAAACTGAAGTACCATGTACATCCTCTAGAGTTGAAGAAAGTAATGAGGATAGACCAAATCCACAGGAAACAGAGGATGACAGTGCTGAGACATCTCAGAATGTGCAGATGGATGGTGATGATATGATTGAGGAGCTAAAGTCAGGGATGGAGTTTGATTCCCTTGAAGATTTAATGAGTTATTATAAGCAACATGGTAAGAAATGCGGGTTTGGGGTGATGACAAAAAGGACTAAGAGGGAAGATGATGAGATAGTTAGATATGTTACCCTTGCTTGTGCCCGTTGTGGGAAGGCTCAGAAATGACTTTGAATGTCGCCAACCCATGTCCGACAGGAAAGACGGAATGTAAGGTAAAAATTAATGCTTTCAAATCTGAGGGAAAGTTTCGGTTGACTATAGTTCATAATATCCATAACCATGACCTCATTCCAAAGAAATCCCTCTTCTTTCGATGTAATAGAGAAGTCAATGATGCCATAAAAAGGGTCTTAGATACAAATGATTCGGCTGGCATCCGAATGAATAAGAGCTTCAGATCTCTTGTTGTTGGTGCGGGTGGATTAGAGAATCTTCCGTTTTTGGAAAATGATTGTCGTAACTACATCGATAAGGCAAGACATCTACGACTTAGTGTAGGTGGTGCTGGAGCGCTTCGAGAGTACTTTTTACGGATGCGGTACAAAAATCCTGAGTTCTTTGAATTGATGGATTTAGATGATGACGGGAGGTTAAAAAATGTTTTCTGGGTAGACCCTCGTAATAGAGCAGCCTACCAATATTTCGATGACGTGGTCATATTTGACACCACATACCTGACAAATAGATATGAGATGCTCTTTGCACCATTCGTTGGTGTAAATCATCATGGACAGTCAATTTTGTTGGGAGCAGGCTTGATTTCTAGTGAGGATATCGAGACCTTTGTGTGGTTGTTCCAAACCTGGCTGCAGTGTATGGATGGTATAGCTCCGAAAGCTATTATCACTGATCAGGACAGAGCGATTAAAAATGCAATTGCTATTGTTTTTCCAAAAAGTCGATATAGATTTTGCCTATGGCATTAACTGAAGAGAGTCTCCGAGAAGCTTGACTCCTATGGATTCTACAAAAGTGGGATGAAAAATTACCTGATGAAATGTGTGTATGACACCCAAAGCGTTGAAGAGTTTGAGAAATGTTGGGATCAATTAATTACCACTTACAACTTGCATGAGAATGCGTGGTTGCAAAATTTATAAGTTGAGCGTGAACATTGGGTGTCGGCATTCTTAAAAAGTTTTTTTGGGTTGGAATGAGTACAACGCAACCGAGCGAGAGCTTGAATGCCTTTTTTGACGGCTATGTTCATGCTAGACAAACTCGTTTGTCTATCAGTTTGAGAATGCGTTAAAAAAAAATTGAGAATGAAAATGCCGCCGACTTCTACACACCTTGTCTTCGGTTTTAGAATTTTAGGTTTTAGATGAAAATTTAAAATATTATTATTATTTTTGGATTTGAAAAAGTTGAATTGTTTATTATATTTTATGTGAGAATTTGAAAAGGTTGTAATGTGAAATGAGAAATCTCATCTTGTCTTTGCCCCTAAACCTGCACGATCCCAATTCCCTGCATATCTAGATCTCTGAGTGAGAAGAGGTTTCAATATTTGTATACGAATGCTAAATTCAAGAAAGTCCAGCAGCAAGTTACTGGCATGATCGATATGGATCCATAGTTACTTAAGTGTGATGCTGAAGTAAAGACCTATCTAGTAGAGGATGATGTTCGTTTGGAAGAGTTCACTAAGCTGGTTAAACATTATGTGGAATTTAGTGAGGCAGATGCATCTGCAAAGTGTTCTTGTGGTTTATTTAAGATGAGAGGGATATTGTGTCGGCACATTTTGGCCGTATTCAAATGTAACAGGATTAAATCTTTGCCAGATAGGTACATTTTAGATTGATGGAAGAAGGACATCAAAAGAAGATGCACGTTAATCCACAATAGCTATGACGGAGAAGATCAGCGAGTAGATTGTAATAGATATTCAAGTTTGTTGAATATCTGTTATCAGATGATCACTTGTGCAGTTGGTTCAAAAGAGCATACTGAGGATGCAACTACTAAGTTATATGCAATGATTGACTTGTATTGTGCCAACCAAGAACCCCCATCGATAACTCAAATGGGTTCCAATATTGGTTGTACGACAAAGGACACAATTACAGTTGGTAATTCTAAGCAAGTACTCAGTCCACGTGTTGTGCGAGGGAAAGGCAGACCCTATCTCTGAGGAGAGCAACCAGTATGGAGATAGACATGTGAAAAGCTAAAGCGAAGACAAAAAAGGCACCAAGAAAGGGGAACCATAAAGAGGTGCAGATATTTAATGACATTTTTATTTATATTTTATAACAACAAATATGACTAATGTATTTTGTTATTTCTTACTTGATTAATAGCGTGATGGATGAGATACACTAGTCGTGGGTGCTTGTAGGAATTTATTCGGTACTTCAAAGATAGATATGACAAATGTTGATGGCGTGCAAGTATATTAAGGGTTTATATTTGAATTACAATATTCTAGCTTGTTTAGACAAATATGTATTACTAGGTTGTTCTAGACATGAATATGTATCACCAGGCTGTTCCAAACATTAGTGGAACCGTGCTCCAAGAAACAGTGATTGTAAGTCAAGAAAGTGTGAGTTTTTAATATTCAGATTATACTAACGATGTCACATTAATATTTGAATATTATTCACTACAGCTCAATTTGGGTTGGATGGATCGCAACAGGTGCAACCTGACGGGGATGGATGACAACTGGCAAAATGAGATGGTTTAATTTTAATATTCAGATACTTTTTGTGTATTGAATGTAATTCATGGAAGGAGTGATGAAGTTGCATTTTTTGGGCTAAGTAATGGAATTGTGTATTGTAACTGTGTATTGGAATGTAAGTCATGGAATGTATTGAAACTGTGTATTGTGTAATTTGATGTGAGTGTATTGGAATGTATTGGAACTGTGTATTGGAATGTAAGTCATGGAATCTATTGAAACTGTGTATTGTGTAATTTGATGTGAGTGTATTGGAATGTATTAGAACTGAATGTGAGTGTAATTTGATGGCTGTATATAGCAGGTGTGGGACTACAGAAATTTTTATTTGATGGCTGTTATTTGATGGTTGTTAGTTGCAAAATAATTTTTAGGTGTATATGTTTCTCACGTGGTTCCAGGTGCAGGAATCTGGCCAGAGTCTGAAAGCTTTAATGATGAAGGGCTTAGCTCACCACCCAGAAAATGGAAGGGTATATGTCATGGTGCCAACTTAAAATGATGCTAATGTCACTCTGGAGCCAACTTAAAATAATGCTAATGTCACTCTGATGCCAACTTAAAATGCTGCTAATGTCACTTTGATGCCATGCCAAGTTTTAATCAGCCACTATCTCATCGAACTCACTCTCATGCTAATGTTTAAAATATCAGAACTTAAGACAACATAAAAAGGCATTATGTCCACAGCTGCAGGAAGGAAGATAGCAAGCTTAAGCTACTATGGGCTAACAAATGGAACTGCTATGGACAGAATCTCTGTGACAACTCAACAAACATCAAATCACAAATTTAAGGAATCCCATTACAGACTAGTTAGATTAAAGAACATGAAAAAGTTAAACTAATCATTCATTTATACAAAACTCAATCCCAAATAACTTTAGAAACTTAAGCGGAAGTACAAATTTCACAAATTTGTTGGTGAACTCTGGTAAGCACCAATTAAATTAGTCTAACATAAGTCTACAAATTTGACAACATATACCAAGTTACAAAATCACTTACATACTACTATATAACATGACACAACAACTACAAAAGCCCAATAAAGCCGGAGTAATGTGCGTGAACGCAATATTTTGACTTCTTGCTCTAGAAGCCCTAACTCTCTCTTCTCGATCTCATCCGCTCTCTTACAAAGCTCAATCTCCCTCTTCTTGATGTCGTCGAGTTTCTTCTCAAGCTTTCTTTGGCTTCTTAACAGTTCATTGTATCTTTATTGAAATTGCAGTTTATAGTCGTGATTACTATCAACCCACTTGAGAAACTTGCAGTATGGTAATTCCTAATATTTTTTACACATAAAAATGTTAGATGTAAATAATATTACTAATCATATTAAACATTTTACATTACAAATTATGTAGTTACCTTTGTGTTGTACTTTGGACAATCTAAGAAGGGTCGTTCTGGATTTCTGTCAGTATTTGAGTATCTCGGTGTGGCTTCAACCTCACAGAAGCAGAATGGTTGAGGGAAAGTACGTTTAACAAATGATGAAGAAGTCATTGATGATGATGATGATGATGATGATGATGATGATGATGATGATGATGACATCTGGACAAAGGCCATAGAAATGTGCAAGTTTGCAATGTAATCAATTGATTTGATAAGTAAAGGGAAAAAAGAAAAAAACAAGTTTGGATTAATCAAACTTGGTTGATGCTAAACAGAAACAAGTTTAAGAGCACTCACAATAGGTTTTGTAAAACTTATTTTTATGTAAAATTTGAAGAAAAGTAGCTTGAAACTACCTCCAACGGATCCTTTATTTTCAAATGTATTTTACATTTTATTACAGTGTTCAGCTAAATGTAGAGTGAACTGTTCATAAATGTAAAAATATTTTATTTATTTATTGTCTTTTCATGTACTTTATTTCTCACAATAGTTTCTCTCTCTTTGTACTTTTTTGTCCAACAAACTATTAAATAATATAATATAAAGAAAAAATAGATAAACTGATGTATGATATATTATAAAAGTTAGTATGTAAAATAGAAAAAAATGAGTTTTAGTGATATATTTTAAAGGATAAGATACATAAACCATTGGAAGTGCTCTAATATCCTAGGGAAAAACAAGTTCTAATTCATTAAACTAAATTGATGCTAAACTAAAAGAGGTTCTAATTCATAATACTTCAATTACTTGTAACATTGTAAAAATTGATGTAACATTACTTGTGTTTTTTGAAATAAAGAACAATTACTTGTAACATGAAATTGATGTAACATTACTTGTGTTTTTTGATTCCATACTATTATGCATTTGTCTTCTAAACTAATGTTGGCTGAATATAGTAAGTGTTAACTAGTGAAAATTTATGATGTTGGCTCAAGTGAAGACCAATTTTCTTCAGCCAACACCAGTTTTCTTCAGCCTTTCACAAGCAAATATGGATTAATTATAGAGAACAAAAGCCATCAATATTACTACAAATCTAATTCAAATCTATGCTGGAATTCTAATTCAAATCTATGCTGGAAAGTATAACAATCCATAAAAAATTATCAACTATAATTGATATATAAAATCTATGCCGGAAGAAAAGACATTTTATATAAGCTAAAAAAAGACATTTTATTATTTTGTTTTCATGGAGGGGAAGGTGGTTATTTGAAGTTTCAGTGTTATTGTAATACTAGATTTGTGATCTGAATTGTTAGAACTGAAAAAGCTCTCATCTTATAAACCTAAAAGGCAGTTTTCGCAACAGAGGTATTTTGTTTGGTAGCTAGGAAAATGTAAAATTGTGTATACTACATATGGCATAAATATACAAACGTCCACACTAGTGGGTAAAGAAAATATTTGGCTCAAGTGAAGACCAATTTTCTTCAGTCAACATTAGTGTTCTTCTGCCTTTCACAAGCATATATGGATTAGTTATTGAGAACAAAAGTAATCAACATCACTACAAATCTATGTTGGAAAGTAAAACAATTCATAAAAAATCATCAAGAATAATTGATATAAAACCAAATCCACGGGACCAAACTGAAGAATAACTAACCTGATCCACACTTACTTGATGTTAGGGCTATGGTTACACCAACGATTTTGGACAAGTTAGGGTTAGAATTACGCCGCGGGTTGGGTTAAGGTTAGGATTTTAGCTTCGAAGGGACTGCAGTTTCAAGTGGGAAGGTGGAGCTTTCGTGGGAGTGGGGGGGGGGGGGGGAATTGAGAATTTGAGGAAGATGAATAATGCTGGAACTTGGTCGCCGTGCTTGATGAAGACGATGTCAGTTTTGTGGGTCGATTTCGATGGTGAAAGATGAAATTGGTGAATCGAATTAATTTTGTGAGGGGAAAGGGTGAAACGAAGGGGAAGGGGGGTGAGGAAGGAATTGAAAGAGGAAACGAAGGGGTTAGAGGTTTGGGGGGAAATGGGGAAACGAAGGAGAAAAGGGGGGAAAAATCAAAGGAGGAAGAAATCGAATGAGAAAGGGGGAACGATAAATAATCGAAACGACGCCGTTTTCATTTTACCATGTGGGCGTTGATGCCACAACGGGGACGCAAAGCGGTTGTCTATAGAATTTTTGAAACCAGATACTTATCCGATTAATTGCTCAGGAAATATATATATATATAAATTGAGTGAGGCTACTCTGTCGCCCCACTTGTACTGCTGAGTGTACCGCCTAGTGTTGTTTTTTTCTTTTTATAATTTTTTCTATATTTTTTTAATACATTTAAATATTTTTAAAAAATAAAAAAATATAACAATATACTTAAAATCAATTCCTTAACCATTACTTGACCAATAGAGGGGTGAAACTGGGGAGGCAAAATAGTTTTTTCCATATTTATTTAGATTATAACATTCTGAAAATCGCACAGCATTCATTGCAACTCTTCGCCGATTTCCGGAAGAGTTCAGTGCTTGGCAGAAAACTCAATGACCTTAATTAGGTCCTTTGCCCACAATCCAAAACCTTTAATATGGGAATTTATTATTCCCTCGTTTTCCCGATGAAATCTTCGGAATCATCTGTCACCGCTTTCATCGAATTGCTTTATGATGTTTAGTCATTTGCCTCTGAGAAAAACCCTATTGGAAAACTTTCCCGTTGTTTTCCACCAGAGGAATCTCTTTCAACGGTTCCCCATATTTGAACACAGATTCACTCTTATGAACCATTGTGCTCTTTGCTCAGTTTCAGAGGGTATTAGTCCGTTGCGGAAATTCATAAGCCAGAATTAGGGTTATTCGTTTGGGATATAATCTTAGAGGCAATCCAGGGTTTTGTTAAATTAACAAAAGGGATTAGAGATGGGAAGCGTGGATCCGGTCGATGATCTGACGTTTAATGTTAGTTTTACCAGCGATGGAGTGGCGAAGCTGAGGGAGGTAGTGAAGGAGAAGCTGATGGAGTTTACAGATTTCAGCGACGACCATCTCGTGGTAAGAACATTCTTAATTTCTTGGCCTTCTGGTCTATCTGTACGCTGAGAGAATTTGTTTGTGCGATGGCTTTCTCTACGTGTATTAGGTTTTGGGTTGGTTCTGTTGTCTCTGCATGTTGTTATATTTGGTTTGATTCATTAGGATGCTGTTGATGCCACGGACTGGTTTAAGTAAACTGTGATCGACTTTTCCTTTCTATCTACACTCGAATGCTGGGAAAGAGTCATAGCTATGAAAAGTTTGCACGTAGTATATCGATAACTCATTTTTAGAGATATAAACTCCTCGAGTAATCTAAGTATGTTGAACCGGTGAATGGTTGTATATCTATTTTTTCACATATGAGCTTAAGAGAGGCTATAAAATGTTGCATAAATTTAACAATTTTGTCTTCTATTTTGAACGAACGTTTCTTTATTTTCAACTATGAACTTAATCCGATCTTCCAATTTGTTTTTGATAGGTTTAACCTGATCTTCCAATTTCTATTGGCAGGAATACGTGATTGTCTTGGTGAAGAATGGCAAGCGCAAGGAAGAAGCAAGGAATGAGTTGCGTGTGTTTTTGGATGATGACACTGATTCTTTTACATCTTGGTAATTTGACCTATTTTATTTGCAAAGTTGAGGCCAAAGTATTTTTTTTTCTTCAACAACTTAGCTCTCTCTCAATCCTTACAGTGGTAAGGCTATATATTTTTGTTTTATGCATTTTCTTGTAACAGGCTGTGGGATCATCTAGCTTCAAATTTAGATCTGTATGTACAACCTCGGGAGTCTCCTATGGATGAGGCTCCCAAAACCAAACCCACGTTAGGTGACCAAGGTGGAAAAAATAATTCTCACGGTTTGAATTCTGAATCAGAAAGAGAAAATTCTACCAAGTTATCTAGGAGTCGACACAATAGGGAATGGAAAGGACTAGTGAGGGATGCAGTTGAACCCCCTCCTCTTCGGAGCTCTGATATGGAAAAGTCTCGTATAGTGGAAAAATCTTATTTCAAATTCAGTCGTCCAAAGAGGTCCCCTTCTCCCCAACCTTCAATTCAGAGGAAAAGGAGCCGGCCTGATGAGCATGAGAATAGGAAGGTTTGCATTTCTATATTTTTTCACTGAATGTGAAATGAATGTTGGTTTCCTTTTAGTAGAGTAAAATCAATTCACTCTGCATGCATGTACAAACTGAAGTTAAGGGGAGTATTGTTGGATTCATTTGTATTACAAACCTCGCAGTAATCTTGAGGCGCTGTTTGTTGGAGCTGTATCAACCTACACTTTGTGCACAAGTGCCACAAACAGTGTTGTGGTGATGAACATTCCTATATAGGAGTGAGCGTTTGGATCTGTCACCTCTTTTTTCCTGGTGCTGCTGTTAATGTACATATTTAATCTTTTCCCTGACGGTGTTATGCTTTATCATATCGCTTTAATTCTATTGTCAATCTAGGTATAAGCTTGGTTTTAAATTCTTATAATTTTTTTTTTTTTTTTGAAATACTGCTGTTGAATCATTTTAGTTTCCTAATGGGAATAATGCTACCATGAAAAGTTTCTTCGTAAGCTTGAAAGTCTTGAGAGTGATTTTACACCATTTGACGTGTAGTGTATGGTCCAGATGATTTTGTTTAATTCGCTTGCACTCTGTATTCCTTTTGACAAGTACTTGCTCTGTTAATTTTTATCGAATTGATGTTGAAGGTGGTGTATGATGCGTCACGATAGGACCCATGATATCTTATACTTTGAAAAGAAAACCTTGGTAATTTTAAAAATGAACCTTTGTGACAAAAAAATGCTTAAAATCGCATACATTTATGTATTATCCTCGTTCAAGCATGCTTTCTTGCAGATATGTTTTTACTGTTGTTTATTTGTAAGCTATTCACATTGATAGTGGTTTTTGAGTATGGTAGGAAGTACCATTTGAGCCAAAGATAATACTCACTTGCATGTATTACACAATGGTAGTTTGATGTATGAAAGTAAAGGTTTACTTATCAAAAAAAAAAAAAAAAAAAAAAAATTAAAGTGAACGTTTGTATATGTTTTAATTTTGCTGGTCTCCATATGTCACTATCAAGTGCTATTTCATATAGGATTGCTGATTCATGGCAAGCTCTTAAGTTTTCCATTGTTCATTCTGTTTTACCCCCCTTAAGAATTTTATGAAGTTATATTGTTCATTCTGTTTTACCCCCCTTAAGAATTTTATGAAGTTATACTTTTCAGAAAAGAAAAGGACAAAAAAAATCTTTTGTGAGACAAATGATGTTGCAGATCAGTGATATTTTCTTTGATTTTCTTTCATATGTGCTATGTTCATTGAAGTGATATCGCGGCATGGTTGGTGGCTTGATATGTCGACATAAATATAAATCTGGCCCGGTTTGAAAAAATTTACTTATAAAAAAAAATATGTGCTATGTTCATTGCTTTCCAACTTCCTGATCCGTTAAAGAATGTTTTGGCAGAGGGAGGCAGTTTCTCAAGCAAGTATTGATGCCCCTAGGCGTCTACTTCAATTTGCAGTTCGAGATGCTGTGGCAACTTCAATGCCATCTAATTCACAGGAATCCAAATTGAAGCGCCTTCATTCTGTGGTTTCAACGTCCACTGCTCACGCATCATTGGCTGGTCATCATCAGCGGATTAAATCTGTTGCCAGAGTGCCAAATCCCATGGCTACCATGATTAGAGCTGTTGCCGAAGCTGCAGAAGACGTTATAAAAGTCAAACCATCTGGAAGTGTGTTTGATCGACTTGGTCGTGGTATGGATGTACCAGAGATCTGTGGCCAAGATGCAGAATTTAGAGAAGTTGGTGTTGAGGATGGAGAGTATGGAGATATCAACCAAATTCAGGGGCAAGCACGCTTGAGGCATCATCAGAGAGGCAACTACAGTGGACAATGTGATGAAAATATGACTATGTTGGAAAGTGAATCTGGTTTGGCGTCTGATTCTACATCTGACAATGAAGGGTACGATGGTGTCAATGTCGTGGGCCATGAAATTATGGATGTTTCTCAAAGTGCCACATCTGGTGGAAACAGGGGTGAGGAGTCGCTGATGGTGCAGTATAGTGTAGCAAAAAATGCCAATGATATCATTCGACGAAACAAGGATCAGGGTCAACCTGTGGCAGCACCAAACACTTCTCGTAGTAAAATAGTGAACATTTCTGTGAATGTAAATACTTGGAAGCCACCTCATTATCAGGAGAATAGAGAGATTGTGGAACGAAAATCCCTTCAGGAGAGTGACTTGGGATCCGGCAAGACTGGTATGCGACTAATGAAAGAGAATGGCAATCCTGTCGCAGTTGCCATTGGAAATGTAAGGTGTTAATTTGCAAAAACTAGTAATTATGCCTACATTTGCATGCATGCATGCATGCATATACAATACATATATTTGAAGTCACATGTGTATGAATGTGTGTGGATGTATTGCTTGTGTCAAGTTTTTCCTAAGAAAATTTTTTGTTCTTGATTGTTAGCATTGAATTCTCCCGGTTGATGATAAACAGGAAAAACCTGCTGCAGATGCTCAGAAAGAGTCCAAGAAGGAACTGTCCTCTGCTCCTGGTGAGTTGTGAACTCTCATAAGCTTTTTTTTGCTTTTTTCTTCTTGCTAATGTGAAATATATGAAAGTAAAAAACTATATTATTTTGTCATTTATTTTCCTTTTTGGTTGTATATCAAGATTGTTAACCTTTTCGCTTGTGAATTCCTTGATTCCTCTCTCCTGTCTGTTGTGATCAAATGAGATATGTGTAACTAACTTCTTTTGTGTGTTGTATTCTGCAGCTTTATATGCTGCTAACCATCCTTTAGAGGATGCGGATTCTCGAACCATCTTCATCAGCAATGTAGTAACTCATATTTGTGTCCTTCTGGGTACAGAAGCATATCTCGGTTCCTGACATTTGTTGTTCCTAACAGGTTCATTTTGCTGCCACCAAGGACAGCCTTTCACGGCATTTCAATAAATTTGGGGAAGTGTTAAAAGTGATTATAGTTACAGATGCAGCAACAGGGCAACCAAAAGGGTAATATATTTCTGATGCTTTGTTTTCTCATTAATATTCTGAATCTTTCCTTACAATTGGTAAATTTGTTTGTCATTATAAGCATTTTACTAAGCAACCTTATTTGAGCAGGTCAGCATATGTAGAGTTCATGAGAAAAGAGGCAGTGGACAATGCTTTATCTCTGGATGGAACCTCGTTCATGTCAAGGATTCTCAAGGTATCACTTTTTTTTCCTCTCTCTCTCTCTCTCTCTTCCTGAAGAAACAAAATTCACTATCATTTCACTACTCACTCAAGGTGCGAGTCAAACCATAGTACAATTCTATTGAGAAAAACTACAAAAGAAACACCCTTTCTGTACACACCACTATTATTTACATCTCCAGGTATCCCTTGCAGAGGCTGGATCTCAATTATCCAAGACGTTTTCTTTAGTTGCAGCAGCTGGATCTCAATTAAAGTGTTGGATAATGATGTGAAATTCATGATATTCTTCTAGTTGCTTTTAGATGTGGTTACTGAATACACCTCTCTCCGATTGTTTGCAGGTTGTGAGGAGTACTGCTCATCAAGAAGCTGCCCCTATCATGATGTGGCCTCGGGTTGCCCGGGGCTCTCCATTTGCTGCCGCTAAGTTTGCCAGGGTTCCTTTTCCAAGAGGCATACCTGGTGCATTTAGGGCTCGCCTTCCAATTAAATCTGGAGCCAGGAGCTTGCAATGGAAGCGGGATGCTCATGCCACTCCAGCTGAAAGTGGGGCTCCAGTCTCTGGGAATGCTGTTCTGTCAAATGCTCCTCGCAGTCTAACCTATGTCAGAACAGAACCTAAGCCAGATGGGAATCCCAGTACAACATAGTCGATGAATATGATCCTTTTGCAGGACTCTGAAGTGCACCAAAGTGCACGTAGTCAAGGCCGGCTAAAAGCCAGCAAATTCTCATGTTGTTGGAATATGATTCCACTGTAGATGGACATTTGCTGGGTAGTGTCTGAAGAAGAATAATAATTTTTGCGGGTTAATTTCATTTTTTTGGCTGGAGAAGAAAAGGGGTGGAGTTATGGTGGATCTTAGATGGGATGAAGTTAGAGAGGTCTTTCGTTTCTGTTCATAGCCTTATAGTATGGTTGAAAGGAATATCTTTGCTTGTTTTACTTTTTCTAATATGATTTGATGTAGAAAAAAGGGGGGAAAAATGGGGGAAAAAGAAGTGGATGAGTAGGTTCGTTTTGTACATCATGCCACAACGTGGTAATTGCCTTTATCGTGAGTTAATGATATATTTCTCCTTGTACGTATGTGGTGCTGTTTGATATCAATTTTAGACCTGATAAGTCAGTTGATAGAACTATGCACAATAAGAAAGTGCGATGTGTCTTTCTCAAACAAATTGGTCTAACACGGTGCATTCATGAATCTTTAATCATTGCTATGCCGTAAAATACCAAATTCTGTCTTCCTGTTTTGTCTATTGACTAGGGAAACAGGAAAATCTAAACTGAGAAATTGTTAAAAAGCTCGTAAGATTACTGGTATAAGCTCTCTTCAATTGATAATTGCAAAAATGTGTCTGCTTTCCAGCTCTTTTTGTTGAAATGGTCAGTGATTCGAGAATGCGACCAGTATGACATGAACATGGCGGTACTGCGTAAGTTTTACCCATTTAATTTTTATTTGATTACGAGTAGAATTTAAGTCAATTTCTAATTATTCTTATGATCACAAATAACGCATTTCTACTAATCCTGATAATCCACCCTCGGGACCAAAATGTCGGTGGCTTTAGCATTTTTCTAATAATAAAGGATGACAACGTTAATCTAAATTAGATAATCCCACACGGACATAAGTTAAAGTTCATAACAGTATAAGGTGCTTCTAATCTTACCGAACTCACGAAGGCCTGGCATGACTTACTTGGGACTAATGGGGGGAAGTCGAAACGCAACCAATCATTATTACTACTATAGTGCTTAGGTGGACCAACGGTGATAATGAAAGAGACCACTTCCAACGCGAGAGGACGAAGTACATGAGATTTATAGATAGACAGCAGAGATACCTAAAGCGCGCCACCGTGACAGTTCAGAAGTCCAGGAGGGCAATCGAAGTTTTGCTTCAAGATGTTTAGCAGTTTCATATCTGAGATATAGTTAATAGGAAATCATGTTCCAATTCCAAAACTTCCTATATCCTATTGTTGCACACCCTTCATTTTATTAAAACATGACAAGGCTTTATTTGTAAGAGACTTTAATTTTAGAGAAATTCTATTTGATTTGGTGACTGTATGTGCATACCTTTTATTAAATGAGAAAAAACATCATTTTAGGAGGGATATTTTTGTAATTATAAAATTTTTAAAGATAAAATTACCTAATAGAATTTTCATTGTATAAACCCCCCCTTCTAGCAAGCTTCTTCGATAACCCAAGTTCCAACTAATTGACTAAATACACGCTAGGAAAAACCAGTATATCCATTTTTCTTTTTTCTTTTTATCGGAACAAGCAAACTAACACCTATCTTTCTAGTAGTTAAATCTGACGAGACTGAAAGAAAACCAAATGGACGATACATGGTACAGTACTTAGCGGTCGTTTCCATGTCAACGACCTGAAATAAAATTGATTTCAAGAGTGTCTGAACACACTCTTCCACCAATATTGATTTGAGTAATCACTTCCAATGAAATAGGCAATGCCTCAAATGGCATGGCTACCAAAACTTGGTCCTTTTAAAAACAAATTTGCAAGTTAAACATGAACCAAATAACTAAAATTTAGCACGTGAGTTTTATACAACTAGATAGATAACAATTTTGATTTGGCAATCATATATAAAGTCAACGGTGGACTCATTCTTGATTTGAAAACCCAAAACTCATATATGGGTAAACCCAAGGCAAATCCTCATCAATGAATCCTTTAGAACAAAGCTAAGTCATCTTGACAGCAGAGTGACCAAAAATCCAATTGACAAGCCGGCAACACACATGTAAGAAACCCCACGAAGTCGAACAAATAAAATATTCAAATTCTTAGCAATCTGGAGAGTCAGGGTCAAAATCTGCAACCTACCTTGCTCTTCCATCTTCTTAAAGAAGTACATCGGCTTCAATGACTGCCGCAACATGAACGCCAACGAGAATGGAAAGCCAAATGCCAGAGCGCTCTGCATTGAAATCTCGGCAATAGGGGACTTGGTAATATAAGAAATCCAAGCTCCAAGGCCAAGCTGAACCAAACCCAGAAGAGCCACTGCTTTACTCAAACCATAGATAGTCTTCATCATCCCTTCTAGAACTTCTCTTGTTTCATTCGCTAAAGCCGAGAGGTCGCGATCTACGGTTGGTCCCTCGATTTCTTGATGCTTGAAATCAGGGTTCTGACTAGGGTATTGACTAGGGTTTTGGGTTTTCTCCGATTCAGAGGATGAATCGGAGGTTGAATAAAACCTGGATTTTCCTCTATTAAACCAGTGAAGGTCAAAACTTTGGAACTTGGTACCAAATGGTTTTGGACCAAAAATAGATAGGTGCTTGAACTCTGGGGCTTTCCCGGGGTTTAGGGGTAAAATGTTCGCGGAATTTTCATTTGTTAACCAATAACGGTGAGGGTTTTGAGAACTGTTATTCGAGTTTGAGTATGATCTAATGGAACCAAGATGGAAACTTTGTGCTTTTTCGTTTGGTGGGTCCTGAAATTCAGTAATGGTGTTGGAGTTTGAGGAATTTGCAGGGGTGGAGTTTAAGAGATTGAAATTTGGGCTCGAGTGTGTTTTGGGTGCAAATTGTGAGGGAATGGAGCTGAAGTATTGAGGGGTAAGGAATGAGAACTGTTTAGGGTTAGGGTTTCGAAGATTAGGGGAAATGATGAGGGACAAGGCGGATGATGAGAATACATGATAGGGTTTTGGAAGCTTAGAGCTGAGCCAGCGTGAGATCATGGCGGAGATTGTGAGTGAGAGTTCGTTGAATGAGTGGGAAAGCTCATTTATACAAGAAAAATTTGACTCGTCATCTACCCACCATAACCTATACATATTTTTTATTTTTATTTTTTTTATTAAATATATAATATATGAATAATAAGTAGAATAAATCAATTAATTTAAAAGAAAAATATAATATGTAAAAATGATAAGTGACAAAATACTTTGTACGAATCCCAAAATAGAGAAGTCTTCTGTAAGTTTTTGTAAAAAAGTAAAAAATAGACTTTAAAAAAGTGTTAAAAAACTATTATTTAGTGGGATCTTCTTTTTTTTTTTTTAACAAAAGATTTATATAGAATTCTTCAATTTAAAACTTGTATTTAGAATTATTGACAAAAATAATTATAAATGATGATTTTCTTACGTTAATAAAAAATATAAGACTATCATTTTTACGGAGCAGAGTAAAGGGTGCTACTAAAAGCCTAGCTTATCTTAAAAAAAAAAAAAAACAAATCATTTTGGCCCGTTTAGTAAAATCTATCTTTCCATCTCATTTTATCTCTTCTTAGAGTATTCTTAATAAATTCTTTATCTTATTCTTTAAAGAGAAATGATACTTGTAGTCGTGAGTGTGCAAGCGCCGTGCAGTCACTTTGAAAAAAGTAAATAAATATGAGACCTACATGAAAAGAAATTAATTTTTTAAAAGTGAACTCCACTCTTTTTCAAAACGACTGCACGGCGCTTGCGCACTACACGACTGTATGTAGCACTACTCTTCTTTAAAATACATAACCAAAACTCAAATTTTTTATTTTACATAATGATTTTTACAATATGTCATCCATTAGCTTATCTATTCTTTCTCTATATCATTTAAATATTCTTTTTTATTCTTTTTAAATATTTTATTTCTACCAATAAATTTACAATATCAATATATTCTTTTATATTTACAATTTGTTTTTATATACAATATAGAATAATTCAGTCATATACACGTAAAACAAAAATATATAAGTCAAATAAAAATTAAAAATAAAATCAAAATATGAAAAAATTGGTTTAAAAATATTTGCAAGATATTTTTTAAAAGAAAATGAAATATATGTGTTTTAAATGATGAACAATAAAAAGAATTTGCTTACATGATAAAAATCAAAGTAAAAGAAAATGAGGGAGTAAATGAAATATCAATAATAAAAAATTTTTTACAGGATGAACAGTACCCGCTACATGTAGCGGGTTATTGTAGCTAATTGTATTATACAATTCCTTTTACATAATCGGATGAAACTCCTTTTTAGAGTAATTTTTTAAATAATTTATATTTTTTGTATAATACAAAAGCTATTGTGAGTGCTCTTATCTCAACCTTCAAACACCATAAAACTCAATCAATTTCACTACTATCATAACACATTTTATTACTATTTACAGATTATCTCATCACTATAAAACGAGGCCTTAGAGAATAATAATAAAAGGGTAATGCAACTATGCCACTCAAGTTTGCCCACTTGGTGTGCTCCCTACTGCAAATTGTATTTTTTTTTTGGCTTTTTACTTCAAACACTTTTTGAACATGTTTAAACATTTTTAAAAAATAAAAAAAGTCAATAATTAATAGTCAATTCCTTAACTATTAAGTAAAAAATAATATTATAAAATAAAATAAAATAAAATACATGAACAATCAAATTGAGGGGGCAAACTCAAGGACATAGTATCATTTTCCTATCTAGAAAGAGTGGGGCATGGATTTCGATGTGTAAGAGAATGATCCATGACTTCCTGACAGTGAAGGATATGAGCTGATCATCCCACTTATTATAAGAAAAATGATAAACATATCACTTTTCATAGTTTGCACTATAAAACGATTCTATTCAATGAAGATGAATATTTAGAGCATCTACTTTATCATGGCATCAGAGCCACTATAGACAAACGTCTCCATTATGGCGTCTGAATCATCCCTGCAAAAATTCCCAAAACCAAACCCACCCTCCACGCCCCTTCTTCCTCATTTATCTCATCTAGTCTCTGTCAAGCTCACCCACGAAAACTTCCTTCTATGGCGAGCTCAAATGATGATGATCCCTTACCTTAAAGGTCAGCATCTCTTCCACTTTGTTGATGGGTCAGGTATCCCTCCTCCTTGCCTTCTTTATGATAAAATCACACCAAACCCAAATTTTCTTACATGGAACGAAACTGACCAGCTCATTTTAAGTGCTCTTATCTCATCCTTATCAGACAATCTTATAGCTCAGGTTGTTGGTTACACCACAGCCCGTGATGTTTGGTTCTCTTTGGAAAAACTCTTCACCTCTCAATCTCACTCTTGAGTCATTCAACTCCGTTATCAGCTTGCCACAGTCTCAAAAGGCTCAAGCTCTGTTACTGATTATTTTTGAAAAGTCAAAACTCTTTCGGACACCATGAGCGCAGTTGACTCCCCTCTATCATCTAATGAATTTCTATCCTATTTGCTTGCGGGACTTAACAGTGACTTCGATGCTCTTGTCACCTCTATTACTGCCTGCATCGAGCCCTTTTTCCCTGAAGATATATGGCCTGTTACTCACTCATGAAAGCCGTCTAGCTCACTCAAACCATCTGCCCACCCCCACAAACTTCTCAGCGCACTTCACCTCTTCGTCCTCCTCCCGTGGCCGTGGTTTTCAACGAGGCAACTTTCATGGCAGCCACCGTGGTCGTGGTAGAGGTCGCTCAAACTCTTTTCAACCTCAGATTTCTTCTTATAATCCCTCCAAACCATCTCACTCTTCTCTTCCCCACTCAAAACCCACCTGCCAAGTCTGTGGTAAAATTGGCTATGTTGCCCTACGTTGCTATTACCATTTTGATCATGCATATCAGAGTAACCCACCCAAATCCCTCACTGCAAATTATACAACCTCAGCTTCCAGTCTTGATCTTGCCTGGTACCTCGACACTGCGGCAACAAACCATCTCACATTTGACTTAGCAAACCTGAACATGAACTCAGCTCCTTATGGTGGTAATGACCAAATTCGCGTTGGGGATGACTCGGCACTACAAATCTCTCACACTGGTGACTTTGTTTTTTCTACTCCTTCCTGTTCTTTCATTCTCAAAAATTTGCTGCATGTGCCCCATATCACCAAAAACTTAGTCTCTGTAAGACAATTTTGTCTTGACAACTTTGTTTTCTTTGAATTTCACTGTTCTCATTTTATTGTGAAGGATTCAAAGACGGGGACTCCCTTCCTTCGTGGCACCACCCGTGATGGGCTCTGTTCCTTTTCAGCTTCGCCTTCGCCTTCTCCACCTCAAGCTCTTGTCAGTGAGCGCACTTTATCCTCTCAGTGGCACTCACGACTTGTGCATCCTTTTCTTCAAATAGTCTAGAAAATTATCTCAACTAACTCTCTACCAGTCTCCCATTGTGACCATTCATCAATCTGTCCAGCTTGCCGCCAAGCTAAAAGCTCCCAGCCCTTGCATGGGGCCCTGCCCCTGTTAGCTCAAGAGATGGTTTTCGCTATTATGTAGCTTTTTTAGATGATTTCACTCGTTATACAACTTATACTTATACTTGGTAGTTTCCTTTAATACAAAAATCTGATGTCATTTCCGTTTTCATTCAATTTCAAAAGCATGTTGAGTTATTTTTTAATTCCAAAATTTTATCCATTCAAAGTGATTGGGGCAGTGAATACCGTTCCCTTCACAAATTTCTTCAATCTCAAGGCATCTCTCATCGTCTTTCATGCCCTCACACACACCAAGAAAATGGTGTTGTGGAACGAAAACACCGACACATAATTGAAACGGGCCTAGCACTTATGGCCCACACTTCGTTACCTCAATATTTTTGGGCCGATGCCTTCCATACTGCCATGCACTTAATAAATCGTCTCGCCACTCCCACTCTCAATCTTCAATCACCCTTTGAAAATATTTTTTCCAAATCTCCAAATTATACATTTCTCAAAGTTTTTGGCGTTGCTTGTTGGCCTCATCTAAGACCATACAATCGTCACAAACTAGATTTACGATCCACTCAATGTCTCTTTATCGGCTACAATGATTCTCACAAAGGATATCGATGTTTACATATGCCCACTGGTCACCTGTATATTTCTTGTGACATGGTTTTTGACAAGCATGTCTTCCCCTTCAAAAATAAATCCATCTCTTCAAAATCTGATTCCAGTCAAAATTCCACAACTCTTCCATCAATTATGGGCCCAATCCCCACCTCTCCTTTTACTTTTCTAAATTCACCCATCCCTTCTTATATTCTAAATTCCTCAAGGCCCTCAAATTCCCAAAGCCCATCACCACTCTCATATTCTCTCGAAAATATCACTCCCTCTCCAAGGCCCCCTTCTTCATCAAGCCCACCTCCCTCCCCAGCCTCTCTCGAAATATCCCCTTCTCAGTCTTCATCTTCGTCTTCCTTTGCTTCTCAATTGGATCAATGCCCTTCTTCTTCCGCACCAATAATCACTCGCTCAAAAACAAATTCCCTTCGACCTTGACAGTTCACCGACGGAACAGTGCTTTGGCCACCCCCCAAAAGTTATCTTACCATCACTAGCTCCATTCTCGATTCTCCCATTTCCTATACTGAGGTAGCAAAACACCATGTTTGGAGCCAAGCCATGTCTAATGAATTCCAAGCTCTTTTGCAGACAAATACGTGAACCTTAGTTCCCTCCTCAGGCATCAAAAATTTGGTTGGCTGCAAATGGGTCTTCCGCACCAAGAGACTCTCTGATGGCTCGGTTGATCGACACAAGGCCCGCTTGGTGGCCAAAGGTTTCCATCAACAGGCAGGTATAGATTTCTCTAAAACTTCTAGTCCAGTAGTTAAACCCACAACCATCCGCACCATCCTTTCCATAGCTGTCTCTGAACGATGGTCCCTTCAGCAGTTAGACATTAACAATGCCTTTCTCCATGGGGATCTTCAAGAAACAGTGTACATGACTCAACCACTTGGCTTCATCAACCCAGATTACCCCTCCCATGTGTGTCGTCTGAACAAGGCCATTTATGGCCTCAAACAGGCACCCCGAGCGTGGTTCTCAAAACTAAGCACCCAACTTCTTGAACTTGGTTTCACCCCTTCCCTTGTTGATCCTTCCTTTTTTATTTACAATCATTCGTCTATTGTTTTATACTTCTTAGTTTATGTAGACGACATCATTCTCACTGGTTCTAGTTCAGATGCTATCTCTTCTGTTATCACCTCTCTAAATTCATCCTTTCATGTAAATTAAAGACTTGGGGTCCCTACGGTTTTTTCTAGGCCTTGAAATAAATCCCCTCTCAGATGGTCTCCATTTATCTCAGACCAAATACATATGTGATCTCCTCAAAAGAACTAACATGGATTTAGCTAAACCTGTAAAATCCCCTATGGCTATGTCCACCCATCTGTCCCTCACTGATGGCTCTGATTTTTTCGACCACTGTGGGCAGCCTTCAATATCTGTCTCTTACACGGCCTGATGTTGTCAGTTCATGCATGCTCCAAAACTCCCTCACTGGTAGGCTGTGAAGAGAATATTAAGATACCTCAAACACACAACAAATTATGGATTACATATTCGGCCTTCACCATCTTACACTCTGCATGCTTTTTCGGATGTGGATTGGGCGGGTTGCCCAGATGACCAACTCTCCACAGGAGGCTATTGTGTTTTCCTTGGTTCTAACATTATTTCCTGGGGTTCCAAGAAGCAACAAACAGCTACTTGTTCAAGTACTGAAGCAGAATACAAAACCCTCGCCAACACCACTGCTGAAATACTTTGGTAGTCACTACTCAAGGAACTTGGAATTTTCTTATCACATCCACCCACTCTTTGGTGTGACAACTCGGGTGCCACCTATCTCTCAGCAAATCCAGTTTTTCACTCAAGGACTAAACACATGGAAATTGACTTCCATTTTGTGTGCGATAGAGTTGCTTCAAAGACACTACATGTTGCCTTCATTTCTTCCCGTGATCAAGTAGCTGATGTGTTCACAAAACCTCTACTGTCACCTCGGTTTCTTGCTCTTCGGATGAGCCTCACCATGGTCCCCATGTTGGACTCGCGAGAGGGTAATAACACTCAAACAGATTCCAGTCAAATTCCACATCAGTCCAGCAATGCCAACGGCTCCTCAGATGCACACAAGGATTCCAATCCTTCTCAGCAACTAGAATCTTCTAGAAGAACTTCCTTGTGAAATCTGTTGTATTAAAAGCATCTTTTCTGTTACACACTCTACACAGCTGGCTCTAGTACCACAGCGCACCTTCTGCTTATTGTAATGCCATAATTGTTTTCGGCATATTTCTTCTATAAATAATGCATTGTAAAACGATTCTATTCAATGAAGATGAATATTCAGAGCATCTACTTTATACGTGTGATCGTTACCTGTAGTGTGACGAAGGGAACCAAGATGTGTGAATGACCATTTTTAGAGAAGATCGTGACACAGACGTTAATAAATGAAAAATGGTTTAAGTTGGTTTTTATGCTGCTCTGGGGACTTCAGGTTCTCGAGTTCGCAATCATATGTTAAGGTTTTGACCATGGGATGCTCGGTAAGATATTGTGTGAGATTACTTCTATCTTTTATTATTTAAAAATAATATATTTTATTAAAGTTGCTCAGGAATTCGGTATGTATGCCTTATTTCTCGATTTCTCTGTATCTGTACTTGCGAATTATTCATTGACTTTTACATGCAATATAAACTTTTGTCGTAGAGACTAACATATTGAGATTTTCTCATTATGGTAGTACCATTACGATTTCTATCTTTGAAACTGTGAACTTTGTTGCATATGTCGGAGAGGAAGGTGATCACGAGCAAGAAGACCTAATGCAGCCCGAGAATTAGGACGGGGGCTGTCCCCAGATGGGCTATCTATTTGTATTCGACTATGTTAGTTTTAGCCATTTGATGGAAAAATTCTTGGTTTGTGATAACCTGACGATTGTGTGTTGTGAAAACGATGACAATAAAGTGAAAAATAAATGCACGAAATTAAACAATCACACACGACACAGTATTTACGTGGTTCGGCAAATTGCCTACGTCCACGGGAGCTGCAGAGGATTTTTATTTCTTGAGGAATCACAATACAATAATGTAGAACGGCTACTATTCACTCTCACACAGTGCAAGACAAAACAAAAAACAATATATATATATGTTGTACGGCGGAAACCCTAATTCTGGTGAATTAGCGATGTTCGCTCGAGCGGCGTGTCGAGCCCGCGTCGAGCGAACTTGTTTCCCGCAATTGCTCGAGCCGTGAGTCGAGCGGCTCCTCAAGCGAAGCTCTCTGACTTCCCTCCGCTCGAGCCGTGAGTCGAGCGGTCATCGAGCGAACCTCTCTGTCCCGCAATTGCTCGAGCGGTCTGTCGAGCTTCCTTCGAGCGAAGCTCTCTGTCTTGTGTTCGCTCGAGCGGCTAGACGCTTCGCTCGAGCGGCGTGAACCAGACTCCACATACTCAACAATTCTCCCACTTGGAGACTGGTACACCCACATGTCGTCCTCTGCCTCAAACATGATATCCTCCACCTCTGCAACTCACAGCTCCTGTCTTCATGCTAGAAGACCAACTGAAGTTGCGCACAACTTCAGTTTCTCAAGTGTAACACCCTTTGTCAACATATCAGCAGGGTTCTTACTTCCACAAATTTTCTCAAGTAGCAACTGTCCATCATCCAACAATGATCGTATAAAGTGATACCTGATCTGAATGTGTTTAGTCCTGGAATGAAATGCTGGATTCTTGGCAAGGAATATGGCACTCTGGCTGTCACTGTAGAGGGTGCCATTCTGATTCTTTTTACCCAATTCCTCCAAGAAGCCCTGTATCCAAACCATCTCCTTTGCAGCTTCTGAAACTGCAATATACTCAGCTTCTGTAGTAGACAAAGAAACTGTCTTCTGTAGATTAGAGCCCCATGAGACTGCAGTACCACCCAGAGTGTAGACAAACCCTGTGGTACTTTTTCTGCTATCAATATCTCCAGCCAAATCAGTATCAACATAGCCTTGTACCTCTAAGCCCTCTCCTGAGAAACACAAGCACGTTTCTGAGGAGCCTTTTAAGTACCTCAAAATCCACTTCACTGCTTCCCAATGTTGTTTTCCAGGATTACTCATGTATCTACTCACAACTCCCACTGCATGGGCAATGTCTGGTCTAGTGCAAACCATAACATACATGAGTGACCCAATGGCTGAGGCATAAGGAACCTTACTCATATAGTCTTGTTCCTCCTCTGACTTTGGTGCCTGATCCTTGCTGAGTCTGAAGTGACTTCCTAAGGGTGTGCCAACTGACTTGGCCTTGTCCATACTGAACCGGTTGAGTACCTTTTTCACATACTCAGCCTGTGAAAGTCTCAACGTGCCTCTGATTCTGTCTCTAGTAATTCTCATGCCAATGATTTGTTTTGCAGCTCCCAAATCCTTCATTGCAAAATGCTCTGACATCTGCTTCTTCAAACTATTGATCTCATCAATACTAGCCCCTGCAATGAGCATGTCATCCACATATAGCAACAAAATAATATAAGAATTGTCAAACTGTCTAACATAGCAACAATGATCTGCCTGACATCTGATGTACCCTGCACTGCACATGAAACTATCAAATTTCTTGTACCACTGTCTGGGAGCTTGTTTCAGGCCATACAAGCTCTTCTTTAGTCTGCAAACTGAACCTTCCTTTCCCTGTACCACAAACCCCTCAGGTTGGTGCATGTAGATGTCTTCTTCAAGATCTCCATGAAGAAAAGCTGTCTTCACATCTAGCTGCTCAAGAAATAGATCTTCAGTAGCAACCATAGCCAAAACTAGCCTGATGGTTGTGATCTTTACCACATGAGAAAAGATCTCAGAATAGTCAATGCCCTGTTTCTGTTGGAAGCCTTTTACAACAAGTCTGGCCTTGTACCTCTTACTGCCATCATGCTCAGTTTTCACCCGGTACACCCACTTGTTGTGTAATGCCTTCTTCCCTGATGGAAGTTTTGTCAACTCCCATGTCTGATTCTCTAACAGGGAATCCATCTCATCCTTCATGGCCAACTCCCACTTGCTAGAATTTTCATCTTGCAAGGTTTCTTGATAACTTTGTGGTTCTCCACCATCTGTCAACAAGATGTAATTCAAAGAAGGTGAGAAACGTTGTGGAGGACGTATAGTCCTAACTGACTTTCGAACTGCAGCTATTGGAGTGGACGGCTCTGGATCTGATTGCGGAATAATGGGAATGGGTGTGCTGGACCCACTCTCCCCGTCACTCACAATTCTGCACTGCACTGTGACCTCTGGTAGATCATCCAAACTCACAAACTCAGACTCCTGAGGGGCTGCTTCAGCAATTGTACTGGACTTGTCTTTGTAGACAATCTTCTCATTGAAGATCACATTTCTGCTTCTTATAATCTTCCGACCCTGATCATCCCAGAAACGATAGCCAAATGCCTCGTCTCCATAGCCAATGAAATAACATTTCCTTGACTTAGCCTCAAGCTTATTACGAGCATCAGAATCAATAAGAACATAAGAGAGACAGCCAAATATTTTAAGATGAGAAAATTTGACCTCTTTCTCGCTCCAAGTCTCCTCAGGCAATCCACAATCCAAAGGAACTGATGGTCCTCTGTTTATCAAATATACTGTAGTGCTAACTGCATCTGCCCAGAAAGTAGGTGGTAGCCCAGCGTGTAGCCTCATGCTTCTAGCACGCTCATTTATGGTTCTGTTCATACGTTCAGCAACTCCATTTTGCTGTGGTGTCCCAGGAATGGTCTTCTCCATTCTGATTCCCTGAGTTGCACAATACTCCTTGAACCCGCCATCAATATACTCACCACCATTATCAGACCTCAAGCATTTCAACTTCAAGTCTGTTTCATTCTCAACCATGGCTTTCCAATTTTTGAACACATTAAATACATCAGATTTATGTTTCAGAAAATAAACCCATACTTTCCTGCTGTGATCATCAATAAAAGTGACATAGTAGCGAGAACCTCCAAGAGATGCCACTGGGGAAGGTCCCCACACATCAGTGTGCACAAGATCTAGTCTCTCTGACTTCAGTGTTCTACCACTCTTCAAGAAACTGACATTCTTCTGTTTCCCCATAATACAGCTCTCACACATACTGAGATCAACTGCCTTCAGTTCTGGTAGCTTGCCTCTAGACAGGAGTTCCTTCATGCCCTTCTGACTCATATGGCCAAGCCTGCAATGCCACAAGTCTGCTGTGCTCTCTGCAACGGTAGTGGCAATAGTGTTATTCAAACCAGTAGTCATATAGAGTGTACCAGTTTTCTTACCCCGAGCCAGTACTAGTGCCCCTTTGGTGACCTTCCAGGTGCTGTCTGAGAACACCACTGAGTGGCCACAATCATCAAGTTGCCCAACAGAAATAAGGTTCTTCTTTAACTCAGGGATGTGTCTGACCTTTTGCAAGGTCCATTTGTTCTTGTTAGGGAGTACGATGTCGATGTCTCCCATTCCAATTACATTCAAGGCTTCTCCATCAGCCAAATACACCTTTCCAAAGTCACCCGCAACGTAGTTTTTCATTATCTCCCGGTGGGAAGATGTATGGAAAGATGCCCCTGAATCAAGTATCCAGTCATCAACTGGACTATGAACTGCAAGCAATAGTGCATCCTGTAATTCTTCAGTTACCACATTAGCACTATCGTTCTCTGTCTTCTTGGGATTTATGCAATTCTTCTTTATGTGGCCAGCCTTGCCACAATTCCAACAAATTGCCTGCTGGCCAGGTCTCATCTTGCTCTTGCTCCTGTTCTTTGATTTTGATCTGCATCTGTATGAGTTCCTGTCTTGTGCTCTTCCTCGAGAGTCAACATTCAGTGCTGAATTCAAAGCTGAGGTCTCACCTGAATCTCTCCTGCGTACCTCCTCAGTCAAAATCAAATCACGGATGTCATCATATTTTAATTTTGACTTACCAGCAGAATTGCTAACAGCCATTCTCATGGCTTCCCAACTATTTGGCAGTGATGCCAATAGTATCAATGCACGTATCTCATCATCAAATTCAATTTCAACAGACGACAATTGATTTGTGATAGTATTGAAATCATTCAAATGCTGTGCAACAGACGTACCATCCGACATCTTTAAATTAAATAACTTCTTCATCAGATGTACCTTATTATTTGCTGACGGCTTTTCATACATACCTGATAAAGCCGCTATGAGATCCGCAGTCGTCTTCTCTTTGATGACGTTGTGTGCAATGGATCTCGACAGGGTTAAACGAATAACCCCCAGGACCTGTCGATCCAATAGAGTCCAATCAGCAACTGACATGCTGTCCGGCTTCTTCCCCAACAATGGAAGATGGAGTTTCTTCCCATAGAGGTAATCCTCTATCTGCATTCTCCAATACCCATAATCCGTGCCATCGAACTTCTCGATCCCCGATACTCTCACTTCTTCTCCAGCCATCGTTTTTCTCAGACCCGAACCTTGGCTCTGATACCAATTGTTGTGAAAACGATGACAATAAAGTGAAAAATAAATGCACGAAATTAAACAATCACACACGACACAGTATTTACGTGGTTCGGCAAATTGCCTACGTCCACGGGAGCTGCAGAGGATTTTTATTTCTTGAGGAATCACAATACAATGATGTAGAACGGCTACTATTCACTCTCACACAATGCAAGACAAAACAAAAACAATATATATATGTTGTACGGCGGAAACCCTAATTCTGGTGAATTAGCGATGTTCGCTCGAGCGGCGTGTCGAGCCCTCGTCGAGCGAACTTGTTTCCGGCAATTGCTCGAGCCGTGAGTCGAGCGGCTCCTCAAGCGAAGCTCTCTGACTTCCCTCCGCTCGAGCCGTGAGTCGAGCGGTCATCGAGCGAACCTCTCTGTCCCGCAATTGCTCGAGCGGTCTGTCGAGCTTCCTTCGAGCGAAGCTCTCTGTCTTGTGTTCGCTCGAGCGGCTAGACGCTTCGCTCGAGCGGCGTGAACCAGACTCCACATACTCAACATTGTGGAGTTATGAATTATGGATAAGTTGATATGTTTTAATAGTTTTATTTTGATTAAAAAAAAGAAAAAAGAAGTTTTATCTGGTACTGATGCATGTGAGGAGTGTGGCCCATGCGGAACACATCCCAACTTCGCGGCTTTTTGTCAAATCAGAAGCGGGAGCCGGGGCGTCACAATAGAGCCGCTCATGAGAATATATATCATCTTTCTTGCATTATATATAGAGCAATGCGTTCACCTTACATGCTTTTCTTACTTGGTACCATTATCAATTTCATCATATTATTGACCTCATCATGTTCCTTTTGTATTTTCATGATTAACAATTTTACCAAAAAGCTTTTGCTCAAACATCGGAAGAAATATTACAGTTGTATGGTATTGTAAGTTTCTTCTGAATACACTGACCAACTTTTCACATAAGGGGAGTTCACTAATTCTTTGCCAAACTCTGTAGCTGGGATAATCTTGAATAAATTCCTTCAGATGATGCTATTAGGGTTGCGTGAGTACCCATCTCCACAATTTCACCTTTATCCATGACGACTATGGTATCTGAGTTCATTACTGTGGAAAGCCTGTGTGCAACTGTAATCCTTGTAGTGCTTGATAGTAAGCCACCATTGTTGCTGAGATTTAGAGATTCCAAAGCGTTCACTACAGTTCTTTCAGACTCAGCATCTAGGGCACTTGTCGCTTCATCTAGGAGCAAAATTACAGGTTTCTTTAGAAGCGTTCTTGCAATTGCTATTCTTTGCTTTTGTCCACCTGAAAGTTGGCAGCCCCTTTCCCCAACAATTGTATCATATCCGTCAGGCAAATTACTTATAAATTCATGTATATTTGCTTCCATCGATACCTCCACAAGTTCTGATTCAGAAGCTTCATTGGTCCCATAGCATATATTGTCTCTAATTGTGGAATTAAAAAGAAGTGGCTCTTGTTGAACTACACCTATTTGTGTCCTTAGCCTTCTCAGATTGTACTGTTTTATGTCTTTCTCGTCAATGAGTATCATTCCTTCCTTTGGATCATAAAATCTTAGCAAAAGGGCCAAAATAGAAGACTTTCCAGCTCCACTTGGCCCAACAAGAGCCACCTTTGACCCAGCTTCAATTTGTAAACTAAAGTTGTTGAGAATAGTCACTTCTGGCCTTAACGGGTAGTTAAATATGACATTTTGGAATTCAATTCTCCCCTTGATCCTTCCAAGCTGTGAATTTTCAGGTCTATCTAGTTCAAATTCAGTTTCTCGGTTAAGGGTTTGGGATGTAGGAGCTAGTTCCGGTGTATCTGGTTCAATTTCAGTTTTTCGATCAAGGGTTTGGAATGGAGGAGTTAGTATATTGATGGCAGAGATGACTATGGGGATCAGTGTCCACAACTCTGTGATTGAAGGTACCGTGAGAGAGAAAATCTGGTATGATCTTATGGCATCTTTAAAGGAGGCTTGCCTTCTATCAACCAAAATTGTCGTGTACCACAATGCAACAGCATGTGCGATGTTCCATAAACAAAGGGAGAAGCCTTGAATGATTCCGTATCTTATACTTTCTCTCCTGCTCTTCCTCTTTAAAATTCCCATAGATGCTTCAGCTTTCTTCATTATTTGCTCCTCATGGCAAAAGGATGCTATCGTTCTTATGTTTGTTGTAGATTCAGAAGCTAGGGTGACAAGTTCATTATATGCAACAGCTGAATCTCCAGAAAATCCTTTGGCTGACTTGGCTTGAATCAGTCCACCAATGAAGTGGCAGGGCATCACGGCCCAAGCCACTAAACCCATTCTCCAGCTTACAACCATGCTGACGACTGTTGCAATCAATATGGAGGAGATGCATTGTACGATAACAGACATGCGATCAGCAATTATGGTTTTGACCATGGAGGTATCATTAATGATCCGCGAAGTAAGTAAACCAATACTGTTCTCAGGTTTCTCAAACCAAGCTATTTCATTGCGTAGAATGCCTGAATAATTTCATCACATGTATGTCAATTTTCCCTGTAATGGGAGCTCATTCTTGATGAAATTATCTGCTTAAAGCTAATGGAGTTAATTTACCAAAATGAACCTAAAGTAATGATCTAAATTATGAGGGGAATAGTGTACCTGAATATAGCGCTTGGGTGAGGTTTCTTTTGGCCTTTTCTCCAACCATGCCAAAGAAATAATGTTGCAAGGTGTGACTAAACAATGAAAGCAATCCCACCAAAGAAAAGAAAATCGAATACCATCCAACTTCCCTCTCTGCATCTTTCTCGTAGTATGCTACTCCAATTGCTATGATACAAAATCCGAAAACAGGCTTTGAGATGCCAGATAAAGCTGCAGCGAAGGAGCCAATAAAAATCTTTGCAAGCTCTATTTTCTTCAAGCCAAACCAGATTCTGAAGAACAGACTTGTACTTGTTCTTCCTCTCTGGTCCTCTTGCTCTAGAGAGTCGCCAAGATATATGCTGGGCACACTATGTTCCTTCTTTTGTTCAATGTATTGATATGAAATCTGATGCTGGATATTTGCAGCTTCTTCAATGGTGTTGCTCACACTGTAATTAAATCAGCATCATGAGCAGGGAGAGTTTTTATATTAACTTGTGTAAGCAGAGGGCCATTTGAGTTTGAACTAACCTTGACTCGTGAACTGGGTTGAGGTTCTGCGTATTATATAAGCTGTTATAAAATTTATTGGTATCTAGCAAGTCGTGGTGTGTTCCTGTATCTGTAACTTGTCCATTCTCCACAACTGCAATGATATCTGCATTAATTATAGTTGACATTCTGTGTGCGATCAAGATGACTGTCCTCCCCTGCATGGCTTTCTCAAGGGCATCTTGAACTAGCATTTCTGACTCTGAATCAAGTGCACTTGTGGCTTCATCAAGAAAAATAATCGGAGGATCTTTCAGAATGGCTCTTGCTATTGCAATTCTCTGTTTTTGTCCTCCTGATAACTGGACTCCCCTTTGTCCTACCTGGAATCCATTTTAGCAAACATGTTTATGACAGTTTTTTTTTTTCATGGAAAAGAAATGCAAGAAAGATTATAGTTTGCAAATTACTGTAGAATATACTTCTCATTGATGATTAGAGAATCAATCAATTGTAATATGTTGTAATAATACTTCTAATCTATATTTGCTCCTGTTTTCATAGATTTACAGACTTACCTATTTGATGTTGAAGAGAAGCTGAATTGACCTGCATTCTTCAATGCAATGGCTTTGGCTGTTTCCATTGGTTTACTTATTTTGGTCTCGTAGCTCAATAAACCTTACGTGCTTTGCATATCTCATTAAAACTTGAGTAATTGAACTAGATTCATCAACACTGACAACACAAAGCTTCCTTTATCCTTTGTTTCTGTCCTCTTTCCTTTTTAGCTTTCTTTATCCTTTGTTTTTCCATTTATTTTCATTTTTTTTGTTTGATCATTTCCCTTGTGTAAGCATTTAAAAACAAATGTTACATGGTTATATTCAAACATTTATCATAAAGATTAGTAACTATAACATTCACTAATGTTCTTTGTTGTAACTTGGTGAAGAGGACAAAAACAAAAACAGACGAAGAGAACATACATTTTATGAAATTCCTTATTTTTCTTCTTGTCTTGTCTTTTCTTGGCTAGCCCTGCAATTTCGTTTCTTTTGAAATGGTTTACGCTTATTTTTAAATGGAGCCGATCCTTTTTCCTCTTCAAATTTACTTGGAACAAAGTTCCATGTGATTTGCAAAGAGCACAGGTATGCGGAATGCAGATTACACAGGGATATGATATGGCAGAGTTAGGATCGGGAAGCTAGTACATTGAATGCTTAGTTAGAGACTAGAACGTCAAATATAACGATGGGTTGATTTTTCCTTCCGAAAACAAAAAGTTTTCAAGCATTTATTTTGAATTTTAACAAATATATATCCTGTCTTTCATCTAGCCTTGTTTAGGTTATCATCTTATAATTTTTGCTTTTTGATTGCATTTCCATCCTTTTGTTTTGAACTTCTTTTCTGTCAATATTAGTCTCAATAAGGCATTTGACTTCTTTCTTTTAAGATGCGAGTGGTGGTTTACACCGATGCCTGAAAAAAATAGTGAATTGACTGAATAAGGGTTTGACACCTGACCTCTGTTAGGTACTTATTTGGAAGTTGCGATATAAAAGAGTGCGCATTTGCCATCGTCGCTGCATTTTGAATCTGTTGATCATCTGCATGAATGTTTCCCACTTTCATATTATCCTTGATGGTGCCAGCAAAAAGTGATGGTTCTTGGGAAACTACTCCAACGTTTCTCCGGAGGAACTTCAAATCGAGATCCTTTATGTTGTGCTTATCAATGAATATCTCCCCTGGACAGATTGCACACGCGAGATGAACTTAAAGATAATTATACGGGAGATCTTGAGGTAGCAAACTTGTGAAAAGATAGTCGTAAGTGTATCCATATATTTGAATTGACTGCTAGGAACCTTATTGGCGCGAGGAAAAGAAGAGGAAAATAAGGAGTAGGAAGTCCACAAACCTTTTGAAGGATCATAGAATCTTGAAACTAGAGAGATGATTGTACTCTTTCCGCACCCACTGCTACCCACTAAAGCAACTGTTTTTCCTGCTGGAATTGACAATGAAAAACCTTGAAGGATCAATTTCTCCCAACGAGAAGGGTACGCAAAGTATACGTCACATATATCAATGTTGCCATCAACCCTTTCAAGCATCTTCCCTTGTGAATTGAAACTAATGATTGGCTTTCTGTGAATTACTTGGAAAACTTCATTTCCCGCAGCCTTTGCCTGATTGAAGATTTGCATATCTGGAGCAGCATATGTCATTGATCTGCAATTTAAAAGAAGACTGTTTAATACTGTGTCAGAATTTTCTCTGCTTCTTATGAATATTTATATGAATATCACTTCATTACATAGCCCCGAAGAGAATGCTCATCACTGCAGCTATAATATCCCCTCCCTTTGCCCTATTGGCAGTAACTAAAATGGCTCCAACCCATATGACAAGAGCCCAAGAACAGAAGCTAACAGTTTGAAACATTCCTGTTCCAACGCCCTTTATCAATGCTTCTCCTTTGCTCAATAAAAACTGTTTCTCCATGCACTCCGAGAATGACTTGATCGAACATCTCTCTCCAACAAATGCGTATACTGTTTTAATCTGAGATATTGTCTGTGAAAGTGAAATCAGTGGGTAGAAAAATAAGTTAGAAATTATTCTGCATGAATTAGAGTACAGGCTGATCAAAGCGGAGATGCCGGAAATTAATCATGCTTTCGCAGACTGCTTACTTGTTCTACAATAAACGTGGCTTCTGACTGGTAAAGTACTCTGGCAGCTGCAATCTTGTTCATTTTCGTTGTATATGTGGCTCCGATGGCAAGAATTAATGGAACAACCAAGAAGGTAAGCAATGCCACTTCCCAACAGCATATAGTAGCAATGAGGATTCCAGAACAAAGAGTTGCAAAGCTTGACAGAAAATGACCCAACTGTGAGAAAGAAACTTTATTAGTAGTACTCTTGTGAGGAATGGTACGTACTTAGCTAAGTTACAGGAAAATTTGAACATAAATCAATTCAACCTTCTCGCCGATAGCATCTTGTATGACACTCATATGGATGCCAATTCCATTAATGATTTTTCCACTTGTTAAATCCGTATCAAAAGCCCCAATCTCTTGGTTTAGGACTGATCTTAGGAACGCTAATCTTATGCGTGCTAGCTGCCTTTCGCTTGCATACATCCAGCATCCAACCTCTGCAAATTGAGAAAGTGAGGATGAATGAAGAGAGAGAGAGAGCTGACATGATCGGGAGTAGAGAGGGGGGGATGTTGAGAAAACCCGCTTCTTCAAATTTTTATTGTTGATTATTTGGGAATAAAATATGGATTGATGGATGAATAGTGCCTCTCAAAATTTGGAGAAGACTTTAGAATTACTGTAGCTCAAAACTTAAGCTAGATGTTTTTGATGAGTCCAATATAGGTCATTTTGGCTAAAGTTATCTATATTTTGGATTTCACTGGCATTTGGCTAGTCTAATGACAGTGCTCTTAAATGATTGAAAAATCATGCTATTTTTTACTTACCAATTATTTAATGCAGTAATGACACGGATGATGGTTAAAAGCCAAAAAATATCATTTTTCCTAAGTACTCAAACTAATAATTTTGAGAGATTGTGCATGTATGTGAAGGAATATCCTACAAAATTCTGGGACGTAAAATTTGAAAGATAATTAGATGCAAATGTATGCTTACTAGCTAGTAATCTCATTATTTGGAATTGGAAGCAATGTTTTGAAATGCCCTACATTCCTTCCTCCTGCTTTGCTGCCTATTTTATGTCGTGGAAACAATTTTGTTTCCGTGGTTATACGTAGTCTATTAATTAATTGGACTAGTATTGTCTTTTCATGCTGTAGATCTTAATATTTTTTTAAAGGATCTAATGTAGTGTGTTTGATCTTGGACACCGTTGTCACTATCCTGCTCGAATTCTTCTTTTTCCTCCAGAAAGTGAGAACTATATAAATAAAAATATGCAACCAAGAATGTTCCATCTTTGGGGCAAGGAAAAAAAGGGAAATGTTAGCGAATGGTAGTCAACTAATTAGGAGCATAGCTACCAAGTATTCCAGCTGGAAATGTGGCCAAGGCCATGTACCACACAAATGGAACGACCTGAACATACAGGAACAAACTCATTAGAAATTCATGTGGCTCTGATAATTAGGCATTTGCATACAGCCCAACTGATACACGTGTAGATTAGCTTATAGTTTTTTTTAAGAAAGTTCAACTTCTTACCGCGAGGAATTAGAGTCAGAACAAAGTGTACTAGTAGTACCTTTTTGAGGCCTTCAACCATTGCATTTACGTCGACTTCATGGTCCCCATTAATGCTGTCTCCAAACGCATTGAGTGCTCTGCCGAGCAGCAGATATCCAATAGGTTGAGCCATGCCGTGGACAATGGAACCCAAGGTCCCTAGGGCCATCAGAGTCCAATCCAAAGCATCCGCATAGCTCAAGAGCTTATGAAATGGCAAAGCTTTTGGGATGGTCTCCTTCTTGTCATCGAGTTCTTCTCTCTTCTTCTCTTCTTGCATTTGCTTATGTTCTTGGGGTGGGGAAGCCATACATACAACTTCACATCCAAATGTGTTAGTGTCAATCCACTCGGCCACTTTCTTGGGATATATTTAGATCACCTCGTTGAAAACGATGAGCAAAGGGAATGTAAAAGAATATGCCTTCGCAAATGGCAAAAATATTATTTTAGTAGGGGAAGCGGCTTTTCCCACTTGGTTGCATATGCTTATTTTTCTTTTGATGCCTATGAGCCTGCGTGCGTACGTAAAAACATGCAGAAGGAAACAGTAATTGGGCATTGATTTTAGTTACCGGCCCTTCAATACAAAAGAAATAAAACTAGCAACGGTCGATATTGACTCATTGCAAGCCAAAAAAGGACGAAACCAGTAAGTTTCCTAGGCAAAATTGGCAAGTTTCAACTAATCGCCAGCTATATGATCTACTGGTTGGCAGTGGTGGTAACAACTACCGACCTTTCCTCGCTTTATAATTAGGAAAATAAAAAAAATTATATTCATTGTTCTTTTGTCATTTTATGATAATTGTGAGGGGAGTTATCAAGGCAGGAGAAGGGCCCGGGCCCGAGTCCAAGGATAAGGCTTGGGCTGGGCTAGGCAGGACACTGCTTAGCCCAGCCCAAAGTGACACCACCCTATGACGCTCCCAAATCTTGCTTGGGATCGGACGAAAATTTGAAGCGTCGAGACATACAACACAAGGTTACTTGCTTCCGTTTATGACATATAAGATGCAATGTTCATAACATGCATATAACATTATGCAATATTCGCAATGGATAATTTTTTTTTTTAGCAATACTATGCACCAAACTAAAATATCCCAAATACTTAAAGCGTAATCCATTCATACTTAACAAAATAAACATCCACGATTACAGTACGAGTCTCAGAAACTGTAATCTCAAAAACACGGGAGATCAGACTCCATATTTACATGATCAAAATACACTATTGGGCCAGTTCTTCGAGTAACTCGTGTAACTCAATAACGAGGCCAGTATACTATCCAAAAAACTAACTATGGGAGTTGTAAGCTCCACGTCGCATCTACGACATCTAGTCAACCTCCTCCAGTCTACCAGTGTCCGCTCCCTGCTCTGTTCCTGTCACATCGCCTACCATTCGGGGGGAATGGTAGTTGGGACTACCACGGTGAGATTTGATTACGAATCTCAGTAAGTTAACAGGAAACTTCCACACAAATTAATGATGCATGCATGGTAGTAAAAGCATGAATGCATAATCAAATAAATAGTAAACATAACATAACCTGACATAACATGGCATGAAATAATAAGCATAACGTGACTTAATATAACATGGCATGAGTTGACATAACTTAAACTGAAATTGAAACTTAACTTGACGTGAACGTAAACTTGAACATAACGTGAAACATAACTTGAACGTGAAATATATGAACTTGAAATCTTATTCAATAGACTCAATTAATAAAGTGACCATATGGGTGCTACACGGGTCCCCTTGAGCCGTGTGTCTCTGCCCATTACCGCATCACAACACAAGTGTCTATACCAGCTGTGAGTGCGTTAATACATACTCCACAGTTGTTGTGGCCCCACGTATTCTACGTGTCACAATTGCTGTGTTTCACGTAGTGTATGATTCACAATTGTTGTGGCCCCATGACTTATTTGTTTGTGCCACACTTGCTATAGACACACGTAACATAATGTGTAGCACCATCGGCGTTAGTGCCTGGCGCGCTTCGGTGACCAGCTTGTTAGGTCCCATTCGCAACCTGTTGACTGTATTTCATCAACCTATGGAATTTCACACATATTTAGACACTCCAGCTTAAACAAAGGAGTTCCACTAGGATATTACCCCATCCTAGCGCTTAGGATCGTGATTGACATGAATAACTTAACTGACATACATGACATTTCGTAACGTGACGTGACATGAATGTGACATAAAAAACTGAAGTCCTGACATAGCATAACGTTATATGAACGTAAGACGAAAAACATGACATACTTTGAAATATAAATGTAACAGACAATATTTTATAACATGGTATACATGTAACAGACAATATTCCGTAACATGGCATAAAATGTTCCAATGAATATTACGTGACATGCAATACATGTAACTGATGGCATACTTAACTTAACATGACATACTTGCAATGTATAGAAACGTATAGCAATACGTGATAGAATATCTTGTGTAACAGATGAATAATTTGTGACAGAATAAATTCTTTGTAACAGATAAATATGTAATTATTTGGCATGGTACATATGATAACATTCTTACATAGACTTTAGTTCCCTTACTTATCACTTATACACATTAAACTGATAGTAAGTTAAAAGTTAACTTACCTCGATCTTCGCTCTTCTAGACAAAACTCAAGTGCGATCACGAGAAACTGAAAGTAGTGATTTCTAAAAATTAGAATTTAATCACTAACAATAAGGAATATGGAAAAATATCAATTTAGAATAAATTACCATTTTACCCTCTACATGTGGGAAAATGATCATTTTACGACTAACTTAAGGATTTTGCATCCTAACTCCAAAAATCATCAAAATTTACATACCTTATGTAAATTTTGTCCTAAACTCAAATATTAATTCAGAAAAATTTATAGCTAAATACAACCATTAAAACTCTACAGGGTACAAAGGCTATTTCCTTTGATTTTTTTGTTGTAATTATTTCAAATTTCAAAACTCATGATTAAACCAAAATTTTTCTTCTACTATACTTAATATATTATTAAGAATAATCATGTTTTGAATCATGAACAAAAGTCATCAAAATCACTAAAACCATACTTGAACTTTTTTTTAATTTTTAATTTTTAATTTTTCTTCTAAGTTCAAAACAGATTTTTATTTCTAACTTGTTTTGATCAACCTCTTGATCCAAGACTTAAAAAGATGTGATCTTCAAACCAAAACATCACATGGTTTAAAAAGGTGTCCTAAAACAGATCCAAGCATCAAACTCAAGATCACATGGTTAAACATCAACCAAAACATAAATTTAGCTAAGAACATCATCACGTTGGCCTAACCGAATATCTCCTTGCATAAACTTTCATATCTTTGAAACTAACATCACATATTTTTAAAATAACATTCTAACATGTATATAAAAGGTTTAGGATCTTTCAATAAAAATATCAAAGTCATTGGAATAAGATTAAACCATAAAAGATTTAAATTTTCTCAAAATAGAAACTGTTTTTTCTCTTCTAGTTTCTAAGATTATAGATCTAAGAAAATATTTCACCAAAACTTTTAATCATGCAACAAATCCTCAACTAATAATCATATACACATGTAAACAGTAATCCATAAAAATTTCGGACCAAGATCAAATCATTAGCTTGGTCAAAAACTCCAAAAAAGAACACACTCTCTAGTTTATCGCCCAGAATGACCTTTCTGGGTTATAAACA